>CM053336.1:20197003-22597003 GCA_028583605.1 Dastarcus helophoroides
ACAATGAAGTCGGGAATATGTAGCATCTTGCAGATCCACGTTATTATTTCGACTACATAGCACTTTTTTTATCCGGAAGAACACCGTTCTAGCTTTCTCTATTGGGATTTTAATCTCTGTGGTCATATCCCAGTTGCTATTAATGTTGGAGCCAAGGTAGCTATCATTGTCAACTTGCTCAAGGTCGACACAATAAGCTGTTATTGCTGGGGTATTTACAGGGTGTTTACCAATAACCATTAACTTCGTTTTTAGAGTGTTGAGCGTTTATCCATCCTCAGCGCATACCTTTGTAACTTTATCTAATAGCAACTGCAATTCTTCAGGACTACTGATTGACAAAACCGTATCATCAGCATATCTAAGGTTGTTAACGCTAACTCCATTTACCTTGATACCTCAAGTGCTTCTCTGAAGATGTGTTCGGAGTATAGATTAAAAAGCAGTGGAGACATAATGCGGCCTTGTCTTACATCCGTACAGATGACCACTGATTCCGAGATGTTTCGGTCAATTTTGACGTTTGCTTCCTGCTTCCAATTAAAGTTTCTAATTATACGGAGGTCCTTTTGATCAATGCCTGTTTGTTCTAAAATCTTGAACAATTTGTCATGTTTAACCCTCTCGAACGCTTTCAAAGTCAATAAAGCACAAATAGAGAAGATGTTCGACATTTCTGCTTCTTTGAAAGAGGACCTGGATGCAGAATAGTGCTTCTCTGGTTACAATATTGTTGCGGAACCCGAATTGAGTCTGGCTCATTTGTTCTTCAATCTTCTTTATAAATATTCTGGAGTAAATTATTCGAGGAAAGGTTTTTATAGCGTGGCTGATTAAGCTAACAGGTCTGTAGTTACAACATTTCTTTACATTTCGTTTCTTAGGAATCATCGCAAATGTTGATTTTATTCAGTCAGTTGATATACTGCCGGTTTCATATATTTTATTAAATAGTGAAAGGAACGACTGTTTTCCTTTACTATCAAGGTATTTATTTTTTATCTGGTTCGGTGGCCTTCCTATTTTTAACAGTTCTTATAGCGTTTTCCAGTTTGTCTGATGTTATCATAGGACCTGTAGTGCAGGGTTGTACTTCATTACTTACTATCTCGTCATGGAGTAAATCTTAGACGTATTCTTTCCATCTTTTCAGTTTGTCCAAGTCATTTATGATAATGAGATGAGATTGCCGTCGTTGTCAACCAGGTTTTAAGATTTGTTGTTAAAACCAGCTAACGTTTTTACTTTCTTGTGCAAATTAAAAGCGTCACGTCTTCTTTGTAATTCCTCAACTCCTTTACAGTTATTTTCAAATCACGTTTCCTTTGCAACTCGTATTTTTTCCTGATTTCTTTATGAATGGCGTTATAGCATCACCAAAATGGCTGTATTTAATTACCCCGATATTTTTGACTGTCATTTAAGGCGAGGGGGTAATTGTAAACTAATTTTATGCAAAAAATCTTGCAAAATTTGCATATTTAGCAACATTAATTTGGCCTTAAACCCAATAACTAATTGTATCAATCATATAGATGCCCCAACTTTATTTTGATTAATAATACATGGAGCTTTAAACTTCAAACTTCCAAAACCGTTTACAATTTCTCCACTTGTCCTTACTAATATCTAGTTAAAATTAAAAAATACAATTCTAATTCAGTAAACTTCTCACATTTTTTAAGCATAACATTGATATTCAAATCTTGTCTCCTGAAACCAAGAAAGATTAAAAAACACAACTTGCCCGCTGGAGCAAGTGTTGTATTTTTTAATCCTTCTTGGTCTCAGGGGACAATATTTGTTTATCAATTTTTGAAAATAACCAAGGACTAGTACATTCCACCAAACAAAAAGCGTAACATTTATATGTTTTTCGCCAACAAAAATAAAAGTTGATCTGAAAAAAATGTGTTCGAAGTAAGTGAATAAAAATGTTTTATGCGTCAAAAATTATTTAAAAGACCAATTCACCAGCTCATATTGTAGCTTACCTAATTCATGAATCATAACTGGATAAAGGAGCCAAGCCATAAATTTCTAAATATTAGATTTTTAGTACATATTTAGCAAGTCATAACCTTTACTGCAAAAAAGAACCATGTCTCTTTTAAAAACCTAGTCGAATCTATTAACCAAAGAACGAATCAGCTAAATCAATTGATGAGTAACTTGCAGAAGTGATTAGGTTGTTTTTTGCAAAATAAAAAGGCGTAGTTAGAATAGGGTCGGGTAGGATGCTTGATCTCCCTGGCTCAAGCAGTCAGTAGCAAACTTATATTCAATTAAGAGCACTTTTATCAGAAGTTCCTCTTATTATTCAAAATTTTTCCTTTCCTTAAAACTTAACATTTCCTCAAAATATTAATTTTTTTCTCAAACCTCACCTTTTTTCACAAAATGTTCCTTTTTCCTTTGAAACGTGCAGTTTATTCTTAAAATTTGACTTTTTTTATGAAAAGCTGACCTCAAAATTTTTAAATTTCATCTCAAAATCTTTTTTTCCGGAAATTATCCGTTTCTCAAAATTCGACTTTTAAAATTCGATCTGTGAATTTCTTTAGGTTTATCAGAATTAGGCTTGTTCTTAAAATTTGGCCAAAATTTTGATTAAATTTAAAAATTTTGAAAATTATCTTTAAAAAACTTTGATAAAAAGAGCAAAAATTTTTGGAATTTTTTTAAAAACAACAGTTAAACTTTTCATAAGAAAAGTTTTTTTTAATATAACTTTCTGAAAATTGCAACTTACTTCTCAAAATTTTATCAGCATTTGTCTCTCTCTGACCTAAGCAGTCAAGAGAAAACAATTATTCAACCAGGAATCTTCGAATTTTTATCAAAATTCGCCCATTTTTCGAAATTTTGACAAAATTAGACTCAATAAGAAGTTTCACGTTTTTACTGAATTGTCACTATTTATTTTTTGAACTTTTTCTCGTAATTTCGATCTTATTGTTAAAGTTTTGATCTTTCTCGAGAAATTATTTTTTTATTTTTCTTTCATGATTCGTTTTTGTTTTTGTAAATTTGAAATTCTAGAAAATGTCCATGCTTTTCTCAAAATCCTTCTATTTTTAGAAATTTTACCTTCATTTGAAAATCCGATCTTCTTTATTACTGAAAATCTCGATTGTTTCAAAATTTCCATTTTTTCTCAAAATTTTGTCTTTTTCTCGAAATACCTCATCTTCTCAAAAATTCGACTGTTTTTTTTTTAATTTAAACTTATTTGCATAATTTGCAAAATGTCGATTTTTCTCTCAATTTCGAATTTTTATTAGAATTTCTATTATTTCGTCTTTGTTTAAAAATCATGTTATTTGTCTCAACATTGGTATTTTATAGGAATTTTTACCTACTAGAATTTCACTTTTCAAAATTATTGACGGTTTCCCTAAAATGTGACTTGACTTTTTTAACATTTTTATCTTCATCTCAAATCCAACATTTAATATTTCTGAAAATGAGGACTTCTCCAAAATTCATCTTTTGCTAAACATTTCTACATTTTTGTTAAAATTCGTCTCTTATCAAAATTGTGGTTTCCTATGAATCTCACCTTTTTCCCTAAAAACCGTTATTCTCCAAAAATTAGGCCTTTTTCTTAAAATTTGACTTTCTCTGCAAAAATTCCATTTTTTTTTTAGAAATTCACGGTTTTTCGCAAACATTGCCTTTTTCTCGGAACTTCAACTAATTTTTTCAAAATTCGGCCCACTTTATTCGCTAAAACTTGACTTTTTTCGTGAAATTTTAAATTTTTTTCTCAAATGTGAATTCTTTCTCCAAATTTCAATTATTTTTTTTTAAAACTTTGCGCTTTTTTTTTCTAGGTTCTGTTATTTTTCTCAACAGTGCACTCACTATTATGATTCGGGACTATAAGGAGGGTGTTCTAATGTTGCCCAATGCATTTCCTCTAATTTTTGACGTGTCAGATTGGCTGAGTGGGAGCGGGCATTGTCGTGAAACAAAATCACATTTTTGACCCAAAAATTCGCGCCTCTTCTGCCGATATGCACGTTTTGCTTTATCCAACAGCTGGCAGTAGCAGGCAGCATTAACCGTACGACGTTCATACAGAAAATCAACGGGCACAAGTCCTTTAAAATCTCCATTCCATGTGTTTAGATTCACGGGTGCAATGGTAGACCCAAGTTTCATCACACGTAACGATACGTTGCAAAAGACCATCACCTTCACATTGAAAACGTCCAAGATGGCGCTGACAAATCTCCAGACGTTTTTGTTTCTATTCTTCAGTCAAAAGACGAGGTACCCACCTGGCAGAAATTTTTTGAAACCCCAGCTCGTATGTAATGATGGATTGGGCACTCCCAGAGTATATCCCTATCTAGCCTGCAATTTCACCAACATTTAAATGGCGATCACCTTCCAAAAGGTGTTGAACAGCATTAATCTTGTCCGCAGTCACACTGGTCCGAGAACGACGGGCAGAAGGCTCATTTTCAACTTGGTTCGTCCTTCCAAACATTTTTGTGCCATTTATACACTTGAGTTTTCTTCAAACTAAACTTTACTTCTAGTCTACGAACAATTTCGGCTGGCTTTACACCTCCAACGGCAAGAAATTTAATAATAATGCGCTGCGAAACGTGCGGATGAACTTCTTGCCCACTCATTGTATTTACAACTGACGAAAGGCGAGAACGAAGTTCGCTTGAGCGCAGGAGGTTACGTGATATCCCCACTTAACATGTCTAAGAATATGCGCACACTCCCGACGCCCTCATGGCGACATGATAGAAATTTCGGTTCATATTTAATTTACTTTCGTATTTTGCAGAAAAAAAATCAACCCACAGAAACGTAACATTTCAATAGATATGTTATTTTTGATAAAGTATAAGTTAGTATACTCTATTTACATATTTCAGGTCAAAATATATTATTGTTAAATAAGTATTTATTTCTCTTGGTAATTTAATGCCAATCTTTAACTATAAATTAATTTCTCAGGAACTGTTTTTTTTGGAATTAGTTCCATTTTGCGAACACTCGTCCAATTATAAAAGAAATTATTGCGAAAAAAAATATGTCTAATACATTTATCCAAAACGAAAGTAGTTTTTGAATATTTTTTCGAGTGGCATGAAAGGCATATAAAATTTGAAAGAATAAATGAATTAAGTTGTACCAAGATTAGATTAGATTAGATTATATATGGGTACTTTCGGATTTCTCTTCGTCCACCCTGCACCTCGACCTAAGTAGATCTTTTGTACCCTGATCTATGTAGTTCCCAGGTTCAAACTCTTGTAGAAATTTATTATGGACCTGGGATTGAGTTTTTCCACATCTAAGGAGTCTAAGGACGCCAAATTCGCATACCTCTCATAGTGGGCACCACAATAGATCCTGCAACCAAGTCCTCTGGAAAAAGAACAAATGAGATTTTTCCGTTTATTAATATAGCGGGACGTGGATCTTCATGGAGGTTATTAAATATTACCTTTCACGATTTGCTTGAGTGTCCTTTGATTTGTCCTCTATATGACCAAGGAGGAGCGCTATGTCGGAACTGAAGGGTTGAGGGTTTGCCGGTCATCCATTATTTTGGTAATTTAAAATAATAACAAACATCTTGACACGATTAATTAGTTTTATTGCAACAAACACTACAACGACCGATACAGCGATCCACGAGAACCGTAAATTAATTATCTTTAAAACTAGACTTTAAACAATAAAAAAAACGATAAAATAAAAGAACAAAGAACTAGCGATCCGGAGCCGGTTCCGATTGCCTTCAGATCTCTCAATTCACTGCCTCTACTTTCTGCAACCAAATCCCTTTTTTCCCCGGCCCCGTTCCACTCAACGTGATATTTCCTTTATAAAAATATCAGTGGGTTCTTTGTTCCTTATCCTAGACTAAACACTGAAACAAACTTACAAGACCGATCTCGGTCCCCTAATTTATTGACTACGTGCGGACCGGCTTTTCGACCTGCTGGAGTCATATAAGATAAACAAAACTTATTACTAGGAAACTATCAGATAACCACTTAAAATAACATGGCTTCGTCGACAGTTTACGGGCCTCCGTCTCGCCTCCTTGGAGTCCTCTTTTTCTTTTCTTCTCTTCATTGATTTTTTGCTAGGCTGTGTTAAGCCTTTGCTCAAAGACACTTTCTGGGACTGAGATTTGGAAAGACCTGCATTCCCAGAACTTGTGGCGACTTTTCTAAGTGCTGCTTTGACAGTTACGGTCCTCGAGGAACTTGCTTTCTGTGGTCCAGATCCCCCCGGCCCGACATCCCGCGAGCTGCCCTCTTCTTTCGGCCCTTCCAGACGGCCTTAACCTAAGCTGACCGATCTGGAAAAAGACTCGTTAGTTACCCTTTTCCAGACTTTCGTAGGACAGTGCTTTCACCAAAACTGTAAGTTGAGCCGATGTCGATACGTTTACTCGATGAAGTATTCTTCAGTCCTTTGTGCTCAAATTTTTGTTCTGTTCCATTAGCTCTTCCAGAATTTGTTCGCTGGGGCTTTGCGCACTATCAGGGAAGTTTCCCACCATGATTTTTGGGCGACGAATCTTTATTTCCTCTACTGCCTCTTCCCAAGGTTTCAGAGTTCCCTCCGTGCGAAGTAGCCACTCTGAAGTAGCTTTATTCGCACAGGTGAAAACCAAGAAACATAGCTTGAAGGTAGCTCCTAATAACTGCGGCTTACTTTGCTCCTTTCGGTCTCCGAATTACTCCCAGGATTTCCAACTCATAAGCCTTGAGCTGCTCATTGGACAGTCGGTCCTTTGAATAAATTTCAGGAAGAATACCTTAACACTTCCAGCCAGCTGACTGTAGAATGAGTTCCTTTCTCTTCCCTTTGTTTTTGTCTCTTGGACTCCGTTGTTGGAGTGGAGCCATCAGAGAGAAGCTTTTTTGACCCATTACTTGTCTCCTTCTTCTCCGTTGGCTCGCTTGCCAATTTCTTAGCTTCCTTTGTCCACTGTCGCTTGAGGCTAAAAGCGCGTCTTCGACAGTTTTAAGGACTTTCGAGCTTGGTTGTGAACTTGTATCCACCCCTTCAATGTTTCGTGATTCTTGAGACGTATCACCAGCCTTTGGGCTTAAGTTACTGTGTTCCATAAGATTCCCACGAGTAGCTAAAGAAATATTCAGTCGACTGCAGCAGAGCCCTGCATGAATGCAGCAAGGCTAAATTGAAAGTGGAGGGCGCCTGGTCTTCAGAGTTCGCATAATAACGGTTAGGCTTTAACTTAACCACGCAGCTATCGACGTATACTGTTCCACCTTAGCTTTGGGGGAGTTTTTATTGTGGCTCACCACTCCACATGGGCCGGGCGGTTAAGCACACCCCCTCACCAATCATAGATTGACGATTCAATGGTTCCAAAGTCAAACGAGACAGGGCATCGTTATAACCCTTTGTGCAAGACTCGACACGATACGTCAGCTGAGCAGGGTTGAGTCACCCTTGGTCACTGTCGATGTTTACCTTCAATCGCTCTCAGGATCACGTCTTCAGCTAAGCCTCTCCACCACGACGAGGTAGTGACTCGGGGAGAGGTGTGTTGTAGCAAGCTAACATCACTACTCTACGACTACTCTACAACAATACAATTTTTGCGTGGATCATAGATAGCTGAACTACCAACAGTTGACCTACAGAGGTTAAGTACAAACGATCGTCTTGCAAAAGTACAGAGACTTTATTCTAACAAAGAGATCGATAGGTTTGAATATTTATCAGATTGAGAGTTTGGCAACCAAGGATTGGTTTCGATCTAACAGTATCAAAACCGGCTTTTGGCTCCCAAACTAGGAATTTGATAAATACTTAAACTTTGGCCTGTGCATTAGTACATATAAATAGAACACGTTATGTTCGACAATATTAAAAAATTTTGGAAGATAAATTAGCAGTACTAGATTTTGAGTCGAGAATATCTCAATATAAACAACGACACTGGTGTTAACGTAGTTTTACCAAGCTTTTATACCTGTTGGCAGAAGCCTATTGGGCACAAATAGGAAAATAAATGTTATCTGTGTAAAAATTTGATACGAGATGTTAACCTGTATCAAATTGGTGGTTTATGATCACTAAACAAAGATTATCAGACACTGCTTCAACAAAATTAGTAAATTTTTAAATTTTCAAACTATCCAAAAATACTCTAAGCTTCAAAGCTACAACAGTAATTTATTGAATTCGATTTTCCAGTAACCTCGTGCTAACTTATTTAAATAAGTTAATTAGTGAAACCAAAAAAGTGCTATCGTGCTTTTCTGTTACTTTATTTTTTGCTTTTTCGCTTCATAAACCAGCAATTGATATGCGCCTTGTTAACCGAAATGATAAAAGTCTCATTAAATGTGGCATTGTTAAAATATAACAATTATTGACCGCATTCTGCACATAAATTTTCCAGTCCAAGTAAAGGGAAAACATGGATTTAGGGTGGCAACTGAAACAACCTCATCCTTTAGAATCATGCGGTATATTTTCAAAATTGTTTCTATGGTAGGTACTATTTAGATTATTTTTTGGATTTGCTTCTTGATTAGTTTGATTAGTTCTACAAAGTTGCTATTTTTTGGCCATTCCTTGGACTTTCTTAATTAGGTCTTTAAGGAAGCTTAATTCTCAAATGAATTTATTAATAGTTCAGTCTGATTAATTTTGTCTTTATCTTTTTTTGGACTACAACTTTAGCAACAAACATACTAATATAATTAACAATATGTAGCATCTAATATTAAATAGAATATGCTTTTAGGTGGATGATACCAATCAAGAGAAGTATAAGTAAAGGTGAATATGGGCCTCACGATCTTCCTAGAACTATGGATCATGAAAAGTCTTCCATCTTAGGAGACCTGTTAGAAAAGCTGTGGCTAGAAGAAACAAAAGATTCACAAAGACATCCCAGTTTAGCAAAAATACTTATAAAGATGTTTCTTAAGCAATACATATTTCTTGGAATATTCGCTTACTCAACTGCATATATCTTAAGGTAAATATTGAAATTTGCGCTTTAATTTCCATAAAAATATTATGAATTAAAGTAGATTTTGAGTTTTTTAAATTTTGAAAATTTCTATAAACTGCGTTTTATTATAAAGCTTATATTTATTTTTTTAGGATAGGCTACATTTTCTCGTACAGTCTCTTTCTTGAGAAATTATCAGTAAACAATCCTTCAGATTTTGAATTTTTGTCAACCATGCTGGCAATAACGTTACTTCTTTTGTTCTTGTATGGATTTTTACTTCATCATGCTCATCTTGGAATTAAACTTATAGGTAAAGATATCAAAATAGCGGTAACTTCATTAATTTATCGAAAGGTAATCAATATTTACGAGATGTAAATGCACAAAGAGTAATTTGTAATAATCTTAGATTCTAAAGTTGGACAAAACGGTTTTAACAAAATTTTCCATTGGGGAGATAACTACCTTAATAACCAGTGATGCAAAGGCGTTCGAAAAACTTGCTGCAAGTTTATACCACTTTTGGGTTTCCCCAATTGTAATTATCTTAACAAGCTACCTACTATGGATACAAATGGGTTACGCATTTTTAACAGGCATGGGGTACATGTTGATATTCACCATCGTTCTATATGGTAAGTGCACCCCCTTTCACTAGAACAAAATTTCGTCCTTTCATTTTTACTTAACGAAATTTTTTAACTTTTAAATTTATTCCTAAAACTTAGATTTGAAAATCTTAACTTCTATCTTGTCATTTCCATTTGTGTGAATGAACTATAAGAATTTCGATGATTTTTTTTAAATTTCGTCCAACGTCTTGAAACTCGACCTTCTTCAAAAAAAAATTTACGTAAAATTTTGGGAAAAATATTAAAATTTGTCTTTAAATTTGGCAATCAAGTTTAAATTTAATTTTTCAGATGTCATTAAAGAATAATAATATGAAAGAAATAAATTTTACCGATATTTTTATTCTCTTTAAATTTTTAGACAAAATTTCTGAACTTTTAAATTTTTTCTCAAAATCTCGATTTCAAAATTTAAACTTTTTTCTCGCAGCTTCCACTTTTTCATTTCGTGCTTAATGTGGACACTCGACTTTCTTCAGAAAAAAGTTAAATCAAAAAAAAGTGTTAAAATTTGATTTTTGCTCCTAGTGGACTGAAAATCAAACTTAAATTTAAAATTTTAAATAAAATGCCGTAAGAAAATAATAAATAATAACATAGGAAAAAAATATACTTTGTCGAAGTATTTTCAATCCTTTTTTTGAGATTGCCAATCAAAATTTTTGAACTTTTAATTTATTTTCAAAACTTTAATTTTAAAGCTCAAACTTTTTTTTGGCACTTCTGTAAAAATGATTATAAACATTTTACCTTTTTTATTGTTTAATATTTAATCTGGAAATTTAACTTTCTTCAGTAAAAAATTAAAATAAAAAAAAAATTAACTTGAAATTTTGAGAAAGTGTTAAAATCTGATTTTTTTTGTCTAAAAGGAACTCTCTTGAAGAATAAAATTCTGCCTTTAAATTTGGGGATCAAGCTTTAATCCAATATTCAAATATCATTAAAAGATAATAACATAGGAAAAAACAGATTTTCTCGAAGTTATTACTCCTTTTTCGAAATTTCTAAACAAAATTTTTGAACTTTTAAGTTTTTTCTCGAAACTTTAATGTTTCTCGTAACTTCTCTACAGAGAATTATAAAAATTTTAACTTTTTTCTTATATGTTTAATTAATATGTTTAAATGAACATGAACATTTCATACTATTCAGAAACTCGATGAAAATAGCAATATTGCTACTACCTCCAAGGAAAAGGCTGACATGTGAGCCTTAATGTTTGCTGAAAATTCCAATCTTGATTCTCGAAACGCAGAACCTCCTATTCTTTCCAAGGTTGGCACTTCGATGCCTGAAGATTGTTTTCAGACAACCCACAATCAGGAAGATTCTGCTTGAGCTAGCCACCTCGAAAGCTTCTGGCCTTGATGGTATTCCCTCTATTGTTCTTAAGAAGTGCACCCACCCCAGAGTTGACTCCTGTCCTAAGCAAATTGTTTACACTCTCTTACAACAAAGGTGTATTCTCTAACATCTGGAAATCTGCTAGGGTGCAGCCTGTCCCTAAAAAGGGAAAAAGTAATCTGGCTAACAAGTATCGCCCTATATCTTTGTTACCCGTTATATCTAAAGTAATGAAAAAAGGTATCATCATCGAGATTCTCAAATATCTGGAGAAAAATAGAATCATCTCCGACAGGCAATACGGTTTTAGACAACAACGTTCCACTGGCGATCTACAGGCATATGTTGCTCATATATGTAACTCAGCTATGGAAAAACATGGTCAGGCTAGGATTGTGGCATTGGATATCTCAAAGACTTTTGACAGAGTCTGGCACCGATCTCATATCGCCAAAATAATATTTTATAGTCTTCCTCCTGGACTCTGTCATTTGATATCCAATTTTCTCGCTGACAAATCCCTTCAGGTCGTCGTCGATAGCATCAACCTTTGCGATTAACGCAGGGGTGCCTCAGGAGTCCCTTCTGTCTCCTACTTTATTTCTGTTACACATAACCAATCTCTTAGCTTCAACTTCCAATCCTATCTACAGCTACGCAGATGATAGTAACCTTGTGTCATCTTTTTTTTCCGACAAAACATTATCTATCGCTGCTTCAGATTGACTAAGGGACCAGCAGATACAGACAATTAATCGGGATCTCGAGATTATTCTGGAATGAGGTAAGAACAATTTGGTCGACTTTAACGCTTCAAAAACTCAGGACGCGGTTTTCTCTAAGAAAACATCAAGGGATAATGTAACAAACATACTAATGGAAGGTAAAATCCTTCCGATGGGATCTGATCTATCTATCCTAGGAGTTAATGCCAGCACTAACTTCTCTTGGGACGATTATGTGCGCGCTATTGCCAATTCCGCCTCTCAGAAGCTAGGCTTTCTTTTTAGAGCTAAAAACTACTTTACATCTCATCAGCTATTAACATTATACAAAGCTCAAGTGAGGCCAACACTAGAATACTGTTTTCATGTGTAGTTCAGCCCTAAAACACACTTTAGCTCTCTTGGATTTAATTCAAAGAAGAGCGATTCGCCTAATTAATGACGCGAGTCTCACCGACTCTCTCGAAACACTAGAGCACAGGCACGACCGATTCTAACTTACTTAAGACGGCCGTGGCACAGGCGTATGGTTGGTGACTTATCTCTTTTCTACAAGTACTGTCATGGAAGATGCTCGCAGGAACTAATAGTATTGATCCCCCCAAGGGCAAAATTCTTGAGGCATACTAGACAGTCGGAGACAACAAATTCCTGTGCGGTCCAGCTTGACACACTGAGGACTTCTGTCTGCGGAGACTCTTTTTTCTATAGAACTTCCAAGTGATGGAACTTGTTACCGAAAGGAATTTTCCCCAAAAATTACAATATATCCTTGTTTAAGAAGGCGGTTCATCGCCATCTATCCTTGTTTCCTCATTCTACTCGCAGTGCTTTGAAAGCATAATGTGGTTACTATTGCGAGTGGATTAAAAAAAAATCAGAAATGTTTATGGTCGGCTTGAGCATAATCTACAGGAACCAAATCATTGTCACATTCTGATATTAAGTTGGTGTTCATGTTAATAAACTTTTCACCAATGCTTACTACTTCAAAGATTTTCCATTTGCTAAAAAATTATTGAATTCTATGATTCATCGTTTATTTTGATCAACTTTTATAGAATGCAGCTGCATCTAGTAGTAATTAAATAGCTTTGGTAAGACTGCGATTGAAATATTCCTCTTATATTAATAGATTCCTAACCAAAGTTGCATTATATAGTGTTTTAAATTTTAATAATATACTCTGATCTAGAGATGAAACAATTTGGATAAAATTTCGTGACAAAAAAAACCAGTTGACTATATGTTAGCCCAGTGGTGTTCAACCTTTAAGTTGTTTCGAGCTACATTAAAAGTTAGAAATCTCAGGCGAGTCACAAAGGCAAAAAAAATTGAAAAATGAATAAACAAAATGAAAAAAACCATCAGGATTGAAATGGAGTTAAACGTATTAATATTTTTAAAACTTTTTTTCTATAGAACGACACCTATGCCCAAAAAATTTGGAGTTTAAAAAAAACGGTTCAAGCTTTTTAAGTTAGTTTAAACTTCAAATGTACAGGAAAAAAACGCCCAATTCTGTTAATAAAAACTTTACTAAAATTTACATTTTTTCAAAACATTTTGAAATTTTTCAAGAAATTTCAAAATTTTATTACTTTCTTAAAATGCCAAGTTCAGACTTAAAATTTTTATTCATTAACAGAAAAGAGTCTGGATTTCAAGAATAGAAGAAAGTCAAATTTTGACTAACAGTCAAAACTGTTCAAAAATATTTTAATTTATTTAAAAAAGTTTCCTCTTTAATAATGAGATTTCCATTTTTCTACAAGTACCATCATGGAAGATGCTCGCAGGAACTAATAGGATTGATTCCCCCAAGGGCAAGATTCTTGAGGCGTACTAGACAGTCGGAGACAGCAAATTCCTGTGCGGTCCAGCTTTGACACAGTGAGGACTTCTGTCTGCGGAGACTGTTTTTTCTACAGAACTTCCAAGTTATGAAACTTGTTACCGAAAGGAATTTTCCCCAAAAATTACAGTCTATCCTTATTTAAGAAGGCGGTTCATCGCCATCTATCCTTGTTTCCGCATCCTACTCGCAGTGCTTTGAAAGCATATTGCGGTTACCCTTTAAAATTCAAAGACGTTTCACCTGAAATTTTCATAAAAAATGTTAATATTTGAATATTTCTGATCCCTATCTTGAGAACATTTAATGTTTTTTTACTCAATTGAGCATATTCTAAAAATTTATTAAAAAAAATGAAATAAAGAAACAACTCTAATGACACTATTGACGTGCTCCGTTTGAATAAGGATAGGTACATTAGGTTGCGAGTTTCATTTTGGGCCCCGCCTCCACTGATATGAATTCTGGATTGGCCACTGGACTTTAGACCCAACATTTCCTTTCTTAAAATGTGGTTTTTAAAGTATTGAATCAAAATATTAAAAACTTGTGTAGAAATTTTTTAAATTTAACTTTTTGGCTTTTTACCTCTCTAATCTCAAAGTTTAACTCTATATTTTTTTATATATTTTTTTTTTCTTAACACAGATAACAAAACTTTTAAAATTATATTTAAAAAATTGGATTTTCAAGTATAAACTCTAAATGGCTAGCTTTTCCGAAACAACGTTAACCCGGAAATCTTGATAATTTACTATAAACTTTACCTTTAAAATTCGAAATTTTGAGGAAAGATTTAATAATATTTTAAACTTGAATTTTTTACCTTTTCACGAACTGAATTTCAACTTTAAACTTAAAATTCCTAATTTTTTAACATTTATTTTTCCTTGAAGAGAAGTAAAAGCACATATAAACACAAAAAATAATGAACTGTTATAAGTAACCACAACTATATAAAATTAAATCTAGTCTAAAACTACTAACAAGTAATTAACTGATTTTTTTAATGCCTATAATCCAATTTTCAGGAATCGTTTCACCCATTTTGATCGAAAGTCGTAAAAGAGCATCTCAAAGTTCAGGATCTCGATTAAAACTAATGAGCGAGCTAATCAAAGGAATTAAGGTGGTCAAGATGTACTGTTGGGAAGGACCATTGGAAAAAGTCATCGGCAAAGCTAGGAAAGCGGAACTGAGTCACATAAAACCTTTCATTTTGTTTGTTGCTTTCATACGTGGAATATTCTCACTGAGCATTCTGCTATCTTCTGCTGCATCAATTATAACATTTTTTCTTAGTCATGGCAAATTAACCCTATCATGCACTTTTACGGTGCAATTGTACTATTTAGTCAGCATGAGTCAACTATTCTTTATGCTTCCAATGTCCATTACGGACTTTTTAGACGCTAAAGTGGCTTTAGCTCGAATCGAAAAATTTTTACTGTCGAAAGAAAAACCTTTGATGACCATGTCCTCAAATGACGAGATAACCATGAAGAACGTCAGCGCATTTTATAATTCTGACAAGTGCGTTCTAAAAAATGCCAGCATCACCCTCGAAAGTGGTAAATTCTACATTGCGGTAGGACCTGTCGGTTCTGGGAAAACTTCCTTCTTGAACACCCTCCTCGGAGACTTGCACGTAGAAATGGGTCAGATTCAATTTGGAAACGTTGCGTATGCATCCCAGGAACCATGGTTATTTCCATCTACTATTCGCAGCAACATTACCTTCGGATTACCCTACAACGAAAAATTTTATAAATCGATAATTGAAGCTTGTTGTCTGGACATAGATTTCCAAAGATTTCCACATGGCGATTTATCGCTGGTGGGGGAAAAAGGGGTAATACTGAGCGGAGGACAGAAAGCTAGAGTGAACCTTGCAAGGGCCTTGTATCGAAACACAAATATTTATTTATTTGATGACCCTTTGTCGGCTGTTGATGTCAATGTTGGAAATGCCCTATTTGAAAGATGTTTTCTGAAGATTTTGAAGAATAAGACGCGTGTTGTGGTCACTCATCAAGTTCAATACCTTAATAAAGCAGATGTAATTATTTACATTGAAAAGGTACGCATTTAAGCGATCGACACTTCCAAAGAAATATCAATTCTTTCTGCTTAAAGTTGAAAAAATTGATTAAAATCGAACGAATTTTAAATTTTGATAACTCAAAATGTTCAATTTTTCCATAAAAATTTCAGTTCTTTCAAAATGTCTGCGTTACTTTTGAAATGTCAACTGAAATTTGAAGCAATTTGTTAATCTATGTGGCAAAATAAACAGAATAATTTTAGGGTGAAATAAAAGCGATTGGAAGCCATGAGGAGTTAGTCCACTTAAACTTGAATTTTCTAAACTTTTTAAAATGTGAGCAGCCGACCCCTTTTGATCGTAATTCAAAAGAGATCACCAATTTCAACGAGGTAAGATTCTTAAAAAAAAAGCTGGATAAATGTGATCGTATTAGCCTTTAACTATGTGTATTAAAACAATTTACTGTTGGATTGAAAATAAACACAAATATATGTTTACTTTCAGAATTTGAATGAAGAACAAATAGCCGCTGAAGAACTGATAGGAGAAAAGAGTTTGGCAACTTTTAAAAAATACATAAGGGTTTCCGGGATGAGATTTCTACCGGCGTTTCTAATGTTTCTCTTTTTTATGAAAGAATTTCTTTATGACAGTTCCAAGTATTGGTTAGCTACGTGGTAAATATACTTTTATAATTTATTATAACTTAAAACTTTAACATTACACATATCTTGTATCCACCTTTAAATTAACTAAGAGTTAATCTTGGTGAATATTCAAAGACAAAATTTAACATTCTTTGTACTAATTTGGATAATTGTACCGTCGACTCCCGCTAAAGTTGCGTCCGTTAAAGTTGTCCGCTCGTTAAAGTTGTCAAGATACGGTCGTTGAAGTTGCGTGGATATTCCCCCACTTTAATTTTCGAACAACGAATTAGACTTCCGAGTTTGAGCACCACTTTTGAATAACCCACTCAACCGCTCAAGGAGCAATAAAACATATATATTTTTCAACAATGGTAGAGATAACGGGAACTAGCAACTTTGACGGTCGATTCAGTACGGTGAACGCAACTTTTGCGGGAGTCTACTGTTATCCAATAAATACCAATAAATTGAACATATTTCACTTAACAAAAATTGAAAATGTCCTAATTTTGGTGGAACGGACTGGTCCTTGATTATCTTCAAAATTTTAAATGCAAAACTTGTCCCCTGAAACCAAGAAAAATAAAAAAAAAACAACAAAAAAGGTTGCTGTCAGTATCTCTCTGAAGATGGTAGCTTGGCTATCGAAACGCATTAGAGCAACCTTTGTTGTGTTTTTTTTTTAATCTTTCTTGGTTTCAGGGGATAAGATTTGTATTTCATTTTTTTAAAAAGTCATTATTTTTTTAAAAATCTGTAGTTAACATTGTTTTTTAAAAAAAATGAGTTTATTCAGAAATTTTCACTTCCTACCAAAATTATAAGTACTATTTGTCTAAAATTTTGAGATTATTTATTCAAATATTTTTTCTTCTTTTTAGATTCTTGTTGACTTTAAATGATAATCAGTTGGTTTTATTAGTACATTTATTAAATCTTATAGAACCCAGTCAATATAGCTATAAAACTATTGGATTTCTATTCAAATACTAGCTCATACCCGCGTCTTTGTCTACCTGAAAGAAGAAAAGGATTATGGGGTCACTTTTTTAAAAATTTCCACTTCTTTTGAAAAGTTCGATTTTTCTTGTTTCGAATTGTTTCGAGAATTTCGACATTATAAAATATTAACTTTTTTTCACAATATCGACCGTTTCTCGTTTGACTCTTTTCTCGTTCGACTCTTTTCTCATTCGACTCTTTTCTCGTTCGACTCTATTCTCGTTTGACTTGATTTTGTAAATTTCGATGTGAAAAAAAAAAATTCTAACTTCTTTAAAATACTTGCTTTTTGGATATATTTTCAATTTTTGGGAAATTTTTAAAAATTTTTTTTATTTTTGTCTTTTTCAAAAATTTGCTTTTTTGGAAATTTTAACTTCGTTGCAAATTTTTTTTTAAATATTTGAATTTTTTTGAATATTTTGTTTTATCTCAAAAATTTTAAGTTTTGGAAAATGTTGAATTTGCACTTTTACATAAAAAATCCGATTTTTTGCAAATCTGACTGTTTTTATTTGTGTTTTCTAAGACATTCGATTTTTTTTGGAAATTCGAATTTTTTGAAAGTTTCGACTTTTGAAAATATTGAGTCTCTTAAAGTGTCTGATTTTCTTTGACTCTTTTTCAAAATTTTACCTTTATCTCAAAATATTGACTTTCTCCAAATGACAATTTTTTAAAAATCCAGACTTCGTTTTTATTGAAAGTTTTAATTTGAACATTTCGACTACGTCCGAGTATGCGAGGTTTTTCAAAAGGTAAGGAGAATTTATATTGTTATGAAAAAATATTTATTTATTCATCAACATTTATACTGTCCCTTTCAAAGTAATCCATCTCAGATACAATGCACTTTTATACAACGCTTTTTCCAATCTTCAAAGTGCTTCTCATCAGCAGTTTTTGGTATAGCCTTGAGCCCCTCTAACGCTCCTCTAGAGCTCCTCTACTTTTTATTGCATCAAGCGTTGCAAATCTCCATTCTTTCTTTTTTAAATTTTGGGAACAGGAAAAAGTTACATGGGGGCAAATCCGGTGAATATGGTAGCTGAGGCATGATTGTCGTGTTGTTTTTGGCCAAAAAACCTCTCACAAGCAACGATGAATGAGCAGGTGCATTATCGTAATGCAAAAGCCACACAAAATTCCGGACATTTTTTTCGTATTGCTTCTCACAAACGGCACATAACTTCAAGGTAATACTCCTTATTCACCGTACGACCTTGAGGTAAAAACTCCTGATGCACTACGCCACAATAGTCGAAAAAAACAGTGAGTAAAACTTTGACATTTGATCGGACTTGGCGTACTGTTTTCGGTCTTGGCTCTCCTGGGTACTTCCATTCGGACGATTGGGCTTTGGTTTCGACGTCATAACCATATACCCATGATTCGTCACCAGTTATGACGCTTTTGAGCAAATCAGGATCACCACTGATGTCATTCAAGAGCTCCTGAGCGAGGCTCATGGGACGGTTCTTGTGATCAAAATTCAGAAGTTTCGGGATAAACTTCGCTGACACACGTCTCATGTCCAAAACAGCCGAAAAAATTGCATGACACGAGCCGACTGATATGCCAACATTCTCAGGGCTTGTGTTATGGTAATTCAACGATTTTCAAAAACAATTTTCTTCACAGCTTCGACGATATCTTCTGTTTCGTCGTCGACTTCTTCTCGGCCATCTTGGAAGAGTTTGTACCACTTGTAAACATTTTTTTTACTTAGAGCAGATTCACCGTATGCCACTGTCAACATTTCAAGTGTTTTAGAGCACTTGATTTCATTTTTCACACAAAATTTGATGCAAATTCTGTGCTCCATTTTTTATAATGATAGAAAATCGCCGAGCACAACAAAATACCAACATTTTTATCTGTCAAAAACAAGCTAAGTATGCTATGTACTTGAAACTGTGACATGTGTACCAACACAACAACAACAAAAAATCGATAATCGAATGTACGTTGCCTCGAAACTTGAAGTCACCTTACTTTTTGAACAGACCTCGTATATTTTAAAAACTTCGAATTTCATATTTTTTAAATAACATAAAATTTTGACATTTTAGTTGAAGTTTACAATTTTTCTCAATTTTGGTGGATCAGACTGGCCCTTGGTTTTCTTAAAAAATTGAAATACAAAAATTGTCCCTGCAACCAAGAAAGATTAAAAAACACAACAAAGGTTGCTCTAACGCGTTTCGACAGCCAAGCTATGATCTTCAGTATCTCTCTGAAAATGATAGCTTGGCTGTCGAAACGCGTTAGAGCAACCTTTGCTGCGTTTTTTTAATCTTTCTTGGTTTCAGTCAGTATCTTTCTGAAGATGATAGCTTGGCTGTCGAAATGCGTTAGAGCAACCTTTGTTGTGTTTTTTAATCTTTCTTGGTTTCAGGGGACAATTTTTGTATTTCAATTTTTTAAGAAAACCAAGGGCCAGTCTGATCCACCAAAATTGAGAAAAATTTTAAACTTCAACTAAAATGTCAAAATTTTATGTTATTTAAAGAGTTTGTTAAATATTTAGACTTTTAAAAACAAAATTTCGAGAAATGAGTCAAAATTCTAAACTTAAAACAGGACATATTTAAATAAATTCTGAAAAACAGTTAAAAAGTTTAAATTGGAAATTTCAAATTGTTTTCTTAAAACTTAGACTTTGAAATATAATTTCTAGAAATAAAGTCGAAATTACAAGATTTCTAGAATTTCCATTTTACAAATGTCAATTTTTATTTATTTATTTTCTTAAGTTCGAATTTAGAATCCATATTTTCTTAAACTCGAATCTAGGATTCGGAATTTGACATGTAACTCAAAATTCTGGAAAAAACAAAATTATGTCAGAAATTTAAAAATTTTTAACGGAATTTTGAAATTAAAAAAGACGTTGCATGAATCTTTTTCAAATAATTTTTTTCGACTTTTTTACTTAAAAGGTTAGTTTACTTTAAAATTTAAAAAATACGTTTTTCTTTTGCTATTTTCATTTTGACTGGAAAGTAAAGGTTGAAAATTTAATTTTTCTTTCTAGAATTGCAATTCCAAATAAAAAAAAACAATTTCAGATTTAAATTGTAAATTTTGAAAAATAGCCAAAATTTTTAAAAAATTCTATTTGTTCTCTTTAGAATGGCACCTTGAATTATGATTACGATTTTATATTTGAACTAAATTTTTTGAAAAATAGCTACAGATTTTAAAAAAATGAGATTTATGTAAGGAAGTTCTCGAGTTCCTATTAGTCACAAAACTTTGATTTTAAATTGAAATATTCGATATTCTTGTCGACATTTTCCATGAAATTTCAAAAGCTCTCGGAAAATTCAAATAGTTTAAACTTTAAATTCAAAATTTCGAGAGAAAAGATTGAAATTGGGCTAACGAATTGCAAACTTATAAAAAAATCCTTAACACGTATTCCTTCTTTCTATTCTCTAAGCAGGTAAAGTACATAGTTAGAAATAGGTGATCTAAAAATACTTCCTTTTACCTTTTTTCTTTTCTGTCGATTCCCTTAAAATTAACATATACTTTTCTACAAAGATACCGAAGCACGGTCTTTTCTCAAAATTACGAATTATCTCTAAAAATTCTTCTTTGTTGGCACTTCGACTTTAATCTCAAAATTCAACTTTTTTCGAAAAATTTGACTTTGAGAAAACTTTTTTCTAAATTTCCACAAAATTTTTACCTTTTTTCTTTTAATTCGTGCCTTTTGAAATGTTGCAATTTTTTTAAACTTCGGTTTTCTAATAATTTCGACTGTTTTTCTAACAATTCGAATTTTCGAAAATGTTAACCTGGTCGGAATTATTCGTTTGTTCACCATTTTAAAATGTCGAAATTGTCAAAAAGGAAGTCGAGATCTACAACAAAATAAACATTTCCTGAAAAAGTCAAAATTTAGAAAAAGTAGGAAATTCAAAAATAGCACTATTTTAGAAAAAGGGAAAATTTTGAAATGGTTAGAATTTTCTAATCAAGTCAAAATTTAGTTTTTTTTTAATGAGAATTTGAAATAAGTGGAAATTTTAAAATGTCAAAGTCGAAATCATTAAAAAAGTAGAAATTAAAAATGTCAAATTCTTCAAGAAAAACTAGAGATTTTGAAAAAAGTTAAAAATATGTATCATAAAATTGGAACTCTCAATAAAAGTAGAAATATCTAGTGAGTGGTCGAAATTTTCAAAACTAAATAAGGAGAAGTCGAAATTACCATAAAAATCATATTCCTCAAAAAAATTCATAATTTTCAAAAACAGTCCAAAGTTTCAAGATGTCGAAATTGTGAAAAAAGTTGAGATTTTCAAATAAAAGTGGGTTTTCAAAAAACTATCGAAATTTTGAAAAAAGCGAAAATTTTCGAAGAATTCAAAATTTTCAAACAACTGAAATCTTTATTTTCCCACGGATTTTCTCCTAGCCTCAAGGTAATAACTAAATATCTGCATATAAATACCTATTAATTAATTATGTGAAAAACAATTTCGTTCTTTGCAGATATAATTGGTCGATTTTCGCCTACAAGTGATGCTAGTAGAATATAACATTTCCAATTTAAATGATATAAAATCCATTTTTTCTTTTTTGCTTAAATGTGTCATAGCATTTATTTACATAAACAATTGTTTATTATTATGATATGTCCCTGATAAAGAAATATGAGCTTGGAAGCCGAAGATACTTCGTTCGTTGATGACGTATCACGGCCGTCTCCGTACCCTGCCTGACCTGATTGAGGGCAACCGAAATCTAAGGGCAATTTTTATGCCAAACACCGCTCTCCCATTTTACAAATAGTGCCTTTGTTTTTCAACATTTTGTTTTTAAATTTAGAGAACTTATGAAGCAAAGATGTCGAATTTGCGCTTTAGAAGTACTTTTTTCAAATTTCGTTAATTTCCGAGATATTCGCTTCCAAAAACAGGAAAAAAAGAGACAAATTGTACGCCCATTTGTGGGAATACGAAGAAAAAAATTAAAAATCTGCTTCCAAAACCCGAATTCCCCAACATTTCTGAACATTATTACCAAATTTCATTAAATTCTTAGCAATAATATTGACATAGTTTGTAAAATGGCAAGCGAAGAATTTCGACGTTTTAAGAATACCAGACCGCCGCCTTAAACTCAAAACCTTTGTAATTAAACTAGAAATATTTTTCTGTAAATTTTTTAAAGGCTCCTTTGATAAGAATGGATGATAAAATTTTGAGTTTTTATTTCAAAATTCAGTGTTAACTTTTAAAATTTTTACTCATTTCTTTTTCTAAAACTTCTTTAAACTTTTTTTAGGACTTTTAACTCTTAAAGATTTTTTTAATTTCCCGTCTGAAAATTTTACTTTTTGACCTTACTTCAAAAACTTTTTGTAAAAATTTCGAATTTTTTTCAGAGTTTCTAATTTTTCTTAGAACTTCAAGAACAGATTCAAAATTTTTGTTTTTTGGGATTTCTCTTTTATAAATCGAAAGTCTGAATTTCCACTTTTTATTTCTTGAATTTCGTATTCAATCCCGAAATTTCAACTTAGAGATCTAAATTTTTGTTTTAATCTCAAAATATTGACTTTGATCTGATTTTTTGTCAAAAGAACGTTATCAGAGAGTATGAGAAATGTTTACATTTTGTATGCCAATCGAATTAAATATCACATGGAGAGAATTTCTAACGGAAACATTGACGTTTTAATACTAGCATTTTAATTTTATTTCCTTAATTCACTCTTGCTTATGAATACATTGATTATGCTAATTATTATTTTTTAGGTTTAAAAGAATGACACAACAGGGGTATAGAAAAAGGCCACCCGAAAGATCGAATTTCACTCAAAGCAATGTTGATGAGATTTTTTTTCCAGACGACAATAATGACTTTACGTATTTGTACATTTACGCCTCGTTAATTGCTTCGACATTTTTGGTTTTCATATTATTGGTGCCAGTATTTCAAAAAATTGCAATCAGAGCATCTCAAAATTTACACGATTTGGCTTTTCGTAAAGTTCTAAGAGCACCTATGCAGTTCTTCACGTACCATCCACATGGACAAATACTGAACAGATTCTCCAAAGATTTGGCGGACTGTGACGAGGTTCTTCCAATTTCCATACTAAGTGGATTAAACGTAAATATGTTACTGTTGCATAATCAAATATAAGCAATAAGTGTTTTAGTTATTATTTTTGACATTAGGGGGCGTCGGAACAATAATTGCATCCGATCCTTATATGCTTCTTTGGGCAATATTTTTCATTGGCAGCAGCTTAAAACTGGCAAGTACCCTTTGTAATATGTGCAAGTATTTACAAGAATTAGAAGCTGTTGGTAAGTGTATTATAGTCAACATTAAAAATTGACTTGATCAATTCTTCAATGCAGAATAGAAATGATCGATGGTACACGATGTTCAAAAAACGTCGATGTTTTAGGTATCTTGAATATCTGGGAATGCAAACGATAGTTCAATATGTTAAAAACATCTATGTGTCAACATAAAAAGTATCGATACATCGTTCAGTTTATAAACGATGTTTGAAAAATCGATGTATCGCATCGTCACAGAATTAGCGCCATCTATTACATAGAATTGATAGGACAAGCGATAAAACAATTTCGTAAATAGTCACCCGATGGCAGCAGTGCATATTTAACAAATTGCCGCCAAATTTGTATGCCGCAGGTATACAATACAATTTTTTGAAAATCCACTGTTTAGCTATTTTAATTTAGCAATCTATAAAAAAAGGCCAAATTTTGAAAGAGAAATGAAAATTTTAAGAAAAGTTTTTCGATTATTAACTTTCAAAACTTAAAACCATTAACTACATTTGTTAAAATTTCGATTTTAAATATATTATTTATTAAGTATTTGTTATTTTAAATTTTCGGTTAAAAAGAACGTTCTTATCTTTAGCAAAATTTCTAGATTAAACTTCAAATTTTCAGTCCCTTTAAGACAACTTCTTTTCCCTAAATTAACTTTTTTAGAACTTTTAATCTTTATATTTCGTATTTTAATTCAAAACTAGTAGAAAAAAGTCCAAATATTTTCAGAAACAAGATGAACATTTTTAGAAATAGATCAATTTTCGAGTCAAAAACAAATATTTCCAAGTCAAAACCAAAACAGAGTTCTTAGACTCAAATTTTCAAATTATAAATTTTCTAGAAATTGTCAATTTTTAAGTAAAAAATCGCTGTGCCGTGCTTTACTTGAAAATTGCTTATTTTGTAATTTCAGCTTTTTCTTAAAATTTAGAATTTTTTTATAAAATTCTTTATTGTACCAAATTTCCAAATTTTATTTTTATAAATTTTAAGTTTTTCTCGAAAGTTTAAATTTTTTCTTAAAACTTGCCTTCGACAAAGAATCCATTAAAGAAGCAGCATAAAACAAGGGCTTTGTAACAACAACAT
The DNA here is from genome assembly GCA_028583605.1 of Dastarcus helophoroides. Taxonomy (NCBI): domain Eukaryota; kingdom Metazoa; phylum Arthropoda; class Insecta; order Coleoptera; family Bothrideridae; genus Dastarcus; species Dastarcus helophoroides. Next base: position 20,221,675 of record CM053336.1, read on the forward strand.
ACAATCCATGCTAATTCTGTCACGATGCGATACATCGATTTTTCAAACATCGTTTATAAACTGAACGATGTATCAATATTTTTTATGCTTTGCAATCGATGTTGAAACATCGAACGATGTTTACAAACGATACATCGATGTTTGCAAGACATTGAACTATCGTTTGCATCCGCAGGTAGAGCAGACACACCATAGCATTTGGTATTTTCTGTATGTCGTGTATTTTTGGCCATCAATCTTTCAAAATGAGTATTGCCTCTTCCTGAGTCCAAATATTAAGAATCTAATGCATATATTATTCTCATTTTAGCCATATCGCCAATCTACTCATATGTGAACTTAACACTGGAAGGTTTATCTACCATTAGAGCCTGCAAGAATGAAACAATTCTCAAAAAACAATTTGATGAATGTCAGGTAAATTTAAACATATTGGAAAAAAAAGTTCCAGGCAAAAAGTGCCTAATTTGTTAATCTTGGTTGTCGTTGATTTTGCCAATCGACAATACCCAAGTGACTTTTTATTATATTTTTATTATTTTGTTTTCTCAAATTACCAATTTATTTTAATATTATATTTTTTAAACATTGTTGATGAAGATGTGCAAATTTGTATAAAAGTAAAATCTCATAAAACAATTAGTTTCCAATTTAAACTTAAAATTCTTGGTCAACTCAAGATTTTAAGCTTCTAAACCATTTAAAAAATTCAGGTTTAAAAGAATACTGAGGACAAAAGTCAAATTTTAGAAAACAAAATCAAAAATTTTAAAATTACCACTTTTCAAAATTTTGAAGGAAGTCAAATATTTCAAGAATAGAAATTTGAAAAAAATTCAGCTTACAAAAAAGTGAACATTTCGAATAACGTAAAAATGTTCAAAAAATGGAATTTAAAAAAGAATGTTATAATAATCCAAATATTCAATTTACAAAAAGTCGACATTTTCAGGAAAATCCAAGTATTTTAAAAATAGCAAACTTTAAAAGTTACTTCAAAAAGTTCGAAAATGATCGAAAATATCAAAAAGTGTCCAGATTAAAAATAAAGTTTAAATAAAGGCGAAATTTTGAAGAAAATTGAAATTTTCAAAAAAGTATTGAAAGTAGGGAAGAAAAGAAGCCCGAGAAAGATAAAATTAAAAAAAATTTAAAAAGTCAAAATTTTAGAAAAAGTCTAGCTTGCAAAAAATTCGACACTCCAACGAAGAGAAATTTTCAAGAATTAGAAGTTTTAGCAAAATTTTACAGTTTAAAAAATCAAAACGTTCAAAAAATGGATATTATAATAAAAAGTTTCGATAATTTGCAAAAAATCAACATATTCAAATAAATCCTAGTATTTGAAATAAGACGAATTTTCATAGTTCACGAAAATAATCGACAATTTCAAAAAATGATTATTCCAAAAAATCTAAATTTAAAAAAATCGAAATCTTAAAAATTCAAAATTTAAAAAAATCAAAATTTCAAAAAATCGAAATTTTAAAAAATTCAAATTTAAAAAATCGAAATTTAAAAGAATATAAATTCAGAAAATAAAGGTGAGAGAACCGGACAAAAGTCGAAATTTTGAAAAATTTCTTGTGTCCAAAAACTCGGCATTTTTGAAAAAAAGTACATAAATGATTTTTGTAGCAGAAATTTAAATAAATGCTAAATTTTTAAAAAATCAAAATTTTCAAGAAAATCGAAATTTTCGTAAAAATCCTAGTTTTGAAAAGTCAACATTTTTAATCGCAATTTACAAAAAACCAGTAATGTTAGAAAAAGTCCAAACTTTAAGAGTCAAAATTTTGAAATAAATACACATTTTTAAAAAATAGAAATTTTGAAAAATCCCTAATTTTGAAAAAAAAAACATCCAAACTTTGGCTAGTTATTGAAAAAAAAAGGTGCAAATTTTGAAAATGGATATTTCGAATAAATTCAATCTTCCAAAAAACTTGACATTAAAAACAGTTGAAATTTCAAGTAAAGTTGAGATTTGAAAAAAAAGTGGACTTTTTCGGACAAATTTTCAAAATTAATCAAAACTTTTCAACAGAAAAATCAAAATTAAGAAGATATAGTTAATATTAACAAAAAGCTTAAAATTTTGAAAAAGGTCGAAACTACGCATCACGTTAAAAGTTATCGATAATATCAAGTGGAAATTGGGGGTGCTGCAGTTCCACAGTGCCTATGCGTAGGCCGCCAGTGGTCGAATTATTTAAAATAAAGCATAAACTTCAAGTTTTAAGTCGATACTTCAAGCAGAAGATGGAAATTTCAAGTTTAAACTGGAGATTAATTTTAAAATTAACATCAAAATAGTTTTTTTGATGGAACGGACTGGTCCTTGGTTATCTTCAAAAAGTGAAAAACAAAAATTATCCCCTGAAACAAAGAAAGATTAAAAACCACAACAAAGGTTGCTCTAACGCGTTTCGACAGCCAAGCTATCATCTTCAGAGAGAAACTCTAGAGAGAAACAGTATCATCTTCAGAAAGATACTGTAGAGAGATAACAAAGAAAGATTAAAAAACACAACAAAGGTTGCTCTAACGCGTTTCGACAGCCAAGCTATAATCTTCAGAGAGATACTGTAGAGAGGTACAGTATCATCTTAAGAGAGATACTGTAGAGAGATACAGTATCTCTCTGAAGATGACAGCTTGGGTGTCGAAACGCGTTAGAGCAACTGTTGTGTTTTTTTATATTTCTTGATTTCAAGAGTTTTGATATTATATTAATCATCTCCTTCAGATAAAGAAATTTTGAGTCTAGAAACAATTTATAAAAAAGGAAAAATTGTAACCATAAACTCATAATTTCAACAAAAAAGGTAATTTTTAAAAGGAGTGCTTAATGGTGGTATTATTAACTGCCTCTTAAGGGTTGTGCAGGGGTTGATAGCTTTTTAAACTTGTTGAGGACTGTCACTATTAATTTGCTAACACCAAATAATACAAAGGAAGTTTTTAAATAGTTAAAATACAAAATTAAACTAAAAAAGAAAACTTTCTTTAAAGAAAGGGTCTTGTTTGGCGACCTCTTGGCCTCTTGGGGTCTAAGAGTTTTATGGCTGGGGGTAACGGTGTTCCATGCGATGGTGAACCCATCTTGTTACAAATTTAAAAAAAAAAAGTTACACATAAATAGTAAACACTTTGGGTATAAACCAAAAAAATTAACCGAAAATTTTGAAAAACACAATTTCATTTTAATTTGTATTTAAGTCAAGAATATTTTTAGGATACACATAATTCAGCAAAGTCAATATTATACCATAGCGAAACAGCAACACATGAATGGGTAGAGCTGCTATGTGTTTTCTTTTCGAGTGTATTGAGTATCCTGACCTTTTTCCTTTTTCGATGTAAGTTGAACTTGCATAGTATTTATACATTATACAGTGTGAAACAACCAAATAAAATAAATTGCGTATCTCAGTTATTCTGAAAATTTATGAAAAATTTCGAGACTCGTCAACTCCACTGTAAAAATTTTATCCCTCTTCAAATGACAGTTGCAGCCCTGAAGTTTTTAAACCAAAAGTAGTGGCTTGATATACCTTATTTGAAAGGTCTTTTCATTCTTTATTTAAGAAGTCATGGTTGCTATAGTTATGTCAAAAATTAACAGTAAAAATAAATGAATTTCAATTTTCAACAACAAAATATAAATCTAATATTGTCATTTAATGAAATAAAAAACGAAAAACACTTAATGTAGGAGAGGTTCAAAATGGACACCTCCAACATCTTGGCAGCATCCTATTTGTGAATAAAAATGCCTCCTGACATTATTCAACATCTCTGATGTCACCGACGCAAGCGCAAGCGTTATTCTTGCTCGTAAGTCAGCTACGTCGCGAGGTTTAGTTATATACTCTGTACTTTTCACAGAACCCCATAAAAGTCTAGAGGCGTCAGGTCTGGTGATCATGATGGCCATTCTACCGTACCTTTTCTACCTATTCACCGATTTAGAAATGTAAAACCGAGATTGCCAGACATTGACTTGGTAGTGTGGTGGTGCTCCATCTTGCTGAAATCATATTACATTAGCTGGAACGTGTGGATTTTCTTGAGCTGGATATAAGTTTACCAAAGATGGTAAAATATTGTTTTGGAACAATGCTAAATAATTATCTCTATTTAAATTTTCATCAATGAAAAATGGACCAATGACAAGATCCAATAATCTCTGCCCAAACATTAACTTTTTCAGGGTTCTGCGTATGCAATGTTTTCATCCAGTGGAGATTTTCACTAGCCCATTAGCGACGATTACATTATTATCTAATCTTTAAATCATTTGGTCACAAAAATAAATTTTTCTATCAAAATCGTCTTTACTGAGCTCTTGACATGGTGCCAGTTTATAAGGATGCATTTTATTTTCTTTCAGTAAACGAATAATCTAGGAATGATTAACTTTCAGTGCTGCAGCTACTTGTCGACTTGAAGAATGTAGATTTTCTTGAAACTCGTTCATTATTTTCAATGTGGTATCATGAGTTAATCCATTGGAGGGTTCTTTTTTAGCTTTCGTATATTTATGTTAGTGAAAATGCTTCTCGATTTTACTAATTGTACCTTAGGCGATAAATCAAGAAATTTTGTGTTGAAATAGACCAGGGGTCGGCAAACCGTGGCTCGCGGGCCGCATGCTTTCACCTAAAAAAAAATTGCGGCTCTTTAAATTCTCCTAAAATAATAAATAAATAAAAGCTAGAGCGGACAGACACCCAGACACTCATTAAACAAATGACCTACAGAAGTCGAAATTTTCAAAAATACTTTTCTAGCAAATTTTTACATTTTACTTAAATTCTGACAAAAAGCTATGGTTTCAAGAAGCACTTGTCCGAAATATTTGATTGATTTGTATTAATATTTTGAAAAAAACACACAAAATTTAAAATTTCCAGAAAAAGACCAACTTGGGGAGTCGAAATTTCTAACAATTATTTTTCTGATGATTTTTACTTTTTTATTTGTTAACTTTCTAAAACCTTGGGATTTCGTAAAAAAAGGTAAATTAATTTTTGTCAGAAAAAAAATCCAAACTTACAGAAGCGACAAATATCAAAGTTCGAAATTTTTAGATTTTTAGCTGAAATTTTCAGAAAAGGCCGAATTTTGAGAAAAAGAGATTTCGAAAATTGAGAAAAAGAAAGAGGCTTCGAAAAAATTGAAAAAAAGAAACGGGTTTTAAAAAAATTGAGAAAAATGAATTTATCAAAAGTTTTCGATAAAAGGCAAAATTTTAGAAAAAAAAGAATAGATTGAAACCCAGGACAAATTAAAAACATGAAATTTTTAGAAAATTTAGAACGCTTTAAAATATAGCAAAATTTCAAAAAGAGAAATAGTTAAAATTGACTGGAAGCTTAGAAAAAATTGTCGATCTCTTAAAAAGACGAAGTTTTTTAGTGAAGAAGAAAGAAGTTAATTTTTGGAAAGAATTTCAGGGAAAAAGTTTAGAACAACTCTAAATTTCGATAAAAAATTGCAATTTTTCAGAAAAAGCTAAATTTTGAAAATAAATTTGCAATTTCGAGAACAAGGCAAACTAAAAAAAAATAACTTCAAATTTTCGGATAAATTCGAATTTTGAGAAATTGGTAAAATAATTTCAAAAGAAAATTCTAAGGAAATTTCGAGAAGTGTTGAACTTTGAAAAAAGGTGAAAATTTCTCAGAAAATGCTAAATTTTGAGAAAAAGGAAAAGATTTTGAAAAAAATTGGGAAAAATGAAGTCTAATTCGGAAAAAGGGAGAAATTTCGCAGAAAAAAATGTATCGAAGGTTCTTAAATAAGACAAAATTTTAGAAAAAACGTCGAATTTTGGCAATAGATTATAACACAAAACAAATTCAAAAATCTCAATTTTTGAGACAATTTTAAATTTTTTAAAAAATTTCGAAAAGAGAAATTCTAAGAATAACTTACAAAGTTGGAAAAAATGGTTGAAATTTAAAAAAGTCAAAGTTTTTCAGACAAGAAAAAAAAAGTCAAATTTCAGGAAAAATTTTAAGAAAAAAGTCAAAATTTTAAAAAAAGCTCGAAATTTTGACAAAAAATTTACAATTTTCCAGAGAAAGTTAAAATTTGAGAATGAATTTGAAATCTCGAGAACAAGACGATTTAAAAAAAATCCAAATTTTCAGATAAATTCAAATTTTGAGAACATTTGTAAAATATCTTCGAAAGAAAATTTCAAAAAAATTTCGAGAAAAGTTTTTAACTTTAACCTTTTCGCGCTGAAGACCGTATATTCCCGTGTTAAAAAAATGTGACAAATAGTCGAAGACTCTATTTATCCGAACTATATTTTTAATTTAGTACAATATTCCTGTAGAAACGCCGATTATCGTACTTTTCCGGTAAATGTATGCTATAACGACGAAGACCATACGATTCCTCAAACCTCGAAAACTGCCCGCCTTATGGGCGGAAAATAGTACGTCGCGAAAGGGTTAAAAAAAGGTCAGAATTTCCCAGAACAAGTCTAATTATGAGAAAACGGGAGGGATTTCGAAAAAAAATTAGGAACAATGATTTAAAAAAAATTGTCCAAAGTTCTCAAATAAGATCAAAATTTCAGAAAAAAACGTCGAATTTCGACAATAGATTAAAATCCAAAACAAATTTAAAAAACTTTCAATTTTCAGATAAAAGAGAAATTGTAACAATAAACTTTAAGCTTAAAAAAGTATCGGACTTTAAAAAAGTGGAAGTTTTTCAGAGAAGTAAAAAAAATCAAATTTTAGGAAAAATTTCAAGGACAAAGTAAACATTTTAAGAAAAATTCTAAATTTCGATAAAAATTTCTAATTTTCCGAAGAAAATTAAATTTTGAAAATAAATTTAAAATTTCGAAAACAAAACGAATTAAAAAAACTCCAAATTTTCAGATGAATTGAATTTTGAGAAAATTAGTAAAATAATTTTGAAAGGAAAGAGAATATCGATAAAACTTCCAATTTCGAGAAGTGTTAAACTTTAAAAAAAACGTCAAAATTTCTCAGAGAAAGTCAAATTTTAAGAAAAAAAATTAAATATTGAGATTTAAAAATAGATGAATTTCGTTCGAAATAAAAGTTAATATTTCCGGAAAAATCTGAATTTTGAAAAGAAGAGATTTCGAAAAATATGAATTTGTTAGAAATTGTCAAAAAAGCAAAATTTTAGAAACAAACGTCGAACATTGACAATAAATTGAATCCCAGAATAAATTTAAGAACTTGAAATTTTTAGACAAATTGGGATTTTGTGAAAAATTGTAAAATCTCGATAAGAAAAATTTTAAAAAACTCAAAGCTTAGAAAAAATTGTCAAACTTTAAAAAATCCAAGTTTTTCAGAAAAAGTCAAATTTTAAGAAAAAAAAATCAAATTTTGAGATTTGAAAATAGATGAATTTCGTTCGAAATAAAAGTTAATATTTCCGGAAAAATCTGAATTTTGAAAAAAAGAGATTTCGAAAAATATGAATTTGTTAGAAATTGTCAAAAAAGCAAAATTTTAGAAACAAACGTCGAACATTGACAATAAATTGAATCCCAGAATAAATTTAAGAACTTGAAATTTTTAGACAAATTGGGATTTTGTGAAAAATTGTAAAATCTCGATAAGAAAAATTTTAAAAAACTCAAAGCTTAGAAAAAATTGTCAAACTTTAAAAAGCCAAAGTTTTTCAGAAAAAGTCAAATTTTAAGAAAAAAAAATCAAATTTTGAGATTTGAAAATAGATGAATTTCGTTCGAAATAAAAGTTAATATTTCCGGAAAAATCTGAATTTTGAAAAAAAGAGATTTCGAAAAATATGAATTTGTCAGAAATTCTCAAAAAAGTAAAATTTTAGAAACAAACGTCAAATTTTGACAACAGATTTGATCCCAGAAGAAATTTGAAAACCTAAAATTTTTAGACAATTTGGAATTTTGTGAAAAATTGTAAAATCTCGAAAAGAGAAATTTTATAAAACTCAAAGCTTAGAAAAAATTGTCAAACTTTAAAAAGTCCAAGTTTTTCAGAAAAAGTCAAATTTTAAGAAAAAAAAATCAAATTTTGAGATTTGAAAATAGATGAATTTCGTTCGAAATAAAAGTTAATATTTCCGGAAAAATCTGAATTTTGAAAAAAAGAGATTTCGAAAAATATGAATTTGTTAGAAATGGTCAAAAAAGCAAAATTTTAGAACCAAACGTCGAAATTTGACAATAAATTGAATCCCAGAAGAAATTTGAAAACCTAAAATTTTTAGACAATTTGGAATTTTGTGAAAAATTGTAAAATCTCGAAAAGAGAAATTTTATAAAACTCAAAGCTTAGAAAAAATTGTCAAACTTTAAAAAGTCAATATTTTTCAGAGAAAGTCAAATTTTAAGAAAAAAAAATTAAATTTTGAGATTTAAAAGTAGATGAATTTCGTTCGAAATAACAGCTGATATTTCCGGAAAAATCTGAATTTAAAAAAAAAGAGATTTCGAAAAATACGAATTTGTCAGAAATTCTGAAAAATGCAAAATTTTAGAAAAAAAAACGTCTAATTTTGACAATAGATTGGATCTTAGAATAAATTTAAAAACCTAAAATTTTTAGACAAATTAGAATTTTGTGAAAAATTGTAAAATCTCGAACAGAGAAATTTTATAAAACTCAAAGCTTAGAAAAAATTGTCAAACTTTAAAAAGTCGAAGTATTTCAGAAAAGAAGAAAATAAACAGTTTGCAATTTTCCACAAAAAGTTAAATTTTGAGAATAAATTTGATATTTTATGAACAAAACGAATAAAAAAAACTTCAAATTTTCAGAAAAATTCGAATTTTGAGAAAATTGTTAAAATAATTTCTAAATACATAGGAATGTAGATAAGTCTTCCTGCTTCGAAAAAAGTGTTGAACTTTAAAAAAAGGTCAAAATTTCCCAGAGAAAATCAAATTTTAAAAACAAAATCAAATTCTTAGTTAAAGTCAAACATTCTAAAAATGGGCGAATTTCGTCTATAAAATCGCAGCTTGCAGAAACATAATAAAATGCCGAATTGTCAGTTAAAAGTTAGAATTTCGAAAAACACCTAATTTTGCGAAACAAATCGAAATTTCCAGAAAATAAATAAACGTTTAAATATTCAGTAAAAGTCACTATTTAGGGGAAATGGTGAAATCTGGAAAAGGAACGTGACTTGAAAAGAATAGAAATTTCGAAAAAAAAATTACAAAGTCAAAAACATATAATTTTGGGAAAAAGTCAAATTTAAGAATAGATCTAAATTTCAAAAAAAGAAAATTTGAGAAAAAGATCGAAATCTTCAAAAAGTATTTTATTTAACATCTCCAAATTATTACTTCAAATTTTTACTTTTTTTATTATGAAATCGACAAAAGATGAATTTTTGAGAAGTCGAATCTTCCACTAAGTCGAATTAAAAAAAAGTAAACATGTTCACAGATTGTTGAGTTTCGAGAAGAGAGGAAGATTTAGGGGAAAAAGTCTAAATACGTAGTTAAAAAAAAAGACGAATTACGAAAAGAGTTAAAAAAGTCAAATTTGCGAGAAAAAGGCAAATTTTCAGATAAAGCTCTAAATTTTGAGAAATAAAAGGTCTTTTGGACCGAATATGTTTTCGTTTAACTGTATGAGACAGGAAGGTCTCTTCCTGTCCCATATTTTATTATTTTGTCTGATTTATCTGATTTAATTTTAAAATAAAATGTAAAATCAGAAATAAAGATTTGTGGCTCTTTGAAATTCACGAGATCAATTTTTTTATTGCGGATGGCTCTTTTGGCTTAAAAATTTGCCGACTCCTGAAATAGACGAGCGACTTCGGCCTGTGATCTGGCTCGATCTCCATACCCGGGCTTTTGTAAAATTATTATTTTTGCATTTCTGTTAAATGACCCATATTAAATTTTCGAAATATCCAAAAAGGTAACTGAAGCACGATACTGACCACTGTTTAATACTCTTACAGTTTTAAAAAGTTACTGGGATGTTACTGGGACAGTTGACTATGATAAGGTTGATAAGTTTTTTTGTTGCAAAATCAGAAAAGGATATCGAAATTGTGTTTGGTCCCTTTATGATTATTGAGGACGAACGAGCCATTATTAGTTATTACTGTAGAAAATTTCATGTAATTGATAAATTATTTTTTTATTGTTCAATTTTTTATATAAATGTAGCAACCATAACATTTTTGAATAGAGAAAAAAATACCTTTCAAATGAAGTACCCCAAGCTCCTACTTCCAATTAAAAAATTTAATGGTTGAAACGTTAACTCAAAGGGGTTGAATCTAGGGATGAAAATATTGCGATGCAGGATGTCACTTTATAATCTAAAATTGACGGGACTTGGGATTTTTCATAAATATATACAGGGTGAGCGAAACTCGATGTTTCAGCTCTATTTCAAGAAAATGAAAAACGATATAAGAAATCTGAAAAAAGGTTCTTAAATTGGATTAAGTAAGGTCACTTTAAGCTAAATTTGTACATTTTTCCATATTTGGAAACAAAAGTAATGACGTCATGGAACTTTTTTTTTCTGGAAACATACCTATATATTTGCATATTTAAAAAGAATTTATTTTACTAAAGAATTTTTGTAAATAAAAAAAATTTATATCTTCTTCAAATAAAAAGTTATACGCAATTATATTGTAAAAAAAGTATAATTAAAAATTCGTAATTACTACGATTTAAAAAATTGACTTTGAAAATGCAGTAAATCAAAAATCAAAGCATACTGGCATCTGTCAATAATTCAACCAATGGTTAACAAACACTTTTTGTTGCCACTTGATTTTGAAAAATTTTCATGCAACCGACATTTGCTTATGGGGAATCCCAAAGAACCCTAGAAAAGCAGATGAATACGCTCTCAGGTACCCCGAACATCTTATTTCAGGACTAAAAATATTTAATAGATTTGTTTTCAAAGGCTGTCTGTTTAAATCGTAACGATTTCGAATTGTTAATAAATTTTTTTTTACAATAAACTTTATTATAACTTTTTAACGGAAAAAGATACCAAAATTTTTTTATCTGCAAAGTTTGTTAAGAAAAATTAGTTCTTTTAAAATGTGCAAAAATAGAGGTATGTTTATGGGGAAAAATTTGATGACGTAATTACTTCGGTTTTTAAATATTGAAAATTATACAGATTTGGCATAAAATGGATCTTACTCAACCCCAATTAAGAACCTTTTTTCAGATATTTTTTATCACTCTTCCCTTTCTGGCAGTAGAGCTAAGACATCGAATTTCACTCACTCTGTACAATAACTGAGATACTGAATTTATTCCATTTGGCCGTTCCACTCTGCGAGTATAATAATGAATATTTCAGATGGATTGGTAGGAATGAGCTTCACTGGCCTAATTATACAAGAAGCTCTTACTTTCTCGGGTTTGGTACAATTCTCAGTTAAAGAGTTGACCATGATTTTAACATCACTGTCAGCGGTCAGTCGAATTTCACAATATTTGGATTTAAAAAGTGAAGAATCCCTCCACTCTTCCCCTGGTAACATTTCGACTTAATTAAGTTTCTTGATATCACATTTACCATTTTAATTGTCTAGCCATCAGTCATTTAATGATAAGTACAATTTTCAGATAAGCTTACAAAGGGGTGGCCTACCAACGGGGAAATTATATTCAAGAACGTAAGCTTGAAATACAATAAAAATAGCCGTGAAATTCTCAAAAATATCAGTATGAAGATAAAACATTGCGAAAAGGTAAGTAATAGATTGAAATAAGAATATACAGGTTAAACCAAATTTGATTTCTACTACAGGGTTCTTGTAAATTATGAGAGATATAAGAAAGCTTAAATGGGCAAAGTAGTGCAGAATTTAATGCCGAATAATATTGTTACGGGCTTATCGGTTCGAATTGATTAACACGTGATTGAAAGATACCCACTTTATTTTCAAACTCAACTCGGATCACTACAACTGAACAATTAACTCACTTATTGACTTCTAACTGCTAACTCACCTACACCTAACTAACTACACCTACTCTAACTAACTTTAACTAACCAACCCCAGGAAAAGCTGACCACCTTATATAGTTTTGGCTTCCAGATTCTAGAAAACTCTCGCAGATAAGGCTTATCGTTAGCCGAAATTTCTGGAACACTTATCTGCTGTTTGCTTTATTATCGCGACCGCTTTCCCTTTATCAGATCTTTCCAGAAACTTTTCTTACATACTAAATTATATTCTAAATTCTATTTTATCTATTTACATTGCGTTACACTGTCTCCCCCTTAAGAATGATCGTCCCGATCTGTTCTAATCAGTCACTTCGCCACTATATTTGCACAGTCTATTCAGGTGTACCACTTTCATTTTACTCCTGGGGCTACGCTGGATCCTATATACCAAGTCGTTGATCCTCTTCAGCACTTTGTGCGACCCTTCCCAAGATGGCGTAAACATCAACGAAACTCCTTTCCTTCGCTGAGGGTTGTATAACCATACCAATTCGCCCTCACTGAAACCACCATGGTTGGCATTCACGTCATATCTTGTCTTCATCCGGTCCGTCGCCAAGTTGATCTTAGTCCTCACCAGGGCATGCGTTTGCAATATCGCTTCCCTCAAGTCATCTACGAAACCCATCGTCTCTCTCGGTGTCTCCCTTGGTGATCCAAACACCAAGTCACACGGAAGCCGTAGTTCCCTCCCGAAGATCACTTTTGCCGGAGTCTGACCCGTTGTTTCATGAGTTGCCGCTCGATAGGCCATTAGAAACAGTGGTAGATGTCGGTCCCAGTATGTCTAATGCTTGGAAACGGCCTTTGAAAGATGTTCCTTCAAGGCCCTGTTAAATCTTTCCACCATTCCATCAGACTGTGAATGAAGAGGTGTCGTTCGAGTTTTCTTGATTCCAAGAAGACAGCACACCTCTTGAAAGACCACCGATTCGAAGTTCCTTCCTTGGTCCGAGTGTAGTTCCAAGGGAACACCAAATCGACAGATGAAGTTGTCCACAACAACTCTTGCGGCTGTGGTAGCTTCCTGGTTCGGGATTGCGTAAGCTTCAGGCCATTTACTGAAATAATCCATGGCAACCAGTACGTACTTGGTCTGATGATGGAAATGGCTCTGCCACATCGATTGCAATTCTTTTAAATGGTGCTCTCACATTACACTAATTCAGGGGCCCTTTGGTTCTTGTACGAGGACACTTGGATGCAGCGCAGGTGACACATTTCCGACACCACCGCTCAATGTCCTCCCTGCAGTTAACCCAGTAGAACCGTTTCCGAATCTTCTCCAGGGTCTTGTTCATCCCTAAATGTCCACCAGAGGTCCCGTTGTGCACCTCTCACAAGACCTGTAGAATCCTCTCCTAAGGTACCACCAACTGCAAGTTGACGCGCCTTCCATCCGCGCTTTCCCATGCCCTCTTCAGCACCCCGTCTTCTACCTGGAGGGTTGAGCCCACAAACTCTTAAGAGCTGGACTCCTGCCATTCAGGTCTATCTCCACCTTCTTTCCATTTCAACATGGGTCCGATATCAGCGTGGCTCTTCTGTAGCTCTCGAAGACTTTCAACAGTCCATCCGTCTTCTGGCTGGACAGATGTGACCCTTATATCCAACATGTTCTCATGATCTTCAACTCGTCTACAGTGTTTGCAATCCCCACAAGGTCTTCTGGACAAAGCGTCGGCGTTGTTATGCTGTCGTCCCGGTCGATGATGCACCTTAAAGTGATACTGCTGAAGCTTTTCTAACCATCTAGCCGTCTGCCCCTCTGCGTTCTTCATTCGGAGCAACCAAGGAAGCGCCAAATGATCTGTTCTGATGAAAAATTCTTGCCCATACAAATACTTGTGAAAGTGTTCCACGGCCTTCACTATCGCAAGAAGTTTCTTCCTTCTTCGTGGTAGACCCTTTCCATGTTATGCACCGCTGACGAGCTCAAATGAGAGCAAAACATCAATGTCCAGTGCTACAACCTTTTTCATGTATTTTTTTATATTTTCTTAATTTATCAAAAAAACAAATTTTTATTTTTTTCCATATCTAATTTTTGGTCTCCTATTTTTCATTATTCCTATTCTATGTAAAATAAACTAACCTCTTAATTTGTGAACTGTCATGAAGTGACGTTTTCAATAAATTTAAATATCACGTAGTCGCATTTCAAAAACTGTTTAGAAAATTGTCAACAAACCATAAAAATTTAAATATTTCCAAACTGGGCCCAAGAAATGTTAAATAAATATTAAAAAAAAACATAAGTTTCTTCCTGGTGGTGCAATAGTTCCTCTCCAGCTCTGTCAGGATCTTGCTGGAATATTCGATAACTCTTTCTTCACCGCCTTGAACTTGGGACAGCACATCCCCAATGCCGACGTTGCTGGCATCAGTGTCCAACACGAACTTCCCATTCTGCTGAGGATAAGCCAAGATAGGGCTTGTACACAAGGCCGACTTCAATTTTCGGAAAGCAGAATCACAATCGGAAGTCCAGACATACGGCGTTCTTCCTTCCGCTAGTCGGTGTAACGGCGCAGCGATGTTGGCAAAACCTTTCACAAATCTTTTGTAATAGGTACTTAACTCAAGGAATCTCCTCAATTCCTGTTTATCTTTTGGTCTTGGCCAGTCACAGATTGCTTGAATCTCGCGTGCTACAGTAACCTTGACTCCGGGGTTCACTGTTGCCTGTACATTTCTTCCATCCCCGCTGGCTTCCACCACCAAACTCTCCTTGATCCTTTTTATCTGTTTGATGGGAAGAGTTTTAGGGACTGGTTTCTTAACATTAGCTAGTGAGTTCTCTTTCTCGCCACGTTGTTTTCTTACTGTGGGACTTGTCGACTTCTCGAGGGTTGACCTGCAGTTCTTCTTGACGTGCCCCACCTTGCCACAGCTGTAACATGTTATGCTTCTGATGGGTCTAGTTTTAAGAGCTTCTAGCAGTTCTTCAATGCTCGCGTCAATTTTCTTCATCTTAGCGCTTATGTTTACGAGATCAGGATTATTCACAGTCTCTTCGATGTCGGCTTTCCTTATTCTACATGACACTTCTGGCTCCAAAACCTTGTAAGCGGCTTCCACCTCTAAAGCTCTAATCAATGCCTCTCTCGATGTTCGGAAGTTTGACAAGCGCATCACTCTCTGGACCCCACTGTTTTCAAAAGTTCACACTTTCAACTTTGATTTGGAAAGGATTATCGAACTGATTTTTAAAAATAATAAATTTTGAAAAAAATCAAAATTTTCAAAAAGATCAAATTTTGCTGAAAGAAGTATAACATTTCGAAAAAAGTGTCAGAACGACTGAAAATAGCGAAATTCTCATAGTGGTCCAACTTTTAAAGAAATGGGTCTCTTATTGCTTCTATGAAAATCCTAGCTGTGTAAAGTTCCAGAAATTTATTTAGTGCTGTTGGATAGGCGGCATACGCCACTCTTTTTACGTCAGCCTCAACATCTTGCAGCGTTTCATCACTTTTCCCCTTCCTTACTAGTACTAGTACTAGTAGTTGCGACTGGGCTACTTGCGACAAATAATGGTCTCCAAATCTCAGCTCTAAACCGCTAACTAAATGTTCATAGTTAGCTAGTTCATGGTCAGGTAGAGCTCGGAGTATTTCCAGAGTTTTTCCGCGCAGGAATACCACCAATGAAGTCGCTTTTTCGTCTTCCGGCTACCTATTCGTCCTACTAGCAGCTTCGAACTGAATCCTGTAGCCCTGGAAAGATGTTTGTCCATCATAGGTTGAAAGTTTTACCTTTTAAGAAAAAATAGCGGGTACACTTTTGGATTCATGTGGTGTGACTTATCTACTTAGCAATTTCTTTATGTTATTTTTGATGCTGCTGATCTTCTGCTATGTTGAATTTTCCAAATCAAGAAGCCTTGCTGTTGAATTTTTCTTTTATTTCTTCAATTTCTTCCCTAACTTCACCAATCTCTTCTTGCATTTCTGCTCTCATTTCTGTAAATTGTTCTTTCACTTCTTCTTTCATTTTTGCAAAGTCGACTCCCATTTTTTCAGTTATATTTGCTAACAGACTATGCAACTCTTGTTTTTATGCATTTCTTTTCTGATCTTCTTCTTATTATTCTTCTCGTCTTCGTTCGTCGTCTTGTTATCTTCGTTCTTCCTTCTGTTCTTTTTCTTGTCATCTTCGTTCTTCGACTTGTCGTCTTTGTTCTTCCTCCTGTTCTTTTTCTTGTCGTCTTCGTTCTTCTTCCTGTTCTTTTTCTTGTCGTCTTTCCTCTGCTTGGTCTTTAAACATTGCTAATAGCGCTTGCATTTGTTGTTCCATTTTGGCCGATTTTAATTTCGTATCCATAAAGCGTACTAGAATGTTCAAGATTTTAATTGACGCGCCTCGCATAACTATTTAACAGTTTAAAACGTCCGAGATAAAGTCAATTGCGTGACCACTTGGAGAGTTTCTCCGCTTACTAAGGCACAATCCACGAATAATCCCACTTCGGACATCAAATGTTACGGGCTTATCGGTTCGAATTAACACGTGAATTGAATATTATCCACTTAATTTTCAAACTCAACTCGGATGACTACAACTGAACAATTAACTCACTTATTGACTTCTAATTGCTAACTTACTATTTAACTACACCGACACTAACTTTAACTAACCAACCCGAAGGAAAACTGACCGCCTTATATAGTTTTGGCTTCCAGGTTCTAGAAAAATCTAGCAGATAAGGCTTATCGTTGGCCGAAATTTCTGGAGCGCTTATCTGCCGTTTGATTTATTATAGCGGCCGCTTTCCCCTTATCAGATCTTTCCAGAAACTTTTCTTACGTACTAAATTCTATTCTAAATTCTATTCTACCTATTTACATTGCGTTACAATATTGCATTGAAAAAACAATTGAATTTCAACTCGTCTTGATTTTATTTAGAAAAAACTGAAAATCGTCATTTTTAAAAATCAGCTTGAATGACTTCATCTCAAGATTTTACCTTAATCTCGAAATGTTACTGATTTTGAATCTTCGACTTTATCCTCGCGCAAGTCTGCAAAAATGAAAGAAATACAAGTTCATTGCTTAACTATCGGTTTTCAGAACTTATTAGTTATCTTACAGGTGGGAATAGTCGGACGTACTGGTGCTGGAAAATCATCTTTGGTAACAGTATTATGTAAACTAGTGGAATTCGATGGTAACATCTTCATAGATGGAGTCGACACCAAACAATTAAGCCTTACTGACCTGCGAAGCAAGATATCCGTGATCACACAAGAACCAGTTCTCTTTTCTAATACTATTAGATACAATTTAGATCCCTTTGAGGAATTCTCAGACGAAAAATTATGGAATGCTATTTATAACGTAATTAGTTCCGTTTATGATTTTTGAAGAACAAAACACTAACATAAAATTACTTCCAGGTGCAATTAAAGGAAGTTATATCAAGTTTGGATTTTTTGGTTACAGAAGGAGGTAATAATTTCAGTGTTGGCCAAAAGCAACTTCTATGTTTAGCAAGGGCAATTTTGAGGGATAACAGAATTATTATTCTGGATGAAGCTACGGCAAATATTGACAAATAGTATGCATTTTTAATTTAGCTTCTGAAACATTCACCCGATTCCATTGCTTTCCTCTAAGACGCCAAATTTTTGGCCACTTTTGCAAAACATATTTCATTTCATTGTAATATACGGCTTGCAACCAGTTTATTATCATACTACCCTTACCATTTACCTCGATACATTGCAGCACTGATGAGCTAATACAGAAGACCTTGAGGAAGGTTTGTTCTTCATGTACAGTCATTTGCATAGCCCACAGACTAAATACTATTATGGATTACGACCGCGTCATGGTTATGGAAGAAGGAAAAATAGTTGAATTTGATAAGCCCTACGAACTGCTGCAAAATGCGGATGGTGCTTTTTATCGTTTGGTGGCAGAAGCTGGACCTGCTATGAGGGACATTCTTGTGGAGATGGCCCGAGGTAGTTAATCAAAGTGAAGCTAAAGAATTTTTATAATAAATAAAAGTGTTGTTTAGATGTCATTATTGATATTTTTTATTCCTTAAAATAAATCCATTAACAATTAGAAGATAAGTATTACCACTTATTTAATCTAAGAATAATGAAGAAAACGTTGGTTCCAATTTAATTTTACTTCTGAAGAAGTTGTTACGTATTTAATCTAAGTACGTAACAACTTCTTCAGAAGTAAAATTAAATTGGAACCAACGTTTTCTTCATTAGCCTTATTTATTATTGAAATACAAATCTTGTCCCCTAAAGAGTATATCCCTGAAGATGATAGCTTGGCTATCGAAACGCATTAGAGCAACCTTTGTTGTGTTTTTTAATCTTTCTTGGTTTCAGGGACAAGATTTGTATTTTAATTTTTAAAGATAACCAAGGACCAGTCCGTTCCTCCAAAATTATTTATTATGATTTCACAGCTTTGAGACCTAAAGAACGAAAACTAAAAATTTCGCATTTAAATTCAACATTTTAAAGTTAAAGCCAACATTTTGGGGTAAAACCAAAATTAAGTTTAAGGAATACTCTAGCTGAAACAAATTTTACATTGAAAACAAAGTTTCCAATTTTGAGATAAAATTATAGATTTCCTGCTTAGACTCCATATTTTGGTTTTTCTTGAAATGTGAAGATAAGGATTCGAATTTTAAGATTAACGTCGAAATTCTGAGAAAAAATTCTTTGAAGATGGAATAAAAAAATTCGACAATATGACATGTGAAAATTTTGAAGTTGTACTCAAATTTTCTATTTTATTTCCAAAATTTTCAATTTCAAGTCAAAATAGAAAAATCTTACTCAAAATTTTTCTATTGAAGTGGACATTCTGAAAAATTTCGTTATTGAATTAAAAATAACGACTGGATGCTTGAAATTTTGATTTAAAGGTAAAAAATTTGCTGAAACCAAAATATGGAGGTTATTTTTTTCAGATTTATCTGAAAATTTTAAATATAAGCTAAAACCTAATAAAAAAAAAGGAGAAATTTCGATTTTACTCTTTAACTTCCGAATTATTTCACAAATTGTTGAAATAAATGAAGGTTAAGTCTTTGACATAAAACATGAAGTTCTGAGTAAAAAATATATTATGATTGAACATAAAATTTTCGCTGAAACTTCGATAATGACAAAAACTAAGAAAAATTTACGTTTTTAACCTTCAACTTCCTGAAATGAAAAAGATAAAGATTTCAAAATGTGAGTTTTGGGGAAATTTTGAGTTTGAATTTAAAATTTTATCTGAAAACTTTTTTGAGGGATATATAAAAAACTCAAAATTACGATTTTCTTCGAAACTATAGTGGTGCAAGAAATACACCTTTTAATGGAAAATCTACCAATGTCACGCAAAACATCGCAAATTCAAAAATCGACTTTGAAAGGGGATCTTATTCAGACTAGTTCATAAAACGCATTTTAAAGGAGAAAATCCACGAGTGACACAATACGAAGCGAAAATTTGAAATCCAAAGTTCAAAAATTTAATTTTGAAAGAGAATCTCTTATAAATTACTTTAAAAGAAAAAAATCAATACTAAAACCTCAAGTCCCAAATGCGAAAATCTCCTTTGAAACGAAATTTTCTTTAAGCACAACAAATTCAAAAGGAAAATCTATTTGCATGCGAAGGCAGGGAACTAAGAGATTTTGAAGAGATGGTATTTGAAAGAGAAAAGTGTTAGAAAGGAGCCCACAGGAAAAACACTTGAAAACTAAGGAAGATATAAAGTCGATATTTGGAGATTGAAATCGAAATTTCGAGAAAAAACTCAAAATTTCTCCTTTAAACTCGCTGCATCTAAAATATTTTCTTTTAATTGATGGCCTTTCTTCTCCTGATTTCTTTAATTATTTTTTATATTATTATTATATTTATTATATTTTTCTTCCGAATTTAAACCTATATTTTTTTTATTTCTTTTCTCCAAATTTTGACTTGAAACTCAAAATCTGGGTTTGGTGAAAATTAAAATTTTTTTTAAAAAAGTGGAGCTTTCGAGATTACAGCCCAAAATTGGAAAAAAAGTCAACTTGAAATGTTAAATTCAAAATTTTAATTTTTTTTATTTTAATGTTAAATATTTAGAAAATATGCTAGAATTTTCGATAAAAATTCAAGGTTAAACTCCAGATTTGAAGAAAGAGTTAAATTTTTTTTAACATAAAATTGATTTACAAATCTTGTCCCCTGAAACTAGAAAAGATTATAAAAAAAACAACTTGCTTTCTGCAGAAAGGGACCAAAGTCATAAATTCCTAAATATTAGATTTTTAGTACATATTTAGCAGAAGTCATAACCTTTGCTGCAAAAAAGAACCAGGTTACGAAAAAAAACCTAGTACCCTCTAAGGTTCCAGGTCTCCGGATCGTTGGTGCCACCGCAATGCGATTAAAGTTTAGTGAAGTAACCGTGCGTGACAGAGAGGTTTGTTCTCCAACGGAATTATGCGACAATGAAGAGAAAAAAGCTGAAGATCTGCCAAAGGGCAACAAGCCCGAAATTCGACGACGATTTTAAAAATATGTCGATAGAAGCATTAAAGAAAATACTTTTATTGATAGAGACGGCAATAAAAGGCAAAGTAGGCGACTTGAGCGCTACACAAAATGTAGAATACTTGGTTGCTAAAGAAAAGAAGGAAGATTGCAAGCGATGATTGGCAGAAATAGTAACCTGTCCATTGGACTTAAAGTGTTACTATACAAATCAATCATAAGACCAGCGATGACCTACGCATATGTAGCTTGGTCACAGGGGACGGATAATCAGATGAAGAAACTCTGGGTGTTCCAGGACATCTTTCTAAGACAAGCCATAGAAGCTCCATGGTTTGTGAGAAACAATCAACTCCATAGGGAAGTTGAACTACCTTTGGTAAGAAATTTTTTTAGGGAAATTAATTCCAGGACGCTGGTGAGAGCGGAAACGCATCCTAACGAACTAGTTCGACAGGCAGTGGATTACGATCCAGACATCCCAACCAGGATTAGGAGACCAAGGATGGTCCTCTAGGCTACGAATTTCATTTCGGAAATTTTTTGTTTTGTTTGTTTCTTATGTTTCAGGCAAAACAGCTTACAATAGTGCTGGAGCACTATTGTAATGTTCCGACGGAGGGATTAGGGGCCAAGGGCCCGGCCCGAAGAAATAGGGGTTTTTAGTGGGTACCCATAGTTTGAGTGGAAATTCGACACTATCTGGGTCATCTTCCTAGATGCCCTTAACGGATTTTCCCCTACTTTAAAAAAAACTTATGTCCTCTGATGTTCTCAAGCGTAATTTTCTGTTGAGGATTGTTGAGGGGGGGGTAAAAAGTGTTATTAATACGGAGTTAGTTTTGGGCACAAAATTGGATGAGTCTCTTCCCGTTTTCATTAATGGTTTCTTCAAAAAATCGGCTTTTTACTCCTACCAGGAGCTCATGTGTTTAGGTCACCAAGTATTATTATTTCGTCTTGAACCGGTATTTTGTCTAGTGTTGTTTGTAGTTCATAATAGAAAGTTTCCTTCTCTTCTTGGGTTTTTGTTATATCTGGAGCAGACACGCTTATAAAGTATGCTATTAAAAAATATGTCAAATACCTTTTCCCCAAACGAAAATAATTTTTGAACATTTTTTCCATCAACATTAAAGGAATATAAAATGTTGATGCGTCATTCTCAAAGGATTCTAGGTTTAATTTTTCAATCACTTGTGGTCTAATTAATGACGAGAGTCTGACCGATTCTCTCGAAACACTAGAGCACAGGCGTATGTTGGTGACTTGTTTCTTTTCTACAAGTACTATCATGGAAGATGCTCGCAGGAACTAATAGTATTGATCCCCCCAAGGGCAAGATTCTTGAGGCGTACTAGACAGCCGGAGACAGCAAATTCCTGTGCGGTCCAGCTTGACACACTGAGGACTCCTGTCTACGGAGACTCTTTTTTCTATAGAACTTCCAAGTTATGGAACTTGTTACCGAAAAGAATTTTGCCCAAAAATTACAACCTATCCTTGTTTAAGAAGGCGGTTCATGGCCATCTATCTTTGTTTCCGCATCCTACTCGCAGTGCTTTGAAAGCATAATGGGGTTACCCTTTGCGAGTGGATTAAAATTTAAAAAAATAAATAAATGAATTAAGTTGTACTAAGTAAATATCAATAGAAAATAAATAGAAGACGACTACACCACAATAATGAACCCCTCCAAATTTCTATAGTGGATCATAGATAGCTGAACTATCACTAGTTGGCCCACTGACATTTAGCACAAACTGCCACCCTGAAAAAGTCCAGAGACTTTATTCTAATGCACAGATCAATAGATTTGAATATCAGATTTAGAGTTTGGCAACCAAAGGCCGGTTTCAATCTAACAATATCCGGTTTTTGGTTCCCAAAATCTGATTTCGATAAATTCTATAAAAAATAGAACATGTTATGTTCGATAATATTAATATATTCTGAAAGATAAATTAGTAGTAGATATTGATCGAGAATATTTCAATATAAACAATGACATTGGTGTTATCGGAGATTTACCAACCTATTTCCATAAGCCTATTGGGCATAAATAGGAAAATAAATTTAATATGTGTAAAAATCTGATACAAGATTTTAACCTGTATTAAATTGATAGTTTATGATCACTAAACGAAAAAAATCAGACACAACTTAACAAAATCAATAAATTTTCAGACTGTCCAAAAAATACTTTAAAGAAGTCTTCAAAGTTACAACAGTCATTTATTGAATTTGAATTTCTCTTAACCTTGCTCTAACTTATTTAAATATGTTTTATAGTGAAACCAAAAAAGTACTTTCAATCTTTTCTATCAGTTTATTCTTTTTCGTTTCATAATCCAACAATTGACATGAGCCTTATTAACCGTAATGATAAAATTTCAATATAAACAATTAGTGTTATAGTAGTTTTACCAAACCCTTATACCTATTGACATAAGCCTATTGGGCATAACTAGGAAAATAAATTTTATCTGTGCAAAAATCTAATACGAGTTTTTAACCTGTATTAAATTGATATTTTATGATCACTAAACAAAAATTAGCAGACACAACTTCAACAAAATTATTAAATTTTCAAACTGTCCAAAAATACTCTAAAGAAGTCTTCAAAGCTACAACAGTAATTTATTGAATTCGATTTTCCAGTAACCTTGCGCTAACTTATTTAAATAAGTTAAGTAGTGAACCAAAATAGTGCTATCGTGCTTTTCTGTTACTTTATTCTTTGCTTTTTCGTTTCATAAACCAGCAATTGATATGCGCCTTGTTAACCGAAATGATAAAAGTCTCATTAAATGTATCATTGTTAAAATATAACAATTATTGACTTATTCTGTACATATTGGAAATTTGCCAGTCCAACTAAAGAGGAAACATGGATTTAGGGTGGCAACTGAAACGTTCTCATCCTTTGGAAACATGCGGCATATTTTCAAAATTGTTTTTATGGTAGGTAGTATTCAGATTAGTTTAAGGATTTGTTCAGATACGCCTTCTTGATTAGTTTGATTAGTTCTACAAAGTTGCTGTCTTTTTGACCATTGCTTGGACTTTCTTAATCAGGTCTTTAAGGAAACTTAATTCTCAAATGTATTTATTAATAGCTCAATCTGATTAATTACGTCTTTATTTTTTTTGGACTACACCTTTAGTAGCAAACATACTAATATATATTAATTATACGTAGCATCTAATCTTAAATAGAATATGCTTTTAGGTGGATGATACCAATCAACAGAAGTATAGGTAAAAATGAATATGGGCCTCACGATCTTCCTAGATCTATGGATCTCAAAAAGGCTTCCATCTTAGGAGACCTGTTAGAAAAATTGTGGGTAGAAGAAACAGAAAATGCACAAAGACATCCTAATTTAGCAAAAATATTTATGAAGATGTTTTTTAAGCAATACATATTTCTTGGAATATTCGTTTACCCAACTGCACATATCTTAAGGTAAATATTGCAAATTGCACTTTAATTTCCATAAAAATATTAGGAATTTATGTAGATTTGGAGATTTTTAAGTACTGATAATATCTTAAAACTGCTACTTTTATTATAAAGCTAATATTTACATTTTCAGAATAGGGTACATTTTCTCGTATAGTCTCTTCCTTGATAAATTAGCAGTAGGCAATTCTTCAGATTTTGAAATTTCGTCAATCATACTGGCAACAACGTTACTCCTTTTGTCCTTCTATGGATTTTTGCTTCATCACACTCAACTTAGAATTAAACTTATAGCTAAAGATATCAGAATGGGGGTAACTTCGTTAATTTATAGAAAGGTAAACAAAGTTTGTGAGAAGGTTATAGATATACAAGAAGTAATTTGTAATAATCTTAGATTCTAAAGTTGGATAAAACGGTTTTAACAAAATTCTCCATTGGCGAGATAACCACATTGATAACAAGTGATGCAAGAGCATTCGAAAAACTCACTGAAAGTTTATGCCACATTTGGATTTCCCCCATTGTAGTTATCTTGACAAGTTACCTACTCTGGCTCCAAATGGGTTACGCATTTTTATCAGGCATGGGGTACATGTTGATATTCACCACCATTTTATACGGTAAGTGCACCCTTCTTTCGATCATGTCAAATGATTGGAACAAACAAAGCTTATAAAAGAGCAATTTTTTATCCTGATAACTAGATGGCGGAATTAATTTATTGTTTAATTTGTTAAACTGAAAACCGACCAACAGAAACGTGGTAGGTCAAAGAAGCGACATCTGATTTACAAACAGATTGGTTTAGAGGAGGATTCAGCCTCGGTGGAAGATACCTAGCTGGGATCTATAGGCCAAGCAATGATTACAGGAAAATTATTCCAATGGGAGAACACGCTTCTGTCTTTATGACTGAAGTATGGGCCATTCGAGAATGCGCAAATTTCCAAATCAACATAACGCCTAGGCGCTCAATTTACATATGCACGGATAGCCGTCCAGCATTATATGCCCTAGAGGGACTTACTACCAGTTCCACCGTAGTGTGGAACTGTGTGCAAACCCTTAATAGACTGGGAGAAACCCACAAGGCCACACTTGTTTGGGTGCCCGGGCACAGCAATATACACTGTAACGAGGTCGCCGACAAGCTGGCAAGAGGTGGGTCTGCGGAAGTTCCTACCGAACAGATCGTAAGCGTGCCCAGTGTTCCCAACTTAGAGCTTTCCCTCCAAATTTGGGGGTAAATAAGCGAAATGGGTTTTTTTTAGGGTTATTTTTAGAGACTTCTTAATCTAAAAGTGTAGACCTAGGGTAAACCATTCTAGCCAATCATATTTATTTGTTGACTTAACCACTTAAAGATATCTGGTACAATTTTTCGTTACTAAGTCTGTGGTGTTTAATAAAAAAAAAACGCAAAATGTCCCCAGTATTAACTACACACGTAGGATTTTTGGACATATTATAACTATTCTGTGGTGCCTAGAGGTCGGCAATTCGATTCATTTGTTCTTTCATTTAGAAAGATTCATTCTTTAGAGATTCATTTACATTTGATTTATTTGCCAAAAACTTAAGATTTCATATTATTTAATCCGCATCCTTATAGGAAGCTTCTGTTAGTCGCCTATAGGGCTATCAGATTTCTAAAATTTAAAAGCGGGACAGTATACATGAAAATGCCCCAAGTTAAAATCTTGACGACAAAAAAAAAAGGTTGACCGAATATTTACCACAGTGCTTAAAAATAATATTTGACGACCAAACATAAAGTCGCTAAAGCAAATCAAAGCCGATGTTTGATGAACAGTTCGTTTTGTTTTGTTTAAACCAAAAACTGTTCAATGGTGCATCGGAATTTGCAAGAATTCTGAATTCTAATCCTATTAAAGAGAATGATATTATTTTGGAAATAATTAGTTTACTGAACTTTGGTGCGTTCATAAACAGCTGCTAAATATATGCTCCATTAATAAACCCAAATTCTACAGGAATTAATGAACGGATAATTCAGAAAATTGTGGTAAACCAAAGGTGTAAACAATAAGAACAGTGTAGTGATTAAAACAACACTAGAAACAAATAGGTTAGTGAAATAATTAGTAATTCAAGGTAAGACATTGCATTTGTATTAGCTTTGATAAGAGGTAAGAAATCGTGACCTTCGAGGAGATAGTCCGGGGAATGGTTTCTTTCGCGGAAAAGACACGCATCACAACATATAGTAATCAGATTAGAAATCAGCGCTGAAATAAATAAATAAATAAATATGGACAAGATATGAGGGACGCCGGCGTGGAGGAGTCCTCCACAGACGAAGGAGGCAAGAGAAAAAGAGCACAAGAAGAAACCTTAGCGAGATCAAAAAAAAAATGTCGAGAACGCCAATAAAAACAAAAACAATTGATAATGAGGATAAGCTTGATCTTATTCTAAGTATGATGCAGGATATAAGAGAAGAAATGCAAGTAATAAGAAATGAATCGAAAAAATACAATAACGACATTAGAAAAATCCAAATGGAAAACACCAAGCTAAGAGAAGAAAACGAGGGAATTTTAAAAGAAAACGAGAAAATGAAAAGGGAAATTAAAATAATAAGCAATAATTTGGAGTGGATCGAAAAAGATAAAAGGAAAAATAACATAATTGTCAACGGTCTAACAGTAAATACAAACGACAATACAATTTTAATTAGAGAAATGGAAAATTTCTTTAAAGAAAAATTAGAAATACAAACCAAAGTTGAAGAAGCTTAGAAAACTGGTAGAAATATATATCTCGTGAAACTGCAAAATGAACAAAAAAAGAAACAGATTATAAAAAATAAATCAAAGCTTAGAAAAATTAATGAAAAAATTTTCATAAATGAGGACTTGACGCCTAAAGAAAGGGAGGAGCAGAGACAATTAAAAAATAAAGTAGAAGAGGAGAAACGCATGGGTAAGCATATCAAAATGGGATATAACAAGATAATAGTCGATGGAGAAATTTGGAAATGGAACAAAATCAAGGAAGTATTAGAAAATACAAATTCAAAAAACTGAGCAATAAATCTAAATAGGCTATGAAAATGGATATGAAAACGCATAAAAACACAACAATGGAAAAAATAAATAAAAAGGAAATAACAGGAAAAGAAATTTGGAAAGTGGGAACATGGAATGTTAGAAGACTAAGGGGAAAAGAGGAGGAACTACTTGAAGAATTTGAAATGACAGGCATTCAAATATTAGCAATAACAGAAACGAAAAAGAAGGGACAAGGGGAACTAGTGCTAGAAAGTGGACACTTTTTAATATACAGTGGAGTAGAACAAAATAAACATGCTGCGGCAGTACATAATAGAGAAGGGATTAGTAGACAATATACTAAATTGGGAAGGCATCTCTAAAAGAATACTAAAAATAGAGTTTGATGACATATATGAGGAACGAATATGCATAATAATAGTGTGTGGACCAAATGAAGATGATTTAGTGAGTAATAAAGATCAATTCTGGGAGGAACTAACATTGGCCACAGAGACAGGTAAAGGTAAAATTATCGTAACGGGAGATTTTAACAGTAGGGTGGGTAAAAGAGAGAATAGAAATGTAAATGTGATTGGAAACTGTGGGGAAACAAAAATAAACAACAATGGGTTAAGAATGATAGAATATTGCATATTGAACGAACTCATAATAACAAATACGTTTTAAGAGAACCAGGATATACACAAATTTACAAGAATACCGGAAAACAGAAAAGAAAGATCCATAATTGACTACGTACTTGTGCAAAGAAATAATAGGAAATCGATCACGGATGTAAGAGTCAAAAGAGGTAGGGAAATATTTAGTGATCATTACCTGGTTGCAGCAAAAATTAGGAAAAAGAAGAGATGTAGGAGTGACAATGAACGACACGAAACTGCACCAGTAAAAAAAGAAAATATTAAAACATACAAATTAAGAGAAGAAGATATAGCAAACAAGTATCACCAAATTATTGAGGAAAAATAAGTAATATAGAAAAGGAGGTTGAACAAAAAGATATTGAAGACATATGGCAAATATTTTAGGAGCTAGTAATAGAAGCAGCTAAACAAGCATGTGGCACGATTACAACTAACACCAATAAAAAGATAATTGCCTGGTGGAACGATGAAATTAAAAAAGAAGTCAAATTAAAGAAACAAGCGTGGACCGCACAAAAATACAATTTGTATAAGGAGAGGAGAACCAAAGTAAAAAAAAAAATGATTCTGGAAGCCAAACAGAAGGCATGGGAATGTTTTGGGGATAAAATGGAGGAGACCAATAAACGAGACCGTAAGCTATTCTATAAAGCAGTGAAGACAATAAGAAAAGGAAAAGAAAAGAAATGGACCACTATGAGGAGCAAAGAAGGGGCGGGGCGTTGCTAAAAGATGAGAATTTAATTATGAACAGATGAAAAGAATACTTTTACGAACTATTAAATCCACTGGAAACAGAGACTCATGAAGAGAAAGAAGTAATAACAAATGACACAATAGCAGATGAAGAAAATGAAGTACGATAGAGGAAGTTGAAGAAGCAATCAAGGCAACAAAATGTGGAAAAGCACCCGGGCATGATGGAATAAGACCAGATATGATTAAACACATGGGGAAGAAAGGTGTGAAACTATTGCACAATATTTGTAATAAGGCATGGATAAAAGGACAAATATCTAAAGATTGGGGAATAGGTGTTATTATGCCCATATATAAAAAGGGAGATAGAAAACAATGCCAAAATTATCGAGGTATAACTTACTGAGCACGGTAGCAAAGATATATGAAAGGGTGCTAGCAAACAGGCTCCGTTTAGTCATAGAAACGCAATTAAATGTATCCCAAAGTGGATTTAGAAGAGGCCAAAGTATACAGGACCATATATTTACGATGAAACAAGTTACGAATAAAATATTAAGACAACGGAGAGAGGCATATCTAGCGTTCATTGATCTTAAAAAGGCTTTTGGCAGGGCACCCAGAAAAGAAATATGGATAAGTTTGGAACAACGAGGAGTCAGCTGAAAATTAATTTCTGGAATAAAAAGCATATATGAGGAAAATGCAAATTACGTCAAAACGCGAAATATGCAGTCCTATACTTTCTACACAAGAGATGGTTTACGACAGGGAGGAGTACTTAGCCCATTACTATTCATTATCCTGATAGATGACATAATCAAACAAACATATACTAAAACAACAGACCTACAATTAGGATACTACAATCTACAAAGAGTCTGTATAAAAGAATATGCATTTGCAAATGATATAATAATAATGGCCAATTTACCCGAAAATCTACAAACTAACTTAGAAATATGGAAAGAAGCTCTAGAATCTTAACAAATGAAAATAAATGTCGATAAAACAAAAGTAATGGCGGTAACAGAAGATGAAAATAAAAAAATAAATATACGATTGGACAATAAAGATATACAGGAGGTCCAGGAATTCAAATACTTAGGAGTAATAATAGGTAATAAAGGCAACCAGGATAGGTACATCAATGAACGCATAGAGAAAGCACTTAAAGTATATAACAGTATGTGTGCAACCATAGTCAAGAAGAAAGAAATATCCAAAAATACGAAAATGTTGGTATACCAGACTATCTTCCAGCCTATAGTTCTATTTGGAAGTGAAACCTGGGTTTTAACGGAGAGAATGAAAAGCCAGATACAAGCAGTCAAGATGAAGTTCTTAAGAGCGATAAAGGGAATAAGTAGAAGAAATCGAATAAGAAATCAAAAAGTGAGGGAAGACCTGTATGCTAAGCCTGTATTAGAAATTGTCGAAGAAAAGCAATTAGGTTGATGGGGACGATACCAACTGTGTGGGACTGAAAAGGAAACAAGTTTACACATTGTGTGTGCTCACGTGTGTGGTTGTACAGACCTTGCCACATAGAGATATAATCTGACTGGCAAAGAAACATTAACACCAGAAGATCTGGAAGGAATGAGTGTAGATCAGATGCTGAGCCTGGCTGGATATATAATGCTGACTGAGACTCGAACAAACTTGTGGAAGTTACAAAGGATTTAAAATCTAGGTGACGGGGTCTAGAATGGCCCCCACAAAAAAAAAAACTGAAAATTCCGACATTAAACTCAAAATTCCAGTTTTCAAAAATTCATTTTATATTTAAACTGGAATTTTGTAGAAAAAAATCGAATTTTCAGGTCAGTTTACTAAGCGTCCATTTTTTTAGGTAATAATACAGCAGAAGCGTTTCGCCTCTGGTATGGTGGACATTCTGAGTTACCGTGCTCTTCTGTCTAAACTTTCTTATCCTTTGTATCAATTTTCAATTCAGAAGAGTTTCGCCTCTGGTATGGTGGACATACTGAGTTACCGTGCTCTGATGTTTTGAAATTGGCCTTTTCCTTCTTTTATTTTTGCATATTCCCTCATATTCCTCTTTTCATTTATTTTTCTTTTCTTTGTTCCTGAAGAAGCCCCCTACGATGGTGGGCGAAACGTCGAACACTTTTAGTATTTCTTTGACACGGTCCAATTCCGGAAGAAGTATATCCTGTACTGACTTTGGCCGTGGAAGCCTTCGTTATCAATAATACTTTTTCTCTTGAACACAATTAACAAAACTTCCAAATTGTATTTACAGAATTGAACTTTCAAGTATCAACTATGAATTGTTAATTTTTACCGAAACAAATTTTGGTTGTTGTTTATACTTTAATTTCATCTTTATAGTCGAAATTTTGATTAAAGTTTTTGTTTTAAACTTTAACTTTCAACTCCTAATTTTTTAACAATTTTTTCCTTCAGACAAGTAACAAAACTACTTTTATTTTATTCTTCATAAACACTAAAAATAAAGTAATCAACGGTTATTATCCACATCTGAATAAAGTTATTAAATTTAAACTACAATTAATTACATTATGAGTTATTAATTAATTCTTTTTTAAAATCATTAAACCTTTAATGCCTGAAGGTACTTAAAATTAATATCCATGATTTTTATTTAATTTCTTTGCAAGTATTGCTTTTTTGTCAATTTAACTTGTCGGAATATAGAAGGGCTCATATTTAAGCTACTACTATTCCGATAAGTCAAATTGTCAACAAAAGTAATACATGCACGAAATTAGATAGAAACCGACTGGTACCTGTAAATACCGTCGCATCGGTCCCTGAAAGGATAAGTTATTAATCTAATTTTTAGGAGTCGTCTGGCCCATTTTTGTCATAAGTCGCCAAAAAGCATCTCAAAGTACCGGCGCTCGGTTAAAACTAATGAGTGAACTAATAAAAGGAATTAAGGTCGTCAAGATGTACTGTTGGGAAGGATCAATGGAAAAAGTCATCGGCAAAGCTAGAAAAGAGGAGCTAAGTCACATAAAACCTTTCATTTTCTTTGGTATTTTCATACGTGGAGTATTCTCGCTGAGCATTATGTTAGCTTCTGCTGCATCAATTATAACATTTTTCCTTAGTCATGGCAATTTAACCCTATCGAGCACTTTTACGGTGCACTTGTACTATTTAGTCAGCATGAGTCAATTATTCTTTATGCTTCCAGTGTCCATTACTGACTTTTTAGACGCTAAAGTGGCTTTAACTCGAATCGAAAAATTTTTACTGTCGAAAGAAAAACCTTTGATAACAGCGTCCTCAAATGACGAGATAATCTTAAAAAACGTCAGCGCCTTTTATGATACGGACAAGTGCGTTCTAAAAAATGCCAGCATCACCCTCGAACGTGGTAAATTTTATATTGTGGTGGGGCCTGTCGGTTCTGGGAAAACGTCCTTCTTGAACACTCTCCTCGGGGACTTGCACGTAGAAAATGGACAGATCCAATTTGGAAACGTTGCGTATGCATCCCAGGAACCATGGTTATTTCCATCGACTATTCGCAACAACATTACCTTCGGATTACCCTACAATGAAAAATTTTATAAATCGATAATTGAAGCTTGTTGTTTGGACATAGATTTCCAAAGATTTCCACATGGCGATCTATCGCTGGTGGGGGAAAAAGGGGTAATACTGAGTGGAGGACAGAAAGCTAGAGTCAACCTTGCAAGGGCCTTGTATCGTAAAACGAATATTTATTTATTTGATGACCCTTTGTCGGCTGTGGATATCCGTGTTGGGAATGCCCTAGTTGAAAAATGTTTTCTGAAGATTCTGAAGAATAAGACGCGTGTTGTGGTCACTCATCAAATTCAGTACCTTAATAAAGCCGATGTAATTATTTACATTGAACAAGTACGTATTTAAGCGATGGACATTTTCAAAAAAATATCAATACTTCCTGCTTAAAGTTGAAAAAATTAATTAAAATCGAAAGAATTTTAAATTTCGATAACTCAAAATGTTCAATTTTTCCAAGAATTTTCAGTTCTTTGAAAATGCCTACGTTACTTTCGAAATGTCGACTGAAATTTCGACTAATTTGTTAATCTGAGTGGCGAAATAAACAGAACAATTTTAGGGTGAAATAAAAGCGATTGGAAGCCATGAAGAGTTAGTCCAGTTAAATCTGAATTTTCTGAACGTTTTAAAATGTGAACAACCGACGCCTTTTGATCGACATTCAAAAGAGATTACCAATTTCAACGAGGTAACTGGATAAATATGGTTTTATTAGTCTTTAATATGTGTATTAAAACAATTTACTATTGGACTTGGAAATAAACACAAATATATCTTTACTTTCAGAATTTGAATGAAGAACAAATGGCCGCTGAAGAACTGGTAGGAGAAAAAAGTTTGACAACTTTTAAAAAATACGTAAAGGTTTCAGGAATGAGATTTCTACCTGCGTTCGTAATGTTCCTCTTTTTTATAAAAGAATTTCTTTTTGATAGCACCAATTATTGGTTAGCTACTTGGTAAATATATTTTAATAATTATAACTTTACTAATACACATATCTTGTATCCACCTTTAAATGTAACGAATAATTAGTCTTGATAAATATATAAAGACAAAACTTAAAATTCTTTGTGCCAGTTTGGATATTTGTAATCTATATTTTAGCCCAAAAAAGTTAAACATTTTTCATTAAAATAAAATGAAAATTCCATTAGTTTCTAGTTTAATTTCATTTTTTAGAAAATGCGATTTGATTCAGAAATTTTCACCTCTCAAAATTCCAACTTTATACATTCAATGTTTACTTTTTTCCTAAAATTTTGATATTATTTATTCAAATATTTTTTTTCTTTTAGGCTTCTGGTGACTCGAAATCTGAAATACTGAAATCTGTGTTTAAAAAAAAAATAGAATTTAGTCAATTTAATAATATAATTAATGGATTTTTATTCGCATATTTTTCTAGTTTTTGACCTTTTCCAAAATGACGAATATATTCTTTTTAATTTCTCACTGGAGTCTCAAAATCTCGATATCTCGAGTTTAAATTCTTAATTTTTTTCTGAAAAGTTAAAAGGCCATAGGACGATTAGTATGGTGAATCGGCCCCAGAAGGATATCTGCATCATATTTTAAGGATGTGTTGCTACTAATAAGATACTTTGATTATGCAAGTTTCAAATCTCTATCTATTTTGGTTTTTGAAAAAAATCAAAAACACCAAAAAATAGAAAAATATTTTTTCCCAAAAACTAGTTGAGCGATTTGAATAAAATTTTGACTTATTAGAGAGATGTATAAAAGCTATATTAAAAAAAATATTTACCCAGAGGCAATTTTTTCGAAATTATTTTTTTTCTTTATGATAACGTTCTAGAACAATTTTAAAATAAACTTTTTTTATATATTTTTTGATGTAGAATAACCTTGCAAATTCTGAAACTGATCAAAAAGGTATGCCATATTAGAAAAAAAATAAAAACTAATTTTTTCATTTAAAAATTGATTTATTTTATTTTCAGTAATATTGGGATTATCTCTGAAGAATATACTCCTGTTAATAGGATAGTTTGATCCTGCAAGTGGCAGAATTCCATTTATTTTCATTTTTGAAAAAATCGGAAAAACCAAAAAAATAGGAAACATTTTTTTTCAAAAACCTCATAAAACCGATTTCAGTGAAATTTGGAAACGTTATAGAGATAAATACTTTGCTCAAAAAAATACTGGCTCTTAATTTTAATAATAATTGTTAGAAACAGTCAATCTTTTGCGATTTTTTTTCCTTTGTGAACAGTTTTAAAGTTGACTTCCCTAATGTGTTTTTTGTAAAAAATAATATCTCGAATCTTAAAATTCATTGATAATGTAGAAATAACAATCGATTAATTTTCTTGTTTTTTATATCATTAAAACAACAGAAACAAAACATCCAAAAAAAGTATATGAATATTATTAAAATATTGAAGTATTTAAGAATTAATTAAAACTATATTAGCAAAGATGTCAATAATTTTAGTTAAAATATCCGTTTGCATTTTAAAAGGCCTAATCTACTTCACCTTTTCCGTTGAATTTGAGATTTTTTTGGCGGGAGGGCTGTTTTTGTTGGTCTGAATGTTACGTTTCTGAGTTAATTATCATTCACCTTCATCATCGTTATCGTCGTTTACACGTTGACGGGATCTAAATGAATAAATGTCTAAAACAAGATCAGATTACTTTTAGCAAAGACAGTTGGTCCATGGTGCGTATTCTATACATTTTCACCAATTTTAGGAACAACAAAAAAAGCACAAAAGTATGTAATTAGGAGATTCGTGGTATGCTAGGGCGCTACTAACTATGCAAGGAATACTACTAGATTTGTTGGTGGTGACATACGATACCGTTGAAACCTTTATATATACCACAATGCTTAAAATCTTTGTAGAGACTCTCATAATTATTTTTTTGATCACGACATGAAAGTAAATTATTAGATGAAGAACATAACATCAAGTTCAATAAAAACATTGATGTCAATAAATTACGAATTTAACCAAAGACAGAATAGCGCATTAGGCTATTTGGCAAAATTAATTAAAAAAACGCATCCCATGCTATACCTTTCAGGTGATGTTGAAATCAATGCAAATATCCAAAAGCATGACATTTTCCCAGTAACGACTAGATCTACGAAAAAACGGCAAATAACTTCTTTGAATCAAATTCCAAGCTTTCCAACTTTTATAAAAAATATTTTTTTATTAGACTAAAATTGTGTTAGTTGTTGACAAAAAAACCAAAATTTTCCATTTTAAGTCAATATGCTGGCCGATCCGCACATGATCTTGGTAGGGAATTTTCTGTACTTATTTGTTAAGTCGAAGTGAAGACATTTCTAAAAAAAAGTTTAGTATTTAGTTATTTTGTAATAAAAATCCATTTTTCCTTGGCTATAGGAGCAATCCATATTTAGAGCCGCATCAGTTTGTTAAATCTAAGCTCTAAAAAATCGAGACATAAAGAAAATGGTATTATTAGTATTTTTGATGACTAAATAAATGTTTTTAAAAAGAAATATTTTAAAATAATTTTTGATGACTAAAAAAAACGTCGTGCATCAAAGTATTGTTGACGACTAAAAAAACGACGTTCCACGTTCCACTGATACCATTGGCCTCTGCGAGGGTATCCGTTGCAGCTGCTGCTGCACATAAGCATCACGATATTGAAAAATCAATAAGAATTATACTTGAATTTTGGTAGAACGGACTGACCCTTGGTCATCTTTAAAAATTGATACACGAATCTTGTTCCCTGAAACGAAGAAAGATAAAAAAAACACAACAGTGCTCCAGCGCGTTTCGATAGCCAAGGTATCATCTTCAGAGAGATACTGACTACTGTACAGTATCTCTTTGAAGATGACAGCTTGGCTATTGAAACGCGTTAGAGCAACCTTTGTTGTGTTTTTTAATCTTTCTTGGTTTCAGGGGACAAGGTTTGGGTATCAATTTTTTAAATACTTTTGAATGTTAATAATTTTATTAAACATATCCTTTTTCGCTTTAACTTTAAAACATCAATACATCAGATCAATTATAATCAATTTTAATTTCCTAAATTATAAAATTGCAGTTTAGAAAATTCTGTTCTATACACCAACGCCTCGGTTGCTCTAGTATCGATAAATACCAAAAACTTGATTTTTCGCCATAAAATTTAGTTAATATCTTAGATAACTGATGTCTACCAAATCAGTTGTAATATAGTATTTTGGATAGAAGAGAGTTTTTTCTAAACAAATTATCATTTGCTACATTTTGAAACGGCTCTTAAATCAAAAATCCCCCATTGAATCACGTCTTTCCATCCGTCGATCTATGTGTTTCTGATCATGGCACAGGTCGCAATTTTTGACTGATTTTTGATATTCATGTTTTTATGGTTTTCTAAGAATAGAAGCCCATTGATTTTGAAAGGAATCGCTCGAATTGTTTAGTTTTCTGATTAAATCATTTTACAAGCATATTGATTAATAATTGTAGATTATATTATATTGGTATTTTAAAATGCAAAAACTATTTTAAGTAAAATTATCAAGGTCTCAATATATCTAGTTTATAATTTATTTTTTTAATCAACTTATTATATTTTAGTAAAAAAAATCTCATATTTTTTTTGAATATTTTGTTTCTGCTGTTTCAATGATATAAAACACATTGAAATAAATCGATGTTTAATTAATTTAAGGATTCGAGAGATTATTTTAAATCAAAAAACACCTTAAGAAAGTTAACTCTGAAACTGCTCTAGAATGTCTCTAATAATTATAATTAAGGTTATAAAGGGGCTAATAGTTATTTTTGAATAAAGCATTCATATACTTCTCTAATATTTTCAAATTTCATTGAAACCGGTTTTACGCGCTTTGAGAAAAAAATATTTTCCCATTTTTTGTTTTTTTTCCAATTTTTCCAAAAAAATCAATAAATAAAACCTTGAAACTTGCAAAGTTAAATTACCCTATAAGTAGGAATATGCTCTCTGAGATGAGCCCAATATTCCTCAAAGTGAAATATAAATCAATTTTTTAATGAAAAAATCGGTGACGTACCTTTTCGATCAGTTTCATAATTTGCAAGGGTATTTTACATCAAAAAAGACATAAACAGAAATTAGTTTCAAAATTTTTCTAGAACGTTATCATAAAGAAAAAAAAATAATTTTGAAAAAAATTGCCCGTTTTTCCTTAATAACATAAGGATTATAGACTGTCAATTTTTGGAATATAGTCTATATATATATTTCTATAATATTTTTAAATTTTATTTAAATCGGTTGTGTGATTTCTGAATTGATAGGTCGCTGGATTTAGAACACTTGCTGATTGATCTTAACTATTTATTGTTAACTGTAATAATGGTGGTGGCGTTGCTTGCCTTGAATATGCTGCGTGAAATTCTTATATCTTATTGCCGCTGTTACAAGTTGCCGTCTTCTTATCTACTACGTTTTTTGTTGCATTGCTTGACGCAGGAGCAATGCCCAATTGAAAACATAATTCAAATCCTAACATACGCCGCCCACCTTGAAATGCCTAAATTTTAAAACCTTAAATAAAGCATAAATACAAACATATACCCAAAAGAGAAAGAAACAATTGATTGATGTAATAAACTATAAGTATTCTTAGGATTACAAAAATGTTTATGTGTCCATCTTATCTGTATCCGTCAAATTCGGATTTGGAATGTCCTCGTCGAAAGGGAGTTTACAAATTTTCTTTAAGGATCGCGTAAAAACACTGCCACTTGCCACCTTCACTGACACAACACGTGTTTTCCCGTCCTTCCCTGGGTGAATTGCAATGACTCTTGCCAAAGGCCATTTGAGTGGAGGTGTATTTTCCTGCATTAACAGGACCAAGGATCCACAAGGAATGTCTGTTGTTGAATTGTGATGCCATTTATTCCTGCTTTGAAGTTGAAGAAGGTACTCCTGAGACCAACGTTGCCAAAATAATTGCACAAGTTGCTGCATTCGGTTGTAACGTGAGAGTCGAGTACTATGAATATCTGCCACATTAGTTTGTGGTGTAGCCATCGAAGAGTCTCCAATAAGGAAATGACCAGGAGTTAAAGGGTTGTAATCATTAGGGTCGGATGAAATTGGGGTTAGAGGACGCGTGTTTAGGCATGATTCGATTTGAACAAGAATTGTGTACATTTCTTCGTAAGTAACGTGAGAATTTGCTAAAACACGATATAAATGAAATGTTGTTGCTTTCACGGCGGCTTCCCACAATCCTCCCAATGTATGAAGACCGAGGCGGGTTAAAGTGCCATTCAATTCGATCTGAGCTTAAGAAACTTACAACCTTGTTGTTGTGCTCTTGATCTGAGAGAAGGTTATATAATTCAAGAAAATGATTATTAGCTCCAACAAACTGCAACCTATTGTCTGAGTAAATATCTGTCGTTTTTCCTCTGCGAGAAATGAAACGTTTTAGAGCGTTTAAAAATCCGTCGGTTGTCAAATTCATGACTAGTTCAATGTGAACCGCCTTTACCGAGAAGCAAACGAAAATGAAAAAGTATGACTTTACCAGTCTACCTCTTCGAGCAGTATTTTCCTTGACATAAATTGGACCTGCATAATCAATTCCTACTTTAGAAAAGACTCTGCTAGGTGTTACCCTGTCGCGAGGTAAATTACCCATTAAAAAATTTGATGGTTTTGGTTTTGAACGAAAACATCTAATGCATTTATGAATGACGTGTTTTACAGAGTTTTTACCATTAATGGGCCAATAAATTAACCTAATAATCGATAACAAGAGTTGAGTACTTGCATGTAAATGTTTCAAGTGGGCATCTTTGACTATTAAATACGTTAGGTTATGTTTACTTGGCAGTATAATTGGATGTTGCTGTTCAAATGAAGCATCAGAATTCGATAATCTGCCTCCAACTCTAAGAATTCCCAATTCGTCAATAAAGGGATTTAAATTGCGAATGTTGCTATGGCTAATGGCTTGATTATTCTTTAAAGTGGATATTTCTGACGAAAATGTTTCTCCTTGGCATAATTTTATTAAAAATATTCTAGATAACTCAAGTTCCTTTGCTGTCAGTTGATTTGAGTTAATTCGAGAATTGTTTGTAGTGGACTGTATTCTTGATCTTAAACGTTTTACGAATCGAAAAATATATGCTGTAACCCGTAAAAGCTTTGCTAAACTTGAATATTTGTCAAAAAGTATTATGAGATCATTCTGTTTGTTATTTGTTATATTCAAAGTGATTTGATTATTTTTTAATTCCAATAATTCACTTGGGGCATTCATTTCAAAAACATGATTTGTAATTGGGTTTGAGTCAGAAATTAAACTTATAGGTCCGTACCACCAAATATTCAATTCCTTTAATTCTTATGGCGTCTTTCCACGTGATATGACATCAGCTGCATTATTTTCGCTAGCTATATGTCGCCAAATTTGGACGTCAGTGTGTTCTAAAATTGTAGAAACACGATTAGCTACAAATGTTTTAAGATTCGAAGGATCGATTCTAAGCCATGACAAAACTATCGTTGAATCTGAATAAAGAGTAATTCGCGAAATGTCTACGTCCAGAGTTTTCAACATTGTACTAACCAGTTGAGAAAGTAACGTTGCAGCTAATAATTCCAGCCTGGGTAATGATAATTTTTTGATTGGGGCTACTTTAGATTTTGCACTGAGTAAATGAGATTGTTTTTCGTTTTGGTCGTTATTTGAAATTAAATAAAGACATGCGCCGAACGCCTTCTCTGACGCATCACAAAATCCCACGAGTTCGATGAAGTTAGGATTATTACACAGTACTTGACGAGGAACTTGTATTTCTTTTAGTATGGGCATTTGGTGTAAAAATAAATTCCAAAATTCGAGAAGTTCATGGGGTATGGGTTGATCCCAATCTAGACCTAATTGCCATAGACGTTGCATTAGCATCTTTGCCTTTACTACAATCGGTCCAATTAATCCTAAAGGATAAAAAATCTGGGAAATAACAGACAAAACTGAGCGCTTAGAATGGCCGTTAAATATTGGATTTATAGCCATAGAAAATGAAAAGCTATCATTATTAGAATTCCAAGATATGCCCAAGGTTTTTAATTCTTTGCTTTCCTGATTTAAAATTAATTTATCTTCTAAACATGAAGGGTCTGTGCAAAGTTGCAGTATTTTTTCTAAAATTGTACAATTGTTGGAAGACCACTTTCTCAGTGAAAATCCCGCGCTATCTAAAATCTTTGCTAAATCGGAAATTATTAATGCAGCTTCTTCTATGGAGTTGACACTCGTTAGAAGATCATCCATGTAAAACGAGGTTTCAATTTGTTTACACGCTGCAGGATATTGTTCTTTAAATTGATTGTTCAACATATTGAGACATTTGGTAGCAATGAAAGGAGAACTTGATAATCCGTATACTAAAGTATTGAGCTCATAAATTCTGATCGGTTGAGATTTGTCAGATCTCCATAATATTTGTTGATACCTTCTATCATCTGAGTGTAACCATATTTGTCTCTACATCATTTTAATATCCGCGATTAAAACATATCGTCGAAGTCGAAATCTTAAAATTATGGAAAATAGATCAGGTTGAACAACTGGTCCAATACATAATAAATCATTAACTGAGAAACCATTAGACGTTTTGCAGGAGCCATCAAAGACTACTCTGCATCGAGTGGTTATACTGGAAGGTCTAACTATGGGATGGTGTGGTAAAAAATATTCGTCAGGTTTATGATGTGGTATATCCATTTCTAAATTAGAGATAAATTTCATATGATTTAAAGAATTATATTCGTTCATAAAGTTAACGTAGTCTGTTTTTAACTCTTCATTTTTGTTAAGTCTATTTTCGACTGATTTAAAACGTTTTAGACAAATTGACAATTATTCTCCTAAGAAAATGTTTTGGTTCGGTCTAAATGGTAATCGTATGATAAATTTTCCATCCTCAGCTCGAGTTGTCGTTTGTTCAAAAAAGCTTTCACAATATTCCGCTTCTTTAGAATTAACCGGTTTGTCTGGTAAATCTTCTATTAACCAAAATTTTTGTAAATTATCATGTAATTCGCGATTTGTTAGCTCAGATGTTGGTTCTACATTATTCTCTGAGGGTTCGCTTGGAAAATTTGATAAAAGATTGCAGACTATATTTTGTTGTGAGGTTTGTTCAAAAACTGGAACCTTTCCTGTTACGATCCAGCCAAATTTGGTCTTTTGATGTTTTGGAAAATGTTTTCGTGGACCTAAATTTATTTGTCCTGTTTGTAAAAAGTCATAAAATCTTTCTGCGCCAATCAACATGTCTATCTGTTTGGGAGTATTGAAATGTTCGTCTGCTAATTGTATATTCGGTGGTATATTAAATTTTGATGTATCAAAAGACATTATCGGTAAATCTTCTGTGATTTCTGGTAATATGAACAAATTAACATCTAACTGAAAGTTATTAAACCGCGATCTAATACGAGTTTTGGTCCAATTGGACGTACGAGTAACATGCTTGCCTAAGCCAGAATTTGGCGAAGGAAAATTGAATACAGATAATCCTAGCTTCTCACAAAATTCTTTTCTTATAAGATTTGATTGACTGCCAGAATCAAAAAAGGCATTACATTCATGATAATGACCTTGCGTATCTGCTACTAGAATTTTCGCTGTACTTAATAAAACTAGAGAATTTGAAGAAATATGTTCCGAATTATTGATACTTAGTTGATTTTTTATGTTACGAGTCAAACAATTTATTGTTGACTTTGATGTATTTTCTGCTTGCATACTTGATTGAGTTATATTACTGTCAAGAGAAAAATATTGTTGATTATAAATATTCGAGGAATTATTGTTAATTGTTGAATTTGAATCTGTATTATTTGATTCTTTGCACAGCAACGAATTATGTTTTTGAGAGCAGTGAGTGCAATTTCGAGATTTACAATTGTTTATATCGTGACCGGGACGTAAACAGTTATGACAAAGTCGCATTTTATCTAATTCACTATATTTTTCTGAAATAGGTAAACGTTGAAATTGAAAACATTTAAATATAAAATGATTTTGTTTACAATACGGGCATATTACAAATCTTTGCTGATTGCGGTTAAAGTTAGATGGTGGTCGTTATGTATTAACAGTAACCTGAAACGGTTTTCTTTCTCTTGCATTAGTATTACCCATGTTATTGGTTACTCGTGAAAATAGTTTGTTTTGTTTTTGTGTGCAAACGATTGATGAATTTTGATTTTGTTTTGATTTGTTTTTTGAATGTAAAATTTCTAGCGTGTAACATCGTTTCTTAAGAAACTGTTGCAGTTCTGATAGTGATGGTAGATCTTCGTCTGATTTCTTATTTTCCCATTCGCGTCTCGTATAAATATCTACCTTTTCTATTACCAAAGGTACAATTAATGCATCCCATTGTGATGTAGGCAAACCTAATTTTCCTAAACTGTTTAAATGTGAATTTAATGTATCTAATAAATCTCTAAGACCGACAGGAGATTCCTTTGTTACTTCCGGTAAATGAAACAATATTCCATTTATGTGATGATCCAGAAATGCACGCTTGTTTTCGTATCGAGATTTTAAAGTATCAATAGCCACTGCATAGCTTCCTGGTTCCGCCTTTAGCGAGTCGATTAACTTTAAAGCTGATCCTTTGCAACAGGATTTTAAATACCAAAATTTTTGTAGATTAGATAAATCATTTCGAGAATCAATGACTGAGTTAAAAATGTCTATGAAACTAAACCAAGTTTCATAATTTTGGTAAAATATTGGCATATTTATGTCAGGAAGTTTTACTGCTTCATTTTGAATTACATTTGTTGATGAATTTAAATTTGTTAAAGTAGAGCTACCTGCAACATGTTTGCTACTATCTTCTAAATCAGACTGCATTTTTATGTGTTTTTTTATTAAGGCGATTATATTAAAATACCTCCCTTCCGTTTCATCTCTTTCGACCATGTTCTCTTGGTCTAAAAACTCAAGTTTAGTTTGCAATTTGTCGAACACAACCAAATCATCTTCTATTGACTTTAATCGAACTTCTAACTGATTGATGTCTTCCCTATTTTGTTCTAGAGCGAGAAAATTTTCTAATCGAGTAAGTTTTCTTTCGAGTACACCTCTTTCAAATCTTAATTTTATAATTTCGTCGTGATTACTTTGATTATTACCTTCGGTCATTGTTTTATGTTTAAAGATTAGCCCGTTTTATTAATATTTGTGAAA
Source organism: Dastarcus helophoroides (assembly GCA_028583605.1). NCBI lineage: Eukaryota > Metazoa > Arthropoda > Insecta > Coleoptera > Bothrideridae > Dastarcus > Dastarcus helophoroides. Next base: position 20,264,831 of record CM053336.1, read on the forward strand.
TTATATCGTGAATTCGAGATTCGGTTTTTTTGTAAACACCAGACGTGAGAGAAATGTGATAAGCGATCGTGAAATTCCTAAATCGATAATTAAAAAAAACGTGATAAATAATCGAGAAATTTTCGAGAAAAACGAGTATGAATGCCTAAACTATGCGATGTATGGATAAAATTACATAAAGGAAAATTATGGAAAAGACTCACAGATAGATTGTCGTGACTTCGGTGCTTCGCCACTGTTGTAATTCCTACAGCCTTGCTCCCATGTTCTTCGTGAATCGAGATCAGGCTGGATATGGTCCAAAATGAAATGTGTGATTTCTGAATTGATAGGTCGCTGGATTTAGAACACTTGCTGATTGATCTTAACTATTCATTGTTAACTGTAATAATGGTGGTGGCGTTGCTTGCCTTGAATATGCTGCGTGAAATTCTTATATCTTATTGCCGCTGTTACAAGTTGCCGTCTTCTTATCTGCTACGTTTTTTGTTGCATTGCTTGACGCAGGAGCAATGCCAATTGAAAACATAATTCAAATCCTAACATCGGTTAAGTCGTTTTTGAAAAAAGAAATTTTCTATTTTTCGATTTTTTTAGAATTTTTTCGATTTTTTCAAAAACTATAATAGAGATCTGAAACTTGCAGGATCAAAGAATCTCATTAGTAGCAACACATTCTCAGAAAATGGTCCAGATATCTTTCTGGGGCCGATTCACTATGCTTATCGTCCTATGGCCTTTAATATCTAAATATCCAGAAATTTTATTTTATTTAAAGACTTCAAAATTTAGTTTTTTTTCTTAAAATTCCACTTCCAGTTTTTAAGTCTTACTTCGTCAATATTTGATTTTTTTGGGTGTTTTGGTTTTTGCAAAATTATTATTTTCATCTCGAAATTTCACTTTTCTTCGAGATTCTATTTTCATTTTTTTTTTTTCGATTATAAACACAAAAAATTAATTTTTCCAAAAATGTTCATTTTCTACAGTTTCCACTAAAATCTTGATATATCGAATATTTTCTTAAAATATTAAATCTGAACTAGAAATATATCTTAAACATTTTCAGTTTACCTAACCATTTTCGCTTTTTTCTCAATTTTTCAACTACACGCATTTAGGGCCTTTTTTACAAAATTTGAGATTTATATTTTGAAATTTTGACTTTTTTTATAATGAATCTCGAAATGATCACACTTTGATATTTTGGGAAAAATATTTTATGAATCGACAACTTTTTTTTTATTTTTTCACTGCAGTCTTAAAGCTTCGACATTTTTCTCGAGATATTAAAGTTACACTCGGAAGTTTTCCGATTAAAGTTGAAAATTTTATATCTGGTATTAGAGACAGAACCTCTGGGGAAATATCTGGGTCTGGGGGTAATTATGAAGCCCAAGGTCCTGCAGTACTTTGTCCGTGCCTTCTAAATGATTCAGTGGAGAGACGTACGATTTCACTTTTGACGACCAAAGAAAAAGTTGTCAATTATCACTTTTCCCGACTAAATAATAAGCCCTCGTCATGCCTAAAATTCAAAAGCTACCTCTCCCTCTTTGTTCCTCCCCCAATAAATCTTTAATTTTGATGGAACGGACTAGTCCTTGGTTATCTTCAAAAATTGAACTACAAATATTGTCCTCTGAAACCAAGAAAGATTAAAAAACACAATAGAGGTTGCTCAAACGCGTTTCGTTAGCCAAGCTGTCATCTTCAGAGAGATACTAGAACGGACTGGTCCTTGATTATCATCAAAAATTGAACTACAAATGTTCCCTGAAACCAAGAAAAATTAAGAAACTACAACAGAGGTTGCTCTAACGCGTTTTAATAACCAAGCTATCATCTTCAGAGAGATACAACAAAATTTCGATTTCTTTCTCAAAAATTTCAAGCTACAGTTTTGCTGAGAGCTTGAGCTTTGATTTTTTCTTTATTTTGACTCTAAATATGTTATGAAAATTCCACTACGAATACACCGATTACAGTAATAAATTATGTTTCAGGTTTAAAAAGATTTCACAACAAAGCTATAGAGAAAGGCTGCCCGAAAGATCTAACTTCACCGAAGGCAACGTTGATGAAAATCTTTCATCTGCCGACAGTAATGACTTTACGTATTTGTACATTTACGCATCGTTAATTGCTTCGACATTTTTGGTTTTCATGTTATTGCTGCCACTATTTCAAAAAGTTGCAATTAGAGCATCTCAAAATTTACACGATTTGGCTTTTCGTAAAGTCCTAAGGGCACCTATGCAGTTCTTCACGTATCATCCACATGGACAAATACTGAACAGATTCTCCAAAGATTTAGCGGACTGTGACGAGGTTCTTCCATTCTCTATACTAAGTGGAATAAACGTAAATATGTTACTGTGGCATGATCAAATTTTGACAATAAGTGTTTCAGTTATCAATTTTAACACTAGGAAGCGTCGCAACGATAATTGTATCCGATCCTTACACGCTACCTTGGGCAATATTTTTCACTGCCAGCAGCTTAAAGCTAGCAAGTACTCTTTCTAGAATGTGCAAGTATTTACAAGAATTAGAAGCTATTGGTAAGTGTTTTATTTTTTTAGTGAAACAGACTGGTCCTTGGTTATCTTCAAAAAAAGGAACCTTTGTTGTATTCTTTAATCTTTCTTGGTTTCAGGGGACAAGATTTGTATTTCAAGTATTTTATAGACCTGACTTGTTCAATTCTTCGATGCAAATTAGAATCGATATACGATGTTCGCTTTTTAAGTATGTTGAACATTTCATTATCGATGTCAAGACTTCGTTGTTGGCATAAGGAATCAACTCTTATTTTGAAAAGTTAAACATCGCAAACTTTATCTAAATTTGTGATTAAAGTCTACTTTTTAAAAACAGTAAACAATTCTTGCTAAAACTTATTAAAAAAATGTTGACATTTTTAGAAAACATCAAATTTTGTGAAAAAAAATGCTTATGTTAAACACGTAATAAAAAAAATTGAAATTCGAGATTTAAATCGTTTTAGATTTCTAAACTTTAAATTGTGACTCAAAATTTTTTTACCAAATTCAAAATTTAACTTTTTTTTAATTTGAAATTTTGGGGTACAAGATATTTTAATATCGATTCTTCGAAATTTCAACTCAAAATTTAGACATTATTATTATTAGAAACTTTAACACTGTGATTTCGATCGACAGCAAGAATCCTTTGTACCAATTTTCAATTCAGAAGAGTTTCGCCTCTGGTATGGTGGACATACTGAGTTACCAAGCTCTTCTGTCTACTTTCTTATCCTTTGTACCAATTTTTAATTCAGAAGAGTTTCGCCTCTGGTATGGTGGACATACTGAGTTACAGTGCTCTGATGATGTTTTAAAATTGGCCTTTTCATTTTTTCATTTTTGCATATTCCCTTATATTTCAATTTTTATTTATTGTTTCTTTTCTTTGTTCCTGAAGAAGCCCCCTACGATGGCGGGCGAAAAGTCGAACACTTTTAAAACTTCTTTGACGCGATCCAATCCCGGAAGAAGTATATCCTGTACTGACTCTGGCCGTGGAAGCCTTCGTTATCATATTCAGAACCTCTACGGGGAGGAAATCTCTCGCAAAACCCTTCTATTCTCTAAACTTTGTCATAAAGTTTCTAAACTTATTTCCAATCTAACTTTTCTGTCGCGTTGCAGGGATCACAATTTAATTCCGAAATCTTTCAGAATTAAAGATAACTTTAGAACCAATTCTTCATTCAAAATTCTTCATAAAGCTGGTTTGTCTCTTGTTCGGGATATGATTAAAAGGATTAAATGCGATTTGGCTTCGATCTCCCGACAATTGCTCGGGCTCATCTGGAACTATCGAGTAGGTTGTCGGTTGAACATTGGAGTCATTTCGACGCCATATCCTATAATCAGTCCGAAAAAACTTTTGAATTAGAAAATCTGAAACACAAGAAGAAATTCGAATCCCTAAGTCCCAAGGTCAAAACTTTAAGTTTAGTCTCAAAAACAGTGGTCAATTTGTCTTCGAACGAACATACCATCTTATCTAAAGGACTGAATTTTGGTGTCGTCCCAAGAAAAATTTCAACTAAAGAAATAATCAGTGTAGTAGAGTCTTCCATCAGAACTCTCCCCAAGGAGGCAGCAGATCCTATTCGTTTTCAAACTACAGAAATACTAAAGTATACCAAACCACCAAAGTCCAACATTTCTAGCAAAGAAAGATGTGCCCTTAAAACCCTAAAGACAGATTTTTCAATCACTCCTCTCTCGGCTGATAAAGCTAATGCAACTGTCATCTTGGATCATTCCAAAATTAACGCTCTGTTGAATGACGGATCCTATATTCCTCTTCCTCGGGACCCAACAAGCAAAATTGAACACGAACTCAAGTCCAAGCTAAAATCCTCAAATTTGTCCGCAGACACTCTCAGACATTTTGTTCCGAAAGAATCCAAACCACCTCGTCTTTATGGTCTCCCCAAAATTCACAAACCCAATATCCCTTTTAGGCCCATTGTCAGCAGGATAAATTCACCTACCTACAATGTTTCGAAATATTTATCTAACATCCTCAAATCATATACACGCCCTAAATTCTAAATACTTTGTCGAATTATTGTCCGAATTAACCCTAGACCCCAATGACATACTGGTAAGTTTTGACGTCACTTCACTATTCACTAATGTTCCAGTTTCCGGCTCCATGACGATAATTCGTCAATTACTTTCAGGCAACGAGAATGCAGATTCTCTTGTTGATTTAACTGAAATGTGCTTCACATCGACTTATTTTTCTTTCATAGGCAACTTCTATAAACAAGTCTCCGGCACCCCAAAGGGTTCCCCCTAATCCCCAGTCGTAGCAAATATTTTCCTGGAACCTTTTGAAAACAATGCGTTGGAAACTGCGAATTTAAAACCCAAGGTTTGGCTTCCTTTTGTAGATGACACATTTATTGTATGGCCACATGGCAAGGATTCACTAAATTTATTTTTGGAACACTTAAACAGTTTACATTCTTCCATTAGCTATGGAAATCGAAAACAACGGTTCTTTTCCTCTTCTTGACATACTGGTCACCCGTTTACCAAACGGTCGCGTTTCTCATTCCGTTTATGGAAAACCCACCCATACTAATCGTTATTTGCATGCAGAGTCCCATCATCACGTCCGAAAAACGTTCTGTTATAAATTCATTGGTTTCACGAGCTGTAGCAATTTCACAACCGACAAATCTTTCAGACGTGTTGAACAAAATTAGTTTCAACCTCCGCAACAATGGTTACAAATCGTACGACATTGAAACTGTCATTAAACGACATCTTCACCCTACCCCTCGTCTTTCACAAAATTCAATAATTTGTTCTAAAGCCTTTCTTTCTTATATTCACGAAGTAACAGATCAAATCGGAAAATTATTGAGAAAACACAACATTAAACCCATTTTTTCATCATCCTCAAAGATCCAACAGCTCCTTCCATCTCCCAAAGATAAAACTTTATCCTTTTGTTCTAATGATGTGTACAGGGTTCCTTGTTCTTGTGGTTCAGTGTACATCGGAGAAACCGGGCGATCATTTAAGAGGCGAATATCCGAGCACCAAAGATGTCTTAGGTCTGGTTTATTTTCGCAGTCAGCCATTGCGGAACATCAACATAAGACCGGACATAAGATTTTCTTTGATAATATTTCAATTATATCCAATATTCCCAATTACTATAACAGGAAGATACGCGAGGCCATTAAAATCCAAAAATTCCCAAAAAACATCAATAGGGACGACGGTTACATGCTTTCCTCCATCTGGAAACCAACCATCGGAAATCTTCGGGAGTGATCGCGCAGACGAATGGTATATAAAGTTTCCCTTTCTTTCTTTGCTGTCAGAAGAGTTTCGCCTCTGGTATAGTGGATATACTGAGTTACCGTGCTTTTCTGTCTAAAATTTCTTATCCTTTGTATCAATTTTCAATTCAGAAGAGTTTCGCCTCTGATATGGTGGACATACTGAGTTACCATGCTCTTCTGTCTAAAGTTTCTTATCCTTTGTACCAATTTTCAATTCAGAAGAGTTTCGCTGATGTTTTGAAATTGGCCTTTTCATTCTTTCATTTGTGCATATTTCCTTATATTTCCCTTTTTATTTATTGCTTCTTTTCTTTGTTCCTGAAGAAGCCGCCTACGGAGGTGGGCTAAACGTCGAATACTTTTAGTAGTTCTTTGACACGGTCCAATCCCGGAAGAAGTATATCCTGTACTGACTCTGGCCGTGGAAGCCTTCGTTATCAAATGACATTTCTTTCTAAAAGTCCTTTTCTCAGAATTATGGTTTTCATTTCAAATCTGATTTTCTGGATATTTCAATATCTCCCCAAAACTCAGCTTTTCTCGAAATTTCAACTATAATTTGAAAATTTAGTCTGGCATGGGTTAAGGCGAGTTAGGATATAACACCTAGCCCGAGATTGTAGCGTGGATACGCCACTGAAAAATGACGTTGACAGAACGCATCCATCTTGACACAAGAAGCAAGCCTCTCGCCATCATACCCACGCTTGTAACAATTATTATAGTTAACATATATTGTTGTAAAGCAATAAAGTTTTAACTACATACTGTGTAGATGTTTAATAAAACACACACACACAACGTTACATGGTGTCAGAAGTGAAGTTGGCGTCACAACGAAAAGGTACAAAAGCATAGAAGAGCAGAAAAATGCCGAACGAAAACGTGACAGCAACAACGAATCTTGAGACTATACCAGTGTCAATAAGGCCCCCAAAACCCTTCAATTTCAGTGCAGAGAACTTGGGAAATGAGTGGAAGCAATGGCTTCAACAGTTTACATGGTATGAAATAGCCACTCAGCTTAACAGGAAAGCGCCAGAAATACAGGCAGCAACCTTTATGGCCGTGTTAGGATCGGAGGCAGTACCAGTGTATAACAGTTTTAACCTCACAGACGTGCAGCAAAAAGACATTAACGTTATAAAAGCCAAATTTAATGCACACTTCATACCAAAAATAAATGTCTGCTTCGAGAGATATAAGTTTAATAAAACCCACCAGGAAGCTGGAGAAACATTTGAAGAATTTCTAACTAAAATTCGAAACTTGGCAAAAACATGTGAGTTTGAAAACTTGTATGAAAGTCTCTTAATGGACAAAATAATAATTGGTATAAGGTCAGACAAGGTCAGGGAACGATTATTTTCTGAAGAAAATCTAACACTTAATAAATGCCTTACAATATGCCGAGCCAGCGAGCAAACAACCAAGCAATTAGCTGAGCTGAAAACAAATGAGGTCGAAATAAACAGAGTGAAGATGGAAAATAAACGCAAGCCGAAAACTGATGTTAATGATGCAGAATTCAGGTGTAGAAGATGTGGCACAACACACCAACGCAAAAACTGCCCAGCCTTTAATAAACATTGTGAAAAGTGTAACAAAAAGGGTCATGTTTCCTCACAATGCTGGTCCAAAACAGAAAATAAAGCCAAGCAAAACAAGGAAGGAAAGAAAATCAATACAATTCAAGAGGGTCAATCTAGTAATGAAGAACTATTCATCAATATGGTCAATACCACATCAGAGGAAGAACGATGGAAAGAAGTAATAGAAGTACAAGGTAAAAAGTTTCACATCTACTTGGACTCGGGTGCTGACTGCAATGTTTTACCCTGGAAAATTGTCAGACACCTAGATCATCAAATGAACCATTCAAACGTCAAAAGACTTATTGGATTTGGTGATGCAAAAACTGAAGTGATGGGAGAAATTGACCTAGAAAGCAACATCAAAGGACAAAGGTTAGTAATTAACTTTAAAGTTGTTGACAAAAATGTACCATCAACCTTAGGTAGAGATACTTCTACAAAATTAGGACTTATCCAACGCATACATAATATAATAGCAAAAGACGATTCGATATTTAAAGGACTCGGTTGTCTTCAAGGCTATCAATACGATATTGACTTGGTAGAAAATCCCAAATTCAATATAAGAGCTCCAAGAAGAATTCCTCATGCAATTAAAAAAGAAGTCAAAAAAGAGCTGGAAGACATGGTAAAAATGAACGTTATTGAACCGATTTCCGAACCTACACCAGTTGTCAGTCCAATGGTAATAGTTAAAAGAAACAACAAAATCAGAATATGCATCGACCCAACAGATGTTAATAAAAACATTTTGCGACGAAGATATCCTTTAAAAACTATTGAAGAAATTGCCGCGAAATTAAACGGAGCAAAATACTTCACGTTACTGGACTGCAAAAGAGGGTTCTGGCAAATAGAGGTTACAAAGCGCACTCAGAAATATCTGACATTCGCAACACCTTGGGGAAGATATACCTGTAAGAGACTACCCTTTGGATTGGCGTCAGCTCCAGAGATATTTCAGAAAGTAATATCAGATCTCTTAAAAAATGTGGACAATGCTGTTTGTTCTATGGACGACATACTTATCTATGGAAAAACAAAGGAAGAGCTACAAAAATCCACCACTCAAGTACTCGAAATAATTCGTAACGCAGGCCTTAAGTTAAACAAGGAAAAATGCAAATTTGCGTGCACGGAAGCAAACTTTCTTGGCCACCTAATTACGCAGAATGGGTTAAAAGTGGATCCGGAAAAATAGCAGCGATCAAAGCCATAAAAACACCGGTAAACAAAAAGCAATTACAGAGGTTTTTAGGTATGGCAACATATCTAATGAAGTTCATACCGAACTTGTCAGAAATTACCCAACCACTTCGCGAACTATTAAAGAAAGAAGTAACATGGCACTGGGAAACTGAACAAGAAAGTGCAGTGCAAAAAATCAAAAAAGTTTTAACATCGCCGCCAGTTCTTCAATATTATGATGTCAATAAAGATGTTAAACTCAGTGTTGACGCAAGTTCAAGAAGTTTAGGAGCAGTACTACTGCAAGATGACCATTCAGTTGCATACGCATCAAAAGCCTTAACAAATGCACAGCAAAACTATCCACAGATCGAAAAAGAGGCATTAGCTATAAATTTCGGTTGTGAGAAGTTCCATGAATATATATATGAAAAAAAACTACTAATAGAAACCGACCACAAGCCACCGGAAACGATATTCAAGAAGTCAATACCAACAGCACCCCCTTGGTTGCAAAAGATATTGCTTCAAGTTTCCATGTACGCACCAAAGGTTGTCTACATCAAAGGAAGTGACATTCCAATAGCAGACGCCCTAAGCAGAGATTGCATAAATCTGTCACCTCAACCAAGCGAACCAGATGAACAAGTCATAGCATTTGCAATATCGGAAGCTGCAAAATCAAGATTAGAAGAGGCAACGAAAGCAGATGAAGAACTGAAATGTCTGAAAAGCATCATCGTTCAAGGTTGGCCAAAAAACGAACATGAAATACCACCAATAATCAAACACTATGCTAACTTCAAAGAAGAAATTTCCATATATGAAAATCTATTAATCAAAGGTGACAAAATAATTATCCCCAAAGCAATGATTCCAGATATACTAAAGCAAATACATACCGGACATTTTGGAATACAAAGCTGTGTGAAACGCGCCAAACAGTTGCTCTACTGGAAAGGTATGTACGCTGACATTCTCAACTTTGTCAATCGTTGCACAGTTTGTCAACAAACCCAAAGTGCAAATCCAAAACTGCCAATAGAAACGAAACCGATATCCAGTCTACCGTGGCAAATAGCGGCAACTGATCTATTCACATACGGCAATAAAAATTATATAGTAATTGCAGACAGTTACTCCGGCTTTATGGATTTCAAGCTACTCCACAATCAGTCTACACAAAAAGTCATTAAACATATTAAAAAATGGTTCCCAGTTCATGGAATCCCAGAAATATTAAAATCTGACAATGGACCACAATACAGTTCCCGAGAATTCAAAAAATTTACGGAAACGTGGGGATTTAAACATACAACTTCAAGCCCGAGATTTCCCAGAGCGAACGGACTAGCAGAGAGAAATGTCTCCACAGCGAAATCAATAATCAGAAAATGCGAAATGGACAACTCAGATATTCAAATGGCACTACTAAACTATAGGAACACACCAAGATCAAGCGAATTAGGATCTCCTGCGGAAAGGATAATGAGTCGAAAAACACGATCGTTGATTCCTTCCACACCGATACAATTACAACCGAAAATTGTTAAAAATGTAGAGCAGAAACTACAAGAGGCCAGATTAACTCAAAAGACTTACGCAGATAAAAATACAAGACCGATTAAACCGTTAAATGAGGGCGATAGAGTTCGCATGCAAACGGAACACCGAAATTGGAAAACCGGAACGATCAAGAACATTGTTAATGACCGTTCATATAACGTCATGTTGGACAACGGAAACACCTATAGGAGAAACGCAGCGCATCTTCACAAAACTGAAGTAATAATACCAGAAGAAATTGAGGTAGTAAAAAGTTCATTAGAAGGAAACGGAAGAAATGCCACCAAAGAAGTTGCCGAAACCGACATCATAGAAGATACGAACATTAACGAGCCGACAACATCAAGAGGAAACTATATAACACGGTTCGGCAGAAAAGTAAAACCTCCGACAAAATTAGATTTATAAACTGAGGGGAGGATGTAGCGTGGATACGCCACTGAAAAATGACGTTGACAGAACGCATCCATCTTGACACAAGAAGCAAGCCTCTCGCCATCATACCCACGCTTGTAACAATTATTATAGTTAACATATATTGTTGTAAAGCAATAAAGTTTTAACTACATACTGTGTAGATGTTTAATAAAACACACCCACAACGTTACAGAGATAGGGCGTTTTCTGTAAATTGTGTGTTTTTTGGGCGTTAATTTTTCAATATGTTATTTTTTATCATCGCCTCTCCCTAAGCCCAAATACATATTAAGAATTTAATATAGCAATTTCATTTCAGCCACATCTCCAATCTACTCATATGTCAATTTAACACTCGAAGGTTTATCTACCATTAGAGCCTGCAAGAATGAAACGATTCTCAAAAAGGAATTTGATGAATGTCAGGTAAATTTAAAAACATTGGGGAATTAAAGAATGTGGGGGAAAGTGGTCTTGAAATCGACATTTTTAGAAAATAATATTTAGCTTTTTAAAAAAAATTATTTCACTCTGCTTTTGGGTATACCACAAAAAAACGGAAAACTTGTATTTAAGTAAATATTTAAACAAGAGAAAAATAACACTGAATCTTGAAAAAGGAATATTACATTTTTTTAAAATCTCCTTAGAGATTCCGGTGTCACTGTAACATATTTTGATATAAATTTAAGTAGTGGAAGTCGAGTTGAGAATCCTCTGTTGATTTTCTATTTTCCTGAGGTAACTGAATCGATTGTATATCGGATTTCCGCTGATAAGAATAGACTGAACGTTTACACTGTCTGTAGTGGTCAGCTCTTTCGAGCCGATATTTTGAAGTGATCGATCACTAACAGAAGCTACTAAGAAATCATCCGTTGTAAATGTATTGGAATCAAAAGGGTAAATTTCGCTTTTTTTTAAAGCCCGTTTGAATATTTGCTTATAAAATAAACCTGTATGAGGAAGACAAATGACATTTATATTTTAGTAGTGCTTTTTTCCAGTTTTGCAAAAACAACTTTCTTACATTACTTTTTAAGACAAAACATACCCAAAATATTGTCAACTGCAAGTGCTATTATCATGCACATTATTAATAAAGTTGACCAATATTTAGTACACATTTAAGTACATATAAATACATACTCAAATGTTTAATTTTTGTAACGAATTGAAATAAACGTTTGTAAAATTTCTTCCACAAGTCGAGCAATTAAGATACAAATTCAGACAATGCCACCTATCGGCGAATACCAGCACTCATTAAAAATAATTATTAAAGCTGGATAGGTTGTGTCCCTTTCGATACATGTCCCTTTGAAAATTATTTTCCTCCACCTAGTTTGTTAATCTTGGTCTTCACTAAATTGACTTTGCTAATCAGTAAAGGCCAAGCGACTTTTTATTGTTTTTTATTATTATTACCTTTAAAGACAATGTTTCTTCAAATCACCAATTAATTTTAATATTAACCTTTTTTAGATTTGTTAATTAAAAGAAAAAGATGTGTAACTTGTATTAAAGGAAAAACATAATATCGTCTTATAAAATAATTAGATTCCAATTTAAACTTGAAATTCCTAATTCAAATAGAATGTAACCTATACTGTAGCCCTCTAAACATATGAAGTGGATCATAGATAGCCAAACTACCAACATTCGAGCCACAAACGCTTAGCATGCGCTCGCTCTCTGGGAAAACCCAGAAGACTTGATTCTATTTGAGTCGGATATACCAAACTGACGAGATCAAATAAGATCGAAACCGATCGTCGGTTTCCAAATTCTGAACCTGATAAATTGGCCCGTGCACTTAAAATTCTTAGTTAACTTTAAATTTCTAAACAATTAAAAGGTTCACCTTTAAGCGAATTATATAAATAAAAGTCAAATTGAAGAATAACAATCTATCAGGGATTTTTGATATATTATTACCACTTTAATATGAAAAGTTGGTTTCTTTCCTTGAAGGCAGATTTTAAAGTTGAGAAAATTAGAAATTAATAAAAATGTCAAACTTCCAATAAAATACTCAAAATGTAAAATAAAGGTTTCATAAATTTTATGTGCACCTTTTACCGAAAGAAGCTTGAATTTCGTACTTTTGACTTTCAAACTTAAAATTTTGATCTTTCAAATTTTCAAATTAAAATTTCGAAAACAATTCGACACTTCTGGAAAAAGATCGCAATTTGGGAAAAATTCGAAGAAGTCTTTCTTGTTTCTTCTTAAAAATTAACTCAATGATTTTTTTTAGACTTTCATCTTAGAATTTTTTTTATTTTTCCAAAATAAAACGTATTCACAAAATTTGGCCTTTTTCTAAATTATTTTTTTTCGACTTTGTTCTAAATTGCAGCCTTTTTTCTAGAAATTTCGTCGACTTTGTTTTCAATATTGATCTTTTCAAAATTTAACGAATTTTCTCAAATATAAGCTTTTGCTGCACATTTTTTATTTTTTAGAGAGTTCGACCTATTTCTCAAAGTTCGCTTTTCCCTAAATTTTGACTTTAATTTCAAAATTGGACATTTTATTATGTTCCTACAAATTTCGATTTTTTTTTCGCCGAAATTCATTTTGTTTGGAAACTTTGAATGTTTTTCTTAAAATTTGGCTTTCTCTGAGAAATTTTAACTTTTTTAAAGTTTGACACATTGCTCAAAATTTTGAGTTTTTTTTATTCAATATTTGTTTTTGCTTTCGAAATTATTTTCCTAATTATCTTAAAATTCAATTTTTCTACAATTAATTTTTAATTTTGCCTAATTCGTTTAACTTTATTTTCAAAATCTAGCTTTTTTGGAAAAATTCAACTTTCTTTAGGTTTTCAAAAGGATCTCGGAGCTTTTGAAATTTGATTTTTCTTTCCTTGTAGGAGTTTTCTAAAACTTGCTTTATCTTGTTCTGTAAATTTCAATCTGTTGTCAAAAGAAATGTATTTTCTTGCAATTTGACTTCCTTTGAGAATTTTCGACTTTCTTTTTTATAGCCCAAAGAAGGTTTCACCCCTTTACCACATCGGCAATTAAATAAACAATTACGGAATGCGTATTTCGCCAGCAGAACTGGCATTTTCAAGAGTACTAATCTAAAAAGATTAGCAAAAGATGCATCGACGTCATGTGCATTGAGATTTAAATCGATACTGATTATTTATGCAGTTACCGATGTGGTAAAGGGGTGAAAACTTCTTTGGACTTAATCACAAGCCACAGTGTTTAGTTCAGTGCTTTAGTTCTTTTTTATAGTTCATTGTTTTCAAAATGTTGTCATTTTTTAAACTTGGGCTTTTGCTGAAAATTTCTGTTTCTGGAAATTTGCTTGTTTACTCAAAATTAACTCGAAATTGTAATAAAAAATATTTCTTGGGAAAATTTAACTTTTTTCTTGAACTTAAAATAAAAAAGTAAAAAAATAATGAATAATTTTAAAAATTTGGACTCTCTCCCAAATTAGTTATTTTCTGGAAATTTTGTCTTTTTTTTGATAATTAGATCAAAATTCTAATGAAAAATATTTCTAGGGAAATTTTAAATTGTGTCAAAATGTACAAATAAAGAAGTAAAAATCATGAGAAAAACAATTTTAGAAATTTCAACTCTTCCTTAAAATTTTTCATCTTTGTTTTCACAATATGCCTATTTTCTTAGATTTACATCGATAGTATAATAAAAATATTTCTTATGAAATGTGAAATTTTTTTACGAAATTTTTTATGTCAAAATTTACAAATAAAGTAAAATTCACGGGAAAAAGGTTTTGAGAAATTAAGATTCCCGAAATTTGTTCTTTTCTCGAAACTTCTTTTTTATTTTCCCCCAAAATTAATACATTTTTTCAAAATTAGGTATAAACCGTAATAAAAAATATTTCTTGGGAAATTTCAACATTTTTCATAATATTTCAAGAGTAGGCCTGAATGTAAAAATAAAAAGAATAAACCAAGAGAAAAATACGTTTAGAAATTTGAAATCTGTTTCTAGTAATTTCGTTTTATTTTTGAGAATTCATTTATTTTCTTAAAATTACGTCGAAATCTTAATAAAACAGGCAAGAATTTTGAGAACATAATATTGAAATATTGGATTTTTTCTCAGTATTTGAAGATTATGTCAATATTTACATAAAAAGTAAAAATTCTGAAAAAATTTTTTTTGGAAATTTCGACTTTTTTATATTTGAATATTTTACATATTTTGGTTCATCTTAGTGATAAAGTACAATCAGTCGGGAGATGTCCTACAATTTAGGTCTTTTTTTATTATCAATTTTTCAGTATAAATGTTGCCTTCCCCTAAAACAAATCCTGCCTACTCCCATGTTATCTGGTAAAATTGAAAAACGTTCATAATGATTTTTAACAGGGGCGGCCTTAGCCATTGCGAGGCTCCGGGCGGGTTGATCTTTATGAGGCCCTCGTCTTTGTGGAATTAGTTTTAACATAGACGTAGTCAGAATAGGGCAGGGTAGGGCGCTTGCCCCCCCCCCCCCCAGCTCGTGTGGTCAACAAAAATTTATATTGAACTGGGGGATTTCTCTAAAAAATTTCCATTCGACAAAAATCGTCCTTCTTTAAGCTATTCATATTTCTCGAAATTTCGACTTATTTCACGAAATTCGTCTTTTTTCATAAATTTCTTTGGAAATTTCAAATGTATTCCTAAAATTCGATTTATTTTATCAGAATCCAACTTAACTAAAAATTTCGAATTTTTATCTCAAAATTCATTGTTTTATTTTTCGAAATTCTATCATTTCTCAAAATTAGTTTTTTCCGGTAACTTCGACTTCTCTTTAAACTTTGATTTTCTGAAAATTTCGACTTTTTTTTATCAAGATTTACCCTTTTGCTTAAAACTTGATCGATTTTTTGATAACAATATTTATCTGGAAATTTTTAAAATGGCTTTTTTAGAAATTTTGTAAAAAGACAAAAATTCCGAGAAAATTTCCCCTGGAATGAGGAAATACAACTTGTTTGTCAAAATTTCGACGATTATTTCAATATTAGACATTTTCTGACTCAGGGTAGGGCAGAAAGGGCGCATGTCTGCTTCTGATTCAAGCGCTCAAGAGAAAAATCTAAGAAACTACATTTTTCTCAAAATTTGTCTTTTTTCTAAAATTTCGACAAAATTTGACTCTCTCTGAAGAATTTCGAGTGTTTACTAAATTTTGACATTTTTTCTCAAAATTTCGATCTTTTTTTTTGTTTTTCAAGAGAAAAAAATCGAAATTTCCAAAAAAAAAAACAAATTTAGAAAAATCGAAACTTTAATATTTTTCTCAAAATCCGCCTTTTTTCGCAAATTTAAAATTATCCTCAAATCCCATCCTGTATGTTCCCGGAAAACTGAATATTTTTTCTAGAAATTCGTATCTTTCTTAAAATGTTGACTTTTTTTTCAAGACTCGTTTTTTCCACAAACGGACGGCTATTCTCAAAGTTGCACTTTTTCTTTAAGTTTGAATTTTTTCTGGAAAATTTCGATCTTTGATGCTTCATTTGGTAGTTTTTCTAGAAAAGTCGACTGCTTTTCAGAGATTTCGTTTTTTTTAATTCCTTTATTTTTATTAACATCGGGTTTTTCTGAATATTTTGAACATTTGGAATTTGATTTTTCAGAAATTTTAACAGGTTTCATAAAATTTGCCTTTTTCCCGATATTTTTATATCAAAATTCGGTATTCAACTTTGCTAAAAATTTTGAATTTCTCTTAAAATTAGTTTAATTTCGTCTTTTCAGAAATTTCGACTTTATTCTCAAAATTCCACTTTTTGGACTCTTTTTTCGGAAATCATTTTTTCTTTCAAAATTAGGCCACTTTTCGGAATATTTGTCTTTTCTTTAAATTTTGACTTTTCTAAATTTGACTAGAAATTTCATCTGCATATTTCGCCTTATTTTCGAAATATTGACTTTTATTTCAAAATGCCATGTTTTAGTTTCTGGAAACTTCTGGACTTTTTCCTCGAAATTGGCTTTTTCTTTAAATTTCAGTTTTCTCGAAATACGTCTGTTTTCTCTAAATTAGGTCGGCATATTATCAAAAATTAAAAATGTTGCGAAGAATATTTTTGGGTAATTTCGAGAAAAAGATTTCTTGTACATTCAATTTCTTTATTGAAATTTAAATATTATATCTAAATTAGAATAAAAAAGTAAATATTTTGAGAAAAGCGTTTTTGGAAATTGCAAATTTTTTCACAACATTTGGTCTTTAGAAATATTTTGGCATATTTAGAAATTTCGAGTTCTTCTGAAAGGTTGGGTTTTTATTCAATTTCGGTTTTCTAAAAAATCCTTTCCCGAAATAGGGTTTTCTCAAAAAAATTGTTCGCTTTGGAAATTACGACTTTATTCTACATTTTTCTCCCAAAATTGAACTTTCATTTTTTTAATATTCGTTTTTTTTTTCTGATTTGTTTCAAATTTAAGTTTCCGAAAATTTCATGTTTCTCAAAAGTTGTCTTATTCTGGAAATTTTGACTCGTACTAGAAATAGGGATGTTTTATGCTTCTGAAAATTTCCGTTTACAGTGAAAATTTTTTCTCAAAGTTCCAACTTTTTTTGAAAATTACATCTTTTTTTCACAAAATTCCACCTTTAAAAATATAATTTTTTCGAATTTTCAACATTTTTTGAGATTTTTCGAAAGGTTAGAATTTTATTTTAAACACGAATTTCTAAACATTCCAACTTTTTCCCAAAATTCGTTTTTCCTCGTCTCTTTCAAAATTAAAATTTCTTTTGAAAATGTTCACTTTTCTTTAAGAGATTTCAAGATTTTTCTCGACATTTCGACGGTATTTTTTAAAATCGTTATTTTTTAAAATCTTCGAAATTTTGGATAGTTTTTAAAGTTTTCCGAAAGGATCGGTTTTTATTTAAGATTCAATTTTCTGACTGTTTTCGCAAAGTTCGACTCTATTTCCGAATTTCTAAGTTAATCTGAAAATTCGATTACTCAGTTCATGTAGTTCAATGAAAATATACATATACTCGGAACGTTTTCCGGTTTTCTTTTTTTATCAATTTTTCAAAATGATTCTTGCCCCTCCCTGAACTAAATCCTGCCTACGCTTATGAATTTCAATGATGATGCTTGACTAGAAATGCAAAGCACCATAAATAAATATATTTGGACTTTTAAAATTGTTTATTGGAAACTAAGAAAAATTAATAAACGCAAAGATTTTTTTGGTGGAACGGACCGGTCCTTGGGTATCTTCAAAAAAATCCTTCTTGGCTTCAGGGGACAAGTTTTGTCTTTCAATTTTTAAACAGAAACATAACAAACTATTAATCATGATAAATAAGGTGCATTAATGTCTTAAAAGGACCAGGGATTTAGAAATGATGACGACTGCTCTAATATAAAAGCATCATCCGACGACAGTTGAAAACTGAAATAAAACACGGGAATTTCCCGAATCGTAAACACGAAGAAAATGGAGTACTATCTGATTTTTTTAGCCCTTGCAGTTGGCAGCACTTGTGGCACTGGTACGAAATTTCGTCAATGTGAAAGAGAAGGAAAGGAACATTCATTGGAGCGAATGGGACAGATATCAGCGCGATAAGTACCACGCAAGGAAGCAGCGAGTCAATTTTTATAATGCGCGGTTAAGGCTCGAAATTCAAATGAACATTAGAATTCGTGATATTGCGCGAGCACGCGAGGCCCCCTACAAGAGCGAGGACCCGGGCGGTTGCCCTGCTTGCCACCCCCAAAGGCCGCCCCTGATTTTTAATGTAATTTTGAGGCATTAGATTAGTCAGTTATTTGTGGAGCTGCTTCACCAATGTATGAAGGTCCTTGGATTAATGAAATAAAGGAAAAAGGTATTCAAATTAATGACAATTAGGATGGACCAATTGAGGTATTGATTTGAGTAGAAGTGGTGGGAAAATTATTGACTGGTCGTGACTCTGTACAGAACTGCAACATGATCGCATTAGAAACATTTTTAAGGTGAACTTTGATAGGTAAAAGTTCTTTATTATCCCATCTAACTCTACGAGTGTGACTCGAACCACTTTGTTTTGTAAAAAGGCAAAAGTAAGTGATTTATGGGGCCGAGATGTGTTGATATACAAGATCCTGTAGAAAAGAAAAATAAACAACAATTAGAAATGGCTGTTCAGAAGTATCTTAGTCAAACAATTGAAGTGGACAATATGGGATAAAAATGCCATCGTTAGATCATGCTTCGTAACCTACTAATTATAAGTTGGTTCAAAGCAGATTAAATCTCACAAAGAGAAAGGTTAAAAAAAAGACGGTTATTATGAAATACATGATAAAACGTTGCATGAGTGGAAGAACGAATAATTAAATTGGAATGAAGTTTTTAGTAAATACTGTTTCTGGGCGAATAGAGTGCAAATTTTCTTTGTGCACCCCGGTGAAGCAGATGGTAGGAAAGGATCGTGGGTTTTTAAAACAGTTACTTCGCCAAACATAAAGCAAGCAGCACTAGAACTATGAAAATCAGCAAAAACTTTTATGCAATTGATTGATTGATTGATTAGATGGTAATTAATTCTCGACCATTAACGCATATTTTCGAAAATATACATGACCTGGTACCTTTGACGCCACCTTGTTTTTTACAAGATGTAAAAAAAATGGGTTTGCAGCTGACTGCGATGTAGTTGATTACCAAGTTTTACAGAAAAGAGTACGCTACAGACGAGAGGTTAGTCAAGATTTGAGAAAATATTTTTGCTACAAATATTTGGGCCAACTATTACAACTATCTAAAGAATAATATAAAACTGAATCTCTGATAAATTGAGGGGTGGTATTGATAGTTACTAATAATGTCAAACGCTTAAATGACCTACAGTCATAGTACAAAAATTGATACCAGGAAAAGAAGGAGAAGTAAGAATTGTTCGACGTAAAATTTCTTCAGGAAGTTTGTTTACATAATTTGTTAAAAACAACAAAATAGGACAATAAGAAGTGTGTCTTGGAATTCAAGTGCAGATACTAAGAAAGGAGAAAATGCTAATTTTCAGGAAGAAGAGGAAGACACCTACCATACAAAATGTTTAAGTAACTGGTAGAGAAAGAAAAGTCACAATATCTGCGAGATACTTGCGAATCACTATTTTTATTGAAGCATAGTGACTTCAGGGAAGAGCGTATTAGAAATAGTTTCAGTTCATAAAACTATCTTCTGTTGCTTAGTCATAAGAATGTTGACAATAGACTGTCAACATTTGACAAATTTAATTGATAAAATTTCTTCCAGTTTACATAATTTGTTCTTAAATTTTTGTGAACAAATGGTTTCTTTGTGGAATACGAAATTTTCTAATATATTTATTCATCCCTTGGCTTCCAACATTAATGTCTTCTTTAGATAAAGACATTTTAAGTTTAAAGACAATTTTAAGAAAAAAATGTAAGCATAAACTTATAATTTCGACAACAAAATAATATGTAAGAAGGGTGGTTAATGTTGATATTATTAACTACCTTTTGAGGGTTGTGGAAGCGTTAATAATTGTTTTAACTCCTTGAAAACTGTCACTATTTATTTACTAATATTAAATACGGAAGAGGTCTTATGTACTTAAAATAAAATTAAACTAAAAAAAAACTGTCTTTAGAGTAAGCGCCTTGTTTGGTGAGCATTGGCGGACTACCTTTGGGTATCTATAAGTTTTATGGTTAGGGGTAGCGCTGTTCCATGCAAATGGTGAACCCATCTTGTTGCAAATTTTAAAAAAAAGTCATAAATAAATATAGTGAAAATTTTGTGTACAAACCAGAAAAAAATGTAACCGAAAATTTAAAAAAACACAATTTTATTCTAATGTTAATCAAGAATATTTTTAGGACACACATAATTCAGCAAAGTCTATGTTATGCTACAGCGAAACAGCAGCATTTGTATGGGTAGAGCTCCTGTGTGTTTTCTTTTCGAGTGTATTGAGTATCCTGACCTTTACCCTTTTTCAATGTAAGTTGAATTTGTATAGGGTTTGATATGTACGAGTATAACAATGAGTATTTCAGATGGATTGGTAGGAATGAGCTTCATTGCCCTAATTATACAACAAGCTCTTAGTTTCTCAGCTTTGGTACAATTCACAGTGAGAGAGTTGACCATGGTTTTAACGTCACTTTCAGCGGTCAGTCGAATTTCACAATATTTCGATTTAAAAAATGAAGAATCCTTCGACTCCTCCCCTGGTAAACTTTTGATTTAATTGATTTTTTTTGTCAGTTTGTTTACCTAACAGTCAGTCAGTTATTTGATACAATTTTTAGAGAAGGTTGCAAAAGAGTGGCCTACTAATGGGGAAATTGTCTTTAAGAACGTAAGTTTAAAATATAATAAGAATAGTCGAGAAGTTCTCAGAAATATCAGTATGAAGATAAAACACTGCGAAAAGGTAAGTACTGTTTTAAATTCGAAATAAAAGTAATGTGCGACAATCAAAGCATAAAGAATTTAGGCCTAAACAGTAACGGGAATAAAAAATTTGTAAACCAAAAATGTAGATCTCGTGCACTTTATAGCCTGAAATACCTATCCAATCTTTTCTCAATATTTTTGCTTCAAACGTCAAAATTTTGACTTTAAATTTTAAATTTCGGAGAAATAGTCGAAACTTCAAACTTCTAATGCAACATTTTCTTCAAATTTTTCGGTAACTTGAATTTCATGTCAAAACGACCAATTTTTTTTACATGAACTTTAGAGTCAAAATTTTGAGAAATGTGTGAAAGGAACTGTAGAATTTTCACTCGTGTTCAAAATATCCCGTTTTTGATGAAATTTTAAGTTTTACTACTCAGGGTGCGTTTATACTACACTTTATTCCGTACATTTTTCTCTGACATAAGTGTTAACTATCCTGATAAAAGCTATCGGAGGCTTATCTACCTACACAGCTGGGAGCTGGATAGCTTATCTCGGGATAGTTGACATTTATGTCAAGCTATGGCGGCTGCCTATAGGCTCTGTGGAACTGCAGCACCTCCAATTTTGCTTACGAGTTTTTTTCTCCAAATTTTCTGAAAACTTTTCATTGAACAATTTTTTGTAGAAATTTTGAATTTTCTTTGATTTCTTTTCATAGAAATTTTAAGTTTCTTTTACGAAGTAACGACATTTAAAAACCTATTTTATTTTTAATTTTGATCAAAATCACATTTCCAAAAACTAATTTTTGTAAAAGTTTTGAGGAAGAAATCAATATTTCGAGCAGAAATTAAAATTTTAAAAAAAAAAACTCAAATTTCTTTGAAAATGTCAACAATTTAAGAAAATAATTACACTTTCAAGAAAAAAACTAAATCCTACTTATCTCGCATTTTACTATTTCTCTAAAAAATAAGTTAATACGGTATCGTCGAATTTTTACCTCAAATCTCATTTGAAAAAATATTTTGAGTTTTTTTTCAGATATTTCGTTCTTTTTAGGAAATTTAATTTTTTTCTGGAATTTCCATTATTCCTAAATATTTGATAAAAAGAAATGTTCTCGAAATTTTCATTTTTCCTAAAACTGTTGTTCTTAAAATTTCGTTTAGAAATTCCAATTTCTCCAGATTTTTCTTCATGTTCCTCTAATTTGCTTTAAAAATTTCAAGTTTCTTACGACACTTTGACAATTTAAAGTTTTATTTTGTAGTTTTGACATAAAATGTTTGAAAAACACCCTGAAAGCTCTATAAAAATTTCAACATTTTGGAAAAAACAAAAAATTTCGACATTTTTGTAGATATTTCAAATTTTTTTCAAATTTCGATTTTTTCGTTAAGAAATTTTGCTTTTTTTGTATGAAGTTTGTGTTTTTTTCTAAACATTTCATACTAAACATTTTTTTTTAAATTTCAATTTTGCCTGGAGATTTTATCTTTAAAATATGTTTTTTGTAGAAATTTTGATTTCTCTAATTTGTTTTGGAAATTTAAAAGTTTTTTAACAAATATTTAATATTTTAAAGTTCATTTTATTTTGTAATTTTGATAAGAATCTTAAAATTATTAAGTATAAATTTAGGAAAAATAAACTTCAAATCTGCATAAAAATAAAAAAAACTTTGGGAAAAATATTGAAATTTCAAGAAAAAATGAACCTTGTAAATTTCGATCTTTTTTACAATTTAATATTTCTCTAAGAAATTACTAATACTGTAGGATCAAAGAAAATTCTGAATCTGAATTTCGAATTTTTCTACAAATGTTAAATTTATTCTTGAAATTCTCAAGTTCTAATTTAAAATTCAAATTTCGATAAAAAAAAAGATCGAAATTTAAAGATTAAACTCAAAATTTCAAGAAAAAGCACATAGCTTTCTAGAAAAAGTTGAAATGTCTTATTTGTAAACAACATTTTTCAAAAAAAAAATAACATTTTCGGAATAAAGAGAAAAAAAATTTTTTTAATTAAATTATTTGTTAAAAATATACTTATAATTTCGACTTTTAAAGTGAGAATTATTGAAATATTTGAGAAAAAGAGTCAACATTTCTTGAAGAGTCTCAAAATTTCGAAATTAAAATTAATCAAAATGCTGAAAAAAATTCATTAACAATTTACTATTCCAATTTAATTTTTTTCTAGGAATTTTGAAATTCCAGAAAAATTTCAAAAATCAAATACTACAGGATGAAGCCAATTTTTTGTGATTAATATTCAAATTGAGGCAATTTATTTGTAAAAAAAATGCAAGTTTTTTTGGAAATTTGTTTCAAAACATTGCACAATTTTAAAAATAGAAATTTTTGTTTAAATTCGAGTGTTATTTTGAAATTTTTCTCAAAAAATGTAAATTTTAAAAGAAAAACCGTACCACTTTTAAAAAAAAAAGTTATCAGAAAAGCAATGGCGGCTGGTCTTAAAGAGCGCAAGAGCGTGCGCTCCTCGTGAAATAAGCGATCTATTCTTTTCCATTTAATGTAAAAGAGTTGGATTTATCACATTTTTAAAGACAAGTAAATATATACTAATTAAGTAATAATACTTGTGAGTGACTTGGAGTAAAGTAGGCAGAAGTTTTATTTCATTATATATTATAAGAAAATTTAAATAAGTTGGTTTTGAAATATGTACCTCTTGATAATTTTTGTTTTTATCAAAAATTTTCTTCTTCTGGATATGTCAACTTGCCCAAAATTGAAATTTTTATTTTTTTCGATTTTTTCAATACTTCAACTTTATTTCGAAGATTGAAATACAAATTTTGTCTTCTGAAACGAAGAAAGATTAAAAAACAGAACAAAGGTTGCTCTAACGCGTTTCGATAGCCAATCTATCATCTTCAGAGACATGAGTATCACTCTCATCTTCAGAGAGATGAGTTGGTTGTTCTAACGCCATTCGATAGCCAAGCTATCATCTTCAGAGAGATAAGTATCATTTTAATCTTCAGAGAGGTGAGTATCACTCTGAAGATGATAGCTTGGCTATCAAAACGCGTTAGAGCAACCTTTGTTGTGTTTTTTAATCTTTTTTGGTTTCAGGAGACAAAAAAATATTTAAAAAATACAACAAAAGTTGCTCTAAGGCGTTTCGATAGCCAATCTATTATCTTCAGAGAGATGAGTATCACTCTCATCTTCAAAGAGATGAGTATCTCTCCGAAGATGAGAGCTTGGCTATCGAAACGCGTTAGAGCAATCTTTGTTATGTTTTCTAGTTCTTTTTGGTTTCAGGGAACAAGATTTGTACCTCAGTTTTTGAAGATAACCAAGGACCAGTCCGTTCCACCAAAATTTATCTCCAAGTTTTGAATTCTTTGAAAACTTTAAACTTTTTTCAAATTCTCGAGCCTGTTTTTGAAAAGGTTGACCTTTTTTTAAAATTCCCTCCTTGTTATTAAAAATTTATCTCTTTTTTCGTTTAAACTTTGACTCTCCAAATCTCGACTGTTTTGCAAATCTGACTTTTTTTAAATTCGACTATTAATACATTTCAGTTATTTATCAAAATTTAAATTTTTCGAAATTGTTGGCTTTTGAAAACGTTGACATATACTTAAAGTGTTTGATTTTTTTATTCAACATTTTTCAAGATTTCAGCTTTTTCTCAAAATTCTTACCTTACCAAACATCCGACTTCAATTTTTATTGTTTATTGTTTATTATTTCCTTTTATATTTTAAAAATTACTTATTTTAAATTTTTGAAATTTGTCAATTTCCATTATATTATGAAGTCTTGACTTATTTTGACAACTTTAATCCTTTCACAATTTCACCTCTTTTCAATTTTTTGGTTCAACCCACCTGGGTTACTCGTTAAGTTAAAACTTTTTTCTTTTTACTTTCTGTAAATATGTAAACAAATCTTGTTCTCTGAAACCAGGAAAAATTAAAAAAAACACAACAAATTTTGCTCTAACGTGTATCGATAGCCAAGCTGTCATTTTCAGAGAGATATTGTTTTTTTGTTGTGTTTTTTAATCATTTTTGGCTTCTGAGGACAAGATTTGTATTTCAGTTTTTGAAAATCACCAAGGGCCAGTCCGTTCCACTAATGTTTCTGTGAATTTAAATGTGGCGAAAATTTTTACCTTTTACCTTGCAATTTCGATCTTTATTTAACATTTTGTCTACTTCCCAAAATGTTGACTGTTTTTTTAAATTTTGGTTTTTCTTAGAGATTGTTGCTGTTTTGTAATGAATTGAATTCTTATTGAAAAAATTAGAATTCTCAGAAAAAATCCGAATTCTTTGAAAAATGTCCACTTTTTTGAAGTCGAAATTTCTAAAAAAAAATTTGGAATTTTTTGAAAACGAAATTTTAAGAAACGTCCAAATTTTGAATTGCTCGGGGTGTTTAAAAACCATCAAAACTTAAAAGAAACCTCCAAAATTTGAAAAAAGTTAAAATTTTCAATAATGTCGGTATTAAAAAAATATTTTTTTTTATAATGGAGAAGAATAAAAGTTAAAATTTTTAGAAACGGCAACTTTGAGTGGAAATGTTTAAAAGAAAAATTCTAAAAATTTACTAAATTGTTGAAATTTTCAATCAAGTCAAAAACATGTTACGTAAATTTTGAAGTAAAGATTGCCAAAACAGTTAAATTTAAAAAAAACTCATAAATAAAAACTCAAATATTTCCAAACTGGGTCCCAGAAATGTTAAATAAAATTAATAAACATAATGTTTCTGACTAACAAGAGTCCACCATGAAAAATAAAATGTCTGCAAATTTTGAAAATTTCCAACAAAGTCAAATGTTTCTAAAAACATCCAAATATTCAAAAAGAGGCGAAGTTTTTAAAACATAAAATGTTTCAAAATTTACATAGACAAAATAGAATTATTTAAGAAATCGAAATCTCCAAAACAATAAAAAATTTCAAAGAAACTTTAAATTAAAATTAGCCAAATTTAAATGAAGATATCATTTTTCAAAAAATTGCAATTTGCAAAAAGTGCATTTCAAGAAAGAGCTGAAAATTTCAAATAAATAAAAAAGTCATATTTTTAACTTTTTTTTAGAAATTGGGAGTATTTTTGAAAATTTCGAATGTTTTGAAAAAAAATTCCAGAAATTCTTTTCCTAAAGATTTTGACTGGTTTAGCAATTTCTAACTCAAAATAAACGTGATTTTTCTTGGACTTTATGGAAAAGATTTAGAAAAAAAGTAGCTTTCTCAAAACGTCTGAATTTCCAAAAAAAAGGTCTAAATATTTATTTGCAATTTGCAAAAAATATATTTCAAGAAAAAGCTGAAATTTTCAAATAAATAAAGAAATCATATTTTTTAACTTTGTTTTAGAAATTGTACCTAATTTTGAAAATTTAGATATTTTAAAAAATTTCTAATTGCAGAAATTCTGTTTCTAAAAATTTTGATTGGTTTGGCAATTTTTATTTCAGAATTAACGTAAACATTTTTGGATTTTATCGAAATTATTTAGGAAAAAAGGTACCTTTCTCAAAACGTCTAAATTTCCAAAAAAAAAAGTCTAAATATTTAACTGCGATTTACAAAAAATACATTTCAAGAAAAAACTGAAATTTTTAAATAAATATAAAAAAGTCATATTTTTAACTTTGTTTTAGAAATTGTGACAATTTTTAAAAATTAAGATTTTTTTAAAAATTTCTTAATTATAGAAAATCTGCTTCTAAAAATTTTGACCTGTTTGGCAATTTTTACTTTAAAATTAGGCTAAAGATTTTTGGGCTTTATCGAAATGATTTAGAAAAAAAGTAGCTTTTTCAAAATGTCTGAATTTCCAAAAAAAAATGTCGAGGTATTAAAAGAGGGATGACATTTTCAAATTAATCATGTTCATAACGTGGAAGTCTTTAAAAAAGTAAAATATAAAACATTTAAACTTTGAAGAGTCAAAATTGTAGAAAAGGGGTCGAAATTTCGAAAAAGCTCGAAATTAGAAAAAAAAGTAGGACGACAGAAAATTAAAGTGGAAATTTTGAAAAGAGCAAATATTCGAAAATATCGAAATTATGAAGAGTGGGAATTTTAAAAAGAAACTTGAATTTTATACTATTTTAAACGGGTTGAAATATTCAAAAAACTCAAACTTTTCAAAAATCAAAATTTTAAGCAAAAACCAACATTTTCGAATTTTCGAAAAATCGAAATTTAGAAAAAGAGTGAAAATTTTAAAATCTCGGAATTTTGAAAAAAGTGAAAATTGGAAATGAAAATCAAATTTCAAAAAAGGTGGAATTTTGAGTAGAGGCGTAATTTTAAAGAAAGACATTTTTTAGTGGAGCTTGAAATCTAGAAAAGGTTGAAATTTTTAAAATGAGACATATTAAAAAAAATGAGATGGGTTTGAAATTTTGGAAATAAGTTAGTAGCTTTTTCCGAAAAAAAGTGGGATTACAAAAATTTTGATGAGAAAGTAATGAACACTTTATTTCTTAAAAAGATCGTAGAACGGATTTTGTTTAAAAATATGATTTTTTTTTTGTTTTTGTAAAGTTTAATAAGAACTTTTTAATAAAATACATTTTATCTTCAAATGCAGTTTTCGTGAAAAACTGATATAATTTTATTCCTATGAAACCATGACAATTTTAACTAACCTAGAGACGTTACGAGGTGCAACCGTACAGAGTACTTTAAAGGGGCTCAAAAATGTCGATAATGTTTTTTTTTCGTATTCGATAAAAATAATTTAGAGCTGATAACCCAAAAATATTTTGGAAGGTATAAGATGTTAATTAAATTTAATTCGTAAAAATACTATTAAATATCACACCTTTTGTATCACTTTTGTTTCTTCTTAAATTTAATACCTCTATGGCACTGAAGTCATTTAAACTCTTAACTATTAATATTTTTGCATCTGCGCACCCCCTGTCAAAAAGTCACCAGCCGCCACTGTAGAAAAGTCAAATTTAAAAAAAGTCAAATCTTAAAAAATTTTGAAATTTTCATAAAAATTCAAATTTGCAAAAGAAAATAAGGATTTCGAAAAAAAAATTTCGATTTCTGAAATGGTCGACATTTTCAATAATTTTGGGAATATGAATAAAAGACGAATTTTTGGAAAAATATCGACATTTAAAATAAATTGCAGAGTTTTTATTTAAATTTTCAAAGAAGCTGAATTTTTGAATATTGAAAAAAAGCTCAAAATTATCGAAAAATTCGTAATTATCAAAAAAGTTGAAATTTTGAAAAGATAAAATTTTGAAAAAATCGAAATTTTCAATGGTTTAGTTTTTAAAAAGAGTCAAAATTTTGAAAAAAAAGTCGAAGCTTTGAAATGCAATCGAAATTTTACGAAGTATTAGTTAAAAATTTTAATAAAAGGTTTCAAGAAATGTCTGACTTAAAAAAAATCACAATTTTTAAATAAAGGATCGACAGTTTGCAAAAAATGTCAAAATTTTGAAAGAGTTGTAATTAAAAAGTAGTCAACATTTTTAAGTTTGCAAAAAATTTTAAATTTTGGAAAATGACTAAAATTTTGAAAAATTGGAACATTGGACAAAGGCCGAAATTGCCTTGTTGAAAATCCAAAAAATTTCAAAATCTTTCGAATTTCGAAAAGAAGTCAAAATTCTGCAAAGGAAAAAATTTCCTCAAAGAAAAACTCGAAATTTTATCGTCGAAGTTAGAAAAATATCAAAATTTGCAAAAGATTTGTGAATTTTTATCGAATTTACGAAATAATTCGAAATTTTAAGAAACTTTAAATTTTGAATAGTTGGGTTACTTGCACTCAACTTTTCAATAAAAGCCAATATGTCAAAACCGGAATATTGAAAACAAGTGAAAATTATCAGATAGATCGAAGTTTTCAAAAGTCGAAATATTGAGAAGTTAAAATTTTGGAAAAAGTTTAAATTTTTGGTAGTTAAAATTTTGAATCAAAGTGCAACATTTTTTAAAAAGTTGAAATTTTAGGTCAAATACATTAAAATTTTTGAAAAAATGTCAAACATTTCATAAAATTTTAAAATTTTCAAAAAAATCGAAATTTTGAAAGAATTTCGAAAACTAAGAAGTATCGAAAGTTCCAACAAAAAAAATCAAAAAATAATCGAAACTCTGCAAAAAAACGTCGAAATTTTGAAAAATAGTTGACATTTAAATAAAATCGGGTCGAAATTATTAGGAATCAAAAATTTCAATAAAAAAAATTGAAATTTTCCAAAAAAAATTATAAACAAAGATAACATTTAGAAAAAAGTCAAAAATTTAAAGTCAAAATTCCAGTTTTGAAAAAAATTACATTTTCAGAAAAAGTAAGAATTTTCAAACGGGAGAAATTTAAAAAAAAAGTAATAATTAATTATTTAAAAAAACATAACACCAAAAAGTCTAAATATTTACGAAAATACGGAAATTTTTAAAAGTGTATTCACAGTTTTTCAAAAAGGTCAATACTTAAAAATAAAATAAGATCGAGATTACAAGAAAAAATCTAAATTTTGCAGTACAGTCGATATTTGGAAAAAATCCAACGTTTCAAAAAACGTGACATCAAAAATTTTCATTGTCAAGTTTTCAAAGAAATCTAAAATTTTCGAAAAGTAACGTTTTGGAAATGTCGAAATCTTAAAAATTTTAAAACGCTAAACATTGTCGCAGCACCCCCATTAGTTTTTGCTACGAGCCGCCACTGATGACAAGAAAAATGTACAGAATAATAAAGTGTCTAGTCTAAAAGCACCGTCAGAGTATCAATTAAAATTATTACAAAGTTGCGATCATTAACTCAACATTTCGGAGAAAAATTGCAAAGTGGTTCTCTAAACTCGGATTTAAAGTTGAAATTTTGAGTTCAGTCCCAAAATCTTTTTTCTTGGAATTTTGACTGATCTCAAAACTTTACCTTAATCTTAAAAGTTTGACACTAATTTCGAATCTTCGACTTTATTTCAACCTTGGGAAAAATAAAAGATGTACAACTTTAATTGCTTAACTATCGGTTTTCAGACCTTATTACAGTGGTTTCCAACCTTTTTGTACCTGCGCCCCCTTTAAAAAAAAATTGTTGCGCCCCCTTAATTTTTCTAACAATCTAATTTCATAAATACTCAACTGATATTATAATTTATTTAATGGGCTACAAAACAATATACAATATATATATTTTGGTTTGTATTCGAAAAAGATATTTTGGAAACAGCTGCATACCCCCTTGCAACAGTCTCGCGCCCCCCTAGGGGGGCGCGCCCCACAGGTTGGAAACCACTGCCTTATTATATTATAACAATATTTAACTTCAGGTGGGAATAGTCGGACGTACTGGTGCTGGAAAATCATCTTTGGTAACAGTATTATGTAAACTAGTGGAATTCGATGGTAACATCTTTATAGATGGAGTCGACACCAAACTTTTAGGCCTTACTGATCTGCGCAGCAAAATATCAGTGATCACACAAGATCCAATCCTCTTTTCTAACACTATTCGATACAATTTAGATCCATTCGAGGAATTTCCAGACGAAAAATTGTGGAATGTTATTCATAACGTAATTACTTCATACTTTCAAAGACAAAACACGAACATGAAATTACTTCCAGGTGGAATTACAGGAAGTTATAACAAGATTGGATTCTTTGGTTACCGAAGGAGGTGATAATTTCAGTGTTGGTCAAAAACAACTTCTATGTTTAGCAAGGGCAATTTTGAGGGATAACAGAATTATTATTTTGGATGAAGCTACGGCAAATATTGACAAATGGTATGAATTTTTCATTTACCTTCTGAAACTCTGAATCGATTCCATTGCTTCCTCTAAGATGCCAAATTTTAGCCACTTTTGCAAAGCATATTCTATTTCATTACAATATACAGCTTACAACTAGTTTACTATCATACTGCATTTACAACTCACCTCAATACATTGCAGCACTGATGAGCTAATACAGAAAACCTTGAGGAAGGTTTGTTCTGCATGTACAGTCATTTGCATAGCCCATAGGCTAAACACTATTATGGATTACGATCGCGTCATGGTTATGGAAGAAGGGAAAATAGTTGAATTTGATAAGCCCTACGAATTGCTGCAAAATCCGGAAGGTACTTTTTATCGTTTGGTGGCTGAAACTGGACTTACTATGAGGGATATCCTTGTGGAGTTGGCACGAAGTAGTTACTCAAGGTGAAGCTAAAGAATTTTTATAATAAATAAAAGTGTGTTAAGATGTCATTATTGATATTTTTTATTCCGTAAAATAAAATCTGTTAAAATCTTTGTTACCCGTTATATCTAAAGTGATGGAAAAGGTTATCAACATCGAAATTCTCAAATATCTGGAGGAAAATAGAATCATCTCCGACAAGCAATACGGTTTTAGACAACAACGTTCCACTGGCGATCTACTGGCATGTTACTCATATATGTAACTCAGTTATGGAAAAACATGGTGAGGCTAGGATTGTGGCATTGAATATCTGAAAGGCTTTCGACAGAGTCTAGCACCGATCTCTTCTCGCCAAATTAACATCTTATGGTCTTCCTCCTGGACTCTGTCATTTGATATCCAATTCTATCGCTGACAGATCTCTTCAGGTCGTCGTCGATGGCATCTCATCCGAGATATTTGCGATTAACGCAGGGGTGCCTCAGGGATCTGTTCTGTCTCCTACTCTATTTCTGTTACACATAAACAATCTCTTAGCTTCAACTTCCAATCCTATGTACAGCTACGTAGCTGATAATAACCTTGTGTCATCTTTTTTCCCCGACAAACCATTATCTGTCGCTGCTTCAGATCGACTAAGGGAACAGCAGATACAGACGATAAATCGGGATCTCGAGATTATTCTGGAATGGAGTAAGAACAATTTGGTCGACTTCAACGCTTCAAAAATTCAGGCCGCGGTTTTCTCTAAGAAAACATCAAGTGATAATGCAACAAACATACTAATGGACGGTAAAATCCTTCCGATGGGATCTAATCTATCTATCCTAGGAGTGAATGCGAGCACTAACTTCTCTTGGGACGATCATGTGCGTGCCATTGCCAAATCCGCCTCTCAGAAGCTAGGCTTTCTTTTTAGAGCTAAAAAAAACTTCACATCTTATCAGCTATTAACACTATTTTGTATAGTTAAGTTAGGCCAACACTAGAATACTGTTCTCATGTTTGGAGTTCAGCCCCAAAACACACTTTAGCTCTCTTGGATTCAATTCAAAGAAGAGCGATTCGCCTAATTGATGACGAGAGTCTGACCGATTCTCTCGAAACACTAGAGCACAGGCGTATGGTTGGTGACTTGTCTCTTTTTCTACAAGTACTATCATGGAAGATGCTCGCAGGAACTAATCGGATTGATCCCCCCAAGGGCAAGATTCTTGAGGCGTACTAGACAGTCGGAGACAGCAAATTCCTGTGGGGTCCAGCTTGACACAGTGAGGACTTCTGTCTACGGAGACTCTTTTTTCTATAGAACTAACAAGTTATGGAACTTGTTACCGAAAGGAATTTTCCCCAATAATTACAACCTATCCTTGTTTAAGAAGGCGGCTCATCGCCATCTATCCTTGTTTCCGCATCCTACTCGCAGTGCTTTGAAAGCATAATGGGGTTACCCTTTGCAAGTGAATTAAACTTAAAAATTAAAAAAATTATAAGATAAGTATTTCCAGTTTATTTAATCCAAGTAGGTAACAACTTCTAACAGAAGTAAAGTTAAATTGAAAGCGACGTTCTCTTCATTATCCCTTTTTACTATAATTTCACAGCTTTGCGACCCAAAGAACGAAAAATAAAAATTCTGCATTTAAAATTAACATTTTAAAGTTAAAGTCCACATTTTGGGGTGATGTCGAAATTAAAATTTAAGTTTTAGGAATAATCTAGCAAAAAAAAAAATTTACATTAAGGTCAAAATTTCCAACCTTAACCCCACACTTTGAGATAAAATTATAAATTTCTGGTTTAGACTCCACATTTAGGTTTTTTCTTGAAATGTCAAAATAAGGATCAGAATTTTGAGATCGAAGTTCTGAGAAAAAATTCTTTGAAGATGGAATAAAAAATTTCGACTGAATACACGATAATTTGAAAAGTGAAAGTTGTGAACCTACTCAAATTTTCAAAATTTTCAATTTAAAACCGAAATAGAAAAATCCTACTCGAAATGTTTCTATTAAAGTGGAGATTCTGAAAAATTTCAATGTTGAATTTAGAATATTGACAGGAAGTACGAAAACTTTGAGACTATTTTTTCAGTTTTAGCTGAAAATTTTAAATTTAAACTGGAACTTAATAAAAGAAGAGACATTTCGAATTTATTGTTTAACTTCCGAATGTATTTATAAAATAAATGTAGCATTTGGTTACAATTTCCCATAAAAATACACATGTTTTGACAGTCCCGAAGGTGTTTGCTTAAGAGAGATTTCACTGCACTTTCAAGAGAAAAAATTCAATACTAGAATGTCAAGTCCCAACTCCCAAATGCAAAAACGATATTTGAATGGAAATTTCCTTTAAGCACAATAGGTGCAAAAAGAAAAGATATTAGTGTGCGAAGGCAAGGAACCAAAAGATCTTGAAGAGATGATAGTTGAAAAAGAAATGGATTAAAAAGTAACCTACAAGAAAAACACTCCAAAACTAAGGAGGATAAATTCAAAATCCTTCATACAGTGTGGAACAGCCAAATGGAATAAATTCAATATCTCAGTTGTTGTAGATCTTTATGAAAGATCCCGAGACAGGTCAATTTTAGATTATAAGATGACATCCTGCATCCCAAAATTTTTATCCCTAGATGCAGCCCCCTTCAAGTTATCATTTCAATACCTAAATTTTTAAATGGAAGTAGAAGCTTGGTACACCCATTTGAAAGGTCTTTTTATTCTCTATTCAAAAATGTCATGGTTGCTACATTTATTTAAAAAATAAACAATAAAAAAAATAATTTATCAACTAGATAAAATTTTCCACAATAATAACTAATAGCGGCTCGTCCGGCTCGCCCTCGATAGTTATAAATGGACCAAAAACAATTTCGATATCCTTTTTTTGATGTTGTAAAAAAAGAAAACGTAAAAATTTAACAACTTTATCATAGTCAACTGTACTTTTTGTCAAAAGCATCCAGAAACTTTCTAAAACTGTGAAAGAATTAAACAATGGTCAATATCGTGCTTCAGTTATCTTTTTGCACATTTTGAAAATTTAATAGAAATGCATAAAATAATAATTTTACAAATGATCGGTTATGGAGATAGAGCAAGATAACAGGCCAAAGTCGCTCGTCTATTTTAACAAAAATTTCTTGACTTACCACCTATAACCCAAGGTAAAATTGGTAAAATCGAGAAGCATTTTCATGAACATGGACATGTACGAAAGCTAAAAAAGAAACACTTTAATGCATTACCTAATGATACCAAATTAGAAATAATGAATGAGTTTCAAGAACATCCACATTCTTTAAGTCGACAAGTAGCTGCAGCACTGAACGTTAGTCATTCCTTGATTATTGGTGTACTTAAAGAAAATAAAATGCATCCTTATAAACTGACACCATGACAAGAGTTCAGTGATGACGATTTTGATAGAAGAACTGATTTTTGTGACCAAATGATACAAAAATTAGATAATAATGTCATCCAAGTAGAAAACATATTGTTTTCCGATGAGTCCACTTTTACTCTTCAAGGTCATTTAAATCGTCAAAACTGTCGCTAGTGGGCTCGTGAAAATCCCCACCGGATGAGAGAATTGCATACACGGAATCCTGAAAAAGTTAATGTTTGGGCAGGAATTATTGGAGATCATGTCATTGGTCCATTTTTCATTGATGATAATTTAATAGAGATAATTATTTAGCATTGCTCCAAAACAACATTGCACCATCTTCTAAACGTATATCCAGCTCAAGAAAATCCACACGTTCCAGCTAATGTAATATGGTTCCAGCAAGAACACCACAACACTACCAAGTCAATGCGCGACCATATCTCAATGTTACATTTCCAAATCGGTGGATAGGGAGGCGAGGTACGGTAGAATGGCCACCACGATCACCAGACCCGACACCTCTGGACTTATTTTATGGGGTTATGTAAAAAGTAGAGTGTACAAAACCAAACTCCGCGACGCAGCTGACTTACGAGCAAGAATAACGCTTGCGATTGCGTCGGTGACACCAGAGATCTTGAATAATGTCAGAAGACATTTTTATTCACGATTGGGATGCTGTTAAGATATTGGAGGTGATCATTTTGAAGATATCCTACATTAAGTATGGTTTGTTTTTCATTTAATCAAATGAAAATATTAGATTTATATTTTGTTTTTGTAAATTGAAATTATTTTTTTTACTTGGAAAAAAATATGGCAAGCATGACATTGTTGAATAGAGAATAAAGAAACCTTTCAAATGAGATATATCAAGTCTCTACTTTTGGCTTAAAAATTTAATGGTTGCAACTCGAAGAGGGTTGCATCTAGGAATGAAATTTTTATGGTGGAGGATGTCATTTTATGATCTAAAATGGACGTGTCTTGAGATTTTTCATAAATTGGTAGAATAATTGAGATACCGAATTTATTCCATTTAGCTGTTCCACACTGTATAAATTATGACTTAAGCACTTTTACCAGGCCCAGATTAAAGGCGATTGAAGCGATTGGGCCCAATCGGGCCCCGCACTTGAAAGGGCCCCGCATCACCACCAAAATTAACAAAAAAATATTTTTAGATATTTAAAACAAATTGCTTTTGACGATGAAAGATAAATCTTAAATTATTCAAATAATTTAAAATATATTTATTTTAAGTTCACATTGATGGATGCCATTTATTATTGTATTTATTATAATACTAGCTGCTACTCACTAGTTCGTCCGCATTTTTTTACAAAATATTAACATTTTACTTCCTCGAGGTTTGATTAAAAAAAAGCTTTCCATGTTAGGCATTACTCATTTTCCACTGGAGTCATTAATTGAATCTACTAATTAAGTTTACATTTCTGTATCCAGAGATTTTGGTTATACCTTCGTTCGTCAATAGTTAGCTGGGATATGTGCCTTAATATTACGTATAAAAGGTAGTGAAACAAACGATCTAAAATAGTATTTAAAAAAATATGTAATAGAGATTAAACTTTATTTTATTAACTATCCAAAGTTACAAACAGTTTATGCAATTTCATGATTTGTTAAATTAAAAAAGTTTGATTTGTTTTGTTTTACATATGAACTCGACAACAGGCCAAACATTATGTTATTTCTGCCAGCTACTCAGCCAAAAATAAACGTTTCCATTTGAAGCAAAAAATATTCCTGAGTAGGAAATTTGTCATAAGATAGCACAGCAGACAACGCGACACACTTTCCCATTTATAAAATTAGTTCAGATAAGCGCAATAAAACAAATTGACCTAAAATACTCCTAGACAGTCGGAGACAGCAAATTCCTGTGCGGTCCAGCTTGACGCAGTGAGGACTTCTGTCTACGGAGACTCTTTTTTTTATAGAACTTCCAAGTTATGGAACTTGTTACCGAAAGGAATTTTTCCTAAAATTTACAACCTCTCCTTGTTTAAGAAGGCGGTTCATCGCCATCTATCCTTGTTTCCGCATCCTACTCGCAGAGTTTTGAAAGCATAATGGGGTTACCCTTTGCGAGTGGATTAAAAAAAATACAATTGAAAAATTTAGCTTACTGCTCTTTTTTCAAAATTCCTGTTGAAATTTTAAATTCGAAAATTCTTTTAAATTTCGACTTTTGTTGAACCTTTTTAGTTTAAACTTGAAAAACACTTCTGTTTAAAATGCCACGATTCGTTTAAAATCTAATAATTCGCAATTTAGAAAGTGAAATTTTTCAAAAAAACTAAAAATGTTCAGGAACAGGCCACAAAGTCGAAATAATCACAAAAATTTGAAGTTTCAAGAATAAAAAAAATTAGAAAACAGTCAAAATTTTCATAGACAATTTCTCAATGACAAAATTTTGGAAAATGAACAATTATCAAAATTTTCAAAAAAAAGTAAACATTTTGAAGAAATGTAAACATTTTCAAAAAATTCGAACATTTGAAAAAAAATGCCAAATTTTCAAAATAATTCACAATTTTTAAAAATCGCGGAAAGTTCAAAAATAGTCAAAATTAAAAAAATTAAAACATTTTCGGTCAAATTTTTAAAGTCTCGAAAAGTCTAAATACTGAGGAAAACCCAATATTATCTAAAAAGTCAACATTTTTAAAGATAAGTCGAAATTTTGGATAATTATAATTTTAAAATAAAGTCGAAATTTTTTTTTAAATCAAAGTTTTTGATTGAAAATTTTCATAAAAAATCGAAAATTCTGAAAAAATTTCGAAATTTTCAAAAAATCCAAATTTAAAAACAGATGCCGACATTTTGAAAAATTACCACATTTTCATAAAAATTCGGAATTCAAAATGTTCAAACGAAAAATCTAAATTTCAAAGAAGTCAAACTTTTCTCAAAAAAATATCGAAACGCTGCCAAAAAAGTCAAAATTTTAAAAAATCATGAAATTTTGAAAAAAAGATCGCAATTTTCAAAAATATTGAAAATGGGCAGATTTTTCAAAAAATTCCAAAAACTCAAAAAATTTTGAGATTTTAAATAATACCAGGTCATTAATATGTCCGTAGGATAAGTAAGAAAAAAACAAAATTTAGACAAAACTCGATTTTATTATTCAACATAGTTGCCTTCGAGGGCGATACAATGAGTATCGCGATTATTCCAACTTTTCGATACCACTTTTATAGTACGATTTCTCTTTCTCGTCAAAACAGTCCTCAGATTCAGCGATTACTTCAATTTTGCCATCGTTTTCATCGATTTGTGACATGGTGCATTGTCTTGGTGAAACAATACTTTTTTCTTTTGCAAATGAGGCCGTTTCTTTGCGATTTCAGTCTTCAATCGATCCAAAAGTGCACAGTAGTAGTCGCTGTTGATGGTGGTTCCTTTTTGGAGATAGTCGATGAATATTATTCCGTTTGCATCCCAAAATACAGAAGCCATCACCTTACCGGCCGATTGCTGCGTCTGCTCGCTTTGGATTCGGTTCATCGACTGCTGTCCACTCAGCTGACTGTCTTTTGGATTCTGGTGTGTAATAGTGAAGCCATGTCTCATCCGTTGTCACATGTCCACAATAGAATTCCATTTTATTGCGGTTTAACAGCGCCAAACACTCCCCTGAAGCATCGATTCGTTGTCCTTTTTGGTCGACTGTGAGCTCACGCGGCACCTATTTTGCACAGAGTTTTCGCATAGCCAAAGGTTCATGTAAAATGGTAAAAACACTACCATCTGATATCTTTACAATGTCAGCTAGCTCGTGCACCTTCAATTTGCGATCGTTTATAACCAATTTGTGGATTTTTTTGATGTTTTCTGAAATAACAGCCTCATTTGGGCATCCACTGCGCTCTGCATCATTTGTGCTGCTACGACCACGTTTAAATTCAGTAATCCACTTCTCTACGATTTGTCTCGATGGAACAGAGTTCGGATAATGTTTATCAAGTCATTGTTTGGTTTCCACTGGATTTTTTTCCATCAAAAAGCAATGCTTTATCAAAACTCGAAATTCTTTTTTTCAATAACAAAAGTTGCTTCACTCAAAATGTTATATATAACTCACGAATCAATAGTCAGATTGCTGTATCGTTTGAAGGTTAGTACTAAATACAAATCATATGGAAAAAATTTTAGTAACGCCATTTAGATGTCATACTATGGACTTTTTAAATGGACTGTTAATCCAAGTTTTCAAAAAAAAAAAGTTGATATTTTGGGGTCGAAATTTCAAAAAAGTGGAAAATTTTACAAAAGGCACAATTTTGAAAAAAAATTCAGACAAAATCTTTATGTTTAATCATTTTATTTAACATTTATACGACCCAGTTTGGAAATATTTAAATTTTTATCTTTATTATAGAATTTCCAAAAAGAATTTAAGATTTTCATGAAAAATAAAAATGTTGAAAGAGTTGCCACTTTTAAAAATTTAAAACCTAGCAAAATTTTCAAATAAATTTAAGTTTTAAAAAAAATTGAAATTTTGGAAATCTAAATTTTCAAAAATAGTCAACATTTAAAAAGAAGTCAGAGATTGCCAAAAAAAGTCGAAAAAATATATAGAACAAAAGCAAACATTGTCAAAAAAAAGTTAAAATTTTGGAAAAAAGGCGAAATTTTGGATAGTTAAAGTTTGGAAAAAAGACGAATATTTTTCTAAAAAGTTAAGTTTTTGATTGTATCTTTAAAAAAATCAAATTTTGAAGGAATATGGATTATGTCAAAAAATGTATAGATTTTCAAAACAAAAATATTGAAATATTGAAAAAAGTCGGACATTTTTTAAATAATTCTAAAATATTAAAAAAATTGCAAAATTCGTAGAAAAGTGTCACATTTCGCAAAATAGACGTAAATGTTTATTTATTTTATTTAACACTTCTGCGACCTAGTTTGGAAATATTTAGCTTTTTAATAACGAAAGTTGCCAATATTTGAAACCATGAAGAATAGACGTACCTAAATGTTAACAAAGTCAACATTTTAAAAAAGTCCCACATTAGAAGAATTGAAATTGTCAAATATAATTGAAATGTTGAAGAAAATTAAAATTTTCAAAAAAAAACACATACTGTCTGCAAAAAAGTCGAAATTTTGAAAAATATACATACAGTTGAAATTCAAAGTAAATAATCGAAATTTTCAAAATAGGTCGAAATTAAAAAAAACTCGAGATTTAAAAAAGGTCGAAATTTTTTTAAAAAGCTAGCTTTCAAAAACTATATTTTTTAATAGAAATAATACTCAAAAAGTGAAAAATTTCAAAAAAATGGAGATATTCAAAAAAACTAATTTTTTTGAAAAGTCGATATTTCCCAAAGAAACAGCATATTCAAAAAATATACATATATAAATTTTCTAAAAAGTCGAAACTTAAAAATTAGTCAAAGTTTTCAAAAAAGTAAAAATTTTAAAAAAGTCAACATTTTTAGAAAAGTCGAAAGTATTTAAAAAAGTCCCATTTTTGAAAAGAAATCAAAATTTAAAAAAAAATTCTAAAATTTCAGAAAAAATTCTAATTTTGAAATAGTCAAAATTTTGAAAATAAATCCAACATTTTAAAAAATGTAACCTTATCAAAACTTTTCATTGTTAAGTTTTCAAAAAAATCTAAAATTTTTGAAAACCAAAATTTTAAAAGTGGAAATTGTCGGAAGGATTAAATTTTAAAAAAAACGAAATGTTGAAAAACCTAAAATTTTTAATGATATCAAAATTTTGAATAAAATGGAAATTTTGAAAAAATGTCGAACATTTGAAAAAATGAAAAAAAAGAAATTTTGAAAAGAATTTTGACCTTATTCAAAATTTTGGTTGTATAATATTTTGATAGATAAAAACGTTGAAAGTTTAAAATACAATCGAAATTTTGAAAAAAATGTAACCACTCAAAATACTCGACATTTCCAAAAATGCAAAATTTATTAAAAATTTAAATTTTCATCAAAAATCGAAATTTTGAAAAAGATATTAAATGTTGAAAAGATCAAATTTTGCAAGAAAAAAAGAAAATTCAAAAAGACGAAGAATCCAAAAAAAAATCAAAATTTTGAAAAAATGTCGAAATTTAAAAAATCCATTCATTTGACTCGATAAAGAAAATAATGGCCATAATAATAGCGAATGGGGTCAGGTGACATATCAGCTAGTTAATTATAAAATTTATTGCATTATTAATTTTAGCGTAATCGAACCTCAACTTACTTTATGACTTAGGTGGGAATCGTGGGACGTACTGGTGCTGGAAAATCATCTTTGGTAACAGTATTGTGTAAAATGGTGGAATTCGATGGTAATATCTTCATAGATGGGGTTGACACCAAACTCGTAGGTCTTACCAATTTGCGCAGCAAAATATCAGTGATCACACAAGATCCAATCCTCTTTTCTAACACTATTCGATACAATTTGGATCCGTTTGAGGAGGTTTCAGACGAAAAATTATGGAATGCTATTCATAACGTAATTAGTTCCATTTATGACTTGTCCACGATAAGGCACCAACATGAAATTTCTTCCAGGTGCAATTAAAAGAAGTTATAACAAGTTTGGATTTTTTGGTTACAGAAGGAGGTGATAATTTCAGTGTTGGTCAAAAACAACTTCTATGTTTAGCAAGGGCCATTCTAAGAGATAACAAAATTATTATTCTGGATGAAGCTACGGCAAATATTGACAAATAGTACGAATTTTGTATTTAACTTCTGAATATTCACCAGATTCTAATACTTTCCTCTAAGGCGCCAAACTTACTTTTGCTTTTTAAAAAAATGTGAAACGTATTGTTACGCGCTTATCGGTTCGAATTGATTAACATGTGAA
Organism: Dastarcus helophoroides; assembly: GCA_028583605.1. Lineage (NCBI taxonomy): Eukaryota > Metazoa > Arthropoda > Insecta > Coleoptera > Bothrideridae > Dastarcus > Dastarcus helophoroides. The sequence goes on from CM053336.1 coordinate 20,306,288, forward strand.
TTGAATAATACTCACTTTATTTTCAAACTCAACTCGGATCACTATAACTGAACAATTAACTTACTTATTGACTTCTAACTGCTAACTCACTACTTAACTACACCGACTCTAACTAACTTACTAACTCGAGGGAAAGCTGACCGCCTTATATAGTTTTGGCTCCCGGGTTCTAGAAAAATCACGCAGATAAGTCTTATCGGTTGCCGAAATTTCTGGAACGCTTATCTGCCGTTTGTTTCGTTATCGCGGCCGATTTCCCCTTATCAGATCTTTCTAGAAACTTTTCTTACGCACTAAATTCTATTCTATCTATTTACATTGCGTTACAGTATTCTATTTCATTGCAACAATAGATTTGCATCTAATTTACTATCATTTATTGCTTTACAATTCAATTTAACACATTGCAGCACCGATGAACTAATACAGAAAACCTTAAGAAGGGTTTGTTCCTCGTGTACAGTTATTTGCATAGCTCACAGACTAAACACTATTATGGATTACAACCGCGTCATGGTAATGGAAGAAGGGAAAATAGTTGAATTTGATAAGCCCTATGAACTTCTGCAAAATCCAAAAGGTGCTTTTTATCGTTTGGTGGCAGAAACTGGACCTACTATGAGAAATATCCTTATGGATTTGGCACGAAGTAGTTACTCAAGGAATAGTTAAAACTCGTTTGTAATAAATAAATGTTTTGTTAAAGTGACATTACTAGTATTTTTTATTTCTTAATAAAATCCATCAACATGCAACCATTAAATAAAATTGAAACTAATGTTCTCTTCATTAGTCGTGTTAACTATAATTTCACAGTTTTATTACCTGAAGAAAAAAAAATTAATTGTAGCTCAATAGACTGAGTATAATTATGGATTGAATACAAAAAAATAATTATATACATATACGTAAATAAGTATAATAGAAGAATATTTATTCGATTTCGAGGAGTTCATTTTCATCATCTTCCGCGAACTTCTTCTTCTTCCTCGACTGCCTGTACAAATATTCCTTAGTCATACTGCTGGCCGTGAACATTTGCCTGCTTCTGTTCAAAACTGCGTCTTTAAAATACCAACTTTTTTCCGCTTGGAAAAACATTTTCCAGCTTCGTTCTTTTTCCACGATCAAGTAAAAAATAAAATAAATCGCTGTAGTCAGGAATGGGAAAAAAATGAAGACGAATTGCAAGTATTTTATGGAAGTCAGTTCCTCATCACCCACTTGACCAACGCCGAATGCCGTCTTGAAGAACTGATTTAGTGACACACCATAAAGGAGCAGGATAAAAACAGGTGATAAAATTAACGCCGCCAAAAATATTACGGGTAATCTGAAGCCCATCATAAAATGCAGATCGTCTATTACGGTGGGGTATCCATAAAATACTATCACAACTAGGATCTGAAAACGCAAAAATAAAAAATGTTGATATAATTTTTTGAACACCATTTTATAAATAATTGTATTTCAACTCAGCATTTGATGTTATTATGTTATTAAAAATTAATATTAAATCGAAATTTTAAATGAATAGAACCAAAGTGAGGCTTTTATACACCAGGCTCCCTAATTAAGGGTCTTGTCCATAAATTTAGGAAGAAAACTGAAAGGCTGGGGCTTTTTTGAAGAGAAAATATTTCTAGTGGTATTTTTAGAGAAATCAATTTTTAAGCTTACACGTATCGTAAAATGCGTGGTGTAGTTTTTTTTTAGTTGTTTTGGGATTTTTCGAAGACGATGCATCTTGTAAAAGCTTAGGTGGTTGTAAAAGAATAAGTGGTAATATTTTTTTTAGTCCAGTGTTTCCCAATCGATGTGTTACGACACATATCGTAAATGTGTCGTCGGAATTCCTCAAGTATGTTTTGAAAATTTGAAACTATTTTCTATTGAACTCTGCTAATTTAAAATGAACAAAAAAAGCCCCTAATTTTCTTTTATTCGTAAAAATATAGCAGGAGAAATGATTAATAATAATAATAATAATAATAATAATAATAATAATAATAATAATAATAATAATAATAATGGACAAGGAGGACAGATAACATCGCAATCCTTGGTGAGTAGCGCCACCACCCATCTTAAGCTGAGGACGCAAATCGCACCGGCAGCTATTTTAGCGTGTCCAGAAGGAAATGCTACTTTCCTGCAATGTCGGCCGGGTGTGTATAAGGTTTACCACCTATACATCTCTATCTTTCGGTTAAACCTACAGGAAGAACCGACCCACACAACCGACCTCATTCGGATAGGGGTCAAGGGCAAGGTGGTGGGGTCCAACAAGTTCATCCCATCGATGACGACAACGGCTACGAGCAAGGACATCTTGAGTGGACTGACGATTTACGTGACGACCTTCTGCAGTGTTATGAGTGGAGCATCAACCTGATTCGAAGAGGATACATGGCGCATATGCATAGACAGTGGGTTGAGATGCACCCTGAGCATCACATACTCACCTCTCAAAACGATTATGTAGCGTATTTTCGAAGAACGGGTTGCGTACAGGAGCTTCCCCAACCGCCAAATGCTGAGTACAGGGAACCACAACAAGTGGCGGATGAGAAACCCCAGGGGGATAGTATACCGCCAGAAGTAGAAAGTTTAATAAACAGAAGGGGGATTTACCTTCAAAAGCCCATCAAAACCTGAGACTTAAAAGAAGCGGATGCGAATCTTAGTAGATCGATTTCGGAAGAGACGAACATCTAGAGCATTAATTGCGCGGTATATGAAGTTGCCACCAGGCTCCAACGAGAGAACAGGGTGAGAGACTGTTCAAACGGAGGAGTCCACAGGCGACTTAAAATATTAGACATCAAGATCTGGAAGTAGAGACAACACGCATATTCAGTGTGTGATGGATTATGTGGTGGAAGGGAGACCGTTCACTACCAAAGTAAGGCGTTTAGAAAGATCATTAAAGCTTCTTCATCACACACTCAATATAAGAGTGCTGCCAGTCATCAAGCAGCACAATTTGCCAAGAATACGGGCGCTAGTAGCTGTCAGAAAATCTCTAGCAGTTAGAACGAAGAGGATTGCGGAAAACGCACAATTCCGCAAAAACCTTCGCTTTTCTTTTAACCAACGAAACGTGTTGTAGATAATCCTTCATCTGTAGATCAAGTCACACTCTTCTGGAAGCCGATATATGAAAAACCGCGTCCGCTAAAGGAAGATACTCCAGCCCTAGAACAGTTCAGAAACTTCTGCAATTCCATTCCTCAGGCAGAAGAAGAACTACCTTCAATCCCTGCTGAGGATGTTCGAAGTGCTCTTAAAGGCACAAATAACAATGCTGCTCCTGGCCCTGATGGCATTAGCAACTACTGGTGGAAATATCTTCCATCCACCCACCCCCATTTAGCTAGAATTTTTAACCTCTGGCTGAATAATGAGCAACATATCCTTCAGTGGTTTGTGGAAGGACGAACCGTGCTTTTACCAAAAACTGGAGATCTGTCTAGTCCAAAAAATTACCGATCAATTACTTGTTTGAATACGTGTTACTAGTTATTCACACGTATCCTATGCATGCATGTACTGTCCTCAGTTGACAGAATCTATGCACAGATATACGAGCAAATGGGGTCTAAGAGAAGTCTGGCTGGCTGTAAGGAGAATCTGTTCATCGATAGGTGTATCACGCAGGACTCTATTCAGTATAAGCGGAACCTTTCGATGGCCTGGATTGACTATCGTAAAGCATTTGATATAACGTCTCATAAGTTGATGGGAATGTTGCTGAGAATGCTTGCGGTACCCAATCCAGTAGTGAGGTGTATCGAACATCTAATGCCACTCTGGCGGACCAAATTTACCAGTCCAGTCAGATTTGGTAACTTTCGGAAGGGGGGTGTATCAAGGAGATTCCTTAAGCCCCCTTCTGTTTTGCATTTCCATAAATTCTATTTCAAGCCTACCTGAAGCAGAAAAATGGTTTGCAGCAAATAAAATGCTCTTAAATATTGATAAAGCACAATCGATAGCCTTCACAGCTAATACCTTGTCCATAAAGGCGAAACTAAAATTCCTGGAAATATACTTTCAGCAAAACTTAAAATGGAATAAGCAAATAATTAGTTTCACTAGTCGTTTATCCAGTGCGGTATATTCAGTGTGATGTCTAATGCAAATTGGAACATTTGAATCTGCCTTGATGGCATACTATGGGAATTTTTACAGTCGAATTAGATATGGAAAAATCATCTGGGAAAATAGCCCACTAATAGATAGAGTCCTAAAACTCCAACAAAAATGTGTACGTCTACTATCCAAAGTTGCCTATGCAGCAAGTTGTAGAATTTTTTTTTTAAATTAGGTATACTTACTGTTACATCTCTTTATGTACTTGCCTGTGTAACGTAACATATGTGCACGAAAACAAATCTAAGTTTCTATGGAATAATGACTTTCAAACATATAATACTAGATGTAAGGAGAAACTGGTGATTCCCTATCAACGTTTGCATTCAGTATCCCAAAGAGTAAATTCGATTAGCTTTAAATTATATAACGCAGTTCCAGATGAATATAAATTACTACCAATTATTTTGTTTAAAAAAAGACTTAAGTCGATTTTATTGCAAAGAACTCTATATAATATTGTTACGGGCTTATCGGTTCGAATTGATTACACTTATCGAATAAGACCCACTTTATTACTGAACTCAACTTGGATCACCACAATTGACAATTAACTCACTTATTATTGACTTCTACTAACTCGCTAATTACACTGACTCTAACTAACTGACTTGAAAGAAAGCTGACCACCTTTTTATAGTTTTGGCCCCGGCTTCTAAAACTTTTCGGCAGATAAGGCTTATCGTCTGCCGAAATCTCTGGAACGCTTATCTACCATTTGTTTCGTTATCGCGGCCGCTTTCCCCTTATCAGACCCTTCTAGAAACTTTTTTTATTTACTAAATTCTACAATTCTATTCTAAATCCTATTTTTATCTATTTACATTGCGTTACAATATTGTAACGCAATTTAAATAGATAGAATAGAATTTATAATAGAATTGTAGAATTCAGTACGTAAGAAAAGTTTCTAGAATGATCTGATAAGGGGAAAGCGGCCGCGATAACGAAGCAAACGACAGATAAGCTTTCCAGAAATGTTGGCAAACGATAGGCCTTATCTGCGAGATTTTTCTAGAACCTGGAAGCCAAAACTATATAAAGCGGCCAGCTCTCCCTGAAGTCAGTTAGAGTCAGTGTAGTTAGTAAGTTAGTAGTTAGAAGTACATAACTGAGTTATTGTTCTGTTGTAGTGATCCGAGATTAGTTTGGTAATAAAGTGGGTATTATTCAATGTGTTAATCAATTCGAATCAATAAGCCCGTAACAATATTAATGAATTTTATGAAAATTATAAGTAATTGAACATTATTGTATATACATAAAGTTATTCTGACAATCCATGTAACAATTGATGGAAAATATATTATTATTATTATAAATAGTAGAAAAAAATCTCTAAAATGTTAGACAGAACTACATGAATTTACCTGGAGTAGATTGCTTGTAATCGCTGCAGGTCCCTCCAAATAAGCACTTTCAAATGCAGTCTGTAGTGCGTAACTAACTGTGCTACAAAGCGGCACTTCCAAGCAAAATAATAATAAGTTCCAAAATGCACATAATGCCGTGAAGTGTTTTTCGACTCCGGGTAATTGGTTGACCAAAGTTTTCAAAACAACAAACGTCATCACAGTCGTACATGCTAAAGCTGAAAAAAATCAAGCTGATCACATTTTTTTAAACACAACAGTGCAGGACCTCCATGTGCATGTTATATATTAAATTGCTAAGAAAACTTTGCTGAATTTGGTAAAAAATCCAATATGGCGTGGACAAGAAAAAACACAATGAAAAATAATTAACTACGTTACTGCATAGTTTTTGAGAAACTTTCCAAAAATGGTTTACATTTTTTTTTTCAATTCGATTACAAATAAAGAAGTTACAACAAATTTTGGAAGATAATGTTTCTCACTTTTTTCTTAAGAAAATCTATACAAATCGGTATTCGCTTATTTTCCCATTGTCGGCCATAAAGGTCCGCATTACCTTGCCCATTTGACGGATTTTCTATCTTTACTAATAATGAAGATACTAGGGATGCAAAAAATGTTGGTTTTCCGATATTCACGAATACGAATGCGCATAGGCGTAGCCTGAATAGGGGAGGATGGGGAGCTTGACCTCCTTTTTCCAAAAAATTTCTTTTCTTCTTTAAAATTCATCTTTCCTGAGAATTTTTATTTCGAAATTTCGACTTTTTTCTCAAATTTCGTATTTATTTACAATTTTGATCTTCTTTTGAAATTGTGTAATTATTCATGAAATTTCACTTCTTTTATCAAAAATAACTTTGTCAAAATTTTGAATTTTTATTTAAAGGTTCGTAGTTTTCCTGAAATTTCGTCATTCCTCGAAATTCGAGTTTAGTTGAAAATTTCGACTTTTTTTAATCCTGCTTTCAACTTGTTTATTAAAATTTCTTTTTTCCTCAAAATCTGCTAATTTTTATAAAAGGACATAAATTGCGAAAACATGTTCTATGTCCATTTCAATTCTTTTTTAATCCAAATTTGTCAAAATTTTGACGTGCATCACAATATTGTACATTTTGTCGAATTTTTATTTAAAAGTTCGTCGCTTTCCTGAAATTTTGCCATTCCTCGAAATTAGAATTTTTTTGAAAATTTTGACTTTTTTTAATACTACTTTCAGCTTGTTTATTAAAATTTCTTTTTTCCTCGAAATCTGGTAATTTTTATGAAAGGACAAAAATTGCGAAAACATGTTCTATGTTCTTTTCAATTCTGTTTTTATCCAAATTTTTAAAAATTTTGACTTGTTTGTCAAAATTTTAACGTGTATCACAATATTGGACATTTTGTGATGCCACATTAAGGCAAGGTAGGGCGCCTGTCTTCCTCTGACTATAGCCGTCAAAGAAAATAATTATTCACCCAAGAAATTTCCATTTTTTTTTTATATTTTGATAACATTGGACTCTTTCTGGGAAATTTTGAATTTTCACTTAAATGTTTTTTCTCAAAATTTAGATCTTTTTTGCAAATTTTCAATCTTTTTCTCGTAATTTCGTCTTTTTCTCGGAAGTTTAACGACTTTTTTTTATATTTCGACTTTTTTCTTAAAATTTGACTTCCTCTGGAAAATTTTGAATTTTTTGTCCATTTCGAAGTTTTTTCGAAATTTTGCTTCTTTTCCAAATTCCGATACAACATTTAGCTTTTTCTAAAAATTTCAATCTTTTAGAACTTGATGATTTTCTAGAAATTTCTTGAGTTCGCCCTTTTAACGAAATTTCGATTTTTATCTCAATATCCGATATTTATTATTTCTAGAAATTTCCCCTTTTTTTCTGGAAAATTCGCCTTTTTTTGCAAAATTTTAACTTTTTTCTCTTAAAATAGTCGTTTTCTTAAAATTCTCCTTGTCAAAATTTGTCCTTTTCGAAATTTCAACATTATTTTCAGGAAGGAGTCTCCTTTCTGAACGTTTGTTCCAAAAATCGTTTATTTATCGTAAAATTCTGCCATTTTTGTGAATATTTGTTTTTTCAACAAATTACCACGGAGGGTTAGTAAGAATATTGAGAAAAATATTTCTGGGAATTTCGCGATAAAGATTTCTTATAAATTCAACATCTCTACTGAATGCAAGTAGAATACAACCTAGACTGCAAATCATGCAGCCCTCCAGGCGTGTATAGTGAATCATAGGTAGCTGAACTACCAACAGTTGAAACACTGCCACCTAGCGAAGCGGTTGTTCTCTAGGAAAGTTCCCAGAAGACAAGGATTCTAATGCACAGACCAATAGGTTTGAACACTTATTAGATTCGAAGTTTGGAAACCAAAGACCAGTTTCGATCTTATTAGATCTCGTCAGTTTGGTATATCCAACTCGAATGCTAACATATGTTCCGACAAGTAAGTGGTTTCCAAAATCGAATCTAATAAATGTTCAAACCTATTGCTCTATGCATTAGAATCCTTGTCTTCTAGGAACTTTTCTAGAGAGCAACCGCTTCGCTAGGTGGCACTGTTGGTAGTTCAGCTACCCATGATTCACTACACACGCCTGGAGGGCTGCATGATTTGCAGTCTAGGTTGTATTCTACTTGCATACGACATTGTTGGCGATGGCCATAATTTTCCCTATGGACCAGTAGGTAGCGGTAGTCTGAGAGTCACATGCTTGACGTTCATTGCTTCTTTAGTACTTACTTGTCGTAACATTTGTTAGCATTCGAGTTGGATATACCAAACGGAGATCTAATAAAAGCGAAACCGGTCTTTGGTTTCCAAACTTCGAATCTAATTAATGTTCAAACCGATTAGTCTGTGCATTAGAATCTTTACTGAATGTTAAATTTTGAGAACAGTGTTTTTGGAAATTAAAATTTTTCTTTCTCAGAATTCGACTTTTTCTGAAAATTTCGTGTTTCCACAGAATTAGACATTTGCAATTTTGCCCTTTTTTTTTAATTCTTGACATTTTTCGAGTTTTTAAGGAAAGTTAGGTTCTTTTCCTTAATATAGCTGACTGAAACTACCGCCTTTTTCAAAAAAAAATTTTTCAAAATTCTTCATTCAACTTTCTTACTATTCTCAAAATTTCAATTTTTCTCTTAACATTGAATTTTCTCTTGAAATTTTTAATATTTTCTAAAAAATTCGATCTTTTTCTGGAAATTGCAACGTATTTTCCAAAAATCGTAAATTTTTTTAGCTGTTTTGTTTTCGCTAACTGTTTTTTCTGTATTTTTTTTTAATTTGCTTCCCTGTAATTTCAACTTGCTATTCTCCAAATTTTGTCTCATCTCAAAATTCGATATTTACAGTTTTTGGACATTTTCATTTAAAATTGAATTTTTTCTGAAGATTTAGACTTTTTCACAAAATTTGTTAATTTTTCTAAAAGTGGATCGAAATTTTGAAAAAAAAAATCTTCTAAACTTCAAGAATATTCTAATGCACAGTCCAATAGGTTTGAACATTTATTAGATTCGAAGTTTGGAAACGAAAGACCGGTTTCGATCTTGTTAGATCTCATCAGTTTGGTATATCCAACTCGAATGCTAACAAATGTTCCGACAAGTACTAAAGAATCCACAGGCGTCAAGCGTGCGACTCTTAGTACTACCACCTATTGGTCCATAGAGAAACTATGGCCATCGCCAACAATGTCGTATGCAAGTAGAATGCAACCTAGACTACAAATTCATGCAGCCCTCCAGGCGTGTATAGTGAATCATAGGTAGCTAACTAACAATAGTTGAAACACTGCCTCCTAGCGAAGCGGTTGCTTTCTAGGAATAATTTCCCAGAAGACAAGGCTTCTAATGCACAGGCCAATAGGTTTGAACATTTATTAGATTCGAAGTTTGGAAACCGGTCTTTGGTTTCCAAACTTCGAATCTAATAAATGTTCATTAGAATCTTTGTCTTCTGGGAAATTGTTCCTAGAGAGCAACCGCTTCGCTAAGTAGCAGTGTTTCAACTGTTGGTAGTTCAGCTATCTATGATTCACTATACACGCCTGGAGAGCTGCATGAATTTGTAGTCTAGGTTGCATTCTAATTGCATTCAAGAATATGAAAAAATTTAAATCGAGTGAAAATTCCGAGGGAAATATTTTTGAAAGTTTCATTTTTTTTTACCTAAATTCGACTGCAAATTGCCACTATTTTCAAAAAAATCGACCTTTGGAAATTTCGTCCTTTTTTTGAAATTTCGAATTTTTCGAAATTTTTACATTTCTTAAAGTTCTCCGAAAAGTTTTGGCCCTTTTTTGAAATTTCGACTTTAATCTGGAAATTCGATCTGCCCAGTTTGTGTGGTTTTTAAGTGAAAGTGCATATTACTCAGCCGGAAGGATTTTTTGCCCATGAATTTTTCAGAATACTTATTGCCCTTCGGCCCACTCCCATGTGAATGCGAATATTGGCTTTTTCACTGACACGGAGAATGTTGTGAGAAAAAGCCGCAATTTCTAGAATAAATCATATTTGGAGAAAAAAAAAGGCACAGTTTCTCAAAATATTTCTCTTAGAATTTTTAATTTTTGACATAATCTCGAAATTTAAACAAATATTTTTCTCTAAATTTCATAAAAATATAATTCTCATTTTTTTCTATGTTTTTGTTAAAATTTTGATCAAATTTTAGAAAAATAAACAAATTTTGAGAAAAATGCGAAATTCGGATAAAATGCTCAAATTTAAGTAGAAATTTTTTGAAACATAAAATATTTAGTCAAAACTTCGAGAATAGAACGAATTTTAAGGAACAGATTAAAATTTCCGAGCGGTCAAAATTTCAAGAAAAAGGTCGAAATTTCTATGAAATATTCAAAATTTCCAATACAATCCAATTTTTATGGGAAAACGTAGAATTTTGAGCATAAAGCATAATTTAGAAGAAGACGAATTATAACTAAAAAAAATCAGTTTTTGGATAAAGTCGGAATTTTCAGGAAATCAAATTAAATATAAAAACCAGACCTTTTAGAAAAACTTAAAAAATATCAAAACGTCGAGGAAAAAAGACGAATTTCAAGGTAAAAATTGAAAATCTCAATTCTTCAACAGATCTAGAAAAAAAATTTGTAATTTCGAGAAAAAAAATCCGGATTTTGGGAAAATGATTGAAATTTCGAGAAAAAAGTCAAAATTTAGTAAAAATTTGAAATTTCTCAGAGAAACTCAAATTTTGTCGAAATTTCGAGAAAAGAACGAATTTCGAGGAAAATTTCAGGAAAAAAATTGAAATTAAAAAAAAAACAGTCGAAATCTCTGGACTGAATATTTATTTTTTAAGGGCTGCCTTAGTAAAGAAGGACAAGTTCCTTCCCCTCCCAGCCCCACCGTGACATCAGAAAATATCCACCATTAAATAAACAAATTAAAAGAAACAAGTTTTTGAATATTCTGTAATTTCAAATAAATATTGTTCTAAAAATGTTTACCTTTTTAAAAAAATCAGTTAAATTTCGGGAAAAAGGCGAAGTTTGATAAACAAGTTGAAATTTGCGAAAGGACGAATTTTTAAAAAAAATCGAAATTTTTAGAAAAAGACAGTTTTTGAGAACTGAGGACATTTTGAAAGAAAACGACGAAATTTTGAAAGGAAACGACAAATTTTGACATAAATATCCGAAATTTTAAGGAAGGCAGATTTTGATAAAAGAGGTCGAATTTTGGAATAAATTCGAAATTTCAAAAGAAAAAAGGGAAATTTTGTAAAAAAAAGACGGATTTCGAGAAAATGTCGAAATTTCAAGAAGGACTAATATTCAGGAAAAAGTGGAAATTTCTGGAAAAGGCTCCCGCAGTTGAGAATATAAATTTTCGGTTGGCTGCATGAATCAGGCTCCACCCTGCCCTATTGCAGCTAGCTAGTAGGAAAAAAAAAACAATGCAATTTAAAAGTACTTTTTATTAGGTAAAACTGGATAAATACTTCATTAGTTATTATCTTAATGAATGTTGTTAGCTGCCCTACCCATGGACCCCCAACACTCATGATATGGATCCCTCAAGGGTCCATGGATCCCTGTTTGAGAAACCCTACCTTAGCAGTAACATTTTAATTTCATGAATAATTCTCCGTTTTATTGCCAAATACATTCGCAATATATTCGCATAATTTCTTGCAAATGCTAATGCGCATACGAATATTAAAAAAACATGCGACTATTAGCGATGGCGAATGCGAATATTCGTTACATCACTAGAAGATACCCATGTCCGGTAGGGACACTATAATGACCCGATCCAATTGTGGTTTGATTTGATTTTTATTAGGTTCAGTTGTCTGATCGCTATTATTTTTTTTTTCTTTTAAGTTTAATCCACTCCCAAAGGCTAACCCCATTATGCTTTCAAAGCACTGCGAGTAGGATGCGGAAACAAGGATAGATGGCGATGAACAGCCTTCTTAAACAAGGATGGGTTGTAATTTTTGGGAAAAATTCCTTTCGGTAACAAGTTCCATAACTTGAAAGTTCTATAGAAAAAGAGTCTCCATAGACAGAAGTCCTCACTGTGTCAAGCTGGACCGCACAGGAATTTGTTATCTCCGACTGTCTAGTACACCTCAAGAATCTTGCCCTTGGGGGGGATTAATCCTATTAGTTCTGCGAACATCTTCCATGACAGTACTTGTAGAAAAGAGACAAGTCACCAACCGTACGCCTGTGCTATAGTGTTTCGAGAGAATCGGTCAGACTCTCGTCATCAAATAGGCGAATCGCTCTTCTTTGAATTGAATCCAAGAGACCTAAAGTGTGTCTTGGGACTGAATTCCAAACATGAGAACAGTATTCTAGTGTTGGCCTAACTGGGGCTTTGTATAGTGTAAATAGCTGGTGAGATGTGAAGTACTTTTTAGCTCTAAAAAAAAAAGCCTAGCTTCTGAGAGGCGGATTTGGCAATTGCGCGCGCATTATCGTCCCAAGAGAAGTTAGTGCTCGCATTCACTCCTAGGATAGATAGATTAGATCCCGTGGGAAGGATTTTACCGTCCATTAGTATGTTTGTTGCATTATCCCTTGATGTTTTCTTAGAGAAAACCGCGGCCTGAGCTTTTGAAGCGTTGAAGTCGACCAAATTGTTCTTACCCCATTCCAGAATAATCCCGAGATCCCGATTAATCGTCTGTATCTGCTGTTCCCTTAGTCGATCTGAAGCAGCGATAGATAATGGTTTGTCGGTGAAAAACTATGACACGAGTTTACTATCATCTGCGTAGCTGTATATAGGATTGGAAGTTGAAGCTAAGAGATCGTTTATGTGTAACAGAAATAGAGTAGGAGACAGAACAGACCCCTGAGGCACCCCTGCATTAATCGCAAATATCTCGGATGGGATGGCATCGACTACGACCTGAAGAGATCTGTCAGCGAGAAAATTGGATATCAAATGACAGAGTCCAGGAGGAAGACCATAAGATGTTAATTTGGCGAGAAGATATCGGTGCCAGACTCTGTCGAAAGCCTTTGAGATATCCAATGCCACAATCCTAGCCTCACCAAGTTTTTCCATAGCTGAGTTACAGATATGAGTAACATAGGCCAGTAGATCGCCAATGGAACGTTGTTGTCTAAAACCGCATTGCCTGTCGGAGATGATTCTATTTTCCTCCAGATATTTAACAATCTCGATGTTGATAACCTTTTCCATCACTTTAGATATAACGGGTAACAAAGATTTAGGGCGATAGTGGTTAGCCAGATTCCTTTTTCTTTTTTAGGGACAGGCTGCACCCTAGCAGATTTCCAGATGTTAGGGAATACACCTCTGTTGTAAGAGAGTGTGAACAATTTGTTTAGGACAGGAGTCAACTCTAGGGCGCACTTCTTAAGAACAATAGCGGGAATACCATCAAGGCCAGAAGCTTTCGAGGTGTCGCCAGCTCAAAGAGAATCTTCCTGATTGTGCGTTGTCTGAAAACAACTTCAGGCATCGAAGTGCCAACCTTAGGAAGAATAGAAGGTTCTGCGTTTCGAGAATCAAGATTGGAATTTTCGGCAAACATTAAGGCTAACATGTCAGCCTTAAACTATTTACCAACATTTGAGTGGGGAATTTCTAAAAAGGAACTTTTAAACTAATATTATTGTATTCATTTATGCAATGCTCTTACCCGAAAACGAAAAGTGGAAACGTCTCACCCTAATGTTTGTTTTTTTTAGCTAATTTTCATGACGTCACTCTTACCTCCATAACATAAAATTTGAAAAATTATGTACTTACATAAGAGTAACACGTGCATGTAGAATATGAGCATCCATATTCTGGTTGGGCCGGATAACATATCTATAGCCATGGGTACCTTTCCAAACATGGAAGATTCTGGCAGATGCAAATAGGAAGCAAACGTAGTATCACAATTATACGCCACAACGCCATACAATGCATGATACATTATGTAGTAGCCCACGCTAGCGAGAACATCTATGACGACCAAAAATACACTTCGCGTATAAGCGGGACTCCTGAAGGGCAACTGGGCAGCGATCGTGTTTATTCCACCTTAAAAAAACTTTATTTACAAATACTTAACGTTCAAGCTTTGGCATAATTTCATCATGTTCATGGAAGTCCTGCGCTAAATTAGGGGAGGATTTGAGAGGGTTGGCCGCCCCAAAAGCCGAATTAGTCCTGACCCAAAAAATATCCTCGCACATATATTTGGAGACTTACTTAAGTCACATATAACGAACAAATAGGTTTCTTATACGACATAGGCTAAGAAATAATTTTTCAAAATTGAACCCCCAAGGGAGTGAAAATGTGTGTCAAATTTTATATGTGTTAAATCAGTTTCCGGATTGCATACTCTCAGTGAACAAAACAAGTTGTATTTTAAATTGTCTATATTGGATAGTTATTTGTTGGTAAAATGTATCCGAGACGAATTCACATATGCACATGAAACATGATATGACATTACGCGTGAGAGAGCTATACCATTAAACAATCAAATAGCAATAATCCATATCTACTTAATAAATCTTCAAATACTGACTGCCAGACACCACAAACGTTGCTCTAACGCGTTTTGACAGTAAAGCTGTCATCTTCAGAGAGATACTCATGACAGCTTGACAAGTTCTGTATTTCAATTTCTGAAGATAACCAAGTAACAATCCGTTCCACCAAACTTATGCAAAATTTTTAGAAAAAGTTAAAATATAAAGAGAGGAAAAGACGAAATTTTGCTAAAAAATGATAATTAAAAAAATTTTTGACACATGCTTATTTCTCCATCTCCAAGTAGATACTTGTAAAATTAAGATAAGAAATAGATGACTTAAGAATCATTTCCCTCCTTTCACACAGACAAAGGCGTGTGTATTAACTCGTAATTAATTTAGCTTGTTAGAAAGTTAGTTCCAAGATTAATTTTTGGACGTTATTGGAAAAATGGAACCTTCACGAGCACTATTCAATGAAGGGGATAAAATTTTACTTCCAGTGGCAGTCTGGATAACTCTACCCACAACAGAAACAAAAAGCAAAAAATGAGAAACAAAACTAAAGGATGCTTATGTCTATTCAATGCATGCTGCTAGTTGCTAGAATACCTGTTATACGAGTCAGTTATCTAACTAATAACAAAAACCAAACAATGAGAAAAAAACTAAAGGATGCCTATGTCTATTCAATGGATGTTACTAGTTGCTAGAATACCTATTATACAAGACAGTTATCTCACTAGTAGTAATCCTTGTGGTTATAGTTAACTAACAAGTATACCCAAAAGTATCAAAGAAGAACCAAGTGTTGCACCAAGAGAGGATTGTGCACCAAGAGGTTGCACAGTCCATAAAAGGTGTACAAAAGTGGTCCTCATAATATATTAACAAATACCTACTACCTAATTGAAAGTGTTAATGTGAGCTAGCGTAGATCCACTTACCCAAGCCGATTCCTGACGAGACGAAACTATATTGTATAGCATAAGCCCAAACTTTGGAATTTTTTACTTTGCTCAAATCCAATTTCATTAAATTTAGTAAGCCAAGATGTGCTCCCGGATTTATGCTTACAACGTAGAACAGAAGCAACAGCCCGCTTACTCCAGAATAAAACAACATTGGCAGGACTGTAGATAGAATAGCTGTCCCTTTAAAAGTTATTATGAACAGAAGCAGCGATATGATTATTAGGCATATAAAAGGTCTAAATCTGAAGGTATCTGAAAGCAAAATATGTTTGTAGTAGCAGGGTAGAGTAGTTGGATTATCCGTAAGGCATACTGGGCTAGTGCCTAGGAGCAAGAGTTACAAGGGGCATGACTTGTCAAGATATCGCGAGGTGTGCCATTTTTTTTATTTCCAAGTTCTCAAAAATTATTTACTCAGCATGAGGCAATATGTGCCTAGAGCGCTGTCAACATTTAATCCCCGACTGGACTAGTAGTATCAGTAGTAAGTGTGCCCCCAGCACCTGACAGTGTTTTGAATAGTTTACCTTCAGAAGATTTTCCCACCAACATAGCTTGATAATATTCAAAGTAACTCGATCTCCAGTTATCGTCATCACAGATATATTTATCAAACTTATCGTAGCAATCTAATCTTCTACTAGCGTTGGTCTCCATCGTAAAACACTTTAAAGAATTCCATGTGTTATTGCAAGAAGCCCAAGGTGCTCTTGCCGAAAAAGAAACCATGGCCAAATAGGCAATATAACATATCTTAATGTTATATTCTACCTGAACTATTATCAATTCAATAATGCAATTGAAACTGATTGCCCTAAAAGCTGGGATAATGTGCCAGAACTTCCAAAAGTCTCGATGGGAATACTGACTCAAACCCATCGTAAGTATCATCTTAGGACACGAAATGAAGAGAGAGCAAAATAAGTAAGGAATCATAAATTCTGCTCCCACCTGGTTGGAATAATTTAGCAGTAAACGCAAGTTGTTCATGCCTACAGTGTAACACATGAATGCCATGTATGCGGTCATATCGCTCGACCATTTTGTGTGACTTTTTAATGGCATGCGTCCAAATTTAGTCTCATTTTCGGCCATTTTTTCCTAAAATCTTGTATTAAAAGTTAGAAAATGGAAAGATGTTCCGGTGACACTACTGTCGTTCGATAGAATATGAAATGTTCATAGAAAAATTCAAGAAAAACCATAAAAAAGAATACTTTTAACGGTTTCAATTGACACTGGAAAAAAAACATTGGTAAGGCGATCAAAACCCATACGATGAATTTGAAGAAATTGGAGTATTTTCGTCACATTTGCTAGTCTCTCAGCATTCACGATGTCAAGGGTGGGCACTAAATCGAAATTGAAAAAAGATGAATTAAAGAAAACTTGAAATGTTCAAAAAAATCAGCATTCTCATAAGTCGAAATATTCAAAAAATTGAAATTTTCAAGTAGTTTTTCACAAAAGTTACAAAAGCCGAAAACTCAGGAAAAGTTGAAAATTAAGAAGGAAAAGGATAAAATTTTCAAAAAAAGAACAAATGCATGAAGAAAAAATCAACATTTAAATAAAATGTTTTAAAAAATGTAAAAAGTTTTAAAAAAGATCGAAATTTTTAAGAAGGGCAGATTTAAAAAAATTTAGGAAATTTCGAAGCTTTTTAAAAAAGTACAAAATTTCTCAATAGTCTAAATTTACCAAAAAGTTAAAATTTAAATTTTGGTCGAACGGACTGGTCCTTGGTTATCTTCAAAAATTGAAATACATATCTTGTCCGCTGAAAACAAGAAAGATTAAAAAACACAACAAACCTTGCTCTAACGCGTTCAAGCTATCATCTTCAGAGAGATACTCTTGCTTGCAGGGGACAAGATTTGTATTTCAATTTTCAAAATTTAAAGCAAAATGATAAATTTGGAAAAAGTCTTTATTGAAGAACAAAACTTCAAAAAAGTTAAAATTTAGAGAAAAATCAAACATTATAAGGTTAATCTTGAATTACTTAAAAAAGGTTATTAAACTTTTTTCAAAATTTCGACTTTTTCCTCTCGAAATTTCGTATATTTTCGAAAAATGTATTAAAAAATGTATAATTATGTAATTAATAAATTTTAAGCTTTAACACATTTTCAGAAAAAAATTCAAATTTACCAAGGTACTCAAAATTTCTAATAATAAAATTATGAAGTTTCAATAACAGAGTCGAGACTTGAAGAGAAACTTGAACTACTTGGAACTAAAACCTAAATATTTTAGATTTAAAATTTCATAAAAGTTCAGCTTTTCAACTTTTTGCTAAGAAACTTCTAAAAAATCCAGAATTTCAGAAAAATTCCCTTAAATTTCTTTAAAAAGGAAAATTCTTGTTTTTTCAGTGTGTTCATTTCCTTTCAAAAATTTCAAAACCTTTTATTTGTAAATTCTAAATTGCTTTTTTTCTTAAATTATTGGTTTTGTTTTCGAATTTTGTCTTCTTAGGATTTATGCAAACATAGGGAAAGATCAGGGAAGTCAGGAGTAGAAAAAAACTGGGAAAGCATATAAAATGTATTTATTTACTTATTTATTTAATAGGAGCACCCTTCATTGTTTTACAGTGAACTTTTCCTCCCGACTTGGTCACTAAATTGTTCCCTTGCCACTGAGCGACACACTCGGAATTGGTTTTCAGATCAACTTGTAATTTTTCCCAAATCTTTTTCTTAGGATTCAAAATTTCATCTGGCTTGCCATCTTCAAAATTTTCTATAAAAACCCTATCACCTGCTACGGCACCTTCCGGGGGAATAAGAGTCTCAACCTGCTTGGGGTCATCCCTAAAAATTTAAAATTTTGAATTGAAACTCACAATCAGAATTTTAACATTCTCTCCAAATTTTGGACTTTATCTTGAGGTTTTTATAAACCTAAAACTGTTTTCTTATTTATTTATTTTTTTATAAAACTGAAGATTAGTTGTATCTTTGCTTATTTCCTTTTCAAGACTATTTTCTAAAAAAAATTTAAAATTTTAACTTCAAATACCAAATGCTGAGAAAAATTCTGTTTAGAAATCAAAGTTTTTTTGCAAAAATTTTCACTTATCTCTTGCGAATTCAAGTTTAAAGATGAATTTTTTATATTAAAGTCAACATTATCAATTAAGGCAACCAACTGCAAAAAACAGCAGTAAGGGCTGCAATTTATGAAAAATACATACACTGACGCACAGAGCACCATGCCTTGTGATTCGATCCCTCTCATTTTTGCTGGTTTCAAATTGCACAAGACTACAACTAGCCTATTTTCCATTTCTTCGATTGGTATAAAATTAACCAAGCCGCTAACGATTGTCCTTGGTTTTTCTTCTCCCAAGTCAATTTTCTCAACATAGAGAGCATCGGCATCAGGATGTCTACATACTTCAACAATTTTTCCTACTCTAATATCTAAACGGTAAGGTAGAATCTCATCATTTACTTGCGGCTGATTACTTTCTAAAATAAAAGAAAGTTACTTTAAAAACATGTAACCTAAATGTATCCCAAGTGTTTTCATTTTGTTAAGCTTTCTCAACACCTTGTAGTCCCCCAGAATCTTTCTTTTATTAAAGAAAAACTGGCATCTAAATAAAAAAATTAATAACATATTTACAAAAAAGCCAACAGACATGATTGTTAGTTTTTCAATGGCATATTATTGATTTAATCATAATTTTAAAATGCAGCAAACTGCATCGTTGTTTATTAAAAAATTTCCTCTATGCAAAAAGCTACATTACAACTAATTTCATGCAAAATTACCGAAGATATAACCAATCTCTTGATAAGAAATCAAATTTTTAACATTTCGCAATAATAGAACAGACCACGACTGAGTGTTGTGGCATGTAATAGAAAGACTCTGCATTTTAAAATAAGTCACAAGCAATTAAAAGGCCGAACAAAATGATTCATACAGAAAATGGATACTTACTACCAGTGTTAGATTTTCCCGGTTTTGGATAAGCTTTTTGAGCCAATTCCTTCAATTTGGGATCTTCGAAAGCTTTCCTAACAGGATCAAGAAGCCTATTCATGTAAACTTCAACTGCAGCTTTCAGATCGCCAGGATGAACTTCCTCCTTGGCAAAAGATTGTTCCAAAGATTCATAATTTTTAAAAGAGATATCACCACCAAACTCCCCTGGTCTGGAGATCACAAAGTACTCATCTTTGTTAAATAGTGGAAATATAACGTGTTTAACGAATGACAAAACTCCATTATTTTCTATGTTGCCTGGTTCGCAGAAAGCCTTCTTCAACTTTTTCTTTACAGCTGCGGCCGGATCCAACAAGTCGATTTTGCTTTCGTCTTCAGAGGAGGACATTTTTCCACCAGTTAAACCGGGTACTGAAACATTTCGATGAAAAATTACTCCACAACTTGTTTTATTACTGTTAATAAAAAATATATTACATTGTCCTTAGATAAAAGTTTATTATTTACCAAAACAATTACTCACCCATGGGGTTCATCAAATGCGCCCTTTTCTGGTAGCCCAATTGTGGCAAATATTTTTCAGCGAAAGTAAATATTTTTCTTTGGTCTATTCCCCCAAATTGGGCGTCGACTTTCAAATATTCCTCATCTAACGCTTGTAAACCTGCCAACATGTAAAACTTTCATTAATGCTAATCCAAATTAAATTGATGAACCAAGGGAGACACTTTAACTATAGGTAAAAATTTTAACTTTAAACTAGAAGTGTTGAGAAAAAAGTGTAAATATCGAGAACACGAAAATATTTCAAGTTTAAATGTTGAGAGAAAAGATCAAATTTTGAGAGGAAAAATCAATATTTTGAGATCAAAATTAAAACATTAAAATTGAATCCACTTGCGATGCTCCAAAGGCATAATAGAGTTGCAAGTGAAAAAAAATTCAAAATTAAAACAGAAATTCAAGATAAGAATGAAATTTCCATATTTTTGATTTTAAAGTTAAAATTCCAAATCTAAAAAAAAAACTCGTAAATGATCGAATCTTTAATTTAGAGCTGTGATATTTGATACTATTATTTAAAACTGTTGAGAATATTGCAACCAGAAAAGTGACAAAAATCTATTTTCGTCATATTTCATTTTCCTTTTCAAAAATATAACTTATACATATTAAATGCGTTATGACTTAAAAAACAAAATAAATGACAGCAGTTTTTTGTTTTTTCTTTTTTTTTAACTGTTTTTTCTAAAGTTATAAAAATAATGGAAAGAGTTAAATAACTCAATATTCAACTTGGTTTATTTTACAAAAAACTTACCTGGATACAGTAATCCACTAACTAGAGGATGCTCGACCTGCTTGACAACCTCAGCACCAGCCTTCTTCGCATCGTGTTCAGTTATAACAGAACTCAAGCGATAAACATCTAAAGTATACTCCCTAGATAGTTGGTAGTTTGTTCCCTTTTCAAATTTCAGCTTATCTATGGGAACACCAATGGATTGCAACATAGCTTTAATAGAATGTTCATAGTATTGCACTCTAAGAGCCAATAGCTCCCACGGAGCCTTCATGTTGTCCAAATAGGCGTGCAAATCGGCAAAAAGTATCGTAACTTCTGCGCCAGCTTTGAGAAAGTCGGCAATCTTGGACATAGGTACGAAATAGGCCACATGCGGTTTACCGGTGGTGGCGGTGCCCCAGTAAATTTTCAAATCGCGTTCTTTTAGAATGGCTTTTATTTTATCCTCACCTAATACCTCCTGCAGATTTCGAGATATTAGATGGTACTTTTCATCGGGAGTAAGGCCGTTCGACTGTGCCATATTTGGATGTGATTCAACAAATGTGTTCACTTTTTTTCCGCCGAATTTGGTTTATTAATAAATGCTGCGTTAATTAATTAAGAAGTAGGTGGTAGTGGTACACCGAATTTAATTGAACTAATAATAACAAAGTTGCACCCTATCGGATCCCGTTTCCTAAGTTTGTAAGGTTAGGAAAATAATCATAGAAAGTTAAGTTATGACGTGAGTGATGGAACTACGCGGAGACACGTTGGAACTACAACATTGTCTCGTCAAAGGACCACGTTATGACATTATCCGTAATATAATGTGTAATACCCATATACTTAATAAGTATATGGTAATACCCATAATCCCATACATATAGAGATCGATGTGCTGCTGAATAATCAGGGGTCATCTCACGAGTACAAAACATATGATATTTGGTAATCAAAATTAATCGCACAAAATTTCTTTCCAAGGTTACATAGAATTATATCACAAAATATCGATAAGGCAGGTATAGTCCATTTCAGATAAATGTGCATACGAGTAGGCCGTAAATTAGTAAATAAACCTTTAGATATCTTGAAGAATATGTAGCACTAAAGCTGGCTTCACGCGTAATTATTTTGATGATTAATGTGTTGCCTATATTTAAGCGGTTATTTGGCAGAAATCATTGGATTAAATGGTTTCAATCTTATTTTCATTACCATTATTAATAATTTAACAATTGTCCGCAGAAATATAAAAAAATTACTCTTAAAACAAACGACAACAAATCAAAATATTGTATTAAATATTATTTAAATTAAATAAAAGGTGAACAATTTATCCTTGAATTTGATTTTTAGCAAAAGCAACAAATTCATTTATCAAACAGAAAAAAGATTGCAGAACTTTGAAATTTTCAGTTTCTTAAAGTTCTTAAAGATGGAATGTTATAATCGATATCCTTCATTGATTAATTATTTGCAAAGATATGCCAAATTAGGCAAATATACTTATTATGAAATGTTTTACCTCTCCTTTCCAATCACTTTCTTATAGTGAAAAAACATTTTATAAAATATCATTAACTAGAACTTTTAGGGAATGGTTTGGGACTGATTTTATTTTTTGTACGATCATCATTCCCAAGTTATTGTCAAAGATAACAATGACTTGCTTTGATGATAACTCAGAAAAGGCTCAGAAGATGGGCAAGTTAAAGACAAAAAAAAAGTTAAAGCCCTATTAAACCAAAGTTTAATAGAGCTTTTTGATGAAATCTGTTCATCATTTCAAAGACAAGCAAAAGTTTGGAAAAATAATGTCTCAAATGATTTTCTATTATTCAAAAGCTGCCGATACTAAAAAATTTTGAACTCAAGATTTGAAAACTTTGAGCTATAAGCTATAAATGATTTTCTTTATTCTTTTTGCAGTCCAAGTTACAGGCTTTTGAAAATCACCTAAAAATTTGGAATTTCTTGCATTTTAAATATTTCTGAAAAAGGTATTGACAATTTACTGCACCAGGTTAAGGGGGACTAAAAAAAATGAGCTTATTTCTGCATTCATAATATTTAATATCTATATGAACATTATATAACAATAAATGAGAGAGCTACCATGCTATGATACGTGTATACATTTTGCTGCATTAACAACAACAGCAGATCCAAATGGGGGATGCGATGCAGATCCAGAAAAATAAAAATCAATAAATACCAGAACGAGGTCAACGTAAAAATTAAAAAATAAACATATATATATCAGACTTCTTATACCACCATAACATACATGACTAAATCAATAAAAACATCAATTTATTTACACACTTTTCACACTATAAGCATGTCACGTATTTACAATTAGAAAAAATAACCAACTGGAATATCGTATAAAATTACAGAATTGCATTCTCTGCAAATATGGTAGATGGGAGCATGGGAATAGTTATTGTAAATAAAATAGGATAGGATGACAATATAGCAGTTTAATATACTGTCCTTGTTTAGTAACTAATCAGTACAATGTACTAATTAATTATTAATTACAAATTGTCCAACTATGACTTAGTTGTAACAGTCTATCATATTCTAACTGGTTTATATTGTTGGATAGTAACATTGCGTCACCAACTGCACAAATTTTGTTGTCCTTTATTCACTTGGCAGTCCAGTCACAATGCCATCAATCACTTTTTTTTGGAGAATTCGGGAATACCCAACAATCACATTAGAACTAGATTCTTCGAACTGCAATTAATGAAATCACACATTGTCCAACAGACACCATTTGTAATACTGATGAAAGTTCATTTTTCTGGGATCTGAGAATTCAAACCTATATCTGCTACGACACAGATGGTCTGAACTCGAGCTTCATTTTATCAATAAATACTTGTTTTTTATTTATAAGTATCTCAACAATTCTCAATTTCATCATTAGAATATTCCAAAGGAATTTGATGCTCTTCATTCATCGCAGCGAGTGTTTAACGATTATATCAAGACTCAAAAATTTCTTTAGAGTTCATCATTACATTTATACCTAATTTGTTAAATAACCAATTAATGTGGACAATTCTCTTTAGAGCTTCTCTAGCGTCAGGTGTCCCATAATTTCTTAATTGGTTACATCGTGTAGCCAAATTTGACCCCAAGTGGTCCAATTCGATATCTATACAAATCATAACTCTTTCTTCGTCCTATACCGACCACATTCGGCCTCCTATAACTAGAATATCACAGTTTTCCGCTTACGTTATTGTGTCGTTGCTATCGTTTTGGCGCTTGTTCTCAGCTTCCAGCTTGGCTTCGGCTGCTGCCGCAGCGGCCCTAGCGGCCGCCGCCGCTGCCGAACGACTGGCGCTGGACCTTAAATTCTTTTTCTCACGTACAGACTCCGGATCGATCGGTGGCAAATCGCCGGATTTTCGCTTGCCGCGTGTCCGCTTGATGGGCTTTTTCGGCGCTTCTTCTTGAAGCGGTGGCGATTCTTCCTTTTTCTCCTCCTGGGGGGTTTCCATAGGTTGCGGCTCCTCAGGTTCCTTGGGCGCCGCCTTTTCAATTTCTTTGTCTTTGTCGTCGGTGATGATCGTTTTGACTACCGTCGACGGTGGTAGTAATGTTTCGATGTCTACCGCTTCGGGTTTTTCGGGTGGAGATTCTTTGGCTTTCTTTGGTGGCGGTGGTCCTCTTTCTTCTTCTTCTTTCTGGACTTTTTCTTCGTGCGATGGCGGCTTCACGATAGAATTGGCTGTCAACTGTTCCAATGTATCTTTCATCTGTTGTATTTGCGACTTTTTGCCCGGTTGCAAATCTAACAATTTTGACAAGTCAGATTCTTTCTTCTCTTTGAATTTTTCAGGACTAACAAAATCATTGGGTATTAAACCTGAAAAGTAAAAAATATATATATAACAACCGTAAAAAAAATGTCGAGTCGTTCGATTAAAACTACAAATTTAAAATCGAAATTACAGAAAAAAAACCACAAATTAAAAGTTAAAAAGTACATTTTGAAAAAAAATGAAATTTGAACTTTTATCTCAAGATTCGGAAAAACCAAAACGACTCCTACTACTACTACTACTAGCACAACAGATTTTGAAAAAAACCTGGGAATTTCGTGTTAAAATCAAATCTAAATTTCAAAAACAGATTAAAATTTCAATATTTACCTCAAGGTGCGAGTGTTTTCACTGGTTTAAAAACAAAATTACAAAAAAATGCCCCAATTTCAAAGGAAATGTAGAAATGTCGACGTTTTTCTGAATTTCAACTAAAAATACAAAATATCGAGAAGTCGAAAGTTTGAATGAAAAAAAGCCCGACCTATTGATGAAAAGTGTTTACAATTTTAAATCATAAATAGAAATTTTGAGAAAAAAGTCGATATTTTGAATCAAGTCTAAATTTTGAGTTCAAAGACAAAATTTTAAGAAAAGCAAAAGAAGCATGTTGAAAGTTTAAATTTCAAGTAAAAAATCGATTTCCAAAGTTTAGAGTGTAAGCAGAAAGCAGAAAGAGTTAAAATCCAATTTCAAATATAAATTTACAAAAAAAAAGTTGACTTTTTATCTCTAGGCTTGAAATGTTTTCTAGGAAAAAATAGCCAGAAAATCGTTGGAATTTTGGAAAAAAAAGAGAAATTTCAAGAACTCTGTATTTGAAGAAAATCTAAAACTTTCTCTTTCTTTTTTCTATAAATTTTAACTTTAAATACAAAATTTTGAGAAAAGTCAAAAATTCTCAGGGAAAAATTATTTTATTAATAAAATCTAGTTTGGTTTAGTTGGGAACTTTAATTTCATATTTAATTTTGAAATTTTAACCTCACTCAAGAAATGTTGAAGTTAAATTCAAAACTTTAATTTTTTAACTTAATCGTCAAATTTTGAATTGAAAGAAATCTAGAGTTTAAAAGAAGTAATTTTAAGAAAAATAATAGAAATCTCGGCTTTAAATTCTGGAGTTGGACATATTCTAATTTCAAACAAAAAAAAATATATATTAGGCTTAGTCTCAATGTCAACTTAAACCTGCAAAATTTCGCAAAAAAAGTCGAAATATTGCAAACAGAAATTTCAATTCAAAATTTAGGAAAACAAAAATCTAAATTTCGTATTTAATCCTGAAATATCAACCTTTCTCTAAATTTGCAAAAGACTTCAAATATAAAATATCAAAAAAAGCCACAATTAAGAGAAAGAAAATGGACATGTTGAGAAATTTTGATATTTTAAGAAAAAAAATAAAATAAAAATAAAATAATTAGCCTCTTATTAACACATTCACTGTAGCAAAGGAAAATATAATTTTAACTTATATGGTGTGCGACAAATCCCTCCAGCGACCAGTAAATGTCCATT
The DNA here is from genome assembly GCA_028583605.1 of Dastarcus helophoroides. NCBI lineage: Eukaryota > Metazoa > Arthropoda > Insecta > Coleoptera > Bothrideridae > Dastarcus > Dastarcus helophoroides. The sequence goes on from CM053336.1 coordinate 20,332,414, forward strand.
ACATTGGTGCATAACAGGCCCCCAGAGGCATTTGAGTATTTAAAATTAAAACCGTGCCGTCTAACAATAAAAGAAATAAATAATACATAAAATAGATTTAAAAAATCATTGTTATTTTTTAACCCTGCATCACAGCTAAAACACACACATGCCTCTTGTGATCTGTCTAGATGCCACAGTGAACAGATTAATATCAACATCTTCATTACACTATAAAAATCAAATTTTAGATATTTGAATTAACAAACCTCTAAGGCTTTCCAGTGCCTTTCTTTTGTCGTCCTTCTTGTCGGACTTCTGCTCATCTTTCCGTTCCCATTTCAGTTCATCTTTCCGTTCCTCCCTCTTGTCGCTTTTCTTAGTAGGATCAAATGAACTGGCGGCTTTGGTTACGCTTTCCAAAATCTGGGTATCAGGAGGCAAAAGCAGCTGCTGCAAATGCGCATCCCGGCCGGGAAGCTTCGTTTTCGCGGACATCGATGGCGCCATCGTCGCTGACGCCGCCGCCTTGGACGTCGCAGAGGCCTTGCCTTTAGTCGACGAATTTGGAGATGTGGCGGCGTTATTCAGCAACCCGCACTGCTGCGCTAAGCTATCATACGACATCCCCGGCTGCAAAGTAAACGGATTCAAACCGCCTAACCCCAGAGGCGTGTACAACAAACTGGGGTTCGGGAAAAAGAAGGGAAACGGATTAGCGTTGGAAGATTTGCTGGACGAGTGAGCTTCTTGAGGTTTCACCGATTTGCTACCGCCGGCAGCACTGCTGTTGGTTTTACTTGTCGAACTCTTTGTGGATTCACCAGCTAACGCGGCAGCGTCCATACCCAAGCCCGGGAGCCCTAAACTCGCCAAATTCGCAAACAGATTCATATTACCGAGACCGCCGATAGAACCCAGTGCGCCCATGTTTGGTAAACCGGCAAAGGGCATCAGCAGTGGATTCGTCTTGGGGTCGAACTGTCCCAGTCCTAATCCAGATAGTAAATTGCTGTTTAACCCACCCAAGCCGCTCGACAAACTCGGGAAGCTAGTACTAGTCATGCTCGAAGTCGTCGCGGGGCTACCCATCATTGACACGTTTTTCTTGCTACCACCAGAGCCGGGCACTCTCTTCTGTAAGTCATGACTTAAGTTTCCTCGCTCTTTCACTAGATCCGCCCACTTAGGATCAATATCATACATCGGATTCTCCATCAACCACTGGCCCAATCTCTTCAGTGTTGGGGCCTTCGGCCCAGTCAGCTTCTTCCCGCTTACCCGGTGAATCACTGAGACGTTCTCGTCCCCAGTCAGCTTTTTCCAGTCTAATAAAGTAGGATCCACGCGGGGTCTCCTCCGCCGTGGAGACAAATAATCCACCCCCAACGGTTGCTCAGCGAGAGCGGCGTTCTGCTCCGCCAACCACTTATTAACTTTCGCCTCGTGGGAGTAAGGATTCTTCGAAGCGTAATCCGATGCTTTACCGATGTCGGCAATCATGGCTTCGTAGCTTTTCCTCTGCTGCTTCTTCAGTAATAAGTTCTGCTGTTCGGCCTGCGCTAAGAAAGCAGAGAAATCTTTGGTGCTGCTCAAATTGGGCAAAGACGTCGGCAAACTCGACAAAGACGACGCTAATGATGAGGTTGTTGGCATCGGTGAGACGCTGGGCATCGATGAACCGGGTAACGTCGGTAAAATCGGTTTCGATGTTGCAGGGGACGGTACTGATGTCACCGTAATGGTGAAAGGTTTCTGCGCCGAATTATTCGACGTACTGATGGGCGCGGACGTGGGCGTTAACGTCACGCTCGGCGCGACCGTCGGTTTTTTCGAAGATTCCGGAAATAGGGATTGTTCCTTAGCGGCCGATAAACCGAGAACTATTTCGTCCAATTTTCGGCGCTTCTTTTCTTTTCCGACTACGGGTTCTTCAACAGGCTAAAGAAAATCCAGTAATTAAACATTAGTCAACTATGAAACAGAATAATTCTTTTTTTTAAATTCGGAATTCAATTTTCAAAGAACTTGAAAGAATAGAAGCAAAATAAAGAGGAAAAATACGGAGTGAAGGAGAAGAAAAAAGAAGTGAAAGGAAACAAAGAATAAAAAGGATAATGGAAGGGGTGGGGTGTAGGAAGAAAAAAAACAAAGAGTAGAAAAAAAAAAGAAGGTACATAAAAGGAGAAGAAGAAACGAAGGAAGAAAAGATTTAAAAAACTGAACAAGAAAGAAGGTTCACCCTGAACTGTCAATGTGTTATCCATATTTTTAATTTAATATCTTTTCAAGACATCCAATGCCAGTTCAAATCTAAGCGCCACTGTTTTTGCCTTAACTATTAAATGAGATCTATGAATAACAATACTATGCACATGTACGGACAGTTTTTTATCAAATACCCATATGGTTAAATGGTAAAATCTGATTTTAGGCTAAACATAAAATTATGAAGATTTTTTGAAAGTCTTTAACATCATTAAAATAGTTGTTTGAAGTGGTCTTGATTTCTTCCACCAATTTTTAACACACATCTTTAAGGAAAAAGAAAATTTATAATGTGAAAGAAACAGACAACTGAAAAACATTCAATTGACATAATAAAATGTTTAGTTATTTAAAATGTACTTACGCAATTTTTTCTCTTCATGAGTTTCGTCAGAGTATCATCCAATTTATTCCCACTCTTAGGAGGTGTGTTGTTTTTCTTTGATGGCATTGAAAAATCTTGCACTTCGCTCATATCAAAATTGGATTTTTCTGATTTGGATACTCTAAAAATGGTTAACCCTTTTAGAATTTTCATTTTTTGTTAAAAAATTTTGGATTAAAAAATTGTTTCTTTTCTGCAGATTTAGCTTATAACCTTAAACCATTAATTAAAGTTGCCAACTGAACAGCAACAATGTTCAATCAAAATTTAGTCGAGGAAATGCGTGACTGGACAAAAATTTTATTTAAAAAAATCAGTTAGTAATGTTATTTCTCATCAGTATTGCTTTGAGGCATTTACAAATTTGGAGCACACACTTACCCTGAACTAAGATCGATTGGAGTCAATGTGCTGCTAGTACCAGGGATGACCGTAGTTTGCCCGATGGTTTTCGCAGAGGGATACTTAATATCGAACGGCACCCCCAACAGTCGGGTACCGCTGGAATGTTGATGAGCCGGTGGCGGTTGTAAACTACTCGACTGCACCGGCGTCGATCTTCTAGAATCTTCAGAATCATCATTATCTCCCCATCCCAGAGAATGCTTAGGCAAAGGCGCATTCATATGACTACTATTCAAAAGCGCGTGCAATTTCGCTCTCTCCGTTTCCACATCGATAGCAATGTGTCTTTTTCTCTTCTTATTGTAATTGTACGCCGACAAATCAGAATCATGAGACATCGGAGTCGAAGTCTCCCGTTTGGGTGGATCATTGGGCAACTCGTGAATAGGAATGTCAAATTCGTTTCCGATTCCAGTGGCATACGCTGAGAAAGTCTTCGAAGCGGGCCATTCTTTGGTCTCGACAGCGTAGATTATGTGTTGAAGTCTGACCTGGATGGCGTACTCCTTGGGCCACTTAACGGCGTTATTAAAGAGTTGAGCGACCGTGGTTTCGCTGAAATCCAAAGCGCCGGAGCCTTGCTTATCCCTCAGGACAAAGGTGTCGATTTGGGACAATCTGGATAGAGGTTGGATGACTTCCAAATCGGGAAACATCGCCTTCAGCTCCGCCGCTTGCTTCGAACACAAATCGGCCTCATCTTCCAACTGCTTTTTTTCCATCTGAGTTATTTCCACTTGAGTGGAACTATCGCCTGACTTTTTACTTTTGCTATCTTGTTCCTCACTCTTTGGTGTTTCATCGCTCTTTTGACTATCATCAGCAGGTTTCTCTTCAACTTGTGGAGGTGCTTCCGGTTCGGCTTCCGGGGTTTCTTTGCTTTCGCCGGCATCGTTGTCTTTTTCAGTTTTTACTATAGTCAGTTCTATCTTCGGTTCGGCCTTCTTCGGTTTCTCGTCCGCCTGAGGCTCCTTCTTGACCACCTTTTCTATTTTCAAAGTGCCCTCTCCCTTTTCAAGCTTGACGAGTATTTCGTCTTTATCGAACTTAAGTATGTCTTCGGGGCTTTCTAACTTGATAGCATCCTTGTTTTCTGCCGTGGCAGCTTCCGCGGAGACTTTCTTCCGCAAGATGGCGTGGAAGCACAGATCTGGGTCGTTCAGGAGGTAGTAATCCGTTCTACCTAAGCCATGTCTGAAACAAATAAGTAGTGGGACGCCCTAACGCAAATTATTAACTTACTTGGCTACGCCCAATAGGAGATCTTTGTCGTGTTTTCCAGCTATCCACCACTCGGGCATATCGCCGGAAGTGAGACAAACCTTTAACCTGTCATCCAACTTGGGATGTGTGATGATCTCTTCCCTAATCCTAGATAGTAGCTCCAAACGTTCGAGCGTTCTTCTCGCTTTTTCTTCGGAAATGTGATCGATGGTGCTGTCATAGCTGCCGTCTTCGACGTGGAGCCCGGTCTGCTTCTTGCACATCATCACAAAATGTTTGTAGTACTCGGTGAGTTCGTCATCGCTTTTCTTTTCGAGTTTCGCCAGCTGTTTGAATTTCATCCAATCGTAGGTTTTCTTCTTTCTGTAGTAGATAACGCCGTAGGAAGAAGCGACTCTGAAAAAATCAGCTTCCTCTCTTTTGGACCAACGTTTGGAGATGGTGCTGCGTTCTCTTTCGCGCATCGCTTGTTCCATGACTTGTTTGCCCTGCCTCTCCATCTTCTGGAAATGTAAGTATCAATGTCTACATGTGGGAGATTGTTAGTAGGGGTTAGTAAATGATGTAGCTCGCAGCCAGATCCAACGCAGCTTATTGTAAAATTAGACACATAGATTTAATAATCCTTACCTTCCATTTGAAGAAAATGGTAAACAAGATTAGAAAAGCATCATGGAAGAAAAATAGGATTTATATTTTGGAAATAAAGGTAAAACTTCAACTTAATTTTAAAATTCGTCTTTTTTTCGAACATTTCGATACTTCGAAAATTCTTGAAAGTTGAAGTTGTGAGAAAAACATTTTAATTAAATTTCCACTTTCTTTTCATATTTTGACTTTTTTTCTCAAAATGTAGTTTTTAGGTTTTTTTCCTTTAAAATCTTAAAGTTACTCCAAACATACTCGTGTGGAAGCTTTAATGAAATTCTACAAACAAGTCAGAATCTGAGAGTTTAAACTCACAATTTTGAAAAAAAAGAGTCAAAGTAACTCAAAAACCATCATACTGTAATATAATATAATACCTGTTCGGAATCTAACACAAGTTTGTATCATTAAAACTGAGTGATCCCAGTGAATATTCATTTAGAATAAGTAATTATATTATCGTCAATTAGTAATTGAGAGAAAAATTTTAAACATATTTAAAAATATAATTCAATATGTACCAAAATAGAAATGGAAATATTAATCTTCATAAGCATCCACTTAAACTCGATGACTTCGCTTACTGTGGGTGCGCAGCAGATGAAAATATAACACCAAACAACACAACCACATACAATACAAATATGGTGCAAGATACTTACCAGGAGGTACAGTGCCAATTGTTGCAAATCCCATCCAGGTAGTCCCAAGCTGGTAGCATCCCTGGTGTCGAATTGCTGAGAGACCTGAGCGAGGGCAGCCAAGGGGGAGGACAGGGCGGGCTCTAGTGACGGCTGCAGAGTGCATACTACATACTAACTGCACATCTAGCACGCTACATGCGTGTCATCACATAGCGAACCGGAACAGGCCACCATTACACATAAAGGGGCATTTGCACATCGCCACAGTTTGAACAAATTCACATAAGGTGCAAAAATAACAACTCATTGTAAATTGCAATTTCAAAAATAACTTTGCTATAACTTAATTTGAAAATTACATCGATTAAATATTGATCGAGTGGATAATGTGCAAAACCCCATAATATACTATCTATAATATGATCATCGAAAAAATGATAATGGGCGGATTTAAATATCTACATGTATTAACAAATAACAGGCACAAACAGCTGTGAAGCACATTAAAATAGTTAAGTATAATTAAAAAGACGTAAAGAATTTTATAAAGAAATATCAAAGTGAACATTACATTTTGGATACTCTTTTTTGTAAAAAGGAATCGAATACTTATCCTACACCAGGAGTACTGTTCTAAAGAACTATTTCAGTTGAAAAAATTTGTATTAAATCAAAACGGACCGTATTACGTAATTTCCCATTTGAATACCCAATTATCTAACTTGCTAAGCAAAAAATCTCTGTCTAGGTGAATTATAATTCATTGCAATACTTCATTAAATAATTACTAAATGACACTTTATATTTTAAGCCATATAAACTACTTTACTTTGAATTTGGCCCCCGGTATCGCTTATTTACAAAAACCAATGCGATTATTATTTTATAGAAGAAAATGACACTATCACATAGCAGTCAAAAGAACTGAGATTTAAGTTAAGACATAAACTTATACAAACCTTGAGCTTGGAGCTTGCCAACTTCATTTCTTCTTTCCTGTAGTTGCGTTGATAGGATGTTATAACCCTCCTCAATCTGGTGTTGAGGTCCGTAACTGGGGGCCACTGAAGTTTGTCATCATTGTTCGGTTCGTCTGTCGTTCTTTCTTCGCCTTCGGGGGCGGCGGTTTCCGACGAGGCGGAAGGACCCGGAGAAGGTTCCGCCACCTCGGAATTGCCCTCTGAGGGGTCCCTATTTTTAGATTTGAGACTGGACACTTCATCATCGTCGTCTAGGTCATCATCGTTGCTGTGTTAAAAAAAACGACGGTAAAACTTTTCGATAATCGAATAATGTACGTTCGATGTTATTTAGTTCATAATATTTCAGTTTTAAGTTTTCACTATTTCCAGGTGGGTCGGCACATTGTTTCTTATAAAATGCAAAATTGTATAACGTTTAAGTTAATTGAAGTCACATCAAGTTGATACTTTGAGGAAAACTTTGATCGAAGTTTTAGTGAAACACTAAAAATTTCGAATAAACGAATTTTGGTTACTCGAAATTTCCACTTCAATCTTAGGATTTACATTAAAACTCCGTTAATTCGACCTTGTACAGTTCGACTTTCCGGATCATCCAATTTTTATCTTGGTTCTACATAAAATTAATATTTATAACTTGTGAATTTTTTCTATGTAAACTTTGTAAACAAAAGGTGCTTTTGACCTACACCTTAGTCTCGTCATGGTCGGATTAACGGAGTTCTACTGTATTAAAATTTACGAATTTTTAAGTTACACTGAAGAACTTAGGAAAAAGTTTGGTGGAACGCACTGGTCCTTGGTTATCTTCAAAAATTGAAATACAGAACTTGTCCCCTAAAATCAGTCAGTTTCTTCAGTTCTCTGAAGATGACAGCTTAGCTGTCGAAATGCGTTAGAGCAACCTTTATTGCGTTTTTTAATCTTTCTTGGTTTCAGGGGACAAGTTCTGTATTTCAACTTTTGAGGAGAAAATTTAAATTTTTGGAAAAACTCTAAATTATGAAAACAATTTCAAGTTTTAACAAGAAATTTCGATAAAAACTGGAATAACAGAAATTTCACCATATCTTTCGGTTTAAAAACTTCAAGTGCAAAGGAATTTCGACAAAAACTCGAATATTCGGCTTTTCGAAAATTTTGTTTTTGGAAAAATCCAAATATCGAAACATGGAACAAATTAAATAACCGAGTAGATATTTAAGACTTTTTCCAAAAATTTTCAAAATTTTAATAAAAAAAACAAACTACAAATTTACACCCGAAAATTTTGAGAAAGGCCTCAATCTCGGAAAAAATACATATTTTTGGAAAAAAAATAAACATTTTGAAAATTTCCAGTTGAAATTCGAAATGTAGAAACTAAATTTTGGAAAAATGCACGTGAGTGTGCTTCCTTCGACTAGAAGTCACATATTTTTCGAAATAACTGTATGTTCATTTAGGTTGGAAATTTTTAGAAAATTATAAGCGCGCAGCACTTCCTTTGACTGAAAATCGGGGATTTATTATCAATTAGTACAATTTCTCTCGGCTAGAAGTAGTTTAAAAAAATGATATTTTTTGCATGGGTACACTTTCCATAGTTAGAAACCAAACTTTTTGGAAACGAAGATTTTTTTCATTTAAAGAAACTGATTTGGGCCACAACCATTTTTTTTTAATCGCATAAGCATGTTTTGGCTGGAAATCAAAATTTTGAAACATGTAGCTGGGATTTTTTTTACGTGAATAAACTTCTTTTGGCTAAAAGTGAAAGTTTTAAAACATTGGAGATTTTTTACAATCCGTTTGGTTGGGGGAAAATGAGAAAATGGGAATTTTCCACATACACTTCCTCACAAGTTTAAAAAAAAATATGTTTTTATAATTAAGTCAACGTTTTGAAATATTGTAGATTTTTTGCAAGAGTACACACTTCCTTTGGCTGGGGTAGAGGTCGAAAATTAGAGAAATAAAGATTTCTTTCTAATAAGTGTACGCTCGCTTAAGCCGGAAACCAAATTTTTTAAAAATTCGTGTTCGATGCACTGGAGTTTTGGAGAATTTGAAAATTCGAATCAAAATTGAGAAAAATTCTTAAAACTTTTAAAAAGGTATTTTTCGCAAAAAAACATCGAAATTTTGCAAACCAAATTTAAAATGTCAACAAGAAATCGAAATTTGAAAAAAAAATCGAAATTAAAAAAATGTGAATTGACACCCAAAATTTTATTAGGAAAAAAAATGTGAATTGAAACCCAAAATTGTAGGAAAAAGTAAAAATTGAAGGGATTATAAGGGAAAACTCCAAATTGCGAAAAAATTCAAGATTTATTAAAAAAAGTGGTCTCGAATTTGTAAAAAAAAGTCAACTTGAAAGGCTTAAAATTATGCAGTTAAAATTCGATTTTTTTTAGGAAACACGGGACAAAACAAGTAAAAAATTCAAGAAATATCTTATATTTTGCGAAATCGTAATTTTAAAGTCAAAGATATATAAACTGTCGAAATTTTAGCAAGAAATTTCGTTTCAAATCGGATATTATGAGAACAAAATCGAAAAAAAAACTAAATTTTATAAAAACATTTTTTGAAATTACATGTTTCAATTCGAAATTTTAACATGAACAAAAAAAGTTTCGAGTCATGGAATTTTTGAGCTTAAACAAAAGTTTCAAAATAATGAGTTTTTTTAATTTCGAAATGAAAAGTCGAAATTAAGTTTCGCTTTTTAGAAAAAAAAAGCCGAAATTTCCAGAAAAAACTAACTTTGCAGAAATTCTCGAAATGTCGACGAAACTTGAATTTCATGTTTTACTTCGAATTTTTCGTCTGATCAGTAAAAATTTTAAATCCAAACTCCAGACATTTGGAATTAAGAAAAAACAGGGTAATTATAAAAACAATCTTAAATCTTAGATTTACTCTTTCAATAGTTACTTTTTTCGTAAATGTTTAAGTACAAACTTAAAATTTAAAAATTGTCAATCCTTTTATCGAAACTTCAATTTTAGTTTCGGAATTTTGACTTTTTTTAAATAACCTGTTAAAAATAGATGTTTTTAATCGTTGCCCACTAAAATTCATTTTAAACCGAAACTTTCCTATTTTTGCAGTTAAATATTTTAATTTTAAAACCTAAAATGTTGATTTCTCAAAATTCCGAGGCTGCATTCAACATTTTTTTTCTTGCTAAAATTTCGAATAACCCAAATGGAGACGGACACAGCCAGACGGTCAAAGTCAAAAAGAGTTTAGTTTCTTCACTTGAAAAAAACAATTGAGGTATCGAGATTCATTTATTTTGGGGCATTTTACTGCGTAGAGATCATCTGAAGAAAAATGCACTTCAATTTATGCCATTTTAAAATTAAAAACAACGCGTTAGACAACTTTTCTGAAATATTATGTCCTCAAAATTGTGCTTTTGTTGTAGTACTGTTTATCGATGCTATAAATGGAAATGTAATTAAATATACAAACACATTTTTATTTTATTAACAAAATCAAAATATACAAGAGATAGTGTATACCACATATTTGTAACAATGAGCGGGCAATATCTTCGTTCTTATTCAATCGATCCGGATAAAACTTATATTAAAAATGAAATTTTTCGACATAAATGTAATCAAAAAAGTAGCAATAGCACTAATTATTGCTGAAATTACCACCAGGAATACTGTACCTATTAAAAATTCGATTTTACATTCAGTCTACAGCTACAGTATAAAGTGTAAAGCGACGACGTTTCGCCCGTTGTGACTACTTACAGTGCCGCCGGAGTAGGTGGTTGCATATTAGACTTTTCTACCGCCATCTGCAGTTCCCTGTCGGAAGGTGGGCCACAGCGGGACAGGAAGCAAAGGGTCGGATCTGAGCGCATTGCCGCGTAGTTTTCGTAGCCGTGCTTCAAGGTACCCACTAGCAGAGACTTGTCACATTCACTATCCCACCATTCGCTAGGCAATTGCTCCGTTACGGGAGGATTTATCGGCAGGGCACTGTGGGTATTGGACCATCATATTACATTTCAGTCGGATAGCCAATTGAAAATTTTGAATTTAGCAACAAACTAATGGAAAACTCCAGCCGCATCCACACGAAAATGTTATGGAGAATAATTTTACCGATTTGTTGGTTTTAAAGTATGTGGCAAGTTCATCACCTGGTAAACTGCCTGTTATTAAGATATCATTTGAGACATATTTGTAAAATTTTCGAAAAATTAAAAACGAATGAAAAATTATTTTAATCTTCGAGATCATAATTTTCAATTTTCAAAAAAAAATGATTCATTTCTTATCCACTGAAAATCACTTGGAATTATTAAATTGATAGACGACTTTATTTTATTATTATTCTGTTTATTTTCATTTCTATAAATTTCAATTTTTAATTTTCGACTGTTCTCTCAAAACTTCGACTTTTAAATTTGCAACTTTTTGTTTTCTCTCAAATTTCGATTTTTTTCAAAAAATATAAATTTTTATTTTAATCTCCATTTTAAACCCACTTTTTTATTTCCAAGAACTCTCTGGAAATTTCTACTTTTTCCATCAAAATTGCATTTGCGAGTTCACTTTTTGCCAACATTTTCCCATTTTTTAAGATGAAATTTTAAATTTCGGTAAAAAAATTTAAATTCGAAAAAAAATACGTAAACATTTTGAGTCTGAAGACGAAATTTTAGAAAATAAGCATTTACTTTGGAATTTTCAAAATGAAATCAAAGTTTTCAAAAAAATGAGTTAAATAACACAGTTACCTCAAAATTTCGACTTTTCTTGAAGATTTGAGGGTGTCGAGCGACATTTCAAGAAAAAACATTATAAATTATAAATTATTTTGTGATTAAAATGGAATTTCGGGAAGTTTTTCGCATTAGTTTTCTTAAAATTCCATATTTAACCCTGAATATATATTTTAAATTTAAAACTTCGAGACCAAAATGGCCAAATTTTGAGCAAACGTGAAAACTTTGTTTTCTTTATCTAATCTCAGAATTAGCCCTTCCTAGTTTTAAAAAAAAAAACGTTGAATAGACGAAATATGATTTAAATTTTAAGTTTAAGATTGAAATTTCTTCTTTCTATAAATTACAAGATTTTCTCAAAATATCGACCTTTTTCTCGAAATGCAAAGTTAATGAGTAATTACATCAATGTTGGCTGCAATTTTTAACAAAACATTTTGGAAAGTTTCTTCATCAGAAGCGTGGATTTTTGACAAAATATTGCGTAATTTGTAGCAGATTTCCATTGATTTGCAAACGAATTTGTTCATTGCAATGTTCTGTAATAAATGCTCGATTTATAAAGAAACTTTAGGAAAAGTTTTAGGTTTTATTCTGAAGATGAAATTTTGGAAAGATATATGATTTCAATCCAGGACAATCTCAAAGTAAAAGATTCCGTAATTTAAGCCCAAGAATTCAAATTTTCAATAAGTAATTGTATTGCAATTTCCTGTAATTTATATTCAATTTAATCTGTAAATTTCAACAAAATATGATAAAAAAAATTTTCATCTTAGGTATAAATTTAACACCGAAATGTTCAACTTTCAAATACAACTTTTTCTTAAATATTCGACTTTTTGTTTCGAAGTGCGAAGTTAGAGCTTGACCCAAAAATTGGCGATTTTTTAATAAAAGTTGAAATTAAAGTCGAAATTTCGATAGTAAAAAGGTCAAAATTTCGCAAAAAACTTTTTTCTCCAAAACAAACTTTCTCTTCAAAACATCAACTGTAACCTCAACATGCTGGAATTTTTTCCTTAATTCTTCAACTTAAATTTTGAAGGTTTTTTTTTGAAAGTGTAAGCATCAATTGAAATCTCGTCGGAAGTTCGAAAGAAAATTCTAATTTGACATCAAAATTTCAAAATAAAAATCGAAACTACTCGAAATTTTAAGAATTTTTTTATCCCATAAATTACTAGTTATTTCGAAATGATAAGTTTCTGGTCAAAATTTTAATGTGAACGTGCAATTTTTTATTTAATTTTTTCCTGTAGTTTCGACTCAAAACTCGAAATGAAGATATTCCAGATCAAGTTTTTTAAAATTTCGACTTTAACCATGAAGTTTCCACTCTTTTCTTGAAATTTAGAATTTAAATTCGAAATATTCATTTTCTCGTTTCCTTTCAAAATTCAAATTTTTGAAATAAACTTAATTTTCTGTTGTTTAAACTGCTTTCTCAAATTATATGTTTAAATTTTAAAATTCGAAAATTTGAGAAAATTTTTATTAAAAATTTTAGTTTTTCCTCTAAATGAACACCTTTTTTGAATGTTCTCGGTTTAAACTTAAAAAACATCCTCCTTACTAAGTCAACTTTACAATCGAAATGTTAAGTTAAATCTCAAATTCGATCACATTTTTCTCAAAATTTAAATTTTGTCAGTAAGTTCTGAATTGGGTTTGCAATTTGAAGTTTCACCTGAGTCGAAGTTTCGACAGACTTTGGCCAAAAGCCAAAATGGTTTAGAAAGTATTTTTTTGGCCAAAACCAAAACTTCGGTTAGTCTTTACTTCCTTCTATTTGCTTAAGTTTATTTGTCACTCTTAATATAAACGAAACCGAATAGATAATATAATATTGTGTAAAAGCACGATTTTTGGACGTTTTTTTCGAGGCGAGGAAAATATAGCTGATTGAGCTGCTTTAAACCTGCCCATTAACATTTTCGTGTGCGTTGTTTTCCATTAGAAAGTAACAAATGTGTGCAAAAAACTAATGATTTCAAATATCCACGAATTTTAAGTCTATTTACTTAAAAGTTGTATTACAAAAATATTTTTGGGGGCCGTCCGTGGAAAGAAAACATTATTTTTTGCACCCGTCGTTTTTTTTTTTCACTATTGTTTCAAAAAACAGAATTTGGTAGCAAGTGCCATACCGTTTTATTTTTGTCCACTTTCATTAGGGATATTGGGAACCAATATTGTGTTAATAACAAATCAATGTTAAAAAGCTGTACTTTACTCAACATACACAACAAATGCAATTGTAACTTTAGACAGCATGACATCATGAAAGTTATCTTACAAAGCGTTATGCGTTACAATTACATTTGCGTAAAACTCAGAAAACAAATTATAAATAGAAAGCATGTCGTTGCTCGCTAAAGCGGGGTATGGACTCAAGCGAAGACATGCAAATATGTTAAAAAAAATCGAAGCAAGCTGATTCCCAATGTAATTCATAAACATGGCCAAAATATATTTTGAAAAATCTTACCTTTGCTTTTCTCAAAACGTACAATGTCGAAAAAAAAAAAGAGTATAAATGTGATAACTCTTACCTCGCATGGACGCCATCTGCTATGTGTTGCACCAAATCGCCAATGATCTCGTGTTTGATGTAATACAACATCCTAACCCGCAGCAGAACCCTAAAAAATTCGAACTATTAGCTGCTGGGGTCAAGAATTTTCATTTAATTTAACTATGGAAGAAATCAGCAAGTGAGAAAGTTTTATTTCATCAAATACCTAACGTATTTTCTAAATTAGCATGAAGATCATCATTTAAAAAATCGCAATACAAAAAATGTAATGTGTGCTAAGAACCACAATTTGATGACAAATTTGATAGACTACTCTTCAATCTCGCGTTAAAATCTTCCTGACCACAGAAAGACCAACATACCATTATGCAGTTGCTAAACTACAGAAATCTCGCCTTTAAATAAATAACGTTCTGATTTTATCGACTACATATAATTTTAAAGTCACAAACCAGGCGTCAATTTAACTTAAAAAATTTTGTTTAGAAATGTAGTGATTCAAATTTTCGGCCAACATTGGTGTTGTTCAGACTGAACAAGTGATCTATCTACTAGAGCATATTTTATGCAACATTTATGTAACATTTTATTTTGTGTTTTGAATAAACCACTCACTTATTAGCATGACGTCCCAGGTGTTTCTTATAATTACTTTCCAGAAAGATGTCGCCATCGAATTTTTCGTTTTTGCTCCAATGGTTGGGATCTGTTAGCGCGGCGTGCCTATTATCTTTTAACTTTTTCTTATTTTTATTCCTAATACCCCTTGGAACGGGATCTTTGAGCCCATGATGGTTCCTAGATATCTTCTGCTCGCCACCATCTGAAGGAGCTATCAGGTCCCATATAAAGCCCCGAATTTTCTCGTCACCTCGGTAGAATCTGAGGCAGTACAATAGCTGGAAATAGAAAATAATTATATGTCAATAATCAACTAATACACTGGTGACACAATTTTATGCCAACATTGCGATAAGTGCTAGTTCAATTCACTTCCTGAATATAACCGAACTGTCTGCCATTTTCTAACTAAAATTCTTAGAAGAAGCAGAAAAATCAAAACTAAAATCATCAGATCAAATAAGAACCTTCTTTGACGAATTTAATTTTGCCATGAGAAGTCCAAAAACTGAATTATTGAAAAATTGAAAAAAAAACCGTATCAACTGCAAAATTCCTCTTAGAGAAAAAAATTCAAATGAAGTGAAAGTGCCGGAACCTAAAGTGATGATTTCTTCTCAAAAGTATTTCAACTAAAATAAAGCATTGATCAGGTTTTCTTTTTTTAAAATGGAGGAGGCTAAGAAAAAATATTCAAAGAAGTTTGTAGAGTTCAAAGCGTAAATAATGAAAATTATTCATACAAGTTTCACTTTTGGGACATATTTTGCAAATTTTGCTTTTTACCACTCACAACACAAATTATTAGCAATGAAACTAGTTTTTTATTTGATCATATGTCATTTCTGAAAATGAATTATTATATTCAAAGATGATAATGAGTTTTTAATTCAAAATTAACAAATTAACTTTAAAAAACAGCGTAACTTTGATATCAATCAATCAAAGCAAAAAAAATGCCTAAGATTTTAGAGTTTTCGCCGAAAGTGAAGATGCTACAAAAAAAAAAAACAATTTACACTCTGCATAAGTGATTAATTAAATGAAAAAAAAGGAAATTTTCTACTTACGATGACTCTGGCGCAATCTTCGACGTCTTGTTCGCGCCATCCTTTCCTCAGCTGGGAATGCTGCAGGATCTCCTGCCATCGGCCCCAACCAAAAGTAAGCAGGCCTCGTTCCACCATAAAGCACTCTCGCCTAGCCCAACTGCCGTAGACGATTTCCCCCCGTTCTCCCTCCCTGGGATAATAGTCTTCAGGCCGAATCTTCTTCTTCTTCAATTTACTACGCCTATTCCGACCCATACCCAACAAACCTTCGTTTTCCGGATCGCTATCCGACGAAGTCTCGAGCTCTGACATATCAATAGCGCTCTCGTCGTGCCCATAGCGTTTAATCTGCGTCCGACGCCTGGGCTCCGATATCACCAAATCCTCATTCTCGTCTTTTTCCGTGGTATCGATGTCCGCCTTCTTAGCCCATTTGTTCCAGAAGTCGGGATCGTCTATGTTGATATCCGATCGGTTGGCGCTCGATGCGAAACTAGCCTTTGAAAATGTGGAACCTTTCTCGGACTCCATGGTTATGACGGTGGTGCGTCTCGCCAGGATAACATCTATGTCTTCCTCGCAGAACTTATCCCCGTCATTCTCTTCGTCCAGGAGCGCCCCATAAGCCCCCTTCTTGAGTAAATCCTCAATTTCTTTTTTACTTAGTTGCCGGTTGTTGGCGTCTTTGCCGCCCTGCGATGTGTTCATGCTCTGCAAGATGGCTTTATCCAAACCGAGCTTTAACGAAGCCTTATCGAACATTTCCCTTTCGTAGGTATTTCGGCACAACAAGCGATAGATTTTGACCATCTTTTGCTGCCCGATGCGGTGACATCTCGCTTGAGCTTGGAGATCGTTCTGAGGGTTCCAATCGCTGTCGTAGATGATGACGGTGTCGGCTGCGGTCAAATTAATGCCCAAACCGCCCGCTTTGGTACAGAGGAGAAAGACAAAACGATCGGAGTCCGGTCTGGAAAACCTATCGATGGCTGCCTGTCTTAAGTTCCCCCGGATCCTCCCATCGATACGCTCGAATGGGTATTTTCTAAATACCAAGTAATCCTCGAGGATATCCAAACAGCGCACCATCTGACTGAAGATTAGAACTCTATGACCGTTGGCTTTAAGTTTGGGTAGTAATTTGTCAATAAGTACCATTTTACCACTAGAATTGATTAGCGCTTTGTAGTAAGCATCAGGATCGTCACCGTGAGTCGTCTTGTAGTCATACTGGATTTGATCTTCGGCACCATTCAAAAGGTAAGGGTGTATACAGCACTTTCGCAACTCCATCATAGTATTCATCAAATTCGGGATATTGTGCGACGTTGTGCCTTTAGAAAGAAACGAAAAGTTTCGCTCAAGGATCCCCCTGTAGTATTTCTTCTGTATATTGGTCAATTCGACCTCCACGACGGTTTCCTCCTTGGGGGCCAAAGTTTTCTCGACGTCTTCTTTCAATCGACGCAGCATCATCGGCTTCAACAACAACTGCAACTTTTGTACTTCTTGCTCGGTTTTCAAGGCCCCGAACTCCTGTACGAAAGCGTCACAACTGGGAAACTGTTGAGGCTCCAGGAAGTTCAACAGAGAAAACAACTCGTTCACGTTATTTTGCAACGGAGTACCAGATAGTAAGACTCTGTGTTCCAAATTCAGCTGACGCAAACCCTCGAGTAATTTACAGTTGCGATTCTTCAGCCTATGCGCCTCGTCGATGACACAAATTCTCCAATTGAACCCTTTCAAGTCGCTGAAGTCGGTCACAATAATTTCAAATGTCGTTATCAGTATGTTGAACTTGGTTAGCTCCTTAATCGGTTGACCTTTGTCGTTCTTGTAGAACATTTCGTACTCCTGCAGCATATTTCTGCTGGCCGCCGAACCGTGGTAAACGATTACATTCATATCCGTCCAATTTTCGATCTCCCGTTGCCAATTCGGAATCGTCGAAAGTGGTGCGATTACTAAGAACGGTCCCCGGATTCCAAACTCCCACGCGGCGTGAAGAAACGTAAGACTTTGTATGGTTTTGCCCAAACCCATCTCGTCGGCCAAAATGCAGTTGCGCCCGTTGTACCACGAGAACAGAAGCCAATTCAAACCTTCCAGTTGGTACTCGCGAAGCGTGTTGCCCCCTTTATACACCGGCGATTTATCTAACTTTTCCCAAGCGTCAGGTTGCGGTTTTTTAACCAACTTCCACTTTTCCCGAGGAGGTATCAAACGAAACTGTTCAAATTGTTGAATTTTGATAGGGTCCACGTCCTCTTCCAACTCCCAAGTGCATTCCTCGTACTGCAACGAGCGCCACTTCACCAGATAGTGCTTGACTTTCTCCTGAGTGGCTGGATCTACGTGTTCCGCTACGTCCAGGACCCGATCGACCTCTAAGTAGTCGGGGTTGAACGGTTCATCCTCCAGATTCTCAAATATGTTGATTTGCTGGGCTTGCTTCTGCCGAAACCTCTTAATTTTGTTAGCTATACGTTTATCTCCTTTATACAACTCTTCCTCCGTCTTCCACTCGCAATGAAGATAAGAAAAATTCCTATACTTGACGTAGTACTCCTCAACTTCCTCAAATTCTTCATCGTCTCCCTTTTTCGCTTCGCTGTGTTTAACCTCGACATTTTTAACTTCCGACGATGATTTGGCCTCGTCGCCTTCGTCGCTGGGACTAAGCTCAACCTGATTTGGCGACTCCTCGTCCTGCTTGACTTCTTCGCCTTCTGGGTGCGATTCGGGAACTTTGGTCGGTTCTTCAACTTCTTTTTTCGCGGGCTTTGGCCTTTTGATGATTCTACAGCTCAAAACATGTTGGACCACCATCGAATCCTCCTCGGTCGTGTTGACGTAAACGAAGTTCATCTTGTTAATTCCATCGATCGAGTTTTCCTCCAGCGCCGGGGTTATGGATACGGGAGTGGAGGCGGCCGACCCTTTCTTCGCCTTCGTCGACGTCACCGGCGATTCGTCATCGGAAAATCGCAACATCACGTCATCGATGTACTTCTTTCGTTGGGTGTTCCTCGCCGAGCGGCGCTTAGTCGAAGTTTCGGATTCCTCTGGCGATGGAGGTGGTGTCGTTGCCATATCTTCGTTTTCTCCGTCGCTTTCAGGTACGATTCCACGACTGCGCTTCTTTGGCTTGGTACCTACAGGGCGGGGTTTACTCGGTTTTTTAATAGTGGGAGGTTTGGTTCGTTTACGGGCCATTTTCGGATGTTGCTGGGGGCTGATCGGTTGATCATCGAAAACGTATTCGTCTTTGATCGGTTTTTCCGCGCTTTCCGTTTCATTTGACGAGTCCGGTTTGACGCTAACTTGCGAGTCCGGTTTAACGATAATTTGCGGTTCCGACTTGACAACAGTTTGGGATTCCGGTTCGGAATTGACCAAATCGATGTCGTTGTCTTTGGTCGCCGCTTCGTTCACTTCGATTTTGAATTCGATCTCTTTCGGTGGTTCGACGCTCTCTTCGCCCGATTTGTTAAAAGAATCGTCTGTGTTATCCTCGTCGGTTTTTTTCTTTCTGATGTATTTTCGTTTAGTTTTAACGTCTTTGATTTTGGCTTCTTTGGTGGTGACGTCGATGCTTGGCATATCCTTGAGGATAGTTTCTTCGGTTAGAAGGCCCAATTCCTCCTCGGGTTCGGAGGTTTTAATTTCTTTAATCGGCTTTTTGCGCTCTCTCGGTTGTTTGGGTACTTTAGGCTTTTTAGGTTCTTTGGGCTTCCTCGCTTTGCCCTTGGGTTTGTCTTCGATTAAATCGTTATATTCTGTTATTTCCGCTGTAGCTTTCAGCCCAGAACCGGGAGTGACGAAATCCTCGGAAACCGGTAAAGTTTCGGTGCTTTTCTTCTGGCGAGGTTTCTTCACGCGCGTGCCGCCTTTTCCGCGTCCTCTACCAGTTGTACTCGTCACTTGGGGACTATCGATCATCGGCGATGTAAATAAGGGGGATTGCAAAACGCACTGCGGGCCCCCATTACATTGATCGCTAGCTTCGTGTTGTGCCAAAATATTAAGACGTTCCTGTAACCGGGTTATTTTTTCCTGATGATCCGCCGCCGGTGGCATACAATACAACTCCTGTAATTGTTGCTGGAGCGCCGCTCGTTCTTGATGATGACTTATTGGTGGTTGATAAGGCAGTTGATATGGCATGCCGATGGGATGGATCCGATTTTGGTCGTACATCGGCATGTTGTAAGACGGATAGGTGGAATGTTGCGTTTGCGGGACGTTAGCAACCGTCGACTGAGCCGGAAGGACTTCGTTTATGGGAACGTTGTGCAGATATGCGGAGTGAGAATGGAACGGGACGTCACCACGAGGTGGATGCACATTTCCCGGAGTGTGCGAAGTCACATGTGTAGATACCTCACGAGACGTAACCTCCTGTGATGGAAGAGTTCCTCCCGAAGGATGAGAAACGTGAGGTACCGCTACGTCCGAACGAGAAGAAAAAGAATCTTGCACCGGGACGCCCAATGGATGCGGTGGAATATGTGCCGTTACGTTTTGCTCATTTCGAGAACCGTCGAGGGAAACTGCGTATGGATGAGTTTGTGCGTGACCAGGCACGTTTGGCACCGTCGACGACGCCGTCACCGAAGCTTCATTCGAAACCATACCGTCGGTTTTTCGGGGCGGAAACGCCGTGCTATAAGATGATAGAGCGTCTTGAGAGTACGAAGAAACAGCCGTATGTGATGTAACACTCTGAGAAGAGACACCAGAATGAGAAATATCTTGGGCCGAAACGCTAGAATTCGAGGAAATATCCTGCGACGAAACACAAGAAGTGTCTTTTGTTGGCTGCTTTGACCCATTCTGGGGTGAACTACCATCATGTGAAAGAGCATGCTGACCTCCATACGATTGCGATTGAAATTGATGAGGAATACTTGTGGTAATAGATGATGCAATAGTGGATTGTGACGGAGCAACAGTAGCGTGTGACGGGGCAACAGCGGCTTGTGATGAGGCAGCAGAGACGTTCGACGAGGCGACAGTGCCGTGCGACGAGACGTCATTCGAGGAAATGTTAAAATGCTGGGGTTGAGATTGATTCGGAACAGTCGAAACGGTCGAAGTCGCATCATTCGATGAAACACGTCCAGCGAAAACATCCGAAGAAGCGCCAGTGTCTTGCGAAACTTTAGCAGACGAAACATCTTGCGAAGAGACACCACCTAGATCAGTGACTCGATTGGTGTCTCTCTCAGAAACGGATGAAACGTTGCGATCTAGAGAATGGGATGTTGCGCTATACGAAGAATCACTCGGTTTAGCAACTTCTTGTAAATGGCCGCTACGTGGAAAAACCGAAGAAGAAAACGAAATATCGCGAGATGAAATATCGAGGGAATTCCCATCAGCGTATTCACCTTGTTGGGATGCGTCGTCTTGATAGTTACGCGGAAATCGCGCCGCGTCATTCCTCGATTGAAGCGTAACATCCTGCGAAACCGAACTAGACGCTGGTGAAACGTTACGAGAACTCAAGATATCTTGCGCAGCATTTGATGAGCAATCACGAGAAGAGACATCATCCTGCGACATTTGCGAAACGGCCGCACGTGCATAATCATTCGAGGGAACATCCTGGGACGACACACCGTGCGAAGAAGTACTACGCGCGGGTACACTATGAGAAGATAGCCCACGCGAGAAATCATTCGAGACGTCCTGGGACAAGGGACCATGAGACGAGGCTCCGTGCAACGAATCATTTGAGGAAATATCTTGGGATCCAGTTACGTCGCGAGATGGTGTGAGATTTTCCTGATGGGTCTCCTTGCTAGCGAATTGCGAAGAACTACCCTGCTGACTCGAAATAGTAGATAAAGTCTGTTGGTTTCCCAGCGATAAACTTTTGGTAGAAACCTCATGCGGAACACCAAAAGTTGTATTACGCGGTGAGCCCCGCGAAGACTCGGAAATATTATAGGGCGAAATATTACGCATTTGGTGCGACGTTACGTTCTCCGACGGGTGCATATGAGAAACACCCTGGGGGCCGCATCTAGAATCCGACGATACGTTTTGAGATGAAATTTCATGATGCAAGTTCGAAGACACGTTTTGAGACGAAATATCTTGGATATCTTTTGGGGCATCGTTGGATCGAGGAGATCCGCGAAAGACGTCCCCGTGGGTTACGACGCCGTCCGATGTGTTACTCCGCGTGGAATGCGACGTCATATGAGGTGATGCATCTTTAGTGTCCTGGGAAAGATGCGATGGGGTGCCGTGGAGAGAACTTTGCCCCGTACGCGCCGACATATTGGGCGTGTATGACGGATGAGAAAAAACGCTCGGAGAAACGTTAGAAATATCTTGAGAAGAAACATTGACCATGGAATATGACGGAACGTGAGGAGCGCCCTGCGCATCGTCTCCGGACGCGCGCAAAGATCTAGAGTAGGCGTCTTGCCGCAAAGACCGTGAGGAAATCGGCGACGTTGCTCCATCTGGCGGGTGCAACGAAGTATATGACGAGGCGACGCTGTGCGGGGAAACACCCACGGTATGTGAAGAAACCCCGACGTTGTGCTGGGCGTAAGGCGACACACCATCCGAGGGCATTCCACGCGCCATATAGGGCGCATTTTGGACGTTCGACTGCGGTTGGGATGTAATAAGTCTAGAATTTTGCAAGGTAGCCAGACTGCCACTATTCGAGTAACTAGTAGTAGCGACGGGCGGACCTTGAGCATGTGTATAAAGGCTGGGGGTTTGATTGCTAACGTCTGTGTAAACGCTCGTCGTGCTGCTTTGAGAGTTGTGGGCGCCCATAGAAGTTCTATCGCTTCCGGCATCTTGAGAAAACGGCTCGTTACCGTAACCGGATATGCTAGAAACGCAATTAAAGTCGGTGAAATTTGTTACGGTTTTAGCTTGAGATACTTGATAAGCCATATTAGGGACATCGTCATTTTTAGTGGCATCAGAAGTGGGAACGTCTTGATTACTAATTACGTTATCATCAGTCGTAGATGACGGAATAGGAGTCGGCGTAGAAGGATGGGAAGTGCTCGAGTTAGGCGGCTGCATATCCGTCAGCGTAACATTCTCGTAGCTTCTCAAGTCGTCGTTGTTAAAATTTGAGGCTTTCACAGTCTGCTGTTGGGAAGGTTGAGCCATAACTCCGTGTTGCCTGTTGTTCCACTGATCTCGCATAACTGCCGGGGACAGAGGCGGCCCCAAAGGCGTCCGCGACTGATACGGCGGATATTCTGTGTTGCTCGACGGTGGCATGACCATCTGCTCGAGGGCTTGCAGAGTACTTTGTTGTTGCTGCGAATACGCCGGCATAGGCGACGCTATGGTCGATTTTGGAGTTAAACTGTTGCCGGGTCGCGGACTGACTGTTTGTTGCATCTGCGGGTGGGGCAACGGCGACATATTCGGCTTAGGTCGCGGCGACATTTGTGGTCGGGGAGACATCTGCGGCCGCGGCGACATCTGCGGTGAAAGTTGCGGGAACGGCGCCCGATACTGAGGACTGGCCGGATGTTTAGGCGTGAACTGCTGCTGCATCGGTTGAGCGGCGTAACTCATACCGGTGGCGTGACTCATGGGCGTTTGCGTCGGCGGCGCTTGTGCCATATGCCCGTACTGCTGCCCCATGTCCATCTGATGATGCGTCTGCGGATACTGCTGAGGTAGCCGCTGGTGCATGTAACTGCCGTAGGCTTGCCCCGTCGGAGCGGGATAACCGGAAGTCTGTGGATAATGCGGCGCATGCCTTTGCTGCATTTGATAACCCTGTTGCATTACGTGAAACTGTTTCTGCTCTTGTTGGTAACTACTGGCAGGAGGCATATGCTGTTGTCTGTAGGCCCCCATCTGCGAGTGCGAGTATCGATGCATCGGATAATTCGTCGGCGCTGCCCATCCTTGCATGTTGGCGCCGGCGTCAGCGGCCATGGGATCCGCCATGGAATACATCGTGTCGGCGGCCTGATAGGGATACTGACCGGTAGGGTTAGGTTGTGGCGGCCGTACCACTTGCCTTTGGTGAGGGTAGGTCGTACCGGGCGGAGGACCCATCGGTCTTTCGCCTCCGCCGTATCCTTGGGCGTACATTTGCGCGTTCGGATCCATGTGATTGAATTCAGTGCCTGTGGTGCCGAAGGAAGCCAATTTTTGCAGAGGTGTTTCTTGCGAGTACGAGGGTTGTTGATAGGTCGATGGGGCATTTCGTGGTCCCGTCACCGGCGGTTCGTACTGATCGGAGCGCAATTCGGGCAAGCTGTCCAACATTCCGCCATCTTCGAAGAGGTCGTATGAGTCCATCGCTTTAAACAGCACATATCGCTTGCTTCTTGCTCATCTCACCATGCGAAACCTATAACAAACCCGATTTAACTGACTTTTTCTATCCCTTGGCGTAACTACAATAAAACATGACAAAAATTACTTAGAACCCCACGAATATTAAGGAGTAAAATGCACATTACCATGAACCTTTTAACGCAACATTTCGAAATTTAAAAAAATAAATTTTGAGTGTTATTGCCAAATTTCCACGCTTAAATTCTGAGTTTATATACTTTGCATTTTTATTTCACTTCTAGAAGTAGTGTACTCAAAATTTCGACTACTTCAACAAATTTTAATTTTTTTCCAAATTTCTACTTTTTTTTTCGCAGGAAAACGATTTAGACTTCAAGTGTTAAATAGAATTTTAAAATAAAAAATAAACACTTTGACTTTTTTTTAAGTTTATCCACTCGCAAAGGGTAACCTCATTATGGTTTCAAAGCACTGCGAGTAGGATGCGAAAACAAGGATAGATGGCGATGAACCGCCGTCTTAAACAAGGATAGGTTGTAATTTTTGGGGAAAATTCCTTTAATTTTTTTTTTTGAAATTTCTACATAAACATTTTTCTTGAATTTTCGAATTTAAACTGAAATTACCAGATTTGATACAGGCTTAACTTTACATCAACGTTCCTGATTCAAACTTTTAATTTTAAATTTACAAATTTACACTTTCGCGTATTACTGTTTTCCGAAAATTGGACTGGATTTTTTTATAAATATTCAATTTCTTTCAGAATTTAAGCTGTTATCTCTCTTTTTCTTTCTTCAATATTTCAAGTATTTTAATGAAATTATAATCCAGATTTCCAGATTTGAAATTTTTTTAGATATTTCGAATTTTTTACTAAAATTTAGACTTTTCTATCGAAATTTCGAGTTGAAACAGGAAAATTAAAACACTGAAAACTTATATTTAAAAAAATTCCAAATTTCACTTTCATTTCCGCTTTTAAACTTGAACCTTTAGAATTAGTCAATATCTCGAGAGAAAAATTCAAAATCTATGTTAAAGTCAAAATTTCTATTTAAAAGTCAAAATTTTCCAGGAAAAATTAAAATATTTATAAATTAAATGAAAATATTGCAAAAAAAAAGGCGAAACTTCAAGAAAAATTTCGAATGTAAACAAAACATTCTCAAAAAATTCAAAACAAAATTGAGAATTTTGGAAAAAAATCGAAATTTTGAAGTGAAAATTTAAAGTAAATTATGTCAGTTCAAACTGAAAATGTTGAGGAAAAATATCAAATTTTTCAAGAAAACGTCCAAATTTCTAGTTTAATGTCGGAATTTTGAAGAAAAAATCTGCAAACTGAATCGAAAATTCGATCAAAATTCACAAAACAACTCTTAATTAGAAAGTCAAAATTTTATGAAAACCGTTCATGTCAACAGATAATTTTTTTTTAAAAAAAGGTCAAATAATTCAGAAAAACTCGAAGTTTTTAAGAAAGTCAAAAATTTTAGAAAAGCACTGTTGAGCTGAAATTATATAGAATAAACAATAAAATTGTCGTATTCAAATGAAGAATTTTGATACAAATTATTTAGAAATTGACGCGCCACTGGCCAACATAAACACTGTCGGTGACCGGTCATTTTAATCTATATATAAATGTTGAAAACGAGGGACACTACAAACTATTAACATATTATTTTAATTTCTTTTGTATTGGAAGTATTCGCGAAATTTGTTTATCTATTTGGAATTTTCGAGATGTAATAAAAAATCGAGTAGAATAGATAAGTGCACTTTAAAAGTAATTTCGTCAATTTTACAATTTAAAAGACAGTTTGCTCTTTGTTAACAAAAATGAACAATAAAATATCGGTAATTTGCATTTTACATTAAAATATTCGACATTCCTGTTAATTGTAACACAATAAAAACAATGTTTTACTTCCATTAAGGAAATTATGAACATTCACATCTCGTTTTTACCAGAAAATGATATAAGGTATGCTATTTAAAATATTTAGATCCACATGCATTTAAAACCACGATAAAGCTGAAAATAATTCAGTCGTGTTTAGCCGAATTCTGTTAGGAAAGAGAAAATAACAAACACAATTATTGTTTCACTCATCACAGACGAACGTAATCGGTCCAGAAGAATGCAATTAGATGCGAAGGGGAAAAGCTATACGCTTATGCGTAAAAAAACCATGAGCGGTACAACTTTCCACCCCTCCCGCCCAATCGATCGTGACACCGTCCATCCGAACGCTAATTAATAGCATTTCGTGCAATTAACAATTAAAATCGATACATCTGTGACCTAAAAATGCACAATTTCTGTGGTTGCATCCGTCTCAGTGTTTTCTTGAGCAGACTCGAGACAATATCCATGGCAACGGACTCGGAATTACACAGGTTACCGTCGATGAAACAGAAGATGAGAGAACTACTTAATTACTAAATTGATTAGCGGAGTGAAAGACAAACGAAGATGGAGGAGCGTTTGACAAAATTCGTAATTTATCGCCTAATGTTAGTAATGATGAAAAACGAGCAAACTCGTTGAAATCCATGATATCAATCGGTTGAAATATCGCTATTTAGCCGGTGTGGTAGAACAATGAACTTTTAGAGACCGCCATTTCACAAGATGTCCATTGGCTCGAAAATAGCGACATTGATGTCTGCATCAAAGGTCATAACTTTCCGCCATCGCGATCAAAACAAAATATTATCATACACAGAAATGTCTTCACACAGAGAAGGACGCATCGACACAGAAAAACGGGCTTTTCGGAAATAATTTACATGCAGTATATAAAACCACGTACTAATTACAAAACTAAACCTTAGAAATTCCAACGAATTTAAAATTTTCAAAAATAATTCCTTAAAATAAAATTACACCTATACTGGTGGAATTTCTGTCGGATGTTGAGACGTAATTACCACAATGAGATGAAATAAATCGACTTACCATAGATATCCGTCACACTATTGCCCCTTTTCACTTGTACGGAACACACACAACACGATTAATATGTCTTCGTAATCACCTTTTCTTTATCAATCACATCTGTGGTTGCACGTTTTCGTTTTCAATAAACACTAATTATTAAATTGGTGCGTTCATTTGATTTAATTTTGTGTACAAGCGGCACGTAGAACTAAGTACTCCATTTTATCATTTTGTTACGCTTCTGCTAACTGCGTCGCCCTCTAGCGCGCAGCGCGGCAAATTCAAATTAAATCATATAATTAAAATGAGAAATACTCCGACAACATACATCTTACAACGGGGGTAAAACCAAAAATAATTAGTAGCGTATTCTCCCAAGGGGCCCACCTAACCAGGGAAACTAGACATGACGAGAGGCCGGGGATATTTTCTTAAATAAAGGTGTGGCGAGGGCTAAAATCTTAAATATGTTGTATATATTAGAATTTTTCTTAATTTTCAAGAAAATTAGCTCGAAGGAGCAAGTTAAGTTTAAGTATTTAAAAATGTAATAGAGTAGCAAAAATAAGGATTGATATAATACTATTTAACTAAATTTTATTTTATTTTAAAGTATATAGCTAATTATAAATGTTTAAGGGTTAGATCTATTGATTATTATTGATGTTCACCTTTATTTTGTGAAATTTTTGTGCATATAGTTGATACATTAAAGTAAACAATTTGGAATACCCTCAGAAGTGGTAAAGACGTAAATTATTTACAATAAATATCTTCCATCTTTGATATTATAACATTAGATTTAATTCATCAAATGTGACTATAATCAATATTAAAAATGTATTTATTTATTTAAATAATCAGAATGAGTGGATAATGCATTTGGAAAAATCGTTTAAATTTTTATATTTCTTTCAATTTGAATGTTAGTCATCCGATATTACAAAGACAGAGTATTAACGGTTGCAGCAATTTTATTCTAAATATAAAAATCAGAGACGAGAATTAAGATCGTCCATTTCATTATTTCTATCACTTATAGAAACATTTAGGAATAAATATTGCATAAATAGATATGTTAAACAAATAGTTTAGATTTATAGTGTAAAAATAGTATATTAATATTGAAACACATTTAATAGTTCTTATAGTACGAATGCATCACATCGCACTTGATTGGGTTTCTTATTTTATTTTTATATTAATTGAACAAAAGAAAATTCAAACAAGATAAAAACCGATCTTTTTGACTTCAATTTACTTTAATTTAAATTTCTTCGGCGAAAGTAATTATTATGTAATGATTTATTAAAATTTTGTTTACATTTAAGACCTAGGCAACCAGTATTACATACATAAGCCATTGGTAGTTGCAATCATTTTATTTGAATTTTTCACCGGGAAAAACTGTTGAATTTTTTGTCTCCGGTTTCGAACAGACAGGAACATACACACTCACATGTAAAAAAAAAAATATTTCCGAGTTTTAAACTGATTTGATGCAGTTCTTATATTAGATCACATCATTTGACTCTGTTATTTTAATAATGAGATAAAAAAAAAAGAAAGTCTTTGTTCTTTGTTCATTGATTCTTCTCAACTCGTCATATGTATTTGGTAATTTACTTAGATATATTGTTTATATCTAAAAGAAATTTTGGCTATTTTTGAAAATTTTAAAATTAGGCAACTGGTTTTGCAGGAAACGGTTATTAACAGTTGCATCCATTTTATTTAGACTTCACGATTGATTTTATCGTTGCATATTATTATTATTAGCATTTAACAAATAAGCAAACTAATAAATAAAAGGACAATATTCAAAATTTATGATCATTTAATATAGTTCTAATATTGCACTTGGTGGTTGGTATTTTACGTTTAAATTACTCAATAACTGAACAAAAACAAAGAAAAACCACTAGGTGAAAACCGATCTTTGACCTTTTTAGTTTATAAACTCTGTAATTTTTTTGGAAAAACTATTTTTATCTAATAGAAATTTTAGATACACTAGTCATAAAAATTGGGGAGATAAAAATATTCCAAAATTTTAGTGATTGTGAAATGCTGTAATTCGTAAAATATAGTTCTAGCAAAAAACAAATTACTTACTTATCGGCACGTTTAACTATTTAATTACGCAACATTTAAATGGTCATTTGTCAAATTACTTAAAAATCAACTTTCTAGTGTTCAGAGTTTTAGTTTAAAACGTTTGACCATCAGATGTTTTTGAGTAACCGTAAGAAAACCTTCGCATTTTTTTTTCAAATGTTGGCTTGAAATAAAAAGTTTGTCCCCTGAAACCAACAAAGATTAAAAAACACAATAAAGGTTTCTCTAACGCGTTTCGATAGCCAAGCTATCATCTTCAGAGAGTAGTATTTGAATTTATAGAGTCTTTAAGAAATTAAGTTTAAAATCAAAATTGAAACCCACTTCAACTTTTTCATCAGAAAAACAAATTTAAATCTCAAAGAAAAAATAAATTTTGCATTTGCATTGAAAATTTAGTTCCAAAAATTAGAACAATAAGCTAGAAATGTTATGAACACAAAAAATTGTAAATTTTAATATAATGTAATTTTTAATGTAAAATGGGCATGTGAAAAAAAGAAAACCTTTTCATAATAACAAAACTTGCGAGTTTTAACTCCCAATTTTGAGAAAATAGGTTTAAATAAGAATTAAAAAAGCGAACACTGATAATGTGATAATAAATTGCAGTTTTAGTTATTTTGTGAAAGTTCAAATTTCGAGAAATGATTAAAAAGGTTTCGAAAATAAGCAAAATCTTTGGAAATGGTCGAACATTTTAGTTTAGATAAAAATTTAAGAAGAAATTTAAAAAGGGTAACTCACAACTTTAAGAAATAAATCTAAATTTCGACATTAAGTCAACGTTTTGAAGAAACCAAAATTTGGAAAAAATCCCAACTTATGATTTTCAAATTTAAATTCAGTTTAGAGAAGAAAAAAATGTAACGTAGAAAATTAAGAAATAAAAAGCTAATAAACATCGAACCTCTAATCTCAGACTTTTGAGGAAAAATTTTGAAATTTCGTAGTTAACAGACAGCGAAATTTAGAAGACATCGAAAATCTGCAAAAAAAGTGGAAATTTGTAGAGAAATTTTCGGAAAAAAAGTGAAAAGTGGAAGTTTAAACTTGAATTTAAAAGAAATAATAATTATGTACCAACGAAATCACTTTAAGAATAGATTTAAGGTCGAAATTTCAGGGAATTTCAGGATCCTGGTATCCCTGTATTGTACGCCCTATATGACCTATCTTTATGATCAGATCATTGGAAAATTAAAGTCCAAACATCTTTTTAAAGGAAGCAAACATTTGGAAAATTGTTTCCGATGTTTTTTGTATATGATCACTCAAAAACTGCTGAGGCTATAAAATTTTGAACATAAAATCCAAAAATAAGAAACTTAGAGCTTTTTTTCCAAGTTGGTCGTTTTAAAATCGTTTAAAAAATTAGGTTTTTTAAATCCCTTAATCTTTGTGATTAGTTTATAATCTGAGCGTTGCTTATTCAGTTAACGATGTAACCATAAGTCTCGTTTTGAAATAGTCCATCCTAGTTTTACGTGGTCTTTTCCATTGTCCTCAAGCACAGATAGTTTTGGGACGCCAAAATGTTCCATTTTCGGCAATGGAGCAATCAACGGTAACAAAAAAACCTTCAGATGTGAAATTCACATAATCATAATATGATTAAAACTGTTGCAGATTATTTCACTACAAACTTTCAGTATCTTAATGTGAAATTTTTATCGCTTCCGCCAGGAAAGCTGAACAAATTTCGTTATGAAATTCTTAAACTATATTCCACAAACTAGTCTCCTGTCGTAAGTTTGGGTTTAAGTTCTAATTAGTTTTTTTTTTTATTTTAACATTGAAGTTCAAAGTTGCTAAAAAAAACTTCAGTTTAGTTTCTCTTAAAAAATAATATTTTTCGAAAGTTTGACATTTTTTGAAATTTCGAATTTTTTCTCGGTTCAAACCTGGGACTTCTAATTTTTCCTTAAAATTTCAAATAGAAAATCAACAACTCGAAGTTAATAAAAACATTTTACGATTAAAATAAAAAGTTAGATATTAAAGTAAGATTTTCGATATTTAACATGAAACGATAATTTACGGCGATAATTATAAAAACAATTAAAAACTTGATAATGAAAATTGAAATTTGACATCGATTTCAAACTCGTTTCGCTAAAATTAGCAGTTTTAAATTAAAACTCGGAATTTTTACTTTTATCGAAATTACTGGAAAATTCGACTTCAATCTTAACATTAAATAATAATAAGAAATATAACAAATTTCAAGTTTGAACTTCAAATTTAGAGATACATTTCGTTATTTCCAATTTTCATATTCAAAATCTGATCGTTTTCTTGAAATTTTAACATTCAAATCGAAAAAGTTGAAATTTCGACTTTTATCCAATTTTTCTCTACCTCGAAATTCTTAATTTTAGTCAGAATATGAAAGTAAGTTCTCGCTTCGGCGGTACATATACTAAAATTCAGAACCGACCTTTCTCAATCAAAACGGAAAAGAGGTAATAGAGATAACAGTCGGCACACAAAGCGCGTGCAATCTAATAAGTGATTGGAAAGTCTTAAATGAACTATCACTCTCGGACCATAGGTACATAAGTTTCGAGATAGCTCTGCCACAGGGGGGGGCTGAGTCGTACAGAAATCCTAGAACCTGTAACTGGTCTAACTATCAACTGAAACAGGGACTGGAATACTGTCCGATTAGGCCGAAAACCCCAGTAGACATTGAAATAATGTGCGATGTAATCAACATCGCCATCAAAAGTCTACGAAGAAAATTGCCCAATGCAGATGAGGAAGGTCAATTGGGAGACCGTATGGTGGAATCCCGAACTTTCTCGTCTAAGGGCGGAAACACGTAAGAAATTTAACCGGGCAAAAAGGACTGGACGTTGGGAGGAACATAAAACCTCATGACGAGAATATGTAAGTGCCATCAAAAAGGCAAAAGAAAATTCCTGGAGGAAGTACTGTGAGGGGATCGAAAAATCCCCAGAATGTGCTAAATTCCAGAAGGCATTGCAAAAGAACAACTAGAATATACTGGGATCTTTGCAAACACCACAGGGAGAATACACGCATTCCGAGGAGGGGACCCTGAGGGTTTTATTTCAGGCGCACTTCTCGGGATGCTCACCCCTCCCTGCCCAACAAGACAGCCAAGACAGGATCAAGTCAAAGTTGGAGAGTTAGGCCAATCATGCTCAAGACAATGGAAAAGCTTGTCGATAGGTATATTAGAGACGATGCGATGAGGTGTTTCCCCTTGGATCGACATCAATACGCCTATCAAGCAGGTAAAACTTGCGACATGAGCCTGCATAAACTCACATTGGTTTGCGTTACCATAAGGCTAATTCTCGTAGGCGACATGTTCCGATGTTTACAGTTTATTTACGGAGTTAGTTTTCTAAATGGATACCCCTCCCCCTTTTTTAGCTTTATTTTTGAGAAATTCAAAAAATTAAAAAGCTGCATTGATTTAATTTTTTTATAAAATAAATTTAGATTGTTTTATTGATTTTTCTGCCGTATAAATGACATTTTTCATTTACCCTTTGCCACACCTAAGGAAAAAAAGCAATATTAAAAACCATACCAGAAGTTTTATGATACAGACGCATCATATGAAAAGTATAAATATTAAATACCACTATTTTATACTGATATTGAAGCTACAATTTCTTCCAATAAGATAACTGCAATATTTACATTCAACTAGAAATTGGGTATGGTCGAGAATATGTAAGAAATGGGCGTAAATTAACACTCAATCATGACGTCAAAACCTACCAATTGGAACGCTAGTTTCTTGCCCGGTTCTGTAGTCCAGAGGCAAATCCAATACGCCAACGGGAACTAATTATTACAGGAAGGTGGTGTTCAGCAGAGGGGCTAACAGTGAACCCTGCGAAAACCACGATAGTCGCATTCACTAAAAAAAGGAATTTTAATGACTTAAAGAGGCCTAGTTTAGGAGGACAAGAAATTCCGTTGAGTAAGGAAGTTAAATATTTGGGACTTACCTTAGATACCAAACTTAGCTACGGTGCTCACGTGGAAAAAGTTACTGCCAAAGCTACTGTAGAGGTATGGAAGAAAAACAATGGGGACTCAGACCAGCGATGGTCCATTGGATACATTCCAAGGTTGTAGTACCCATAGTTACATACGGTTCTTTAATCTGGTGGCATAAAGCTAAAAAAAAAGGAAAGTGTTATCAGACTAAGCAAGGTACAAAGGTTAGCTTGCTTAGGAATAACAGGGGCGATGCAAACAACGCCCACTGCAGCCATGGAAGCACTGCTAGGTCTGCCTCCACTTCATCTGGTGGTGGAGGCGGAGGCCCTGTCAGCAGCCTACAGGCTAAAATAAACGGGTATGGAATGGAATCACCTAGATCAACATTTCATACAGAAATATTTAAGCGGATCTGTGCGAACCATACGCTAAATATGCCATCGGACAGAACAAAAGCATCCCCAACTTTCACAAACCCTACCGGGTAGTAATACCGGAAAAAGGAATTCATTTAGTAATCTGGTTCACAGATGGATCCAAAACAAAGATAAGTACTGGTGCGGGAATAACCAGCAAAGAACCAGGGAATGAATTTTACATAAACCTGGGATCTTTGGCAACCGTATTTCAGGCAGAAGTTACTGCAATTACAGCCTGTGCTGAAGCAATGATTAAGAAATCTTATAAAAATGAGAGAATCGTGATCTACAGCGACAGCCAAGCAACACTAAAAGCGCTGAGAGCTTATGAAGTAAACTCTAGTACGGTCAAAGATTGTGTTGATAAGCTAAAAACCTTGGCACAGCACAATACAGTTATACTCCGATGGGTTAAGGCCCATCGGGGAATTGAAGGAAATAAAAGAGCAGACCTTCTAGCCAAAAGAGAAGCCGAGTTTCCTCTAGCAGGGCCGGAGCCTACTTGTCCGCTTGCCTACAAAGCGGCAAAAGAGGTAATAAAGGAACTACTAAGAAAAGAACACAGCACTCACTGGAGGGGTGTCAACGGTCTGAGGCAATCGCGGAAGTTCATTGACGGACCATCAGAAAAAAAAGCCAGAGAACTGTTACAGTTAAGCAAAAATCAGCTCAGGTGGCAGTTGGAGTATTTACGGAACACTATGACCTAATGAAACATCTTACAACAATTGGCATAAAAGAAAATTCTACTTGTAGAATGTGTGGAGAGGAAGAAGAGACTCCTTTACACATATTATGCAAATGTCCGGCTCTGGCAAGGGACAGACATTCCAGCTTTGGGAATGCTCTGATTGAACCAAAGACAATAGTGGAGACACCCATAAAGGAGGTTCTGGAATTTTTCAAAAGAACGGGCCTATTATGAGATAATCGTGGGGGGCACAATAAGCGATAGCTTCAATGCTGCAGGGATGATCGACCCCACAGTAATAATAATAATAACAACGATAGTAAAAATTGTAATCTAAAAATATTAGGAAAAAGTCGAAATTTGGAGATTTTATAATTTGTTTGACTTCTTTTATCGAATTTTTTTATTTATCTCAAAATTTTTAATTTGTCAGATCATGAGGGAAAAATGTAATCCAAGAATTTTGGGAAAAAGTTGAAACTTGGGGAAAAATTTGAATTTCATAAAAATTAAATGTGAAATTTTTGAATTTAAAATTGAAATTGTAGACAAGTAAAATAAATTTCGAAGTCAAATTGAAATTTTTTGAACAAAATTAAGTTTAAACTTGAAATTAAAAAAGTAGAAATTTCGCAACTCCAGACAACATAAAAAAACCCAAAACCTCTTGAAAAATAAACAATTTTGAATTTAATGGAAAACATTTCGATTCTAAATATATAATTTCGAATTTTTTATTGAATTCTTTAATTTACCCTCTAAATTTCTAGTTTGAGTCCAGATATTACGAAAAAAATTAAATTTGATAATTTTGGGAAAAAGTGGAAATTTAGAGAATAAATAGTAAACATATTGTAAAAAATGTGGAAGTTTTGATTTTAAAATCGATTCCTTAGTCAAAGAAAGTAAACATTTTTTAAAAATTGAAATCTTTCTTAAACGAACACCTTCGGGACTGGCAAAATATGTCCTCCTTAGAGATTTTTATGATTCATTTTGTTTTGATTAATACTGATTATTTCTGCTTCTTCAAAATCATCAATAATATTTGTGGTCAGAAGCGTAATTGCATAAACGACAGGAACTAAATCATTATCATATTCTGATATTAAGTTGATATTCATTTTAATAAATTTCGTCGTAAAAAAGCTGGTTGAGTATATTCTAGTAGCAATGCTGTCCAACGTTTAAATTGTTTAGAGCCAGATTACAAGTCAAGTTAAAAATTTGATGCGAGCCTCAAAGGCGAAAAAATAGAAAAATGAATAATTGGATTCAGGATTTGAGGTGGGTTGCCTACAGTTTAGACCAACACTTAGCCACCCTTTCCTTTTCCTTGGCCATTCATTCAGCCACTCAATCTTGTTGAGAAACTGAAGGAGGTCCCTTGGATGCGCCGCTCTCAAACTAGCCACACTAGCAATTTTCAGTTTTTTATAATAATTCGTCTTATTAGCTTGATGTTAAAATTATTTTTTGTAACTACAGTCAATTTTGGACATAACAAACCACCAAGGTGATTTTTAAATGGTTCGTTTGGAGCTTTGGACGATAATTTTGTTTGTTATTAGCGATCTTTCATTAAATGCAGGGTTCGTTATTTCAGAAGTTGACTAATCGATCTTAATAAGTATACTTTTCTTATCCAATTAGTTAATCTCATTTTAGCAGTCGAAAAATATGTTGGAATGATAACGTTTCTGGATTCGAGGTAGGTTGCCACCCTTTTGGGGCCTGTTGCTTGTTGTTGTAGGCTTTCTTTTTAGACCCAATAAGTACTTCACACCTCATCAGCATTTACACTATACAAAGCACAAGTTAGGCCAACACTAGAATCTCGTGTTTGGAGTTTAGCCCCAAAACACACTTTAGCTCTCTTGGATTCAATTCAAAGAAGAGCGATTCGCCAATTGATGACGAGAATCTGACCGATTCTCTTGAAACACTAGAACACAGGCGTATGCTTGGTGACTTGTCTCTTTTCTACAAGTACTATCATGGAAGATGCTCGCAGGAACTAATAGGATTGATCCCCAAGGGCAAGATTCTTGAGGCATACTAGACAGTCGGAGACAGCAAATTCCTGTGCGGTCCAGCTTGACACAGTGAGGATTTCTGTATACGGAGACTTTTTTTCCATAGAACTTCCAAATTATGGAACTTGTTACCGAAAGGGATTTTCCCCCAAAAATTACAACCTATCCTTGTTTAAGAAGGCGGTTCATCGTCATCTATCCTTGTTTCCGCATCCTACTCGCAGTGCTTTGAAAGCATAATGGGGTTACCCTTTGCGAGTGGATTAAACTTAAAAAAATCCCCCTGATTGAGGTGTCCTTGGTCATTCATTCAGCGACCTAATCTTGTTGAGATACTGAAGAACGTCCCTTGGATGTGCCTCTCTCAAACTGGTCACAGTAGGCCAAAAGCCCCCAGCGTGGATCCTCTGATTGATGCTAGTGCCTGGGAGAGACACATCACGTGCTCGACACTCTCATCTTCTTCTAAATACCCCCTACAACTCGGGTCGTTTATAATTCTCATTTCGTGGAGGTGTTTGTTTAATCGATGGCGACTTGTTCAAATCCCTACAAGTTTCCTGAGGTTATTTCTTGAAATTTGTAGGCATAGTTTTACCCTTTCCCTGCACAGCATTCTAATGAATGCGTGAGTTTGTCGCCATGTTGTTATTGATGCCCATTTGGCTTTGTGTTTACGATTCGTCAAGTAGGGATATTACGGTTGATCTAGCCAGGGATAGGTTTGGTTCTGGTCCAACGAATCATCCCTCCGAACCCTTCCTCGCCAGTTTGTCAGGGCATTCGTTTCCCTCTTTCCCAGAATGTCCTTTGATCCATATTAGATCTATTGTATTCTCCTATTATAGACGTTTTAAAGCTCGGTGGCAGTTCCATACTAGCAGTGAGTTTGTTTCCACTTTCCTTAGAGCCTTAAGGGCTGCCTGGCTGTCCGTCCTTATTTGGATATATTTTCCTGTAATGCTCAGTTGCGTCATTTTTTCGGCGTTATATAAAATTCCCAACATCTCCGCTTGGAAGATTGTTGAGTATTTATCTAACTTAAAACTTACGTTTAAATTCAGGTCTTCAGAGAAGATTCATGTTCCAGGGCCCGTATTTGTTTTCGATCCATCCGTGTATATAATTACGTCTAGTATCCTTGCCTGTAGTTCATCCGTTAAAAATGAATAATAAATAGAATAAAAAACACTATCAGGGTTGAAGTGATTTATACCAAAGAAAAGGGTAAACCACCTCAAACATCTTTAAATATAAAACTAGTGGTGTATTTTTCTAAGAAGTTAAGAAAGTACAGTTCCGAATTAAACGAATTAAAATTTTTTAAAAAAATTTCTCACGAGACCTAGGACCAGAAATTTCGGATTTCAATCAGAAATTTTCGAGTTTTTTAAGTTATTTTAAACTTCAAATGTCTAAGGTCAATACTATTAACAAAACTTTATCAAAATTTCTTTTTATAACATTTTGGAGTTTTCAAGAAATTTCGAGATTTTTTCAAAATTTTATTATAGACTCAAGTCCAAATTGGAATTTTTATTATTTATGAGAAAAAAGTCTAAATATTAAGAAGAGAAGAAAGCCAAATTTTAACTAACAGTGAAAAGTGTACCAAAAAATATAAATTTATTAAAAGAATGTCAAAGTTTTGACTTTATAATAAATATCTACTTTTTTAGAAGCTTTGAATTTCTAAGTAAAGGTTGAAAATTCTAAATTTTATGAAAATTCTCAATTGACATTTTTAAAGTCGAAGATTGATAAACATTGTTGCTAAACTTCTTTTACAAAAATTCGACTTTTTCGAAATGTTTTAAAGTAAAACATTCGATATTAAACTATTTTTAGTTTAAATTCGAAATATGATTAAAAGTCAAAATTTCGTGAATAATTAAGGTTACAATTTCCAGAGTAAATTTGAAAATTTTTGATTAACGTGAACATGTTCTTTTTCTTTATTTCGAAGTTTTGACCTTAAAACTCGGAATATTTTACTTTAAAAATGAAAATTTCGACTCTTTTCTAAAAATTGGAAATTCAATATGATGACAAGGATTTGCTTATAAAATAGGATGCGAGAAAAAAATTAAATTTATTTCAAAATTTGGAATTTGCTTTTAAAATTCCAGTTTTCATAGAAGTGTTGCATTAATAAAATGTCAAAAATTTCCGAGATAATCTTAAAGGTTTTAAATTCGAAAAGTTATATATTTATAAATTTTTAGTTTTAAATTGTTGGAATTTCATTT
Source organism: Dastarcus helophoroides (assembly GCA_028583605.1). Taxonomy (NCBI): domain Eukaryota; kingdom Metazoa; phylum Arthropoda; class Insecta; order Coleoptera; family Bothrideridae; genus Dastarcus; species Dastarcus helophoroides. The sequence goes on from CM053336.1 coordinate 20,370,660, forward strand.
TTCAAAACTTTAAAATTCAAACCCTAAATCTTTTAAAATTTCTATAAAAGTGAAAATTTTATTTAAAAAAAATTAAAATTTCAACTTTAAACTCAAAATGTCAAGCCCCAAAAATTCAAAATTTACTAAATTTAAAACAAATGTTTGGGTTTCAATTAAAATTTATCGTTATTTTAAAATTCATTTTTATCAATTTTGGACTTCTCAGGCAATTTAAACATTTTTCTAAAAATTCGGTATTCAAGCTAGAAATTTTAAGTCGATTAAGTTTGATTTACTAAAGAAAAATGTTTTACAAAATATCAGGTTTGAAATTTCAGCTATTTCATTGAATTTTTTTTTCTTTCTCTCTCTCTCTCTTTCTTTCTTTAATCTCAAACTTCGAGAATCAACCCTAAATGTTAACATCTCCTTCAAAATGTTGTTTTTATTCTAAAAATTGTGAATTTAAACTTGAACTTGTATTTTTTTCTAAAAATTCGTTGAAAAACCCAAAATGTAAACATTTTTTAGGATTTTATTCTTGATTCTTAAAATGTTGACCTTGATCTTAAAGTTTGAACTTTTTTTCTTCGAAATTTCGCATTTAAATTCAAAATCTTATTTTTTCTCGCAGTTCTGTTTTAAATGTTAGAGCCGAAAATTCGAAAATATTTTTCTTATGAGTTTTATATTTAAATTTCGACGTTTATCTAAAGTCTCTTTGATTTTTTTTCAAAATTACGGATTTAAACTTGAAGTTTGCAAAATTGATTTTTTTAGATAAATTGATTTTTGAATAGTTCCCAGAATTTTTTACTTTTGTTCCAAATTTTTCACTCTAAAATTAAAATTTTTAATTTTTTTCAATCATTTGACTTGAAAATCGAATTATCTAGTAGAATGTCCACATTAAAAATATTCTTTGGCGAACAGCATTATAATAATGAGTGTTTTTATTTTATTTATATGTTCAAGATATTTAAATGAACGTTGTCCCATGTATTAATACTTTCTGGCGTCCATTTAAGGGGAAATTTTGATAAGTTTTGTACCAAAATACCGTGTCTACGTCCGCCCCAAGAAGAGTCAGCTCAACAGAGTTCTTTATGGAAATTTCCATTATACAATTCCGGAGTATGAAAAACTGTCCACCTAATAGAGGTGTCCGCTCAATGAAGCTGTGCGTTATGAGAAATTTCACTGCATATGAACAAAGACATTTGAAAAACTTGAAATTTCAATATAAAAGTCAACATTTCGAAAATAAGATGCAAGTCTGTAGAAATACAGGAATTTTGAGTTTGATGGAAACATTTTAGAAATAAAAAACTGAATCTTTGAGAATCAGCCAAAAATGCAGAATAAATATAAAATAATTCGAGCTAATAAATTTCAAGAAAAAAGAAATATTTTGAGTTAAAATAAAAAGCGAAATTATTAGAAAATGTTTTGAATTCATAAAATCACGTTCTTGTGATTTGAAGACAAAATAATAGGAAAAAGGGTAAAAATTTCGAGTTAGAGGTAAAAAATAAAATTTGATAGAAAAACTTTGAAATGTTGAAATTTGGTAATTACAAATATGAAATTTCGTTAAAAATTTATCATAAAAAAGGGAAGATTGAAAGTGTTAACTCAAAAGGTCAAAATTAAAGTGAATATTTCAAAAATAAAGAGAAAATCTTCCTACAAAAAGGAAAATTGCAAGTAGTAAATCATATACTGCACCTGACTTTTCTATTTTACATTTATATTAGCTAATATATGAGAAATAAGACCAAACAAAATGAAAACTATCTTATGTGTCATCGGCTCAACGGAATCTCTAATTTATTTACAAAAATTATTTATTAATAAAATTTAGCAATATAAATAAAAACTAATGATGCGTTTACACTAAGACTTTATTCCGTACATTTCTCCCAGAGATAAAATATATTAAATGTCAAATATCCTGTCAGTGCATTTAGTCTAGACACTATTCCTCTCCGACATAAAATATATTTTCTCTCTGACATAAGTGTCAACTATTCTGAGAGAAGCTATCTCCTCCCAGCTGCGTAGATAAGTCTCAGATAGATTCTCTCAGGATAGTTGACACTTATGTCAGAGAAATGTATATGAAATAAAGTCTCTAATCTAACCATACCCTTAGACAAGCTATCCAAGACTTATTTACAAAGTTGGGATAAATTATTCGACACATATTTTATGTCAAGAGGGAAATGTATGGAATAAAGTATCTAGCATACACACACCATACATTGTAAATATTCATACTATCAAATCATCTAATGCAGTTTTTTAATATGTTGCACCTCATTTTATAACAAATACTAAAAAAAAACCATGGGACGCAAAATTATTTTTATGATTTTTGTAAGGTAATGAAAAATTGTTAAATCAACATTAAAATTTATTAACAAATCTTTTCAAAGAAACTCTTTTTAACTGATACTCTGTTGAATTTTCCCGATTAACTTGCACACTACGGCTAGCAACTAAACTTTTGTCTTTATCACTTTCACGGTTTAAGATGGGATCGTCAGGAAAATAAATCGGTGTAAATATATCTTCCAGAGAGTCAGTGGGTTGTTCGGTTATTTCTTCTTCAGTTTCACGCTTTCTCTTAGGTACCCGTTCTTCTTTCCTAGAAGCACTAATTAAATTTTCAGAATCCTTCAGTAGTCTGGACATGACATCCCTTTGTCTTTGATGCAATTTTTTACAAGTTTCTTCAGAAGTTTCATATTCAGGTGCATAACAGACATGTAAAACACCCCCATAGAATGACTTATTGTCCATAAGTCTTTTAGCTATACGCGCCGATTGTATTCGTTCAAAGTGAGCGTGGTAACATTCAGTAAATAATTCCGTTTTGTGGTCGCTTACAACGTGAAGGTTTAATAAAGTTCCGTACTTTGAACAGAGAGATTTTAATTCATTTCTTAGGTTTATTTTGGGTACATTGTAAATAAACAGATGCTGTGACTCCGAATTCACTGTATAAACCTGAAAAATGTATTAAATTAACTAAGTTTTGGATCTGTTTTATTTACTTACTTTGACTGCAGTCAACCTTCTTCCTTGCCTATAAAGCGGTCGATTTGTACATAGGTTTTGTTGTTTGTGATGTTCCACTTCTTTCTTCGTTTCCATGCTGCAAAATCGCTTTTTAATTTTCCGCAATTAATTTTTGTACGTATTAATCAAAAGATTGGCCTAAATTAAGGTTATGTTTACGTCTACATTTTGACTACAGACAAGATTTTGACTACAGACACAAACCACTAACACTATAGATGTGTAACGGTCGTGTAATGAACTTGGCCTATATGACGTCATCAGAGTTTACACTCCCTATTCGGAGATAGCGCTGAGGCCAAACTTAAATTTATAGAATTTTTTATTATCGACTAATTGAAGGCGGGACCAGCAGGAAACTTGAATCCAATTATTTTGAAGTGTTATCCATTTTTCTTGCGAAAAATTCTTCGATCAAATGTGGACTATTTGAACGAAATATTTTGCACAACAAAAAATAGTACACATATTACAATAACTTTAAAATCCATTAATAGGATATAATCCTAAGTTATCAATAAAAAAATCATCCTTCCTCATAAGTATATTAAATATTTGTTATGTACATCAAAAAAAAAAAAAGTGAAAATAGTAATAGCCAACAATAAACTGTATAACTCAATAAAAATAAGCGTACAAGGAAACGTCTTTGTTCAAAATCCTTATTCAATGATATCCTTTTATAAGAACCTCAACATACTAAAGTAATCTGTTTGTTATATGCATAGTTCTTATTAATCATAAATGCTAATCAACAAACATACAACAGTACTACTTACAGTACTACTTACAAATTGCTTCCTTATCAAACTTATAAGCATGATATAATTGTAACAATACTTGATAAAAGGGTTTATTATGACGAATACCAATGACTTCATTGTGAATATCATGAAACTGAAACAAAGAAAACCGTTTTATTGTTAATCGAGATACTTTATTCATGAGAGCTAATAATAATAGTCGATGTACCAAAGATTCTTAACTCAGTTTTCAAGAATAATGGGACATTGCATTATACATTAATTTCATCATCCAAATCAGACTAACTCCGATCAAAAGAATATTTGAACACTTAAGATAGTTTTCTGCTAACGTTAAGGGGATGCAAAATGTTGGATGCTGCACACATGATGCCTACAAATATCAGGATACTAAAACTCCACAACCTTCTATTGATTGTGAATACATTACAAGTTTTGTTTGATTTGGGGTGATGAGGTAATGATATGCTGCAATCACACTAGATGAACAATTTTTATTAAAAAAAAAAAAAACATTGACCCTGTTCCTGAAACACATACATACATATTACATAAACATCTAAACCAATGGAATATAGTATCAGGAAGCATGTTCAAAAAATCATAATCCAGATGAAAGTAAATTAAAAATTTCTTAATTGACAAATTGAAAACAAAACGGTCTCGTAGCCGCCATTAGTCGGTTGAAATTTGTCATTTGCTATGATCGAAAACACGAGAAGTGCTAACGAAAACAGCCGGCTTTGAGCGCCATCTTACGATAGGGAGTCTAACCCAACCGCCGCAAACCATCGAAAATCCTGCAATTTGTGTTGCCGGTCTATATTGTTAGTGGTTTCTGACTTAGATAATAGGTTTCTGATTTAGTCTTCTTGCATTCTTGTCTTTGGCATTGGCTATACATATTCTATGTTGGATAACTGTCAATTTGAAATTGAATTTCTAACCTCTAAAACTAAAAACTGACAGAATTTGAAGTATTTTGTATTAAAAACCGCAAAAATTCGAATAAATGGGATAAAATCTTCAACATGACTAATTAGCTGAAAGGTAACACATTATACAGACGTTGTAACTAATATATGAGCCCTGAATATTTAGTTTGAGGACTCAGTGAATAGTTTTTAACATAATATTGTGCTGTGCTTATAGTTTCACCGTACGAACAATCAAATCGAATGAACTAATCGAAGCTGAAAATTGCAATTTTAATCTGAGTGTTGCCGTATCATGGATTTAAAAGATTTAAATGAATTTAAAGTACCCAATTCGGGGTTAATCAGTTTATGTGAAATCGATGGCAGAATGCAATTAGGAGAAAGCAGCTACTCTGATGTTAACCTTATGACCTCAAAGGTGAGTATTTACAGAAATATTTAAAAGAGCTTGCAGCAAGAAAAATGACCAAATCAAGGAGCTTTTACGACTGTAAGCGAGGTGTAAAACAATAAAAAAAGAGGTTTATGATTACCAGTTCAGTTTTATAAAGCAAATAATGCCTGTCCTAATAGTTTCATAAGTTAACAGTTTTATTTCCTTATTGACTATATTTGAGTTAAATGTGTATTTGTTTTTAGCTAGAAAAGCATCCAAAAATTCACATTACAACCGAGCTTTTGCACGCAGTTTCCTCTGGGGACGAAGGCAGAGCCGTATTTCTGCCAGTGAACGTTTCTTTCTTGAAGCAGATTTCCCAGGTTTACCATGAACAAGGTTTAACAGAGGCGCTTCGTACAGCGATTCAACATACCAATCCGGTAATTGCCAAAACGGCAATGGTAATTTTGGGCGCAGTCAGCTACGTTAACAAATTCAAACTGATCATAGATCCAAGCTTGAATTACCAGGGAGCTTTAACCATCAACGAATATGCTCAAACTAGGCAGTGGCTGCATCATTCTGTGAGGTGTATTGCCTGGCACCCTTATACAACAAAAATAGCCATTTGCACTTCAGATGACAGCATTAGGATTTACAGCAACGATAGTCTTACAACTGTCTTGAGGTGTAAACATCAGAAGAACGTTACTTGTTTAGCTTGGAGACCTCTATCCATATCAGAAATTGCTGTAGGCCATGAAAACGGCATCATTATATGGAATATTGACCCTCATTCTCTGGTATGTTTTAACTAACCTTAACAATTTCCTTTTTCACATGTTTGTTAATTGAAAGAGACGTTAATGGTTATTTTATTCATCTTTGGGTTGAAATTGCTTTTATAATATTTGGAATTCGCCACAGACTCTGCGTCAAATTTGGGTAGATTTTTCCAGGCTTCATTGACATTTTTTGATATGTTTGAAAGCTGATGAAGAGCATATCTACCCAAATTCGACTCTGAGTTTGTGGCGAATTCCAAATATTATAAAGGCGGTTTCAATCCAAAGATGAACCGCAGGGAAGCCGCCCTAATACTGGGTATTTCACCAACAGGTAATAAAGTAAAAGGTTATTTTATTGTTCAGGTTGCCCGACCCTCCTCGAGCAATGCAACAATGTTGTACAAAAAAAAGCACAGGCCCGTTATGAGTTTATGTTGGTCTCCTCGGGGGGAGATATTAGTGAGCGCCGCCGCCTGCGATAATACATTGTATGTGTGGGATGTAGAATTGAATTTGACATCAATTTTGAAAAAGCCAGGAACAAGCGGAAACATCATGCTGAGATGGTCACCCTGCGGCAGTAAATTATTCAGTGCCAGCAGTGGTATAGTTTTTCGGTGAGGAAATATTTTATGTATCTAGTAATTTCTTTAACAGTTCTAACGAAATGTTATTGTTAAACCTAAAAGTTCAACTTTTTTTGAACTCTTTAACACCGAAAAAATTGAAATACAAATCTTGTCCCCTGAAACCAAGAAAGATTAAAAAACACAACAGAAGTTGCTCTGTTATAGTAACCCCTGTTGTTTTTTTTAATCTTTCTTGGTTTCAGTGGACAAGACTTGTATTTCAATTTTTGAAAATAACCAAGGACCAGTCCATTCCACTAAAATCTTTAATACTGAATTAAAGAATAATTTAGAAATTTTAACCAAGTTGACATTTCAAAGTTCAACTTAAAAAAATTTAGAGTATTTAAAAAAAATTAAACACAAAGCATAAACTATTTTCATTCCTTTAGTTTCTTAAATTTTTTTATATCGAAATTTTTCAAAAATTTACACTTTTTTTTAAATTTTGGTTTTTTGCTAGAGCTTTAATTTAATAAAATTGCGACTTTTATAAACACTTCCGATTCAAAGTGGAGAATTTGAGAAGAAACTGAGAATTTCAAATTTAAAGTCAAAATATCAAAAACCTCAAAGTTTATTTTAAAAAATTCTTAGATTTCAGCTGTCAAGATTAAAAAAAGTGAAATTATAAAACGTCTATATTAATGTTTAGAAGCGAAATTTCAAAAAAATAAACTCGAAATTTTGGGGAAAAATAAGTCGGAATTAACGGTTGAAAAAAAATTTAATTCATAAAAATAATCGAGTTTACAATTGAATTATTCGAAAAATGTTAATACTAGACAAGAGAACGTAAGCATGGAATAATGTTAAAAAAGTTGGAATTTTGAAAATATTTAGAATTTGAAAAACAAATGTTAATTATTTGCAAAAAATAAAAAAATTCGAAATTGAAGTCGAAATTTTGGAAATGAAATCCAACTTTCTAGAAAAAAAAAAACACCTAATTTTGTTTATTATTGAACTCTTTGAACAAAAAATTGACATGATAAAACCGAAATTGTAAGTAAAAAGTAAACAAAAAAAATCATAATTTGTATAAAAAAAAGAAAATTTCGAGTTTGAATCTGAAGCTTTGACAAAAACGCTACTCCAAATTTTGAAAAATACTAAAAATTTATTTAAAAAATTTTCTGCCAAAAGTCTACTTTTGATTGGTCTCTACTGTGATAAAGGAAGAAACCTTGTTTTGAAATTAATGCACATGCAAGGTCTGATTAATATGTAATCATGTAAATAATATATGGATGCTTTTCAGGGTGTGGAACTGTAGGAACTGGGAATGCGAAAGATGGACAGTGGGTCAAGGCAGAGTGCAGGCCGCCTGCTGGACCAAATGTGGCACAAATTTACTATTTGCCACCAATAATGAACCGGTGATCTACGCGTTAATAGTCAGAAGCGAAACGATTTTCACGTCAGACGTCGCCACGTCTCACAATCAGGCCTTACCCATTTTCGATCTCTCGAAAATCGAAAAGGGAGGCGTCGTTTTAGGAGGTCTGGTGCAAAATATGGAAATAGATCCTTCAGGTAATCATCTAGCTGTATTGTTTCAAGAAACCAACTGTATCGCCGTCTTCCACATAACTAAGCAAAATCCAGTGGAAATTATGGCAAGGTAAGTCGATGTGATGTTGCAGGTGGCATTATCAATAGAGTTAATTTTTTAGTTCACTGGTCATGGGGATCTGCCCCGAAGTACCCACAACTATAAATTTCCAGCAGGATTTCGATGCGGGAGCATGTTTAACCATTGGGTGGTCCAGCGGCAGAATCCAGTATTATCCCATTATTTACAGCGATTTAGCCACGTACACGTACAATAGTGCTATGGAAAGTGGAAATTTACACAGTAGCTCATTTGGAAGTAATTTACTCAGTAATCTCATTTGAAACATTAAATTTGTTGATAAAAACGCGAGGTTTTTATTCCTTTTCCTTTGATATTTATTGGCTGAGCCACACCTTTAGCTTTTTTTAGCATGGAATTTTGGTTGTACACTCATTTACTTTATAGAAATATTCACTTTATTTTCGAAATAACTTTTTGTTAAATTAAGAACATTGTTTCCTAACCAGCGTGTCTCCAGAAGATCCCAGGTGTGCCACTTTAAATATGAGGGGATCATAAAAATTTACAAGTTATAACAATGGTCCTTTTTTGTTGTCAGAAATTTCTTGAAAGATTAATGTGCGTTACCATTTTTTACACAGTACCAAAGGTGTGTCGCTTCCAGAAAAAGGTTGAGAACCGCTGATTGAGTATAAACTCAAAAATTCAAATTTTTTTAGAAATTTTTATATCACTTAAAAATCCGACTTCAAATTTTACCAAAATGTGACCTTCATTAATTTCGAAATGACCACATTTTTCTCAATACTTTGACAACTTTTGTTTAAATATGAGTGATTCTTTACTAATTGGAAAAATCATCAGTACGTTTTTTCAGATGGATACTTCAGCATTTTTTCTAAAATTTTTGTGCAAGATCGAAGAACTTCGTAATATCTAACTTACTGTTAAGTTGCGAGAGACTACTATTCACACTTTTTTTTCTTTTACTTCCAAATCATATCCAAAACCAGTCTCCTGATAAGTTTGACAATAAAATTTTTACCCTTTTGAAGAAAGCTTAAAATATTAAAATAAGAATAACCTAGTTTTGGAAGTATAAATTGAAAGTAGATAAAAGACAAAAATGAAAAACTAAAATCCGCACTGCACTGATATTTTCAATATCAAAACCTGCCCCATGTGTTCAAAAAATAGTTCCCTAACATTTTGAAAATGGCACATGTTTTTTATGGCATTCAGACCCCTAATTTTGCACCGAATGAAATGTTAATAATATGAACTCAAAGAATCATTTTGCAACTTACATGCACCTTACTTTATGATATAAAAATTAATGTTTAAACAACATTTTTTACATAACTTTCCAGTTATTAGAAAATCACCCGTATAAATTATGAGTTACCTTGAAAATTTTTAATATTTTCTCAAAATTTAACTTGTGAAACTCAAAATTTTGGGTTTTTCTGAGGATTTATACTTTTTTGGTACTAGGTAAATTATATTTTTAAAATCTAAATCTCAAATTCACTCTACAATTCGACTTGTTCTTAAAAATTAATGTCTTTGGTTGATTTTATGCTGAAACTTCGGCTGGATTATTTATAACATGGCTTTTAAGTTCAAACTCGAAATTTTCAGAAAGAATTTAAAATTTGGAAAAAAACTTAAGTTTTAAAACAAAATCAACTCAACATTTCATTAACCTTGTGATTAAAGTTTAAATTTTAGAAAAAAAATTCAATTTTAAACTGAACATCAAGAAAATGTCGAATTTTAAAGAATTACTTGAATTTTATAATAAAAATATTCTCAAATATTCGAGGTTAAAATTTAAATACGGAATTTTAAATAAACGATACAAATAACAAATTCCGGTTTGGTTACATTGGTTTGTGAAATTCGAAAAAAAGTTGAAATTTATAAAATAAAATCAACTCGAAATTTTGATTTGAAAATAGAAATTTTAGTAACAAATATAATTATCAAGTTTAAGCTAAACACTTGAAGAAAAAGGTGAACATTTAGAGAAAATAATCAAATTTTAAAACAAAAATATGCTCAAATTTGAGTTCAAAATGTAAACCAGGAATTTTGAAAAAAGTCCAAATAAAAAACTTTGACCAGGTTTTATATGAAAAACATTAAATTTTGAGGAAAACTCTTAATTTATAAAACAAAATCAAATTGAAATCTCGTTTTTCAAGATGAAATTTTAAAAAACATAATTTTCAAGTTAAAACTAAACACTTAAAAAAAAATGTTAAAATTAACAGAAAAACCTCGAAATTTTGTAATAAAACTATTCCCAAATATTTAAATTACATTTTAAGAACGGAATAAATAAAAAGCACTAGTTTGGTTATAACACGAACAAGTGGTTATTTCAATATTAAACACACTCGTCAGTGACTTACACTTATTAATAAAAGACGAAAACTTATAAATATCTATAGTACAAACATGAACAAATAATTGGAATAAGTATAATACTAAAAATATAATTCAAAAGTTTGTTAATCACTAAGTAGATCATCATCGATGTTAATATCCTGAAAAGAAATAAAAATTATTATATTTCATTTAAGTAAAAAGTAGACTTACTGTTGTATCAATGTTGTCGTCTAAATTAACTCCATCCAAATCTAAGTCTAAGTCATCATCCTCTTCTTCGTGAAGGTTGCTTACCGATGGTTCAAGTGGCCTAAGATAAAATTAAATAGAATTTTTATAAGGTCTAAAATATATTTCCTGTTAATTAATTTTTTGGTAAATTTCTTCATAATCCTTAAAAAAATTGATGTACAAATCTTGTCCCCTGAAACCAAGGAAAAATAAAAAATTACTCTAATGCGTTTCGATAGTCATCGAATTAGTTAGTATCTCTCTGAAGATGGGTATCAAAACGTGTAAGAGCAACTTTTGTTGTATTTTTTAATCTTTCTTGATTTCAGGGGACAAGATTTATATATTAATTTTTGGAGATAACCAAGGACAAGTCTGTTTCTTCATAATTCTGTTAAGAAAAATAATTAAATTTGTTTTTTCAAAACCAGGTTTGAAAAAAGTCAAGTAACATGTTAAGGATTGATTCACATAAAGAGTTTTGATATTGCAATCCTCTTTAGTATTTTCACTTTTCATGAACTCTCTTATTACGAACCAATCTGTAAGATGCAGATTCTACTTCTATATGTGCGATAGTTAGCTTTAATCATCTATAATTTTGCTTATAAGAACTGATTTCTTCTGTCTCATAAGGTTCCTTATAAATTACGTCACTATAGTTAAAAATTTCATGAATTATAAAGTATCACCTTTGTTGTGAAGAAACTCCGGAGAACGTCGACGAACTGGCTTTCATTTCAGCAATCACATCACGCTCAATATTGGGTTTGACCTTTAAAGCTTCAGAAGCTGGTACTAGTCCCTTACTTGTCTCCCGTAAATACTTCTGCGCAGCTAATGCCTCATTTAAACCGGGGAAAAGGTTTTCATATTCTTCCGGATCGGCCAGACTCTGCGCCGCTTTCTCGTTGGTTAACGCGAGTTTCTCCTTCCATAATTTCACCATATCAGAGACGCGATCGGGCAAGTACGAACGAGCGAAAAAAGCAGCCTCGGGCAGGCGCTCTGTCTGAACTAAAATATCCAGACACTTGTCCAAATTGCCCAGGATGAAATATGAGAGGAATGCTAGGTTGTTTTTACCCTCGCTCAGAGTGCTGGCGGCCAAGGTATTCACTAAGTTTGCATCTCCAGAACTGGTAGCTAAGAGTAGTAAACCGCCGTAATCTTGAGCGTATTGCATGCACTCCTTCGCCAAGGGCATATTATTGATCGAAGCGGCTAATTCGCCCAGTTGGCCCCATTTTTGTGCGCTGTTAGCCTCAATAGCTAAAGCTTTCGCTGTGGACAAGTCTTCCAGAGCTAGGGCTAAATCGAACTTATGCTCTGGGTCACTGCTGACCGCCAGCGCCTGCTGCTTGAAACCTTGTTTCTCCAGGAAGTGCGCTACGCGCGTTCTGTGCTCTTTAGGTATCGACGGTAGAACGCGATCGGCGGTGGGGAAGTCCCGACGCATCACCGCCGTTTGATATTCGAGTACTGACAGGAGAAGCTGATAACTGACTACACCCAATTCCTTATCCGTGAGGTATAAGCGGTCGTCGCGCGGAACGTAACCTAGCAAATACAACGGACGATCCAAGTGCGCTATGGTGACCAGTTCACCCCCTACGAAGTAGTTAATTCGATTGACAGCGTTCGTGTAGATGAAGCAGTCTCCGACCCACAACCCCGTACGAACGGACTCGTTTATCTCTCCTAAAACCTCAAACGCAGCTTCCACACCATCTTCGGCCACTTGTCCTAAGTCTTTAGCCTTTTGAACTTGCTCAGCATCGTACGAAAGTATATAGTAGGTTTCCTCAGTTGCTAAGCATACTAGTTTGCCATTGTCGGACCAATAAACCGCCTTAGGTTGTATCTCGATGCGACGAATCAAATCCAAGGTTTCCCAATCGTAGAAACTCAAACCGGAGACCGATTTAATACCCAGCAACCACCCTCCGAAAATTCCTTCAGCTCCAAAGTCCGGTTTGAAACTCTTCCTCTCTTTAAAGTTTTTGAATATGCGTACTAAAGTGCTGCTTTCCCTGATGGCGTACTCGCTGGAATCTTGAGCCCAAACGAATTCCTGGGCGCTCCCAAACGCCTTATTCCTCAGCGCCATCGCCGTGTAAATTATATATTCGCCGTCGCCGCAAACCACCACGAAACGGCCGTTGGGATTGTGCTGTATAGTCTGGGGGTATATTTCGCACGCCCCCATGTCTTTCACGGCGACTGGTAAACGTTCCCCATCCCTGATCTCGGCGCCCTCAGGCAGCGCCTTTAAGTTGGCCTGCTGTAGCTCGGAGTGACGCGCCCAGATGATTTTGCCCCCGCTCGCGTCCATGCTCACCGCGGGCTCTTCTCTCCCCAACTTGATCAAAACGCTCCCCTCGTCGTAACCGATAGCGATGTTATTCGAGCCTTTCAAGCACATAATTGCCCACACTCTCTCGAATCCGTAATTCAAACTGGATTCCAATCTGTGAGTATTCGCGTGCCAAACTCTTACTGTACCATCTTCGCTTCCCGTCATAACTATGGGCAATTCCGGGTGGAACCCAACAGCGGTAACATTGGCAACGTGGCCTTCGAGCGTTTGTACGCAGGTTTTGTTTTGGTAGTCCCATATTTTAACGCATCTGTCGTCCGCGCCCGATATAAGGTACGGTTTGTCGCCTCCGTGATAGTAATCGACACAGTTGACGCCCTTTTCGTGCCCCTCCAACGTGAAATTAGCGGTCGACGCCCCCAACTGCCACACTTTAAGGGTACGATCTAGGGAAGCGCTAGCGAATGTGTTGTTGTCCTTCGGATTGATGGCTATCTGCATGATGTAATGTGTGTGGCCTTCGAAAACTTGCTGACATGCCCAAGCTTTTTCCCAATTCCATAGTTTCACCAGCATATCGTCTAAAATTGGGGTTAATCATGAGTTTTTTAATTTATCCTCAAAATGACTATTTCTCAAAATCTCGATTTTTTCCAAAAATTCATAGTCTGTGAATAGTATTTATAAAAATATTGTCTTTTTAGAAATTTTCGCCCTCAGATAAAATTAGAAATTTCACAATCAAACATGACACGTCATTTCTTTCAGATTAAAAAAAATAATAATATAAAAAAAAATAGATTAAAAGAATGCAGTCTCAATTTCAAAATTTTGACTTTTTTCGGAATAAATTAGAAATCTCAAGTTGAAAACATCTACTTTTTTCCATACACTATTAAACAATTTAAATCAAATTTAATGTACCATATTGGGACTAATTTTTAAATTTAAGTTTGCCATTTAATTTTCATGTCAAGACACTTGAAATTTGAAAAAAATACTTTATTAAGAAATTCAAATGTCAAATTAAAATAGAAGTTCCAAGCAAAACTAAAAATTAAAAAAAAGTCAAAATTTCAAGTACATTTATTCCATAACGTTTCAATTTCGTCGAAATTTTGACTTTTTTTTAAATATCAACAATTTCCAAAAAAAAAACATTCTTAGAAATCTAATTCAAAAGCAAAATTTCAGCGTTAGTTCCTGAAAGTATTAAACTAAAATCTCTATTTTTTTTTATAAAGGAATAAGTAAATAATCAGTAAAAAAATTTAATAAAGGAAATCTCTTGCAAAAAAATGCGTTTTGAAGTTTTTATTAAAATTTGTAGTTACTTCTAAAAAATATACAAAAGAAACTTCAATTTTTTATGCACCTTCGATTGTGACATACAAATTTCGATTTTTCTCTTCAAAAGTCAAGACTTTTCTAAACAATCTTTAGAAAATTCAATTTTTCTCTTAAAATGTTACCTTTTTTTCACAAAAATTCGACTTTTTTTAGTTACATTTAGAATGGACATCAAAATTAAAAAAAAAAAAAGAAAATTAAAAAGCAACATTTGACCCTATCCCTAAATTTCTAATTTCTAATTTTCTTGAAATTTAGATTCAGATACCTGAACTTTGATTTTTCTCTTGAATTGTTGAAAGAATGTATAGTTTAATTCAAATTGTCTAATTTTCTCGAAGTTTTACTGTATTTTGAAAATTCACTTTTTCCTGAAATCAATTGAGAATGCCTACTTTCTAGGCGCAATTTCAGGCCGCAAAATACGTTATTCCAGTATTTCAGACCTTTGCTACAGAATCATCACAAAACAGTCTGAGAAAGTATTTTCTGGCCTAGGCAGAGGAAGTAAGTAACTTTAACAATGACAATGAAAAATGTCATGAAATTATAAAGGTTCCTTAATTTAAATAATATTGATCGAGATTTCAGAAAAAATAGTATGTGTACTTCGTAGTAAAAGCACATTCCTTTCAGGTTTGTTAGCCTTGGCTTCAATTACAATGTTATGTGGGAATGCCTTGATTTTACTACTAGATACACAATACACTATTTCCTCACAATTTTAAATTTTTTTGACATTTTGACTTGGGATTCAAATTTAAACCAAATTACTACTTAAAATTCGAATAGCAAAATTTTCAAATTACATCCTGCAAGTTTAAACTTCAAATTTGGGGTTTTTTAATATGTAATTTGTAAGAAATTTGGAAAAAGGAGCCTTACATTATAGATTTCTAATATAAATAACTGTTTTATATTAATAACCAAGAATAAATAATTCTACTTACCACTGCAAGTCAAAATGTAAGGCTGCGTTGGGTGTACAACGATGCATCTTACATAGTCAGAGTGCGCCTCAAAGGCGTGTACTCTGTCCAAAGTATTGTAATTAAAAACTCTTATTTGCATGTCATCTGAACCTGTCACGATCCAATTCTTTCTAGGAACAAATTTAGCAGTTCGAACAGGGATATCACAAACTTCAAATGTCTTAACAAGTTGCTGATTTTCTACATTCCAAACGTTCACATTTCCATTGTACAAAGAACATAGCATCCAGGGTTCTGAAGGGTGCAAGTCGACAGATTTTACTCTGTCAGATCTTGCTGTTAGTTTCCGTTTTATATCTAACTTCAACGGCTGCAAAAATAGCGGTCAAGGTGACTGATAAAAAACATTTCGCTAAATTTCACTTACCATATTTGTACGATTTAATATGCCTTTTATTAATAAGACAAAATATTACAACAAATTCAATTTATAAACAGGGGACTTGTCATAACCCTAGACGTGGCTTACAATTTTTGACAACTGACAGATGCTGGGATCTCATAGAATCTTACTGAGCAAAATAATCAAACTTCTCTTAGCGACACCTTCCAACTATTTGACAACTAATGCTTTTGTCTCGTTTTTTCTCGAAATTTCGAGTTTTCGATATCAATTAAAAAAAATTCAATGCACTGAGTTTAAAGTCGAAATTTCGAATTTAAAGCCGAAATTTCGACTTTACCATCAAAGAAGAATAATTACTATCAAAATCCGATTTTTTTTCTCTAAATTTCCATTTTAAACTGAGAATTTCGACTATAAATTTGAGATTTCGACTTTTTTCTCAAAATATCGAGTTTTTTCTCTAAATTTCCATTTTAATCTCGAAACTTCAACTTTAATCTCGAAATTTCGACTTTCTTTTCGAAATTCTGAAATTAAAGTCGAATTTTCTATACTCTATGATTATTTTAGGCATATCATAAGGCCCC
The DNA here is from genome assembly GCA_028583605.1 of Dastarcus helophoroides. NCBI lineage: Eukaryota > Metazoa > Arthropoda > Insecta > Coleoptera > Bothrideridae > Dastarcus > Dastarcus helophoroides. The sequence goes on from CM053336.1 coordinate 20,387,023, forward strand.
CACCACTCCCATTTTCCAACAATATTGACAATTGGCAGTAGGGTGCGTTCAATAATTTCTATTTTTTATTGCCAAAATTTGGATGAGAAAAAGGTCGAAATTTCCAGTTTAAAGTCTAAATTTCGAAAAAAAGTCAAAATTCGAGTTTAATGTCGAAATTTCACGATTAAGGTCAAAATTTCGACAAAAAAAGTCGAAATTTCGAATTTAAAGTCGTAATTTTGAGATTAAAGTCGTAATTTCTAAAAAAAATTTTTAAATCGATGTCTTTTGTACGTCTTTGTAAAAGTCGAAATTCCGACGAAATTTTGAGATTAAAATTGAAATTTCAACATTAATATCCAAATTTTGAGAACAAATTCTCTATTAGGTTCTACACCTTCGTACAAAAGAACTGCCTTCCTACCTTACACAAAATATTAATAATGATTACTAAAAATTTCCTTTTGACTTTTTCTAATTTGATCTATAGTTCATCTCAAGTTAATATGCATAAGAATAGGCTATGAAGTATTAAATCAACCGTTAGATATAAGTTACTAAAAAAAATCAGCAGAACTAACGCTGCCTTCACGCGTAATATATTTTCATGATTAATGTGTTGCCTATATTTCAGGTATTGTTTGGCAGAAATAATCGGACTAAATGTGTTCCATATTGTTTTCATTTGCATTATTAATAATTTAATAATTTTCATCGGAAATTGACATAAAATATAAAAGAATCACTCTTAAAATAACCGACAACAAATCAAAATATTTAATGATAGATATACGTATTTAGGTTAGGATTTTAAGAACACAGAACATCATTAAAAAATATCATAGTGCTGCCACACGACCATGTCTAAGTATTACTAGTTCTTGCTCTTACTACTACAAAATTAAAAGTTCAGTGCCCACTCTGATGCAGATTTATTATGTGGAATGGACTACAGAAATGTTGAGTTTAAGTATTAGTAGTTCCTTTGACTATAAGTATATATTTTCTAAGGGTAGTTCGCATATTTTGACACATGACACTTGCCATAGATAGCTGCGGTTTTCCGTTCAGGATATCTGTCATAATACAAATCATAAGATAAGCAAGAAGCAAGCGAAATTTCAGGAATCAATCGTTGTAATAAGCAGTTGGAAGCTAAACAAAACAACGGGCGCAAATTTTGAAATAATAAAACTGTATCGTCTTTTAAAGAACACGTTATGGAGATTACGGTACCTGAAAATCCTAATTATATCTGCCGTTTCTGTGCCTTGACTTATGAAGAAGAACTGCATCATAACGTTGTAGAAATCGGCGATCTTTTAACAAAACTTAACTTTGATGTAATTAATCAGGTTTACGTTTGGTTATTTATTATTGTTTAATTTTGTAGGTATCGCAATCGGAAATATTACCTTGCAAAATTTGCTGGAACTGCTTTCAAGAAGTAAATAAAGCGGTTGATTTGAAAACACGGATACAAGAAAGCGAAGAATTGTTACTCTCTGTGTATACGCAGTTGGCTTTGGAGCAAGAAAAAGCGTATACAGAATGTGCAGAGTTTAGTTGTTTGGACTGCCAAGTGAATTTCCTAAATTACTATCAGTTAAGCGCCCACAAGATGAGCTGCAATAGAAAGAGTTTATTTGAAGAAATCGACGATTCCAACAAAACATCGACAATTCCTGGAAACAGTATAATTAAACCTTGTGATAAAATTTTCAGCCATAGAACCAACACTAGGGGTTCAAATATAAACAATAAATGTGAAAGTTACAAAGATGGACATATTGATATACAGTCACTTATAAACCATAAGAAAACCTTTGATGAGTCGAATAAGTTTCCCTGTACAAAGGATGCTATATTTACAAGCCAAGTTAACTTTATCGGTGAATTGTATATGATTCGATGCCCCCCAATGACAGCACGCAGAAAAAATAGATACAATTGTGAATTGTGCTGTTATAAACCAAACACCGAATTGGACAACAATTTACACTTTTTAAAACATGTAATTATTAATTCAAGTGGGGAAATTGTCCACAGAAGCTTCTGTGAAATTTGTGGTAAAATTTTCCTCTCATCCGATGAACGAAAAACGCACATTGCTGATGCTCATAAAAATTCCACATTAGCATTAACTTGTGTGAGGAATAATATAACATTTGACTCGGAAAGCTCCTATTTTTTACATCAACACCCAGATGAAGGTACCCAAACGACCTTTTCATGTAAAATTTGTATAAAGTCTAACTTATTTGAATCAAAAGAAGCTTTGTTCGTGCATGCCTTGGAGCATTTGGCCAAACGATACAGTTGTTTGAAGTGCAAAGATCTCTACATTAGCGAAATAACTCGTAATCAGCATCTTAAGAAACACGCTGGTTATCGTTATAGTTGTACCAAATGCAGCAGAGTTTTCGCCAATAAAGGTTCCCTAAATTATCACTTGCTCCATCACGATCAGCATCAAAATTACATTTGCGAGAAGTGCGGTAAAACCCTCAAGTCATTCAGGAGCTTGCAGTTGCATCATCAGAAGCATTACAGCACTAAGCAAGTTTGTAATATGTGCAACTACAGCACAGTAAGTTATGGGGATTTGCAAGTGCACAAAAGGGTGCATACGAACGAGCGCCCTTACAAGTGCACTTACGAAAACTGCGGAAAAAGCTATAAGACGTGTAGTCAATTAAGTGACCACACCAAGGGGCACTTGAAGCTGAGAAATCATATTTGCAGTACATGCAACGCTTCGTTTACGCGGAAGAGCGGGTTGAAGTACCACGAGATGACGCACACTTCAGAACGACCTTTTGTTTGTGATGTTTGTTTTGCGAGGTTCACAAAGAAATACAATCTTAAAATTCATGTTCGAAGTCAACATCCTTTTAGTATATCATAATAAAAGTTTACTCTCTGTATGCATGTATTTCAGTTTTTGCTCCTTCTGAACTGCGTAAGGCAAAAAAATATTAATCGTCAAGGTTATCACAAGAAAACTCAAAATTTTCTGTCAGAAACTAGCAATAAAAGTATTGAAATGTTAAGAATTTTCTATTATTTTTCGTTTGGGGTCGGTTGCCCCTGCAGCACTGAAGCTTTCGCTTATTGTACCCCCCACAAATGACTCATAGGCCCAATATTTTGAAAAAAACCAGTACCTCCTTTATGAGTGTTTCTACTATTGTCTTTGGTTCAGTCAGAGCATTCCTAAAGATGGAATGTCTATCTCTTGCCAGAGACGGAATTCACATATGTGTCGAGAAGTTTCTTCTTTTTCCCCACACAATCTAGAAGTAAATTTTTCTTTTATGTCAATTATTGTAAGATGTTTCATTAGGGCAGAGCTTCGGTAAATAACCCAACTGTCCACCTGAGCCGATTCGTGCCTAACTTTAAAAGTGCCCTGGCTTTCTTTTCTGATCTATCATCAATCTTTTTCATTGACTTGAGCATGAAGTATGTCTAGCAGATTGGCCTGAAAGACTTTGCCTGGGCGTATGTGTTTCGCCCTGGTTTAGGTATAAAAAACTCTCATCCTTCTCCAGTCCAGAGCCACATATCCTGTGGCCACGCAACCCCTGAATATTGTGTACAAGGGTGCAGCATTGCTTCAACTCCTTGTAGCATTATTGGTAATATTCCGTCTGAGCCAGGTGATTTATATGGGTTGAAACTATCGCCCATATAATCCTGGTTATGTCAAATAGCTATTTTCCAGCTTTGACTCGATCACCGATATTGCGGTAGAGTAGACTCCCGCTAAAGTTGCGCTCACCGGACTGGATCGACCGTTAAAGTTGCTACTCCCCTACCATTGTCGAAAAATGTATATGTTGTATTGCTCCTTGGGCGGTTATTTAAAAGTGGCGCTAAAACTCGGAAGTCTAATTCGTCGTTCGAAAATTAGAGAGGGGGAATATCCGCGCAACTTTAGCGATCGTATCTTGTCAACTCTGGACAACTTTAACGGGCGCAACTTTAGTGGGAGTCGACTGTACATCAATGAAGTAGCCCTACTTCAATTTTTCTCAGGCGATCTTTAGATCAATGGTAGAAAGAAGACAGGGGAACAAGAAAAACCTGAAGAGATTGAGGCTGACAAAGGGACTGAAAAGGACATATCTCTGTAAGGCAGATGTGGTTGCCTTGCACTGATGTAGATTTATCGGTAGTGCTTTGAATTAATCTATCTTAGTTTGGGAGGGCTTACTCTGAAGAGGTTCATGCTGTAGATTTCTTTCTAGTCCCTTCTTTGTCAGCCTCCATCTCCTCAGGTTTCTCTTGTTCCCTTGTGTTATTTCTCCCCATCGATCTAAAGATCGTCTGAGAAAGGTTGAAGTAGGGTCTACCTTGTAGTCCCTGAATTGTGTCCCATGAACTTTCGTCCATAAGAAGAATTAAATGCTGCCCTCTACAAATATCTGTATAGGGTCTTGGATTTTGGTACGTTAGCCCTTTGGTACCGGAATCTACCCAAAGACACTTGGTTTTGGTTCCACGATGGTAAGTTTCATATTTGTCAAGATAGGGTTTCCTGCTCCAACCAACAATTCCTTATTGGCCTGGTCGGCGCAAGAAAACCCCCTTTGTTATTCACTCCAGAGAACCTTGGAGGTGGTTCTTCGATCATTTTCCGCAGCTCGTCGATAAGAGTTTCCTTAATAAGGTCCTCTTACTCTTCATTTATGGTGATTCCTGGATATCCTTCTAGCAGTATAGCTAATCGGATATCCGTAACAGCTGACGTGTAGGATGAAGTCGTCTTTGACATTTAAATATTAAGAAAATTGACGCTCTTATTTTTTAAATTAAAATTTAGGGTTCAAAATTCCCAAAGAGGTGAATTTAGAGCTCTAAACCCTTAAAATAACTCTTCAAATTATGATATTTTCTTAAATTAAACTCGAAAGTTGGATTCTTTCTCGAAATGTTAAGTTTTAAATTTAAAACTAGAAAATTTAATATTTTAATAAATTTGAAAACTTGTGAATTTAACTTACAATTTTATTTTTTCTGAACATTGGACTTTTCTCAAAATATTGAGTTTGACATAAAATTTCGAATTTGAACTGCATATTTAGACTTTTTCTATGAATTACAACTTTTTTTTTCCCAAGTTTTTTGCTATTTCATTAAAGAAACATGCCAAAATATCTAGAAAACGACGAAATTTAGTTTAATGTAGTAATTTTGGAAAATACATATGTAATAGCAAAAACTGTTAGTGTGTTTGAAAAACACCCTTAAGGTGTATAAAAAAAATGCAAAATTTAGAGAAGACGACATTTCGAGATTTGGGCAGAAATTTGGAAAAAATTAAAATTTAATCCAGATTTCCAGTCTTAGTTGAAATTTCGAAAAAGAGGTGTTTATAAACTAATTCATAAAATATACATATTAACAGTAAATATTAATATTAGATAGTTAATTTTTATTGTTAATACCTATATTTTATGAGGTATAGTTATAAATACTGAAGAATTGCACAAAATGTTAAAAATATCAACTGTTTATAAATAAATAAAACTTTATAAACCTCTGTTTATTATTTTTGTATTTATTATAATATATGAAACTCGTAAAGAAAATATGAGACTAGCATTCTTAATAATAAAAAACAAGAAATAAAAACCATATATATGTCGTAGCCATATCATCAAATTCGCCGTATTATCAAACGGTTAGCCAGATTATAAAATGCGGCCACATTACAAAATCATTGTTTATTTCACATTATTTGAGAATATGACTGTTGTTTTTAGCCATATTAGCATGTAGTTGATCGAGTGAGCGCCAGAATATCAACTAAATTTGGCATTGGGACGAAATCAAAATTAAGAAGAAAATTTGAGATATACCAATCAATTTTACAAATAATAATAAGTTTTATATTGAACGGTAAGTAATTAAACAGCTACAAAAAGGGCTTATATTATTGTTATTGTTTATTGCTGCACGGTTGTTGGGATATCTGATGTCGCCATCAAATGGTTTTTAAAACATAAGCATCTTCTGTTGTTACATTGATTCTTGTTAAGTTTACAAGAACATTTCTTAAATTCTAGGCCTCCAACTGGGAAACTTTACTCACATACTCTGGTATCAATATTGGATTTGTATCAGAAATATTTGTTACAGAAGAATTGTGAGCTGTGTCCAAATTCAGTTCGTCTCTTGAGAATCAAAGATACAGACGTCCATATTCGGTACCTATTTGATAAACTCCATTTTTCTTCTTTAATATCTTTCCCAAGACATTTGTTGGGTGAAGCGGACCCTTGTCAATTTTAGGTACTGTAATTAAAACGTAGTTGTTGATATGCAAATCACTGAACTGCTTCTTAAATGTTTCAACCATTCTGCAGCTCTTTGAATTCGTCTGGCAGATTTGTTTCTTTCGCTAGAAACTCTTTCTTCCTCATCACATAGTTGGCATATCTCGTGGACGATTTCTTTAGAAGAACATACTGGATATTTAACATTACCTTACTTTAAGTTTACTTTTACTTAATTTAACTTTTTATCAAATTTATGAGGTTCGCACAGCCACCACAATACAAAACTGACTTCATTTGATAATAAGGCCCTCGGCCGGTTAGCTATATTTTAAAATGACTAGAAACAGCAGCCATATTATCAAATAATGTAAAATAAACAACACGTTCCATAATTTGGCTAGCCATTTAATAAAAAGACGAATTTGATGATATGGCTGCGACATTTATATAATCGATCTCCCTTCTACCTTTCGGTGTCGGGATTAATAATAATAGCTATTTTCTTTTCCTTTATACGTTTTCTAGGGATTTTTTCCACTCTTTCATATCTTGTGCTAATTGTTTTGCCTCTGTTGTTGTTTGTTTCTTTCTCCTGAGTATTTTTCCTATTATGTTGTCCCAGGTTTCTTTCGGTCTGCCTCTATCCCTTTTGATGGCTGGCTTTGCCTCCCATACTCTTTTTACTAATCTGCTATCCTCCATTCGTTGTAAGTGTCCCCACCATGCCAATTGCCTTTGTTCAACATATTCTAATATTGGTTTTGTTTCTAGTTCTGCTCTTATATCCGTGTTCCTAATTTTATCCCTTCTTGTGATTCCTTTGACTGTTCTTAGGTATTTCATTTCTATGGTTTGTATTCTATTTTTCGTTTTTCTCTCCAGTATCCATGTTTCGCTTCCGTACGTGAGTATAGGTATGAAGATTGTATGGAATATTGGTATTTTTGTCTTCTTTGAAATTTCCTTCTTGCTGATAAATGCGTCTTTTAGTAGATGGTATGTGTTTATGGCTTTTTGTGTTCTCTCCATTATGTTCCTTTCTTGGCTTCAATTGCTGTCTATTATTGTACCGAAATACTTGAATTGTGTCACCTGTTCGATATCGTTATCTTGTATCTTTATATTAATCTTTTCTTGTTTCATTGCTATCAACATTACTTTGCTTTTTTTAGTACTTATTTTCATTCCGATTTTTTTTTAATATTCTGTTCCATGTATTTATGTTATTTTGTAATCCTCTTTCTGTACGAGTTATTATTAGTAAGCCGTCTGCAAATGCGCATTTTCTAATTTTTACTGATTGTAGTTTCCTCATTCCCACGTACAGTTCTTGCGTGTCTTGTTTACTTTCTTTAATTAGGTGATCCATAAAAATATTGAACAACGCGGGGCTTAGAGTACCTCCCTGTCTTAATCCATTTTTTGTTTCAAATGTTTCCGATGTTTTATTGTCTTTAATTACTTGATTTAGGTTCTTCTTGTATACACATCAGGAAAGTCAAACACTGTCCATAGAGAGAATGTTAATGAGAGATTTAACATTGACAGCTAATAGTGGGATAGATGGGCGGCGCCTTGTATTCTCCTACACCGTTGTAAACAATTCAACGCAGAGCGCAGCGATCAGTGCTGGTGGAGATTTCAGTAGTACATCATAACTTGTAACGTGTTTTGTTACGGGATTACTACTGGCAGGCAACAATTTTATTAAAATTTGCGTACCAGATGTTGTTTGCTCTTTTAGGCCGTTTTTAGAGTCACGCGGGTAGCACCCGTCACCTGCGCGCGGGTAGGTAGGATACATTTGTTTGCAGCAAGTTATTTAGATTGGAACGGGTGGCCGCACGCGGGTGCGACGCTGCAAACAAATGTATCCTACCTACCCGCGCGCGGGTGACGAGTGCCACCCGCGTGACTCTAAAAACGGCCTTAGTCCGCTGATTTAATCAACGTTTGAGGAAAAATAGAACTGATATTCTTTGATAACCAAAATAAATAAGCGAAATTTCTTAAACAAAATAAATAATAACTCTAGTGAAGAATATAACATAATAAATCTTAAAACATTATAATATTAGGAGTACAAATAGGCTGCCTAACTGTGCTAAACAATATTCCAGTCTGATGTAAAACTCTCGACGAGTTTTTTCTAACATTTAAACTGGAAGATACGAGCATGCTGCGTCAAAATAGGGGAATACGTTCAGCGGCCGTAGAAAACTATGGAAGGGACAGTTCTTAGCGTTTTACATGGACAGTGAAAATGTTTCCTTATCTGTATACTTTTTATCGCTTGTATTAATTTTCTATTTATGCCCATTTCTTGTAAGATGTTCCATATTTTCTTACAATTAACCCCATCGAAAGCTTTTTCCAGATCGATAAATGCAAAGTATGCTTTTGTTTTACCAAGTCGAGTTTTTTCTATTATCTGTTTTATTGTGAATATATGATCATGTACCTTCTTCCTGTTCGAAATTCACTTTGTGCTTCGTTTAGGTTTGGTTCTGTATAATTTTAATTTTTTTTCTAACATTTTTTCATATACTTTCAGAGCTGTGCTTAGCATTGTTATTCCCCTGTAATTAGTGCATTCTCTTCTATCTCCTGTTTTATTAATGGGTAATATTATGCCTCTTTGCCAATCTTCTGGTATTTTTTCTTCTCTCCATGCGCTATTACACACTTTCAATAATAATTCTGTTGCACTTTCTCCCATATATTTTAACATTTCTGATGTTATTTTGTCGTATCCTGGGGCTTTCCCATTCTTAAGCGCCTGAATTGCTTCTGCAATATTTTCCAGTTTAAAGACTTCTTCTATTTCTAGTTATAACTTCAACATCGTCTGTTAATATATCTCCTCTCTCGTCTTTTACGGTTGTGGTGTTCTCTGTTTTCCTCCCTCTCATGTTCTTAATTGTTTTATAGAATAGCTATCCTTGCTATTTTCTTCCAAATTTTTTGCCCAACTTTTCCCAGTTTTTTTTTGATTTTCTTGTTTGACCTTATTTTTCACTATCAACCTTTGTTTTTTATATTCTGCATAATTTTCTTCTGTTCTGTGTTTTATATATTTTCTCCATTTTTCTTTTTTATCTTTTATTTCCTGATGGTTTTGGTTTGTTTCTTATTCTTATTTACCTTTAATACACCACATGACTGTTTTGCTGCGTCTAAAATATTTGTTTTAGTGTCTCCAGAGTTCTTCCACTTTTTTGTTATTTACTTATTCACATCTTTGTTAACATATTTTCTGTAAGTTGTTTATAATTTGTTTTAACCTTTTCTTCTCTTAATTTGTGTACCCTTATTGTTTCATAATTTGTTTGTATTGTTCCATTTGTGTCATTGTTCTCATTTTTCTTGTTTGTTGATTTTAGTTTAGCAATTACCATGTAGTGATCCGTGATTTCCTCTTTTTCTATTCTTCCGTTAAAATCTCCTGCTACATATATATTTCCTTTGGCTGCCTCTGTTATTTGGTTTATTAATTTCCAGAATTTATCTTTATCCTCTGTTTTTTCATCATCATTCGGCCCGTATGCAGCTAAAATGGTCACAATGTTACCATCTATAATCATTTCTACTGTCAGGAGTCTTTCTGAGTGCGCTTCCCACTTCCTCACTCCTTTTGTGTATCTTTTATGTATTATGCACCCCACTCCGGCAGCTGCTCGTTTTTCTTTGGATGCTCCTGAATATACCAATAGGCGCCCATCTTCTAATGTTATTTCTCCATGTCCCTTTTTTTTCGTTATGGTCAGCAGATCCACATCAGCCTTATTAAACTCAACTCAACTTGTTCTTTTCCATTTATTCCCCTTATGTTCCACGTTGCGAGCTTCCAAATTTTGATATCTGCTTCCTTTTTATGTTTACAATTTCGCTACTACTTGCTATGTTAACACTTATTTCTCTAAAGTTATCCTTATTTGCTTTGTCCTTGTTTATATTAGCCGTTTTTCTTAACCCATTCACTGCTGATTCAAAAATGTATGAAAACTACAGATGCTCAATATAAATTTGTTTATATGTACATACTATATTCATTTTTCGGTAAAACGATTCTAACGATTTTGATAAAATTGTTAACTAGGGATTTTTTGAGCCGAAAAGACGATCCAGATAGGCGTCTTGGTAAAAATTCGGAATCAACAGTTCTTAAGAACATTTTAATTCTTCGGGAACAAATTTTTTATCTCCTAAACGGCTCTATCGATTTCGATGAAACTTGGTAACCAAGGTTTTTTTGGTCCGAAAAAATAATATAGATGTCATTTGCAACAGTAGCTGGGCTGCATACTGTAGTCTAGGTCTATTTGTATACGACACTTGTTGGAGCTGTCCACAGGGACCAATCGGTGGCGGTAATTAGGAATCATAAGAAGGATATTTGTTGATTCTACAGTATACAGGGTCCGCCATTAGTGCGTGAACAGTCTGAGAAGATATTAAAATAAAATTTTACCCAGTGACGTACATATATTAGGACTACATTTTAAAATTATGTTCATTTTATTTTACCAATGATGTACAGAGTGTTGATATAAACTTACTTTTTATAAATAGAACACCCAATATATTTTTACATATTTGGATAGCCCTATAAAAATCTAGCAAAATAATATAGAGTTTATGGATCTTTTCCTAATGGAGGATCATAAATCAGGAGATAGGATTCAGATGGAATCATTTGTAAACACTCAGTGTGAAGTAGTATTAATCAATTTGCAACAAAATTAATCATTGATAGTCTTTTGGTTTCTATATACCATAAACATGTTTTATATTCTTTAGTTATGCAGAGTAATGAAAGTTTGCAAATCCAATAATTACCAAAATACCCTATATTATTATGCTGCATTTTCATGGGGCTATTTAAATATGTAAAAAGTAGTGTCATATTTTTTTAAAAAAAGTAAGTTTATGTCAACACTCTGTATATGATTGGTACAATAAAATAAAAATAACTTTAGAATGTGCCACTGGACAAAATTTCATTTTGATATCTTTTCAGGTTTAGGAGCTATCCTCCGTTCACGAACTAATGGCGGACCCTGTATATATTCTTGCCGGAACATTTGTCAGCATTCGGGTTCGATACACCAAACTGATGAGATCTAATAAGATCGAAACCGGTCGTTGGTTTCCAAACTCTAAATCTGATAAATGTTCAAGCCTATTGGTCATTTAGATTATAGTCTTCTGGGGCTTCCCTAGAGAGCAATCGCTTTGTTAAGTGTTTGTGGCTCAACTGTTGATAGTTTAGTTACTTATATTCCACTATACACTCTAAGGGGGCTGCATAGTCTAGTCTAGGTTGCATTCTATTTGCATCGGTAATTTTAGTAAAAATTTGGGGTCACAATTATTAGGGACATCTTCCTGATTGAGAAACAAACTTTTATCTCCGAAAAGTTTCTATCGATTTCGATGAAACTCTTGTAATTAAAGGTTTTTTGGTTCAAGAAAACGATCTATATAAATTAAGGATCATCATTTTTTAGGGGCACCTTCCTCCTTAAGGAACAATTTTTATGTCCAAAACGGCTCTATCAATGTCGATGAACTTGGTAATTAGGACATTTTTGGGTCAGAAAAATAATCTAGATATCGAAACAATTTTAGTAAAAACTCGGATCTTTACTTATTAGGATCATCTTCCTCCTTGAACAACAATATTTTCCCTCTGAAATGGTTCTGTTGATTTCCAGAAAGATAATCACTATTTTTAAGGATGTTTTTCTACTTCAGAAAAAATTCAAACTCAAACTTCAATGAAATTTGATAACTAGAAGATTTTTGAGTGATAAATGCTATTTTAGTAAAATTTCGATGTAACCATCTTTTAGGGACACCTTGCTCGTTGAGCACCGGATAAAGATAAGAAATTTTTAGAGTAAGGAAAATAGACCTCTTGAGATTTTTAGAACAAAATGACACTTCGAGAAAAATTACATTTATAAAACGAACAGAAAAAGATACATATTAATTAGGCGAGCCAATCACAGCAAACCAGTTTGCAAGATTCCAAAAAAAAAATTAAATTTGTGCCTATTTTATCTTTCCTGCACTACAGTGACTATAATATATTTTTCAAATTGCATTTCACTTTATTCACAATTCAGTTTGTTATTTTATCGAACATAAAAATAACAAAGCAAAGATAAACAAAATATATCTGGCAATAAGTGCCCCCCTTAGCCTATCCTTTTAAAAAATTGCACCAGAAATATTGTACAAGTAATAAATAGCATAAGAATTAGGGTTCCTAGGTTTCTAACAGCAAAACGGGTTACTGATCAAAGGGAGGGAGATGAGCGTGGGTGTCGATAACAATAAAAAATGCCCCAAAATAATTTTTGACGACCAAAAATGAAAAACGGGCCTAACTTTAGTATTTGCCAATAATTTTTTACGATTAAAATACAGTTATCCCAAAAAAATTGTCGACTAAAAAAAGATATCTTGCCCTTGAATTCTCAAAAATCGGTATTTTGTGCGTCCTCCTGGGCATGAGGTTAGGTAGAGATTGTAAAATTTGACAAATCAAACTATAATTATATGATAACAAACTGAACAAAACTTTAAAAAAAATGTAGGTTATTATTGTACGTGTAATTTTAACTTTACAATGCGATTCAACGTTAATATGAAAAAAGTGAATAAAAACGAGAGCTGATTTAAATATGAACAATGTTGTAACATTATTTGAATTAAGCGAAATTTTTGAGTCCTATACACGCTGGGCGTGTTTTGAGCACGAAGCGATTGTTCCTATGGACACGCTAGGCGTGTTCTTAGCATGGAATGCGTTAATTTACTTTTTTTTTGTTCCTCAACCTTATCCTCTTCCTTATCCATTGCCGTCGTCGTCTTTATGTGATCCTTTGAGTGTTTTTTTATTAGTTTTTTAACATTGGAGTTATTATTTCTCTTTTTGAGTCATCCCATCTCCAGTCGATAACTTCAACATTTATTTTGTTGTACCCAATTTTAACTGTTTTTCCTTCATTTCTTAATTTTTTAGCTTTCTCTCTAATTACTTTTGTTTATTTCTTTCGTTTTGTGACATGTCCTCTATTATGAATATTCTATGATTTTTCACTTTCTTCAGTTTGTGCTTGTTTTTTAGGACATTTATTTTCTCAATTTCATTTCCCAATTCAATTAGGCATGTTGTATTTCCAAGTTTTATCACTTTTTTGGCATTGACTTTTATTCCTATATATTGTTCTAGCATGCTTCTTATTTCTTCCATTTGTCTTGCCATATTTTTGTTTTCTAGCGGTAAAGCGTTTATAACTATATTGTTTTTTCTTTTTCTAAACTTTCTAGGGAACGTTTTACGTCTTTCATTTCTTTAACAGTTCTTTTATTTTCCTCTTTTATGTGTTCGTTTTCCTGTTTCAATTTAGTGTTTTCTTGTTTAATTTTCACTATTTCTTCCATGACTTTTGTTTGTTCATCACCTATTTTTAATAATTTTTCTTTTATTTCCTTTATTCAGCTATCAACCGGCGCATCATATTTAGTAAAGCGTCGTAACTTCTTCTTCTCCTGTATTCTTTTTATTGGTGTTCTAAAAGTTTTGCTGCTCTTTCAGAAGAAGTCTGCGCTTTTTCTTCTTTTTCCTTTTCCAGTAGTATGTTCATCCTCGCTATCCATTTTATTTCTATACCTATTGGTTCTTGGTATAGTCCTGTTTATGATTATTTGTCGACGGTAGATCCCTTTCCAATATTTAGGCAAACAAATTGTTACCGGCTCGCCGTTTCACTTCTCAAGTGGATATTTTTATCACCATTTATCAATTTCTTCGCGATAACTCGCGACCTTCTATTTGTTTCAGGTGTTTGGATTTATTGGTTATTATATTTATACAATTTTACCACCTTTGGTTTGCTATTTTACTGCACTTTTTAGAGCTAAGAAGCCACGGACCAATACTACTTTACTATTAATATTACTATTGTATACAAGTATACTAAAGTATAAAAAAATACACTAAAAACATTTCTACAGTCTAACTCTTCTAACATTCTGACAAAGTAGCTGCAGAAAAATCTCTTTTTTTTAAATTTTTTTCAAATTTTGATTTCGTTCATAATTTTTTAAAGTTTTTTTTAAGTTCAAGTTTCCTCTTAGCGTCCAACTCTTTTTCTAACTGGCAACAACTTTAATTCCTACGTTTTTATTTTTGGCAATTTTGGGAATTATTGTTGTTATCTAAATTTGTAATGTCGAAATGCGTTTGATTCTTCCGAATTTCGAAAATAATTTTTGCTAAAAAGTTAAATATCGTTTTTTTTGGAAAATTTTCGGAAAACGAATGTAGAACCGTCAGATTTAAATTGGAAATTTGGACGAAAAAAGACCAAATTTCTCGAAAATCCCGAAATTTACGGAAAAAGTCCAAATTTTAGGAAAAATGTTGAAACAGGGGTTTGAACTAAAAATCTTGAGAAAAAAATAGCAAATTTGGAGAAAAATTCGATATTTTATTTTAAGCGCCCAAGGTTTCTTAGATACATAAAAGAATGTTAAGAAAACTAGAAAACAAACGTGTTTAACTCATGCACATTCATTTTAGAACACGTGGATGCTTCTGAAAGATCCTCAATGTTGTCCCTAAATTTGGGGACAAACTTCAAAATTGGCAACCCCGCAAATAGCGAAGTTCCATGATAAAGATAACACTGTCGAGATTGGGGTAGAAATTTTAGAAAAAAATGAGACATTTCGATTGTAAATTTGAAACTTTCGGAAAACGAATGTAGAACCTTCAGATTCAAATTCGGAATTTGGAAGAAAAAAGACCAAATTTCACGAAAATCCTGAAATTTACGGAAAAAGTCCAAATTTTAGGAAAAAGGTTGAAACTGTAGTTTGAACTTAAAAATCTTGAGAAAAAATATCAAATTTAGAGAAAAACTCGATATTTTATTTAAACCACCAAAGGTTTACTAGATACATAAAAAAATATCAAAAAAACTTAAAAAGAAACCTTTTCAACTCGTGCACATTCATTTTAAAACACGTGGATGCCCCTAAAAGATCCCTAATTTTGTCCCTAAATTTAGGCAGAAAACTTCATAATTGGCAATCCCCTCAAATAGCGAAATTACGTGCAAAGGTGAAAATTTCGAGACTAAAGTAGACATTTCGATTTTAAAATCGACGTTTTCGGAAAACGAATGTAGAATCGTCAGATTTAAATTAGGAATTTGGAAGAAAAAAGACTACATTTCACGAAAAATCCCCAAATTTACGGAAAAAGTCCACATTTTAGGAAAAACGTTATAACTATAGTTTAAACTGAAAATCTTGAAAAATAGACTGATTTTAGATGGTTTTTTTTTGTCATTTCGACTTTTTTTTAAAGAATTCAACTTTTTTTTAAAGATTGAATTTTATGACGAGATGATGAGATTTTGTTTTGAAAATTTCGAGCCTTTCTGAAAATTTCGACTCTTTTTTTAAGTTTTTTAATAGCTTTCATAATTTTTTAATAGTTTGACCATTTTGAAGATTTGGATTCTTTTTTTGGAAATAACGAATTTTGTCGAAAATTTTATTTACTCAGAAATTTCTACCATTTTTCAATTTAAATTAGATTTTTTGTTAAATGCGAACTATGTTAATACTTTTATTTTTTTTCTTAAAATTCAAAGTTCAAAATTGTGGTATTTTCTTCAAACCTACAAATATTTTTTTAAACTTTGATTCTTTCTAGAAACCTGGAAATGTTTCTAAAATTTTTATGAAAAATGTCAGATATCGAAAATCTTTTTTGGATTTGGAATTTTAATTCGAAATGTCTAGAAAAGTCTACATTTAGAGTAAATAAACGATAATTATGACTGTATTTATACTTAAAAATAATTCATTAATATTTTTTTAAATATTTGCTTTTTTAGAAATTTTAAATTTCCAAGCAAATAGTAGGATATGTTAATTCTTAACAAATTTACACTGTTCGAACTCGAAATTTTTAGTTTTTTAAATCCTCAATTTTAGAAATAAGTTGACATTTACAATTACTCTCTGAATCCGAAGAAAAAAGAAGCTATAATTTCTGAAAAAAAAAGGTTTGAAGTTAAAATTCTCTAAAAAAATCTCTAATTTCCAAAAGATAAAATCTATTAACAAAAGCTAATCACACTCAACATTTTGTTTTGAAACAAAATTCAAAAAATAAGATTCGATATTTCCTGAAACTTTTAATATTTTCTCTAAATAACCACGGGATCTTTTAAATTAAATGTCTAGAAAGAAAGTCAAAATATTTTAAAGAACTCTGAATTTTGAATCAGTGCTAATGTAAAAATTTTGAAAAACTAAATTCATTAATCTTTTTTTTTAATTTCGACTTTAATCTTGACATTTTTAAACTCTTTGTAAAAAGTTGCAAAAATTTTATAAATTTTCTGAAAATATGAATTTAGTTGAAATGTCGTGATTAAAAGTAAAAAATTTCTTAGTTAAAGTTGAGATTTGATAACTAAGATAAAAATTTTAATGGTTTTTTAAAAGTTTTCACTTGGAAGTCGAATTTTGGAGGATAAAGTCGAATTTTTGAAATCTTAATCGAAATATAAACAAATTAACTTTATAACAAAAAATTTCGAAATTTTTTATTAAGTAAAAACTTTTTAAAAAAATTAGAAAATTCGAATTAAAGTGATGGGTAAAAGTTATTAAATACATTCTGAATTTTCCAACTTAAAAATGCTCAAGTTTTGTGTACAACTTAAAACTTATAAAAGAATCTACATTTTAGACATTTTTTTAAAAGTTCAATCGCCATGCTAGAAAAATTATAGAAGAAATTCATGAAAATAACTTATTAAAAAATGACTTCTCAAAATAATGGCTTATAAGATATTTTGATTTTTTTAGTAAAGGATCTAATATTCAAAATTTTATTCAAATACCGAATTTAAAATATAAATTTTTAAATTCCAAAACTGTAATCACAAGATCCAAGTTTTTCTCAAAATTTGGTGTTAAATCTCGAAAAATTGCTTGTATAAATTTTCAGTTCTTCTCAAAATTTGAATTTTTTTCTCAAAATGGGGTTTAAGCTTAAAAAACTTGCAAAATTTAACATTATTTTAATAGAATGTAAAAGATAAGATTGAAATCTCAAATAATAAAAAAAAGAAATTTCAAGAAAAGTTTAAAATTTTTTAGAAAAAGTCAAAATTTTGAGAAAAATACGAATGAGTTCAAGACAAAAATTTTAAGATTTAGGGAGAAAATTCAACAATGAACTCGAAATTTCCAGAACTTCTTCATTTGAAACTGTCATACTCCTTCTGAATATTCTGAGTATTCTGAGTATAACCTGAAATCTATTTTTTTTTAATTTCGACTAAAGTTTCAAAATGTTTTTTTTTTTGTTGTTAATTGTGAGTTTTGGCCTGTTAGTGCCATTTTTTGAGTATTTTACCTTTTTGGTGCCCTCTTTAGATTTTCGTTGTTGCCTAATTTAACATTTTGTTCACCATTTATACATTGCTTGATTGTGCGTAAAATCCGGTCTCTAATAATAATAAGAAATGGCGCCAAATTTGAACAAAAAAAAACATCCTTGCATTTCAACCCGAAATCAAAATGATCCGCAACCAGGGGGGGCTGGGGGGTTGCAGCCCCCCAGTCCCCCCCCCTGGTTACGGGCCTGATACCAGTATAATTTTAAACATTTGTGTAAAAAATCAACAAGACAAATTCCTAGTTACATAAATAGGGTAGAGTTGTAAATAAAACATTTATTCTGAAATATTTTCCAAGGAAATCTATTTGTTTTTTATTATTTCTGAAAATAAAAATATTTGTATATTCAAATTTATAACAAAATATTAATCTTGCATAAAATAAATATGAACCTCCTTAAACACCGCTAATTATAAAAGTAAATAAATAAAACATGATACCAGTCTTTATTTAGAACATTTGTTTAGAAAAGCAAGATGAATGTAAAAGTTCATAAATTTAGGATACCGATTGATAAACTTTTATTTACAAAATTATAAATTTTCATTTTCAACAGATAAACAAAAAAAAATTTAAAGAGTCTCCATGCATTAAATGGTTCCTGTCGAAAATAGTGTGAAATGTTTGGCGCCAATTTTGTTTTTAATTCATGCCTGATGAGTTTTCCTATGGTAATTTAAGTTACTTCTAGAATTAAAAAGTTTTCCACATCCCACAACGCGGCATTGATATGGTTGGCTCAAATGATAGTTCCTGTGAAACGTAAATTCTTCACGACTCTTGGTACTAAACGAACAATCGGAACAATTGAAACAATCCCAATTCAATCTTCGGAAATTACGACGCAATCCCACATCTGATTGACAGGATTTAATTTTATGCCCCGAGTTGTCATTTTTGTTGGTCCCCGAATGAAAACTCGAACGATGTCGATGTAAAGCTTCTCCACAGATAAAACTCTGTTTACATGTTTCGCAAACTGGGGCCATAATAATATGGATTAAACAATGAGCTTCCAAAACGACCCGCGATGAAAAATTTTGTTCGCAAATTACGCAACTGACGTTACTTAGTTGCGAATAAGCGCCGCAAATTTTGTCTTCGTGTTTTAACAAATTCACCTCGTAATTGTAACGTTTGCAACATTTGTTGCAAGCATAAGATTGATTCGTATGACACACTTCTGTGGTATGTCGTCTAAACTGGTCGAAGTGTCTGAAGATTCGTCCACAAATCGGACAGATGGTGCAGATTATTTCAGGATTTTCACCTGCTTGGGAATGGTTTAGAAAATGTGCTTTAAGTTCAATTGAATTGTTGAAAACTCTCAGACAAATAGTGCATCGGTGGGATTTACTTGCTGAATTGTTTTGGTCAACGACTTCAATTTCATAAATATGGCTGGAATTATTTTTATCATATTGAGAAGATTCTTTGAAATTCTTT
The DNA here is from genome assembly GCA_028583605.1 of Dastarcus helophoroides. Lineage (NCBI taxonomy): Eukaryota > Metazoa > Arthropoda > Insecta > Coleoptera > Bothrideridae > Dastarcus > Dastarcus helophoroides. The sequence continues at coordinate 20,406,240 of CM053336.1, forward strand.
CTTTGTTCAACATGGTGTGACCATTTGGGGGGAATATCAGATGTGGGAATTTCTCTATAGTGCATTGAGGACTGCTGAAACAAACTTATTTGCTGCGAATGCAGCAATAAATGTTGCATTAGAAAGTAATATCGGTCGAAAAAATGTTTACAATATCCACACATATATCCTGTAACTTCCGATGTTGCTAAATTTGTACATTTTTGATCATCTTCACAGACCGGTAATGGCACATTTGACTCACTTTGTTCGGTACTGCAATAATTAAAATCGTGACTATTATCTCTTGATGTTCGCTCATTTTCATATGCGTCGATGTTCCCACAACTTATATTTTTAATAATATTGCTAGCGCCCTCCAAATTCTCCGTTTCAATCACCATACCACTATCTTCGTGGAAAATAGATAAATTCTTACTCACACAACGTATAACATCAGTTTCGCATTCTTTTTTCCCATTTAGGTCCGTAAGGATGTAAGAGTTTTTCATGTTTTGTACCCTCATTATTTTTCCATCGGCAATAATAATTTCAGAACTAGTGCGGTCATCAAAATTCGACGACGCACAATCGTGTTCTAAAATTTTCTTGGCGATATTTGTTAATTTCGCGCTAGAAATCGGTTCATCGCTAACATTTTCTAAGAGTCCTTTTGCGCCCATTTGATTTTGGTCAGTCGAATTTTTAGCGACGTTCGCGGACATTATGTCTGCTATTGATGTTGAATTTTTCCATAGTAGTTGCTCGTTTTGTTTTATTTTCAGTTTAAACGCGTGGAAATTCGTCAGAGTATTCAAGCAATTTTGGCATAGTTTGTTTGGTAACTTTGGATGAAGAACAATCTGTAACAATACAAGGTACGGTAAATTAAATCAGAACTGAACTAATTAGGTTTTATATCTGAAAAAGTCTCCTAAATTGGTAGATATTAAGTATAGTAAATTTGACAAAAAAAGTTCTACATTTTCCCACTTCTGATCCCAAGATTGGGAATTTTTATAAATTTCGTTTTAAAAATGGCTAGCGGTCACCCACAACTTTGTCTGCCTACATATGTAATTTGAGAAGTTTTTTTTTAATCCGTCTGTTGCTTCATTTACGTGGCCTTTGCGATTAGAATCTAATTGCATTAGATTCTAGTTGAAAACAGATTCTAATTGCAATCGGATTCTAATTGCATCGTAATTAACTTTTATATCTCAGCGGAGAAAACTGCTTCAATTAGTATCTGGCAAAAATGTTTGCGCGACAAACAGTTCAAAGTCAGTTACAAGTAACTCAATGGGAATCAAATCTCTTGAATACTCATAGGACTGACTAGCGGCTTTAAGTTGAAAGTGTTTAGAACGAACGTACCGTACTGTCGGGGACAAGGAAGGCCGAAACTAGTCTACGATTGTGGTTGTAAACATTCTCAACTTCGACACGTTTAACTGTTTAATTACAGAACATTTAATTAGTCATATGTAAAGTCAATCCGAGGCCGCTTGTATCAACGGATGTTGCGCTGCATACCGTGATACAAGCTGTTGCCTCATTTAGTGGCCTTTGCGATTAGAATCTGTTTGCATTAGATTCTAATTGCAATTATATTCTAATTGCATCGTAATTAACTTGTATATCTCAGCAGAGAAAAATGTTTCAATTAGCATGTAGCAAAAATATTTATATGATAAATCCAATGCCATACAGCAGGATTTCCCAATCAGCTAGCCGCACCGTTGCTTTTTTCAAAATTCCTACTTTTTAAAATAAATTTTTACTTATTTCAAATTTTCGACCTTTTAAAAAAAATTTGATCCTTTCAAAATTTGACACTTAATAAAAAACTTCTGCTACTGTTTAAAACTTCGGCTTTTTTTTATTTATGATTTCAAAAATTGCGACTTTTAAAAAATATTTCAGTTTTTAAACTTTCAATTTTTTCGAAAATGTGGAATTTTTGGAAAAGTTACATTTGTTCCGATTTTATTTCGGAATTAGGACTTCTTTTTCCAAAATTTGCACTTTTAAAGATTTTTGACTTTTCTGAAACGATGTTTGTAAAGATACTTTTTTAAATTATCGATTTCGATTTTTAAAAGGTTCGACCCTTTCGAAAACTTCAACCCTAGATAAAATTTCAGAAATTCAGATTTTTTCGAAAATTTCAATTTTTTTTATGTTGAAACTTTATTGAGAATTTCGATATTTTTTAAAATGTCGATTGTTTTATTACTGTTAACGTTTATTGTTAACGTTTCGAATTTCTTTGAAAATCTTGATTTTTCAAAATTTCATTTTTTGAAATTAAACTTTAAAAAATTTCGATTTTCTTGGCAAATTTCGGTTTTTCGACTATTTTTCAAACTCGCTTCTTTTTTTTTAAACCTTCACCCTTATTTGAAAATTTTAAATGTTTATATTAAAATTTTGAATTTTCCAACATTTTTACTTTAAAAATTTGATTTTTTTTGAAATTTTCGCACCTTTTTCCAAAATTTTAATTTTTTTGAAATTTAAAATTTCTAATTTTTTTTTGAAATTCTTAATTTTTTTTTAATTTTGGCTTTAAAAAAATTCCGACATAGTTTGAAATTTAATCTACTTTTCAAAACTTTAAACTTTTTTTTTAAATTTAGATTTTTTTTTAAATTGCGACCCTTTTCACGTCCGGATTTTTATTTTTTTCAAAATTTATTTCATTTGAAATTTTTGACTATGTTTCAATATTTCGACTTTTTTTAAATTTAAATAATTTTTTGTTAAACTTCAATTATTTTGAACATTTTGATTCTTTGAAAATATTTACTTTTTATGAAAATTTCTCCACTTTTTTAGATTTTTACTTTTTTCAAAATTTTCGAATCCAAAATTTTAACTTTTTTTAACATTTCGACTAGCATTTCGACTTCAACATCTCGCATTATTATTTATTATTAATTTTCAAATTAAAATTTTCGGCCAATTTTCAAATTTCAACATATATTAGTATTTCGAATTTTTTTTTGATTGTCAGCTTTGAATCGAATTTTCGAGTTTTATTGAAAAAACTAAAAGAGGGGGCATGAATATATTTTTTATACCCCGGGGGAACACAACATTACAAAGGCTGGAAACCCCTCTTCTACAGTAATATCACACGACTAAAACAAGCCACCGGAAAAGTAAGATTTTTTTAATTTACCCACCAATTGATACATCGATAAAATATATCGATACCATTGATACATCGGCACGAAGTATCGATACAAAAATATCCAATATCGAAAAGAAATTAACGATGTTCTGGATAGTGTTGGGTTGCTACATAGCAATCTGCTACTTTGTCACTACTACTTATTGAGTAGCAGTTGGAATAGTTATCAGTTCCTAAAAGTAACTGCTACTTTTGGAACAAATAAGATCTTTCAGTCGCAGTTGTTACACATAACATTACTGCTACCTGCTACTTTACTTACTGGACTCGATTAACTCTGTGTACTTTTGGTTCGTTTCCTTAAAGAATTGTGGGCTTTATCAGTATTTCTCTTCTATAGTCGGAAGCATCTTGGAATTCTAATGTTTTATCTGAATATAAATCATTTCGTTCTTGTAATAAATAATAAGTGATCTGGATAATCATGAAGCTTATTTTTATATTTTTACCCTTCTTTATCTTTAATTAGTTACTATTAGAAGATTATGTCAAAATAAAACAGCTTAATTGTACTGATACCTTTATTTGCTATTGACTGCGAAATTTTACGATTTAAATCACAAGTTTACCTCTTATAAATTCAGACGTCTCTTAAAATTCTAATAATAGCAAAAATGATCAGTTATACCCTATATTCGAGTTTCCCTTTATAAAAGATTGTCTGCTAAATGAATTTAAAACATATCCATGTACCAATTCTATCGTCCGAACGTATCTGCGACTTCAGTGATTTAGCGTAGGTAGTGCTATTGTTTAATCGTACTGTGACAAAGTAACAGGAACGACTAAGTAGCAGGAACAGTTTAGTGGAATAGCAGCTATTTCTTGTCGGTTACTCCTTACTGCGATTTGCGATCGCCTAACAGTGACAAAGTAGCAGTAGCAGGTACTCTTTGCAAGTTGTTAATTGCTCTGTTCCATTCCGTTCCGACTTTCAGTATACTGAGACTGCTATATGTGATCGCCAAACGCGTTTTCATAATAAGTAACAGTGACAAAAGTAGCAGCTATTTGAAACTGTTACTTGGTTGTAACAGGAGCAACTCGTAACTGCTACTTGTAAATAGAAGTTTTGCCCATCCATTAGTTCTGGACACATAAATGTGTCGTGTGCATCCCTAATAGAGTATATTCAGTCAAGGAGTCATTCAATGATTCTTGTCTTTGTCAATGATTCGATCCAGCGAGCTTAAAAATTATTTGGTTCCTTCCACCTTCTTGTTTGTGCTTCCCAGCTTTCTAGAAGTATTTTGCTGTTTACGCCTTAATTAATTAACAATCAAAATTACGATAAATCATAAATTCAACTCTCGATGGGGTCCGATGGCATTAATTTTGTGAGTAGTTAACATTTGCAACAAAATAAAATAAAAACTTACATTAATATTTAGATCTAAAATGATGTTGTAAATACGAGTTGCGTTGCCATTTAGCACAAAAGAATTTATATAACTTTCGTTTGACACCGATAAGCACAGTCTACAAAGTTTATTATTGTCTACGACATTTAGATTAGAAACCATTATTAACTAAATTTGCAAATATAAACAATACCAATAAAAATAAATTAGTAAACAAGCAATCAATTCACCGAGATATCAAAATAATTAAGAGGTTAAATTCACAGATACAAAACATTTCATAGATTAAACTACCATAGAATTGTGTTATACTAATATAGTCCATTTCAGATAACACTGCATTATGAATTATAGAATAAGGACAGTGCGCGCCCTATATTGGCCATGTTTAAAAATTTGACAGAAATGAATCTAGAAAGTGGAGTAGCTCTATCCATATATGTAATACCATATAAGTATTACATATATGGCTCTATCTATTTATATCTCTCTCACTCTCAACAGGTGTTTAATACCCATATTTATTTACTTCATTTCTTATTGGTAGTGGAAATCCATCACTCTTAATGTCAGGAGAACGTACTACCTACTCTCTAGACGCTTTTTCGACACCGTTTCCTACTGTCGTGCACTATCCTCCTTCTATAATCCGTGCTCTGCATAATAGTAGGCGTGAACTTCTAATTTTGTAACGAAAACAATAAGAACTATTAATATCTACACATGATTGTGTGGCAGTGCTATGGCATTTCTTACTGGTTTTTTTACATTTTAAAATCCTAACCGTCCTAACTTATCTGTCATTAAATATTTTGATTTGTTATCGGTTGTTTTAAGAGTGATTCTTTTGTATTTGATGTCAATTTCTGCTGAAATGTATTAAATTGTAAGTAATGGTAATAAAAATAATATGAAAAAAAAAACATTTATTCCGATTATTTTTGCCAAACAACCCCTGAAAGATCGGCAACACATTAATCATCAAAATGATTACTTGTCAAGCCCGCTTTAATTCTAGTGCTTTTTTTAAGGACTTTTCTAAAGATTAATTTAATACTTAATGGCCTACTCTTATGCAGATTTGTATATATTTCGACCAAATCCCTTAATGGAATATTCCGGTGGTTCCCAAAATGTGATCATCGCCTATGCCACAAACGAAACCTGAAAATGTTCCAATATTAGCCAGCTTCTGCAGCAGAAACTACAGTGGACAAATATCATTCAGTTGAGTTTTTAAAAATAGAAAATTTGAAGTAAAAATTCGACTTTTTTAAAACAAAGGCGAAATGAAAAATGTCGAATTTTCAGATTAGAAAAAAATTATAATAGTAGATAAAAAAAGACTTCTAAACAAAAATCGAAATTTTAATTTAAAATTCAACCGATATAAAGTCAAACTTTGAGAAAAGAACGTTCAATTTTTGGAATGAATTCGAAATATTGAAAAAAAAGCCGAATTTTGAGAACAAATCTAAATTTCAAGCAAAAGACCACTTTAAAAATATCCAACTTTGAAAAAATTGCAATTTTCAAAAAAAATTGACGAATTGAAAAAACTCTACATTTACAGAAAAAGAGCGGAATGTTTGAAAGAAAGTGAAATTTTGAGAAGAAACGAAGATGAATTTCGAAAAAAAATTAAAGTTCAAGAAGCATACGTGTTTCACTATTGAAATAAAAATCAAAATTTCCATTAAAAAAATCCTCTCATCAGAACATATATTTTCTCTTTACATCAGACAGAGAAGGAGTCAAGCTTCACACTCTATCCCATTATTCTACGTCCAAGTCTTGAGAAATTACATAGCTAACAAGCTTATCCGTCTCTTTACATTGTTTTTAAAAATAATGAGAATTAAAAAGAAACACAAACAATGAAAAAACCTCTCAGAAATAATTTATTTACAAAACAATTAAATAACCTGACAACATAATATAATTTATTCCTAGTCAAATTCTAAACAATTCTATGTTTTCCTTTGAGATGGACAGCTACATGGTGCTTCCTCCTGAAAGTTGCTGTACAATAGGGACATTTGTAAGGTCTTTCATCAGTGTGCATCCTCATGTGCAGCTTCAAATTATGCGGTGATATAAACCTAACATCACAAACAGGACATATCTGATCTTTCATATTTAAATGCCTCTTCACATGTTCATACAAATGTGTGTGAGCCTCAAACTCTTTATCACAATCATTAAAGGAGCAACGATACCGTTTTTCTTTTGTATGTAATCGATAATGACTTTTATAATTATTAAATGAAAAAGAAGTAAAATTACAAAAATAACAGATGTACAATTTCTTTGCCAAGAGTTTCCCTGTATGACTATCAAATCGTACTGATGTGCTAAATATCTGACTACAAATTTGTCCATTCGTCTTGTGTTCGGAATGCAATTTCTTAAAATGCTTCCTCATTAAACTAACATTGGTGAATGTTCCTTTACAAAGCGAACATGCAAATTTGTACAACTTAGGGTGAACGGCCACATGCTGTTTTAGGGCTTCTAAAGTAATAAATTCAGAATTGCACCCTGGGCAGCCATGTTTGTTCAACAGATACTTAATTGAGTGATGAACCAAGTGTGAAATGGAATTAAATGCTTGACCACAAATTGCGCAAGTCATTAAACTGTCCTCGAGCATAACTCGATTAACATCACTTGAAAACATATGTCCACAGGTTAATGAATCATTTGTTTCATGCAAATCTTCTGATGATAAATTTTTATTTAACATAACTCCGCATTTTTCGCAGAAGCTTAGTTTGTGTTCAAATCTACCATCCAGGCTTAATACATGGGTTAAATAATGCAATTCTCTTTGCATTTTATTCAAAAATTTTACTTTGCACATCTGACATTCATCATTCACTGAATCTTCGTTATTAACTTTAGTCTGCACTATGTTCACATTATGAGTTACAATTTCATTTTCAACTTTATTAATATCTTTTGATGGAGCCACTTCACAATTGTGTGTGGCAGTTTTGTTGCATTTATGAATAAGATCATTATGTCTGGCAATGCTGGCAATATGGCTATCAAGTTTATATTTTCCTTTGTCACAAAATGTTTCTTCATCTAAAATACTCTCCTGATGGCTTTTTCGATGCTCAATTATTTCAGTCGTATCTAAATCTCTATGCAATCTGGTTTTCTGATCAAGAGGGGAGTGGTAGCACATTTCAAATAAAGTTGTAGGAGGATGTTGCATATTATGTTGATAATATTTGTACAAAGAATTAGACGTAACTGAGCAGTTGGCGCATTTGTAGACTTTTCCTTTCAAGCGAGTGTAAAGTAGTTTTTCATTTTGTTCAATTTTGTTCTTAAAATTATATAATTCCAAACATTTGATTTTGCATTGGTTGCACACATTTATTGGCATACAATCTTCATTTATGATCTACAATTATTAACATGAATAGCTGTTACTTAAAGTGTTTTATTTATAATACTTTGATATTAAGCTTGTCTATTATTCGACCGAGTTCAGTAGATTTACCATTTTCAAAAAGGGTGTTTTTAAATGAGCCTTCCTCGGATATGGAAAGGCAAATTCTGCACAACTGGTTCAAATTTTTGGGAATTGAAATATTCATTTCAGATAATTTCACTCATTCACACTACTGGAAATCTTTACCTAATGTCTATTCTTTATGAAAAGTATATTTTAATTTGTAAATATAAACAAATAAATAATTTCTTTAGGTTATGGCACAAAAGACCTACGACTGTCATTCTTGTCATTGCATTACTTAGATTGTAGATAATAAGGGTATTAGATGTTTTGTGATATTTAGCTTGAATCATAGAGCCCGTCCCTGTTGCCAGCTTTTCCAATTTAGAAAGTAATATACCTACCGATTGATTTTCTTTTGTCGTTTAATATAAAGTAAGTGTGATTAAGTAGTTTTTTATTTACTTCAACAATTTAGGTATTTTCTCAAAATAAAAGTGTAAAAATGTTTATAAAAAAGTTAATTAATTAATCTACTGATATACCGTGTATGACAATCTATCGCTTTCTAGAATACATGTTTCCGCTTGTTCAAATGTTGTAAAACATTGAAATTTCCAAATATATTTTTCTTGCAACTTTTATTTATTTACATTCTTTAAATTTTGACAGACTTATACTTTTAATTTTTAGAGAAAATACTTCTCTTGAAATTTTCAACAAAAAAATTCTCCCTGAAATTAAAATTGCTTTAAAATTTATATCCAATTTTGAGATAATGAAGGATTTTGAGAAAAAAAAGTCATAACTTAGAGAAGAAGACGAATTCGACAAAGGAGTCAAAATTTCCAAAAATAATTTTCTTAAAATTTCCAAAGAAATAATAATAAAATACTTTTCTCTGTAATCTTAGCTTTTTTTATTAAACTGTTGACCTGTTTTCCAAAAAATAATGAAATTTATAAAAAGAAGCGAAATATCACGGAACAACGCGTATTATAAGTAAACCCAAAAAAAAACAAATTTTGAAAAAACATAAATTTCCCGAAAATGTCGAATTTTCAACAAAGAAAAATAGACGAGTTCTGAAAAAAAGGCGAAATTTTAGGTGAAAAATTACCATTTTAAGAAAAAGCTTAGATTTTTCAATAGAAAGCTATATCTAAGAAAAAAGATGCAATTTTGGCAATAAATTCGAATCTTTCTAAGCAAATTTCGAGTAAAAGACCAATTTCAAAAAAAATTTGGAGAAATATGAAAAATTATCTAAGAAAAAAGCTTCAAACTTCCAAATAAAGACCAGGCGTAAAAAATAGAAGAAAAGTAGAAAATTCTTCTGAATTCAAAAATTAAAAATCCAGTATGGCGTCCCTAAAAAAACGAAGCGGTTATAATTTCCTCAGAAATTATTTAACCGAGAAAATAATTAACCGTGCCCACATCACTGTCAAATTATAAATTAACCGGTATTCAATTTCATTCTTAGCAGTGTACTGAAAAGCATAAATTGCCGCACTACTTTGCCCATTTAAGTCATTTTCCATCTTCATTAGTAAGACAGATTTAGTCCATTTCAAATAAAAATCTGTATAAGGGTAGGCTGTGTACTTCTAATTTTGTAGTGCCAACAACAAGAACTAGTAATATTTAGATATGGTCGTGTGGCACCGCTGTAACATTTTTTAATGGTGTTCCATGTTCTTGTGACATCTTGCTGTTACGCGACGCAAATAATGTAGTAGAAATTAATTTATTCTAACTTATTGCATTATAATTAACTAGAACTATTAACAAATAAAATGTCTGATCGCGAATTTCAGTTCGACACGTTAAACTTGCTCGAGTTGTAATCATCGAGAGTCTTGCGTCGTTCCAAGTGTCAACCGTCATACTTGTCAGCTGTCACTTCACAGGCCTTGCAGTGTTGCCGCTCCTCCTGCGCTGGAGCTAACGGATCTGTGGCGGATGGTTCTATGAGTTCTACCTATTCGCCACATTCCTAAAATTCTAACCTAAATATTATTAAATATTTTGCTTTGTTGTCGGTTGTTTTAAGAGTGATATTTTTATATTTGATTTCAATTTCTGCTGAAAATTATTAAATTGTAAGTAATAGTAGTGAAAATAATATGGAACGGATTATTTCGGCCAAACAACCCCTGAAATATATGCAACACATTAATCAACATATTGTTTACGCATAAAGCCAGCTTTGGTGGTAGTGATTTTTTTAATAACTTTCCTAAAAGTTAATTTAATACTTCATGGACTACTCTTATGCAGATTGGTTATACTTAAGTTATTCCACTTCTAGTGGGACGCTACTTATTTCTTTAGTGAAACTATGTAGTGTCTGCTTTCTAAACGAAAACTGTTGATATGGCATCGTAACAATTGTGGTTTTATTAATAAAAATTGAACGAACTACTAATTTTATAAGAAACAGATTGAATTATTACACTCTGAAGACGACACGAATAAATAATGTTTCATCTTTGCGGATTATAAAGTTATTTGGCATCAATTTCTAAGAGAAATTTAAATAAGGCGCGAAATTGTTGTAATGCGACACATCAACGCGCTGTACGTCTGCGTGACATGCTCCTCTGACAACAAATAAAAATAGCGAACATATTTCGTGCAGCACTTCAGCCATTTTGTGTAGCTAACAAGACATACGTTCATGGTACCCTAAAACGTTTGTGTTTTATCAATTTTTCCCCAAAAATGGATATGAGTGCGTATTTGACGGCTCCTCTAGAACTGGATAAAATATGTCGGGCCTGTTTGACGGTAAAAGGCGACATGAGGCCACTTTTCGGTGCTTGTTTAGATGAAATGCTCAATTGCTTCGCTTCGATCGAGGTAATGTTATTTTTCTCTTGAACGTCAAGCTGATGCTTTGTTTCATTCTAACGTGAAATTTAGACATTGTCTAGAAAAAGATACAAGATGTTTATGGACATCGACAGTTTTATTGATTGCCGAAAACATCCCAGTGACTCGAAAAATTTATAATTTCAGTATTAAAATTTGTCGAATGTAGTCAGAGTTTTATAGTTTGATCACTTTTTTTGCATTATAATAACTATTAATGTAATTGTCATACCAATTTGTTAATTAATGGCACACAAATATCATTGTTTTATTATGATTGGCATATTGTACGGGTGCTACATATAAAGTTTTAGTTATTGTTCTATTGTGTTGGTTTAGATTTAGATAAGCGTAGAACGTATGTAGATACAATTGTTATAAATATAAATTGATAATCTTGTATTTTATAAACCGTCTGTTTTTACATTCAAACGAAAAGTTTATAAGAAACCAAGCAAAACTGATTTTTGAAGTAAAAACTTCTTTACTCGCTAAGCGACCAAAGATAGGAAAAAAATGCATGGAATTGTCGTATATATAATATACTTATATATATTGCGTTACCAAAAATCGCCCTCTGAACTACTAGTCGATTGCTCTACCACCGCGCCACTGAATTTAAATTGAATATGCGAAAATTTGTATACTATAATTGTTTAAATTAGCTGACACATCTAATCCGACACTTTAATATTGGACTTTTAAACCTTTCTAACACTCGGATAATCCGGCTAATCCGCCACCCGCTAATCTGGGTGAAAATATAAAAAAGAAAAATTAGGGGGGGGGGACAAAATGAAAATATCAACAAAAAAAATGGGGGACGGGTGCAAAATGAAAATATGAACAAGTAAAATAGGGGGAGGTAAATGAAAAAATATAAAAAGTAAATTAGGGGGAAGGGGTGGCGAGTAGATGTTAGTCGCCGCCCTCAATTATTTGTACTTCTCCTTAACTGAGAGAAACCGCTGAAAGTTTGGAAAAATATTTTTTTTAAATATCTTGAAATTTGTTATATCATAGTTTTAAGTTTTCACTTCTGTCGGCAGTCCCCATAACTGCCCAAGTTTTTCTTTTCAATCAAACGTAACACAAGTGGCGCATCCAAAAGGAGGCTTATGAATTTTGAAAAGTAGTCACCACATTTTGAAAAAACGTCAAAGATTTAAAAAAATCTTTTTTTTTAAAAAAAGTCGAAACATTTTAAAGTCACGTTATTAAAAAAATGAAATTATCCAAAGAAAGTACAGATTTTTAAAAATAAAAGTTGAAATTTTGAGGAAAAAGTCTCAATTTTAAAGAATCTAAATTTTGAAAAAAATCGAAATTTTAAAGTCCAGATTTTTAAATAAGTTAATACATATTTTGAAAAAATTGAAAGTTTAAAAAGTTTTTATTTCGTAATTCTTTAGAAAACCAAATTTTCAAAACAATTTGAAACTACTGAAAAAAAAGCGTAATTTTCGAAAAATTCCAAATAGTTAAAAAAAAATCAAAATTTTTAAATGTCAAAATTTTCTAAAAGGTTTTCTAAAAGTTAAAATTTTGGCAAAGGGCGAAAATTGGAAAAAAAGTCGAAATAGAAAGTCAAAATTTATAAAATGTCGAAATTTTCATAAAAAAGTTAAAATTTCCAAAAAAGGCAAGGTTTTCAAAAAAAGTCGAAATTTTTAATTGAAAAATTTGAAAAATAAAGCGAAATGTTCAAAAAAGAATTAAATTTTCCAAAAAGCTGAAATTTTCAAAAGTTCAAATTGTTAAGAAAAACTGCAAGTTTTTAAAAAAAATCGAAATATTGAAAATTGTCGAAATTTTCTTAAAAAGCTAAAATTTTCAAAAAAAGCGAAACCGAAATTTTGAAAAACATTCTTAATATTAAAAAATAGTCGAAAATTTTAAAAAAAGGCCAAAACGTTTGAAAAAAAGTCTAGATTCGAAAATTCGAAATTTTCAAAAATGGTTGCAATTTTTGAAGTCTTACTAACTTTCGAAAAAAGGGCAAAATCTTGAGATGAAGTCAAAATTAAAAAAAAATCAACCATTCCAGAAAACAGCGGAATTTTAAAAAATTCGCATTTTTTTTTAAAATCAAGTTTTCAAAATAATTTCAAAATATTGTAAATAGGCAACATTTTTGAAAATTCTAAATATTTGGAAAAGTCGAAATTTCAAATGCTGGATGAATTTTGAAAAAAAATGTCAAAATTTTAAAAAGGTCGCAATTTTCAAAAAAAGTTAATTTTTTGGCAAAAAGGAAAAATTTTCATAAAAAATTGATATTTTCAAAAACAGAGAGACTGCTAAAAAAAAGTCAAAATTTTGAAAAAGAATCTTAATTTTTAAAGTCGTAATTTTCAAAAATAGTCAAGTTTTCTTATTCAAAAATTTGAAAATTAAAATTAAATGTTAAAAAAAGTACAATTTTAATAAAGACGAAATTGTTAAAAGTTCAAACTATATTAAAAAAGAGGAAAGTGTTGAAACAAGTTGAAATACCGAAAAATGTCGAAATTTTCATAAAAAGTGGAAATTAAAAAAAATCAGAAAAAGGCGTGATGTTCAAATGAATTGAAATTTTCAAAATAATTGAAATTTTCAACAGTTTAAAATAATTGAAATTTTCAACAGTTTAAATTATGAATAAATGAAAATTATTGAAGAAAGTCGAAATTTCGAAAAATGTCAACATTAAAAGTTAAAATTTAAAAAGAGGAGAATTTTGAAAAACATTCGAAATATTGAAAAATGTCGAAAATTTCCAAAAAAAAGGCGAATAATGTAAAAATGTCTACATTTGAAAATTCGAAATTTTCAAAAATGGTTACAATTTCTAGCTTTATTACTTTTCGAAAAAAGGGCGAAATTTTTAAATGTCAACAATGTCAGAAAACGACGAAATTTTAAAAAATTCGATGTTTTTTAAGAAACCAAGATTTTAAAATAATTTGAAAATATTGGAAATAGGGGGAATTTTCGAAAATTCTAAATATTTCAAAAAAGTCAAAATTTTTAAGGGTATGTGAAATTTGAAAAAAATGTCAAAATTTTTAAAAAGGTCAATTTTCAAAAAAAAAGTTATTTTTTGGGCAAAAATTTTCATAAAAGATTGCTATTGTCAAAAAAAGTGACGACTGTCAAAATAAAGTCGACATTTTGGAAATGAATTGGCAAGTTTTAAAAAGTCGAAATTTTGAAAAATAGTCGAAAATTATAAAAAGTTCCATATTTTGAGAAAACGTCACCTATTCACGGTCTGCCATGAGCAAACTTGTACCCACCAAGATTTGAAAATGATCGAAATTTAAAAAAAAGCCAAAAAATGTTGAAGTCATGTGATTCAAATAATGAAATTATTCAAAGTCCAAATTTTCAACAACAAAAAATTGAAATTTTGAGGAAAAGTCTAAATTTTTAAGAAATTGTAAATTTTGAAAAAAGCCGAAACTTTAAAAAGTTTTTAAAAATTCGAAGTTTTTAATAAAACCAAATTTTCAAAACAATTCGTAAATATTGAAAAAAGAAAGAGAAATTTTCGAAAAATTTCAAATACATGGTCGCAATATTAAAAATAAAGTTAAAATTTTGGCAAAAGGCAAAAATTGGAAAAAAAAATCGGAATTTGAAAGTCAAAATTTAAAAAGTGTGTAATTTTCATAAAAAGTTAAAACTTTCAAAAAAGTGAAGGTTTTCAAAAAAAGTCAAAATTTTAAAAAATAGTCGAAATTTTTAAGTCAATCTGTCAAAAAAGTGGAAAGTAATGAAAAAGGTCAAAATATTGAAAACTTTCGAAGTTCTCATAAAAAGTTAAAATTTTCCAAAAAAAATAAAACTTTCGAAAAAAGTCCAAATATTGAAAAACATTCCAAATATTGAAAAACATTCGAAATATTGAAAAACATTCGAAATATTGAAAAATAGTCGAAAATTTCCAAAAAGGCGAATTTAGAAAAAAATGTCTAAATTTGAATAACTCGAAATTTTCAGAAATAGTTAAAATTTTTTTAATCTTCCAATTATTAAAAAAGGGTTGAAATTAAGTAAAAATTTTCAGTCATCAAACAAAGATCCAACGCAATCGTTGCTTGGGTCAATCTATAACAGATTCTTAACCAATTCTTAACAGAAGAAAATTGAAAATCCAAAATTGTGAAAGAAGTACCTAACTGGCAAAGAAAAAGCCAATAAAACGTGAATAAAAATAACATTATTTCGCAAAGAAGCTACAGAGAATTTCCACAAAAAAGTGTCATTTTTTTTTAATTCGAAATTTTTTAAAAAACCAAATTTGCAAAATAGTTCAACAGTGTTGAAAAAAGACATTTTCGAAAAATTCCAGATATGTCCGAAAAAGTCGAAATTTTTAAAAGTAGATTAATTTTGAAAAAAATGTCAAAAAGGGCGCAATTTTCAAAAAAGGTAAATTTAGGTAAAGCCGAAAATTGGAAAAAATCGAAATTTTAAAGTCAGAATTTTAAAAAAGTTCGAAGTTTTCATAAAAAGTTAATATTTTCAAAAAAAAGGGAAGGCTTTTAAAAAAGAGTCGAGATTTTGAAAAAAATAGTCTTTTTTAAATGAGTCGAAATTTGAAAAAAAATCTGATTCCTAAAAAAGTTGAAATTTTGAAAAATAGTGGAAAATCATAAAAAGTGCCACATTTCGGTAAAATGTTAAAAATTTGAAAAAAAATCGAAATTATGAATTTTCTTTTTGAAATGTACTGTTATGGGCTTATCGGTTCGATTGATTACACTTGTTTGATTATACCCACTTTATTACTGAAGTAAACTCGGAACACTTTAACTGAATAATTAACTCACTTATTGATTTCTAATTACTAACTCACTAACTACACTGACTCTAACTGACTGACTACGAGGGAAAGCTGACCGCCTAACATAGTTTTGGCCTCCAGGTTCTAGAACAATCCGGCAGATAAGGCTTATCCTTTGCCGAAATTTCGGGTTGCTTATCTGCCGTTTGCTTCGTTATCGCGGTCGCTTTCCCTTTATCAGATCTTTCTAGAAACTTTTCTTATGCACTAAATTCTACAATTTTCATTTCGTTACAGTACTATAATTTTAACGAAATGATGAATGACATTATTCAAAGAAAATTGCGATTTTCAAAAAAAAAACCCGAAATTTTGAGGAAAATGCCGTAATTCTTAAAAAATTCGCATTTTTAAAAAAATTTCGAAACTTGAAATAGTACATAAAGTCCAAGGTTTAAAAATAATTGAAATTTTGAAAAAATGTCGAAATTATCAAAAAAGTTTAGATTTTCAAAAAAAAAAACGAAATTTTTCGGAAATTCTTAATTTTGAGAGATGATAATTTTCAAAAAATATCGAAATTTTCGAAACAGTATAAATTTTGATGAACAGGAATTTTGAAAAAGTCTTGATTTTGAAATGAAATCGAAATTTCGGAAAAATTCCATCTTTTCAAAAAAAAACTCGACATTTTCAATTGACAGTTTAAAAATTAAAATTTTATAAAATTAAAGTTTTATAAAAATAAAAAATTGAGAAAAGCCGCAATTTTGAAACAGGTGATTTTTTTTTGAAAAGTAACAATTTTAAAAGAAGCGTGGTTACCAAAAAAGAATCGATATGTTGAAAAAATCTAACCCTTCAAAAAACTGCATTTCCAAAAAAAATCAAAGTTTTTATTTGTATTTATATTTTCCTAAAACTCCAAAGTTTTCAAAAAATTCGAATCGAAATTTTCAAAAAGTTGAAATTTGTCAAAAGCTAACATTTTTCTAAAAATCTAAATTTTGAAAAGTAACGTTTTGAAAAAGTAGATATCAAAAGGTACTTGAAGAGGTAGAAATTTTGAAAAAGCAGCAATTATAAAAGGGAAGTGAATTTTAAAAAAATGAAAATTTTAAAAAGAGAGCACGAAATTTTAAAAAGAAATTACGAAAAAAAAAAAAATCAAAATGTTGAAAAAATTCAACCCTTCAAAATACTTTGCTGTTTCAAAAAGAGTCAGAATTTTTTAAAATTTGGAATCGAAAAGTCGAATTTGTTAAAAAGCCACAATTTTGAAAAAAATTAAATTTTCAAAAGTATTCGTTTTGGAAAAGTAGACATTAAAAAGTACTTGAAAAAGAAGAAATTTTGAAAAAGTGGCAATTTTGAAAAAGTAGCAATTTTGAAAAAGTGGCAATTTTGAAAGGGTAGCAGTTTTGAAAAAGAAAAATTTTAAAAAGTAAGAATTTCGAAACAATCAAAGTTTTTAGAAAGTCGCGGTTTAAATAGACGTGCACATTTCAGAAATATTCGCTGTCCCCCCACGTTCTAATCAGTGTTGTTTTAAATTATTGAAATAAAATGCTAGTAAATTCTTAATAATTTTCTACATTATGAATTTTTTACAGGTGAAACCTGATGATGGTTTACCCAATCTTATGTGTGTTCAGTGCGTTTTGCAATGCAGCAGGGCGTACACCTTCAAGCAATTGTGCGAAAAATCTGATAACATTTTACGCCACTACATTTCTCCAGAATTCCAGGTAAATTTTCAATTTTTTAATAAATAAAGAAATTAACAGATTGCGATCCATGAGGAGAGATTTTACCCCTTATGGATTGCATTTAGATTGCTAATTAATGCTCTTTCCGTTTTTTTTTTGGTGGAACGGAGTGGTCCTTTATCTTCATAAATTAATAATCTTGATACTAGTATCTCTCTAAAGATGATTGCTTGGCTATCGAAACGCGTTAGAACAACTGTTGTGTTTTTTATTCTTTTTTGGTTTGAGGGGACAAGATTTATATATCAATTTTTCGTTTGTTAATTTTTTTTCAAAAATTGAAATTACAGGAACAATTGGCTTTAAGCCTGCGAAATATACAGCCTAAAGATGAGATACAATTACCGGATCAATTATCTTTTGAGGATAATATCGCAACCACGGTTATCGAGGAGAGCATAGCAGCGAATTTCATAGCCTACAATGATGAAGATGGAACTGTACAGGTGATTTACTAAACAATTTTAAATCCGTTACTATTTATACGTTATTGTTAAGGTGAAACAAGATTTGTATGCCCTCGAAGATGGAACTTTGGTGGAGGCAACCGAAACAGATCACAGTTATGTTAAAGAGAACGCCACCGACGAAAATATGGAGCTTTCTCCTAGCCCGCCAACTAATAAGACAAATCTTAAACATGCTTGCCCTAAATGCGACAAGTCCTTCGCCCTAAAAGTTGAACTTAAAGTAAGAAACGTTTTTCTATTTTTGAATCATTTATGATCGTACGATTACTTCTAGATACATATGATGATCCATCCGAAGGATTTAGATCATATATGCCCACATTGCAACAAGGGATTTCCCGAAGCAAGGATACTGAGGAGACATTTGAAGATACATATGGATAAGAAACCACACCAGTGTGATCAGTGCGATATGTCTTTTGCCGAGAGTTCCAACTTAAGCAAACACAAGAAATCGCATACTGGAGAACTGCGTAACATAGTCGGTAAGCCCCACTTGTGTTCTGTCTGCGGTAGGGCGTTTAAGTGGGCCTCCAGTTTGTCCAAACACATGAAGTACCACACGGGACACAAGCTGTTATCATGTGAATACTGCGCTAAGCAGTATGTGGAGGTATGTTTCATCAACTTACATTGAAGCTCTAACATTTCAAACAAAAACAATCATTAGTAACTGGGAAATAAAACTGCCACGTTTTTTATGTCACTCGTATATTTAATTCTAGTGACTGCAGGGCTCCGAACCGTTATTTTTTTCGTTCCGGTTTTCGGTTTTCGTTCCAGCAAAAGATTTATATCGATTCAGTTCTGACAAAAATAACAGCTTTTTCCAGTTTTCGTTTCTCGATTCAGTTTTTTTGTTTGATTTTTTAAAAGTTTTTCGAATTAAAAATTGATTTGCTAACATAATTTAGCAATTGTTATGACTTTTTGTTTTCTTTCGTATTATAACATGTAACTGCTCTGACCTTGCCTAAAAAAAGGAAAATAATTTTTGTTTTTCATGTTAAAAAATTTCAAGCTGGAACCCTGAATTTTGAGTTCAGTTTGAGTTCAAATTTCAAGAAAAACCTGAACTTTATAAAAAACTAAATCGCATTTTCGAGTTTAGAAATTTTACATTTAAATTATTCTTTATTGTAGACATTGATCGAAGACATTATCATTATCAATTTTATTTAACATTTCTGCGTTAAATATTTTTAAACTGGGTAGCAGAAATGTTAAATTTAGGTTTAAACTGGGAATTTTTTTGCCGCAATCGCTGTTTGCGGCAATCTAAAACAGATTGCCATTCCTTAATAGAAGATACTGAAATTTAGGATTGTGAAAGGAGTGACCGGCGAAGAAAAAGCCAATAAACTGAATAAAGAAATATATATAATAGTAATATACCCAAGAGTTAAAAAGTTCTAGAATATACAAAATTAAAATTTGGCGAATAAAATCGAAACTTTGAGAAACTTTGCTTTCATAATTTTGGTTTTCTAGAGAACTTGTAACTTTGATTCGCTTTTTCTAACAGAACTGATTTTTGCTGCTTTGACTTTGGTTTCTTGAATTTTGGATTAAAAAGATCAATTTAAAAAAATAAATCAAAATGAAAAAGACCAAAAAATCTATGAAAAGTTTTAAATTGAGATGTTGATGAATTAGTCAAAATTTTGAAAAAAAAACTTTAAAATTTAACAGAATTTTTAAAATTTACACCTTAATTTAGAAATGTTGACCTTAAACCCAAATATTCATTTTTTTTTCTGAAAATGTTGCTGAAAAAAAAAATTCTAGAAAAAGGTAAAATTTTTCAGAAAGTTTTGGTTAGTATATTTACCTTCTTTCGATATTTTAACTTTTTTTTTGAAGTTTCAAATTTGTATGTACTTTTTATTTCTTTTTTCACTAAAATTTCGGCTTTAAATAAAATTTAGTCTTTCTTTAGCAAGTATAACTGTTTTTATCGACATATCGACTTTTATTCTTTAGTTCTAGACATTTTTCTGGAAATTCTGAATTAAGACTCAGTCTATAAATTTAAGTTTAGATTTTTCGACTTTCACCTCAAAAACTCAAACTTTTAATGACTTGAAACTGGGATTAATTTTGAAAAATTGTTAATCATAAATTTAGTTAGTTTTTCCTGAGAATTTAGACTTTTTCCAAGAATGTTAATTTTGTTCTTTAAATTTGGATATTCTTTCGATATTTTGAATTAAGATTCAAAATAAAAAATAACATCAAATATTTAAATTCAAATTAGCACTTTTGCATTTGAAATCTAACTTCTGTTAATATTTTTAGCAAAAATTCGAAATGTTTAATTGAAATGTATATTTTAAGCGTAAAAATAAAAAATCCACAAAAAATTCAATTTCAGTTATTCAGTTATTTCAGTTATATTTAACTTCAATTTTTTTATAGAAAAATTTAAGTTTCAACATCAACGAAAAATTTTCTGAAAACAAAACGCGATTTTCAATTTTAAAGGCGAAATTATAGAAAACATTTTAGCTGTAGCTAAAAAGTTTATGAAGAGATTTAACATTTCGAGAATCGATTTTGGACACAAAAGTTCAAGGATCAAAGGCCCAAACTTTCGAGTTTATGCCAGCAGTTTCGCGAAAACAATTTATATTTTTTTGGTGGATAATATTCAAAAAAAACGCAATTTTGACTTCTAAATTCTAAACAATCTAAAAAAAATATGGCAATTTCGAGGCTAAAGTCGAATTCTTGGGAAAAAATCAACGTTTTCAGAATAAAAATTACTATTTTAGCGTAAACAAAATCGTTGGAGGTTTAAATTAGACATTTTCTAAAATGTCATCATTTACTCTAAAAATTTCGACCCCAATTTCAAGATCCCAGCTTTAACTTGGAATATAATGTTGCATTTTCCCTAAAATTTGTACATGAAATTTAAAAATTTCAAAGTTAAATTTGAAATGCCGGGATTTCTGTTAAAATTTAAAGAAAAAAATCATATCTTGGAATTTTAGGAAGTTTTAGGAAATCGGCAGTGTATAAAATTATAAGAATTTAAATTTGGGATTTCGAAAAAGAATTGAAATACTAAAAAAGATGGAATTTGGAAGAAAAAATTGGCGAAAAATCGAAAATTTAACTAATAACTTTAAAAAAGAGAGATATCAAATGAGGAAAGGAAAATCGAAGTTAAGGAAAGAAGTAAATTTCCAGTTTTCTAAAAAAAGTTCAAGCTTCCAGAAAAGCTTGAATTTGCAAATAAAAATGTAAGGAAAGTCCAGGTCCCTTAGATTGAATGAAAAACAAGCTACTGCTTTATTTTAAAGTTAGGGTGGAGGATATTTTTCTGTTTTAAACTCGAAATTTTAAGAGAAGAAAAGAAATATATTGAGTAGTTTCTAGATAAAAACCGAAATTTTAAAAAAATGTCAAAAATTTTGAAAAAAGATTCAAGTTAAAATTTTAATTTGGTATGTGATTTTGATAATAAAGTCAATATTCTTTAGAAAATGTGGAAATTGTTGGTTTCTCATCTAATTTTTAAACTGAAATAATAGACTGAAAGTGAACTCTTAATTTTGAGATCAAAATTGCACGGATTTGTGTAAAATTTTGAAAAAGAAATTGGAATTTCTAAGAAAAAATTCCAATCTTAAGGATAAAATAAAAACTGTTTTAAGTACATAAATTCAACGAACCGAAATAAACCCATATATTTTTTCCGGTTTCGTTCCGGTTTTCGTTCCGATGAAAATAACGGTGTTTTTCGGTTTCCAGTTTTCGGTTCAGTTCCGATTTGAAGCCCTAATTTCAACAGTTTCGTCATAGGCTTAGCTAGAATAGGGCAGGGTGGGGCCGTTGCCCCTTCCACCTCCGTGTCATGCAGCACATCGACAGTTTATATGTTTTGAAGTATTCAAAAATGTTCCTTTCTTCTTCAAAATTTATCCTTTCTCTGCAACATTTTTTTGGAAGTTTTGACCATTTTCTCAAATTTCGTATTTCTTACTGTTTGTCTTTTTTTTTTTTTTTAATTTCACATTTCTTCTTCGTACTGCCTCAGAATTAATAAATATTGTGTTAACTAGTTAGCTGAATTAAATTTTACATTAAAATATTTAATACGCTTGCACATAAGCTTTGTCACTTACCGACAACGTCCTAGGCAGAGACTAAATAGACTGAACATTTCAATGGTGTCTCATGCGTACAGTTGAAGCTAAAATGCGGGGTAGTGGGAAGCTGCATCCCACTATTCTTGGACATGGCCGGATTAAGTAAAATTTATAAATACGAAACTTGCCGCGTAACGGTTCTAACGATTTAGATGAAACTTTAGAATTAGGGGCTTTTGGACCAATAGGATAATTTTATAAGTGCTTTTTGGTAAAAGTTCAGGAAAACTATTTTCAAAGACATCTTGGTTTAATAGTAAAATAATTTTCTTTCAATACGCGACGCCTGTGTACAATATTGTTAAGCCGGTGCTGTAAACACGTCATGATTGCAGTGAAATGGCGGCGCGCGCACGCCGATAACTGAATATTTATATATTTCATTTTTACCTACCCAAAGAATGAAACTCTCGATTTTCCTTCACTAATGTGTTCACTGAGGTTTCAACAATGATCCACAATACACTTCCCCATATTTTCAGGCCGTTTTCTAAAAAAAACCTCGATGTTATGTTCGCAACGGTCTGTCAAATAATGAGAGTGCGTTGCAAACTGGGTTGAGCTAGGCTTCCGCCAGGCTTTCAACTGGCTTCACTGCTTACCGTCTTACGTTCAGTCTATTTAGTCTCTGGTCCTAGGCCTGTTTCCGAATGAATCCTACGCGAAAAATCGCTAAAAACGGGCCATAATCAAAGGATATACAGCGCCATCTACTGAAAACTTGTTACAACACACTGCGGTTAGTGTAGGTTGCGATATGTTACTGTCATGTTCCTACTGTAAATCAGAGATGACGCTGTACACGAATTCCTAATAAATTGAATTTTTTTAATATTTTATTATTTTTCCTGCTATTTAAGGCCGCCAAGACAAACCCAACAAAGCAAAGATCTTATAAATCCGTCCAGCCGCCCTGTAGTTATGTGTCAGTAA
Source organism: Dastarcus helophoroides (assembly GCA_028583605.1). Classification (NCBI taxonomy): domain Eukaryota; kingdom Metazoa; phylum Arthropoda; class Insecta; order Coleoptera; family Bothrideridae; genus Dastarcus; species Dastarcus helophoroides. The sequence goes on from CM053336.1 coordinate 20,429,225, forward strand.
CACAGCGTCATCTACTGAAAACTGATTACAACATTTTTGTCACGTTCCTGTTATGAATCAGAGATGGCGCTAGGCACGAATTCCTTATAAACATTTTTTCGTAATTTTTTGTGATATTTTAATATTTCTCCTGCTATTCAAGGCCGAGATAAATCCAACAAAGCAAATATCATAAAAATCCGTCCAGCCATTCTGAAGTTACAAATCTCAATAGCACAGCGTCATCTGCAGAAAGCTGATTACAATATTTTTGTCATGTTCCTGTTATGAATCAGAAATGGCGCTAAGCACGGATTTCTTATAAACAGTTTTTTCGTAATTTTTTGTGATATTTTAATATTTTTTCTGCTATTCAAAGCCGAGAAAAATCCAACAAAGCAAATATCATAAAAATCCGTCCAGCCATTCTGGAGTTATAAATGTCAACAACACAGCGTCATCTACTGAAAACTAATTACAACGTTTCGGTCATGTTTCTGTCATGAATCAGAGATGACGCTAAACACGGATTCCTTATAAAAAATTTTTCGTGATTTTTTTTTGATATTTTAGTATTTATTTTGCCATTCGAGGCCGAGGCAAATCCAACAATGCAAATATCATAAAAATCCGTCCAGCCATTCTGAAGTTGTAAATGGTGCAACTAACACGACTTTGTTTTATACAAGGTGATTCTAAATGTAGTACCATAAATTCAGGATCGTAGTTTAGAGCCCAAAATAAGACGAAAAGTCTATATGAACAAATGTCGTAAAACGCTTCGTTTCCGAGTTATGGGGTGTGGAAGGTTAGTTTCTAATTATAGTTGCGAAACGTGTACAGATAATTGAATGAAATTTGGCACAACTTCATACCCTTTCGTGTTCTTTCCAAAAATCTAAGAATTAATTAACATAACTTATCCAGGGGCGGGTATATCGAGGGGGGGCAGTGCTTAAAACGAAGCATTTTACGATACATGTTTATATAAACTTTTTTTGGGTTCTAAAATACGATCCTGAATTTATGGTACTACTTTTAGACTCACTTTGTATACAGGGTGTTACTTAAGTACTTTAAAATATTTCACTGGGCTATTCCTGAGTTAATTGTAAGAAAAAAGTTTATATAAACCTATGTCCGAAAATGCGTCGTTTCTGAGAGACAGGCTGTCGAAGCCCGAATTTTATTTTCGATTTTTTTAAATAACTTTTACGAAAGAAAAATTTTTGGCACACAATTCGGTAACCGGGTTTTTGGAGGTAAGAAATCATAATTTGGTGGTATTATTTTTCGGACATCACTTAGAGGGCGCTGCTTACGCTATCAATATTAATTTTAATATGCCCTCGCTTTTTTGACAGTGAACTTTTCATGAATGAACTCTATTTCTACACCTTTTTTTAAGCAAAAAAGATGTAGAAATAGAGTTCATTCATGAAAAGTTTACTGTCAAAAAAGGGAGGGCATATTAAAATTAATATTGATAGCGTAAGCAGCGCCCTCTAAGTGATGTCGTTGATGTTGTTAATAACGCTAAAGATTGCTATTTTCCAGAAATTTACAATTTTTTTCATCGATGCAACTTGCCAAGTCCGATAAACGTTAAATGCAGATGAGAATTTTACTCTATACTTGATATATCTCATCGAAATAAGAACGATCTTTTAAAAAGTAGATAGGAAATTTATCTCTCGTAAAAGTTATTTAAAAATGAATCGAAAATAAAATTCTAACTGCAACAGCTTGTATCTCAGAAACGAATCACAGGTTTATAAAAACTTTTTCCGTAGAATTAACTCAGAAATGGTCCATTAAAATATGTAAGTAACACCCTGTGTATAAAAATTGACCCCTGTGTATAGATGGCTGTCAACATTTCGAATTTGTATTTAAAAAAACGTCGTTTTTTTTCTGAAATTTTGCCACTTCTCGAAATTTGACTTTTTCTCCAAATTTCTACTTTTTTTACTTCTACAAATTTTAGACTGTTTATTAAAGTTTGCCTTTTCCTCGAAATTTGGTCGATTTTCTGATTAAAAATTATATTGTTTGGAAATCTAAAAGTTTGGAGAAGTAAAAAAATTACGGAAAAGTTTTCTTTGTAAATTTCAATTCTTTTTTTTTAATCCAAATTGTATCACAAGATTGGATATTTTCTGATGCCAGGCAAGACAGCTCTAGTCAAGCGGTCAAGAGAAAATAAATATTCACCCAGGAAATGTCGTTTTTTTTTCCTTAACATTCCTTTTTTTTCTAAATTTCGATAAAATTTAACTGTTTTTAGCAAATTTCGAATTTTCGGTAGTAAGTGCAAACATTGTTTCTTAAAATTTAGATCTTTTTCACGAAATTCCGATCATTTTCGTCTTTTTTTCAGTTTCGATTATTTTTACTGAAATTGACTTTCTTCTTAAAATTTGACTTTCTCCGGAAAGTTTTGAATTGCTTGTCCATTTCGAAGTTTTCTCGAGATCTCGCTTTTTATTCCAAGTTCCAATATTTTTCTGAACATTCAGCTTCTGAAAATTTCGATCCTTTAGAATCTGATTTTTTAGAAAGTGTGTAAAGTTTGACTTTTTTCCGAAATTTTGATTTTTATCTCAATATCGGATATTTCATATTTCGCCTTTTTTCTGACAAATTCGTATTTTTTCTCAAAATTTTGACTTTCTTTCTTAATATAATCTGTTTCCTAAAATTCTCCGTTTCTTGAAAATTCGTCTTTTTAGAAATTTGGATTTTATTTTCAAAATTCTACTTTTTGAACTTTTTAAAAATCGTTTATTTATTTTAAAATTGCCATTTTTTGAATATTGATCTATTTGGACTTTAATTTCAAAATGTGATATTTTATGAAAATGTTCACTTTTTTCTCTAAATTAGATCGAAATGTTAAAAAAAATGCTGAGAATAATATTTGTGCGGATTCTGAGAAAAAGATTTCTTGTAAATTCAACGTCTTCATTTTAAATTTTGAAAACAATGTTTTTGGAAATTGCGATTTTTTTTCTCAAAATTCGACTTTCTGAAAATTGCGATTTTTCTCAAAATTATACCTTTGAGAATTTTGACTTTTTTCGAGCTTTTGGGCATTTTTATAGCCTTTGAGGTTAAGTTTTTATTTTTAATATCATTTAATAAGAATGCGACTTTTCCATTTTTTTTTTTCGAAATTCGTCTTTCGAAATTACTAGTTTATTCTCAAAATTTCAATTTTCCTCTTAAAATTGGATTTTCTCCTGAAAATTTGGAAAATTCTATAAAAAGTGTGATCTTTTTCTCGAAATTGCAACGGATTTTTGAAAAATCGTGATTTTTTTTCGAAGTTCGTTTTGTTAATTATCTGTTTCTTCTGAATTTTTTTAAAATTTGATTTCTGCTTTTTCAATTCGTTCGAAATGAATCTAATTTTGTAAATTTTGAGTTTTACCTCAAAATTCGATATTTTCTGTTTCTGGACAATTCCATTTAAAATTGAATTTTTTCTGAAGAGATCAACTTTTTCACAAAATCCGTTTATTTTACTAAAATTGGATCTAAATTTTAATAGAAATCTAAAAATCTGAGAATAGTATTTTTAGGAAATTTTGATAAAAAGATTTCTTGTAAATTTCAAGAAAATTTAAATGAAGTAAAAATCCTGAGTGAAATGTTTTTGAAAGTTGCAATATTTTTTTTATCTAAATTCGACTGCTTCTGAAAATTGCCACTTTTTTCACAAACAATGATCTTTGGAAATTTGGTCTTTTTTGAAATTTTCACTTTTTCGAAATTTTCACTTTTTCGAAATTTTTACTTTTTCAAAATTCTCCTGAAGGTTTTTTTTTCTTAAAGTTTGGATGTTTTTCGAAATTTCGACTTTAATCTGGAAATTAGTTCTTCTCAGTGCATTTGGTTTTCAAATGAAAATATATACATTGTTCAGTAGGTTTTTTTTGTCCATGGCTTTTTCAGAATGATTGTTGTGTCCCTTGAAGGAAATTCTCCATTCGCGCCTTTCAGTTACGACATTATCAAACCTGCAATCACTGCCCGTGAATATACCCGAGATATTAAAAACACATTAACATTATTTTCCAGTGATTAACATGGAATATTTCAGAATATTGGCTTTAACGATCTCGTATTTAAAAAAAATCTTTTTGTTTCAGGCGAGAAGTTTGCGTATTCATGTACGTTCACATACAGGTGAACGACCATATGTTTGTGATGTCTGCAAAAAAAGTTTTACGCAACTATGTAATTTGGAAAAGCACTTGCGAGTGCACACTGGTGAAAAACCCTTCTTATGTCCTATATGTAATAAAGGGTGAGTTTTTTCTCTTATGGCGGGTCTCATTAATGTCCGAATCCCACGTGACTGCATTGCTTCTCTCTCCTTGTGATTTTAGTTTCTATAGGTTTAGTGCAGAAATGACAGGACAATCCAGAAACTAAAAATTCTGACAGTTCATGAGCGTTTCGTGCTAGTACCAAATTTTACATCTTTTTCGTGCAGTAGTAATCAACCTAGAAAGGTCCTGCTAAGCATATCAGATACAATATTTATTTCAGTAAGGTGAATATTGTATGTCTATGCTGTCTAAGCTCAAAGGCTACATTTAAATATAACATCTTTATTTAATCCCAATTTTCTCAAGAATGAGACGCCACTGACAGGCAGGGAATATTGACCAGCTGATAGTTAGGGATTTTATGATTTACTTTATGCATAAGTGTACGTTTGGTTGCCTACAAGATCTAATCACGTGGGACTCTGACATTAATGAAAACCCTATATATCTATTTAATAAATCTCTAACACTGACTGACAGACAACGCACAGCTTAAATGGGTGGATTTAAGAGCATGAAATCTTGCACAGTTGTTTGCCGTAATACGTAGGTGAGCACTAAGAGAGGATTTTTCAAAATTCGGCTCCTAAGATGATAAAAATGGGCATTGGTGGGCAAAATTGTATTTAAAGTTGCCTGTTCTCTTTCACTTTTCACTTCATTTTGTTTAGGCTTTTGTTAATAATAATGTCAGTTGTTTCAGCGTTTTGAAATACACCAATACCTCACTTTACGTCAGGGTTACGTTCTAAAAAAACACACGCAAATTGAAAGGACGCAAAGTAAATTAAGATTTTCTATCGCAAACCATGTAAGGATCGAAGATAGGTTCCAGGGTTACAAAAATACTGCTTTTTAAAAAGAAAATTGAACAAAGTAAACATTTAAAAAACAAAAATAATATAAAATTTTATTACATACATAGAAAAAACAAAAAAAAACGTATTCAATTAAAACAAAATAAACTATTCAATTAATTTATGGAAAACAAACTTAAAATTAATCACTGTCTGATGATTCCATAGTGGCTGTTGTCGTAAGTCTGCTTTCGTTCACAAAAAATTGGTCCAATGTTTGCTGAACAGCTTTTTTTTTTCAACGTAAAATAAATTTCCTTGTAGCAATTGATATTCGTAGCTACCGCCTGGGACACTTTAAAACTCCTTCCGCTGTCAGGATCGTTTTTAAAAAAAATCTCCATAGCTTCGTCAATCAAACACATCGCTTTGGAAATTTGTTTGAAGATTAAATTTTGTTCTTTGGAGATTTCCATTGAACGGTCACTGTCATCTTCTTCATTAGCAAATTGCAATTCCAGTTACAATAGTTCTTCATTAGAGAATTCTTGGTTGTGCGAGGTTAGCAATTCATTTATGTCAGTCTCCTCCATTCCTTCAAAATTAGACTCTCTAGCTAAATTAGAAATTTCATGACGAACAGCTGGTATACCATCAACTTCTGCAGCGCATATTCGGTGAACACATTCAGGCCATATTTTGCGCCAAACACCATTCATGCAAGATGGTTTAATCTCCTCCCACGAATCGGAAATAATTTCTATGGCTTTCATAATGTTGAAGTTTTTCCAAAATTCTAGCATCGTAGGCTTATCTTGTCCATCCGTCTCACTTAAAAGAAGTTTAAATGTTTGTCGAAGGTAATAACTTTTAAAAGTCGATATTACTCCCTGATCCACCGGCTGAATAACTGGTGTCGTATTAGGCGGCAAAAATACAAATTTCACGTTTTCTGACAACTCAACATAAATTGGGTGGCCAGGCGCATTGTCCACTGGGACCAAAGCCTTGAAGTTTAAGTTTTCCTTGTTGCAATAAGCTTTAATTTCTGGAATAGCACAAGTTGAAACCCAGTTTTGAAATAATGATGTTGTCATCCATGCTTTTTTGTTTGCTCGCCAGTGGACAGGAAGCAGATTCTTTGAACAACCTTTCATAGCTCTTGGATTTTCTGATTGATAAATGAGAAATGGTTTAAATTTGAAATCACCATTTGCATTACCACCAAGAAGAAGAGTCAGTCTATCCTTGCTAGCTTTAAATCCTGGCGCAGATTTTTCTGCTTTAGATATGAAAGTTCTGTTAGGTTTTCAAAATAACCCAGTCTCGTCAACATTAAAGACCACCTTCATGAATTAATGCTTGTAACTCTGTCGGGTAGCGTTCTGCAGTAGCTAAATCAGCGCTAGCTGCTTCGCCTTTAAGAGCAATGCTGTGCAGATTTGCTCGAACCTTGAATCTCTTAAACCAGCCCTGACTAGCTTCAAATGTTTCATTCTTGTCTGTATTACTACCATTAGCGTTGGATACTGCTTTACTTTTTATGTCATCAAATAAGCTTTTTGCTTTCGTCTGAATTACCATTTTACTTAATGGTATTCTATGCGCAACTTAATTTTCAATCCAAATAGAAAGCAAGGACTCCATTTTGATCATCAAAGCACTCCTTGTATGGGTTGTCGGTTTAGCATCTAATGATGTTGCAGATTTTGCAGCCTCTCTTATTTTATCTCGATTTCTAATAGTTCTGACAGTTGTTGCAGTCAGACCAACAGGCTTTGCTATCTCCGCAGCCTTCTCTTCCTTATTAAATCGTCGCAGAATATCTAATTTTGTCTCCAAGCTTATAGTTTTTTTTTATTTTTGGTAATTCTACCAGCATCGCCCTTTCCACTCATTTGGCTAAAAAAATTACAAATGTATGTAAAAAAAAAAAATATAACTCTGCCAATAAATAAATTGGAAAAATATTTACCTTTTTTGTAACCAGAAACAACCCGTAAAAATTTATAAAAATTTATTATCCTCTTTCAAAAAAAGCGCAACACACTAATTGAAAAGTTACAAAAAGCACAACATACTACTTACTTAAACTGAACTCTAAAATTAGCAAAACAAAGTGAAAATAAACTATTAAAATTGCGTTGATTTTCGGTTAGAAAGAGAATCCCCGAGTTTTGATGGCATCGCGCAATTAGAAACAAAAGTGGTGCCATCTTTTAGAAAAAATAGAAAATTTCAAAAAATTTCAAAAGAAAAATAAAAGACTCGAACCAAAACAACGCAACCTCGAAAATCTAACGACGCACAGTGAAAATTAGTACTAATTAAGCAGCGAATGCAAAACGAAACGACGCAAAGCGAGGTATTGGTGTATGTAGAAAGTTTTGAAAAAAGTTGAAATTTCAAAGAAAAGTTAAAATTTTGAAAACGGTCAAATTTTTGTAGAAAGTTGAAATTTCCAAAAGAGTTAAAAATTTCCAAAATTTCATTTTTTCTTAAAAGTTGAACTTTTAAAACATTTTCGAAAACATTGCAAAACTGCAAAAATATCGAGATTTAAAAAATTAAAAAAGTTTTACTCAATTTCTCAAATAAACTGAAATTTTCTGAAAGTTGAATATTGAAGAAAAGCTAAAATTATCAAAAGGGTCGAAACTTTAAAAAAAAAGTCGAAATTTTAAAAATGTCGAACATTTCGTAGAAAATCAAATTTTCATAAGAAAATTAGGATTTTGAGAAAAGTCAATATTTTGAAAAAAATGTCAAAATTTTTAAAATGTTAACATTTTCAATAATTTCGGGAATTTGGAATTTTGGAAAAATATCGAATTTTAAAATAAATTGCAGAATTTTCAATTAAATTTTCAAAAAAGCTGAACGTTTTCAATATTGAAGAAAAGTCGAAGTCATAATAAAATTCGTAATTATCAAAAACGTTGAAATTTTGAAAATTTTGAAAAAAGTTGAAGGTTTGATTGGAAATTTTCAAAAACAAATAAATAAATAAAATTTAAAAAAATCGAACTTTTCAAAAAAAGTTAAGTTTTTAAAAGAGTTGAGATTTTGAAAAAAAAGTCGACGTTTTGAAAAGGAGTCGATATTTTTATAAAAATTCAAAGTTTTACGAAATAATCGAAAATTTCAAAAAAGCTTTAAGAAATGTCTGACTTAAAAAAAAACAAAATTTTCTAGTAAAGGATCGAAAGTTTGCAAAAAATGTCGAAATTTTGTAAATAGTTGAAATTAAAAAAATAGTTAATTTTTTTATAATTTTCAAAAAAATTTAATAAACGGCCAAAATTTTAAAAAATGTCAACATTTAAAAAAAGTCGAAAGTTTCAGTAAAGTGGGAATTATAAAAAAAAAGCCGAAAATCTGAAGAAACGGTCACAATTTTCAAAAAAGAGTCGAAATATTAAAAATTTGTTGAAATTTTGATATTTTTCTAAATTTTGAAAAAAATTATAAAATATTCAAAAAACTAAAAATTTTCAAAAACTTTCAAATTTTGAAAAAAAAATTTCACAAAAATCGAAATTTTAGAGTCGAAATTAGAAAAAGATTAAACGTTTAAAAAAGTCCAAACATTCAAAAAATTTGAAAATTATGTAAAAAAAGACGTTTTTAAAATAACTTGAAATTTTGAAAAAGTTGAAATTTTGAAAAATTGGGAAATTTTCGGTCACATTTTCAATAAAAGCCGAAATATTGAAAAAAAGTGAAAATTATCAGATATATCGAAATTTTCTAAAGTCGAAATTTTCAAAAGTTAAAATTTTAGAAAAATTTGAAATTTTTGATATTTAAAATATTGAAGGAAATTCAAACATTTTTTTTTTTAAAATTGAAATTTTAGTTCAGAATTGAAAAAAAAAAAATTTGGAAAAAATGTCGATATTTTCCTTAAGGAAAAGATTTTCAAAAAAAAGTTGAAATTTTGAACAAATCTCAAAAATTAAAAAATAGCTAAATTTTCATTAAAAAAAACGACATTTTATAAAAATGTCTTGATTTAAAAAGATCGAAACTGCAAAAGTCGAAATTTTGAAAAATGGTTCACATTTTAAAAAAATACTCGAACATTAAGAATCGAAACTTTCAATAAAAAAATTATAATTTTCAACAAAAAAATTATAACAAAGGTGAAATTTTGAAAAATAAAGTCGAAAATTTAAGAAGTCAACATTATTTAAAAAAGACCAACTTTAAAAAATTCTACATTTTCAGAAAAGGTAAGAATTTTCAAAGGGTGCAGATTTTGAAAAAATGTTGAAATTTTCAAAAAGATTTACAAAAAAATACAACACACCAAAAGTCGAAAAGTAGACACTTTTAAAACGGTATAATAACACACATCTTCGGAAAAGTCAAAACTTAAAAATAATGAGAAAAGTCGAGATTTTGAGAAAAAAAGTTCAAATTTTGCAATAAAATCGAAATTTGGAAGAATCGAAACTTTTTAAAAACGCGACACTATCCAAATTTTAATTGTTAAGTTTTAAAAGAAATCTAAAATTTTCGAAAGGTAACATTTCTGAAAATGTCGAAATTTTGAAATAAGTTAATATTTTGGAAAAATCGATAAGGTTGAAATTTTTAAAAGATCGAAATTTTGAGAGAAATTCAACCATCACTCGACAACTGTCCCTAAATTTCTAAAAATTTAAAAGTTTCAAAAAGTTAAAGAGAATTAAAAATACCGAAATTTTCGAAAGGTGGAAGCGAAAAAAGGACGAAATTTTCGGTATAGGAGAAATTTTCAAAATAAAACCGAACTTTTGAAGAGAGTCGAAACGAAATTTAAAAGGGCGAAAATTTCAACACGTTAAAAGAAAGTACTAGTCATGTAAATAATGAGTGTGATCGGGTACATATCAGCTGGTATTTAATAAATTTCTAGGCGCTAACTTTATTTATTTCCTTTGCAGTTTTTCCCAATCCGGCTACGTTAGCATCCACATGCGTACTCATACCGGCTACAGACCCTACGTTTGTCAAACCTGCGGGAAAGCGTTCGCCGGCTCCAACACATTGAACATTCACCAGAGGATCCACACTGGCGAAAAACCATACTCCTGCACGCTCTGCGGAAAATCCTTCAGCAGACACGAAACGTGCGTCATACATACACGAACGCACACCGGTGATAAACCACACGTGTGCAACGTGTGCCATAAAGGGTTCACATCGTCCGGCCATCTATCAGCTCACATGAAGACGCATTCCGGAGAAAAGCCTTACGTTTGCAAAGTGTGTGGAAAGAAGTGGGTATTTTTCGATCTGCATGAACAGGCGCTGATACGGGATTACATTTGTTTGATTTATCATCAACTAGAAAACTCGTTTAAAACAAAAATTGATAAAATGTTGGTTTTTTTTATGGAATGGACTTGTCCTTGGTTATCTTCAAAAATTGATTTACAAATCTTGTCTGCTATAGCCAAGAAAGATTAAAAACGAATTTTTCTAAGGGTGACAGCTTAACTATTAGAGCAAGTGTTGTGTTTTTTAATCTTTCTTGATTTCAGGGAACAAAATTTGTATAACAGTTTTTAAAATGTTGGTTTCTTACTCGTGTAACACTTGCAATTGAATAAAATTCTGTTTGTATGTCTTCAAAAATATGAAAACGATGTCAAAATTTTGAAATTGTTCAATATGAAGTGCTTCAATCGTGAGTCAGGGAGGGGGCAATGACTCTCTATCTGCGCCTGTTCATAAAATCCAGAAGAGGTTTTAGCGTCTTATAAATACAGTAATTGTCTATTATTTTCTAAATACAGTATTTGTTTAGTATCTTATAAATACAATCATTTTTAGTATTTTACTAATTTTTTGTAATTTTTTTCAGATTTGCTGGCTCAAGTAGTCTCAAAGTACATTTACGTGGACACACTGGAGAGAAGCCGTTCATGTGTAAATTGTGTGGCAAGGCCTTTACCCATTCTGGTGGTTTACATCAACATTTGGCAACTCACACTGCTGAAGCAGAAATGGAAAAACATGAAACTGTTGAAGTAACTGAATTGTTGTGAGTTTAAGACATTTTAGGTTGAAGTGGCGTAAATTTCCTTTTAAATTTGTTTCCAGGACTGCTACTGATGACGAACGTGTACACACGATTCAAGTTCATACGATTACTACAATATAGTTTGTTAACTAGGAAATTTAAATTTTAATAAACTATGATATTTTTTAAATGGTTTTTATTATTTATTAATATTAAGTATAGGAGACTGGGGTATTCTGGACCACAGGGAATTGCGGACCAGCTTCATATTTTTTTCTCTAATAGTGTTTAATAGCTACAAATAACTGTCGTCAGCTCGCTTCATCTTAAGCTCATTTTTCAGTAGTACTCGACTTGTGTACACGAACTGTTACCTCGCTTCGATACCAAATAGAAATTGGATACTAAGAAATTTTTTTTACTTTAGAGTTTCCTCTAATTCGATCACACTTTTTGAGAAACAACTCAGGTAAATATCTTCATAATATTGGCGAAACCTTAAGTCTTCAACAGGAACATGAAGTTTCATATGAAGTTTGTATTGTGTTACTTACATGCTGTCATATTGTAAAAATTGACTTTCGGGTAATTACGGACCATTTTTGTCGTGGAATTGATCACTCAATTTTTTACATTTCACAAGCTAATTTCATGTATTTGATGCACATAAGTGATTATTCATGCAAATTTTCAGCACAGCATTATTTTTCGACAATTTCTAATAGTTTTTTGGTAAAATAATAATTTCGTTTCGAACAGATTTTCATTGCCATTTGTCACTTCACTTCACTTTGTTTCTCTTTTATAATAAATCTTCTGCCATTCTGAATCAAAAACAAGAAGGGTTTTCTACTACATTTTTCCATTTTTAATCGATTTACAAAGTGGTCCGTAATTCCCCGACATTTTTGAAAATCGCAAAAATGCAATTTTCGGACCAACTGTTATAAGTTGTATAATTTAATTCAACTTAACCAAACTGCCGCGACCCAAAGATAGATCATTAGTTGTACTAAAAATTGAAGCTTTGAAGTTTTCAGAAAAAAATATTTTTGTTCCAATTTTTAGCCAACATAAAAAGGCGGTCCAAATACCCCAGTCTCCCCTATAATTTAAGGAGTTATTCTATCTTCTTAGATAATTTATCTAACAAAGAGAAAAAAATTGTGATGAAGTGATGTAACGAATATTCACGTTCGCATTCACATTAGCGAATATTCGCATCTTTTTTAATATTCGCATTCGTATTTGCTAGAAATTATGCGAATATATTACGAATGTATTTGGCAATAAGACGGGCAATTATGAAATAACAATGCAACTGCTAAGGGCTCCTAAACTGGAATTCATGGACCCTTGAAAGATCCATATCATAAGTATTGAGGGCCCATTGGTAGCGTAGCTAACAACATTTTTGAAGATAATAACTAATGCAATAATTTATCTAGTGCCACCTCATAAAAAGTATTTTTAAATTCCCTTGTTTTCTTTTCCTATTAGCTAGCTACAATATGGCAGGGTGGGACGGCTTGCTCTCCCCTGGTTTATACACCCAACAGAAAATTTACGTTCCCAACTGCGAGAACCCTTTCCAGAAATTTTTATTTTTTACTAAAAATTACTCCTTCCCTTGAGATTTCGACATTTTCTCTAAATTTCGACTTTTCTCAAAATCCGCATTTTTTCACAAAATTTCTCTTTTTAGAGATTTCGAATTCATTCTAAAATTCGACTTCTATCAAATGTGACTTTCTTAAAATTTCAAATTTTTATCTCTAAATTCGTCATCTTCTTTTTTAAAATTTCGTTATTTCTCAAAATTCGACTTTTTTGAAAATTTCAACTTTTTTTTTAAATTCATCTTTCCAAAACTTTCGACCTGTTTATCAACTTCACTTTTTTCTGGAAAATTGGTAAAAAAGTAACAATTTTTGGAATAATATTTATATGGAAATTTTAAAAAATAAGTTTTGAAAACTTTGAATTTTTGTAAACAGACTAAAACTTCCAGAAATTTCAAATTCCAACTTGTTTCTTAAAATTTCGTAGTTGATCTCAATAGTGGATATTTTCTGATGTCACAGTGGGGCAGGGTTAAAAAATAGATATTCAGGCAAGAAATGTCGACTCTTTTTCTTGACATTTCGACTTTTTTTCTGAAATTTTCCCCAAATTCGCCGTTTTTTCGAAATGTCGACAACATTTGACTTTCTCTGGGAAATTTTGATTTTTTTTCGACGTTTTTATCAAAATTTCGATCTTTTTCTCAAAATGCCGATCTTTTTCTCAAAATGTCGATCTTTTCCTCGAAATTTTGATATTTTTATTATCAACATTTGTTTGGGTGGGGTTCAAAAACTTGTGATTCTGACTTCGAAAATCGTCCTTTTCTCGAAATTTTGATATTTTTCAACCAATTTTTTTCAAAAAGTCAGGTTTTTATATTAAATTTGATTTCCTGAAAATTTCAACTTCATACCAACACTGGATTTTTTTTAAATTATAATTCGTTTTTTTCTAAATTCCGACTATATTCAAAATTCTACTTTCTTCTCTTAAAATTTTGAATATTTTATAAAAATTTTAGCGCTTTTTCGACATTTTAAGTGTCTGGAAATTTTAATCTATTTCTTAAAATTAAAATTCGTTTTATTCTCGAAGTTTCGACCAAATTTCTACTTAAAATTGAGCTTTTTAACCAAAATTCGGCTTTTTCTCAAAATTCGTTTATTTTTTTTTTTTTAATTGAATTGAAATTTTATTAACAGCATAAAAATTTTGAGAATAATAATTTTACGAAATTTAGAGAAAAATTAAAAATATTCCATGTAAATTACGAGACGATGTCAAAATTTAAATGAAAATGAAAATTGTATGAGACATATTTTTATTTTGGAAATTGCGAGTTTTCTCACAAAATTCTCCAAGTGGTAGTAAAACAGCCAACATTCGCATTCGCGAATGTTTCAAATGAATATTCGCATTTACATTCGTGAATGTGGGAAAACCAACATTCAAATTATAACCCTAACGTTCTAGAAATGTATTTCCTGTTTTAGAATCGAAATGTTCGATTTTGAAGCTGCAAAAAGAGCAATTTTCAAAGATTTGGTAAAAACCTAAATCTCGATAATTTCATTTGTCAAAAAAATTGAGTTTTCAAGTTTCAAATTTTCATTTTTAAACACAAACGTTTTAGAGCTTAAGAATTCAATGGAAATTTTTCATAAAAATATATCGAATTTCGAGTTTAAATTCAAAATTTGGTAAAATTTGAATGGGATTGGAAGTCTAAATGTTGAGAAAACAAAAGGCAATACTTTAAGGAAAAAATCTAGATTTCCTGCTTAAGGTTGAAAATTTTAAACAAATAAAAAAGTGAAAATGTAAATTCAAGTTGTGTCTCGAATTTTCGAAATTTAATCTCGAAACGACTTTAAAAAGAGAATATCAAAAGAAAAACACTAAAAATTCAAGTTAATTTTTTGTCCGAGTTTTTTGTTAACATTTTTTGAAATTGTTGAGAATTTACTCAAAATTTATTTAAATCACTTTTGATTTTGCAATTTCAAGTTAAATACCCACGTTCGTAATTTCATGAAATACCTTGAAATTTATAAAAACAGTCAAGTTGTAATACAAAAGTTCGAGAATAATTGAAAAATTTTGCAGTTATTTTCATGTTTGAAAATTCTGTAGAATTTGACAAAAAGTCAATTATTCAAAAGTGCAAGGTCACACTCGAAATGTCAAAATAAAACTAAATTCTAGAAAAAACTGACAATTTCAAATAAATCTGTATAAATTAATAAAATCTTTCTCCAAATTTCCCCATTTTTCAGAGTTTAGACAACACGATCGAATACTAAAGTTTAAAGCTCAAAAAGTAAGAAAATTTTGGAAATGTTTTTAAATAAATTCCAATAATTTTTCTGTTTTTTTTAATTGTAAGTTTGTCTTTCAATTTTTCAAATAATATCGAGATATAATTTGAAATATGTAAAAAAAAAATCCAAATTTATTGAGAAAAAAGCCAGGACATGCTGAAACTTTTATTAGATTCATAATTTCGATATTATTTATCTTGCCAGTTTGGTATGCCAGATCCAAATTCGATCAGCGTCCCTTCTATCTTATAGACCATAAAGGAGCTTTCTGTCGCAGTTAAATAGACCACACAACCACAAAAGTGATGAAGTCATCGCTTCCATCTTTATTGCAATAAGTAAAAAGTTTGCATTCCAAACAAAGCGAGTTCCAGTTTGTTTAGAACGCAACAAGAATTGTGGACCTCAAATTGGCAAAAAGAAAGGTTATAGATTAGTTTAAACGTGAAAATAAAGTAAATTCTAAATTCCGAACTTGTAATCAAAATTTAGTATTATTTCGGAATTTGCTAAAAAAAAACGAGATTCAGAAAAAACAATTTAATAGATAAATAAATGTTCCCAACATTTCGACATTTTTTAGAGTTTCCTGGTAAATTTCGAAAAAAAGTCGAATATTCACCAAAAAGTAGAACGAATTATTAGGTACATCAATTTAGAAAAACAAATTCTTACAAATCACGAGATTTAAAGTCAAAATTTCAACTTTAATTTAAAATTTGGAGTTTAACCTCGAAATTTTGGATTTCTGAGATAAAGTCAAAATTTCGAGGTTAGTGTTAAAAATTCGAAAAACTTCGTCAAATAAGTTGGAACTTTATTCTCAAAAATTAGAAAAAATAATAATAAATAGAAATTTCGGCTTAAATTCCCTGAATGTTTTAATTAATGTCTGTTCTACGCCTTCGTAACTTTTTTAAATATTTTGTGAATAGAATGCAAATGTTGGGAATTATTTACATAAGTTCAACTTTTTTAAATTTCAATACTTCGAGTTTACTCTTGAAATTTTTGTATGTGATGTTTGAAAAATTCTTTGTTTTAATCAAAATATCATTTGCCGTATAGAGATCCATAATTCAAAAGCAAGAAAGTCATTTATTGTACAGAATCAAATAAAGAAGCTACTATTGCAACAAATCCGAAATTTTCGCAAGTTGAGGAATTTCTCGCCCAACTGGCAACAGTGGCAACACGGTCAACTAACTAGTTGAAATTAATACTAATAACTATAGATGGCAGAATTAAAGGCGCCCGTTCAAATTTAAGTAAAATTTATAACTACCCTTCTCTATGTAACTACGTATTCCGAATGCGTTATGCAATCAGTTTGTAAAAAATGTAATAAGTTTACAATTTAATGCAATTAAATTCATAATAAATAGAAATCACATTTTAATACAATGAAAGGGTCCCAATTTTAAAACATAAACATAAATAAACAGAATTATCTATCAATAATTCACGATCCGTCACCGATCACTGAATTTGATATAAGAAACGGCCTAATATCGAAATATCTCTGTTTAAACCACAGAGTTTTAACCAGTAAGAGCTTTAATTTCCGACGCTCAAGAAAATAATGGAATACAACGCCATACTCGTCTCTATGTACGACAACATAAAGGCCGACGCCGCTGTCGCATTTACCTGTTTGACTGGAATCCAAGCCAACTGTCACAATCGACCAGTGGAACAATATCTATTTTCGCCATTTGCTTTGCGTGTTTGTGCATCTTTTGTGTGTGTTTACGTTCGTAATCTAGCTAAGCGATGGACCAAATGGAGGTTATTAAGTCCGAATCGAGCGCTTTCGATATAAATAAAATATGCCGATCTTGTTTGAGTGAAAAAGGTGAAATGAGGTCGGTTTTTTTGACCGACGATAGTACGGGGCAGCCCGTGGTGCTGGCCGAAATGTTGATGGGATTTACTAACGTACAGGTTAGTGCGATTGTTTTTTAATTTTGTTTTGTTTTAAAAAGAAGAAGTGGCTTTAAATTTAATAACCAACAGGATCAGGATCATTTATTTCGCAGTAATTTGTGAAAAGATGACAGGACGCTAGAAATAGTGAATTACGATTAAAACAACAATAATTATATTTGGATTTCGAATTTATTAAATAAAGTAGATGGGTTAGTATTTGCAACAATTCATTATATTTTTATGTTTATAAGAAATTAACACTTAACTATTTGTAAACTAATAGAATAGACCTTTCCTATCTAATAACATATTTCAGAATAGATTGCTTTTGTGGTGTCAATTTCAAAAAATATTTATTCACAGCTTGAAGTGCTAATGTATCATTTACAGGTCAGTTACCTTAATATAACTTTTGAACACTCCAAGAATTTTAAATGTACTATTTAAATATGAACATAGTTAACTTCAACGTAAGATATTGATATTTCTTTCATTTTATCCCTTTAATATTAATTGTAAAACGAAAAAGTAAATTCGTTATATTTGGACAAAAATAAGTGTTGTTTACTTTTTTTTGTTGGCCTTAATATTCTAAGGCGGTTTGTGGTTTTGCTGGAATACGATAATTTACACGATTTAATTTTACGAAATTGAAGAAAAATGTTCAATTTTGAATCCAAAGCTCATGAACACAAAACTAAAATTATAAACTATAAACTGTGGTTAATATTTTTTAATTTAAAAAATGTATTTGTGATAGCGCCATCTGGTAATTAGTAGTTGAAATCACTATAAATACTTTTCATTCTTTGTTAACAGATGGCTACCCAGCTTAGAATTGTGGGAATTTTAAAAATCAAACTGTGCACTGCGGCGCTCCTGGGAGTTGTGGTCATGCTGTAGGGACGCCGCGAAAATATTCCAATAGTAGCAGCCTTTTGCTCCGTAATTCGCTTTTAAACCTCCTACATTAATTACACACCTCAACTTGCCTTAGAGATATGTTTTGTCCTATTAAGGGTATCGGAAAACAAAAAAGTTTTAGAACCATTGTTACAAGACATGAACCACTGCTAGATAGATAATTATTGAAAACAAATTCAAAACAAAAAGATTCATTTTCTTAACAAGATGAAAACATTTTTGAAGCGATGCATGATAAATGACCAAATAACATGTACTTTTATAGGTCGAAACTGGAGATGGGTTGCCAGGATTAGTATGTCTCGAATGTGTTCACAACATATGCAGCGCGTTTTCCTTCAAGCAGTTATGCGAACAATCAGATGCGAATCTCAGACAATACCTCGGGAAACCCCTTTTGCAAAAAATGTGCAAAGAAGAGGAAGCAAATCAACAAAACGACATGAATTCCAGTTTATTTCTAGACGGTTTCGGTTTCTATTCATCGTCGGGAGACAGCGACGATGACGATGATTACAAAGAAGATTTTCCTCTCCTCCAAGCAATACCAAATAACGCCAACGACGAAAAAGCCATCGCTCAGCGGCAACTCATGAAAGCCGCCAAAATACAAAAGGGTAAAATGTCTAAAAAGAAACTCTTGGCCAAAGCCGGTAATAAAGCAGCAGGTAAGTCGACGGGTTTTATCCAGATATGTAGTAAAGAATAATTTTCCAGCGCTCGCCGTCAAAAAAATGAAAAGAAACACGAACCAGTGCGCCGTCTGCAAAAAACAATTTATCAACTTGAAATCCTTCAGAAAACATCTCCGAACGCACATAGAGGACCGCCCCTATAAATGCAAGCTGTGCCCCCGGAGTTTCACCGAAGAAAACTATTTAAACAACCACATGAGAACCCACGTACCGGAAGAACAAAAGCCTCACGAGTGTGCAGTTTGTAAGAAGCGCTTTATACACGAAACGCTCCTGAACAAGCACATGTTGAAGCATAGCGGGGAAAAACCGTTCGTTTGCAAAATTTGCAACAAGGGTTGCTATGCGGAAAACAGTCTTTTGAAGCATATGAAAATTCACGAGAAGAAGGAGGGAGATCCGGGTCTGCTAAAGCATATTTGCGACTATTGTAAGACCGAATTTCCAGATTCTCAGAGCCTTTCTGTCCATATAAAGCAACATACGGGGGATCGGCCGTTTTTGTGCAATATGTGCGGGAAATGCTTCCCGCAGCGATTCAATTTGGAGTTACATTTAAGAACCCACACAGGTAACTGTAACTATAACCGTAACTGTCAACAAAATTGTTTTTTCGATATTTTGGGTTTCATTTTAAACTGTCAATTTTTTTGTAGAAATTTGGAGTACATTTTCCGATTTTCGATTTTTATTTTATCATAATTCCGACTGAAGTCTGAATTTTTTAGTTTTTTTTCCTAAATATTTTTCGTCTTTAATTTCGAATCTCAACGGTTAAAGAAAATTCAAAATTTTCGATTTTTTTGTCTTTAATGTTGAAGTTTCAAGCTAAAAATTTTAATGAAATTCCAAAATAATTTCTTCATAAATCAGTTTTTATTTAAATGCATTTTTAGGTGAACGCCCATTTCAGTGTGAAGTGTGTAAAAATGGTTATGTATCTAAAGCCAGTTTGAAAATTCACATGAGGACCCATACCAACGAGAGGCCTTTTGTTTGTGATTTTTGCGGCAAGGCTTTTCGCCAGTCGGGAGATTTGACCAGTCATAAACGGCTACATGGAACGGAAAAACCCATAGAATGCTCAGAGTGCCATAAAAGGTAAATACTTGTTGATTTTATTCGTTACCCCTTTTACATGTTGAAAATTTCAAGTTCACACTCGTTACCTTGAGAAAGAAGTCGAAATTTGGAAATGAAGGTCAAACTTTTCAAAATAAAGGCGAGATTTCTAGAGGGTATTATAAATTTTAAGTTTATAAGCAAACTTTTTTTAAATAAAAAAACAAAACTGGGAAAATGAAATTTTAGGAATAAAAGTTAATAATGAAAGTGAGATTTTGAAGAAAATAATTGAATTTTCAAATAATTCGAAAGTTTTAGAGAAAAGTTGTCATTTTAACATCAAAATTTTGATAAATCCTAAGTTTGAAACTTCAAGTTTAATCATAGAATTTGGGGAAAATAGTTAAAAAGTCTAAGATGAAAATTTCGAAGAAAGTCGACATCTCCAGAAAAAGTTAAAATTTTATGTTTTTCGGCGAAACTAAAAAAAGGAAAGACCGAAGATGAGAATATTAAAAAAAATGGTAAAACTTTCGAATAATTCGACAGTGTTAACAAAAAATTGACATTTTGAAATTAAAATTTTGAATCTTGAATTCTCCATAAAAAATTGAAAATTACGACATTAAAGACTAATAAATTAAAAGCACAAATCGATAGATCTGCATCCAGATTTTAAAGGGGAAAAAGTAAACAGTCAAAGTCTGAATTTTGAGAGAATATGCAAAATTCCCAAAAACGTACATAATTTACATACGTTTAAAAAATTATCTGAAATTAGGAGAAATTAGTCGATATTTCGAAATTAATGTCGAAATTTCGAGAAAGGAACTTGCCTTTTTGCGTTTACATTTAAAATTGAAAGAAAAAGTCTACATCTCAAAATTGAGGCCTAGAGTTTGAAAAATTCAACTTCTTTAGAAGTAATCAATATATCGAGTGTAAATTCGAAATTTCCTTCATATTAAGGTCGATATAAAACCCAAGGAAACAATTTTGTCTAGACAGGATATACTTCTTCCGGGATTGGACCGTATCAAAGAACTACTAAAAGTGTAGAAAACTTCTAGTAGTTCGTTGAGACAGTCCAATCCCAGAAGAAGTATATCCTGTACTAACTCTGGCCGTGGAAGCCTTTGTTATCATTTTGTCTAGACATTCGCACTTGAGCGAGAAGTAGATAATATGTTAAGATTGAAGTCGATCTTTCTTCCTAGAATTTGGTGTCGTAAGTCCAAATTTTGAGTTGAATTTTAAAAGAAAGTCGAAAATTTTAATTCAAGTTATAAAAGTATGATGTGGGGTGCGTACTTCTGCTTTTAAGAACCAATTTTTTAAATTAAAACTGAAAATTTTTTAGCAATTTCATATCAGTTTTTTTTTTTAGGTTTACGACTGTGATGAAGTTAAAGTATCACATGAGAAACCACACAGGAGAGCGTCCTTATGTTTGTACTGTTTGTGGTAGAGGTTTTACTGTCAATACCATTCTACTGCGCCATATGAGGGTCCATTCAGGAGAAAGACCTTACGTATGCGTCACTTGTGGAAAAGCGTTTTCCCAGTCGAGCACTCTTAACACTCATATGAAGGTAAGATTTTGTCCACTTCTCAGATTGTATTATTGTAGATTTGTATATTATGACTGCGCCTATGTTAAAGCAGTTCCTGAACAAACAGTTAAATAGTCGAAATTTTATCAACCTTCTAAGCTTGGAAATGTTTAAACTGTTTTTTATAAATTCCGAGGTTCTCCCAAAATGTGAAGTTTTTGCTCCAAACATAAAGTTAAAGCTTTCAATTTTTAAACACAAAAATATGACATCTATTTGTAAATTTTAAGATTAAAATAGATAAAAATCAAAGAATAATTTATTTAAAAAAATCAACATTTTTAAAACTTTAACTTTAGATTCAAAATTTTGATTTTTGTACAAATTTTTGAGGTCCAAGCGAAATATTGGGTTTAAAGTTGGAATGTCCAAATACAAAATTCAAGTTTAATGTCCTTATGCTAAGGTAAAAGTCGAAAATTTGAGAAAAATTTCGGAATTTTAAGAATTTTGATGTTACATAAATTATGAGCTTTTTAGACCTAATTAGCTTCTTTTCAAAATTCTGAGTTTATACCTACACTATTTTTTATTTTGCTTTGGAATTTCTTTAAAATTCGAAATATAGGCTCTATTTTTAGAAATGTTGATTTAGTTTTTCAAAATTTCAACCGAGTTTGTGCCCTAATCAGACGAAACTGAAACTTGGGTCAATGTGTAGTTGTTATATGATGTGTTCCACGATAAAGCCTTCAAGAGGGATTTCCTTTTTATTTGTAAGTCTATCAGAAAAAGTAATTTTTTTATGAAAATAAACTAAAATTTCAAATGGACATGATTGTTGTAATTTTCAACCAAATTTCAAGATAATATTTTTTCACCACAGTAGAGGTCATTTTTTAAAATTTTTAAGTACTCCTTTTACAAAAAATAATCAATGTAATGTTGTTTCCAATGATATACGATTGAGAAGGAGTTTTTATAGGAAACTTCTCATAGATTCGCTCATAAGGAGGAAATCCCTCTATAGTACTATATCTTGGGACACCCCAGATTATGCGTAATCTTTCATAATATTGCTTTGGCTTTATCAGATGCGCTAAAAACTTCTTACACCATTTTGTTTTAATTTTTCAGGTACATGCACCGTCTCCAAAATATAACAATCAAGAACAGCAACAACAGCAGCAGCAGCAACAACAACAGCATCAGCAGCAGCAGCACCAACAGCAGCAACAGCAACGCATCCTCCCCAAATTTCACACTAACGATCCTAAATTCCAAACTCAAATCCCTGTACCTCAACAGCAGGATCACACCCGCCTCATGCAACAGGACGCGCGTATGATGCAACAAGAACCGAGAATGATGCAACCAGACAACACTAGGATGCTATCCAACGATGGCAGCCGTATTATAAGCGACAATAGTCATTTATTAACGGACGCAAGGGCGCTTTTGAACGACAGCAGTAGATTATTGGTGAATGTTACCGAACCACCTCGATTGTTAGTTAATGAGAATCCTCGATTGTTGGCTGGGGATAATAGACTGATAAGCAACGATAATGCGAGGTTGTTGACCAGCGTTAACGATAATGGGCGGCTTTTAGCGAACGATAATAGGATGTTGAGTAACGAAAATGCTAGACATTTAGCGGTATTGGAAGGTACTAGGATATTGACTGATAAATATTTAGCCAATTATGATCCTTATCACAGAGGACACTTATAAATATTTTATTTTATCTTAGTTATTAGTTAGATTTTATAGTTCAACATTAAGACTGCATTTTAATCATTATTAGAAAATTGGGTCACTGGTTTTATTTGCTAGCAGTGCTTGCAACAAGTCAAATTAATTTAAACGGCAGACTACATATGTGTTGTTTTAAATTATACCATAACTTATAAATTATATTCAACAATGATAGAAGGAATAAATATGACAACTCTATTATAAAAATTCCAAATTATATGGATCAGTTTACCTTATAGCAAAAATTGATATGGGCATTCTTTATAGCTTGTAGGCTACTTTTTATCCCAAACTTATATCCAGAAAGCTTAAATAACCTTTATCATTTTATGTGATGTAAACGATCCTAGAGAAACTTTTATTTTAACCAAGGCCTTTCTTCCTATGTTCCAGAACTATTGTCATAAAAGGAGATATCTGTATTATCGATTTCAGCAAATTACGTTACGGCTTTGCAGTTTAAATTGAAATTAATGCAAAATATTTAAATATAACATTGTTTTGAAACTTCATTGTGTTACATTGCAGTTTTTTATTCGAGTTCGCTGATGAAGTTGCGGGTAACAGCTGGTATCTTATAAGGAAATAATTGTTGACAGAAGGTTATTTTCAAAAAAAGATACACATCTGTAGTCTGCTTGAAGAAAGCTACTAATCGGTGACTCCCAAACAAAAAAACAATTTTGGGTTGAACACTCATGAGAATTATTAAAAATTATTTGTATTTACTTGTTCGTATTCAAATTAATAAGCAATAATATCAAATTCAGAAGCTTCACTTGTTAAAATCACTATTCATAGTATTTATTATTTTTTAGGTTCTCTCGTTGATATAGAACAATGTTTCTCAACCGTTTTTCTGTTAATGACACACTTTAAGGCTGGATAAAATTTTTCACTCAATCTAATAAATTTTGATAACCCAAAAAAAGTATTATGAATTCCCTATCACTCTAAGCCAATAAATTTTTGCCAACTAACAAAAAAATACTTCAATATTTCAAGTCATTGGATCAGATCATCATCTGATGATTAAAGATAACAGTTACAAATTCTCATTCATTCTGACCTTATAAAATTTGATGACTAAAAAATCCTATTCGACTCATTTTAAATTAACAAAATTACAAAGTTTCACATTTGACGGTTTAGAAACACAGATACAGAAAATATTTTTCATTCCACAAAGAGGAAAAAGAACTGAATTTTAGATATTAAATCTTATTTATAAATTTATTTTGTAAATAAATCATATAATATCCGCAACAAAATAATGGTAATAAATGTAATAAATTAATTGAAAACAATCAAGTGTCAAACTTTTGCAGATATATAATTGCTAATTTGTTTTATTTCAAATTATGAATTATATTTTTATGGTTGATCTCCTAAAAAACCACAAGTTAAATGTTCATTTGTGGGAGCATTTTCAATTAATATAATAAGCAATAAAACAATTCAATATACATCAACAAAAGCTGCAATTTTTGTTATTAATTAGTTCGATATTTACAAATAATTGAAATACAAATTTGAAAATTAATTTAAGAAGAAATATGTAATATATTTTAGGTGGATAATTTTATACTTCTCTGTGTGTTTCTCTGTATAAAATGTCTAATTTGCTTTTTTATCAATAAATTAATCCAAATATGTATCTCAGGTCATTATGGATTTTATCCCACTAATTACTTTTTTATGTACATGAACCTGTTTCCAACATTAAGCTAAGGTAAATATTTCTTTATTTCTCATTTTTAATATTTTACCCAAGCAAATAAAAAGAATTATTGCAGCAGATCATGAGGGTCCTTTTATTATATTTTTTATTGACAACATATTCTGCGGAAGGTAAGTAATTGTTATTTGAGAAATGTTAAACAAAATCAATTAAATACTTTCATCTGTATTACCTGTGATAATTAATCTACCAATTTTGAAAGGCTGAATCCTCAGATAGAATATAAGGCGGCATGAGTGAATGTGAATGAGTGGAAATAAAAAAATATCAGAAACTACTTTAAACTTTTAAACCTTTCAGTGTGTTTGATAATTTAGACCAGCGTTTTCCAAATAGTGGGTCGACACCACAAAACATATGTCGACACTGTGCCATAAAAATGAAATACCAGAATTCCATATTGTTCAAATCATATTCATAAAAGTTATGATAACAAGAGATTAAATTTCTAGTGCCTATTGTAACCCTACAGATGTGAAATAAGAAATCGTGTCACACCATTTTACGTTTTCAAGCTAAGACGAAATTAACTTTTTTTTTTCAAATTTTCAATTCTTTTTTTTAATTGAGTTTCAAAAACTCTTTGGTGGAACGGACTGGTCCTTGGTTATCTTTAAAAATTGATATACAAATCTTGTCTCCTGAAGCTAAGAAAAATTAAAAAACACAACAGTTGCTCTTACGCATTTCGATAGCTTAGCTATCTTCTTTAGAGAGATACTAATTACTAGTATCTCTCTAAAGATAATAGCCTGGGTAGCGAAACGCGTAAGAGCAACTGTTGTTATGTTTTTTAATCTTTCTTGGTTTTAGGGAACAAGATCTGTATAACAATTTTTCAAAATTTTTTCTAAATTTAATTTATTTTGTTGAAAATTTTTACTTTTTTAATAACTGAAATTTTTACATAAATTCATTTTTCTTCTTTTTCTGAACATTTTGCCTCTCTTTTTAAATATACTGATTTTTTTTGAAAATTTCGATCGACTGCAAATCAAGTTTATTTCAAATTTGTTACTTTTTTTAAAAAATTCTGACCAACTGCAAACCTTGATCATTTTTAAAATGTTGACTATGAAAAAATGCAACTTTTTTAAAGAATTTCGCTTTTTTAAATTTTCTCATTAAAAAAAAAGCGCTTTTGTAGAAAATTTTCACTGTTTCTAAATTTCGATTAAAACTTTCGACTTTTTTTGAAAATTTGATTCCCAAAACGGTTCTTTATATTTCAAAATTTTCACTTTAAAAATTCCTATTTTTTAAAAATATTGGCTTTGTTCAAAATTTCACTTATTTTGGAAATTTCTATGATTCCTTCAAAATTTCTATTATTTTCGCATTTATTGACCTATTTTAAAAATTTGTACCTTTTTCAAAATTGCAGCTTTTTTTTATTTTATTTATTTTGAAAATTGCGATTTAAAATTTTTCTAGAAGTTTTCACTTTATTTTTAAAAATTCAACAGAATTGTATTTTTTTGAAAATTATGACTAAAAATTTCGACTTTTTGAAAACTTTCCCTTTTTAAAATTTCGACATTTCAAAATTTACATTATTTCTAAATTTTGATTTTTTTTGTAAAAATTTTCATTTCAAATTTTCGTCTTAGCACTCAAAATTTCCACTTTTTTCAAGTTACCATTTTCATCAACTTTTCGACTTTTTCTCAGGATTGTGACTTCAAATTTTCTTTTTCTCCAATTTTTTTTTGTAAATTAGGCTTTAAAAGGTCGGCATTTCAAAATTTTCAATTTTTTCAAAATTTAGACAGAATTTTGACTTTTTTTGTACATTTTGGCTTTCTCGCAATTTACCTTTTGCAAATGTTGAATTAAAAAAATTTTACTTTTTTTTTAATTTCAATTTTTTTCTACATCATTAATTTTTTTGGAAAATTCTGTTTTTTATTTGAAAAGTTTAACCTTCAGAATTTGAGTGTTTCTCAAATTTGTATTTCTGAAAATGTTGCCATTTCAAAATGTCCACTTTTATTTTCAAAATTTTCCCTATTTTCAAAATTTCTTTATCAAGAATTTAACTAATTTAAAAAATATCGTTTTTTTATCAAAATCAGACTTAAAAGTATGATATACAGGGTGGACCATAAGTAATGGTACATAGAGCAAGAGTAGATTTTTCGTATAAAAAATAACGTGATTTAGCCACATTTACCTTATACCAAAACTTGATATTAACAGAGATACAGGGTGTCAAAGTTGAAAAAAAATTGTGATTTTTTCGCATAACTGATGAACACATTTCGCTATAGGCAAGACATTTGACATAGGGGGCTTTCTTTGGTCAAGAAATTCTAATTTGCTAACAGATTATTAATAACTCATAGGGGGCGCCACCTTGTATTATTTTAAAGCATCAACTTTTTTGTGCCTTCATGTACACTTATTTTAAATAGATATTTTTATTTACCTACATTTTTTACGTAAAAAAGGTATACTTTCTAAATGTTGATACAAGCAACCGTTTTCAAGATATTTGCCGTACGTTTATTTTAAGTTATGTAAATGTGAATTTTTCGCAGTAGATTTCAAAATAAAAGTAATAAAACTGACTCTAAAATAGTATATATCAAATATTACTCTACTGACATTATTATTACACATTTTTTAAATTTCTAAAGCAAATTTAAATAAAATACCCAAATAAAATTTATTTTCAAAAATAAGTATGTGGGAAATGACCTTTTTCATGTAAAGGGATTGTAAACAACTAAAAATCTGGCTGTCTTTTATTAAAATTCATTTCCAAATATCTGCTTTGACCACCCACACTATTAAAATTTTTTTGTGCCGACTCTGACATCATATCTCACATCTCTATGTTAGAAAATAAATTACGTTAATTTTTTGGATTTTCTTTATCGGAATTTTCAAAATTTAGGTCATAATATTATCAGCAAAGTAATATTTGACATAAATTAGTTTCAAAGCTGTCTTATGATTACTTTTTTTTCAAGCCTACTTCGAAAATTTAATATCTTAGTAATTTAAAAACAAGACACGGCAAGCTTTGAAGGTAAATATCTTGGAAACGGTGACTCGTATCAACTTTCAGAAAGTACACCTTTTTTACGTAAAAAATATGGGAAAATAAAATAACCCATTTAAAATTAATATACCTGGGTACACAAAAAAGTTATGATGATTTAGAATTATGCAGGATAGCGCAGGTAGCGCCCCCTATCAGCTATTGGTAATATGTTAGCAAATTAGAGTTTGTCGACTTAAGAAACCCCGTTGTGCCAAATTTCGTTCTTATATTACAATTCATTCCATAATTATACGAATAAATCGAATTTTTTTTTCAATTTTGGCACCCTGTATCTGTTAATATCAACTTTTGGTATAAGGTAAATGTAGCTAAATCACATTATTTTTATTCGAAAAATCCACCATTGCTCTGTGTACCATTACTTATGGTCCACTCTATATATTGAGGATTTCCACTTTTTTTTCGAAATTTTGACTCCCTTAAAAAGTAGCTACTAATTTTAAAAAAATTTCAAATGTTGAAATTTTTCTCAAACTGCTGGCGGGTTTAAACTCACAGAAACTGAAAATTGAATTTGGAGTACTGAGAAGAATTAAATTATTGGATTATGATGGATTCACAATAAAAGAGTTAAAAGTCGTTTAAGCTAAGAAATTTCATTTTTTAGCCAGAAATCGACATTTTTGATTAAAATGGGAATTTTGAGAGAAATGGTAAAAAATTCTGGAAAAAAAATAATTACAACTTCTACATTCTAAATTTCATAAAAAAGTCTCCTTCTGTTTAACAGCAGATAGCCTAGGAATAAAAAAATTCAATTTTGACTATAAGTTTGTAAAAGATCAATTTCAATATTGAGAAAAATTCTAGCCAAAACTGGGTTTAGGAATAAGACGAATTTGAATTTAGACCAGAAGTTTCGGAAAAAAGACAAATTAAAAGTTTGTTTTGAGAAAAAATAAAACAACAATAAAAAATTTGGAAAAAACCTTACGATTTCTATAAAATTCCTTTAGAAAAAAACTCAAAATATAAAAGAAATGAAACTTTAGGTTCAACGTCAAAAATTTGAAGTCAATTTATTTTTTTTTAGAAAAGTTTTATCATTTCATGTTTCTGCTTAATAGTTTAACCTAATTTTTAAAATTCCCAAATTTTTCTTTCAATTTTGACTTCGAAATTCAAAGTAGCAAGTTTTCTACCGAAATTTTGAGAAAATAAAGTCTATTTAACATCGAATTTTTAAACAAACTTAAAGAATTAAATCTACTCAAAAAAATTTCAGAAAAATACCGAAATTTTGAAAGACACTTGGACACTGGTGAAAAAATCCAGTTTTAAGATTAAAGAAGCCAACTTTGAAACTTCCATCTCCCGATTTCGATGCAAAATTTTGAAACCAAAGTCGAAATATTGAGAAAATTAAAAATTTTAGAAGGAAAAAAAATGTTGATTTCTAACCTCAAGATGTGGTCTAAATTTTGATAAGAAAAACGAAGTTTTAACACACTTAGGAAATCTTTTAAATGGGTAACGAAGGAGAAGCATAGAAATAACCGGATTAAGACAAAAAAAAGTTTGGGAAACGTTCATTTTGCGAACTGCAGTACACTTCGTATGTTTTCCTTTAGTTTGATTGCAATATTGTTCGAGAGCTATTCTTTCTATTAATACTTTCGCTAAGGGGGCTACCGACCATTTTGGGAACCAGTGGATTATATTAATTAACCCAAAGTTGAGACCAATCAGAATGCTCTATAAATATACTATATTTAGCAATAATAAGTAAATACACTTCTCCACAAAATTAACGCACCACTTGGAAATTTCGAGATAACTAAACAATTATCTCAAAATCATAAAATTTGATATTCAGAACATTAACACCTTAAGGATTAAAAGACTTTTATTTCCCCAGTCATTTAATGACAGTAGTTTTTAAGATTTATTCAATACTTGACAAAATATTGCAAAATTCTAATTTTTTCACATTTTTTTTTTTAAGGTTAATATCGTGTGTCTTCCCCTCTACTGCGGATAACAGCTTCACACCGACGTGGCAGACTCTCTATTAAACTTGTTATCTCCCTTTGATCTAGTCCATCCCAAATTTCTAGAATTCTTTCTTGTACCTCACCAAGGGTAGCTGGAGGGGGCATAAGAGCTTTGACTCGCTTTCCAATAATGTTCCACAAATGTTCTATGGGATTCAGGTCTGGCCTTCTTGCTGGCCAGTCCATAACCTGAATACCAACTTCATCAAAGTATTCTCTCACTATTCTAGCAATGTGTGGTTTCGCATTATCTTGCATTAGAATAAAATCATCGCCAATATAGGGACCATACGGCACGACATGTTCTTGTACAATTTCGGTTATGTATCGTCGACCATTCAATGAACCTCGATTGATTACCTGCAAGTCTGTGTGACCCGTTGAAGAGATGTCACCCCATACCATTATTGATCCGCCACCAAAAGTTTGGACTGGTCTTATGTTGCATTGGGCATACCGTTCGTTTCTTCGTCGAAACACTCTCACACGTCTATCATTGTTAAACAGACAAAATCTGGACTTGTCTGTGAATAAGACACGAGCCCATTCGGCTTTGGTCCAATTGACGTGATCTCTAGCAAATTGTAGTCTTATTCGGCGATGGTCTGCCGTTAAGAATGGACCCGTGGTGGCTGGAATTCTGGGGTGCAACTCGTCAGCAGCAAGTCGCCTTCTAACCGTTTCTATGCTGACTTGCAGATTATGTGTGGTTGCAAGCTGGATTTGCAAACTTCTACAGGTTGTAAATCTCTCACGTAATGCACGGAGTCTCAAAAAACGATCTTGTAGAGCGGTTGTTTTGCTAGGCCTTCCTTTTCCTTGTCCTGGTCTTCTTTGATTCGTATTTGTTTCCCGGAACCGTTGAACGACACGAGAAATTGTTGAATGGCATACCCCAAGTCTTTGGGCAATGTTTCGGTAACTTAATCCTTCATCGGCTAATGTTATAGCCTGGACACACTCATCACGACTTAAATTGCGCGAAACACGGTTCATCTTTTGAAAACAGTGTTTTTTAATCCAAAATGCCAAAACACACCTCAAACAGTCAATTAGACAGAACTCTAATGGAACAACACAAAATCCTGTTTTATGTTGTTTATACCTTATTTTGTTTTTTTCTTGATACCAGCTGCAAAATGGACCAACAAAAAAAGGTAGCAGCATTTATCACATCCTAACATGATATGCTAATGTCCATGCATGTGGAAATTTTAAATTATTTGCACATGTACATGATTTTTGATAAAAGGATTGTGGTGCTTTAATTTTGTGGAGAAGTGTATTTAGCAAATAGAAAAATAATTCTCCAGCGTCTGAACATTCTGGCACTTGATTAAAATCGCCATAGTCAAAAAATTTGCGTAGTAGGGAAATTTTCCTTCCTTTTTGGAAATACCATAGGATGACTTTTCGGTAGTAGTATATATGTGTCAACTGAGATTTTAGAATAGCTTAGTAAGGAAGAAGCAAGTTAATCTAATTCGATTTTAAATTAAACATTTCCGATGCAATCACGAGATCCATTTAATTACGTGGTGTTTTTCCAGGATTTGATAGTACGACCTTCTTCCAAGTCCTTGAACCTCTTTATGCTCCTCTCATCGATAGACCAGTTAGACCAGTCGAATACGGTACGTAATTATTTTACCTTTTAAATGTCAATGCAGTGGCCTAGATAAGGGGAGTTAAGGGGATCAACCTTCCATGAGTACGAGAAGCACGTAATTGTTTCGTCAGATCCTTGACGTTATGAATAGATGTGCAGCTTATTCTCCACACAAGGGAAGCTAATCAAAAGGAGAGGCATCTTTACTGATTGTTTAAGCTATCGGTTGACTAAATATATAAAAATAATAATATGTTCATTTTAGTGGAATTGGTTACCTTCAGTTTCTGAACAACAGTTGCTCTAATGCGTTTCGGTAGTCCAGCTTTCATATTCACAGTATCTCTCTAAAGAACACTGACTTTTTGAGACTATACCTAAAATTTCAAAATTGAAGTTTTTTCAAAAATCGGCTTTTAAACTTTCCACTTTTTTGCAGACTTTTCAAATATTTCTAGATATTTTGAATTTTTTTAATCATACTCAAGATAGATTTTAAAGTTACAGTCAACGTTGTAAAAGTAAAGATTTTAAATGTTCAGTTTTCCCAGAGTATTTGAAGATGATAGTTTGGCCATCGAAACGCGTTAGAGCAACTGTTGTTGTGTTTTTTAGTTTTTCTTGTTTCATGGGACAAGTCAACGAGGTATTTAAGCCGACTTTTGGTTCATTATTCTACACTTCTCCACAACATTTAAAATGTTCACATGCATGGACATTAGCATATCATGTTAGGATGTGAATAAATGCTGATACCTTTTTTTGTTGGTCCATTTTGCAGCTGGTATCAAGAAAAAAAACAAAATAAGGTATAAACAACATGAAACAGGATTTTGTGTTGTTCCATTAGACTTCTGTCTAATTGAATGTTTGAGGTGTGTTTTGGCATTTTGGATTGAAAAACATTATTTTCAAAAGATGAACCGTGTTTCGAGCAATTTAAGTCGTGATGAGTGTGTCCAGGCTGTAACATTAGCCGACGAAGGATTAAGTTATCGAAACATTGCCCAAAGACTTGGGGTATGCCATTCAACAATTTCTCGTGTCGTTCAACGGTTCCGGGAAACAAATACGAATCAAAGAAGACCAGGACAAGGAAGGCCTAGCAAAACAACCGCTCTACAAGATCGTTTTTTGAGACTCCGTGCATTACGTGAGAGATTTACAACCTGTAGAAGTTTGCAAATCCAGCTTGCAACCACACATAATCTGCAAGTTAGCATAGAAACAGTTAGAAGGCGGCTTGCTGCTGACGAGTTGCACCCCAGAATTCCAGCCAGGGGTCCATTCTTAACGGCAGACCATCGCCGAATAAGACTACAATTTGCTAGAGATCACGTCAATTGGACCAACGCCGAATGGGCTCGTGTCTTATTCACAGACGAGTCCAGATTTTGTCTGTTTAACAATGATAGACGTGTGAGAGTGTTTCGACGAAGAAACGAACGGTATGCCCAATGCAACATAAGACCAGTCCAAGCTTTTGGTGGCGGATCAATAATGGTATGGGGTGGCATCTCTTCAACGGGTCACACAGACTTGCAGGTGATCAATCGAGGTTCATTGAATAGTCGACGATACATAACCGAAATTGTACAAGAATATGTCGTGCCGTATGGTCCCTATATTGGCGATGATTTTATTCTAATGCAAGATAATGCGAAACCACACATTGCTAGAATAGTGAGAGAATACTTTGATGAAGTTGGTATTCAGGTTATGGACTGGCCAGCAAGAAGTCCAGACCTGAATCCCATAAAACATCTTTGGGACATTATTGGAAAGCGAGTCAAAGCTCTTATGCCCCCTCCAGCTACCCTTGGTGAGGTACAAGAAAGAATTCTAGAAATTTGGAATGGACTAGATCAAAGGGAGATAACAAGTTTAATAGAGAGTCTGCCACGTCGGTGTGAAGCTGTTATCCGCAGTAGAGGGGGAAACACACGATATTAACTTAAAAAAAAATTGGAAAAAATTAGAATTTTGCAATATTTTGTCAAGTATTGAATAAATCTTAAAAACTACTGTCATTAAATGACTGGGGAAATAAAAGTCTTTTAATCCTTAAGGTGTTAAAGTTCTGAATATCAAATTTTATGATTTTGAGATAATTGTTTAGTTATCTCGAAATTTCCAAGCGGTGCGTTAATTTTGTGGAGAAGTGTATTATATTATTGTTAGGAATATTATATACAACTGATCGATTTTAACCAGAAATTATTTCAGTTGGAATACTTTTTTATATCATTTGTAAAACGAAAATATTTTTTAAATATTGATTGTGATAAAATATTTATAATTATTCTAGCTTTGTGCGAAACACATTTATTAATTTTTCCAATTTCGAAAAGAAAGATAGCTGAACTAGTCAAGAGTTAAAATTACTAAATGTTATACCAAATAAGGCCACTCTTGATTAAAACGTAGAAAAAATTATCAGTGGGCCCTTGTGCATGGCATACTAGTGCCCCCATAACTACGTCATTAGTCACTAGTTTACCAACACTAGCTTAAAGTTAATAAAATTCACTTCATTTTAATATATTCTGCAGTTGCAGCATATATTTAATAACAAACTCCTGCAGTAGAAAACAAAATTGAATTCTGATTCTTCACACTTTGATGGATCTAGTGAAATACCCAAAAAATGGCGGTGCAAAAACATTCCCAAAAAATCACTAGGATCACACTTTTTAAAACTTATTTATTAGCAATAACAAACAGCTCTCCCCAGCCGTTTTAAACTTTAATATTCTTTTTTTTTAGTTCAAAATCCTTTCGGAGGATGTGCAAAAATTAAGGCCGACCTGTCAGGTTTTCGCATCGTTAACGGCACAGTCACCACACCTGGTAAGTCTATAACTTGCATTAAAGCGGAGTCATTGTTTTAATACAATGCTCTATTCAATAGTTAAGCATTTTTTCAAAGTTCAATCCACTCGCAACCAGCAACCCTATTATGCCTTCAGAGCACTGCGAGTAGGATGCGGAAACAAGGGTAGATGGCGATGAACCATGAACTTTTTTAAGTAAGGAAAGGTTGTAATTTTTGGGGGAAAATTCCGTTCAGTAACGAATTCCATAGCTTGGAACTTCCGTAGAAAAAAAAGTTTCCATATGCAGTGCCAAGCTGGACCGCACAGGAATTTATTGCCTCCGACTATCTTGTATGTCTCAAAAATCTTGCTCTTAATGCAAGGGTCGGCAAACCGCGGCTCGCGAGCCGCATGCGGCTCTTTTGAAAGACAATTGCGTCTCTTTAAATTCCCTTTAAAAAATAAATAAATAAAGGATGGAGTGGACAGACACGCTGAAAATGGATACTCATTAAAGAAGTTGAAATTTCCAAAAATACTTTTCTAGAAATTTTTACGTTTTGCTTAAATTTTAACAAAAAAATTATAACTTCAAGAAGTATTTTTCCGAAATTTTTGATTGATTTGTTTTAACATTTTGAAAAAATACATGAACTTTGAAATTTCTAGAAAAGGACCAATTTGGGGAGTGGAAATTTCTAAAAAATATTTTCCTCGTGATTTTTACTTTTTTATTTGTAAATTTTCTACAGCCTTGAAATTTCGTTAAGAAAGTTGAATTACTTTTGTGAGAAAAAAATCCAAATTTACAGAAACAGCAAATATCAAAATTTGAAATAAAAGCTGAAATTTCCAGAAAAAGTCAATTATTGAGAAACAGCAAGAGATTTCGAAAGAATTGAAAAAACGGAGACTTCGAAAAAATTGAAAAAAGGGAAGAGGTTTCGAAAAAATGAAAAAAAGGAAGATATTTCGAAAAAAATGCTTTTATTAAAAGTTCTCAAAAAAGGTAAAACTAAAGAAAAAGTCAATTATTGAGAAAAAGGAAGAGATTTCGAAAGAATTGAAAAAAGGAGACTTCGAAAAAATTGAGAAAAAGGAAGAGGTTTCGAAAAAATGAAGAAAAAGGAAGATATTTCGAAAAAAATTCTTTTATTAAAAGTTCTCAAAAAAGGTAAAACTAAAAAAAAACGTCGAATTTCGACAATAGATTAACACCCAGAATAAAATTGAAGACCTGAAATTTTTAGACAAATTTGAATTTTTCGAAAAACTGTAAAATATCAAAAAGAGACATTGTGAAAATAAACTGGAAGCTTTAAAAACAATGTCGAACTTTAAAAAAGTCAAATTTTAGGAAAAATTTCAAGTAGAGTCGAAATTTTAAGAACAGCTCGAAATTTTTGATAAGAAATTTGGAATATTCCAGAGAATTTTAAATTTTAAAAAGAAATTTGAAATTTCGAAAACAAAACGATTTAAAAAAAATCCAAAATTTCTAATAAACTCGAGTTTTGAGAAAATTAGTAAAATAATTTCGAAAGAATAGAGAATGTCGATAAAACTTCCAGTTTCGACAAGGGTATTGAATTTTAGAAAGTGGTCAAAATTTCCCAGAAAAAGTCATATTTTAAGAAAAAAATCAAATTTTGAGCTTTGAAAATAGATGAGTTTCGTTCGAAATAAAGGTTTCCAGAAAAAGTTTAATTTAAAAATAAATTTCGCAAAAAATGAATTCGTCAAAAGTTCTCAAAAAACGCAAAATTTTAGAAAAAGACTTCGAATTTTGACAGTAGATTAAAATTCGCAAATTTAAAAACCTGAAATATTTAGACAAATTTAATTTTTTTGAAAAATTGTAAAATTTCGAAAAGAGAAATTGTAAAACATTAAAAGCTTCAAAAAAATTGTCGAACTTTTTCCAAAGTCGAAGTATTTCAGAAAAGCAGAAAATAAAAAAATTGCAGCCAGAGAAAGTTAAATTTTGAGAAGAAATTTGGAGAACAAGACGAATTAAAAAAAAACTCCAAATTTTCAAATAAATCAAAATTTAAGAAAATTGGTAAAATAATTGCGAAAGAAAAAAAAATGTCAATAAAACTTCCAGTTTCGAGAGAAGTATTGAATTTTAAAAGGTCAAAATTTCCGAGAGAAAGTCAAATTTTAAGAAAAAAATCAAATTTTGAAATTTAAAAATAGATGAATTTATTTCGAAATAAAGGTTGTAATGGCCAGTAAATCCGAATTTTGAAAAAAAAAATTTCGAAAAAAAATGAATTTGTTAAAAGTTCTCAAAAAGCATAAAATTAAAAACAGAACGTCGAATTTCGGCAATAGATTGAAACCCAGGACAAACTTAAAACTTGAAATGTTTAGACAAATTTAAATTGTGAAAAATTGTAAAATTTCGAAAGGAGAATTTGTAAAAAATTGAAAGCTTAGAAAAAATCGTCGAACTTTTAAAAAGCCGAAGTTTTTCAGGGAAGACGAAAATAAAAAAATTGCATTTTTCCAGAGAAAGTTAAATTTTAAGAATAAATTTTAAATGTCGAGAACAAGAACTAAAAAAAAATCCAAATGTTGAGATAAACTGATAG
The DNA here is from genome assembly GCA_028583605.1 of Dastarcus helophoroides. Classification (NCBI taxonomy): domain Eukaryota; kingdom Metazoa; phylum Arthropoda; class Insecta; order Coleoptera; family Bothrideridae; genus Dastarcus; species Dastarcus helophoroides. Next base: position 20,465,989 of record CM053336.1, read on the forward strand.
ATTTTGATAGAATTAGCAAAATAATTTCGAAATAAAAGACAATGTTGATAAAACTTCCAATTTCGAGAAAAATGTTGAACATTAAAGAAAGGTCAAACTTTAAGAAAAAAAATTTTGAAGTTAAATCACATATTTTGAAAATAGGTAGATACATTTTGTCAAAAAAGTCGCAATTTGCAAAAACAATAAAATATCGAATTTTAAAGGTCAACATTTCGAAAAAAAACCTAATTTTGCGTTACAAGTACAACTTTGTAGAAAATAAATAAAACTTTAAATGATTAGTAAAAGTCAATTTTGGAGAAAATTCCGAAATTTGGTAAAAGGACGAACTTTAAAATGAATGTAGAAAGTTATTGAAAAAAGCCGCATTTTAAAACAAGGTCGAAAAACAGTCATTTTTGAAACTTGAGAATAGATCTAAATTTTGAAAAAAAAAAACTTGGAAAAAAAAGTTGTATATGTTTTGTGGTTGTAATCTTCAAAAATTATTTCACTTAACATCGCAAATATTTACTTGTTTTATTAAAAAATCGATAAAAGATGATTTTTTGAGAAATAAGTCGAATCTTCCAGTAAGTTTAATTAGGAAAAAGTAAAGATTTTTGCAAATTGTCGAGTTTTGAGAAGAAAGGAAGATTTGGGGTAAAAGTCCAATTTTAGGACCAAAATAGATATTAAAAAAGAAGACTAATATAGATAGGAGTTAAAAAAAGTCGAATCTACTAAAAAAAAGGCAAATTTAGAAATAAAGGTCTAAATTTTGAAATATAAAAGGTTTTTTGGGTTGAATATATTTTCGTTTGACTACGTGAGTCAGAGGAGTTTCTCTCTGTCTCATATTTTTTCTGATTTATCTGATTTAATTTTGAAATAAAATGTAAAATCAGAATTACAAATTTGTGGCTCTTTGAAATTCACGAAATCAATTTTTTTATTGCGGCTGGCTCTTTCGCTTTAAAAGTTTGCCGACCCCTGCCTTAGGGGATCAATCCTATTAGTTCCTGAGAGTTTCTTCCGTAAAAGTACTTGTAGAAAAGGGGCAAATCACCAATCATTCATCTGTGTTCCAATGTTCTGAGAGAATCGGTCAAACTCTCATCAATTAAGCGAATCGCTCTTCGTTGAATTGAATCCAAAAGAACCATAGTTTGCTATGGGGAATTTGAGCATGTTATTTGGGCGTTTTTTGGGATTGGACAGTATCCCCCAGAGGGGGCACTATTATTTTTGTTGCTGCGTTGAATTGAACGGTTACTGTAATAATTTTTAGGTGAATTTCCATGGCAGGTTTCCCTGCAACTACGAACAGGTTTCACTGCTCGTCACCTTTGCGGCGGTGCGATTCTGAGCAGCGAATGGGTTATTACAGCTGCGCATTGCGTAAGCGAAATCCATCCATCAGCTTTGGATGTAGTTGCTGGCGACTACAATTTGTACATTTTAGAAGGTAAACAATATTCGAGTTTTGTCGAAAATGATGACATATGAAAGAATGTGGCTAGAATCAAATGAGAAACTATTTTATCTTTCAGGTAAAGAACAACGAAGAAGTATCATACAAAAATTTTTAACAAATTTCGACATGCCGACGTTTTCAAACGATATTGCTCTTCTGAGGCTTGAACGCCCTCTACAGATGTATGGCAGCACTAATGTAGCTCCTATATGTTTACCCAAAAATTTTGAAAGGTTTGAAGGTAACTATCCAAATTTAATGTTGCAGAGTATTTAAACTTCCACAATAATTATTTTAAGCATTTTATTTTGTACAAAAGATCAGTGGCGGCTGGTGACTTTTTGACAGGGGGTGCGCAGATGCAAAAACAGGACTTCGAACCGGAACTGAACCGGAAACCGAAAAAAACCCGTTATTTTTGTAAGAACGAAAAACGGAACAGAACCGGAAAAAAATAACGGTTTATTTCGCTTCGTTGAATTTCTATGTCCTTAAAATAATTTTACTTTACCCTAAAGTTTGGGATTTTTTTTAGAAATTTCCTTTTCAAAATTTTACACAAATTCGTGCAACGTTCATCTGAAAATTATGAGTTAACTTTAAAGAACATTTTTTTGAAAGTTCAATTAGAAATCTACAATTCCCACTCTTTCTAAGAAAATGTTGATTTTATTCTCAAAATTTCAAGTCAAATTGAATTTTAAGTTGTGTAACTTTTTTTTTTTGGTTCTGTTTTGAAGTTTGGACCCTTTGCTCAAAATATTTCTTTTCTTTTTATAAAATTTCGAGTTTAAAATACAAATTTTATGTGCTATTGTAAATATGGACTCAAGCAGTGAAGTCTTTTTCATTGAAACCTAGTTTCCTGGCAATTTTATTTGCAAATTTGAATTTTTCCGAAAATTCCAACTTTTTCTTTAGAAGAAACACCCAAACTTTGTTTTTTTCCCTCAAATTTGGATTTTCCCTTTTATAATATAATACCCTTGTTTTTTGAAGTTATTAATAAAAATTTCGAGTTGCCAATTTTTTTCTCGATATTTCAAATTCTAATTATTTTTTGCTATGCCCACTTTATCAAACTTCCCAAAATCTCAAAATTTGTGATAAAATCTTGCTATTTCTAATTTTTATTTCACTTTTTTCTTAAAATTTAGATTTCCGCCTCACAGCTGCGATTTTTGTTTAGATTGTTTTGAATTTAGGCAGCTTTAAAATCGAAATTTAGTTAAATCTTGAATTCCTTTTGTAGAATTCGTTCAAAATTTAAAAATTGGTAATTTAAACCTAGATTCTTCACCAAAATTAAAAAATTTCTGGGACAGGCGAATTTTGAAAAAATGTTAAAGTTATCACAAAAACTCGAACTTTTGAAAAAAAATGGAGATTTCGAAAAAACTTTAAATTTTGGATGAAGCTATATTTAATTTCGAAAAAAGTCCCAATTTTGATGATAAAAGGTAACACTTTTCAAAAAAGATTAAAATCCTGAAAAAATTCAAATATTTCAAAAATTCGCAATTTTAAAAAAAGTGAAAATTTTCGGGAAAAAGTCGGAATTATCAAAAAAGGAAGTTAAAACTTCGAGAAATAGTAAAAATTTTGAGCTAAAGTGGAAATTTTCAAAAAAAAAGGTAAATGTTTTGAAAAAAAAATGTTTCATCATAATCATATTATAAAAAATCCAAACTTTTGAAAAAAAGAGGAAATTTTCCAAAAAAAATCAAATTCTGAAAAAGTTATAGCTTCCGGAAAATGTCGAAATTTTGATGATGAAAGGTCGAAAAGTCTAAATTTTAAAAAAGGTTTGAAAATATTAAAAATGTCAGAATTTTGAGAATAAATTTAATTTTTCAAGAAACAAAAATTAAAGGAAAATCTAATTTTTCAATTTAAAGTTCAGTTTACTACATAAAAGCCGAAGCTTTGAGAAATTGTCAAAAGTTTGACAGAGGTTAAAAATTAAAAACAAAACAGAGTAGAAGTTTTTAAAAGTCAGTTTTTTAACATCATTAAATTTACAGAAAAAATCAAAATTTTGAAAAAAAAATAATTTGGAGAAAAGGTCGAAATTATGTATAAAGATTTTCAAAAAATTCAGAATTTGGAAAATAAATTAAAATCTTAGAGAAAGGTCAAACTGAAAAAGTATGGCGATTAATAAAATAAATAAACATTTGAAAAAAGTGGAAGCTAAAAAAAAGAACATTTGAATTTGAAAGTTTTCAAAATATAAAGACGAAATGCTTTAAGGAAATTGAAAAATGTTTAAGAATTTTCAATTAAAATCGAATGCAGCATTTAAAAAGAGTAATCATTTTTAGAAAGTCAGTATCTTGCGAAAAAGTGAAAATTGAAAAAAAGTTGAATAAAAAAACAAACATTCCAGAGAGTCGATATTTGCAAAAAGTTAAAACTTTGAAAAAATTCAAATTTTTAAAAAGAATTGAAATGTTTTGAAAAAATCGAATTTAAAATTAGTTATATTTGCAAAAAAGATGAAATTTCGAGTCAGAAATTTCTGATATTTACAAAAATAAGGTCAGACAACTTCGAGGTCAATTCCAAATATTCAAAAAAAATTGTAATTTTCAAAAAATAAAATTTTTAACAAGAACGAAAGTTATAAAAGTAAAATGTCCAAAAAAATCAAAACCAACCAAATAAGACAGAATTTTGAGGAATTTGGAATATTCAAAAAATCAAAATTTTGAAAAAGGTCGAAATTTTCGAAATCAAGTTAAAATTTCGAAAATTTGGAAGTCGAACCGGAAAAGATCGACTTTGTCAAAAAGTGGGTTTTTATTGTCGGAATTTTCAAAATAAGTCAAAATTTTCAATAAAAATTGAATTCTTCAGAAAAGTCGAAACTTTCAAAAAGTATTTAACCAAAGGATCCTTTTTTTTTCACCTAGGCAAATGCACGGGTATCAGCTAATTTTTTTTATAAAGTTGGAGGTTTGATGTTTGAACTCAAAATGAACCCAGAATCCAGAGTTTCAGCCTGAAATTTTTAAATTCGAAATATCGAGAAATATTTCCTTTAAATTTTAAGCATTACCACAGAAGTTATATGCCGTAATATTTAGAAAAGAGGGAGAACATTTCCTGAATAATGTTAGAAAATCAATTTAAATGAAAAAAATTAAAAAATTAAAAAATGAGTAAGCTGGAACTGAACCGAAAACCAGAAAAAATCGCTATTTTTGTCGGAACGAAAACCGGAACGAAACCGATATGATTTTTTTCTCGGAACGAAAACCATTAACCGGAACGAAAAAAATAGAGGTTCGATGCCCTGTGCAGAAATATTAGTAGTTAAGAGTTTAGGTGACTCCGGTGCCATAGCAAGGTATTAAATTTAAGAGAAACAAAAGTGATACAAAAGTTGTGATATTTAATAGTATTTTTACGAATTAAATTTACATAACATCTTATAGCCTCCAAAATATTTTTGGGTTATCATCTCTAAATTATTTTCATCGAGTACAAAAAAAAATCATTATCAACATTTCTGAGCCCCTTAAAGTACTCTGTGCGGTTGCACCTGGTTACGGTTCTAGATTACTTAATTAAAATTGTTTGCTTTCATAGGAATAAAATTATATCACTTTTTCGTGAAAACTGCATTTGAAGATAAAATGTATTTTATTACAAAGTTCTAATTAAACTCTACAAAAACACAAAAAAATATTTTTTTAAACAACATCCGCTCTACGATCTTTTAAAGAAATAAAGTGTTCATTACTTTCTCAGCAAAATTGTTTAAATCCAAATTTACAAATTAATAATTAAACCCTAGAATGGGTGCTGCTATATCTTTGTGAATAGCCGTACTATTGGCAGTTAGACCTGTAAGCGGCACAATTAGCAATCGCAATCAAATCAGCCGGTACCTACGCATTTAGCATCATAAACCGTAAATACACACTTCAAACTCTGACTCGTACTCACCATTTGGCAACATCGCTTCAGCGGAGCGGCGTACCGCACCGCGGGCTAGCTTTAGCGTGGTGTTCTGTAGTTTATTTCTCCGTACCCCCGGAGGCCGTTGATAGGCATCGCATGGCAGCCACGCTAGGTGCATAATTCTGCGCGCACCAACATATTTCAATTTCCTCATAGTATATAATATAATGGAATAAAAGTTTGCGTACTTTATTCCAAGTCACTCACAAGTATTATTAATTAATTAGTATATCATTATTTTGTGTTTAAAAATGTGATAAATCCAAGACTTTTACATTAAACAGAAAAGAATAGATCGCTCATTTCACGAGGAGCGCGCGCTCTTGCGCTCTTTAAGACCAGCCGCCACTGCAAAAGATTGTACTCGTTTGTCTACCTGTTACCCTAACTTAAATATAAATACGAAGGTGTGCTTGTCTGTCTGTTTATCGGCTTTTCACGGCTCAATTACTGAAGCTATTTTGACGAAAATTCGTGTAGGCGTACCTCGTGTCTTATAGAGACGTAGAACAGACATCAGTTAAACAAAATTACATGAAAATTTAAACTTTTTTCGGCAAATGTAATTCCGAGTTCAAAGCCAAACTTTTAAGATTAAAATTAAAAATTCGAAAGTTAAAATTTCATGTCAAAAGACGAAATTTTCACTTTAATCGCAAAATTTTACAACACCAAATTCTGACTTTTTTCTCGAAATATCACGAATAAACCCAAAATTTCGAGACCAAACTCAAATGTTCACCTTTAAAGACGAAACTAACTTTAATTTGAAAAATTCGACTGAATTTAAGCCTCGTCTGCTCACGCAAACATTCGATGGGCTGATGGCTCTCCACCGGTCTAGTTTTTTTAATTTAAATTCACAATATTGTTTTTTCTAAATTATTCACTTTGCAATTTTAATTTTTAACTTTCTTATCGAAATGTTGACTGCAAACTAAATATTTTTTTCCTTTTCAAAATCGAAATTTGAAAACGTATCAATTTGGACGTTATAGAAATTTCATTTTGTTTTAATCGCAATTTCAAAATTCAGATTTTCAAAACAAGTAGATATCGATTTCAATTCAAAGTTTTGATTTAATTCGACTATTAAACTCGAAATTTCTAGAGAAGAGTAAAAATTTAGACTTTTAATCCCTAAATTTCTAGAAAAAAATGTTTCGTTATGCGCATTCGTAGTTTTGGCGATAGTTACAGTTGAATTTATAGGGGAGGCCGTCGTAGCTGGATGGGGACGATTAAGTGAAGTGGGAACATCTCCCCAAATTCTTCACAAAGTAATTCTTCCTCTGATACCTAAACATCAATGCAGTACACATTACGTAAGGATAGGATACTCCAGATTTCTTAATCAATGTCAGCTTTGTGCAGGATACCTTACTGGTGGAAAAGATGCATGTCAGGTAAGACCATTTTTAACTATATTGCTCTTCAGATTGTACTGTTATTGTTTAAAAACAGACTTTTCGTGGTTTAAAATGCCTAAAGGCAAACATAATTATAGCTATTAATGTAACGAGATTATTATGCGATTTATGATAATCGAGGAGGTTGCCAGACGACGAGGCGTTAGCCGAGTCGTCTGGCCATGTCCGAGATTGTTTAAATCGCTAATAATCGACTTGCATTCAAAGCTTTATCGTTTCATTGACAACGATGACATGAAAAAATCAACAAACTTTTAAAATAAAATTTCTATTTAGGGTATTATGATAGGTAACTAACGAATTATAATTGTAATTAATGTATTATGTGCTACTAAGTTACCATGAAGCTGCAAAATATTTTGAGCTTAATAATTATCAGTAAAGATTTAATTTTAAGGACACTTAATTTTCAATGATACGATAAAAAAATAAATTATGAATCTCAAGATTTTACGAAGGTCCATTTAATGTTTTCATAGCACAGTTTGAAAAATATTTAAATAAAATAATAAATGTTAAATTAAGCCTTAGATAATATACATAAAAAAAGTCTACATTTCCGACCAACAGAGTCTGAAAAATAATTTCACGAAAACGTACAACGGACAACAATTATGTTCTTTTTACCAATTTGAAGAATAAATTAGACATTTTGACTTTGGCATTTCGATGTCGAGTTTAAAACAGAAGTTTCAAATTTAATTTCGAAATTTCGGTTTTAATCATGAAATTTCGACTTAAATCTCGGAATCGCTATTACAATTTCGACGTTAAACTCAAAATTTGGGGATTAAAGTCGAAATGTTAAACTCTTGGTGAAAAGGATAAAATTATGGTTATCAAAATTTAAAATTAGTTCACTATCAACTGTTAATATTGCAAGACAAGATGTAACGGGCATTAGAGAGAGAATTGAAATTGCTGTACAAATTCTTCAAAATTTAGACTTTTTCTAGAAATTTTGGGGTTTTTTAGCGGGATGTGGATTTTTCCCGAAATGTTTCCCTTTTTCTCAAAATCGGAGTACAAACTTGAAATTTTTATCCTTATTTTTGAGAAAAGTCTAAATTTCGAAAAAAAATGTGTACATTTTTAAAAAATACCAAATTTTAAGGAAAAATGAATATTTTGAAAGAAAAATGATAAAAAACCCTAACATTTTTACTTTAATCTCGAAATTTCTACTGTTCTAGAAGTTTTCAATTTTATCAAAATGTTGGACTTATAAAAAAAACATTTCAGCTTGAAATTAGGAACTTTTTTTTTATTTTCTATAAATTTCAAGTTTTTTGGATTTTATTGAAATTTTGAGTTCAACTTTGTAACATTGAAAATGGAATTTTTGTATTTTTTTTGTATACATTTCAAGTCCATCGAAATTTTGTGTTAAAAATTGAATTTTATTTTTTTAAATAAATTTTGGGTTTCTCTGAACTTAGAAAATATAGAAAATTTTACCTTCAAATTTGTGTAACAAAAAATTCGAAATTTATGGTTAAAAAAAATCAAAATTTCGTAAAAAAGCTAATTTTTTAAACAAACTTGTTCCAAGTATGTTAGGTTAGTAGGTGATAGACTGGAACTTTCAGTCGTCCGAGGTAGTACCACTCCACGTATCACTAGGAGGCGGTGAAATGATGCTTACATCAGGTTTCCGTCTCTGACACGTGAGTCGGTTTCTGGTATTCTTCTTTCCTCATCCTGTCCTTTTCCTTATTTCCTTTTTTCATTTACTCTAAACTCGGTTCATCAACACCTTCAAAATGAAAGACCCCATGTGCTGCCTTTGACAGAAACCCAAGTATCCCCATCCATCAATACAGTCCATTTGCTTTGCTCTATCTACGATTTGCACACAAAATTTCGACACAAGAGGGGAATTTGTACTTTTACGCGAAGCGACCTATCCTGTCAACGAGAAGAAGCACTGGAATCTGCTGATCATGATGTGATTTGGTTGAAAATCTGCTCCAAAAACGAAGTAATATTCATTTGTTCACTTTATTTGTGTCCAAACGATCCCTCATACCGACAGCTCTTCTTTTATCTCTCCGTAACCTTTGATTACCTACAAACGAATTATCCAAAGGCTGAGGTTGTCTTTCTTGGTGACTTCAACGTACACAACATCCCCTGGTTAAGGTTTTCTTCCCGAACTGACGACGCGGGAAGGGTGGCAGAGGCTTTCGCCATCACTTGTGGACTATTGCTATTAGTTGAGGAACCCACAAGAATTCCTGATGTAGATACCCATTAACCTAATCTACTCGACCTTTTCCTTACAAATTCACCAAATTCGTATAAAATCTCTGTGATATCACCGCTTGGAAATTCGGATCACAAGCTTGTAGCAGCCTCTCGCGCGCTTCATATACCGCCTCCTTTCCAGACGCAGTCCCGTAGGGTTTGACACTTTAACTCTGTAAACTGGGAAGAATTGAGAGACTTCTTTGCATCTTTCCCATGGCAGGAAGTCTGCTTTAACTCAGACAACCCTTCCTTAGTCGCCGAATCCATCACGTAAACTATCCTGATTGGTATGGAATGCTCAATTCCCCACTCCCAAAAGAAGTCTGCATCCAGTAAATCTTGGTTCAGTAAAAATGTGCTCGGGCTGTCTCCTGCAAAAATCGTGCATATCGTCATTGGCGAAATAATCCCTCAGTCGGGACTCGGACCATAATTGTAGATGCACGAAATTCTTGTAAACAGGTTATTGACGAGGCAAAAGGTAATTTCGATCGTAAAATGCCCCAGAGGTTTATCAACTGTCCGAACGGTTCCAGGTCCTTTTGGGGATATGCAAAGTCGATTGGAAAGAATTTTACACCTTCAAATTTTTCACCTTTACTCGATGAAAATAGCAATATTGCTACTACCTCCAAGGAAAAGGCTGACATGTTAGCCTTAATGTTTGCTGAAAATTCCAATCTTGATTCTCGAAACGCAGAACTTCCTATTCTTCCTAAGGTTGGCACTTCGATGCCTGAAGTTGTTTTCAGACAACGCACAATCAGGAAGATTCTCCTTGAGCTCGACACCTCGAAAGCTTCTGGCCTTGATGGTATTCCCGCTATTGTTTTTAAGAAATGCGCGCCAGAGTTGACTTCTGTCCTAAGCAAATTGTTCACACTCTCTTGCAACAAAGGTGTATTCCCTGACATGTGGAAATCTGCTAGAGTGCAGCCTGTCCCTAAAAAAGGAAAAAGGAATCTAGCTAACAACAATCGCCCTATATCTTTGTTTTCCGTTATATCTAAAGTGATGGAAAAGGTTATCAACATCGAGATTCTCAGATATCTGGAGGAAAATAGAATCATCTCCGACAGACAATACGGTTTTAGACAACAACATTCCACTAGCGATCTACTGGCATATATTACTCATATCTGTAACTCAGCTATGGAACACCATGGTGAGGCTAGGATTGTGGCATTGGATATCTCAAAGGCTTTCGACAGAGTCTGGCACCGATCTCTTCTCGCCAAATTAACATCTTATGGTCTTCCTCCTGGACTTTGTCATTTGATATCCAATTTTCTCGCTGACAGGTCTCTTCAAGTCGTCGTCGATGTCATCTCATCCGAGACATTTGTGATTAACGCAGGGGTGCCTCAGAGGATCTGTTCTGGCTCCTACTCTATTTCTGTTACACATAAATGATCTCTTAGCTTCAACTTCCAATCCTATATACAGCTACGCAAATGATAGTAACCTTGTGTCATCTTTTTTCTCCGACAAACCATTATCTATCGCTGCTTCAGATCGACTAAGGGAACAGCAGATATAGACGATTAATCGAAATCTCGAGATTGGGGTAAGAACAATTTGGTCGACTTCAACGCTTCAAAAACTCAGGCCGCGGTTTTCTCTCAGAAAACATCAAGGGATAATGCAACAAACATACTAATGGACGGTAAAATCCTTCCGATGGGATCTAATCTATCTATCCTAGGAGTGAATCCGAGCACTAACTTCTCTTGGGACGATCTTGTGCGCGCCATTGCCAAATCCGCCTCTCAGAAGCTAGGCTTTCTTTTTAGAGCTAAAAAGTACTTCACATCTCATCAGCTATTAACACTTTACAAAGCTCAAGTTAGGCAAACACTAGAATCAGTGGCGGCTAGTGCTAAGGTTTGCAGGTTGGCACAACCTCCAAAAAAACGCTGGGATAAAAAAGAAAGTAAATTGTTCTTTGTGTTGTTTATTTTATTTATTGATAACAGATTTATAGCTACCAAATTAACCAAACATACTAATGACTATAGCGGATTCCGCCGATTCGTAAGCGTTTGACGACATTGTTGGGTCCATGGTTTGCAAGGTTTGCAGGCTAGACTGCAAACTTTGCTTTACACATATGCACCTGCGCCTTAACTCTTATTTTGTTCGCTTAAAATACTTGCCCATAAGCAAGCATTAGGTTGCACTTGTGGATCTTGTCTTTGCTTGTGGATGCAAACCAAATATCGATACGCTATTATAATCTGTTATCGGTCAATGTTGCGAGTCTTGAAACACAAATAAAAATGAATTCGGTGCAAAGTTTAATTGCGCAGCCATTCTCTAACCGATCTGTATCAAAAAAAAAACTGGAAATTAAGCGACATGGATGACCTATACATGACTTAAATATTGTGCAGATGGTGTTTTGTAAAAAGCCAAGTTTTAACAGAAGTAGTTCGCGAAGCTAAAGAAGTACCTATGCGACATTGTTATCTGCTAAGCTAAAGAACGAATTAGCTTCACTGGCCATTTAATTGCAGCAACCAATTTTAAAGAAACCACTATCCATTTTTTAATTTATAAAAACTTTGCACTGAACTAACTGTAATCTACGAAAAAGAAAAGTTTAAATCTGCTTTTGATTTACTTGTACTCTATAACATTATTTCAGAAAACAGTGAGCTTAGTGAAACTCTAAATCTTTTAAAAATCCTGATAACTATCCCAATGGCTTCTGCTGATGCAGAGTGGTGCTTCTCCAGTCTGGAAAGAATAAATACTTTTAAAAAAAATTCATTATGCCAGGAAAGGTTGTCCTCATTAACGATGTCTTTAAAGAAAAGGACTTAATCCAAGAAATACTCGATTTCAGTAAAAATTTATTGATAAATTTGCAGCTGCCAAAGATCGTCTGTCGTATGCACTTTCTCTTCTTTTTCTTTCTGTTTTTTTGCGAATATAAAAAAAGGGGAATTTTAGCAATATACTATATATGTACAAGATACATCAATTTAAAATCCTAAATATCTCCTAATTCCTCAAGCTTAATTTAAAATTTCCAGTTTCGGCACATTTTTGCAAATGTCTCTTTGCAACCCCCAAATTTTATTAGCACCAGCCGCCACTGACTAGAATACTGTTCTCATGTTTGGAGTTCAGCCCCAAAACACACTTTAGCTCTCTTGGATTCAATTCAAAGAGCGATTCGCCTAATTAATGACGAGAGTCTGACCGATTCTCTCGAAACACTAGAGCACAGGCGTATGGTTGGTGACTTGTCTCTTTTCTACAAGTACTATCATGGAAGATGCTCGCAGGAACTAATAGGATTAATCCCCCAAGGGCAAGATTCTTGAGACGTACTAGACAGTCGGAGACAGCAAATTCCTGTGCGTTCCAGCTTGACACAGTGAGGACTTCTGTCTACGGAGACTCTTTTTTCTCTAGAACTCCCAAGTTATGGAACTTGTTACCGAAAGGAATTTTCCCCAAAAATTACAACCTATACTTGTTTAAGAAGGCGGTATCCTTTCTTAAAAAGATTCATGGTTCATCGCCATCTACCCTTGTTTCCGCATGCTACTCGCAGTGCTTTGAAAGCATAATGGGGCTACCCTTTGAGAGTGGATTAAACTTAAAAAAAAAGCTTTTAAATTTCTTTTCTTTCACTTAAGTCAGAGGTCGTCAATCTTTTAAGCCAGAAGAGCTAGCTACAAAAAAAAAATTGATGTCGTCAATTTCGAAGAGCCATACATTTTTATTTCTGATTTTAGATTTTATTTCAAAAAATGAAATAATAGTATATTCATTATTATTTATACCTACGTATTATTTGTAATGCTACTATGTTACAAGGTATGGTTCGTGTAGACAAATGAAAACACAATTTAACCCAGAAGACTTTTTCTTAATATTTGCCTCTTTCTCGAGATTTTGACTGTATCAACCCTTCTCTACATTTGTCTTTTTTTTTAATTGTATACTTTGTTCCCAAAATTAGTTTCTTGCCCCAAATACCACTTTTTCTATTTTTATTTTTCTAAATTTCTTATTTTTTTCTTTCTTTTCAAAATTCGACAATTCGTATAAATGTTTACTTTTTCCAATTCGACACTGGAAGTTTTTATTTATTTCTCAAAAATTTACTTTTTTTGAAATTCAGTCGATTTAAAAAAAATAAAAATTTCAGACAAATAATAATTTGGAAATGTTAAGAAAAATAGTTTTTGAATATTATGATCTTTTTCTCAAAATTTTATTTTTTCGAAATTTGGGCCCATTCTCAAAATTTGACTTTTTTCCAATATTACATTTAATTCTAAATTGCGGCTTTTTTCTCGAAATTTCCTCACTCTTTTTAAAATTCATTCTTATTCCAAATTTCGTCATTATTTCCATATATTGACTTTTACTGAACATTTAAAATTTTATTTATTTTCTGAAAATTTCGACTTCGCAAAATTTACCATTTCTCAATATTTCGACTTTTAACTCAAAATTCGACATGTTTATATTTCAGCAAATTCCGTTTTTTTCGACGAAATTCATCTGTTTCCAAAATTTGACTTTTCTTAAAGACTTTCTCTGGGAAATTTGGCCTTTTTTTAAATTTTAGCACTTTTTGCCACCTTTGCCGTGTTTTTTAATCTTTCTTGATTTCAGGGGACAAGATTTGTATTTCAATTTTTGAAGATAACCAACAAGGAGCAGTCCATTCCACCAAAACACTTTTTCCGAAATTGGAAGTCTTATCATTATTCTCTTTCATTTCGAAATTATTTTACCAATTTTCTCAAAATTTAAACTTTTGTGAAAATTTGGAGTTTTTTTAAATCGCCGTTCTCAAAATTTCAAATTTATTCTCAAAACCTAATTTTCTTTGGAAAACTGTAAATTTTTTATCGTAATTTCGAACCTTCTTTAAAATTTTGACTTTTTCCTGGAACTTTTTTTCTCTTCTCTTAAAAACCTCGACTATTTTAAAATTCGACAATCTTCTCTAAGCTTTCAGTTTATATTTACAATTTTTTTGTCAAAATTTTAGTTTTCTCTAATGTCAAAATTTTCTAAAAATTTCAGGTTTTTAAACTTGTTCCGAAAATGTCAATTTATTGTTAAACTTCTACATTTTTTTTCTTAAACTTTTCCTTTTTTGAGTACTTTTGACAAATTCATTTTTTTTAAATCTCTTCCCTTTTCTCAAAATTCGGCTCTCCTTAGAAATTGCAACTTTTATTTCGAACATCAATATTCGCTGCTTCTGAAAATTTGGATTTTTTCCTAAAATTGAAAACTCAACATTTTTTTTACGCAATTTCAAGGTTATGCAAAATTTACAAATAAAAATGTAAAAATCATAAGAAAAATATTTTTTAGAAATTTCGACTTCCTAAAATAGTCTTTTTCTAGAAATTTCAAATTTATTTTCCTAAAATTAGGTCAAAATGTTAATAAAAAATAATCAAAAATGTCGAGAGGGTATTTCTTAAAACCGTTTTTTCAAAATTTAAAGATTAGGAATGTCAAAATTTAAATAAAAAGTAAAAATTCCTAGAAAATTTCGATTTTTTTCATAAAATTAGTTTTTTTTTTGGAAATTTTGTACATCTAATCAAACTGTAAAATAAATGTCAGTTGGGAGATTTCTTGCAAATTAGATAGGTCTTTTTTGCCACCAATTTTTCTGTATGAATGTTGCCATACGCTGAAGGAAATTTTACCTACTTCCTTGAGAATTCCTACTTAGATACACTGTTCTGGGCTTTTTGACTTTCGTAATAGCAGGTGGAGGTGAGAGGGGGTTCTGACATGTGTTTTGCAAAGTCTGCAGGTCACTTGTTTTATATCTACTCATGGGCTGGATGTCTGTCCCCTTTAATTTTTATTATTTATTTTATTTTAGGGGGCAATTTAAGGGGCCGCAATTATATCTTGAAAGAGCCACATGCGGTTCGCGAGCCGCTCATTACTGAAGTCATATAATTCGCATGTTCGTTTTTCAAAGAGAAATTTCAAGATCCAAGCTGTAAATGTAAAAATGTTATGAATTTCTTTCATAGTTTTTTCTAAATATTGAGGTTTTTACCAAAATTCCAATCTAATACCCGAAATGTAGGCTTCATTTTTATAAATTTCGACTCGATTTCTATCTTCTACGAATTTCATGTTAAATCTCGCTTTTTTAAACTTTTTTCTCCAAAATTTCGTAAGTCGAGAATAGCTTTATTATTAATTTTTAGTTTTTTCCCCATATTTCCACTTATTTTTTGAAACTATTCAGTTTACAATTTTACTTCTTTTTAAAATTCTAACTTTAACATCGAAATTGCGTGTTATAAATCTTGAATTCTCATAAATTACAATAATTTTGGAAATGTTTTTTAAGATTCCGAATTCAAAGTTAAAATTAAAATACAATAGGAAAACGACTCTGGTCTTAATCGATTTTAATCTTAAAATTTCGAAAATTGAAACAGAACTTGTCCCCTGAAACCAAGAGATTAAAAAACACAACAGATTTCGATTCAAAAATGGAAATTTTCAATTTGTTTGGCTAAATTTCGTGCTTAAAATCGTAATTTCGGCTTTAATTTTAAAGCTTCGACTTTAGTCTCGAAATTAAATTCCAAATTCCCACATTAAAGTCAAAATTTCGACAGTAAAGTCAATTTTTTAAGTACAATCCACTCACAAAGGGTGACCTTATTATGCCTTTGAAGAACTACGATTTTAAACTCAAAATTAAAATTTTGGTTGCTAAAATTTAAAATAACTCAAGGAACTCTACTGTCAACTGTAAGCGTTGTATGGTTAGGGGTGTGGAGAGGTAAGGTATAACGGACATCAAAAAAAAAAAAACTGTAACTGTTAGTAAAGATCTAATTACAATTTCGACTTCAAATCACAAAATTTCTAAAAAAAACTATTTTTTGGTTAACTGATGTTCGTTCTACATCTTCGCGGCTTTAAACATGAGATTTTAAATTTTTTTTTAAAAAAGTATGGTATTTTATCTATTTACAATTTTTTAAAAACAATGAATTTGAAGTTTTATTAAAAATTAAAAGCTTTCTCACACACATTTGCGCTAGAAAAGGCACAACCCCGCCTACTCCATATTTTAAACGTTATAGTTTATACTTATTTTTCAGATTGTCTTATCCAGGTTACTTATTTATTTTAACGAATTCGTTGCAAATCCCAGTGTGCATAAAGAATCTTTCAAATAAATTACAGAAAACTGCCTTAAATTAGGTCCAAACATTGAGAAATATTTTGTTTTCAGGGCGACTCTGGTGGCCCATTAATATGCAAAGATTCTGAAGAAAATTATGTTTTATGTGGAATAGTTAGTTGGGGTATTGGATGTGCTAGGGCTAATTTCCCTGGAGTTTACACTGAAGTAAGTGATTTTAACTGATTGATATTATGCTAAAAACTGTTGTTTAGGTTTCCTGCTTTGTTGATTGGGTGAGAAGAACGACTGGACTTTAAAATTGTCTTCGACATACAAATAAGTATAACGATACTTAATACAGATTAAAATTTTTTTATGATACTAATTCAAATATTTTACTCGACCGAAGTACATGTGTAGTATTTGTTTTTCATTTAGTAGGTGAAAATATCAAAATACAATACTACTTCAATACATTTATTAAGGACTACTTGTGTATAATTCACAATAAATTGTGATTTTTAAAAATCTGTAACTCTACCCTTACGTTCCCAATCTCCATAACGTGTCGGCTCTAATCCCTTTGGGCCTCCAAGTTCTCCAGTTATTGGATTTGTGGAATTTTCAAAAGACTCCAACGGCTCTTTCTCTTGATGGGGATGCTTGTCGAACACACGATTGGGTGGAGCATCAGAAGTTTGCCTCAATTTCTCACGAAACTCCTTCATTCTTGGGCTAACATTTTTCGAAGTCAGACGCGATGACCACCTGAGACCTGTTATTTAACAATTAATTGCGTTAGCCATCTTGCAGAATTTCTTCTAGAAATAGGAAAAGACGTACCGTTTATAGGCATAATGCTATATTTGACGTTCTCGAGGTGTCTCAAAAAGTACATCATTATACTCATTTTGCTGCAGTGTTTACGTTTAACGAATTATGCAGCACCAAATTTCTTGATAGACTCCTTTTTGCAAAATTAACATAAATAAAATATAAAATAATACAAGTTTTTCCAGTGAATTTGATTGAAACATAACCTATTAATAATGATTTAATTTTATTCTATGCTCTTCTAATTCCTAACTCAGAAACTAAGTTTATTACGAATAGATGTAAACATTTCACGATGTTTCAATTAAATCTTAGATTTTCAGATCAGTCTAGCATTACATCCAGTCATGCTTTGTAAATATGTATAATTTATTCCAAAATTACATTTACAAAGCTAATTGATTTCTTTACCTGTTAAATAACCAATTAGGCACAAAAACACTCATTACTTATTTATTCGTATTGGGGATCTAGGATAATATATTCAATATAATCAAAGCACAATAATGGAAAGAACAAAGACAAAATGGGAACCTGCAACTCTGGAAATTGCAGCAAAAAAACATAAACAGCACTAACAGGGGTCAACTGGGGTTGCGCCACAGAACCTTTTCAAGGAAAAATCAATTACAAAATAGAAATCTATGTTATGCCAGCAGTGGTGACATCTGGGGATGCACACAATACATCGATGTAAACGAAACATCGATGTTTTCGTTTCGATGTTCGATATTTTTATTCTTATGTATCGAAAGGGTATTGATATACAGTGTTGCCAGTGGAAGCGGAATTCTGCTATTGGTAGCGACTTCTGAAGCATTTAGCGGCGTAGCGGCGGCAACGATAAAGTAGCGGAATTTTGAGGGCGCCCAAATTTTTACATTTTATTTTTAAAAAAC
Organism: Dastarcus helophoroides; assembly: GCA_028583605.1. Classification (NCBI taxonomy): domain Eukaryota; kingdom Metazoa; phylum Arthropoda; class Insecta; order Coleoptera; family Bothrideridae; genus Dastarcus; species Dastarcus helophoroides. The sequence continues at coordinate 20,483,983 of CM053336.1, forward strand.
GAGTCAAGGGTAAATAAACTAGTTGTTGAAAAACTTACACAACGATTTATTCAATGGTGCCATCTGACAGAGAGCAATTAACAACAATTTTACGTGTAGAAAGTCAATCACAATCATTGCAGAAATCTTTAGAAAATTTAATTTTAATTTTTTCCATGAAAAAATATGTATTTCCCCGAAGATACGATGATACTTGACGACTTTGAAGCCATTTAAAATAGTTCTCAGCTAGGGTGGTAGTTCTTTTTTAGTAATCTTTATTTTTTTTTATTTTATAGGTAAACGAAAGTCTTTGACTTTAATTACCCTCCTAAGGTAAAAAAAAATTATTTATCCTTCAAGGTCAAGTTTTTTGTAGAATTCTCTACCCTTTCTGTATAGGGTAGCAGCCGGTAGCGAAATTTTAGTGATCCGGTAGCGACATTTAGCATTGGACCACTGGCAACACTGTTGATATATTTCTTTCCAAATGTATCGCGATGACGGGTAAGGGTATAATTTTAAAATTCCGTAGAAGGAATCGTTGTTTTTTTGGCTGTCAAATTAAACTTTGCCTTGTGATGTGGTGTAATATACTGTGGGACATCGTATTCATACAATACCACAGTATAGATATTAGTTTTCGCATACAGTAGCGACAAGAAGTGTCGGTACCTTTGATCTTGAAGTAGCTAAAATCGTTGACTTTAAGTGGAGTCAACCATGTTGTGGATTGTGCACGCCCGCGAAAATTTAAATTTATTTATTAAACAAAACCATCAAGTTTATTAATTTCAATAGTTTTTACCGTTTAAATTCTAATTTGCTCCTTTACAAATAGTCCAAAAATAATTGTTCTTGTGTATTTTTAAAATAATGTGTATTTTGTAATTACCGATAACCTGATAAGTATAAAGAATACTCAAAGAAAAACTAAACACAGATTGTGACTGACGGCAAAATAATTTCTACAGGAAACAACTTATTTTTTTTTTTTGTATAAAACTGGCAAATGCGAGTGTAATAAAACAGTTTTTTTTTAATAAAACAAATTGGGTGTACCCGAATATTACCGTTTGCCGTCTTTTGGAAATTAAAAAGATGCTGATTTTATCAAATTATTATTGCTGTTAGAGTTACATTTATAAATAGAACGTGTAAATTCTCTTTTCTCTTGTATTTGGTTTCATCTTATTAGCGCATTGAATTATAACAAGACCGACATTTAAATAAAACTGATCCAGTGTTGCCAGATGACCTAAACATTTTTCGCGAACAATCTTTTTAAAAATCCCACAATTCGGATGAAAATCCCTGACGATATCAAATTTCTAGAACATCCATAAATGTAGATAAATTGTCTTACATTTTTACCTTGAATGAATAACATATGAACGTAAAATAAAAAATCATATCAGCTCAAGTGCTGATTTTCCCGAACACTTGGCAACTCTCAACTGACATTCAGTTACCCAACGACCATAGATCTTATTTCTGGTTATCATAGAACACTGCGCCTCCATGTTCGGGATTGTGCAAATTGACGCATGAGGAAACAAAATTTGTGACAAAATTTTAGGACTTTGTGGTTACTGTATGCGTAAGCTAATATCTATTCTGTGACAATACATCCAGCGCCAGATAAAGGGACGGGCAAGCCGGACGACTGCCCGGGGCGCCAAATTTTGATGGGCGCCAAATTTTGATGGGCGCCGATATAAAAATAAAATATCATTTTTACATTCATTATTTTATCTTTGACTAATTTTGATTTTTTACCTTTTTTTACTATTCTTTTTTAATTTGCAGTTAATTTGTTATTCTTGTATGAAAGGGCACCAAATTTGGTTTTGCCCGGAGCGCTCAAAACCATAGAACTGGCCCTGAATACATCGATACATCAAATATCGAAATATATAAACCGATGTATTGGAACATATCGATACATGTTTTTCGATACATCAACTGGACCTAGTATCGATGTTTGAAAAATGTTCTGCATCCCTAGTGACATCTCATTTTCAAAGGAAGAACTTCTCAGGTTTTAACTAAAGGTTACCACACATGCACGATTTTTATGTGGACCATAGAGAAAGGTTAAGAGTGTCAACTCTGTGCTTTTTATTTTGAAAACGGCCATCCCACGCAGGGACCGGAACTATTGCCATAAAATTAGGAACCTGTATTATCGACTGTAGCCACGTTGCAGTTACCCTGCATTACCGACTTATAAATTCAAATTTAAATCCAAAATTAATTTTAAACTGTTTTGAAATGTCCATTCAGTTGGATTGCACTACTGTTTTTAAAGATTAAACAAAAGTGACCAACGTGAATGGAAATTTCAAAACAATTTCAAGTATGAGGTGTAAAAAAATAAACTGCCATTTTAACATTAAATATTTTTATTAAATATGTATATTCATACATGTATATAAGTTCATATTTAAAGATTTGTAATAATTTTAAAATATATTTATCAATTCAACTGCTTCAAGATTTCTCTAGAAGTTAAATATTGATACAGATGACTTATAATATACTGGATAGTGAATTTAGCTAAAATAAATCAAGTAAAGCAGCGAAAAGTTTTTCCACATAATTTCTGGTTGATTTTTGTTGAAAGTTTCACACAGGGTACAATTTTCTTACTACGAGGGGGTGTGCCTGCCGAAACAGATCGATTTTTGTTTAAAAGATTGCAACATTTTAGTCGTTTTTGCATTTTGTTCACTACAGGAGGTCAGAAAAAACCTCAATTCTTTTTTTTTTTTCAAATGAATATCTGATCATTAAAGACAAAAATAAGAAAAAAAGTAGCTTTTAATGTTAACGAGGTCCATGTATGCTCCATTTGCATGTTGACAAAGTCCATACCGACAATAAAATTTCTAACATTGTTTCAAATATCTGGAGGCATTTGTTCGGGCAGTAATAAGATATTTTGGATACATTTATTAATCACTGTATTTTCACTGTAAAGTAGAAAGAAAGTATCATATATAATAGTCTCTGACAATTATTAAGCAAACGATCCGACAAATTCTTACAGATATTTTACAAAACGTTAGAAGTGAATTTTAGCATCTTTAAATTTGTCAATGTGCAAACAGTGCATATTCGGATTACATTAAATCTTATTTTTAAAGTGTTACCTTTTTCTTATTTTTGCTTTTGGTAATCACAAAACTGTTTATTGTTATAGTCGCCATTTCTGTAAACATTTCGGCAGCTTGGGATTGAGCAGTTTTTTTCCGAAGTCGGGGATGTCATTCGATTATTCACTTCCACAAATAAATAAATTTTTCTACTTACCAGTAATCTTCGCAAAGATCACTTACCTTATTTTCAACACTATTTAAAATTTTGCTCGAAGATGTTTGATGTTCTCGTCCTCCATTCCAACCAAATCCAATGACAGTTAAATTTGTTTACGTTCTTATGCGCCACCGCACACAAATTTAGGAACTATAGCCATATATTTAATTTACATATATATGTATAAATGAGCGGTAGTTCCGGTTACTGCGTGGGAGGGCGCTACAAACAGTATATTTGAATTTCGTGCCAAAGTAGAACCCCCGTGATATGGACATATCACGAATTATAAGACTTCTTGTCCGTGAGCCATACATACCATGTTCCACGTTCACGTAATCTCTCATGGAACGATCACTGATGTCGAGGTGCATCTTGTGACGTAGTACGCGATATATAAGCCCAGATTTTTACTTATACTATGCTTCCCGAAGTATGGAATAAATTCTATAAAACCCCGAAAAAACATATATTTCAAAAAAATGTTCGAACAAGTCGATTTTTATTTCTAAATTGCCACTTAAACGTCTATATTTCAACCCCCCACTCCTTCCACCTAAGAGCTAGCAACCCCAACTTTAAAAATTCAAATAACAAAGTATCCCTTGCAATACCTTAATTAATAGATCTTTTTATATTGAATGCAATAAAAAAAAGCTTTTTAAAATCGATTGATAAATAACGAAGATATTTGCCAAAATGTTGGCATGTTGGTAGTGTTCTGTATCTCATGTTTGCTTTACAGTTCACTGTAAATATATCGTGAAATTTCAACTCTATTCTCAAAATTGAGTTTAGAATTAGATTTTTAGAATGCATCAGATAGGGACGCATCTCTACCTCTGATTCAAACAGTCAAGAGATAACTTGACTAGGGAGGATGTCATTTTTATTCTTCATGGTGAACTCTTATTGACCGGAAATATTATGTTTTTTAATTTTATTTAACATTTCTTCGGCCCAGTTTGGAAATATTTAAATTTTTATTGTTTGTTAACAATATTTTGAGAAAAATGTAATTTTTCTTAAAATTCGTCCTTTTCTCCAAAATTTCGATAAAATCTGACGCTCTGAAGAATTTTGAGTGTTTACTATAATTCGATCTTTATCTCAAAATTTCAATCTTTTTCTTCAAATTTCGAATTTTTATTTTTCAAATTCATTTTTGTTTTTCAAGAGGAAAAATAATCGAATTTTCCAGAAAAAAACAAATGAATTTAAAAAATCAAAATTTCGATATTTTTTTTAAAATCCGTCTTTTTTCGAAAATTTGGAATTTATCCCAATATCCAATCCTGTATGTTCAGGGAAATCTGAATGTTTTTCCTGATATTCGTCTTTTTTTTTTAAATTGACTTGTTTTTAAGATTCGTTTACATAAACGACCATTTCCAAAATTATACCTTTTTCTTAAAATTTGACTTTTTCTGGAAATTTTCGATGTTTTGCTTGATTTGATAGTTTCTCTAGAAAGTTCGACTGTTTTTCCGAGACTTCGTTTTTTTTCGAAATTTATTTTTATTTTCATCGGGTTTTTCTGAAGGTTTTGATTCTATAGAATATCATTTTTCAGAAATTTTGACCAGTTTTCTAAAGTTTGGCTTTTTCTGGATATTTTCTCAAAATTCGATATTTAAGTTTTCTGGAAATTTCGATTTTTTTCTCTTCAAATTAGTTTAAATTCGTCTTTTTCAAAATTTCGACTTTATTTCTCAAAATTATACTTTTTGGAATCTTCTTTTAAAAATCGTTGTTTCGGTCTTAATATATTTTTTTAATTTCGACTTTTGAGTTCGGAAATTTTCATATTTGGTCTTATTTTCGAAATTTCGATATTTATTTCAAATTGTGAGGCTTTAGATTCTCGAAATGTCGACTTTTTTTTATCCAAATTGGATTTTCCTTGAAATGTCGGTGTTCAGAAATTCGTCTGTTTTCTCAAAATTAGATCCGAAAATTAATCAGCTTGAGAAAAATATTTTTAGATAATTTCGAGAAAAAAATTTCTTGTACATTCAATTTCTTTATTGAGATTTAAATATTATATCAAAATGAGAATATAAAGAAGCTAAAACTTCGGTAACCCAAAATGTGGAGTTTTTATTCCAAATTTGGTTTCTAAACTATCCGAGTTTCACAAAATTGGTTTTTTTTTCTCGAAATTCGTCGCTTCCGAAATTATTACTTTTCTTAAAAATTCTACTTTTTTCTCTAACAATTGAACTTTCTTCGAAATTTTACATTTCTTCTGGGAATTTCAACCTTTTTTAGACATTTCGACGGTATTTTTCAAAAATCATTATTTTTTCAAAATCCAAATTTTTATTTTTTTTAATTTAAATTTTCGAAAATTTCCACTTGTATTTCAAAATGCTATATTTTATATAGCATAATCTCCACTAACAGTGAAAATTTTCTCAAAATCTCCACTTTTTCTAAAAATATTTTTCAAAGAATTCGACCTTTGAAAATATATTTTTCTCGAATTTTCAACATTTTTTAAAATTTTTCGAAAGGTTAGGTTTTTATTTTAAATGTGAATTTCTTAACATTTCAACTTTTTCCCAAAACTGGTTTTTTCTCGAAATTCGTTCTTTTCGAAATTATAATTCTTAAAAATTCTACTATTGGCCTTAAAATTAAATTTTCACTTGAAAATTTTGACGTTTCTTCAAGAAATTTCAACATTTTTCTGGACATTTCGACGGTATTCTTCAAAAACCGTTATATTTTTCAATATCCGGATTAATCTAAAAATTTCTTATTTTTTTTTTAAATTGACTTTCCAAAAATTGAATGCGCCTCGACATTTATCCTAATCTCGACATTTTGACAAAATAAGATGTTTCTGCAAATTTCTACATATAATGGACATTTTCCCGAAATTTCGACTTCTTTAGTTCTTTATTTTTCCAAAACTGGATTGACATTTTAATAAAATTCTAAATATTCTGAGAATTTTTTTTTTTAAGTTTAATCCACTCGCAAAGGGTAACCCCATTACGCTTTCAAAGCACTGCTGCGGAAACAAGGATAGATGGCGATGAACCACCTTCTTAAACAAGTATAGGTTGTAATTTTGGGGGAAAATTCCTTTCAGTAACAAGTTCCATAACATGAAAGTTCTATAGAAAAAAGAATCTCCATAGACAGAAGTCCTCCATAGACAGAAGTCCTCACTGTGTCAAGCTGGACCGCACAGAAATTTTCTGTCTCTGACTGTCTAGTACGCCTCAAGAATCTTGCCCTGCGAGCATCTTCCATAATAGTACTTGTAGAAAAGAGACAAGTCACCAACCATAAGCCTGTGCTCTAGTGTTTCGAGAGAATAACATTTTTAGGAAATTCGAGAAACAGTTTTTTCATGAATTTCAAGATTATGACAAAACCGAAATAAAGTAAAAATTCTGAAAGAAATATTTTTGGGGACTGAATTTTTTCTCTAGATTCGATTTACAATTAGTCTGGCAAGTTACTTTTTTCACAAAATTCGACTTTTTAAAATTTTGACTTTCTTCTAAATTTCGAAGTTTACCAGTTTTTATTTTAGATTCAGTTTCCTGGCTGATTTCCCAAAGTTTGTCTATACTTCCAAATTTGAAAATTCAATTCCTCAGTTAATGAAGTAAAGTGAACATATAGAGATTCCCAGTTAACGAATTTTCCGATTTTCTTTTCTTTTATCAATTTATTTCCTAAAATGCTTCTTGCCACTCCCTGAGCGAAATCCTGCCTATCCCCACACATGTAATTAATTTGAAATAGTTTCACAAGTCTCTAATATATTAAAAAGCAACAGACAACAGAAAAATAATTTGTACTTTTTATGTTTATTCTACCAGCAATAAATATTACAAATGCAGTCTCTTATTCTAATTTCTAGGTTGGGGCAAATATTGCAATAAAAATGAATGATTTAACTTATTTAAGCCCTTTTATATATATTTAACAACAACAAATTGATAAACCTAAATTTATTCATCTTCCACTTCTATAAATTCCACATTTTTCATAGCTTTTGAGATGTCATTAAACTTTTCCAAAAGCTGCAGTTCCTCCTTAGTCAACTGATCACCTAATTGTTGAAGTGCAGTCAATATTTCAGCCTAAAATTCAACATTAATTAAAAAAAAAATATTTGTTGAAGAGCAAAATTAGGCTTCCGATGCCAGATAATATAAAGGGTCAAAAAAAACAGAAAAATGAGTGACATCTGCTACAAACTAATGTTGAATGTAAAAAATGTTTACCGTTTGTCTCTCATAAAACTCTACAGAGATTTTTCCTAGCCGTAAATCTTCTTTAATGTTGGTTAGTCTTTGTCGTAGTGCCTTTGGTTCTCTCCTGGCAAATAACCGGATCACTTCAGGTGTTTTAAAAGCTTCTGCAATAGCAAGCTGTGTCGCCTAATAAATAACAAGAATGAAATTACTCTTGAAGTCAACTATTATTAATGAAACATCAAAGATTTAACCCTTTCATGACGAGCTATTTTCCTATTTAAGTATGCTCATAAGGCAATAAAAAAAAAAGGTTAAACTTGCCTATAAACACAAATAAACATATCTAACACATAAAGCGGAAGCCTTCGACATTCGTAGCGTAAATATAATGAAATTGGATAAATACGTTCTTCGCTATTTGTCACGGGAACATACGGTCTTCGGCGCGAAAGGGTTAATGAAATATCGACGATTAAACCTACATGTCTCTACCGAATGATAGCATCAGTGAAAGTATCCAAACGTACCAGTTTAACTGCCCCTAATGTGCTTATAAGCGATATGTCTCCTTTTATAAGTTTACTTAATGACTTATTCAGTTCTTTTAATTGTTCCATAGTATCTTCCTTTGCATCTTGATATTCATCTTCATCCATAACATTTCTAAAATATAATGTTAATTCTTATTTTATCTAGCGAATTCTACTCTTACTGTTCTTTTTCCAAATCTTCCAATTGCTCCATAAGCCGATCGAGTTGGGTTTCTAAATTATTCCGCAACAAATCTGTTTCAATTTCTCCGTGCGACATTTTCCAAACGCTTATTCTATTTGTGTGCGGGCAACATTTAATTTATCATTTCAAGGCGAAGCAAAAGCGGCTTTTTACACTAAATAAATTTGTGCGAAATGATCTCTCACTCAACTTTGCCAAACGAAGTCTTCTTGCTTTGACATTTGTGACAATTCTTTGTTTTGTTCTGCCGTACTATTTATTGCAGAAAAACGAAGCGTTTCTCAGGCATGTAACAGAAGAAGATAAAATATATTGAGTATGTCTGGACTGCACCGGAGTATTGGAGGTGAAATTTGACGTTAGTGACGTGTAAGTGAATGTTTCGTAGGTGTCTTATTCTGTTTGTCCGGGTGAGATCGACGAAGACAGAGAATAACGAATATGTCGCGTAGGTGATGAATTTCTAATTCAAATCACGTTAATGGTTGAAGAAAACACCGCCAGGTGTCTCTTTTTTTACCAACGTGAAAGCCGCGTGTCATTTTTAACGAAGTTCAATCATTAATTTGTAAAATATTAAGTGACATTTCATTAAACGAAGTGCAGGAATACTTTCGGAATATTCCCTAATATTTCCACGAAGCTAATGGTGCGAAGAAACTAATCTAACGACTTTGCCGTAACATGTTTCTGGGTTAACATAACAATCCGCCATCTTGGTAATAATTTAACCTTTGAAAAAGAGTTCGAACGGTTTTCCAGTGACATATTTAAATCCCATTTCATCCGACCGCAAACTAAATTTATTGTTCGTGACTATGTCAAGAACGGAACCAAGGACTTGTGTGTTTGTGTTGTGATGTGTTAGTTAGAGGGGAACATATGCAGAATCAGCGAAGATATCTGCGGGGGCTGCTCTGAGGGAAGGGTCGCCCTTAAGGCTGAAATGAGTGGCAATCAAAAGTCATCGAACACAGGAGGACCCCAGATGCAGCGCTATTCGAGCTCCCCGTATCCTTTTATCGTTTATTTTTAAACGTCAGTTACGCCCATTTGTCATAAATTTAACTGCCAGGCTAGTTTTTTCGGAAAAAAACAACTATTTCGATAGGAATATCGCCCCGTCGGGCGTTTTGTGCTCAATTCTGCTCGGAATTCACCTAAATTGTGAATGTCCCAGCTGTTACCTATGCTTCAATGGTGGTGGTTTAACTTTCATTATTCAATGTGATTGCATTCACCTGCAGTTTCGTTTTATCCTGTTCGGTCCATATGGTAGCGAAAATTTAACTTTGCGATTAGAAATTTTGTTGAAAAAATGACTGTTTTCGAATTATTGTAACTATATCGCGACCAATTCATTTAGATTAAAATTAAGAATTTTTGGTTTAATTAATTTTATCGTTTTGTTGAAAACGGGTGCATTGTTTATTGATGCATTATTGAAAATTCGTTGATATCTCTGGCAGGTTGGTTATTTTGCCAACGCATCTTAATTTCAGGTAAGATCAAAGCAACCTAAATGTTTTTTGTTTAGTTAGTATATTGACGCGCGTTATTCAAATTTCGTTATCAATTCATTTGTTATTTTCAAGAAATTGTAAACGATGGAAAACTTTGGGGACGATGTTTCGTTTTTGTTGTATAAAATGACGATTTAATGAAATTTGAGTGAATTTGCATTAGGTTGTGCGACTTTAGGTTACAAATTGATTAAATTTGAGCGAATTTCGCATGCGTCAGCCCCCTGGCGGCCGAAAGTGGAGGTATTCAATCTATTGTCGATACAATGGCGTTGTCGCCAAAAATATTTTTATCGTTAACGCCGTTTAATAATTCGGTTTTCTAGTTTAACTCGATTTTACGCGTTTTTAGTGCTTATTTTGCTCGCGACTACTTTTAAACAAATATAACTCGCCCGTCTCGTCGGTTCGTAAAACGCCCATTCGATCGATTTTTCGCAGTACGTGCATTTGGCCACTTGGATATTTTGTTCAATTAATTTTCTGTGAAATGTATAAAAATTTGTGCCGTAATAACCGAACGCGTGATTCGTGTGTTTTGCCATGTTTCTGCGAAGAGAACAGTCACGATGTGAGTGCTCTGATTTGATGAGCGTTATCTGTGAAATTCGTGGAAATTTAGAATTGTAAAGGAAAAATGGTATCGCGCTATGTCAATGGGCCTGTTAAGCAGGAGGGTATTTGTTTACTTCCTTCTCCTCCTGCAGGTCATCATTATCGCATGATGCCTCCGCAAAGTAAGTATTTAATTGGGGACTAATGGTTCAATATTATTTAAAAAATGTTTTTATCTGAATGGCCCTAAGTGAAAAAAATTATGAAATGGGTACATTCAGTAGTCTGATGGTTTAAGAAAAAAATGACGTAGTATGTCATTTATGAATTGAGACGATGTAATTGGTTTATCGACAATCATTTGTTTATCCAAGGCCATTTTGTACAGGTTAGCGCATTACTCATTATTTATTAAAAATGGCATTGTTTTGCCAATTATCTTCAACTTGCTCTTTGTGGAACGTAAAAGCATTAAATTTTCAGTAATTGAGCCATTTGTTGTTAAGTGTCAACCTTTTCAGTTTTGCGGATAATTTCTGTACAGACACGCGTATGACGTCATAGTTTCTGTCAAATTATCTTTTAAGTTTTGCATTGCGGACTATTTGTTTGTGTTCGGTGTTGTCTTGCGATTAAAATTAAGACCTCTGCGCATAATAAATATTTTTCTTGTTTAATTTCTAAATTATGCCCACAACAAATTGTTGTGAGAGATAAATCGTTTTAAAATATACTCGATTTAGGTGTTTGTTGTTGATGTCAAAACAATTTAAACAAATGAGAGTATGTAATAATTGTTTAACAGCCTTGAATAAACCAATGATTTGTACCGTTTCTGGAATGATACGCCGATGTCGAAACCAACGACTCCTGAAAATTAGAGAACGGGTACCTTAGGTTCGTTTTCGATATTTTTTTAAGGTTTTTCATTTAATCGAAATTCGGGTGAATGCACAATTCGTGTTCCTTTTTTTAACAATTTATTAACTTTGTCTTTATTTATTTACATCATTTTTATATTAGGGATGGTTTTATGGCTATTATTTTGATTTGAGATGGCTAGGTATATTTGAAACATACAGGGTGCCTATTTTTTGACTCCCCACTTTCGGATTTCTTTTTTTTTTTTTTTGAAGAGCTACGACATTGGTTAAATTATTGCGTATTTATGTGCTGAATAATTTGCAAAAAAAGAAAACTGAAGAAAAACTAGTTTTTTTTCGACTATTCGAAAAAAAGTAAGATTAATCGAAAAAAAAAAATGTTTTATTGCATATCTCTCGAAAATTGTTAACGGCGGAGGTAATATTTTATTAGAGCTCTTTGTGAAGAATTTAAAAATGAGGTTTTGAATTATATTTACTGAACGTCCCTACCACAATAAACTTCATTTTTTCTTATGGGCGCCATATTGGATTTTTAGCAAATTTGATGATCTTTTTTTTCTGCAACATTCAATTTTTTTGTCCTTTCTGGCGTAAGGATATGTCACAAAGATGCTTATCAAAGTTGTAAAAAATTAATTTATTATACAGGGTGGTCAGAAGAAAATTAAATTATACAATCTTATTTTTATGGCAAATAATAAAATAGGCCCGTCACATGATACATGGATGTAATTAGAAAGAAGGTGTTTTCAAATTTGCAATAATCCAACATGGCGCCCATAAAAATGATGGTGGGGATATTCGTTTAAAAAATAAATCATCCCGTAAAAAGTGCTTTAATAACATTGAAATACAAAACTTGTCCCCTGAAACCAGGAAAGATTAAAAAACACAACAGAGGTTGCTCTAACGCGTTTTGACAGCCAAGCTGTCATCTTCAGAGAGATACTGGTTGCTCTAACGCGTTTCGACTCCTAGCTATCCTCTTTAGAGAGATACTAGTTGCTCTAACTCGTTTCGACAGCCAAGCTTTCATCTTTAGAGAGATACTCTAGCAAAATTATGCTCTAATAACATTTTCATAAAAAACCTCCCCCACTGATTGTTTTCGAGAAAAATGCAGAAAAGGAAATTTAACTTTTTTAGTTATTTTGAAATAATTCAAAAATATTAACTACAGATTTCCTTCTTGCATAATGTGTAAACACGCAACTTTTGTCTCGATGTAATAAACATCGTAGCTGCGACAAGTAATCAAAATAAGGGTCGAAAAAGGGGGCACCCTATATAAATGATACAGAAATCGTAAAATGTCTGCTATATTAAAGTGAGCAGTTTAAAAAGAGGTCTTTTTTTGGCGTAGCTGTGTTGTAAATTTGTGCCAGTAAAAAACGATTTTTCTCAATTATATTTTTGCGCACTCTCGCTTTGAATGTCATTATTAGTACTTTGTACTTTAATCAACAAATAATTTGTTAGTTGTAAGTAATATTTGCTTTAATAGTTCCTTAACACGGTTTAGTTATCAGCCTTTAACATCGCAACAAACCCGTAAGTACGGTTTATTTTTCTTGTAAATAAACTTGTACATTTTTAATGTACCAATTTTTATGTTTTATTTTGGATAAAATTAAATTCTGAAATTCTCGTAATTTGTTTCTTGAACACTTTAAAAAATATATTAATTTTTAATAATACAGTGAAACTTGGGGAATTGGAATCTTACGCGTCCAATTACTTTTTTTCTCATGAAAAAATATAAATTTAAGTCGAAAAATCTTGCCAGAAATAAACGATTCAATTCAATAATTTTTATAATTAATTCAGTAATTTTGATAATTAAAATTTGAGGGTTTTTTTTTGCGAAATTTTAACTGTTTTCCTAGAAGGTATATCAGATTCATAATTTTAATTAGAAATTTTGATTTTTTTTCGGCATTAGATTTTTCGAAAATTCCAATTTAGAGCGAATTTTTTTCCTATAATTTCGAACTCATACTCCGATATTTTCCTCAACATTTTTGTAGCGTCTGCAGATTTTGACGACTACTTTAAAAGTTCTAATTTTTCATGAAGTTTTGGTCTTAAACTCGAAGTTTCAATTTTTTTATCGACATGTTGACTTCCATCTCGAAATTTTCGTTTATTACACTTTAAAATCGTGCCTTTTTTTTCTAAATTTTCTCTATAACTTGGTGATTTTTTTTTCGCAAAATTACGAGTTTTAATTTGAAATTTCTAATTTTACATTTTGAGTACCGTGTTTTTGAAGTGAAAACTTCTTTAGGCGCGTTAAGGGATTTTAGAAAAGGGGAAACTTACGATTTCGCGTCACCATCAGGTTTGTATATCAATTTTTGAAGATAACCAAGGACAAGTGCGTTTGACCAAAATTTATTTGCAAATTTCGCTATTTATTCAATTTTTTTGAAAATGTCGACTTTTTAAAATTTTGATTTTTGTTGAAAGTTCTAGCTTCTTTTTCACAATTTTAACTTTCTATGAAAATTGACTTATTTTTAAAATAACAATTTGTTTGAACATTTCGACTTAAACATTTTAGACTTTTTCCAAAACTCCATTTCTTTGTAAATGGTTCCAAAATTGCGACTTGCTTTAAGTAAATTTCTAAAATTTCAAATTTTTTGGAAAATTTTTAATTTTCTGAAATTTTTTCCTATTTTCGAATTTTCAATGGTTTTGAAAATTTCGTTTTTTTTTACCAAAATATCATTCTTACAAAATTTCGATTTTTTTCCGGAAAATGTTGACTTTTTTTTGAAATTTTGACTTTGAATATATTTTGTAAAATTTCGAATTTTATTGAAAATTTTGTAATTTTTGCCCAAGTTTGGACTTTTTCACAAATTTCGACCTTTTTTCTTCTCGAAAGTTCTACTTTTTCAAAATTCCAACTTATTTTCTTTTTGGCACTACAATTTTGTCTCATTGAAAATTTCGACTATTTTTAAGAAGTAACAAATTTTTAAATTACAATTTTTTAAAAATTTCTTCCAGGATTGGACCGTGTCAAAGAATTACTAAAAGTGTTCGACGTTTCGCCCACCATCGTAGGGGGCTTCTTCAGAAACAAAGAAAAGAAACAGTAAATAAAAGAGAAATATAAGGGAATATGCAGAAGAGTTTCGCCTCTGGTATGGTGGACATACTGAGTTACTGTGCTCTTCTGTCTAAACTTTCTTATCCTTTGTACCAATTTTCAATTCAGAAGTGTTTCGCCTCTGGTATGGTGGACATACTGAGTTACCGTGCTCTAATGCTTTGAAATTGGCCTTTTCATTTTTGCATATTCCCTTATATTTTTCTTTTAATTGTTGTTTCTTTTCTTTGTTCCTGAAGAAGCCCCCTACGATGGTGGGCAAAACGTCGAACACTTTTAGTAGTTCTTTGACACAATTCAATCCCTGAAGAAGTATATCCTGTACTGACTCTGGCCGTGAAAGCCTTCGTTATCAATTGTAATTACAATTAAAAAAAAAAATGTAAGTTTTCAAAAATTTTACTTACTTGAAATTTTCGTTTTTTTTCAAAATCTCTATTTTCAAAATTTCATGATTTTTGCAAAATTTTGATTGGTTTTGGAAACATTTCAAATTTCTTTACAATTTTCTTAAAAAATTTTGCAATTTTTGGCCAAATTTGGACTTTTTTCAAAATGTCGACAGGTTTTTTTCTGATGTCGATTTCTTTATTGAAAATTTCGACGTCTTTTTAAATTTAAACTTTTTATAAACATTTCCAAAAATTCATATACAAACCTTGTCCATTGAAACTAAGAAGGATTAAAAATACAACAGGTGCGCTCACGGGTTTTGATAGCCAAGGTATCATCTTCAGAGAGATTTCCATTCAAGAATTTGGATTTTTAAAAAATGTTCGACTTTTTTAAAAATTTAAACTCCAAAATTTCGATTTTTTTTTGTTGAAAATTTTACCCTTTCTAATAATTTTGGCTGTTCTTCAGTATTCAATCTTTTGGAAGGTTTCGAAAATTTGACCGAACATTGTGCAAGTTATTTTAAATCTCGACATTATTTCAAAATGTCGGCTATTTTTTAACTTTTAAATTATTTTTCAAATTTTCGCCTTTTAAAAAAATTTCGAATTGTTTTTAACACTTTGGCAATTTTTTTCAAATTCTCTATTTCTTCACTTCTTAAAATTCGACTTTCCAAAAATTTCGACTTTCTGAAAATTTCGACTTTTTTTTAAAAATTCGACTTTCTACAAATTTCTATTTGTTTATCAAACATCGTCTTTTTTTCGAAATTGGGTAGATCTTTTGATGAAAAAGTAAAAATTTTTAGAATAATACGAATTTATCTGGAAATTTTCAATTTTTGAATAAAGAAAGGGGGGGGGGCAGTTTTCATTCAAAATTTCAGTTTTTTTGTCAACCTGTTTTCTGAAATTTTGGTTTTCAATGTAAAAAAATTGTTACCTTTTTTCAAAATTTGCACCCAAATTTTCATTCTTTTCTCAAAATTTCAAGTTTGAACTTGAAAATTTTTCTTTTTTTAAAACTTTGGCTTTTAATTTTAAACTCAACATTTAATTTTTTTCCGTTTTCTGAAAGTTTCTATTCTGAAAATTTTAAATTTGCTTACAAAGTTCAAATTTCGATATTTTTTATGAATTCTCTGTTTTTTTCAAAATCTCGACTTTCTTTCAAAAATTTGTTGTTTTTAACTGCAATTGCAACATTTTTGGAAATTTAGCCTTTTTTAAAAACTTCAATCTACTTTTTTCGAAAATTGGAAGTTTATCTTTACATTTTATTATATTTTTTCTAAAATTTGGAATATTAATTCAAAATTTCGATTTTTTGCTCAATTGACAGTTTTCTCTGTTTTCGAAATTCAGGCGTTACAATTTCGATTTTTTTTGTTCAACCCGTTTACTGAAATTTTGGTTGTCAACGAACACTTGTTTTTTTTTTCAAAATCTACACCCAAAATTTCCATTCTTTTCTCAAAATTTCAAGTTTAAACTTGAAAATACTTTCTTAAAACTTTTACTTTTAATTTTAAACTGAAAGTTTTGATGTTCTAGAAACTTGAATATTTTCTTCAAAGTTCCTTTTTTCTCAAAATTCTGTCTTTTTTCCAAAATTCCCGGTTTGAATTTGAAATGTCTATTTTCTCGCCAAAGATTTTTACTTTCAATTGAAATTTTCAACTTTTTTTTTACGTGTTTTAATTTTGTTTTTCAAATTTTTTCCCTAAAAATTGCGAAGTTGATAATTTCTATTTACTTTCCCAACATTTTGACTTTAAAAAATTTCAACTTTTTTAGATTTATTTTTTTCTAAAATTTCAACTGCAGTTTGGTTTAGACTTCAGTCTGGAAATATCGTTTTTTTTTACAAATATCGAATTTTTTTTCAAAATGTTGACTTCTTTCACCAGGGGCGGGTTAAGCTTGCTAGGCTCCCTGTGCAACACACTGAGGGGGTGTGGAGTCGGCGTTCCTGTGTAATACAAATATTTTCTAAATCTTGATTACAATAAGTTTTTTTTTTGGTGGAACGGACTGGTCGTTGGTTATCTTAAAAATTAAAATACAAATCTTGTCTCCTTAAACCAAGAATGATTAAAAAACACAACAGAGGTTGCTCTAACGCGTTTCGAGTATCTCTCTGAAGATGATAGCTTGGCTATCGAAACGCGTTAGAGCAACCTCTCTTATGTTTTTTAATCTTTCTTGGTTTCAGGGGACAAGATTTGTATTTTAATTTTTACAATAAGTATTAAAATCTTTTTTCTTGCTGTCCGCAGTATTTTTGACGGACTAAGAAAGGCCATCGATTTATTGTGGGGGCCCCTAATTGGTGGAAGCTCCAATGCAGTTGCACATGTACACCCTTAAATCCGTCCATGTGACTCTGACTCACACAGACGTACAGTGGAGAAATGCATCAGTACTAGATTTAGCTCTTCTCCAAGTTTCACTGTAATAATAATAATAATAAGAGTGACTATTAATAATGTTGGAATTTAATTGTTAAATTAGTTACTTATTTGATCCCAAAATTAAGTTATGGGGAAACTAAGAAACAAATTAGGTTATTTGACATTTTATTAGTGAGTGCCTTTACATGTTAAATAAAGTTTACTTTACAGGGGAACCCTTTCACGTAACAAACCAAAGCAACTATGTGGGGCAACAGCAGCCAAACCAGGGAGGCAGCCAAGGACCTGGTCTGAGGGGTATTCCACAGCCGGCACCCCCAAATCAAGCCTCGACGCCTCCAAATACTGACCTCAAGGTTCCCGTTCCGCAGCAGACTCCCATGACTCCATTGGTAAGCTTTTAAAATGATCATTATCTTGAAGTTTAAATTTGTTTCCTAACCAGCATCCTAACTTCGATTTTAATCAGGTCCGTTGATTTCCAAGTGTCATACTTGCTGGTATCTTTCCCAGCATTCCAGATTTAATATGTTCGAAACCGGGATTTGGTTCTCAAATTTTAAATTTGATAAATTTCAAACCTGTTGATGTAAACATTAGCGGACGTTTTCTATTTTAAATATTTTTTTGGAATTCAAACCTTAATTTTTTGCTTAAGTGTTAGTGTGCTTCCAAAAAAGGCCGAATTTCGGATCGAAAGTCGAAATTTTAGGGACAATAAAGATTGTGAAATTACTGGAATTTTAAAAAGGGTGCAATTTCTGGAAAAAGTCGATATTTACAAAAGTCGTACGAAAATATAATAATAATAACATAAGAATTGAAAGTTTAAACTCGAAATGTCCAATTTAAAATTGAGTTGAATTAAAATTGAGTTGAATTAAAATTTTGAGTTTATAATTAATATTTCAGTGCGCAAAGGGTATAATAGGGTTAACATTTGCGAGCGAATCGTTTTTTTTTGTGGAACGGACTGGTCCTTGGTTATTTTCAAAAATTGAAATACAAATCTTGTCCCCTGAAACCAAGAAAGATTAAAAAATACAACAGAGGTTTCTCTAACGCGTTTCGATAGCCAAGCTATCATCTTCAGTGAGACATGAATTGTTAATTAAAAAAAATCGGGTTTGACACTGGAATTCTCTGAGTTGTCGACATTTTAGAAAATTCAATTTTCGTATTTAAAAACAGCCCCATGTCTATATTTTGGAGGTAATAGATTTTTTTTTATTCTATTTTAATATAATAATTAATTAATTAATGCTTTTACATCTGATTATTTTGTTAATTGTTTCATAAACTAAAAAAGTTGGTGTATCATCAAAGTAATTAAGTTTAGGCAACGTATTTGAATGTCTCGCTTTACTAGATTAAATTTCTCCCAAATGATAAATAGAGTGGAAGGCATTTTACCGATTTAATGTTAAATGGACTGTAGTTTGCTGCAGAGGCATCTTGACCGTTTACCTAGTTGTAGAACTCGATTGTTAAACTTTTCGACAGCTCTTTAAAATTGTTACAATATGTCCAACTAGCTTGTATCCAAATTTAAGTGAAGTAAATTAAAGCCAAGTCAGTTTGATATTTTGGGATGCCGGAAGTAAATTAAATTCAAAGCAAAGTTGTTTTTGGTTATAGTTAAATTATAAAAATCAAGTTTGGTTTAAAATTTGATATTAGATTTGAGCTAACACTCCCGACTGACCACTATATCGTATGAGCAAGTTTTTTTAGAATCATTAAAACTTCTGTTAATTTTATTGCCATCATATTAATGACGTAAACATATGCAAAGTAACCCTCAGTGTAATAATTTTATCGCACTTTTCGTTTTGTGGGCTGACGGTGACGCGTGCAGTATCTTGCATCATTTCAATGTTTTAGTAACAATTGTTTAAACTTTATGAGAAATCGCGTTCGAACATAAAGTATTTATTAGCATTGCGTGTTGGTGTAGTTTTGTTGTGTTTTTTATCCTTTCGTCCTCCGAAGCTAAGAATATCAATTAACGTTTGTGTCAATTTTTTGAGATACTATGGGACCGAAGAGGGATTTATGTCAAGGTAAAGTAGTCGTCTGTCGAGGTCTTGATTGATAACATTAAACCGTGAGAAAATCTAAAAACGGTTATAAATAAAAAATGTTTAAACTTCTATTCAAAGTATTTAATTAAAACACTTCTGTTTATAAATATGTACGTATTCAGTAAATGTGGCATGCCTTTTTAAATAATTTTTATCCCTGAATTTTAAATCCAATTCAATTTTATATACTCGTATTTCGAGTTTAAATTTGCAATTTTTGTTTTATTACTGCCATCATGTTTACTTTGATTTGTGCAAATCTCGTGTGGTTTTTTTAATTTCGACTTTTTCTCAAAATTGCGCGTTTTCCAATTTTCATTTTTTCCTAGAAAATTTTGCTTTCAAATTCAAAATTTTTACTCTATCCTAGGGGTTTCGACTCTTCGTTTTTTGATATTTAAGACTTCGATTCGTCTGCTTTAGAGCCAAAATATCGACAATTTGGAGTGCACACATTCTAGGAATGTCGTTCGTAAATGTTGTAAATGCAGTAAAACCTAAATATTTCAATTTTTTGGAATCATTAGGAACTCACATTGAATACAGAACAGAATATCTTAAAAAATCAGTGAAGACTTAATCACCTCTCGTTTATTGAAAGTAGTAAGCAGCTTGACCCAAAATCATAATTAACATCATTAATATATTTTCTTAAAAATAACAAATTGCCATAATTCTATTTTCGGTTTACACTGAAATTAATGAAATTTCAAAGCAGTAAACTCAAAGTTTCTAGAAAAAAATTACTTAAAAAAATGTCTTGTTTTCCAGCTAGTAACTATTTTTTTGAAGTGAAAACTTCTATAGGAGCGTTGAGCGGTTTTGGGTAGGGGGTAAACTTGTGGTTTCGCGTGACCATAAAGCGTTACCAACGTGCTCCAATTTTAAAAGCATATTCTACTGTTAACATCAGTGCATATTAAAGTGTATTTCATTATCAATAAATATTAGAGACGTTTCCACAGGAGACAAGCATCCAAACCATAAATATAAAAAGCTAGGTCAATTTGACAGAATGACTACACTACATATTTCCTAGTTTTAAGTTTTCTCTTCTGTCTTTAAGACTGCATTTTTTTAAATTTCTGTTCCCCTAGTTACTCAAATAGATTTTGATTTTTTGTTCCGAAATTTCGACTTATTGTTAGTCTTCAAAATCCGAATTTACATTTTAAAATGTTGTGTATTTTTCCCAATAATATTTGACTTAAATGGTTCTGTAATTAAACAGTTAAACGTGCTTAAAATTGAAAATATGTACAACCGCAACCATAGACTAGTTTCGCCCTTCCTTGGCCTCATCAGTATGGTACGGTGGTTGTATACAATTCCAACTTAAAGCCACTAGTCAGTCGTATAAGTATCCAAGAGAGTAAACCCCTACTGAGTGACTTGTAACTGACTTAACTGTTTCTTAGGCAAACATTTTCGCCACATGCTAATTGAAACATTCTCTGCTGAGATAATAAGCCTTGTATACACATCAGGAAAGTCAAACACTGCCCATAGGGAGAATGTTAATGAGAGATTTAACAATGAGAGCTAATTGTGGGATAAATGGGCGGCACCTTGTATTCTCCTACACCGGTGTAAACAATTCAACGCAGAGCGCAGCAATCAGTGCTGGTGGAGAAATCAATAGTACATCATCGCTTCTAACGTGTTTTGTTACGGGATTACTACTGGCAGGCAACAATTTTATTAAAATTTACGTACCACATGCCGTTTGTTCTTTTAGTCCGTTGATTTAATCAACGTCTGAGGTAAAATAAAACTTATATTCTTTGATAACCAAAATAAATAAACGAGATTTCTTCAACAAAATAAATATTAATTCTAATGAGGAATATAACATAATAACTCTTTAAACATTACAATATGAGGAGGCCGCCAGATTGTGTCAAACAATATTCCAGTCAGTTGTAAAACTCTCGA
This sequence comes from Dastarcus helophoroides, assembly GCA_028583605.1. Lineage (NCBI taxonomy): Eukaryota > Metazoa > Arthropoda > Insecta > Coleoptera > Bothrideridae > Dastarcus > Dastarcus helophoroides. The sequence continues at coordinate 20,505,155 of CM053336.1, forward strand.
CGAGTTTTTTTTAACACTTAAATGGAAGATACGAGCATGCTGCGTCAAAGTAGGGGAATACGTTCAGCGGCCGTAGAAAACTATGGAACGGACAATTCTTAGCGGTTTACATGGACAATGAAAATTTTTCCTTATCTCTATACGAATATATACAAGTGTATTACGGTGCAATTAGCATCTAATTTCATTAGATCTAATGAAAACTAGATTGCAACTACAAAGTTCACGTAGATGAGGCAAAGCTTGTATCACGGGTTGCATCGCAACATCCATTAATACAAACTCTAGGTTTATTATTTTTTTTTTGAAATTTCAAGAATAATTTTCTATACATTTCGAGGTTTTTTTCAACATCATAAAATTGTTATATTTTTTTTTGACATAATGTTGAGTTAAATCTTATACTTTCGAAAAAAAAGATCATTTATGATTTTTTTTTATGTTAACTTCATTCTCGAAATTTTATGTTTTCATATAGTAAATCTTTTCCATGACATTTCCGTTTAAATTCCAAATAAGGACCTTCTCTAGTAGTTATGATTTTTTTTTATAAATGTTCACTTGTACTCGAGTTTAATTTTTTTTTAATTCGGAAATTAAAATTTTAATTTTTCTTCCTAAAACGTCGATTTAAATCCCGTCGTTTACACAAGTTTTTTTGCCATGGTTCCCTAATAGTGGTTGAATTACACATTTTGGAACAAACTCGCAATTTATCAAATAAACAATCAAATTGAGACCACAAAAAAACATTTTCAAAATACTTGACATTTTAGAAAAAACTGCATTTTTACGAGTCAAATTTACAAAACAAAATCATAATTTTACGAGCCAAAATTTCAAAAAAAATCACAATTTTAGGGATCGAAATTTAAAAAAATAATCAGAATTTCAGGATACAAAATTTTGAAAAATGTCCGTATTTTTAAAAAGTGAAATTTTGGAAGAAGTTGAATTTTTCAAAAGAAATCGAAAACGATAAATAACAAAACAAAATTTTGAAAAAAGTTGCTATTTTGATAGAGGTGATATTTTTGAAAAAAATTAAAATTTTGTTGAAAGTGAAAACTTTGAAAAAATTCCTTATTTTAAAGTGTTTACACGTAATTTTCAAGAAAATTAAGTTTCGAGAATAAAATTAAGATTTTGAACAAAGTGAAAACTTTGAAAAAATTAATATTCTGAAATGTCTAAATTTGCAAAAAACGTAGTTTTCAAAAAAATGACATTTTGTAAGAAAAATAAAAATGTTGGAGAAAGTCGAAAATATTTAATATTTTGAAGTGTTTAAAATTTCAAAAAAGTAAAATTTTTAAAATATTAAAATTTTGAGAAATTGGAATTCTCAAAAAACACAATGTAAAAAGTCAATATTTTTATAAAAGTTCAAATTAAAAAAAATTGTCAAAGTAAGTCAAAATTTTCAAAATCTTCTGCTCCTTTCTTTTTAAGTTAAATAAAACTACTTTTTTGATAAAAAAATTTGATTTTTAAAATCTGACCAATTGTTCTATTTTTACGTTTTTTGAAAATGTTGATTTACGAAATTTTTAATAATAAGTCAAAATTTAGAAGAAACTGAAATTTTGAAAAATAATTGATTTTAAAAAACCCATAATTTTCGGGAAAAAAAGATTTAGAAAGTGGAAATTTCGAAATGTCAATTTTTCATGAAAAATGTCAAAATTTTGAGGAAAAAAATTTTCCAGAAGTCAAAATTTTAAAAAAGGAAAGTCAAGATTTCAAGAAAAGTCGAAATTTTCACAAAAAGGTCCTAATTTGGAAACACTAAAAATTTTGAAATGTTGAAATTTTTAAACGGTCAAAATTTTCAAAAAGTCGAAATTTTCTCAACATTTAAAAAAAGTCGAAATTTTGATATGTCTGATCTGTCCAAAAAATCAAAATTTTGAGGAAAAGTTTTAGTATTTAAGAATATTCAATTTGAAATTGTCAGAAAAAAATCTAACTCTCTATTTCAAAATTTGCTAGTTTTGTTGATTTACAAAATTTTCAATAGTGAGTCGAAATTTAGAAGAAAGTGAAAGTTTGAAAAAAATCGAATTTAAAAAAGTAAAAATTCAGATAAAAGTGAAAATTTCGAAGTGTTAAGTTTTTATTAAAAACGCCAAAATTTTGAGGAAATAATTTCAGGAATTTTCGAAATATTAAAAAAATTCAAGTTTTGAGAAAAAATCTGATTTTTGATATCTGATCTTTCTGAAAAAGTCACCATTTCGAAGCAAAGTGGAAATATTTAAGAAAAATCCAACTGAAAAGTCGAAATTGTCATAGGAAATCTAACTCGGCATTACAAAATTTCCTAGTTTTGTTGATTTACGAAATTTTGAAAAGAAGTCAAAATTTAGAAGAAAGTGAAATTTTGAAAAAGCATCGAATTTTAAAAAACTCATAATTTTGAAAAAGGTAAAAATTTAGATAAAAGTGGAAATTTCGAAATGTCGATTTTTTATTTAAAACGTCAAAATTTTGAGAAAAAAAATGTCGAGAAAAAGTCGAAATTTTCACAAAAAAGTCTAAATTTTCACAAAAAATCGTAATTTTGAAACACTAGAAATATGGAAATGTCGAAATTTTTAAGAGGTCAAAATTTTCAGAGTTGAAATTTAAAAATATTTAAAAAACTCGACTTTTGAGAAAAAGTCTAAAATTTAATATGTCTGATCTTTCTGAAAGTCAAAATTTCGATGAAAAGTTTGAAATATTTGAGAAAAGTCCAACTTTCGAAAAATAGAAATGGTCATAGTTTTAGTATTTAAGAAAAAGCCAACTTGAAATTGTCAGAAAAAATCTAACTCGGCTTTTCAAAATTTCCTACTTTTGTTGTTTTACGAAATTTTCAATAATAAGTCAAAATATAGAAGAAAGGGAAATTAAAAAAAAATCGAATTTTAAAAAACTCAAAATTTTAAAAATAGGTAATTTGGATAAAAGTGAAAATTTCGAAATGTCGATTTTTTTTATTAAAAACGTCAAAATTTTGAAGAAAAAATTTTCGAGAAAAAATCGAAATTTTAACAGAAAAAGTCGAAATTTTCACGAAAAAAGTCATAATTTGGAAACACTAAAATTTCGAAATGCTAGAAATTTCGAAATGTCGAAATTTTTAAAAAGTTAAAATTTTCAAAAGGTCGACATTTTCAAAATATTTAAACTAGAGTTTTGAGAAAAAGTCTAAATTTTGATGTCCGATTTTTCTGAAAAAAAGTCAAAATTTGGGGGAAAAGCTGAAATATTTGAGGAAAATCCGACTTTCGAAAAGTCGAAATTGTCATAAGAAATCGAACTCGGCATTTCAAAATTTGCTCGTTTTGTTGATTTACGAAATTTTCAATAACTCGAAATTTAGAAGAAAGTGAAATTTTGAAAAAGAATCGAATTTTAAAAAATTGATAATTTTGAAAAAGTTAAATTAGACAACAATGGAAATTTGGAGGTGTCGATTTTTTATTAAAAATTCAAAATTTTGAGGAAAAAATTTCGAAAAAAAGTCAAAATTGTTATAAGAAATCGAACTCGACATTTCAAAATTTACTTGTTTTGTTGATTTACGAAATTTTCAATAAGTCAAAATTTAGAAGAAATGGAAATTTTGAAAAAGAAGCGAATTTTAAAAAATTGATAATTTTGAAAAAGTTAAATTAGACAACAATGGAAATTTGGAGGTGTCGATTTTTTATTAAAAATTCAAAATTTTGAGGAAAAAATTTCGAAAAAAACTTGAAATTTTCACAAAAAGTCAGAATTTGGACGCACTAGAAATTTTGCAATGTTAAAATTTTCGAAAGGACGAAATTTTCAAAAAGTCGAAATTTTCAAAATGTTTAAAAAACGCAAATTTTGAGAAAAAGTCTAACTTGATATGTCTGATCTTTCTGAGAAAAGTCAAAATTCCGAGGAAAAGTTGAAATATATAAGAAAAATCCAACTTTCGTAAAGTCGAAATTGTAAACAAATCGAACTTGGCATTTTAAAATTTCCTACTTTTGTTGATTTACGAAATTTTCAATAATAAATCAAAATTTAGAAGTCAAATTTTGAAAAGACTCGAATTTTAAAAAACTCATAATTTCGAACAAGGTAACAATTTAGATAAAAGTGGAAATTTTGAAATGTCGATTTTTTGTTAAAAACGTCTAAGTGTTGAGGAAAAAAATTTCGAGAAAAAATCGAAATTTTCACAAAAACAGTCAAAATTTAAAAAAAAGGTCAAAATTTTCACGAAAAGTCATAATTTGGAAACACTAAAAACTTTGAAATGTCGGAATTTTCAAGAGGTCAAAATTTTCAAAAAGTCAAACTTTTCAAAATATTTAAAAACTCAAGTTTTGAAAAAAAGTCTAAATTTTTCTAAATCATTAAAAGTCAAAATTTCCAGGAAAAGTTGAACTGTTTAAATCCAATTTTCAAAAAATCGAAATTGTGATAAGAAATCTAACTTTGCATTTCAGTACTTCCTCCTTTTGTTGATTTACGAAATTTTCAACAATAAATCAAAATTTAGAAGAAAGTGAAATTTAGGAAAATAATCAAATATTAAAAAACTCATAATTTTGAAAAGGGTAAAAATTCAGATAAAAGTGGTAATTTGGAAATGCCGGGTTTTTATTAAAAACGTCAACATTTCGAGAAAAAGTCGAAGTTCTCACAAAAAAGGTAAAATACGATAAAAAGTCAAAATTTGCAAAACAAGTCATAATACAGAAACAGAAATTTTGAAATGTCGAAATTTTCAAGAAGTCGAAAATTTCAAAATATTTTTGGGCCCAAATTTTGATAAAATGGGAAAAGTGCAAGATTCTAATGATCCTTAAAAAAATATAGAATTCGAGAAAAAGTCGAAATATTTAAGAAAAATCTTTTCGAAAAAAAGTCGAAATATTTAAGAAAAATCTTTTCGAAAAAAAGTCGAAATATTTAAGAAAAATCAAATTTTTGAATAAAATCGAAACGGTCAAAAAAATCGAACCCGACATTTCAAAATTTCCTCATTTTTATTAAATTCCCATTTTTTGCTTCAAAAATTCTACTTTTTCTCGAGTCTTCGCTGTAGAAGTTTCTACCTTTTTTGAAAATGTTGACTTTTTGAAAATTTCGGCTCGCGAACTAGTTTTAAAAATTTTTACCTTCTGAAAAGTATTAGTTTTTAAGAAATTTTAAAATTCCATATTCATTTTCAAATTTCTATTTTTGTTAAATTTCTACTTTTTCTAAAAAATTCAGTTACATTTTTTTTTGTAAATTTCGACTCGTAATTACGAATTTTTGTAAAATTTGACATAGACTTTGAAAAATTCTTCTATTTTTTAATGTACACTTTTTTGCAAATTTTGACTCAAAAATTTCAAGTTTTTTCAATATTTAATTTGCCTACAAGTTTTTAAATTTCGGCATTTCAAAATTTTCAATTTTTTTCCCAAAATTTCTACTTTCTTGGAATCTTAAGTTTTTTCAAAATTTTGACATGTTGAAAATTTCTATTTTTTGTTGTTGAAAATTTTGATTTTTTTTTGTAAATTTGACTTGATTTGAAAATTTCAACTTTTTTTTTGTTTGATAATTTCGATTTTTTTAATATTTTGACTTTTAAAATTGCGAGTTTCCGAAAAAATTCAATTTTTGAACATAACAGGTTTTTTAAATTTCGACTTTTAAAATGTTCAGTTTTTTCAAATTCCAATTTTTTAATGAAGTTTCTACTTTTTCCTTTTAGTTCTAAGTCTATTTTTTTGACAACTTGGACTTTTCGAAATTGTCGACTCTTTGGAAATTCCGACTTTTTCGCAAATTTTCGACTATTTAGAAATTTTGACATTATTTTTGTTGTTGAAAATGTCGGTTTATTTTTTGAAGAAAATTTCGACCCTCAACATTTTATCTTTTTTTAATTTTTGAATTTAAAAATTTCGGTTGGTTAAAAATATTGAGGTTTTTTCAAAATTTTTATTTATGCTAAAAATGTCGATTTTCTTAAAATTTTGATTTTCTTGTTATTTTCGATTTCTCTTCAAAAATGCTACCTTTTTTAAAAATTTAAACTTTTTAAAATGTAGAGTTTTTAAATTTTTGACTGTTTGAAAATTTCAACTTTTTTTTTTAAATTTGTTGAAATTTTTAGATTATTTCGTAAATCATGACTTTTTGAATAGTTCAGCTTTTTTTGAAAATTTTATTTGGACTTCGTTTGATAAATCCGACGTTTCAGATTTCGTTTTGATAATTTATTTTGTATCTTTAAAGTTTTTCATTTTTTTTTGTTTGAAAATTTCGGTATTGCAAGCTTTCTGTTGTTTGTCAGATAGCTTTTACTAAACACTTTGTGGCAACATTTTACGAAGCTATCTAATAAGGATAGACTTTTCCAAGTTAACTAGTAGGGAACATTCATTACCGTCATTAACAGTGGCCCACTAAAAGGAAACATCTACAAACATTCCTGTATGGCTGTATATGGAACATGAAAAATCTCATACAAACTTACGAACATGTTTATTTGAAGTTCATCCCTGCTGCAAAAGTAACCCCATTAAGTACTTGTTTATTTCGTTTATAGTACCCCCACCAAAAAAGGTATTATGTTTCACAAATGCCTAACTGATTTTCGATTTCTCCGAATAGGATTGCAGCAATGACTTCTTTCTTCTACCTGTATACTCTATTAGAATTGATTTGAAATTATTCGAAGTTGAAGACAGAATACAGAAATTAATACACATTTCAAGTTAACTTCGCAGTATGAATACATTTAATTCATTACAGTTCGTTCCGCAAACTTCTGTCAGGACAGCACAACCGAGTTACTTTAATAGATCAGCAGGCCCTCCTAGTCAAACACAAAGGATGCCAAATCAACAGCACCGGGTAAGTAACTCGCCCCCATCTTGAAAATTGTCAGAAATACTGAGCACTTCTGATTTTGTCAAAATTACGGAACTGCGGATATTTTGACCGAATATCGGAGTTTTTAATGTCTCAGGATCTTGTCCATCTTTTTTCGTCCTTGACAAGTATTAAGCATTTTTTTTTCTGTTTAGGCTCAACAACAGATATATCCGGCTGCGGCAGCCCAGGCCGCCCAGTATCTGCAAATGCCCGTCGCCCAGATGTACCTTACCACGAATCCCATGCAATATTACAGTGCGGGACAGAGACCGCAGAATTTCGTACAATCGACCGGTTTGCCGATGTACCAGGGACAACACCTTCCGACGTACCCGGGATTTGCCACGCCGACACAAGCCACATCAGCTGTTCCTTGTAAGTACAATCAGAAATTTTCAAACTACTGTTAAAATAACTCCCCTGGTAAAATGCACTCATAAGAGACCGACCGCTTCGGCGTTAATTAGTTTTGGTCTCGGTGATCAAAATTTACCGAAACGTCGACCCAGCTAAAATTCCAATTTTAAACTCTGAATTTTGAAGAGTAGAAATTTAGAAAACAAATTTGACATTTAAGTTAAAATAATTCGCATTTTAATTACAAGGTTTTGTCCTAAAACATGAATATTCGTTTTTTTATCATTTAAATCCTAAGTTAAAAGTTTGACATTTTTTAAAATTCATTTTGTTTACATTTTTGAATTTTTTTAAAAATTTCGAAATTGATATTTTTCTCAACCTTTAAATTCGAAGTGTGGTTTTTCTACAAATATTGGCTCTCTTTTCTCAGAATTCAGAGTTCTGCGTGGAATTTTGATTTATTTCTCTGGACATTTTTTACCGAAAAGACTCGAAATTTATGCACAATTTCCATTTAGTCACCAAATTTTCGATTTTTTCTCGAAATTTTTCTCCTTAAATTTCAATTTTTTTTTGTCAAACTTCGGCTTAAACTTGAAAATTATACTTTTTTTTTCAAAATCGTCCTAAACTTCGGCTCAGTCAAAACTTCAGATTTCAAATTACTCCGACTTTCAGGAAGATTGAAAATGTTGAAAAAAAGGAACTCGAAATTTATGTGAAAATAATAGGCAAAATTTTTTAAAAATTTTAATTCGAAGATTCCATTATTTTCTCGCAAAAATTATACTTATTGTTAGAATCGAAATTTTGAGAATTTTCTTTGCGAGTTCATATACATTATAAAATTTTGATTTATTTTTGTTTATTAATATCGTTTTCAAACCTATATCTTCAAAAGAAAAAAGGCTTTTTCTAGAAAAATGTCTTGTTTTTTTTTAAGATTTTCAAAGAATTTTAACGAATTTTTTTCGAAATTTTGAGAGCAGCAGTCAAAATTTCTGTTTTTAATCATACAATTTGCAGTATCTGAAATTTGACGATTTTAAGGAAACTAAAATTTTGTCAAAAAAAATCTTAGGGCCGGCATTACCACCCACTCCTGCTGTAAGACTGAAACATAAAAATCTGATAAACAGCAGTTTATTTATTTGTATATTATTAGCACGCTCCCAATTCAGACATGTTACTAATAGTTCAAGTTAGCACATTCGTTTCCAGTTTCATTTTATCCGATGCCAAGGCCTGGCCCCCCGCAAGCCGCAGCAACGGTGCCTTCCAATCAAACGCAAACATCGCTCACCAACATGCCGATGGCACAACCCGTTCAACAGCACGCTTCCTTCACCACTAAGCAGCCGAAAAGGAGGCCGAACGCCATCGCCGTCATAGATCCTCTGACAGGTACATAGATATTCATTTATACAAGGTGCCCATTTTGAACCCCCACCTTCTCTACTTTATTTGACAAACTACGATGTTGGTTAAAACCTGTTGGTATTTAACACCCAACATAGTAGGAATAAAATCTGTGCCAATTTTTCGACCCTCACGAAAAATGGGCACAACAACCCCAGAAGGGCGCCTTGACTTTCATTTATTTCTGAGGAGCGCTAGTCGTGGAGGCGTTGCAAATACACGAAACGAATTTGTTGTTTAGGTACCGACCGATTGAACGAAATCTATGAGCAACAGGACACATCACATCCGCCGTCCGGTGAATCGTCCGCAAGGCAGACGCCTCAGCCTCAATCGACGCACGACGTGAGTAAAGAGGTGCAAGCACAATTCGCCCAACAGGTGGCGCAGGCGATGAGCAGTGAGACCGATAACGATCTGCGCTCGAGCACGTCTGGCGAAATGGACTCGACTTTGTATCATTCATCAGAACAGGCTGTGCAACACTCCAATAGAATTGACCAAATAGTGCAATCAAGTAACTTAAAGGTAATTTTTTTTATTTTAGTCTGACATTGATTCCAATATTTTGACAAAATCTGTATTCTTAAGACTGTAGATTAAACTTTGAACTTTTTTTTGTGTGGACTGTGATTTTCTAGTGTATTTTTTCCCGCTGAACACGAATCTGAAGTCAAAATTGGAGGTCAATGAGCAAATAATCTAGGAAAACCCAAAAAACCGATGTCGCGATACTTTTATCAGTTTTTTTAGGGTTTTCTCGATTATTTTGCTCATTGATCCCCAATTTTGCCTTTAGGTACGTGTTCAGCGGGGAAAAATACCCTAGAAAATGATGATCGTGTCCCCATACATACCATTTTTTGTGGGGCTATGTTATTATTACTATATAATTTCAAGTTTTGAATTTTAAACATGGCAACTTGTTAACCCTTTAAATGTGGCTGTCATCAATAGACTATGCAGCGCGACTCCTTCGTGAGCTACGGGTGCCGTCAATAAGCAGTTTAACAAACTGAACAAAGATCGAGTGTGACTTATGTCGATTCTGTCATAAAATCATGTCGAACCTAATTTCTATTAGAAATAGATTTACAGTTACTTTTTTAGCATTTATTTTGCGTCGCTATTAATGCTTTTGTGGAAATATTTCCGTAGTTAAAGGGTCAAAGAATTCAACCTTTTTGAAAATTTTGATTTAAAAAAACGACTTTTTTAAATTTTGACTTTAAAAATCAATTTTTCTCAAAATTTGATTTTTTTTGAAAATTCAGATATTTTTGAAAATTTAGATTTTTTTGGTTCCACTTTTTTCAAGATTTTGGTTTTTTTAAGAGTTGCATTTTTTTTAATTTTAATATTTTTTGAATATTCAGACTTTCAAAATTGCAAATTTTCTTAAATGTACGATTTTTAGAAGAATTCAAATTATTTTGAAAATTTAAAATTTTGATTTGTTTTGATGTTTGATTCTATTGAGAATTTTGAATTTTTTTCAAAACTTCGAACTTATTCTCAAAATTTAATAATTTTGACCTTTTTTAGAAAACAATGTAGATTTTTATGTTTATCTTTTTCGATTATTAAACTTTTTCAAAATTTACCCTTTTTTAACAGTTAAACCTTTCTGCGACATTTTCTCGAAATCCTAACTTTGTGTGTGTGAAATATTCTATTTTTTTTCTACTTTTTTTTTTCAAAATTTCTTAATTTCGACTTTTTTTGAAGAATTTTACTTTTTTTAAAGTTGCGAATGTTTTTGAAAATTTCATTTTGAAAAGTTAGATTTTTTTTGAAAATTTGGACATTTTGGATTTATACGTTTTTCAAACTTACACTTTTTAAAAAATATGGTTTTGTCCTAGAAATTTTACCTCCTGTTTGGCGACTAAATTTTATCTTTTTGTTATGTCCAAATATCGAAATATTTTTAAAAAACTCTCAATTTTGTTAAAAAGACATTTTTTCAATCTTTTTTTGTTGAAAATTGAACATTTTCTGAACTTAAATTTAGCCTTTTTGTAAATTTACCTTTTTCAAAATTTCAATGTTTTTTCCTAAGAGTTTTGGTTTATTTTGAAACATTGACTACTATTTTTAAAATTTGGCTTTTTCAAAGTTTCAATTTTTTTTCAAAAATTAGGTTTTTTTGGAAATCTTGAATTTTCTAAAGATTTCGTTGTTTTTTCAAAATTTCCGCTGTTTCAAAATTTTTACTTTTTTCGAAACTGTCAAGTTTCTTGTAAACTGGACTTTCTAAACATTCCGATGTTTTAAAATTTTGAAAATTTTGCAAAATTTTACTTTTTCGAAATAGAAAATTTTGCAAAATTTCACTTTAAATTTTTTGTACTTTTCAACAATTATTCTTCAAAATGTTGTATTTTTGCACACTAGATTTTTTTATTTAATTTTCAATTGTTTTTTAAATGGCGAATTTTTTTAATGCCGATTTTTTTTGAAATATTCGATTTTTCATCAAACCTTTATAAAATTTTTGACATTTTTCAAAATGTTGATATATTTTTTGAGAACTGTACATTTTTCAAAATTAAAATTTTTTTCTTTTAGAATTTCCAATTAAAATTTCCGACTTATTTCAAAAATTTAACTATTCGAAATTTGGATTTTTTGAAAATTATAACTTCAAAATTTTGTCACTTTCAAATGTTCAAATTTTTAAAATTGTTGATTTCTTCAAAATTTTGAATTTTTTCTTTAATTTCGATGTCTTTCGATAATCTTGACTGTTTCTGAAAATTTTAACGTTCTATGAAAATTTTGACATTTTTCAAAATTCCGACATTTTTCAAATTTTTGACGTTTTGAAAAGTTATGGCTTCAGCATTAATGAATATTTTCAGAACTTTAAACTTTTTTGAAAATCTAGGGTATTTTTTATTATTTTTTGGCTTTTTGCAAAATTTAAACTTTCTTTAAAAATTTCGACTTTTTTGAAAATTCCGTTTATTTTTAAAATTCTGACTGTTACTGTTTCGAAAATTTGGAACTTCTTGAAAATTTCGGCCACTTTTTAAGATTCCGCTTTTTTTTTAAATTTAACCTTTTTTAAAATCAACTTTTTCAAATGCCGATTTTTAAAAAAAAATCTCCTTTCTGCATACAAATATGAATACTTCGCAAATAAATTACAGAGAATATCCTTTCTTGAAGTTGTGATTTTTTCCAAAATTTTAATTTAGACCATTTTTAAAAATGTCAATTTTTGTAATAATTTTGGTTTTTATTCAGTATTTAGATTTTGGAAAAATTCGGCTTTTTTAAAAATGTTGAATCAAAAAAAAGATCAAAAGTGACGAAAAAAAATCTGAAGTTATCCTTAAAATTTTTGAAATTTTGCCCCTTTCTTCGCAAATTTTCCACTTTTATTGCTAGAATTAAAGTTCGAAATTTCCATATTTTCCTTAAAAAATTGAATAAAGCCCAAATTTGTAAAATAATGCATAATCTCGAAATTTTGCTGTTTTTCACTTTTCAATTTTGAAAAAAATCGACAATTTCAAAACAAATTGTCGATTTTTATGGAAATTTCGAGTTTTAATTCTAGGAATTAAAGTGGTTTGCGAAAAAAAGGATTTCAACAAAATTAAGGATAATTTCAGATTTTTTTTCACCAATTTTGATCTTTTTTTTTCTTAAAGTTCGACTTTAAAACGAAACATCAAGGATAAGTGTTTATTAATTTTATTTAACATAATGTTTCGACCAATGAGAGTGAGTCCACCATGAAGAATAATCGAGGATTAAGTCAAAATATTCGGACACAAGTTCAAGAAACATATTCAAAAAAATTTGAAATGCGTTCCGTAAATTAGAAATTTGAGATAAAATTTTGAACGTATTTTTTAAAATTTCAGTTTTAAAGTCAAAATTTTAAGAAAATGTATAAGAAAATTTGCGTTTACAATCGAAATATTAAGTGAAAAGCAAAGTGTTCAAAAAGAAAGAAAGGAATTACATTTCACCGAATTTATTTAAAAAAATTAAGATTAGCCTCGAAATTCTCAGAAAAAACCGAAATTACTGGAAGAAATTGAAATGTCGAACAGCTCGAAAAATCCAAAATGAAGTAAAAAACCTTTACGAAAAGTTAAATTTCAGGAAAACTAAATATTTACCAAGAAAACCCAAAAAAAGCAATATTTTTTGAAATGTCTGTTTGCTTCAAAATTGTAGAAACTTAGAATAATGGGGGGAAAACGAAATTTTCAAGACTTGTTTTGTGTGGTAATCTGTTGAGGAAAAAATCACAGATCAAGATTAAGGTCGAAATTTTTAGGTTGATTGAGGTCGACACTTTAGGAAAAACAGAACACTTTTGAGTGTCGATTTTTAGAAAAACGTCGAAGTTTCCAAAAAAAATCATAACATACAACAAAAAATCAAAATTTGGATAAAAAAATTCTACATTTCAATATTTAATCTTTCAAAGAAAAAAAAATTGAAATCACCAGAAAAAATCCAGATTCCCAACTTTAAAGTTTAAATTGTAAGTTTTTGAATTGATATTTGAAATTTGAAGAAGGTCTTTTGAATTTATAAAAAAAGATACCGGATTTAGCTAAACTCGGGTACCAAATTTCGATTTTGTGTTCTGAATTTCCATTTTTTTTCTTAACGTTGTTATTAAAAAATTCATTGTTCAAAAAATTATAATATCTACATACACAACTCGTCCTGATTACATAAACATTCTGTTAAAATACTCCCAGTATAAATCTCCGTGGGTTTTTTTTTTTCAATCGAGATTTGTCTTCACATTCTACTCTCAATGCTTCAAAGGCATAGGGTTATCCTTTACTACTGGATAGTGTTGGGCTATTCGAATACAAGTTGTGAGATGTATTCGATTCTACCAAGATCTCGAATACATCCGATTCTTAACTGAAGTATTCGAATACTCCCAGAGTCCGTAAGTTGAAGTGAGAATATGAATAGAATCGGGTTCTCGTCTCGCGCAAGCAATATCTCATCATCGCATGATTCATAAGTTCTCGGGTACTTGCTTGTATTCGAATACAAAATGTGTATTTGAATACAAAATGTGTATTCGAATACAAAATATGTATTCGAATACAAAATATATATTCGAGATTGTGGTAGACCCATACAACAAAACATTAGAATGCTGAGTAGTGAATAGAATCGGTCTCCTAACTACGCTACATCTCCGATTCTTAACTTCTCGGATGTTGAATACTGTACCTGATTCTTCTATTCGAGATCTTAGACATGCATTATTGAATGCGTATTGTATTCGAGATCATTTTTATCTGGGATGGTTGGTTACGCATTATGTTCGCACACTCCTGCATTCAAATATGTACCTAATTTTTAATTTATTGCTTCATCCTTCTCATAAAATTATTAAATAACGAAATGCTTAAGTACTCTTTAAAATTTGGCTCTCAATTTTAATAATAAAATTTAACAATATCAGGAAATACAGTGCCAATATGCGAATCCAATCAAAGTTAATGATACGTATGTGAATTCTAAAGCTTCAAGATTTATTTATACTAAGAAATTTGTATATATTCAATTAGGGAATTACCGATTACGGGCGTAGGTACATAAGTACTGAAATCGAAAGTCATATCTCGCCACCACATACCTCGAATAGGCCGCCAAGACAATTTTTCTAGTAGGTATTTTATTATCCCATAATTCGATTCTTTGTATTCGAATACTTATTCGATTCTCAAAATTATTCGAATTCAATGTATTCGATTCTGAAAATCGTTCGATTATTCCAACACTACTACTGGATACTACTTAAAAATATTGCTAATTTAACTGATAATTTAGGTATCAATGTAATAATGACAACTAATTGTTTTAGGTTCAAGCTAAAGAATACACTCCGAATACTGCCAAAGAAACACCCATAGTGTCGGCGAATTGCGACGCAGTAGAAGTGACGTTACCCAATAAGCAGTCGAAAGACAGGGAGAGCCCGGCGAAGGGCAGAAAACAGAGGGAGCAATTCCATAAGGAGCCATCGAAGGAGTCGATCAGTAAAGACTTCCATTCGACTGATAAGCTCCCCTCGTCTGTGAAAGAGGAGAGCAAGAGCAAAGATAGCCTCCAGATAGGTGGCTCTTCGTCGCATTTGCCGCATAAGGATGTCAAAGATGACAAAAAGGCGAAGAGAGACAGCAAAAGTGAAATCAAGGTGCCTAATGTAGAATCAAGTGATAGCTTTCCCATTCCCCAATCCAACACACAATCTGAAGTTGATACGAGCGTGAGTGCAACTGGTAAGTCTTCCGTTTTTGATTATAAATTTTATTATTGTGGACCTGTGGTTTAATTCAATACAGAAAACTAAAATGTTTTCTCCTGATCTAGTTGTAAACAGGGTGTGCTCATTCATCGTGCATTAGAATTATATCCCAAACTCGATATGAATATAGAACTTCCAAATTAGGCTGTTTTCATATTTTATTTCTAAATATTCAAAAACTATTAATGGCAGATTGTTTCCTATTATTTTAATCAGCAGCAGCACTTTGTAGCAGAATATGCAAGAATAGGGTGTTTTTGTTTGTAAATACTGTATGTTTCACCCTGTATATTTAAAAATAATTTTAAATTCTGCTTCTAATAGGAGTGTACTCTTGTACCAAAGTATTTTTGTCATCGAAAAAATTCCAAGTGCCACAGGGGATTACCTTTTGGTACCCATTTGTAGAAAATTCAAGGTAGGTATGACGTTATTTTAGGCGTTATTCGGATAAAGTGTGTCATGGGGTAACAGGGATCTTACAAAAGGGCGAAAATGGTGTGTCGCATCGAAAGAACGATGCTTAATGTTTATTGTTCTGAAAATTATATAAAAATGCGAAAAATGTCAATAAGACGGGACATTGACATTCGAATTTTGAAGTAGTCGACATTTTGAGATTAAACTCGAAATTTCGGAGAAAAAAATATCCTGAAAATTTAGAATTGAATCTGAAAATTTCAAAAACGGTTAACCACGAAATTTTAGGTGTAAATTAAAATTTTGAGAAAAAGGTGGCTATTAAAAAAAAATAAATTCATAAATAAATGTCATTAATTATCGAAACTTTAGGAAAAAGGTAAACATTTTAAATTAAATAAATTTCGGAATTTACAGAAACTAATTTTCCAGATAAAGCGTGAAATTTTTAAAATTGGGATTTCGGGATTGAAGTCCAAAATTCAAAAAAATAAAAATCAGAAATTTCAAAAATCTTATCCACATAATAAAAATTTCTGTTGTCCGCGTAATTAAAATTTGTGCTTTGCGTTGCATTTTGGAATTTTAAAAACATATTTTCTAGGCAAGGTCACTTTGTGGCCCAAATAATTATTTTGTGTGTTATACTGTCAAATACATTTGTGTGCGCGTTAAACTTTTCAAATAGATTGCAAAAACTCTTAAATATAACCTAATTTTTTGTCACAAACACAACGCACAGAATAAATTTTTATTGATGTGGATCCAGCTTTAGAAAAAATAGTAATTGAAGCTAAACTTGAAATTATAAAAAATTTAACTTTGCTCGAAAGTTGGGAAAAAGTCGTTACAATGTCTTCAAGGTTTTGAGTTTAAATATTAAAAAATTTACAATTTTTTTCAAATTTAGATGGCATTGAAAATTTGCACTTTTTTTTTTACAAAATTTCGATTTCTAGCTGAACATTTGGATTTTATCCTTAACTTTCAAAATTTTTCCGGATAAAAGGCGATTTTTCTATATTAAATTTGACATTTCCAAAAAAAAATCAAAATTTAAAAAAAACATCTAAACTAGAAAAAGTCCAAATTTATAAACTTTATGTACAATTTCGAAAAGGTACTTGATTTTTCTGGTTTGAGCTTGAAATTTTGAGTCAAATAAACCGATATTTTGAGATTAAAATACGAAGTTTTTGGGAAAACGTAATAAATTAAAAGTGCGAATTTTGGAATATGGTCAAATTGACAAAAAAATTAAAGTCTTGAATTTTAGAATATAGGTCCAAATTTAAAAAAAAATCAAAAAAATCGAGTTGAAATTTTCAAAAAAAGGTGAACATTTTTAAAAACTAAGAATTTTTTTTAAAAAAAGGCAAAATTTTGAATATTGAAGTTAAATTTTTTAAGAATAGACGAAATAATGTAGAAATGTTCATGGAATTAAAATCTTCAAAAAAAAATGTCAGTTTGAAAAATAATCGAAATTTTGAAGAGAAAAATATGAAATGGAGAGATATTCTAAAAAATTCGAAATTTTTAAACAAGTGAAAATGTTGGAAAATAGATTAACGTTAAGAATGCTCAAAATTTTAAAATTTTTTTAAGATTTAAAAAGAAATTGAAATATGTTCAGTCAAATTTGCAAAGAAAAGGCAAAACATTCAACAGTTTGATAAAATGGAGAGATTTTCAAAAAAATTCGAAATTTTTAAAGTAGCTAAAATTTTGGAAAATAGATGAACGTTAAAAATTTCCAAAAAAAAAATAATTCGAAAAGTCTTCATTTTGAAGAACAACCAAAATTATCTCAAGAGTTTAAATTTTAAAAATGGTCGAAATTTTGACTTTTTCTAAAAAATCAAAATCTTGGATAATTAGTTGCGATTTTGAAACAGTAGAACATTTTTTTTAAATTCCAAAATTTTAATTAAAAATTTTCAAAATAAAATGAAAATTTTGGAAAAGTTTCAAACAGTTCAGGTCAAAATTTCCAAAAAAATTGTCGACATTTTGAAGAATTTTTCGAAGAATAATCAAAAACTTCAAAAAATTTGACACAAGCAATATTTCGCGATTTAAGAAACAATTGAAATTTTAAAAAAATCGAAAATTTGAAAAATGGTCAAGATTTTAAGAAAGTTTCTAGATTTAAAAAGAAATTGAAAAATGTTTGGTCAAATTTGCACAAAATTTTTTAGTAAAGTCTTGATTTTGAATAAAAGCCAAAATTATCTAAAAAGTTTAAATTTTGAAAATGGTCGAAGTTTTGGCGTTTTCTAAAAAATCAAAATGTTGGATAATTATGTAGTTGCAATTTTGAAAAAGTAGAACATTTTTTTTAAAAAGTCCAAAACTTAAATTAGAAATTTTCAAAAAAAAATGAAAATTTTGGAAAAATATCGAAAATTTCAGGTCAAAATTTTCCAAAAAAATTGTCGACATTTTTAAGAATTTTTAAGTGATATTTTCAAAAATCGAACAGTCGAAAATTTCAAAAAATTTGACAAAAAATATTTCGCGATTTCAAAAACCATCGAAATTTAAAAAAGAATCGAAATTTTGAAGAATAATTATTGAAAACTAAAAAAGTCAATATTTTTAATGACCGAAATTTTCGAAAAAAGTTATAACTTAACGGCGAATAGTTTGAAAATATAACAAAATCTTAAAAAATTGAAGATTTTCAAATAAGCTTAAATTTTGAAAAAAATTGAACCTTGAAAAGTCAAGATTTTGAAAAAAAAAGCGTCACAATTTTAAATCAAGTCCAAATTTTGGAGAAAGTAAAATTTTTTCAAAGAAGTCAAAATTTTCAGGAAAAAACCTAAATTTTGAAAAAAGTGAATTTTTCAAAAAGGGTCGAAATTCAGAAAAAATTAAAATTTTGAGAAAAAAAAATTGGAAAAGGTGAAATTTTCAAAAATATTTCGAATGTTAAAATTTTCAAAAAAAACGAAAATGTAGAACTTTGCAAAAAAATATCGAAATTAAAATCTAAATTTTCAAAATGTTGAAATATTCAAGAAAGACGAAGTTTTCGAAAATATTTGAAAGTTTTATTTATTAAAGTGGAAACTTCAAAGAGTCGAACTTTGTGACGTTACGAAGCGTCTCTCCCCTTGTCCCACAATGTCACACTCTATTGACCTCCTCCACCCCATTTGATGTGTGAAAGTAATTTATGGATGGTCCCTTCGAGTTTTGGAAAAATCATTCATATTTGTTGAAATTCGTTAACCTTTCGAGGTTAAAAGTCGAAATTTCGAAAAAAAATCTTATTGAGTTGACATTTAAAAAAAACTGAAAATTAGGGTCGAAGTTTGAAAAAAGTCAAAATTTTGAATTAACAAATTTCGGAACAACAAAACACTCGAAATTTTGATTTCTGGAAAATACTTGAAATTTGTTTTCGAAATGTCGACTTTTCAATAGAATTCTTGGAAAACAATAAAATAAAAACTGAGCTTGGAGTTATGAACAAAAATATCGACATTTAGAAATTTTTTTAAGAAAAATGAATCCACGGAAAAGTTGAATTTTCGAATTTAGTCAAAATGTTAGGGAACACTGAAAAACAAAATTTCGAATTTAATCTCGTAGTACAGTTTTCTTTCGATATTAACCTTAATGTGAACTTCCAATCAAAAAACTTACGTATTTCAATTTTCATATGGAGATTCAGGCCTAGATCCTAAATTCTGGGAGAAAAAAATTCGAAATTTGGGGTTTTTGTATTAACATTTCAATAAAAATATTTCGAGTTTATATCCAAAATTCGAATAAAAAAGGCAAAACTAATTCGGAATTTCGAAAATAAACTTCAAATTTATAGAAAGAATTCGACATTTGTTTTAAAAAATCTCGAAATTTGGAATTAAGCTCACAAATTAATAAAAATCAGAATCCTTAAAGCCACCAAGTTAAAATTTTATGAGAAAAGTTAGAATTAAAAAAAATCTAGTTTAAATTTAAAATTTTGAAACCAAAAAAGTGATAATTTCCAAAAGTCATGGGCGAAAAGGCCAGTTTTATTTGTAAATCAAAAGGGGACTTCGGCCTTCCCCACAGATCGGATGACCTAACTTCGCCCACGTTTAAAGCATTGTATGGAATGTTGTATCTTTTTTTATCCTAAAAATGTTTACATGGTCCCTCTGTAAATTGGGCTTTGCTTTCATGTAGATTGGGCTTTGCATGATACAGTCACTATTGCTGTGCGATAATTTCCACCGCATGGTGCTATTATCGTGGATAAGGACAAACGGTCGCCCTAAGTCACCCTTAATGCTACATCCTTGCACTTGCGTAAAACAGCACCACACAGACAAAATGTTGGTTTAAAAATTACTGATCAATTCGACATATTTTCATCGGTGAACGAACATTTCTCTGGCAGGTCACCAAGAATTCATTGAAAAAAACTGAATTTCCAAACAACTGGAATAATAATTACAGTGACATTAACACCGATTATTCAAACAAACAACCCGTCCTCCAAGGTTACCCCCTTTTCGAATCACACCGTACATCGGCGTTAACGCGAACTCTGTGCCTCATTTCGTTGGCAAACTTTGCGTAGAATTGTTGGCGTGCAATCATGTGCCTTTGCGAAAGCTATCTCGATGAGCCGGACAAAAAATTTTCATCGGAAGAAAAAGTCGTCAGTCTCGAATCGCGTTGTACCCGATAATTTCGTAGATTCGTTGTGATTTGATGTGTTCTCGTTTCGTTAAAGTGTAATAAACGTTATTTGCAATAAATCGACGTTATTTATAGATTATTGGTGTAGTTGATTCGCGGCCTGCATGTCATGAATATATTCAGTAATGGGCCGACGCAAAAGTAAGTCCTCTTATAATTGGATTACGCTGCAGTTTTTGTGCATATTTGTGGTTCGTTTTTTAATTAGGTGGTCGCGAGCATTGTATTCAATTAGCTTCCTTTCGGAAAGTAAAAGCGACTTCAAAAAGCGTTTAACCTCAGTTTTGTCCCGGCTTATACCAGAATTGGCCGAGGGAACTATTTTTTAGCCTGAAATTACGTCACAGTTGAATGCAGTACCTCAGCTTAATTCATCGAAAATATTCGGAAATTTCGTATTTTTTAACTAAAATTTTGACAATCTAGAAGTTTCAAGAAAAAAGTTTGAATCTTTAAAGAAGTTGTCAATATTTCTAAATAAATACGTCTTTCTAAAAATGGTCAAAACTCGAATTAAAAAAAATAGATTTTTAGAAAGTCAAATTTTATAAAAGAAAAATGACGAAAATTAAAATAAGACGAAAGACGAAATGTTGTGACTTGTTCGAAATTTAGTAAGTCGTCTAAAAAAAAAATTCTGAATGTTGAATTATTTAAAAAAAAATCGCAATTTCCAGAAAATCGACTTCTGAAAATAAGGGCGAGATTTCAACAAAAGACGATCAAAAAAGTCTGGATTGTTCGAAATTTAGAAAAAGTCGCCTTAGAGAATTTTTTTTTTGCTGGTCCTTGGTTACCTTCAAAAAATGATATACAAATCTTGTTCCGTGAAACCAAAAAAGATTAAAAAACAACAAAGGTTGCTCTAACGCGTTTCGGTAGCCAAGCTATCATCAGAGAGATACTTTAGATACATTAGGGAAAGTCAAATTTTCGAGAAGAAGTTGAATCTTTAGAATAATGCAGAACTATAGAAAAAAAATAAATTTAGAGAGAAAGAAAATTTAGAATTTTGGGAACAAAAATGAATTTTGAGAAAGACTAATTTTGAAATAAAAGTAGACATGTCGGTAAAAGATCCTTTTGGCAGAACATAATTTTGGCTTGATTGAATAAATTAGAGGAAGGCAAACGTTCCACGCTGACCCACGATAGCTCATGTGGTGGTTGAATTTTGGGATAAAGTAGAAATTTGGAGAAAAAGTTAAATTTTACGAAACAAGCCGAAATTTCCAAAGAAAATATTCGGAAATTTCGTATTTTTTAATTAAATTTTGACAATCTAGAAGTTTGAAGAAAAAATTTTGAACATTAAAAAAATTGTCAACATTTCTAAATAAATACGTCTCTTTAAAAGTGTTTTTTTTTTTCAATTTATTTAACATTTCTTCGGCCCTCTTAATTTGTAAACTGTCATGAAGTGACGTTTTCAATAAATTTAAATATCACGTAGTCGCATTTCAAAAATTGTTTAGAAAATTGTCAACAAACCATAAAAATTTAAATATTTCCAAACTGGGCCGAAGAAATGTTAAATAAATTGAAAAAAACATAATATTTCCGCGTCAATAAGGGTCTACCATGAAGAATCTCTAAAAGTGGTCAAATTTCGAATAAAAAAAAATACGATTTTTAGAAAGTCAAATTTTGAAAAAGAAAAACGGCGAAATTTTAATATAAGACGAATGACAAAATGTTAAAAAAATTCTGAACGTTGAATTATTAAAAAAAAATCGAAATTTCCAGAAAATCGACTTTTAGAAAAGGGCGAGATTAAAAAAAAAAGGCAAATAAAAAAGACGGGAGTTGTTCGAAATTTAGAAAAAGTCGCCTTAGAGAAAGACAAATTTTCGGGAAGAAGTTTAATCTTGAGAATAACGCAGAGCTATCGAAAAAAAGATGAATTTAGAGAGAAAGAAAATTTAGAACTTCAGGAACAAAGATGAATTGGGAACAAAGAGGAATTTTGAGGAAGACTAATTTTGAAATAAAGGTATACATGTGGGGAAAACGTCATTTCGGCAGAACATAATTTTCGCCTAATGGCATAAATAAGAGGAGGGCAAACGTTCCATGATGCCCCACGATAGCCCATGTTGTGGTCGAATTTTGGGATAAAGTCGAAATTTAGGGAAAAGTTAGATCTTAAGAAACAAGCCAAAATATCCAAAGAAAATATTCGCAATTTCGTTTTTCTTTTAAATAAAATTTTGACAAGCTAGAATTTTCTAATTGCAATTAAAAAAAAATGTCGCACATTTCTAAATAAATACGTCTCTCCGAGTTTTTACCTTTTGATCGAATGATCGACGAAAAATGTGAATTTTGAAGATAAGTCGAAATTTTCGATAAATCAATTAAAGAAAAAATCTTGAGAAAACTGGTGAAATTTCTAAAAAAAAAATAATTTTGAAAAAAATGATGTTTTGATAATAACGACGTTTTCACTTTTTTTAGATTTTGAATTTTTTCTCAATTTTTAAACTGTAATGTCGCAATTTTAACTTTTTTTTTTTAAATTTCAAGTTTTTCTCTAAAGTTCATTTTTATAATCTTTAGGGTTCTCTCGAAATTTAAACCTCTCAATATATGGAATTTTAGTTTCACATTCTTGAACTCTGAAGATTTTAAAAATATCGAAATCTATATAAAACAAAGTCGTGTTAGTTACACCATTTATAAGTCCACAACGGCTGGACGAATTTTTATGATATTTGCTTTGTTGGACTTGTTTCGGCCGCGAATAGCAGAATAAAGACTAAGATATTTGAAAAATTCACGAAAAAATGTTTTATAAGGAATCCGTGTACAGCGCCATCTCTAATTAATAATAGAAACATGGCAAAAACGTATCGCAACCTACACCAACAGATGGCGCTGTATCTCCTTTAATTATGGCTCGCTTTTAGCTGTTTTTCGAATAGGATTCACTCGGAAACGGACACAAGGCATATGTGCGAGCGTATTAAATATTTTAATGTAAAGTTTAATTTAGCTAATCAGCTAATACAATATTTATTAATTTTGAGGCGCTACGAAGTTCGCCAGGGCCAGAAAGTTACGAATATAGAACAAATTTGCATTGAAACATCAAGAGAAATGTTGAAATTGCGATTTTAATTTAAATTTTAAATTTTTTCTCCACGTGTTTAATTTCGAAGTGATAATTTATTTATTTTTTGAAAGATTTGATTTTGACATAATGAATTTTTGGCAGTTTGGTAGCAATGTTAAGTTTTTCTTGAAAGTTCAATTTTTTCCGCATTTTCGTTTTTATATTTGTTTAATGTCCAAGTTGCCTTTTTTCCCAAAATGGAAACATAAATTTCAAGTTGTTCTCGCAATTTCATTTCGCGAAATTTGATATTTCTCAAAATATGAAATTTAAACTTTTTTAACTCGAAACTTGAAGAATCAACCTTTATACAAGTTACTAAAAAAATCACAAAGAACCAAAGCTGCCTTCACGCGTAAAATATTTTGATGATGAATGTGTTGCCTATATTTCAGGGGTTGTTTGGCAGAAATAATCGGACTAAATGTTTTCCATATTATTTTTATTACTGTCATTAACAATTTATGTAATAATTTTCAGCAGAAATTGACATAAAATATAAAAGAATCAGTCTTAAAACAATCAATAATAAATGAAAATATTTAATAATATTTAGGTTAGGATTTGAAGCACACAGAACACCAAGAACAATGTCACAGCTTTGCCACACGACCATGTCTAAATATTACTAATTCTTGTTGCCACTACGAAATTAAAAGTGCAGTGCGTACTCGTACATATTTACCTGAAATGGACGATAATTACTGATCACGGGCGACCTCTTAATTTATGGCTGATGCAATTGCATCCATGTTTAAATTCAGGTTAAAAACCGTCACATTTATTGGAAGTTTTCGCGAAAGTCATATTACGAGGACGACAAGGCAATCGATAATTCTAATAAAGCAGCTTCTGGTAATGTTTTTCTGTTCAAATATATACTTTCTTGAACAAAGTTGGTTTGAACTTAAATCTATGATCTGTCAACTTCACCTCTTGAACATAGAAAGTCTATCGAAAATTTATGATAAAGTACATAGAATTGGAGCGATGTTGCCACATTTAAACGTTTTCAGACAAAGTGTAGTAACATTCTTTGTCGCAAAACAGAGTTTAAATAAACCATAAACAAAAATTTTCAGTTTCTTAAAATTCACGGCTTTTTGAAAACTGAAGATGAATTTTCTAATTCAAGTGAAATTTTTAATTATTCATATCGTTTAAATTCAACAATTTATTAACTGATCGTAAATAAATCAATTATTTCATGCTTCCTTCCTAATCAGTAAATTAGGGTAGTCTATTTCAATGAATCTGCATGACAGTAGACGGTGGACTTCTAATTTTGTAGTAGCAGTGACAAGAACTAGTAATATTTAGACCTGGTCCTGTGGCAACGCTGTGACGATCCTTAGTTGTGGTCTATGTTCTTAAAATCCTACTTTAAATATTTTGATTTATTGTCGGTTCGGTTGTTTTAAGAGTGATACTTTTATATTTGATGTCAATTTCTACTGAAAATTATAAGCACTAGTAATAAAAATAATACGGAAAATATTTAATCCCATTATTTCTACCAAACAACAACCCTGAAATATAGTTTTAAATGTTTAGACGTGAAGTCAACTTTGGTTCTAGTGATTTTTTTAGTAACTTTTCTAAAGGTTAATTTAATACTTCATGGTCTACTCTTATACAGATTTATCTGGAATGCATTATATCTTGACAATGCCAGTCCTGTTGGCGAAATACATATCGCGTAATTGTTAATTAATGATCAGTAGTGGTAAAACCTTTAGATTTGATTATTGATAAATTACACAATGACGGTGTTTTGTTCAGTGCTCTAGTGACTTTTAATTGGTCCTAAATGTTGTATTTATCCCTGTCGGATAGTAAACAAAGTTCTATGGCGCCGCATTAAATTACGATTATAATTAATTACCAGGACGAGTTTCGCCACATCATCGTTGTTTTTCGCGTTTTTAGATTTGCGAAAATCGCTAGTATGGCAACGCTGGGTCAACGTTTGTTCGCGTTCTCAGACGATAAATCCGCCGTCCTTGTCCCGTCACGTCGCGCCTAAAATTAGATCGTTTCGACTTCGTGTCTGCCGGCGATGGCGCACGAGCACACGAAGACGGTAACAAATATGGCCGACGGAGCGATTTTTATTAAGCGTCGACCACGTGGGTCGAACGCGACGTTGTTAGATTTTTAAGAATTAGTTTTTAAGTTAGAATAGAGTAGGAAAAAAGAAGTAATCTCGGAAAATACTCATCTATTTAATTGTAAATTTGACGGGGTTAATCAAGTGATGTGATTCTAGTTATAATATTTTTTAATTTTATTCTGACCTTGTCGCCATACGTGTGTACAGAATTTGTTTTTCGTAATCTCGGTTTTTGCTCAACTTTTTATATTTATTAAAGTGTGAACGTTTTATTGGTGTAAATAATTTTTATATATTGTTGATTCATATCGAAAATTCTGGTAATTTCGCGTTGAACCACCCACATGTGCATCCAAGGAGTTAATTTCGGCCACGACCAAGAATAACCCAAAGTGACTGTGCATAATGGAAGACGATACATGGCAAACTGTATATAAGGGTAATATTTTTGTTTTTTTCAAGGGAAAATTGCTTTTGATCTATAAATTACTCCTTGCTTATATAACAGCAATATGACCAACATTATATTTAGAAAGTCACATATCGAGCGATTGCAAAATATTTGACCTTCCGTTATGTATACCCATGAATGGAAATTTATCAAATTTACAACTCGCACTGACTTTCATTGTAAATGCGGTATCTCCACGTGTTTAATCAGTACCTCAACCAGTTTCAAAAGTGCAAACGTCGCTAGCCGAAAAATTTAGGTAAAAGATCGCTCATTTTTTATCCAAATTTGGTCGTTATTTTCGGATATTGGATTGCGTTCGTGGTAAGTAACGAAATGATTCAGTTAAAACTGCATAATTTCGTTGAAGCGTTGTGATAAATTATTATTTTTTGGTTTTATAGGATTTCAGTTCTGATAGTTTGGTAACCTGAATTCTTAACCTTGAAACTTTGAGTCCTAAGTGTCTGACGAAAAGTTCTATTGCCACAAATTAATCTTTGTATAACTAAACAAATGGACGAAAATTGGAAGTACATTTATTTGCTAAAATGTGACTTATTATTTATTATAAGATAGATATGTACTAGCATTGGGTGCATACTAAAGATTTAATTTACATTAGTCATAATTTTAGCTGTGGCCGCGAAATAATGTATTCTTTGAAATGAACAATTAGTTTTAATTATATTTTTATTATTATCAACTTAATTTCGTGTCACTTTTGAACGCAAATATTTTTTCCATCGTTTAAGGGTAAGAGGGTGCCACATGTTCTGCTGCTGCTCATTTTACGAGGTTGACCTCTTAAATGAAGGCCAACTTCCTTTTTAATTGCATAATTTGAAAAACTTAAAGCAGATGGCGCTAGTTCAGCTATCAATCTGCTTATTTCTGTGACTGCTTCCCTTTTATTAAGAACATGTGTTTATGGAAACTTTCAAGTTTTTTTTTTAAATTATTCGTCCTTGAATTATATTTTTTTTCTAATTTCGACTATTTTAAGAAAAAAATTAAAACTTGTATTATTTTCTGTAAAAAAATATTTAGAATATTCCATTTATTGCTGGAAATCTGAAACTATCATCTTTGAATTTTAGGTTTGTTTAAATTTCATACGTGAAAATTTGTTAAATGACAACTAAAGAAAATTTTGAACAAACATTCTCAATTTTGTTAGAAATTATTCCTGAAACGAATTTCTTTTTAACTTTAGACTTTTTTCTAAAGAAAATCATCTACTTTTTTTTTTTTTCTATTCTGGTTTGGAGGTTTGCTTTTTTTTTTTAAATAGAACTTTGGAGGTTTTTTTTGGGGGGAATTTCGACTATCGTTAACTAGAAATTTCATTGAACTAAATGTTTTATTAATTTTTTATTTTATTTATTTATTTTTTCATTAGATTCATTTAATTTTGGGTTCGATATGGTTCAGTTTCACAGTCCCAGCTCCACGTAATGGAAGTTAGTTACTGTGGCGTTTAGTACTGTGTATAACAACGTGCTTTGCTCGCTATGTTCACTAAATCTAACTATATTTAGTGCAATACATTGCTTAGCTACATCGTACAATTTTTCTCGCGAAATTTCGATTTTACAGTAGCAATTTTTGGGTTAAAGTCTGTTTTTAAAAAAAGTTTCAAAAGAGCACGTTTTTGTCAAACCACAATTAACCCACAACATAATAATTATTCTGATCATAAAAATTGATTTCAAATTCGATTTTATGATTTTTTTTTTAATCTGAAAAATCGAATAACTTTGAACAAACTTACTTTCTCAGGTAAATCGAAACAGAATGCATCACAAAAATCAAAAGAAAGCCAAAAGCCGAGCCTTCCGCAAACCCAGAAAACCGCCGCCCCCATCGTGCCCCAGCCGCAACCCTCGAAATCCGGCGGCAAGAGTGGCAAGAAGAGCGAGCTCAACATTAAAGGCGCCAACAAAGAGGGCACCGACATGGACGCCTTTAACGATAACGTCACGGTCGCCGACGCCGTCAACGCCAACGTAACCAACGTCAACACAAACAGCGACATCATCAACGCGAACTCCGTACCCGCTCAACCTACGGTGAAAACCGCCGATGTAAGAAAAACGAGCGAAAATAACGACAGTGTCCCGACAACGACGACCGTCAAACCTGAACCTAAGGCGCTCCCCAAGAAAATCGACGTGACTCAGGTGTTCGGCGACAGCTTAGTAGGTGCCAAACCGCAACCGCCCCCTGTTATTCTACCCTCGTCCGACCACTCTCACGACGAGACCGACAGGGTAGACAAGCTGGTTAAAGCCAAAAATGAGGCCAACGTGAAGGCCAGCTCCGAAAATAGTGATTCCAATATTGTGATAGAAACGAAATCTAATTTACCCTATAAAGACGGTGAGTACTTTGGGTCAGCTTTCAGGTTGGTTTTAATGTAAATTTCACGGTTTAGGCCAATGGGCTCCAGATAACGTGGATGGGAAGATGAAGTACGATAAGGACTTCCTTATGGCCCTTAGGGACGCTCCACCGAGCAAACAGAAGCCCCCCAATTTGCCCGACATTGTGTTATCGGACGACCGAGCGGTAAGTTATAACTTCGGGTTTAATTGACATACTGCTTAGATTTTTTTATGACGCCACATTCCCTTCAGAAGTTTCGCCTCTTTATTTTCTTTGGTTAATATTGAAAGCAACGCGTTTAATTTTTATCCAGGCAGGTTTTGATTTGTGTTCGATGTGATATAATTTCACAGTCCCAGCTCCACGTAATGGAAGTTAGTTACTGTGGCGTTTAGTACTGTGTATAACAAGGTGCTTTGCTCGCTATGTTCACTAAATCTAACTATATTTAGTGCAATACATTGCTTAGCTACATCATATAATTTTCCTCACAAAACTTAGTCTTTAAAAAAAAAGTTCAAAAGAAAACGTTTTTTATTAAACAGAAATTTCTCAAAGTTTCGACGAGAAATAGTAATAAATCTTAATTGTATTTTAGCGAATTGGTGACGGTCGATTCTCTATTGGTTCAAGAGCAGCTGATTACATAACTCCCTCTTTCCAAAGTTACGGTGGAAAATCCTCATCACGGGGACCGGTGAGTACTTAGAATTCAACAGGCTTTATAATTAACTGACCGTCCCCCAATTTTAGCCGATTTCTAAGAGACCGAGCGCTGGTAAGCCATCCAATAACAAAGGCAACAAATCGAATAATGGCAAAATATCGATATCACTTCGGGAGGAAATCAAGTTGCACGAGAGCGAAAATGCTTGGAGACCGGCACGTCTGAATCCCACAGAGGTCGTCAGGTCTGAAGACGACAAAAAGACTGAAGTGAGTGGTCACCAACTAAATATATTTATGTAAAATACTTAGTGATATTGTTGATATTTATAACTCGTAAACTATAAATTAGATAAACTAAAAAATTCTTTATCTATCAATAAATTTTTAGATTTAATTATCCAAAAAGTAGTAAGATTTTATTGATTGATTGTGGGAATTTTAATTTTTCTTGATCGATTGTTAAGTATGGTCAATGAGTTATCAAAAATCTTTTTTTTTCTTTCCTGATTTATGCAATTTTTTAATTGACTTTTTTTTTTACTAGAAATTTGGAGTTTTTTTTTGGGAATTTCTACTAGTCTCTTTACAACAATTTATTAACCAGAAATTTCCAGTTTTTTTTCTAGTTAAAATTTTTTAAAACTAGATGATTTATTTTATCCTGTTGAATTTGAAATCACAATGAATCTCAAGCATTTAGCTATTATCTATGCAGATTTTGATTTCTATTCGGGATTGTATAATTTCACAGTCCCAGCTCCACGTAATGGAAGTTAGTTACTGTGGCGTTTAATACTGTGTATAACGAAGTGCTTTGCTCGCTATGTTCACTAAATCTAACTATATTTAGTGCAATACATTGCTTAGCTACATCATATAATTTTCCTCACAAAATTTAGTCAATCTTTAAAAAAGGTTCAAAAGAAAATGTTTTTTATTAAATAAAAATTTCTTAAAGTTTCGACTAGATGTACTTATTTATAAAAATTTCACTTTGAACTAGAAATTTAGAGAATAGTCAAAAAGCATTAAGATTTTATTGATAGATTGTGAAAATTTTCATATTTCTTGTATGAATTGCCAAGTATGGTCAATGAGTTACGAAAAATCTTTCATTCATGCGATTTAACTGTGACCTCTTCATTTTTAATTTCCAGGATTTATACAAAAAAGTTCGAGGTGTACTCAACAAGTTGACGCCGCAAAAATTCGAAACTTTGGTCAGTCAGGTGCGCAATCTGAACATCCAGACCGAAGACAGACTGCAGGGCGTTATAGATTTAGTTTTTGAAAAGGCTGTGGACGAACCGAACTTCTCGGTGGCTTACGCGATGATGTGCAGGGAGCTGGCTCTCATGCAAGTGCCCACCGCCAAAAGTACCGAAAGCGACAAGCAATATGTTAATTTCCGCAAACTTCTGATCACACGGTGTCAATATGAATTCGAGAAGCAATCCAGAGACGAATCTGTGAGGAATGAGAAGTTGAAGGAGATAGAAGAGTGTACGGATGCGGTGAGTGTGAATGAATTCTCACGCCGACGAATGTCACTAATAACTTGTAAATTACAGGCAAAGAAGAAGGAATTAGAATTTGACCTGGAAGAGTATGACAGGAGAATACGAATGAAATCTGTAGGGAACGTTAGATTTATAGGTAAAGTTACATTTTATTGCCAATCGATCTCGCAAATTAGGTAACAACACAAAAATTTGAGTACTACTCATTCTGCTCGATTCAATATAATTCCACAGTGCAATTAAAGTCATTTGAAATTTTAAAAGTTTTGAAAATTTTGGAAGATTTTAACCTTTTTGGACCTTATTTTTTAAAATTTTGACTTTCAAAATTCCCATTTTGTTATTGACAATAGTTTTTTTAAAGTGTTGATTTAAAATTTCAGTCTTGTTGCAAACTTGCCCGTTTTTAAATTAATATTTTTTAAAACATTTTAATTTTTTTTGAAAATTTGAATTTTTTGAAACATTCGACCGTTGAAAATAATGACTCACTTGAAGTGTTTGATTTTTTTAATTTAACTTTTGTCCAAATTTCTCCCAAATTATTGACTTCTGAAAATGAGAGTTTTTGTTGAAAATTGTGCCTTCGATTTTTATTGAAAATCTTGACTTGTTTGAATATTTTTTTTAATATTTTGATTTTACATTTTGAGAATTTTGAATTCCAAATTTTACATTTTTTTAATCTCCACTTTTTCTTAATTTTAACTCATAAATTTTGTAAATTTCAGCTCTTCCAAATTCCGGCTTTTGTCCAAATTGACATTCTGAAAATGGCGATTTTATTGAAAATCTTCGATCTTTATTAAATATCTTGCCTTTTTTTTTGAACATTTTTTTAACATTTCGATATTTCTAAATTTTAACTTATTTTGCAAATTTCAACCCTTTCACCTTGAAAGTTCAAGTTTTAAATTGTCCATTTTTTTTAGTTTCCATTTTTTCAACATTTTACCTTATTTTGTAAATTTCAACCCTTTTACCTTTCGGCTTTCTTTAAGATTTTGATTCATTTTGGAATGTTTTGAAAATTTTGACAAAATTTTGATCTTTTCTTAAAATTTCGGTTTTTTTTTCGAAATTTTTATTTCTTTATAAAGCTGATTGTTGAAACTTTGTCTTTTGAAAGTTTCTACATTTTTTTCGAAATGTGCAGTTTTTATTTTAAATTTCCACTTTTGTACAAACTTTTGACTTCCGTCGACTTTTTTTCGAAAGTTTCGGATTTTCCTCAAAATTTCGACTTTTACGTAGTAAATTGGACTGTGATTTGAAAAATTCTAATTTTTTTTGAAAATCTTCATTTTTTTGAAAAACTGTTGTTTTTTCAAAATTTGGACTACTTGAATATGTTCACTTTTGTCAACTTTCTACTATTTCTCAAAGTTTTGACTTTTTTTTAAAAAACTTGCGCTTTTTTTTTTAAATTTCGACATTTGAAAATTTTTACTTTTGTCCAAACTTTTGACTATTTCACAAAGTTTAAAATTTTTAAAAACTTTATGCTTTTTTTCGTAAATTTGGAATTTTCCTCGAAGTGTTGACTTTTATGTAATAAATTGAATTGTTATTTGAAAAATTCAATTTTCTTTTAAATATTCACTTTTTTGAAAAACCGATTTTTTTTAAAACCTCGAATTTTTCAAAATTTTTACGTTTGTTCAAACTTGACTATTTCACAAAGTTTCGACTTTTTTTGAAAATTTCGACCCTTTTTTTCTAAAATTTCGAACTTTGCTCGAAGTTTCGACTTTATGCAATAAATTGGTCTTTTATATTTGGGAAGTTCGACATTTATTTTTTAAATCTTCACTTTTTTAAAAATTGAATTTTTTCGAAAATTTAACTTTCTGTTTCACTTATGTCCAAACTTTAGACTATTTCAGAAAGTTTCGATTTTTTGATAATTTCGGCCATTTCTCTCAAAAATTTCGAATATTGCTCAAAGTAGTAAATTACTATTATTTGAATAATTGGACATTTTTTTTAAAACTTTCATTTTTCTGAACATTTTGATTTTTGGAAATTTTTACTATGGCTTGTAAAA
Organism: Dastarcus helophoroides; assembly: GCA_028583605.1. NCBI lineage: Eukaryota > Metazoa > Arthropoda > Insecta > Coleoptera > Bothrideridae > Dastarcus > Dastarcus helophoroides. Next base: position 20,537,571 of record CM053336.1, read on the forward strand.
GAGCCTGTCTATGATTAAAAGCAAACTCTCAAAATATTTCATCGTGGGTATGATTACATTTTATGGAGGGTCCAGTTTGGGCAGTTTTGACTGTATTCATTAATATTAAATAGTAGGAGCTTTTTCAAACTTCCTAGTTATTCACATGATGCCTTAAATGAAAGTAGTGGACTGATCACCTCTGAGGACACCTTTTTTTACTGATATATTCCAAGTGATCCTCATATGCTAATATTGTTATTTTTATTTTCTGATTTTGGTTGCTCTATTTCAGGTGAACTGTTTAAAATCCAAATGTTGACTGCCAATATTATGGTCCAGTGTTTGGAGAACCTTTTGCAAGCTATTGATGAGGAAAGATTAGAATGCCTTTGTAAATTGTTGTCAACTATTGGCAAAGAATTAGAATTGACCAAGAAGAGCGATCTTACAAAATATTTCACCATTATGCAAGAGATCGTCGATAAGAAACATGGAAAGATAAGCAGCAGGATAAGGTAAATGGGTTTTTCAAATTTTACGTATGATATTATTTTAAAGTAATTAAAAATTGAATTTGATCACATCAAATATCTGCCTTTGAATTATTATTACTTTTGCCAATGAGAAGTAGGACAATAAGATTAAAATAAATCGAGGGTAACTGTTCACAAAGTATTTTGCAATTTGGATCTGCTAAAAGTATCTCAAAGTTTAGTGTTAAGGGATAATTTTCTATTAAATTAAGGGTCAAAAATATCAATTATTTGGATAATTTTCTGCTTAAAATTCCGTGTTTTAACATCTAAAGGTTGCATTTTTTCTATAATATTTCAAAGTAATGTCCACTTCTTTCTTGATACTTATTTTTACTTTTCAAATGCTACTTGGGTTAGCTTCAAATTTTTTCTTGAAATTCACTAAAAAGGTCTATTTCCTCTTAATTTCAACTTTATTCATGGAATTTCAATTTTAAAGTTGAATTTTTGAGGCATAAATTAACATTGCGAATTAGAAATTGTAGTCATGAATATAAACGGGAAAGTCACTGGAAACCGATGGGATCTTTTTCAAATCTGAAAGTTTTTTCTCGAAATTTTGACTTTTAATTTCAATAAATTTTTAACTTTAATCTCCACGGATCGACTTTTGGGTCGATACTTGGAGAAAAACCTTTTTTTTAGAATCTGCTAAATTTTTTTACGAAATTTCGTCTTTGAGCGCAAGATTTTGGATAAACCCAAAGTTTAGATACCATTTTATGTAGAAATTCCGCAATTTTTCTCTGAATTTTGTGATGGAAGGGGAGAATTTAGTATGAAAGTTCCGACAAAAAACGCAGAATCCCAATTATTTGGGCACTAAAGTAGTAATACTATCCCATTATGAAAATTTGGGTTCTGCAGGGTATAATTTCACAGACCCAGCTCCACGTAATGGAAGTTAGTTACTGTGGCGTTTAGTGCTGTGTATAACAAAGTGCTTTGCTCGCTATGTTCACTAAATCTTAACTATATTTAGTGCAATACATTGCTCAGCTACATTATAAAAGTGGGTTAATTTTATTTATTTGTTGCATTTGGTATTTGGAGGATATCTACCAACTAAGAAGAAACTTCATTCCTGCAATCCAACAATACTTTAAAATTAACTATCTTAGGATTTGCAACTGCATAATTATATTCACTTAAATATCAGTAAATGCTATATCGTGGAAAACTTGGGTCACATATTAACAGAAAAGATTTTAACTCCAATTTTGCTTCAGGTTTATGCTTCAAGACGTGATAGATCTTAGGAAATCCAAATGGGTGCCCCGAAGGCAGGATCTCAATCCGAAGACCATCGATCAAATCCAAAAAGAGGCTGAAAACGAACACATCCAGTCAATGAACTCCGTACCGGCGACCACCCGCAAAGATGACAGGAGCAGCTCCAGCTCGAAAAATAAAAACAAGAGCGTTTCCGATGACGGTTGGACTATGCCGTCTAGAAGCAGAGCCCAGTTCACTGTCCAGAGCGATAAGTTGAAAAATAGAGCGGTAAGTTTGTAGATTTTTCAGTTTAAATCATTTTCACAGTCCCAGCTCCACGTAATGGAAATTAGTTACTGTGGCGTTTAGTACTGTGTATAGCAAAATGCTTTGCTCGCTATGTTCACTAAGTTCAACTATATTTAGTGCAATACATTGCTCAGCCACACCATGTGTTAATATGGTATTTGTTGTAACTTAAGTTCAACTGTTTTGGCCAGGATCTCTCAAACTTCCCTGCAATAGAACACTATGAAATTTTAAGGAGTTACCTTGGTTTGGGGTACAATAATCATATCTCTGCAGAGGCGCACGTCAAACATCAATATAAGAAAAAATAATTTAGTATTCTTTGGAAATTTTCTATTTTTCTAATTCAAAGTCTATATTCACAACTTGTTCTTCTCTAATTTTTGACTTGGGACAAAAAGTTTTGAGAATTTATTTTATTAAAAGCTTTTTTCCAAATTTAGTGGTTTGTCACAAGATTTTGGATTTTAAGTTAACATTTTCATTTTTTCCTGACATTTCAACTTTAGTCTTGATTACTTCTTGCTTCAAATTTCGATTAAGAAACCAAATTTTGTGTTCAGCAGTAAAATGTTGAAAAAAAAAACATTTATTTTGGAAAAGTCGAAATTGAGAGGGGCAAACAAATTTTGAGAAGAAAGTCGAAATTTTCAGAAAACGGAAATTTGAAAAATAAGACGCATTTCAAAAAAATAATTTTTAAATATACAAGATCAAACAAGTCAAAATACCTAAAAAAGAAATATTTAAGAAAAAATTCGAAATTTCAAGAAAAAGGCGAATTTTGAGAAAACTAAGCTCTACTGTGCAGAAAAATGGGATTTAAAAATAAGCCAATTTTTGAAAAGACGGAAGATAACATGAATGTAAAAAAAATCCAAAATTCGAGAAAAATTCAAATTTTCAGAAAGATCGCTTTTTCAAATTTCAACTTTCCAGATTACAAGTCAAAATGTCTAAATTTATTACATCTTCACTTTTCCCCTGAAAATTCGGTTTTAAACTTTAAATTCTAAATGTTTGTTTCGTTTTTACAGTTTCATTCCGAAATCTGACTTTTTCTCGGAATTGTAGATTTGATTTCACTTATACTTTTCTTTATTTTTACCTGACTAATTATTTTTATTTATTACTTTTCTTATGATTCATGAGCTTGAGGATGAATGTTTTAAAGAAATCTTTAATTTTGCAGCCGCAACTGGATGAACCGCTGGGGTCAAGTCAGATGTTTGGGAGCTGGACTCGAGGTTCCAATATGAAAACTCAACCCACGACCGCCCCCCTCACCAACACTGCCAACATGTACGCAGCATTGGAAAACATGGATCCTGACAAAAAAATGTTAGGTAAGAGTTTCACTTTTGAGCTATAAATAACAATAACATCTTTAATTCGGAATATTTTTGAAGGATCAAGATCGAGTAGTAAGGACCCATACCTATTAAAAGGCTCCAGTTTGGAGCGTAGTTCGTACAAGCAAAGTTTCGATGGGAGGAGTTCGCGATCTGGATCGCAACAGAGGCTGAACGAAAGCACCTCGTTGTCATCCTCGCAGCGAAGCACTCCCGTTTCCGTAGCGCCGGCTACTCCACAGAAACCGCCGTCTTCCACGCCCGCCCTCAAACTGACTGAAGAACAACTAGAGAGGAGTCTTAAGAATTCCTTAGAAGAATATCTGAATGATAACTTAAAAATCGACGAATACGAACAAGAGATCGTGTCTATTTTGCCCGAATCTTACCTTCCGAGACTTGTCGCTGATGGGTAAGTATTTTTTGAAGAGAAAATTTCTTAAGATGCCTTCAGCCATTTTCAAGTGTATATTTGAGAGAGAAAAAATTAGAAATTAGAATTTTGCATTTAAGATTTCATAATGGTTAAAAATATCAAAATGTTTTTAAAAATGGGTTTTTTGGCTTTTATTCGAAAGTATTTGATTTTACAATCAAAACTACAGGAAAAAAGTAATAAAAATTCGTTGTTTTTTTTTGAAATTTTAAAAAGTTGTAAGTTTGAAAAGATACTTGGAACTTCAATGGGGATTATCGAAATTTTGAAAAATAAGTCGATACTTTTAGAAAATGTCAACATTTTGGATTTGAATTTTAAGAGAAGAATTAAAATATCTAGAAGAGAAAACTCAAAAATTCATAGAAATAGGCACTCCATGCGTCTTTATTTCTACAATAACAAATACATTCTAAATGAAAAGTTATAATTTAACATTTTCAAGAAATGTCAAACTTTTAGCTGTTAAATGAAAACTAAGTAAGTGAAAAAATTACAAATTTAACTAGTTTCTCTCTTCCTGATTCAAAGTCAGGTTTTTCTTATCATGTTTAAACATTTTTGATACTTAAGCACTAAGTACTCTATAGATTTTATTATGTAACGTAATTTGAACAGAAAAATGCAAAAAGCATTTTAAAATTCACTCATTCAAGATTTTTGCTTTAGAATTGTATTTGTATTTGCATATATTCTTATTTGCATGAAATTTGAGTTCAATGTTGAACCATGAAATCATTTTGCAAGGAATTTGAATTACAATTTATGCATTTGGTGCTTGATTAAATCCACTCCAATTCTAAAATGCACTTCCAAGTCAGCTATCCTTGTTATTCGTCATATGAGGTTAGTGTTAGGAGTGTGCAATATTAAATAAGAAGGATTCGCTAACACCATGAGGGCATATGCTCGAGGAATGGGGTTTGATAGTAACCTTCTTACATTTTTAGAATCTTAACTTACAGATATTTCTAATTTGTCCAATATTATGCATTGCAATCAAATATAAAATTAGTTATTCTCCCACATTAGGGTAATAAGGGCAAAATATGTAATCACATTAATGCAAAACATCATTTTAACAGTTGTTTGGTTGAAAAGCTATTTTTTTTTGCTTGAAAGTGCTTAAAATACCTATCCAGATAGGAATAACTCTTCTATGACAAGAATAACTAATGTTACACAAAAGTATTTAATTACAATTAAATTACAGCAGCAATGTTACTAATCTTTTTTTTTGTTTCAGTTACCTTAATGTTATAGATAAGTATAAGGTGTCTAGGTTAAAGACTGGCACCTTATTTGCCAAATTAATTAAATCAGGAACCATACCATTAGAGGAATATTGTGTTGGTTTAGAAGAAGTCCTAAACCAGTCTGATGATCTTACAATAGACATTCCTAAACTGTGGGAGTGCTTAGCTGAGGCATTAGGTAAGCAAGTGTTTGTTATTTTTTGTTTCATAATATAGCGATGTCCGCTAATGAATCTTAAGAACTGCTAATACTAATTAACACGTTAATAATACTTTAATCCGTTTGTGCTAGAGACCTGCACGAGTAAGTAAAAATGTAATAGGATTTTAATCACCAATTACTTTTCCGCATATACTTTTTGTAATCGTGCAGAAAATTTATTCTTCCATATTTTATATTTTAGATACATAGTTTAAAGAATTTGTTAATGTGTTATCTATCAGCAAGTATTTGTATACCAAAAAGTTTTCTAATCTAGTGTCCTGCTGTCGTTTAACATTTTCACGTATGTTCCTTACTTGATTCATATTCACCAAATTGACATTAACCTTGACATAAAATTCAGCAGTATTATCGGGAATAGAAGAAATTCATCCACGTTTGCTTTTTTGGGCTTTTCAAAAGTAGAATTGGACAATAACATATTTTTCTCCCATTGTAACATTACATAAAATATTTTTTTAAGGTTATATCTTGTCTGCTGATCAAGTGAAGAACATACGTAAACATGACAAAAAAATGACAGCAGCACACTAGATTGGAAAACTTTTGTACACACGATAATTTACTACATAAAGGTTGAAACTTCGAGAAAAAGTCTAAATTTTGGAAAAAAGTCAAATTTAAAAAAATTAAAACTTCGAGAACTAGTCAAATTTTAAACCCCTTAAATAGTTCGATATTTGTCTAGAGAAAGGACACATGGATATGTAAAATTTTAAAAAATAATCACTATTTTTGAAAAAATATCAAAACGAAAATTTGAAAGCCAATTTCCAAAAAAGTGGGAATCTAAAAAAAGTCGAAATTTTCAAAATATAAGCGATTTTTAAAACCAGTTTACATGAAAAAAGTGTTAAATTTAAAACAAAAGAAATTATCGATAAACTTTAATATTTGAAAATAAGACGACTTTTTCAGATAATTTCAAATTTTTAAAAGAAGTCGAAATTTTAGTTAAAAATTTCAATGAAAGTTAATATTTCGAAAAAATTGAGAAGTTTGAAAAAAGTCGAAATTTTTAAGAAATTTTTTTTTAATTTTGAGTCAAAAATTTTGAAGTCAAAATTTTCCAAAACTAGAAATTTTCAAAAATGTTAAGATTTTCACAGAAAGTTAAAATTTTCAAAAAAATAAGATTTTCTAGAAAGTCAAAAAAATGACAAAATTTTGACATTCTTCAAAAAATTCGAGTATTTCAAAAGATGAGGAAATTTTCAACAAAATTCCAAATTTTTCAAAAAGTTAATCTTTTGAGATATAATCTGCAATTTTAAGTGTCGAGATTTAAAAAAATCGTAAGAATTTTCAATCAACATTTCAAAAGATCTAAATTATCAAATGGTCACTTTATTTAAGAAAAAAACAAAATTATCAGGAAAGTCTAACTGTTTTAAAAATCGCAATGTGAAACAAAAATTAATTTTAGGTATTTTTATAGCCCATTTTAGATAAATCTGCATCATAGTAGGCACCGACATTCCAATTTTGTAGTAGCAACAACAGAAACTAGTAATATTTAGACATAGCCATGTGGCAGTGCTGAGAGTGATTCTTTTATATTTTATATCGATGTCTGCTGAAAATTATTAAATTGTTAACAATGCTAATGAAAATTATATGGAAAACATTTAGTCCTATTATTTTTGCCAAACAACCCCTAAAATATAAGCAACACATTAATCATCAAAATGTTTACAAGTGAAATTGGCTTAAAATCTGGTGATATGTCTAGTAACTTATGTAAAGGTTGATGCACAGCCTACTTTTATGCATATCTGTCTGAAATGGACTATATTATGATAAATTAATATTTGGATTCTCAGTTGCCATAGGAGGGAATGACATAATTGTCACTAGGAGTAATAATTTTATAAATTCCTGAAATATGTTTTTGCTTCAGTTCCTGTGATTTGTGAAGAAGCTCTGCCGCTGAGAAGCCTGCATAAGTCCTCAGAAGTCCTAATTAGTCAAGGGCATGCTCCGAAACTAATAGCGCCTTTGTTTAAATTAGTCGTAAACGAAAAAGGTGCGAAATTCCTACAGCAGCTGTGGAAAGCCTCCGGTTTGTCGATAGCTGACTTCATGCCTGCTGAAAAAGTAGATAGTTTTATTCAAGAAAACGTACGTTTATTTTTATTTATTATTAACTTTTATCAGAAGTTTTTGTTAATTTTGATCTAATTTGTGAAATATTTATCTTTTAGCAACTCGAGTTTCTTCGAGGGGGTGATACACCAGTCGGTGAAAGTCAATTCACAATGGACCAGATATACAATAAATTATTAGACTTCTTGAAGGTTGGAACTCCTCTGGATGACATTACCAGTTGGATAACTGTAAGTATTAGGACCTTTTGTTTTACCTCTTTAACAATTATTGAAGTTTTTAATAATGACTTTTTCGTTGTTCCTATGGGTTATTGTATATTTATTTCAAAAAAAAAAGTAAATATGATTTAGTAGGAGTTTGGAATGCCAAAGAGGGGACAAAATTACTTTGTCAAAAATAATATATTGTGATTATAGAATGTTAATGTAATCGGTAAAAGCTCTCTTTGATATGATCACACCTCTATAGTATTTATGCCTCTTGATGGTCATTTTTTGGCTTCTTGAAATGTTTCTATTTCTGAAAAGCAATTATTCCTTGAAGTGGCATTATTGTGTTTCATTTATTACTAGTTATTTATTTATTCATTCATTACTTTATTTATTTTCATTTTTACCAACCAAAACTTCATAAGTCCCAAAAAAGTTAACAGCTTTCTTACTTCTCTTTAATTGTGAATGCACTTTAACTATGAAGTTGAACATGGGTAATTTCATAGCAAAATTTAATAATTTGAATCTGCGTTACTATTAAAGAGCACTTCCAAGTCAGCTATCCTTGTTTATTATATAAGGTTAGTGTTAGGAGTGTGCTATATTAAATTAGAAGGATTCGCTAACACCATGAGGGCAAATGCTCAAGGAATGGGGTTTGATAGTAACCTTTTTACATATTTAAATTAAAAACTGTATATGGCCTATACAGAAAATTGTTGTGCAATTCAATTTTTAATTAGCTTGTGCTTGTGTTTTAGTCAAATGTGGGCGAGAGAGTGAAAGAAAATAAATTCATCAGATTGCTGGCTACCGCCATCTTTACTACCTCTATCAATCAGGGTAAACTCGCACCCGACATACTGCAATCATTGTGCACCACTCTTCTCCAGAAATATGTAGATGGTAATCAAAATTACGAATTGCAGTGCCTGTATGCTTTGCAAGCTCTTGTGCATAAAATGGAACACCCGCAAGGTAAGTCGTATTTTGTCTAAAACTTTCCAGTGGAAATAATTTGAGGAAAATTTTATTTTGCAGGTCTCTTGTTAATGATTTGCAACAAACTATTCGAAATTGGTATTTTCCCACAAGAGAGCTTCACTGCATGGGAGACTAGCACAGACCCAGCAGAACAGGAGGGTAAAGGTATGTTAAAATGTTTACAACAATTGTCAAAATGAAAAATAAAAAAAACTTCATGGAGGATTTCTTTTATAACTTAAATCGTTTCTCAACCTTGGGGCTTCTGATCGAAATTTTAAATCTCTAAAAAATATACATTATTTCACATTTACATCCAAGTTTTAAGAAAAATGTCGAATTAAAAAATAAAATTTAAATTTGAAAGTTGAAAAAGAAATTGCATCTACAATTTGGAATCTTCATCCTGATGTTCGATCCCCCAGGATGATCTCCTCCCTCCAACCCCCCCCCCCCCCCATTTACGACTAAATGAATGTTTTGAAATTTTCTTGATCATATTTAATTGAACTGTGGCTAATTTCCCATGTTCCTTTTCTAGGTGTTGCCCTGAAGCAGCTGACAAGTTTCTTCACGCAGCTGAAAGAGAATGAGGATTACGAAGACGGCGAGGACGGATCAACAGGATCTGAGGACGCCTAGCATTTAGCCATAGCACCGATGGTGCTCGCGCCCACATAAAAACTTTTAAGTGAATTAAGTGACTAAAAAAGAGGACCTCTAGTTAATTAAATTTATACAATTGTTTATATCTATACATAAAAAAATTATATTATATTCCTAAAGACAGAGTGCGGGACGGACTTCTAAAGTATCAAGTGCCCTCTAGACGCGGACTCAAAAAATTTACTCTTAAGTGATGAAAGACTTAATTCTAAATAAAAAGTTGTATCCCCTCTTCGGAAACCCTGTGACATCCCCCTCATGAAAAGTATAACGGCCCAGCGGGCTGTGGAACCCATTTTATACTTTATTATTGTCTTTATTATTTATATATATACATATATATTTTATATCGCTTATTTAATACCAATTTTTATTGTTTATAGTGACGTCGTTGTTTTATTGATGCACAGATCAAAAAAAAAGAAAAGAGAAATATTGATTAATTCATCGCCTGCTGGGTCTCGATGCGCGAAAAGCCAACATGATTATCGAGTCGTTAAGAACGACTGATGGTGATGTTTTATGTTTGTTAAAAATTAATTTGTTATCATGATTTCTTACTGTTAAGTTATATATACATATAGGTATAATTGTTCTGTATAATAAATATACAGGTGCACAGTTCAGTTTTAGATTTCCCCCCTCTACAAATATTTTTCTTTCTTTTTTTTTCCCTTGTAATAAACAAAATCTGAAACTGCTTTGAGCGACTGTTACTAGTCAGAATTAGTTTTCCCTCTGATCGAATATTGTATATATTTTTTATTTTAAAAACATATACAGTATTTTTCTGACTTGTGTATATAATAAAACAAAATTTGAAAAATATCTCAATTTGATTTTTAAATATACTATGGTTGAAACAAGAGGGTGACCTTGCTGACCGGCTCATTTATTTCTATTTTGTTTGTCATTAAAAGGACCAGTTCAGGGATGGATAGAAATTGATTTATTCTCAGTTTATTAGTGGATACGTAAAATGTTAATTTATGGAGATTCTGCCGAAACTGTTATTTGAACATTTATAAAAGCTAAAAGTGAGTAACAACTTAATAAAAGGAGGAAAATACCAACTAATAAGAGTTTTATTTACCCAATTTGATAGTATAGTTTGTCACTAGTTGAGGAGGTTTGATATTTCCATAATAAAGTCTTCCTAATCATTGGCAATGCTGTCAAGCTGCTCCAGTTCTTCCAATTTAAAATTTTTTCGATTATGCAGGGTGGTTGGTATTCAGTTGGCAAAAGGTAGTTTCGTTTTTTTACATCCTGAAAATATGTTTTTTTTCAAAGTTTACCCAACATTCCAGTTGGGATTTTATCAGCTTTCCCTTTTTGCTGCGCACGTAGGTAATTCAGGTTAGGTATCTGAGTCGTAAAGTAAGTCGCTGGCTGCACATGGACGGATTCCCGACGTTTACAGAAATACGTTGATTCCAGTGCCCAAACCTGAATTCCTGATACCTTAGGTAATATAAATATGTATAGCCGAAGCCTGATCCAGAAAGCTAACCATGATGTCATATGTAATCTGCCAACCTGAAGGATAATGCTGCTTCTTGTAATTAGTTGAATTGCTAGAATACCCATAAATACTTATGGCGGTTCAAATAGTTATAAAGATAATAATGTACCACCGACTTGAAATAGAGAAAACTTTTTTTTAATAGAACACTACTGCCTTATGATAGGAAGCACCAAAGAATTCTTTTAGTTTTTACAAGACTCTTGGAAAGGCTCGACCGTTTGTTTGTTCAAAAAGTAAATATCTGAACACCAAAAATATCCCCTTCCCTTGGATACCTTTTGTATTTGGATATTAGTTGGTTTATCTTTGCATTTGGTCGCACCATACATAATGACTGATGTTGAGCATTTAGTAAGGACTGTGCTTTGAGGAGGAGAAAAGTTAAAGATTCCCATACTTTCACCACAACAATTGTTTTAAATTCTAAAGTTGTTTACAAATAAAAGCATTTCTTCAACTACTCAGTCCCCTTATTCATCAATTTCTTTCAGAATTCTTTTTCATAAGGCTGAAAATTCATTTTATAGAATACAATTTCAGGGGAAACTTCAAAACACTTAAGAGATTGTAACTGACCAAGTGAGGGCGATTTCAATGTGTCTAACCATAGTTGTGAATTCTGAAAAAACTACTCAAAACTTGGCACTGTGTGTGGAGACATGAGAAATTAAAAGTCCAACTGAACAAAAAAAAATTATAAACAAACTTGCTTATTACTTACCAGTTTATTTTGAATTTTTAAAACCTAGTTTTATTGCGTTATAATTGTGTTTTAATTTATCTTTATTAGTATTTCTACCCTTAAGGTGGTTTAGTGCAAATTATGGTTAAGATTAAATAAAAGACCTTTTTAAGATAATATTATTTATTGAGTACAAGATGATAATTGATTCTTTTTAAACAAAGAATAAACTACAACTTCATAGTTTGACAAAAAAATACATTAAACCTTACTGAAACTTTACAGAGAAAGACCTGTCAGCTCTAGTGACGAATAAAAACAGAAAATTGCCCATGATTACAATAAATTAGATATCCGCGATTTTACAGGAAAACATCATTAGCATGAAATAGACCTTTATTAAACTCAAGCCTTGCTATATGGTATAATTGTCCCTAATGAAATGTGTGATTATACAAAACCAAAATTTTTCGTTTTAATGGCAAGTAGGAGTTTTTGTCTGAGGACAGTTCGGCTGCTATACAATGGAATATAGAGACGAGAAATGCACGTATTAGCCGTTGGCAGATGTGCGTCGTCGGCTGGGCGAATCGTTATCGATGGCATAGGCTGGAAGCCATCTTCGCTCGCAGGCAACGCTGGAGAGCCCGTCCAAAAGTATACCTGACAAGAAACAAAAATGATTATATAATTTACAAACCATAATAAAAAACAAATTATTTGGGGTGAATATAGACACCATGAATAAACGAGCTTTGAGTTGTATGTCAAAATTGAAAGTGAAATTACATATTACTACGGAGAAATAAACTACAGAACATTACTTTAAAGCTAGCCCGCGGTACGCCGCTCACTCATGCGATATTGCCAAATGGTGAGTAAGAGTCAGAGTTTGAAGTGTGTTTTTACGATTTATAATACTAATAGGTGCCAGCTGATCTCATTGCGATTGCTAATTGTGCCGCTTACAGGCCTGGCTGCCAATAGTACGGCTACACACAAAGGGATAGCAATACTCATTCTAGGGTCTAATTATTAATTTGTAAATTTGGATTTAGACAATTTTGATGAGAAAGTACTAGAACACTTTATTTCTTTAAAGGATCGTAAAGCGGATTTTGTTTATAAAAAATATTTTTTCGTGTTTTTATAGAGTTTAATTAGAACTTTGCAATAAAATACATCTTATCTTCAAATGCAGTTTTCATGAAAGAGTGATATAATTTTATTCTTATGAAAGAAAATAATTTTAATTAAGTAACCTAGAGCCGTAGCGAGGTGTAACCGTACTTTAAAGGGACTCAGAAATGTCGATAATTTAATTTAATTTTGTACTCGATGAAAATAATTCAGAGATGATAACCCGAAAATATTTTAGAGGTTATAAGATGTTAATTAAATTTAATTCGTATTAAATATCACACCTTCTGTATTACTTTTGTTTCTCCTAAATTTAATACCTGGCTATGGCAGAGGAGTTACCTAAATTCTTAACTATTAATATTTTTGCATCTGTGCACCCTCTCTCAAAAAGTCAGCAGCCGCCACTGGCAACTACTAAATATTTCTTACTTGTTATTTACAAATAAAAACTATAAGTTGACATTCGCAACTTCATTTTTTAATAAAAAAACTAGCTGGCCCGGTAAACTTAGTACTGCCTTAGAATTAATAAATAATGTGTTAACTTATTAGCTGGGTTAAATTTCATATTCGTTTCCGAATGAATCGGTTATAACACATTTAAGTTAGTGAAGGTTACGATACCTTTTTGTCATGTTCCTGTTACGAATCATTTTTTTGTTAATTTTTCTGAATTTTAGTATTTATTCTGCTACTCGAGGCCTAGACTAATCCAACCAAAGATAATAAAAATCCGTTCAGCTGGTTTGGAGTTATCAATGGTGTAACTAACATGACTTTGTTTTACAAATTAAAAAATTAAACTTACCAAATCTTGTCTTTCAAGATGCGTCATCTTTTCAACAATGGACCACAGCCACCTTTTGAATTTAACTAGCCTCTCATTGTTCTCCCCGGATTCATCATTAAATGACGTGTACGATATCAGAACGGAAACATTTATATCACCAACACCATTTAACAACAATCTGAGATCTTCCGCAGTGAGACCATCGAGTGCACCTTCAGGTAAAACATCAAAAACACCAGTACGAAGACTCTAAAATTACATTTTTTACTAAAAATAGTCATCAAACAAGAATTGGGAATGTACCTCTATTGCTTTTTCCTGTACTTTTATCATCCTATATTTAGAATACTTCCTAACATAATCATAAATATTACTTGTAGTAACTTCTATGTCTTTACCACCGGGCATAAGTTCCACAGTGCCACACCCCTCTTCAGAGCAGAGATCTATGCTATAAACATAAAAAAATATGTTTACAAGGTAACATGTTGCGTCAATGGAAAACTTACACGAAATTCAAATCCAAAGCTGAAAAATAGCCACTGGCATCCTTAGATTCCGCATCGACGACCAATTGTCTTAAAGATTCGTAAATGGTGGGGTCGAAAAACGCCAGGTCGTGGAATTTTATTGGCCTACCCAAGATGGATTTTAGCACATGGCGAGTCAAGAATATAGGGCAGAGTTCGTTCTGAAGAAGACACAGTCCGAGCAACCTGAAAATTCCATTAATTGTTAAAAGTGTCTTAAGTAATTTGAAAAACATTTTTAGTGCCACAATATTCCTTTAGTGTACTGACCCCTAGAACTCGATGTCGCCTAGTAGCCAGCTCTAGATTAGGGGGTATCCATTTGAGGGCAATTTAATAAAAATAAAGGAAAGGTGAAACAAAGGGGGCCAGATAAGAAAATTTAGAAAAACTACTTAATTGTTTTTTATCTGTTGTGTAAAAAAAGAGGGAAAGTTAAAAAAAACTCGTAAATTTAGATAGACAGCTGTTTTATAAAAAAAATCAACATTTCGAAAAAAGTCTAAATTTCGAGAAAAAAACTGAAATTTCTATAACTCTTTTTAGAAAAGTGTCAAAATTTGGAAAGAGAATTAGAAACCTCAAGCATTAATTGAAAAATTTTATAAATAAAAATCGGATTTTTTCCAAAACACTTGAAATTTTGAGTTTTTTCTTAGTTTTCGACTTTTTTTTTCAGAATTAAACTTTTTTTAATAGAAGTTATGCAATGTAGATTTTTCTTTTAAAAACATTTCTAAAAATCTAACAATAATATCATTTTCGAGATTCAAATTTTGAATCTACAAATGACATCAAAATTTGGCGTTTTCATAAAAAAACAAAGATGGCGACCAGCAATGGTAGCAGTCAATTATGGCTGTCTATTAAATTGTAATATTAATAGGAATTTGGGAAATCGAAAATTGTCTAACGAACGTTGTATATGAATCACGGGATTTCAAGGAAAGATGATTTTTGAATAAAAAAACCAAAAATAGAATTTTGAGAAAAAAGTCGAATTTTCGCAAAAACAATTATTTTAAAAGGAAAAATCAAAATTTTGAGGAAAAGTTTAATTTCGCGGCAAAAGTCGAATATTAAGAATAAATTCGAGAAGAAAAAGAATTTTGAAAAAAAAAAACCGAAAATACCAAAAAAAGATATATTTGGAGCAAAAGGGCGAGACTTCGAGAAAACAATAGAAATTTTTCACAGAAAGTTCAATTTTGAAAAATAGTCAAATTTTGAAAATAGTTTATAAAAAAGACGAACTTTGAACAAAAAAATCGAAATTTTGAGAAGGGAATTTCAAAGAAAAAGTTGAAATTGTTAGGACCATATGATATATGATGCTGACATAAAAGTCCAAATTTCCAAAACGCGAAAAGACGAATTTCGAATAAAAAATCTAATTTTAAAAAACCAATTTTAAAAAAAAAGAAATTTCGGGAAAAAGATCAAAATTTCAAAAAAAGAGCGAAATTTCGAACAAAAAAGATAAATTTTGAAAAATGTCATTTCCAAAAATTTTAAATAGCTGAGATAAACATGACAATTTCAAGAAAAAGTTAAATTTTAAGCAAACAATCAAGAATCTGAAAGTTCTGATTTTAGCAGGTAGAAAATAAAAAAAATCTAATGTTAAGAAAAATAACGAAATGTCGAAAAAACGAAATTTCGAGAAAAACCTTGAAATTGAGAGAAGAAATTTTGAGGAAGTCAAATTTTAAGAAAAAAGTCATATTTTAGGAATAAAATCACAGTAATAAAAAAGACGAATTTTGAAAAAATAAATCAAAATTCCGAGAAAAAATTGAGACTTCGCATAGGTAATCAAATTATGAGGATAGAGTTTATTTATTTATTTAAACGACGGACCTTAGTAGCTCAATTAGGATTTATGAAAAAAAAAAAAAAGAATTTCGAGGAAAAATATAAATATTCCGGGAAAAGACGAATTTAGAGGAATAAAATCGAAATTTCCGAAAACAAAAATGAATTATGAAAAAAAAAACCGAGAAAAATATCGCAACATCAAAAAAAACATTAAAATTACGAGAAAAAGATCGACACTTTCAGGAAAAGGACGAAATGTAGTAGAAATTCAAAATGTGTTAAAGACCTACATTTTGTTATATTTTTTAAAAAAAGGACAAATTTTTAGAAAAGTCGAAATTTTTCGTTTGAATATTTATTTCCTCTTGACTGCTTAACCCATTTACGCCCACTATATTCAATTGAGGAGTACCCTTGAATTATTGCCCTTCGGGGATGTCTAAATTTTTTTCATGCTTAAGGAAGAAAAAGTAACTAATATCGGAGGCAAAATAATTCTAAATTAAACCATCAGCAACTATTTTTGTCTGGGGTAAGAGTGGTGGCCATTAATGGGTTAAGTCAGAGGGAGAGAAGTGCCCTATCATGGCATCAGAAAATGTCCAATATTACAGTCGACTCCCGCTAAAGTTGCGTCCGTTAAAGTTGCACGCTCGTCAGGATACGATCGTTAAAATTGCGCGGATATTCCCCCACTCTAATTTTCGAACAACGAATTGGACTTCCGAGTAATGGTAGGAATTACGGGGAGTAGCAACTTTAACGGTCGATCCAGTATGGTGAGCACAACTTTAGAAAAAGTCTACTAATATAAAATGTGTAAAAAAAGGTTTTCTATTCTAGTGTGCTGCTGTCATTTTTTGACATGTCCACGTATGTTCCTTACTTGATTCATACTCACCAAATTGACATTTAACTTTGACATAAAAATTCTACAGTTCTGTCAGGAGTAGAAGAGATCCATTTACGATTGCTTTTTTAGGCTTTTCGAAAGTAGGAGACAACAATAAAAGATTTTTCTTCCATTGTGACATCAAATCAATAAAATATTTTTTTAAGGTTATGTTTGTTCACCTGTCTTTAAAATACCGATCAAGTAAAGAATATATGTAAACATGACAAAAAATGACAGCAGCACACTATATTAGAATACTTTTTGTACACACGATATAATACTGTATCGAATTTCGATTAAAGGGACGAAAAAAAATTTAATGCGCTGTCAAAAAGCTACAATATAAAGCTCCACCTTGTGGGAATTATATTAAAGCGTACCTTCCAACATTTCTGAAAGCATTCAAGCGTTCAAACGTGGCTCGCCCTTGTCTTGGTGCGTAGAAACCTCGCTTGCCTGGGCAATAAAACAATGGAGCGTTATCTTCTTCATCTTGGGATGTTTCATCATTGGTCGAATTGTCACCGCCACCGGATCTTCCGCTGCTCTTTCGATTGTAGCCTTTATCAGCCAAAGAAAACACATCCAATTCTGTAATTAAAACATTACATTAATTTAGATATTTACTTGCACTAGTTAAATGATGCCCTATGACAGGGAAATGTTTGGAAACAAATGTGAAGACACGCTAATCCAGAATGTTAAGCCATACTAAACCAGAAACTTGTCTGAAATGGCGATGAATTGAAAATTGATCGACTTCTAAGTGCTGTATTTAAACAAAAAAAGAAAATGAGAAAAATGAAAAGGAAATGAGGAAAAAGACAACGAGGTACACCCTTTATTTTAAGTAATATCTTTCAACTGAAGCCAAATTGCAAGTTTATGTATTTAATTCATACTATCCTACTTATTTTAACATAAAGTAATGTTAAAAAAAGTGTAGAAACCAAAATATATTTTTACATGTTTGATATCAAATCTCACTATTTCTTCTGCCATGTTGAAGGTCATCACGAATCATATGTTGCTTGAGCGCTACAGGCTAGGAATTAGGTACCTCTACCATTCCTATTGGCCAATATGGAGGCTTTCGCCCAAAATTTTAAAAATATACTCAATTGAAAGAATTTTACCAGGTATACAGTTTCGTGTGTGGTTTATAACTTAACAATTGATTAAATTATAATGAAATTTAAGGAAATCACAAATATACCTAATAGTGCTTCTGAAGTTAACTCTTGTTGAGAATGGGAATGAGCTATTATCATTTCTACGGCTTCTTCTACTCTGGTCCTCAATGAGTCCTCTGAGGCTAACAGAAGGAGTAATTGGGCTGGGGACAGCTCTAGCAACATGCCAGTTATTCTTCCAGCGAAAGTTGGGTGTAAGCTGTAGACCTAAAGATTAAAATGCATCATAAATATACATGAAACCAAAAAAAGTAACATCTTATAAAAGTATGTTAAACAATAAAGCAATATTCACAACTAATAAACTCTATTAACGATAAATACGACAAGAGATATAAAAATTCCACAATATATCTTGTTGTATTATTGTTAATAGATTTTAATAGTTATCAATATTGAAGAGTTCCACACAGTAAGAGTTAAAAAAGTCAATAAAGCAATAAACAAACAATTACTATAAACACTTAATCACATCTGATTTGTACTGCACTGAAGCAGAGTAGAAAAAGAAAAAAATTAAATATAAACAACTTGGTAAATTGCAATTTCTTTAATTGAAAAAAAATCAGCCAAAATTTAAATACTTTTCATGATGTAAAACAAAACAGAATTCTGAGATATTTGAACGCACTTTCCATAAAATGGTAATTTATAAGCGAAAAATAATGTGAGTAAGGTAACATTTATCTGAATTCATGTTGTAAACTCTTTTTTTATGATAATCTGACAAAGGCACCAAATAATGACTACAATTGAATTAGTTTACTGTTACTTTGAAAAGGATCGGAATTTTTAGAGAAGTTCTGAATCTTAATTCAAATGGAAAGGACAATATCAAAAATGTACTGAAAATTGAAATAAGGTTTTGTAGTGGCAACAATCCATTATTAAAATTTAAATCAAGAACGCCGTTTGCCAACACTTAGAGGCAGAATCAAGCTAAAATACCTTACCTTTGGATAAAGTCTATCACCCAACTGCTGTTGATGGCTAGTAAGATGATCGTTCCTCGTAGCCCCAGGATTAGACTGATTTCCTGAAGCTCCATTTCCTGAATTGCCAGAAACTGAAAACATACTCGTTATTATAATTTGATTTGATAACTTAAGATTTATTTGCCCCATATGTAGTGAATATTGCAAGACTTTACAAAGAAAAAAATGGAAGCAACCATCAGTTTTTGTTTAAAAAAAAATACCATTTTCCTGTAATAGTGAAAGAATTATTTTTTTAATCACCTGATGAAATATCCGGCATGGAGGGGGCATCAGAGTGCAAGCCTTCACTGGGAATAAATGGCCTTGCATCAACACTCATGGTTTTTCTGTGGTGCTCCCTACTGGACCTATTTGACCTCAAAGGAACGTTTCTACGAAGAACGTCGCGATCTCTCCTCAGACGTTGCAGGACGCTATATTGGGGATATTTCGTGTCCACCTAATAAAACAGCGAGATTAGACATTACATTATATGTCATTTTAAGACTTACTTGGGCGTTTTCCAAATTTGGCATTTTCTCATTAGAAACTAAAGCTTCGGAAATCGCAGTGTAGAAACTTCTGGCGACACCGGAGCCTTCCCCGGGTTCCTCTTTGAATGTAACTTTGACTCTGTTAACGGCCAGTGGTGGGGATGATGATGTTCGTCTGTTGTAGCTGTTGTATTGGGTGTTTAATTCCTTGAATGTTTGAATTATCAGTTGCGTCCTGTCTCGTTCCATCTGTAAACAAATTAAGAAGCACCTGAAGACCAATCCAAACCAAGATGGAAATTGCATGCATTGAGTAAATATTGTGGTGGCGTTTTGTTTCGCAAAAAATTTATTCATAGGCAATAAAATGTCGTTTATCCGAGGTAATGTGGGAAGGAGGTACTTCGACTTAAGTTACTACAAAATAAATAAAAAAAATCAAAAATTTTAATCTTTTTCTATGTATTCGATATGATCGAATTAAATTTATGTAATCACGAAAGTATATAAAAGTGAAAGTCTAACGAATACAAATTAATCTTAGCAACTCTATTGATTTATCTGTACTATTCGAGCGCAAACCTCGATTAAAGCGAAGTGTCCAAATAAGTCTGTTACCTCGCATAAAGCAGAGACTCAAATGATCAAAGACTTAATAAACGAGGTTTTACTGTAATTCCAATTTAAACCATACAAGTAAATCTAACCAAAAATCTCCCACCTTAGACAATGTCAGGTCTCGCTGTTGATTGTTTCTCAGTTTTTCCATGTCGCGTCTAAATTTGGCCTCCTTGACAGGAAATCCCCCCAATTCGGAAACAATGGAACCCGGTTCCAAACCGACGTCCTCCATGAATACTCGGCCGAATAGATCCAGAGATAATCTCCAACGTCCTAGCAGTAAATCGTGAGAAACCGCCTGTCCTATTGTCGGTTTGGGCACCTCGGGTACGGCGCTGGGTGTAGTCACCACGGTGACGTTGGCGGAAATGTCTTGGTTTTCTAGTGTTTCAATAGGTTGATTTTCGACGTTCATTATGATCTCTTCAGTTACCTTTTGAGACATACCCTGTAGAATACATCAATAATGACTAATCACGTTTATTTCAGCAAACCACTAAATTTAAGCATACCCAAAATGCAACGAGTTAACTACTTGCTAACAGCAAATACTGAATATAACAATAAAAACAGTAGCGTGTCATGAGCGGGTTCGTATGAGGTCTTAAACGACACACATTTTGTGATGACATTTTTTTATATTGTTATCTAAAACCACGACTAGATTTGGAACAACTTAGAAAGGAGGAAAATTGGGCATCGCCCCAGGTGATAAAAACGCTAGGTACGCCATCGAATACAAAATTATTCGCATCCTCGAGAAAACAATTATTTTTTCCCTAACAATGTTGACTTTAAAAATATTGAAGTGCTCTTTTTTTCTAAATTTATAAGACGAATTTAAGAAAAATTCATTTTTTCCAAATTGATGGCTTTAAACTCAAAATTCAGAATTCTTTCAGTTTGATTCTTTGGCGAAAATTCGAAAATTTTCTCTAAATTGGTTACTCTTGGTTCTTTTTCAATTTTTACTTATTTCAGAAATCTTAGCTTTTTAAAATTTCAAAATTTTTCAGTTATTTATAACTTTTTACTTTTCAAAATTTCGATTTTTTTTTTGTTGAAAAGGTCGACTTCTGACAATTTTGGCTATTCTTGAATATTTAGACTTCAAAAATTTTGGATTTTATTAATAATTTGAATGAGCATTTTTTAAATCTCAATTTTTCTCAAAATTTTGAATATTTTTGAAATTTTAGATTATTTTTCAAAATTTTAACTTTTAAAAAATTCGAACTTTTTGGAAATGTCTTATTTTTCAAATTTACGATTTTTTTTACTTTTAACTTCCCATGAAAATTGGGAGACATTTTTCAATAATTCGACTTTTTTTTGAAAATTATAACTTCAAAATTTTAGCCTTTATCAAAATTTTAATCTTTTTAAATATTTAAGTATTCACAAATTTGCGACTTTGTAAACTTCCTATTATTTTTAAACATCGACATCAAAATTTTGTATATTTTTCAAAATATCGACTTGCTTTGAAAATTTGAAATTTTTTGAAAACTGACTTATTTTTAAATATTTATTTTAAAATTATAACTTCCAAATTTGAACATTTTTGAAATTTCAACTGGTTTAAAAGTTTTTATATTTCAAAATTTCGACCCTTTTTAATGTCGACTTTTTCAAATTTTCGATTTTTTAATATCGATTTTTTTTCGAAAATCGTGACTATTTTTCAAAATTTGACATGTGTATTTGGAGGAAGTTCTTGTCTTCCTTAGACTAATACCGAATTATCTACGGATTGTTGCACTTATGAAAAAAAAATGATTCGATATAACACTTCTAATGCACAGACCAATAGGTTTGAACATTTATTAGATTCGAAGTTTGGAAACCAAATACCGATCTTGTTAGATCTCGTCAGTTTGGTATATCCAAATTTGAGTTTGATATACCAAACTGACGAGATCTATCAAGATCGAAACCGGTATTTGGTTTCCAAAGTTCAAATCTAATAAATGTTCAAACCTATTGGTCTGTGCATTAGAATCCTTGTCTTCTGGGAAATTGTTCCTAGAGAGCAACCGCTTCGCTAGGTGGCAGTGTTTTTCAACTGTTGGTAGTTCAGCTGCCTATGATTCCGCTATACACGCCTGGAGGGCTGCATGAATTTGTAGTCTAGGTTGCATACTACTTGCATATGATATAACACTTGTTTCAAAAAATTCCAATAGCATTACCTATTTCCCTTACAGATTCACAAAACTAAGACATTAATAACTAAATTCATTTTCTTTTGCAGATCGATATCAGTACCCTACATTTTGTATTTTCGAATAAGAATTCGTTATATGTATTAATTAATTAATTAAGGGAATGAATTGCCAAAAATCGCTGATAAAGTAACTGTTCTTAATAAACTGAAGTCTAAACATGAATTTTTCCAACTTCAAAAATTAGGAACTCATATACAATAATATAATTTTTTCACCTATTTGACATTCCTGCAGGACAAATTTTCGAAAACCCTTTGTTAGTGCGAAATATCATTCTTTCAAACTGATTGGTTTAGGCTATATGTTGTTTGTCAATCGGTGTTTAGAGTTTTATTAAGTAGATATGACTTGAGGATCTTTTTTTTTGGATTGGCAAAAATAATTTAAAGACATCTGTAACCGAAATAATATCCGAAACTATCGGATATTCGAAATAATTTCATATCCGTATCCGTAAACGAAACCGATATAATATTAGCAATTTATTCCTATCCGTATCCAGTGCCGAAATATCGTATCCCTAACAACCCTAGTATCGACATATAAAAAGTTAAATTCTTTTGAACACCGATTTTATTCTGTTTTTATCAGTACATGTCTGCTCCGTATCTGTCCGCGGTTCAAAGCTCGACAAACCGCAGTCATCAGAAAGCAAAATTACTTTGGGAAGAGAAAGTGATGCACACATTAGGCTTTTTATATGCACATGTATCGTTCTTCCGCAAAATTAGTAGTTTTCGTAATATTACGGACTTACCATTGAGGATCCAGCTCTAACAATGACACTTTTTGCCGAATTTCTGGAGGAGTGAATCGCACTCGAAAGCTGACTATTGGATTCTGAATATCCTCTGTAGGCTTCCCCATCATCTTGAGTGCTTCCGGTGTGCGAAAAGTCCGAAATTGACTGTTGATTTTCAGTCATCTGTAAAAAAAAATGTATCTAAACTATCGTAATAAAGAGAAAGATCCTAATGGACGAGTGACTGACATACAGAGCGAGTAATAAGTATGGAGCTATGCAGATAACCGGACAACCTCTAAATTTATAAAAATATCCTCAGAAAGGTCGATTTATCTTCATCTTTCTTGATTAACAAATTCCCATCAGGAAAGATTTCTCGTTTAAAAAAAAAAAAAATACATGGACATTGCATAACGATTGACAAAATCAATTTTAATAAATGGAAATGTTCTGAAAAAGAATATATCAAATTTTAAGATAAAAGTCAAAATTTGCAGAATAAATGAATTTCTAACAATGATTTGAAATCACTGGGAACCAAATTTTAAAAAAAATTAAGAAAAAACAGATGATTAAAAAAACGAACTTCCAAAAAATATTGCGATTTTTGAAAAATACTTACAATTTAGAGAAATTAACAGAAAAAGATTACACTTTCTAGAAATTATTTCAACTTTCGAAGAGAAAATCCAATTTTATGATGAAAATTGGAATTTTGAAAATAAATTAGTAATTTCGAAAAGGACGAATTTCGAGGGAACAATTTTGGAAAAGTCGGAGTTTTCAGTAAATCACATTAAAAATAAAAACCTAACCTTTCACAAAAGCTCCAATATCCAAAATTCAAACAAAGTTAAAATTTTCAATGGTCTAATTTTGTGAAAAAGTCGAATTTTGAAAAAAAACCGCCATTTCCAAAAACATTGTTCTCAAATTTTAAAATTTACCAAAGAAGTTGAATTTATAAAAAATCTTTTTCTCTAAATCCTCAAAAATATTTTTGCTCAACATTTTTATTAACATTCTGATCTAATTTAGAAAGAAATTTTTTTCAGAACAGTAGAGTATCACATTTTGACACATAAAAGTGACAATTTGTTGAAAAAGACAAATATTAAAAAAAATTGCGGAATTTCGAAATAAACGATTTTCGAAACAGAAGTTCAAAAAAGTAGAATGTTGACAATAAAATCAAAATTCCGAAAAAGTCGAATTCTGAGGAAAAGGCAAATTTTAGGAAAAGGACGATTTTAAGAGAAAAAGTAAAAATGTTGAGAAAAAAGACGAATTTACCACGAAAATATTAAATATCGAATATTGAGATAAAATTCAAAATTTCATGAAAAAGAAACCAATCGAAATTTCCAAAAAATCAGATTCAAAATTTTGAAAAATATCTAAATGTTTAGAAAATTATCGAAATTTGAAAAAAAAAACGAAATATCGAGAAAACTTCGAAAAGGACAAAAAATTCAGGATGTTCCAGAGAAAGTCAAATTTTTACAAAAAAAGTCGGAATTTTGAAAAAAATAATTTAAACTGCGAAAAAGACGAAATTAGGAAAAAATAATCGAAACTCTGCAAAAAATCTAGTTTAAGAAAAAGCGAAGTGAAAATTTGAAATGTTCCAGGAAGTGTCAGATTTTATAGAAATTAAGAAAAATAGCGAATTTAAGAAAAAAACCCAAATTTTAAGAAAAAAATGGAAATTTCCTGGGTGAATATTTATTTTCTCTCGACTACTCACCTCAGAGAAAGACATGCGTCCTGGCTTTGCCTCATGTGGCGTCAGAGAATATTGTGATACACGTCGAAATTTTGACAAACAAATTGAAACTTCCAGAAATTTTTTTCATAATTTTCTTACAAAAATTTTAAATTTCAAAAAAATATACTTTTTTTATCAGAAGATCGACCAAATTTCAAGAAAAAGGCAAATTTTAACAAACAAGCTGAAATGTCCAGAATTAAAAAAAGTCGAAATTTTCAGAAAAATGCAAATTTCCAGAAATGGCGAAATTTCGGGAAAAAAAAACGACGAACTTTTATATAAAAATTTAAAACTTTGATAAAGTCATGTTTGATACAAGAAGTATTTTAGAAATAAATGCAAAATTTCAAAAAATAAACAAATTTTGTAAAAAAATATGAAATTTGAGAAAAAACCGAAATGTCGAAAAAATCTTTTAAGGAAAGAATGAATTTTGAAGCTGGAAAGAAAATTTTTGGCCTCCCCACTTGAATACATAAATTTTCGGTATGCTACATGAAGTAGCCATATTCTAGCTACGCCTATGGTTAACTGGGATATAGTCCTTAATATTATGTATAAAAGGTAATAAAGCAAAATGGTCTAAAATACTGTTAAAAAAATAGTTAACAGAAATAAAACTTTATGTAATCAACTATCCAAAGTTACAGTTTTGCAAATTCATGGTTTGTTAAATTGAAAGAGTTCGATTTGTTTTGTTTTACATATAAACTCGATAACAGCACAAACATTATTTTATTTCTGCTAACTGCTCAGTTAAGCAAAAACAGAAAAAAAATAAAGGGCCCAGCAAAAAAAATCTAATCGGGCCCCGGACTTATTGGATTCGGGCCTGCCCGATAGGAAGGTCTTAAGATATTTCTTTTGAAAGTAACCTTACTTTCCTAAAAAGGTTGCCAACCCCCGACTTACATAATTAGTAAAACAAAATTAGGTTTCAAAACGAGTTAATTGGGAGAACATTTGCGAGAACATTCTTTGTTAACAACACAAACCTGCTTAGGATTGCTGCTTGCCTCTAATGACATCTTTCTTGGCGAAACAATTATCTGAGGGCGCGACTGATTCTGCTCTGCTGGTAAGTGAAGGTGGGACGACGAAGCATGAGGGGCTTCAGAGCCCATTTCTGAATTTTCATATGCGCTTCTTCTACTGCGCTTTAATAAATCTTCGCCTCCACATGATAGGTCTTCTGGTTTCTCTTCTGGGTTAGCTACAAAGAATCATACAATTTATAAACAGTACTATGATTCACCATCCATATTTTTCTTAGACTTCTCTTCCAGTATATTAAACAAAGAATGAGGTGACAACGCCAAAAATAAAAAGGCTTCAGATAATCTGCTTTATCCTCCAGGTACTTGTCCAGAGTCATTAAAGAGAGAAAGAAGAGAAAATTAGGCTTAAAGGCCCATTCGTCGCTTAGTTTTTTTAATTCTGTGAATATGTACTTATCCAATGAACCTAGGAAAAAAACAGGCAGAAAAAACCAACTTCTTCATTGACCTATTTCTAAATTTAATTTCTCAATTATCTATTTTGAGAAGTAAGTGATAACAATTTTTTCTAGAAATACTTAATTATTATGCAAAATTTTGAATTTAAATTTGAAAGTTTGAAAATTTTTAATTTTTGAAATTTCAGATTAATTTTCAGAATTTTTACTTTTCAGCAATTTTCAAAATTTCTTCTTTTAAAAGAGCTTCGAACTTTTTTGAAAATGTCACCACTTTTTTCAAATTTTCAAATTATTTAAAAATGTCGATTTTTTTAAAGCTTTGACATGTTTGCTTTAAGCAGTGGATATTTTTTTTTAATTTTAATTTTTTTCGGAAATATTGTCAATCTGCGAATTTTTTTTGTTGAAATTTTGACTTTTTTAGAAATTTCAACTTGATCCCTTTTGAAAATTTTACGGATTTTTCAAAATTTTTACTTTTTTGGAAATTTAGAACATTTTTAAAATTCCAGCTTTGTAGGGAGTTTCAACTGTATGTATATTTAAAAATTGGACATTTTTCAACATTCTAACTGATTTTTAAGAATTGGGCTTTTTTGATATTTTTGATTTAATGCAGACTTTTTTTCAAATTTTTCACTCTTCTAAAATTTAGATTTTTTTTTTAAATGCTACTTATTTAAAAGTTTTCATTTTTAAAATTCTCGTTTATTTTTAAATTTAGATTTGTTTTCAATATTTCCACATTTTTATGTCGAGAGCTGTTGCAAGAAAGCATAAATGACAAATAACGTGTTTAATCTCAGAATGAGGTATAATTAATTTTTGTACCTACAATTAACTACAGACTTAACAAATAGCTTAATAACACTTTATACACGCACATTTAGCTGAATCGCCTGTTCAACCACTTGTACATCTAACACATTGCTAAATATTTACCAATGTGATTGAGAAACACTCAACAACGATGTTCCTCTCTTAATTATGTAATTAGCTAATCACGAAGTTAACTTTCCTTTATATAACCGGGCTAAAGTTTTTTTAGAAATGCTAGTTTCTTCTGAAAAGTCGCAAATTCGCAATTTTTAATTTTATTCTTTAAAAGTGTTACTTAAAACTCAAAACATGAAAAATAATTTGGTTTCTTAAGACGAAGTGAGGAAAAAAACAGTTGCTATTTTGCATTATTAGTCGATTTTTCTCTATAACATAGAATTAAACATTAAATATGTATTTCAGCTTTAACAAACTTACTACTTTCGCTCTTGATGACGTTATTCAACAAATCCTGGAAGAGTTCCACGGTTCTACTGCTGGACGACTCCCCCATGTCGTTACTGACGTCGTTCGTAGTAAATTGCGTTTCGCTCTGACCTGCTTGAATCTGATGCTCCACCGAAGACTCGGAGTCTTCGCCGTCGGAATTGTAATTCTGGGGATAGACGAGCGGATTTGGGCCCATCACGTTCAGTGAACTTGATATTGGGTGATTCGCTTTAGCGGGCTGATTCATAGCGTACTCTGTTGTACGAGTGGATAAACTCAGTTTTGTCGGCAGAGACTCCAATGGGTTACTAGAACCGCTTGTTGTAGGGGTTAGAGTTACGGGCTGTTTGGGGATGCCAAATAGATCTTCTCGACGGGCGTTCGGTTGTAGGAGGTGTGGCTGATCCGCAAGCGGGAGGGCTTCTGCAAGGGGAGTTTCGAAGGGATCTGGGGGTGGACAGCCCAGACATAAGGTCGACTCTGATCTCTGTAAAACAAACATTGTTAGTAGGAGGCTTGGTTACTGAAAAGTTGCTCTCTATATGCTAATACCCGACGGTGTGTTTACATTGGATAGTTTATCCCGCACATATCTCTGTGACAAAATATATAAAGTGTTAATAATCCTGACGGTGCATTTACACTAGACACCTTAGTCCGATTTCTCTCTGACACAAATTATATTTTCTCTCTGACATAAGTATCAACTATCCTGAGAGAAGCTATCCAGCTCCTAGCTGTGTAGATAAGTCTCGGATAGCTTCCCTCAAAATAGTTGACACTTATGTCAGAGGGAAATGTGAGGAATAAACCCACCGCCAGCTTTGTGAATAATTCTCGGATAGCTTCTTTCAGGATAGTTGATACTTATCTCCGAGACAAATGTATGGAATAAAGTGTCTAGTATAGACGCAGCCTAAGACATTGTAAGCTTGAAATTTCAAGTTTAAATTAATAATTTCCCAAAAAATTCGACAGTTTAAAAATTAATCAAATTTTCATACCAAAAAAAATCAAATTTCAAGTTTATAAATTTCAAGGTTTAAGTGGGAATGGCGATAAATTTATAAAAAGAATTCACGTTTTAAAACAAAACACGGCTATTTAAACTTTAAAATGAAAGTGGATACGTGGAACTTCTATAACTCGAACTTTGATAATTCGAACAAAATTGATTGGCATCAGCTTCAAGAGTAAATATTTAATATAAATTTTACTTGATAACTCGAATTTCTTGATAACTCGAATAAAATAATTGGCGCCAGATTTTATAAGTGGAAGTTTCTGACACTAAACCAAGGGGAAACCTCTATTTATAGTTTCCATACAATGTACGATAATGGCCATTTGCACGATAATTTTTGGAAATTCAATATAAAAGGTATATTTAGTGTCAATTTAATGATGGACAAAAATTTTTTGCGGAAAATAGTGTATTATTGTCAAAAATTTAAATTTTAAAATTATTCAAAAGATTTCTTCTTCAAAATCCAATTTGAAGCTAGAAATCCAAAGAAAAAGATCCACATAAACAGTACGACCTTTTGGAAAAAGAAACTCCCAATTTCATATATTTTTGGACATTTTGAAGTCGAAATATCGCGTTTGAAGTAGAAAATGGAAAATGGCAAAATTACGAATTTAAAACGGAGATATGTCGATTTTTTTTGTTAAAATTTCTTTATCAAAGTTTCGAAGTTTTTAAAAAAAAAATAATTTTTTCACCTTTTTGAAATTATTTTTGAAAATTAAAAAATTTGGCATCTTGTGATTGAAAATGTATATCTTTTTTTAACATTTTAACTTAAAAACTTCAACTTTATTGCAAAACTGACTGTTTTTAAATTCGATTTTTTACAAACATTTCAATTTTTGAAAACATTGATTCACTTGAAATGTCTCCTTTTTTAATTTGACAAAATTTTGGCAACTGCTCAAAATTGGACTTTCTGCAAATGACGATTTTAAAAACAAATCTCATTTTTCCGATTTTTATTGGAAAAATGTCGAATTTCCAATCTTCCATTTTTCTAAATTTTAACTTTGTAAATTTCAACCTTTACACTCTTCAAGAATTTATTTTTTTTTAAAATTTTTGGAAAATGTTGACACAAAAGTATGATCTTTTTTCAAAGTTTTGACATTTTTCAAAATTTTGATTTTTTTATAAATCTTCAATTTTTTAAAAATATTTGGAATCTTTGACTATTTCTAGAAGTTTTGATTTTTGTTTAAATGTGGACTTTTTTAAAATTTCAAATTTTTTTAAGTTTCGACTTTTATATAAGTAGTAAATTGGACTTTTATTTAAAAAATTAAAAATTCGATTTTTTTGAATTTTTTTAACTTTTTCAAAAGATTCACTTTCTTGGAAAATTTCGACCCTTTATCTGTTAAGATTTACTGTTGGCAATTTTTACTTTGTTAAGTTAGTTGCAGATCTGTCATGTGTGCTGCTTTTTGAGTGTGAAGTTAGTCACGCAGAACATTTGACATAAGCATGTTTCGTTTTTTGTAATGCTCGCCAGTTTTAAAAATAAACATGTTTTAATAATAAAAGATGTGACTTTTAATAAAACCAAAAAGTAATAAATTAACATTATCTTCATAACTTGAACTTTTTTTCTGGCAAATCACTGTTCGGGTTATTAAAGTTCGACTGTATGTCTCAAACATTTCAGCATTATTCTTACAAACTACAACTGTTATTAAGACGCGAAAGAAGCTTACTTGGAAAAATGAGTGTTTCCTTCCTTTTCCCGAATTTGGTTGATTTGAAGTGTTTAAATTGTTTGACAAAGAAGCCAGATTGGAGACCTCTTGATCGTCCAAAGATTCTGTCTCCATTGCCACTGTGATATCATCTTCCCCTTCGTCATTATCATTTTCATCCTGAAAACGATTTTGATTATTTTAAATTTCGATCACATGCAGCCAGAATTCTAGTTTTTGATAGGGAAAAAAAACCTGCATATTCAGAATCTAGAACAGGAGTGGCCAACACGTCGACCGCAAAGGTTTTGAAAGTAGCCAGTGAAGCCAAAGTTGAACAATTTGGTTTAATTTAAATTTAAAATTGTTGCACTATAAAAAATGTGAAAAATCCTAAAACAGTTTGCCCACATTCATAGTAGCCCGCAGATTATATTTTATAGAATAAGTAGCCCTTAAGGTATAAAGCTTGGCCACACCTGATCTAGAGAGTACCACAAAGAGGTCTTTAAAAATCTAAAGGGGGCCATTTATCATGATAATTTTACCTGATCGTTCCATGGTGGTAAAGGTAATCCTTCCTTTCTCAAATCGCTATCAGTGATGTCGGAATTGCCAGATCTCATGAAATATATCAAAGCGTCGAAAACGTAAGCCACATGTTTCAAAGCAGATACATCCAAGATGGGTAATGAATCTAAATGTTCGTTGTTGTGGGCCCTCATCAGCGACAGGCAGTAGGAAAGAAACTCTCTCCTTGCTGTGTGAGCATCAGCACCTAGGACATAATTGTAGTAACAGAGAAAAAACAATCATTTGAAATATTTTAATAATGGCTCTATTTTTTTAGTTGCGAATGATGCGACTATGGGAAAAGTTACGAATTCCTCGAGTAAAAGGGTTTTTGTTTTACTTCAAAAGCAGAACTTCATTTTTCTCAAATTTTGTCGGGTTTTATAATGTTATTTTCTAAGAACTAGATTCGTGTTGTTTTTAAATTATTATATCTAAAAGTGAAATGACAACGAACCCCTCCGCCCCCTGCACACTGATTGTGAGTTTCATATATGAGCAATTTTTCTTGTGGTTTATTTTTTTTTTGTGGAATGGACTGGTCCTTGGTTATCTTCAAAAACTGATATACAAATCTTGTCCCCTGAAATCAAGAAAGATTAAAAACACAGCTAATCTAACATGTTTTGGCAGTCAAGCTTCATCTTCAGAGAGATACTAACTTTGAAACGTGTTAGATCAACTGTTGTTGTGTTTTTTAATCTTTCTTGATTTTAGGGGACAAGATTTGTATATCAATTTTTCTTGTGATGTTAACTAACAGTGCTTAGTTTAAAAAAGTTTCTTCTTTGTGTTTAATACATACCGTCTCTGTCTGGTCTAGACCTTCCACTTTCAACATTTGTAGAAAATCCAACGATTCTGTAACCATTAGAGTTGCCAGATGTGCTTTGGACAGCATGACTTCTATGGGCTGAGCGAATATTGGATATCGAACCTATTTAAATAAAAAAGTAGAAGCTTTAAGTGATTTACATTTAAACAAGTTAAAATATTATATTGCTATATTATACAGTTTATTATGAAAGCAATAATTTTAATTTTTTTGTATCCTACAAACATCATCGGAAAGCCACAAAGTTATGCAAATAACAAAAAAGTACCTGAATTAACCCCGCTAATTGAATGATTCGCTAGGGCGGGATCCAGAGAGTTGGTTAAAGATGCGCCAAATTTCAATTGAGCTTCTGTGGCATCCATTACCGTTAGCAACCAATCCCATGTGGGTTTTAGGCGGAATTCTAGATAAATCTGTAAAAATAATAAATAAAACGCTGTTATAATAAATATTTGTAATATGAAATCTTATAAGCAGTATAAATATGTAACTTTGGGAAATTCATAAGTTTACATGAAACAAGGGCTGAGTGAGAATCTTAGAAAAAATTGAAACCTCGAATTTAAAATTTTGGGAAAAAAACATTAACATTTTTGAAAAATATTCGAAATTCCGAAGGAACCCCATAACTCAAATATAAAAAAAACCTCAAAATATTGAGAAAACACTCCAAATTTACTTTGATGATAAATTCTCAATATTTTGGGTTTAAACATGAGATATAAGAATCTAAATTTCAAAAAATAATAAAAATCTCTATATTCTGGGTTTACTCATTGGAGGCTAATATTTGAAAAATTAAAAATTAAAAGTTTTAAAAAAGTCGAATTGTTCAAATCATTAGATTTTCTGAGATGTCGACTTTTTCTACGAATTCCGAAATAACTTTTTCTTTTTTGAATTTCAAAGATTTAGCTTTCTGCAAGATGATTTTTTCTTTGAAATTTCAAGAACATTTTTTAAAAGTATTTTGATTGACAAAAAAGCACTAAGTAAATAAATAATAGAAATACTAATAAGTAGGAACCAAAATAATCACCTGAACATTATAGATATCGTCTTGGGAAACTTCCATGCTTGAATAGGACGATATAATTTGATTCATATTAGACATACTTGATAATAAATCCGCAATCTGACGAACCAATATACCTGTAAGACAAAATTTTTTATTTATACATCACCACATATTATTAATGAACTTTAATTCAATTTTGAACAGCTTCTTTGGAGAGTGATTTATTTTTTATAAATACTTCTTGATGCGTAACAGTAAATGTTATTTAATAGCCTTTCCAGTTCAATATATTTTGCTATTTTTTAGGTGTAAGACGTTTTTAGAACTTCAAACATCTTTTTATGAATTTAAACTTACCAAAAGCCCTAGCGAGGCAACTAGCTGTTGTAGCCATAGTAACAGGCTCAGTGCTGGTCGTCACAGTGGTACTTCCAGTTGTCGACCTCCTCAAAGAACTTGGATCGATAAACACCAAATTGTTACCGCCCGCCAAACGCACCCCAGTCGATCTATTGGCATCTCGAGATCTAATGGCCCACTGCATATTCTGGGGAGCCAAATTGGTACGCTGACCATGTCCCGTGGCATTGCTGTAATGGCTTCTTTCATAGACAACGATCAGATAATAAAAACAACACAGAAAACTAACTAGTCAGCACCTAGGTGCACACCTGGGAAAATCCGAAGAAATCCCAAAGAAAAAAAAAACATAATAGCTAGTACACACTCGTAACAAAATCGTGGAACTCGTGTCTATGGACAAAGTTCTGCAATCCCTACTAATATGTAAATGCGAAAGTGTGTTTGTCTGTCTGTCTGTCCGGTTCAGTGTTGCCAGATTTCGCGCACTTTCTCGATTTGCTGCTCTCGTGCATACGGTACGAGTCATCTTATATGTAAATAATTGCAGAATTGGGATTGGTTTACCAATTTTATGACAAACTTCTATTTTTAACCAATCTCAGTTTGGATGCCACAAAAATTAAAAACCGTTTTATAACCGGAAACTCTACATAACGGTTATTGAAAAAAACACGTATGTACAGGTTGATTTTAATAAATCCTAAGAGGGTGACGATGGTCATCACGGAATATCACAAAAATTCAAAATTTTCATTTTAAACTAAAAATTGTGTTTTCAAAATCAATTAAATTTTAAAAAATTCAAAATTTTAAAAAAGTCAAGATTTTGACAAACAGCAAATCTTTTTTAAAAAGTCGAAAATTTTGAAATCAAAACTTTTCTACAAGAATGAAAATTTTGGAAAATGTTAAATTTCCATAGAAAATTAAAATTATCAAAAAAAGTTTAGATTTTCAACAAAAAGTCAAAATTTTGACATTTCAAAAATTTGGAGTATTTTAAAAACTGACGAAATTTTCAAAAAAACTAAAATTTTTACACTAACTTTTTAAAAAAGTTAATATTTTGAAAAATAATCTAAAACTTCAAAAATAGTAAAAATGTCAAAATTAAAAAAAAATTGAAGTCTTTATCAACTTTTTGAAAAATGTTAAATTTTCGAAGTCAATTTACTGGGCTAAAAAAAAAGCTAAAATTATCAGGAAAGTGAAAAAATTATTTAAAAAGTCGAAGTTTTATATAGTTCAAATTAAGAGAAAAAACTCGAACATTTTTTTAAAAATGTCGAAAATTTTGATTGAAAATTTTCGAATAAAAAATTTTTGTAATGTAAAACTTTTTAAAAAATGTCGAAATTCGTTTAAACCATATTTTAAATAAAGACAAAATTGTCGAAGTCTGATTATTGAAGGAAAGCCAAAACTATCAGCAAAAGCCACATTTTCAAGAAAAAAGAGAGAAATTTTGAGGGGTTGATATTTAGAAAAGATCAAAGTTTTAATTAGTTAAAATTAATTTTTAAAAAATATCAAAATTTTCAAAAAAATTGATATTTTGGGAAAAAGTCGACATTTTGAAAAAAAAGCTTTGTCAAAAATATTCGAATATTTAAGAGAACAGAAAAACTCGAAATTTTGCAAAATAGTCAAAAATTTCAAATAAATTCGACGTTCAGGAAAAATATCGTGCTTCCAAAATATTGAAATTCTTAAATAAAACTTCCAATTTTAAAAAGGCGAAATTTAAAAAAAAATAAAAATAAACAGTTCACAAAAAGTCGACATTTTGAAAAATAATTCAAAATTAAAAAATAGTCGACATTTTTAACGATGAAAATGTTCAAAAAATTGCAGTTTTTTAAAAATTCAAATTTTGAAAAAGGGGCAATTTTGAAAAAAGTCAAAAATTTAAAAAACTGGAATTTGTAAAACAGTTTAGTTTTTAAAATCTCTATATTTTTAAAAAAGTAAGAATTTTCAGAGTGGAAGTTTTTAAAAAATATCGATATTTTCAAAATAAAATCAAGATTTTAAAAAGGCCAAATTTTCGAAAACAATTTAATCTTAAAAAGTCGCAATTGTCAAAGAAAAATCGAAATTTTCAAAGTTAAGAAATCTTCGGAAAAGTTGGTGTAAACATAAAAGTAGAAATTTAAAACAAAACAAAATTTTTCGAAGAATGAAAATACCGAAAAAATGTTAAAATTTTTAAAAAGGTATAAAATTTTCAAAAAAATCTAAACTTTGAAAAGTCGAAATTTCTAAAAAAAATCAGAATTTTCAAAAAAAAAACAGACTTTCGGAAAAGGAGAAACGAAAAGTAGAAATTTTGAAAAAAGTCGAAAATATGAGAAATAGTCACAAGTCTTAAAAAGAGTTCTTTTAACAAAAAGTCCAATTTTGCGAATAATAAATAAACAAATTTGAAATAACATCTAAATTTTGAACAAAATACAACCTTTCAAAAACTCAATATTATCAAAAACAGTGTCAAATTTTCAAATAAATCTGAAATTTTTGAACAGTAATTCTTAAAAAAAATTTAAATAATTAGAAAAGTCGGAATGGTTTTTTGAAAATATCGACTTTTGTGGTAATTTCACTAAAGAAAAATTTCAAAAAATTTGATTTTTCCAAAACAAAATTTTTTATAAAAAGAAAATTCATAAAATTATTTTTAAAGTTGTAATGTTTAAATTGAAGTTGAAATTTCTAGAGAAATTTGAAATGTTGGGAATCGAATGAGAAAAGCTTGACATTGTGAAAAAAGTGGATAATTTAAAGTGTCGAAATGTTTAAAAAAAATTCGGAATTTTTGGAATTGTCAAGAATCCTTTCTTTTCTTTAACATAGGCGAAGGCGCGGGTATCAGCTAGTTGTCTGTAAACAAATCGCTTGTTCGATAACGTCTTGTGAACAAGCAGCAATTCGGCAGCTGGTTGTCGTATTTGTCACGGTGTCTCTGGAACTAGTTTAGCTAAATTGCGCAGATGTGGACGCCTGATAGTCTCTTAGATCATTTTGAAATTTGTTCGGGACTGTCTATGAGACAAAATCCTCAATTTGTCTAGTCACTCGATTTTGTCTACGAGTGAATACTAGGCTTAAGAGCCAATGAAGGACAAATTTAGACATACCTGCGTCTTTCAAGGTCATCATTAAGGGTGTAATCTTCGGTGTCTTGTTCATCTGTTTCGCCTGTCTCACTTTCTTCTTCCTCCTGTTGGCTGGATTCAGCACTGTCATCTAAGAATACACAGTTTTTAATTAATTATGTCCAATAGTTGGAAGCATGGGAAGCAGCTGACTTCTACAGAAGACATTCAAGCGGAATATTTAAAAAAAAGGGCGAAATAATTATTTGAAAATCTTAACCCATTTTAATTGTCAACTTCACTATCTAATAACTGAAAATCTTGTTATTCTAGAATCAGTTTAATGTATATTTTTGACACAAGAAAATTTAGAATTTTAATTTACTCAAAAGCACAAGAACTGAAAATCTATAGAATGCTAGGAATAACGTACCAGTGTCTGAGCCTGCTGTGGCTCCGGTCTGGACGGATCTTTGGGCCGACGCAGCGTCTTGGTTGCTGTGGTTGTCGTCGCTGTCGGACTCGGTTTCTGCCAAAAGATCCAATTCCGGATCGCTTTCCTCGCCTTGCAAATTCCGAGATTCCTGTTGGTCAGGTGGTGGTTCTTGGGGTTCGTTTTCCACCAGAGAACCTTGACGTACGGTTATCGATAGGTCGCGGTCTCTTTCAGCTTGAACATCTTCGTGTTCAGACGCGTTATCGTCATCGTTATCGATCGCCATGCCTAAGTGAGCAAAAATGAAAATTAAAAATGAGTTTTGCTTTAAGATGGTCGCATTCACATAGGTGGGTAAGTAGTTGGACATTTCCCAGCTTTAAGTGGGATCAATTTGTCAATTAATATGATTTTGTAAATTATAGCAGTCATTAAGAGATCAAATTATTTATGGATTTTAAAATTGCCAAATAAAAAATTAACAAAATTTACACACACAAATCGGTAACAAAAGCAAGGAAAGATCTTATTCTGGAAGGGTAAGCAACGTTGGAATGTCTTAAAAGATTAAATATTTTGAAGTCAAATTAGTCAATCTAACTATAACTGTATTTGGCATGAATTCTTTATTTTTCAAAAAATTTCAAAAATTGTTCACAGTATCAAACCATTCGCTATTAACTGAAGCAAACAATATACAAAATACATACTTTCACCATCGTTTACGTCGCTCAGAAGATCTCTAGCATTAGATGTGGCTCTTCTTACAGCTTCTGCCAAAAATGGAAACCTGGGAATGTGAGGAGACTGATTTGATGAATTCGATGAAACGCCAGATGGTGCTAACGGATCCACCAAAAATATCTCTTCAGCGCCCTAAAATTTCAGAACAAAAGCTCAGTTTGTTTTCCAACTTTCACACTGTAATGGTTACAATTCTTATTTTTTTTAATATCCCAATTCGAAAATCAAGTTTCAAATATTTGTAAAAAAAAAATTCAACTTTTCAAAAATTTAATATTATCAAAAATAGTGTCAAGTTTTCAAATAAATCGAAATTTTTGAAAAGTAAATCTTAAAAAAAAATTAAATTATCAGAAAAGCGGAATTGTTTTTTGAAAATATCGACTTTTCTGGGAATTTCACTAAAGAAAAATATCAAAAAATTTGAAATTCCCAAAACAGAAAATTTTGTATAAAAAGAAAATTCATAAAATTATTTTTAAAGTTGTAAAGTTGTAAAAGTTGGCCCACGATGGAGTGTTTTTATTTTTAGAAAATCAAACTTCGGGGTAAAATAGTATAATTTTTCTAATTTCACGCAGACGAAGTCGCACGTAACAGCTAGTTTTTATTATTATTTTTGTAAACAATGTATTTTGCTTTTATGAAACTTCCTTCGTTTTAAGAGATAATTCGTAGTTGGCGTGCAAAACACCAATTACAAGTTATATTGCAATTGGCAATGAATATGTTATTGTTAGTGATACTTACATTTAATATGTCATTGGCAGAAGTTGCTAACGAAAACGGCGCGGTGGGTCGAGCGACCCCCAACCTCACAGGAGCGATAAGCGAGTCAGCAGTCTCGCAAAGCTCCTCAATGGACAACTTGGACAGAGCCTGGAACACTTTGCGACATTTATTCAACGGTTGATTTTGGCTGTTGAATCCTCGACGTTTGGTCGAACTGGGCGCCATTTCGATGCTAAATATCACGAATATCCTAACTACTGAACGAACGAAACGTCGCGCTATCGCTACAGCCTGTTCGTTCAGTTTTGGGTCTTGAGTTTTCATCTCTTTGATCAGAGTCTCCAGGATGACGTCCATAGGCATCTGGCACTTGACCAGGAAGCAGTGGGTGAACTTATCTAGAAGCGTCGTACCAGTCTGCCCGACCACATACGGTTGATCTACGTAGGTGGAATCACCGCATTCTCTCATGCCGGACATAATCATGCTTTTGACGGCCTTCCAGTCGGCCAGAAGACACTCTAGGGCACGCCGGCTAAATCGAGGAGGCTCCAGATCGTGCTCCGGCATGTCAGATTCAACTAAAATTAATAACCCTAAGTCACATCGGATAAACCAAAAATCCTGATATGTATAATTTGAACAAAATCTTGCCAATAAAACAAAAACCGTTGAGAAAGAACACAAAATTTTGATAACAGATTTGGACCTTTTAAAATAAATTTCAAAAGTTAGAAATCTAAAGTTTAATTTTCACATTTTCAGGAAAATCTAGAAGTTGTGAAAAAACATTCAAATTTGAAACTTTTTTTTTGCAATTTTGAGTTCCTGACATTTTTACTTTTTCTTGAAATAATAATTCTATATAATCGAATTTTACTTTTTTTTCTTAAAATTTTAACTTTCCAGATGAATTTTCTACTTCAAGACTTTCGAATTTGTCCCTAAAATTGAAGACTATAAGAATGAAACTTTGAGAAAAAAATCCCAAATTTCAAGAGTTGGAGAATAAAATCAAAGTTTTGAGCAAAAAGGTGCAATTTCTGGAAAAAATGAGAATCTGATTTGAAAAATCACATTAAAGAATTTAAATTGGCGAAAAATTAAATCTTTTACAAAAATTTGCATAATTAGAAATCTGAAATTTGACATTTAGATAAAAAACCAAAAATTTTGCAAAAATCATTAAAATTTTTGCGCAATTTCTGAAATTTCGTTTTCTTCTATTCAAATTTTACATATTTTCTTTTTTCTAGAAATTTAGGCTTTTTAAGTTGAATTTTCTACCTCAAATCGTTCGAATTTATTGGAAAATGGTCTATAGGTTCTAAATTTCAAAAAACAAATTGATATTTTGAAGCTAAAATCAACAATTTAAGGAAGAAACTTGAAAAATTGGAGCAAAAATGAAAAGTATGATTTGATTAACCATCTAACTGAAATAAATCATTCGTTCAGGTTGCAAAACACTAGACAAAAAAACTCACTGTCTGATGAAGGTGTCTTATTCCTGGAGTTCGCCGAGGCGGTTCTTGGTCGGGAGTGCTTGAACTGCCTCTGTTCTTGGTTTTGTCTACCCACAGTTTGAGCCAAAAAGAGGAGGATGCTTTCTCCTCTAGAATTGGGTAAGCAGACCAAATTGGTCTCTTTAACAAGTCGGATTAAGAGTTCGTATCTGACGGATTGATTTCCCATTATGAGAGCTTTGCATTTGCATTTTTCCCAACAATCGCAATAGGCCGTAGGGGATGTTCTTTTTAGTTTGCAATCGTGGCCTTTATGGCAGACTCTTGCGCACTCGGTGCAGCAACAGAGGGTGCCAGTTAAGCCACAAGTACGGCACTCGAAGATGTCCTGAAAAAATTTTATTTTAAGTTTAATTTGATGCTGGTTTATTATTCGTTGGGAACGGTTATCCCTGCAGCACTAAAACTTTCCCTTACTGCACCCCTTAATGCAACTGTATATCAGTTGATGCTGGTTGCAACTGCATATAGTTCCCCTGAGATTAA
The DNA here is from genome assembly GCA_028583605.1 of Dastarcus helophoroides. Taxonomy (NCBI): domain Eukaryota; kingdom Metazoa; phylum Arthropoda; class Insecta; order Coleoptera; family Bothrideridae; genus Dastarcus; species Dastarcus helophoroides. The sequence continues at coordinate 20,577,517 of CM053336.1, forward strand.
TGATTTCTGACAGCAAATATGTATTGTAATTTTGCCTTAAATTTCGATGTTAAAGTTGCATTTTCAATTTTGAAGCTTGTTCTCTTAAACTATTAATATTTTTTTATAACAAAACTGATTATAACAAGATACGCTAGTACATAGGCTTTGTCGCTTCGTGACAAAGCCCTGTACCCGTTTTCGAGTGAATCCTACGCGAAAAACGACCCACAATCAGAAGAGATACAACGGCATCTACAGGAAACTGATTACAATACATTTACCGTTAGTGCAAGTTGCAATACGTTTCTGTTATCAATCAAGAGATGGCGCTGTATGCGAATTCTTTATAAAACATTTTTTCGTGAATGTTTCAAATATTTTAGTCTTTATTCTGCTATTCGAGGCAGAGACAAACACAGCAAAGATCATAAAAATCCGTACAGTCGTTCAGGAGTTATAAATGGTGTAACTAACACAACTTTGTTTTATTATAGTTCATATTGAAACAACGAAAATCGCTTATCATGAGCATGATCCCTTGCATTCTACTCAAACTTGCTCAAAGAGGTTAAGATAATTTAATCAAATTCAGATACTATGAGTAAAAGATAGATTTAATCTTGACCAAGTTCATGAATTGCAAGTCTTAATTGAAGAATTTTATTTAAAATCAATTACAATAAACATACCTGGTTAATATGTTCTGCTCCTGTCCAGGTAAAACTACAAGTATCATTACAACATAAAACGTGCAAAGGGGAATGATCTGGATTAGATCCTTTGGGGAATATCATTTCTTTTTTCTCCTGAATCGTTCCTAATTTGGTTATTCTCTCAAAAATTTCCAAAGCAGCAGGATAACTCCTAGAGGCGACAGCCAGCATAAAAGGCGTCTGCCCTTGAGCGTCCCTAAAAAATTAAAATAATTCTTGGTTAATATCCCAATGTTTTTGGTGGAAAGTATATTTGGATCAAACAAATGCACAGAAATGAACAACATTTTCTAAAATTCAGAATTAAAATCATTTTGATATTGTCGATTTTCAGCTTTCAAGCTTATTAAAATTCGAGTAATACTTATTGCAAAATACTGGGTAATAAAGTAAGAAAATATTTTAAATACAAAAGTGGCATAAAAATAAGTTAACAGGCAAATGAAAGCAATTTATTCCAGAAATGAACTTTACCAGAGATGAACTTAGTTCGCTAATCAATCACTGTAGTGTGCTTGATAAGACCATAGTTCATTGCTTAAGAAAAGAAAGTTAAAAGTTATACTTACTTAGCACAGAGGAGCTCCACAAGGTATGGTTCAAGAGCAGCGCAATCGTAAAGCAACGAATGCAAAATCTGCATGGCATTGTTCCTTCGTTCTGTAGGATCGACAATCATATTCCCAGTGGACATTGTGGTGCTACTCAATCCACTTTTATTAGCGGCCGTAGTCCCCAGACTCATGTAACTGTCCTCGTCACCTGACGCCACATCGAAAGACTCTGGTGGCCAGCTGTGCGTCGGTATTGGCTCTTCTTGAACAAAATTGTGCTGATCTGTTAAAAACAATTCAAAACCGTAAGAAATAATAAAATTGGACAGTTAAGGGGACTGCCGACAGAATTGAAAATTTGAAACTATAATATAACAAATTTCAAGATATTTAAAAGAAAAATCTCTTTCCAAACTTTCAGCGACTTCTCTCAGTTGAGAACTACAAATAATTGAGGGAGGCGACTAACATTCACTCGCCCCTCTTTATATACCGCTCCTCCAATTTTTCTTTTCACCCCCCCCCCTTTCTTTTTCCTAACAATTCATAATTCAATTTCTTATCTTTAGTCGTTTAGCGCGCAATAATAAAAAAAAATTATCAGCGATATTACCATTATCTAAATCCTTGTTGGAAGTAGGTGTGCACATATTGACAACAGAATGGAAAATATTCCTATTGCCATCGCACCTCTCATTTAAGATATTCGAGATCATTTGAGCGTTATTCTCTAAAACAAAACCATGTCAAAAGCGCTTTAAGCAACAAAACCAAACTTACTCGTATCATTATCAAGCTGAGAAAGAACCATCCTGATGGCTTCGAGATCGCACCTCAAGATCTTAGGCATGAGTAGTTGCTGCTCCAAGGCGAAGACAATCACTGCTACTTGATTTTTAAGGTTGAGAGCCGCTCCAGGTAATCCTAAAGTAGTAACGGCGATGCAACGCACCGGACCTAGATCCAAACACTGCGGGTCTCTGATGGCATCGGCGCAATCTTTAGCCAAAGGATAAATCGTATTGTTGCCGTCTCGAAGAATCAGGACAGACTCTGAACTTTCTCCGGCACAAGTCAAGTTGATTAGAGAAGGGTAGAGACCCATGAATGAGGCGGTGTCGCTCGGAAACGGATTGTCTTGTTCAATTCGCCCGCTGCTGATGTTGTAGATGACGTAGCTCAGTTTACCGCCGTTTCTTACGATGGCGTGAATGCCTTGGCCGTCCACGGCGATGGTTAGGATTTGCCCGCCGTTGTCCGATATTTGCACTCTTCGGGGGGTTTTTTGGAAACAGTCGGGCACACGCGACGTAGAAGATGACTTTATTACCTAAAAAAATGTGTAATCTATGAAAACGAAGTCTGGACTGGGATTGTCAAATTTTGATAAATGTATGTTTGATAAGTGTTTTAATTTTGTTTTTAAATGTCTCCTAGTTTCGATTCATTAAGGTGCAGAATTGGCCAATATTGATGATACAACTTCTGCCAACAGGACTTACTTGTAAATCATCCTTCCTCATAAGCCGACAGTCCTGTAAGATATCATCAGTGCCCTCTTTACCATCGCGATCTTTGCTCTGACTTGATGGAAACCTAACGGCTGCGTACGCCCCATCGACTTTTAGCACACGCCCAGTGGGTACGCTCCTAACATCCTCCACGAAAATAACGTCTTTAAGCAACCACTCTTCCTCGTCTTTGCGAATCTCATTGCTGTTGTCTGATCCGGAAAACGTTTGGCGCTTCTGACGCTCTGCAACACCATTAATTAGTTTGGCATTTTGCGATTAACAACTCCAACTTACTGTAAGTATTGGTGATACTTCCTGTGTCGCTGCACGTGCTGGACGCCGGAGACGGCGGCGGCGGCATATCCAATCTATCCGCGTTCTCCTTCGACGAGGAACCTTTAGCTGAGATTTCTAGTTTAGATTTCTCCATGACATACAAAGCGTACTTACCACTGGTTGAAGAACTCTCCTTGATGGCGGCGCTCGAGATGTTAGGCTGCACGTGGATTATTTTAAACGTGCTGGTATCGTTGAAGGTCCAAGCGGCATTTTGCAATTGACCGACTTTTGGGATACCATTGGATATTGTGAAGCCAATGGCCCCGGGCTGGTACATCGGACTGTTCTTCATGCAAACCTGGGAGCCGGCCACTATGTCACACTGGGTGCTGTTGGAAGGTCGCTGTTTGCGGCACTTCGCTCTGTATTTTTCCCACATTCTTTTTCGCTGCGAAAACGGCAGAACTCCCCTAAAATTGTTACATTTTTCATTAAAAAAAATTCCCAACATTGTTAGCTTAACATTTATCTTAAAATTTTGCCTCAGCAAAAAGTTGAATAACCAAAAGATTACCAAAATTTTACGTTCAACACCTACATTCTTAATTTTATTGATAAATTTCAAATTTTTTATAACATTTTGTGTTCAAATTTTCAAGTGTGAAATTTTTTTTCAAAATAGGGATTTAAAGCTTTACATTTTTAAACTTAAAAATTCAGTATATTTTAGGCTTTAAAAAGTCGACTTTTCAAAGAAAATTAATGGTTTTCCAAATTTCAGTGTTAAATATGGAAATGTTGGATTTTCCCGAACCTTTAACCTTGAATTGAAAATTTAAGCTTCAACTGTAATCTTGTTCGAGAAAAAACTAGAATATTTAAATTTAAAAATTGAAACACAGAACTTGTCCCCTGAAACCAAGAAAACTTAAAAACACAACAAAGGTTGCTCTAACGCGTTTCGACAGCCAAGCTGTCATCTTCAAAGAGAAACGCGTTAGAGCAACCTTTGTTGTGTTTTTTAATTTTTCTTGGTTCCAGGGGACAAGTTCTGTGTTTCAATTTTTGAAGATAACCAAGGACCAGTCCGTTCCATCAAATTTAAATTTAAAATCAAAATTTCGAAACTAAAGTCTTAAAGTTTTGTTACATTATGAGCTTTTTTGAAATGTGGAGTTTCTTATTAAAATTCTGAGTTCTTTTTCTAAAATTTGAAATTTAACTCAACATTAAACTATTTTTATAGAAATGTTGGTGTAGTATCCCGAAATTTCGACCTCAAAGCGAATTAAAATCTGAAATATCAATCTTTTTCTCAAAAAATAGTATAAAATTTAGTTTTTAATCTCACTTCATTTTTTCTTGTTTTAATGGTTTTCTCGAAATTCCACATTTATTTTTTTTAACTGGAAAATTTGACAATATTTTTATTATATTTGAGTTATTTTCCTCAAGTTTGACATTTTTATGGAAGTTTTCAATTTAAATTTGAAAATTTTACTTCTTTCCAACAGTTAAACATGAAAATTGAAGTTTCGAGATAAACCTCCAATGCGTTTTGTAAGTTCATGTTTTAAATTTGTTTTAGATTTGAATTTTTTTTTAATCTCGATTTTGTTGTTTTGACTGGGTCGAACTTTTGGTCAAAACTGGAATTACAGCGAAATTGGCCACAAACAAGTCTTCAGTCATTTTGTAGTTATTTTTAATACAAATCAATCAAGTCTGCATGGCAAAATATTTAAAACTGTTAGATAAAAAGAAAACATACCACCAATATAAAGTACCGCTTTCTAAGCAGGCCACAGTGTATAGAGGACATGTATGCAAGCTGAATATTTTGTCATTTTGAAATTCTGCATAAGCTTGAGCTGGTTGCTCCAATTTGCTTGAAGCTGGTGATAGCAGATCATCCAGCCATGTAGCGACTTTTCCACTTTCAGTGGCCACTGAACAACGGATTAGACAAGCTGAGAGCTGAACGATTTTTTCACCCACCAAACTCAAAGGGATGGTTTTCGGATGATGAATACCCAAATTCTGAAAAAAATTAAAAAAAATTTAATGGAAAAAATTTAAATACTTTCATTTTTATAAATAAAGATTCAGTGTTATGAATTCCAAGGTTTTTGGAAGATTCTGAATTTTCTTAAAATTGTATGTGAAAAAGCAGAGTTGAAGCTTGACATTTTTAAAAACTCTAAAATTCAAAAGCATCGAATTATAATAAATTCAAGGTTTTAACTGAATAATTTAAAAAAATAATTGGAAATGTGGAGGAAAACAAAGTCGAAGTTTTGAGTTTTATGAAAATTCTGAATTTAAACTTGATTTTTGGAAATTGAAAATATGAGAAACGTTTAAAGAAATTTCCAGTTTTTCTGAAAATTTTAAATTTTAACTGTTCAACTTACACTTCCATTTTAATCTCTTTTTCTAATATTGAACTTTTTCCACAAAATTTCTACTTTTAATTTAACAATTTCAAACTTTATATTGAAATTTCATGTTAGATTTCGAGTTGTTCAAAATTTAAAGTATTACATAAAAATTTTGACTTGATCTGGAGATTACAACTGTTCTAAAAGGTATAAATTTTGGGAAAACAGTATTACTTTCTAAATTTAAGTTTTTTCTAGAAATGTGGAATTTAATCTTCAAAATTTCGATTTTTCTCAAGGAATTTTAGTTTTCAAGCGAGATTTCGAGTCTAAATTTTGAAAAAGAAGAGAATATAAGACTTGAAAGAGAAAAAAAAAGAAGGAAAAAGTCGAAATTTAATATTATTTTTGTCTATTACAATTTCGAATTTAAACTTGATATTTAACCCAAAAATTCGAAATTTTTCGAAAATTTCGCGTTTTTTTCAAAACTTCGGCTTTTTTTTTGAGCTTGTCCAGCTTAAGAAATTTTTAGCATTTCTTCTAAATTTTTTACGAAGGGTACAGGCAAAGAAGACGATAAGTCAATTTTTTTTCAAAAAACGAGTTACCTGAATCATGTTAGCCAACGGTGTAGAATCACTTGGTAAAAATACACCAAGTTAGGAGTTTATAATACCTTTTTGTTTTCCTTTAATAAAGAAATGTTGGAAAATAGAGATCTTAAAGCCCGCTTTTCTCAAAACTAATAATTTTGACTTATCACCTTCTTTGCCTGTACCCTTCATTTGGCTCCAAATTTCTGCTTTAAAAATGTCAACCCTTTCTTAAAATTATAAACTGCTTTAGAAATTTGAAGTTTTTTCCAGAAACTTAAACTTGTTCTAGAAGTGTCAACTTTTGAACTAAATTTTCCTCAAATAAATTTCAAGAAAACAGTCAACTTTAAGAAAACTCGAATATTTGAAATTTAAGTTGAAAATCTGAGAATTGGGTTGAAATTTTAAGAAACTTTGTATACAAAATAAAATTTTTTAAAACTTGAATTTTTTTAAAATCAGAATCTTGTAGTTTTCTAATTGTTTTCTCCACGCAAAAGTATAAATTTTTTGACATTAATTAACCTACATCTGGGTGCTTGTACGGTTCAGATTCGTTCCATTTCCACTGGTATATATGACCATGAGACGACAGCGCGATCATTTCACTATACAACGCTGCAATGTGGATGAATTTGGGGGCAGGATCCGGCCAGAATTCGATCTCATCTGATATCCACAACGGGCAAGCGTTATCCTTCTTCTTATGATCTGCAACAATTACTGATTAAAACTCGATTCTTTTATGGTAAAATGGTAAAAACCGCTCAAAACGGTGTAGAAAAATTCTCACCTTGGGAAACTTCTAACTCACCAGAATCCTTTTCGTATGGATTGTCTCTCAAGGCGTTCTCCAGCCACCTTCTCGGTCCGAAATACTGTCGCTCCCTCCAACGTGAAAACGTTTCTCTTTCACGATCAGAATTGTTGCTGTTAATGGGTGGGGCGTCTCGATCCGCCAATCTGCTTCTGCTGCTTGTACCTCTATTACTGTAATATGAATATGATACTTATGTCAGTGCTTTTCGTCAAGGGAAAATCAGGGTAAAATTCCAGTTTTTTTACCTACATGGAAGTCTTTATGATAGTTGCGGACGTTTTTGAACAGAATATTAAGTTTAACAAAAGAAAAACAACAACTATGATTAATTTTTCTTTTATTCTAAAATCGTTTATAAAATTCTGTTTATGATAAAATTCTTCTGGATTTAATTTTTTAAATTAAAAAAAAAAAACATTTTCATTTTTTCTTCGCTAAAAGATTCGCTTTAATTTCGAATCTTTCAACATTTTTCCTTTAAAAAATAGTCAATTGTTTTTAAAAAAAGATTTTTATTGAAATATCGAGTAACATTTTCATAGAAATTTCGACAATAAGATCGAAAGAAGCTAAAAAAAAAGTATCTCGAAATTTTGAATTTAACATCGATGCATTTGATTTCGAAATTTCGAGAAAATTGATGAGATTGAAGACAAAAAAGTTCGGATTTCTTTTTTCTATCTACTTATAAAATGAAAATTTTGTGTGGGAACTCAAAATTTCAAGATCAAATTTAAAATTTCGAGTTTAACGTCGAAATGTGAAGATGAAATTTGAAAATCTTTAGAATTTCAACTAAATCCTTTATTAATATTTTGATGTCGAAATGTTGATTCTAAACCGGAATTTCTGGAAAAAACATTTTTTTTGGGAAATTTTGGAACTTTTCATCAAAATTTCGAAATGTATATAGAAACAGCTCCCTTTTGCAACGCTATGAGATAACAGGTATGGGCTGCTACTGCTAGGGCCGAATGAAGGCAGTGTGGCCAGCCCTACACTTCAGTCGCCTATTATTACCTCAAATTTTGATATTTCAGTTGAAAAAACTTCTAAATAAATTTCCAAAAAAGAACGTTCTTCTAATATTCGAGTCTAGTCCAAAGTAAAAAAAAAAATAGGTATTTCTAGAAAAGTTTGTTATTTAAAATTTCCGGTTAAAATCAAAATATTGTTTTTGAAGTCGAAAGAATGCAAAAATTTGGTTAAATTTCGACATTAGATCTGAAGATTCGATACTGAAGTCAAAAAATCGATAAAAAAATGTTTTCTACAATTTCACTTTCAAAGTGATATCAAGAAATGGAGGCAAAATAGCAGGTTTTGTGTGTAATTTCATTTAATTTTTGGATTGAAACAAAAAACGAGTCTGCGTCAAAATCTTTTTCAAAATTTACCTTCTTATCCCGCCGGAATAACCAAACATATCTTCGGAAAACATTGCATCTGCGTCGATGATGACGGAGTGGTCGGTGTGAAAACCTCCATCCAAGAGAGAAATTAGATCTTCAGGGACGTATGAGTCGGCGGCGTCGTCGCCTTCTTCTCCTTCCTCGTCGTCACGGGATAGCAAGTTGTTGACGGCCAAGTTGACGTCCAAATTCGTACGCTTTAAAAAGGTGACAAATTAAAAATCGGGAAATCACCTCAGAGTATCAAAAATGGAGTCGTGAAGTTAAAAAGATCCGGCATCGGGAGTCATAGTTAAAAGTAATATTAAAATATACCGGTCCTGGTCAAAGAGTATTCCAGTCAAGAGAAAGGGAATTTTGTTAACGACTAGTACACACTCGTATACATCGCGGAATTCGGGACTGTTGTGGGATTTATTTATAGGCAACAAATCGCTTGTTGTACACCACCTTGGAGATTAGCAGCAATTCAAAAGTATCCGAAGGTCGTTGTCTCGTTTGTTACGGTATCTTGAAAAAATGCAACACGTGACACTCTCTAGACCTGGATCATTTTGAGATTTTTTCAGGACGGTCTACAGAACAGATCGTCTATTGATAGCCATGATTTAGTCCACAGATGTGTATTTGACCTTATGACAATATTCAAAAAAGTTGAAACTGTAAACGTAATCGAAGTAATTTAAGACAATTGATGGAAAAAAGCAAGAAACTGATTGCTACTTGTTGCATCTATCTGCTTTCTAGAGTTAGAAAGATAAATTTGGAAACCAGCGTAATCAAGACGCGGTGAGGGTTCTTAAATCTAAACATATAACATGTTTTACTTACCTGTAGTTCTCTGATGATCAAATTTCTGCTTTTGCCCTGCAAGACTACTTGAGCCTGAGAAACCAGCTCTTCCGGCACGTAAGGGGCGGGAACAGTAACCATGGGACGACCACTGTTCGACGTGCTGGTCCCTATAATCACAGGAGCACTTCGACTACCTAAGCGAGAAACGGTGGATATTTATGCGTACAAATCTACTCTTCAAAGCCAAGGATATTGGCAAATGGTCACTTGTACAACGTTGCGCGTTGTTTTAACAAAATAACTAATTTCCAAATATCCTACAACTTTTAAAAAGTAGCAAATCAACTTTTTGATTAACACAAATGCTTAGGGCCAAACTAAGTTATTGAACAAAAAAAATGTTAATTTTAAATCTATATTTGCGAATTGTTCGATTTTGAAAATTTTGATTTTTGTTTAAAATTTTTTTAAACTTTAACTTTCTTGAAAACGTCGAGTTTTTTGAATGGATAACTTTTTCTCAAAATTTCGACTGTATTTCAAAATTTTGAAAAAGGTCAATTATTTTTTTTGAAAAATACGGTTTTTTTCAATGTTCGACATTTTTCAAAATTTTCACTTTATCCAGAATTTGACATTTTTAAAATTTTTAGGTTTTTTTCAACCTTTCGACTTTTTTTGAAAATGTGAATCTTTCTAACAATTTCGACTTTTTTAAAATTTTGATTTTCAAACATTTCAGTTTTTTTAAAAACTCGACAATGAAGAGTTTTTATTAGGTTATTTCGTGAATGGTTGGGATGCTTCCAAAATTTTGACTTTATTTTAAAAGTTTGATTTTATGTCAAAAATGGGAGCTTTTTATTAAAAATTTAAAATGTTTCCAAAATTTCCACCTTTTTTTTGTAAACTTTCACTATTTTTAGGTATCGACTTTTCCGAAAATCTGTATCGTCAACTTTAAAAAATGTGGCCTTTTTTAAAATTTGAACTATTAAAGGAAGTTTTCCAAAATTTCGACTTTATTTTAATATCATGTCAAAAATGGGACTTTTAGATTTTTTAAAAAATTGTATTTTTTTTTTGGAAATCTCAACTTTTTTGAAAATATTCACTGTTTGAACATTATTACTTATTTAAAAATGTAGTTTTTTAAAAGCTGTTTTTTTTAAATTTCGAACTTTTTCCAGTTTTTTCCAAATTTTCACCTTATTTTCAAAATTTCGATTATTTTTTTCTGAATTTCAACTATTTTGAAATTTTTTTAAAAAGTCGAAGTTCCGAGAAAAAGGTTTGAATCAAATCTGCAACTTTAAAAAAAAATGGCTTTTTTAAAATTTTCACTATTAATGGAGATTTTTCCAAAATTTCGATCGATTTCAGATTTTTTTGAAAACTTGACAATAACTTTTGATATGGTCACTTCGTGAAAGGTTGGGATTTTTTCAAAATTTCCACTTTATTTCAAAGTTTTGATTTCATCTTAAAAATGGGACTTTTTAAGACTCGACTTTTTCTCAAAATTTCAACTTTTTTCCAACTTTCCACCTTTTTTGCAAGCTTTAACTATTTTTTTCAGTTTCGACTTTTCTAAAAATCTAATTTTTTTGAAAATATCGATTCTTTTTTGAAAATTACAATTCTTCAAAATTTAGATTTTTTCCCCAAAAAGTTTTAGTTTTTTTTGGAAATCTCAACTTTTTTAAAATATTCACTTTTTGAATATTATTTTTTCTTAAAATGTAGTTTTTTGAAACCTGGCTTTTTAAAAAATTTCGACTTTTTAAGTTTTTTTTCAAATTCTCACCCTATTTTCAAAATTTTATTTATTTTTTCTTAATATCCACTATAGATATTTTAGGAACAGGCGAATTTTTCAAAAAATTACCAAAAAAAAAAATTACCAAAAAGTTACAAAAATTCGAAGTTTCGTGAAAAAGGCTACAATAAAATCTTTAACTTTAAAAGAAAGTGGCTTTTCTTGAACTATTAATGGGATTATTCCAAAATCTTGACTTTATTTTAAAAATTTGATTTCATGTCGAAAATGGGACCTTTTAAGGCTTGACTTTCTCAAAATTTTCATTTTTTTTAAACTTTGACCATTTTTAAGTTTCGACTTTTCGGAAAATCTATATTTTTCAAAAATATTTTATTTTAACTTTTTTTTTGAAAATTTCGACTATTATGATTATTTAAAATTTCAAAATTTTTTAAATGACTAGAATTTTTTAAAAATTTTGCCCATTTTTAATTTTTTTGAAAATTTCGGATATTCCCAAGCTTTCGATTTTATTAGGAAAATTTCGATTTTCTTTAAAATTTCGACCTTTTTTGAATTTCTCGACTATTTTGTAAAATTCCGAATCTTTCTGAAAATTTGGCAATTGTTGGTCACATCTGGACTTTTTTTAGAATGCTGGCATTCTTTAACATTTCGATATTTTTTTGTAAATTTCGACATTTTTTTTAGATTTTTTTTATGCAAATTTTCAATCAAAAACTTAGACTTTAATGTTAAAGTTTCTTTAAAAATTACAATTATCGAAAATGTCTACTTTTCTTTGGAATGTTGACTTTTCTGCCGATAATGGTTTTTTTGAACTTTTAGGTAACTTTTCGCATTTTTAAAAATTTTGAATTATTTTGAAAATTTCGCTTTTTTTCAAATTTTTCAATATTTTGAAAATGTGGACTTTTCCAAATGTTTATATATTTTTTCAAAATTGTGATCTTTTTTAAAAATTTTGAAATGTCCATTTTTCAAAATTTTTGAAATATTGTCCATTTTTTAAAATTTTCTCTTTGAGAAATTTTGATTGTCTATGAAAATTTCGACAGTCTGTTTTTCCAAATTTGTTTTATTCTGGGAATTTGCAATTTATATAACTTCGAATTTTTACAAATTTCCCTTTTCCTGAAAATTTCTAATAATTTTGAAGAATATGACTCTAAATTGTCGACTTTCCATGTTTATGTTCAGTTCAAGATGATAGCAAGAAGATAGACGAAACGCGTTAGAGCAACCTTTGTTGTGTTTTTAAATCTTTCTTGGTTTCAGGGGACAAGATTTGTATTTCAATTTTTGAAGATAACCAAGGACCAGCAGTCCGTTCCACCAAACAAATAATGTTTATATTTTTTCAAAATCTGGACCTTTTTTCTGAAAATTTTCAAATTTAGTATATTTCCCAAAAATTTTTTAATCTTGAAACTTCAAATTGTCGTAATTTTGATTTTTTGCAAAATTCGAGTGTTCCTGTAAATGTTTAAATTTTGAACGAACTATACAAAACAAATTCGAAACGAAATTTCGATTTTAAAACTGGCATTTTAAAAAGGAACGTTTTTCAAGTTTAAACTGAAAAACTTCAAAAAAAAAGTAGAAAGTTAAATGAATTTTCGAGTTTCAAATCTATAACAATGTTGAAAAAAAAATAGTACAAAGCGAAATTTTTTGACTGTGTGCAGGAAATGTTCCTGTACATTTATTTCTATTTAAACATAGCAAGTGCCAAATTAAAGCCAAAATTTCGAGTTTAAAACTTAAATTTTTAGAAGCTAAAAGAAAAAAAATTGTAAAAGGTCAAAATATGTACTGCTCACCGACAACAATTTGGATAAATTTAGAAAATAACGGTCTCAAAAGAAAGTTGCAATTCCTAGAAAAAAATTATCATTTTAAAGTCAAAGTCGAAATTTTCAAGGAAAATTCAACACTACCTAGAAGTCAAAATTTAAAAAAAAAACCTGCAATTTGTAAAACCAATGAGAATTTGAATTAAAACTCGAAATTTTGGAGAAAGCGAAATTAAATTTCAAGTCGAAATTATGGAACGTTAACATTAAAAAAAAAACTCAAAGTTGTGGACTTGAAATTGAGATTCTAAGAGAAAACTGCAAACGCGTAGTTTAAGAAAAAAAGTTGCAATTTCTAAATTTCAAAAAAAAATCCATATTTTGATATCATAGCCAACATTTTGAAAAAAAAGGCCGTTACAAACTTTGAGTTTTATTTTTGGAAAAAAAGAGAGAACTGAAAGTATAAGGTCAATGCTTCGAGAAAAAAGTTGAAACTTCGAAATAAATACAAAATTAAAAAAATTAATAACAATGAAAATGGTTAATCGCAAGTCGAGTTTTGTAAAAAGAACTGGAGTTCATTATGGAATTTTTTAAAAAAAGCGACCTTTCGAGATTAAAATTCAAACTTCGGAAAAAAAAATCAATATATTATGCAAAAACCGAAATTTTTAGTTTTAAATCAAAACCTTAGGAAAAAGTAATCGTTTAAACTGAGTTTTAAGAAAATACTCGAATTTTGTAAGATCAAAAATTAATTCACAATAATGATTATAATTGTCAATTTATATTAGTCTTGAACCCAAAAGTAGAAAAAAATCTACAAAAAAGCCAACATTTTGAGTTTAAAGCTAAACTTAAAATTTCGAGGAAAGAAAATCCTTGACCTTCAAGATTAAAGTGCAAATTTCAAAGAAAAAAGATCGACATGACAAGTTTAAACTAAACATTTTGACGTAAACGTAAAAAATGTAGAAGCCGTTTCAATTGGACATTTTAAGCAGAAAAAAAATTTGTAACTAAGAGGTCAAAATTTCCAGATTAAAGTCAAAGTTCCGGAAAAAAGGAAAATCGTAGAAAAATTCAAAAATATAGGTTCAGACACGAAAACTTCAGAAAAAAAAACGAAATTTAATTAAAGCTTCAATTTCAAATCTGGAAAAGAAAATATAAACCGAAATTTCTAGTTTAAACAAAAAATTTCGATAAAAAAAGTAAAAAATTAAGTCGAAATTTGCAAACTAAAGAGAAAATGTTTAGAAAAATTAACTTTTGAGTTTTATTTTCAGAAAAAATAAATAACGTCAATACTTCGAAAAAAAGTCGAAATTTGAAAAATTAAAAATTAATAACAATAATAATAATGATAACTGCAAGTCGGGATTTGTGAAAAAAATTCGAGTTCATTATAAAATTTCTAAAAATAGGCGACCTTTAGAGATAAATGTTCAAATTACGAAAAAATAATCAATATTTCTTGAAAAAAATCGCAATTTTAGTTTCAAATCAAAATCTTAGGAAAAAGTAATCATTCAAATCTAGAATTTTGAGAAAAAACTCGAATATTTTAAGATCAACTATTAATATACAGTAATGATTGTAATAATTATCAACTTAATTTCCACAAATTATTTGAGAAAAGAATTTCTAAAAACTTGGAATTTGTAGAAAAAATCCAATTCAATATACGAATACTAAACAAGGGCGAAATTTCGACACAAAAGACGAAAAAAAAAATCAAGAAAAGTGGATGAGTAGAAATCTAAGAAGTTATAAAAATTACAGTCGGCAGTCGAAATTTCGAGAATACAAGTCGAAACAAAGGAAGTAACACCGAAATTCGAAAAAATGGTTTGAAAAGATCAACATTTTATGTGTAGGGTTAACATTTTAGGAAAAACAAAAAAATAGAAAGACATTAGGGTGAACTTTAAAATAAAAGTCGTTAAACATCGCTTACAAAAACCAAGTTAGGAAAAAGCTCATAATTTGTATAAAAAGACTTCTTCGAAATTTCAAGGTAAAAAGACGATTAGTTAGTTGAAATTTCCAAATTCGAAATTATACCAAAAGGAAAAAATCAAAGTCCAAAATGAAAATAATTATGATAATAATAATAATGATGATGATAAATAAGCTGTCATGTCTGGATACAGAATTTCAGGTAAAAAAGTCAATATTTAAAGATTAAGGTCGAAATTTCGAAAAAAAAAAAAAATGAAAACTGTCAAAATTTAAGTTCGAAAAATTTGGAAATTTCGGGAACAAAATAAACGTCACTTAAACTCGGAACTTTGAGAAGAAGGTTAAACATTTTGAGAAAAATTCGCAATGAGTCAAAAAAAACACGCAAATAAAGTTAAATTCAAAAATAATCAGAAAAAAAAACCGCGTCAATCGGCCGACATTCGAAATTTAAGATACGTACCGCTGTTGTTGGCGCCTCTAACCGCCGTGTTGGATCGCATAATTCTGGCTCTGGTGCGGGTGATCTGTCTGCTGCTACCTCCCGTTGGCTTGCTGCTGCCGCCACCGCCTCCACCGCCGCCGCCAGCACCATTGCTGTTGCCGGTACCGCCGCCTGCGCCGCTACTGCCCGAACTGCACAACAACCAATGTCTTGGTTGTAGAAATTCGACATTAAGCACAAGAAAATTGCGTGTGTAGTGTTAGACGGTTACTTGCCTAGTTGAAACGTTGGGTGTCCCAATATTGTGTAGTGAATGTGCGCAAAAAAAAATCATTAAATGGGTAGTCCCACGTGAAGGTGATTTTTAGGTGTTTTAACAAGTTGCTCCTTGTCACAGAATTGGAACCGTAACCAATCCAACCGAGTAGTAGGTTTGTTTACATTTGGGTGCATTCACATCAAGCATTTCATATTTTTGTTTAAAGTTAAATTTTCAGTATTTTCAGAATACATATCAGAGAAAAGAGAAGATGAGAGAAGAATAAGAAGCAAGAGGAAGGACCGAGAAGAAGGGGGGTAAATAGAGAAGAGATGATGTAAGAAATAAAGGAAAGAAAAAGGAAGTAGGCGAAGATAAGAGAATTCAAGAGAAGAATAAAGAAGAGAACAGGAAGAGAAGGACAGGGAAGTAAAGGGAAGCGAAGAAAAGGGAAGAGAACAGGGAGGAGAAGAGAAGAAAAGGAAAAAGAAGACGAGAGAAGAGGAGAGAAGAGAAGGGAAAGGAAGAAAAGGGAAGAGAAGAGAAGGGAAAGGAAGAAAAGGGAAGAGAAAAGAAGAGAAGGGAAAGGAAAAAAACGGAAGAGAAGAGAAGAGAAGAGAAGGAAAGAGAAAGAAAGAGAAGGGAAAGGAAGAAAAGGGAAGATAAGAGAAGAGAAGAGAAGGAAAAGGAAAGAAAGAGAAGGGAAGGGAAGAGAAGGAAGGAAAAGAGAAGGGAAGGAAAAGGGAAGGGAAGGAAAGAGAATTGTGGAGAAGAGAAAAGAGGAGTAGAGGAGAGGAGAGAAGAGAAGGGGAAGGGCGCGAGAGGAAGAGAAGAGAAGGATCAAGGGGAAGGGAAGGGTGAGGAAAAGAAGACAAGTGGGGAGAGAAGAAAGGAGAAAAGGGAAGAGAAGGGAATAGAAAGGAAGATGTCAACATATTAAAGGTAAAATGACTCATCCATACTAAGTAACCAAACGCTGGCTGTTATTTGAATTTTTGAATTTTACAAATTCCCAGTAATCCATTAACTGAAAAGGTGAGCTTCAATAAATGCAGTTACTTACTTTTTCGTGGAGTCGGATTTGCTCAAATCCAAACGGTCCGATAGAACATTGTAGGAAAGTCGACAAACGCGTCCATCATCGAGCAAAAGGCCGATATGCGAAGGTCCCATACATATTTTCTTGATCCCAGAACGTAAATTCAGAAGACCTGAATGTAAGTTGTGTCCTAATCGGTTTATACGATCTGCGACCTCCTTGATTCTGCAAAATAACTGTATTTAATGACAACTCAACAAAGAAAGACTAAAGGGGCAACGACGCTTGAACTTTTCATATAGCGTGTCCCACAGGACGTGGTATAACACGAGTATCATCTTAATTAGTGCAGACAGAACGTCGCTTAAATGGGCAAAGTGGTGCGGAATTTTACACCCATCAATATGCCATTGAGAAAACAATTGAATACTGGCTTGTTTAGCTTTTATTAATAAAAAAATGAATAACGTCAAAAAATCGAGGAAAACATCGAAACTTTCAGTTCATCATTAAGAAAAAAAAATCGAAATTTCGAATTTAGAGTTCAAATTTTAATTAAAAAAGGGAAATTGTGTGTAAAAATATGTTTAAATAGGCATAAATTTTGTATTTAACACCAAAATCTAAAAATTTGAGGGAAAATATCTCAAGATTGACTTACGAGACTAAAATTCAAATTTCGAAAAAAAAAAAAAAAATTTACACCGCAAGATTTAACTCAAGATTTCGACTTAACGTAAAAATTTAGGAAAAACCCATTGAAATTGGACCTTTGTAGCAGAAATTTGAAGAAAACATTTGCAATTTGTAAGAAATTATCAAAATTTCTACAAATTTCGGAAAAAGAGACGCAGTTGAAAATTTCAAAATAATACGTTCAGACTAGAAAATTTCAAAAAAAAAAAGACAAAATGTAAAGCTTAAATTCCAAATTTGGAAATGAAAAGGAAAAACGAAATTTCGAATTTAAAAACACAATTTCGTTAAAAAAATTTAACTTTGGTCGAAGTTGGCAAATAAGAGCTGATTTTTAGAAAAAGCCGAAACTTCCTCTGCATCAAAATTTAAGGAAAAATTCTGAACATGGACTTCTTATAATAAATTTTGAGAAAATATGGAAAATTTTGAAAGAAAAATCGAAATTCGAATTCATAGTTGAAAGAAAAATTATGAAAAAACTAAAAATATCGAGATTAAACTAGAAACTTTCGAAAAAATTTAGATTATAATCTTAAATCAAAAAAAAAAAATTGCACAAAAGCCAAAATTTTCAGTTTAAAGCAAAACTTAAAATTTTGAGGAAAGAAGATCCTTGACCTTCAAGATTAAAGTCCAAATTACGAAAAAAAAAATCGATATGGCAAGATAAAATTCAAAATTTCGACTCTAACGTCAAAAATTTGGGAAAGCCGTTTTAATTTAACATTTTAAGCAGAAATTTTGAGAAAACATCCAAAATCTGTAAATAAATGGTCAACATTTCCAGATTAATATCAAATTTTCGGAAAAAAGAAAAGAAAAATTCAAAAATATACATTCAGATTTTAAAATTTTAGAAAAAAATACGTAATTTACGTAAAACCTCAATTTCAAATTTCGAAATGAAAAGGTAAATCGAAATTTCGAATTTAAACACAAAATTTCGGTTAAAAAAAGTGTAGAAATTTTAACTCTGGTCAAAATTTGCAGATGAGAGGAAATTTTCAGAAAAAGCAGACATTTTTATCCTGCCTCAAAATTTATGGAAAACCTGTTACAAATTGATTTTTTATCATAAATTTTGAGAAAACATATTTTGAAAAAAAAATCGAAATTCAAACTCATAGTTAAAATATTAGGAGAAAAAGTAAAAATATCGAGACTCAACTGCAAACTTTCAACAACAAAAAATTTAGATTCGTCTTAATTCCAAAAATAAAAAAATCTGCAAAAAAACCAAAACTTAAAATGTTGAAGAAAAACCAAAGTTGAGCAAGACAGGGACGGGCAAAACAAAATTTGGGGCCCTTTCACACAAGAATATACAAATTTACTGCAAATTAAAAAAAAATAGTAAAAAAAAGGCTAAAAATCAAAATTACAGAACATGACCTTTATTTGGTATTATTAAAGAAAAAACAATTTATTGCTTGCTAAAAAAATCGATGTCTCATGAAAAATGATTAATTTTAATTTATAAAATCTAAAAAAATAATGAAGGTAAAACAATATTTTATTTTTATATCGGCGCCCCAGGCAGTCGCCCGGCTTGCACGCTCCCTTATTCAGCGCTGGACCAAGATTAAATTCGAAGAAAAAAATCGATATGACATGATTAAACTCAAAATTTCGACTTTAACGTCCAAAAAGTAGGAAAGCCGTTTAAATTGGACATTTTAAGCAGAAATTTTGGGAAAACGTACAAATTTGTAGGAAAAAGGTGAAAAATTCCCGAAAAAAAAAAGGAAAGCCATAGAAAAATTGAAATTTATAAGTAGGGTCGGACTTTTGAGAAAACGGTAGAAATTACAAGTTTTAAAAAGAACATTTTGGGAACAGAAAAAGGACCTGAAAATTTCAAATTCAAATCGGAAAATAAAGGTGAACATGTTGAGAAAAAAATATGAAATTTTAACTTCAATTAAAATTTGTCCACGAATAAGGAAATTTGAGAAAAAAAAATATCGAGTTTGTAATGTTGTTTAGGGGAAACTTAAGATTGAAATTTTTAGCAGAAATTTTTAAAAACATTCGACATTTGTAAATAAACAGTCGAATTTTTTAAATTAAAATCAAAATTTCGAAAAAAAAAGTAAAAAAAAATTCAAAGTTTTATATTCAAACTCCAAAAAATTACGTATTTAAGCACTATATTTTGTGCAAAAAGAAAAATTTTTAAAGGTTAAATCTGCAGATAAAAATAAAACATATTAAAATAAAATCGAAATATCGAGTATACACGAAATTTCGATTAAAATAAAATTTTAACTTGAGTCAAAATTCAACCCATAAAAGTAGAAATTTTGAGAAAAATTTCCACTGTTAAGTCAAAATTTGAGGAAAAAGCGGTGAAAGTTTGCAAAGGAAGAGTCTAAATTTGCATACTAAAAATCAAAGTTTCGAAAAATTAAAAATTTTATATTCAAACTCTGAATTTTGAGAAAGAAGTAAAAATTGCTACTTTAAGTGCAGTATTTAAAAAAAAAAAAGACATTTACGGCTCTTTCACACGGAGAGCCATAAGGCTCGCACTCGCGAGCGAGCGGACGGCTCCCAAGATTGAAATGCAAAGAGTACAATGGAGTTTTCACACGGGACGCACGGGACTTTACATTGAATGTAGGAGCGAAAAAAGCTCGCGCTCGCGAGTGCGAGCCTTACGGCTCTCCGTGTGACAGCCGTTAAAGACTAAAACTAAAAATTGGCGAAGCATCTGCAAAAGAATTAAAACGTCGAGTTTTAATATAAAAGTTCGACAGAAAAGTAAAAATCTTAACTGTAATCAAAATTTACAGCTGAAAGTGAAAATTTTGAGAAAACATTCGACATTTGCAAGGAAAATGTCGAAATTTCCAGATTAAAATAAAAATCCTGAAAAAAGAAAATCTGTAGAAACATGCAAAAATTTAGGTATAAATTTGTAAAGAAAAAATGTAAATTTCCAGATTAATATCAGTTTCGAAAAAAAATTGTGGAGAAATTCAAAATATTACGTTCAAATCTAATTTTAACGAAAAAAAAACCTACGTCATTCTTATGTTTTTACTAAAATTGTAACTTTTAAAGTCGAAATTTCTATTATTTTTTCCATATTTCCAATTTCGTCTACTGATATTGACTAAAGTTAAACTTGGAATTTTAAAAAAATAGGAGAAATCACAAGTTAAAGACATTTTGAGAAAAGGAGGCAAATTTTAAAGTTTTCAATTAAAAACTGGAAACGAAAGGGAATACGCGATCGAATTTAAATACAAAATGTCAATAAAAAGGTGGAAAATTTAACTTTAGTCAAAATCTGCAAAAGAAAGTGGAAATTTTGAAATCAAAGCGAAACTTTAAATTTAAAGTCGAAATTTCATGGAAAAAGTTAAAAAGTTGAAGTCTAAATTCGAACTTCAAGCAAAGTAATTTAAGCCGAATTTAAAAAAAGACAAAATCTCTAGAAAAGTCCGAAATTTGAGTAGGATGCAAAATACACAATTTCTAGGAAGACGTTAATAGTAAAATCGTTTTTGAAATTTTGGTTTTAAAGGCTACATTGAAAAACGAAAGTTTGTCGAAATTTTATGTTCCCAACCAAAAACTTTGAATCCGAACGCCACCTAGTTAATCATATAAAATTTAAAATTTTGGTCTCCTGCATTTTTTGATGCAACTAAACGTTTGCAATAAAATCGTGCTCGACAAAAGGAGTGTGTTTTCAAAATCAATTTAACAAAAATTAGACTTTTACATTTGTTTAATAGACTGCCTTAATTATTTTTAGAATAAATGATGGAAATGTCCTCTCCCTGCTGAAGTATATACCCCATTGTTCTCCGCATAGATGTCGAACACGTGCAGCTAACATGGGGTACATTTTAGAACACATATTCACAAAAAGTCCTAATTTGGCCACAAAAATGCGCCTTTAAAATATTTAAATTGAATTTTGAATCATCCTGTATATTGGGATCGTATTCCAAAACTGCCACAAGAAATGCAGGTTTACCACGAAATATGTATTTTAATTCCATTTGATTCCAAGCATTTACATTCACATAATTGTTACTGATACGAACAGATTGTTTAAAAGGTTTTTTTACAAAGATAGACAAAAACATTCCTAAGTAAAATTCGCCTACAATTCGGCTTCTATACAATTAATATTTTCATATTAATTGAAAAAATGTTGGGGATTAATGTAAATATACGTAATTAATTGAAAGGGAGAATTCAATGACAAGAGACAAGTGCATTTCGGGAAATCGTGGAAAATTTGCAACACCAATTACTTACTACACACCAATTAACAGAGGACGAGTTTATATTTCAATGTAAAATCGTCCTCTGTTTATTTTAGGTTACATAAATGTAACGCGTTCAAGGTAAGTTGTCTCCAAGTGAAACTACACCTTAAATCCCTTTGTATCGCCCTTGTTTAATAAACGAATACGGAGCTAACATTCAAAAAAGGGCAAGACAGTTATCAGATGAATCTACAAGATGAAGGAACGCTTAGGTAAAATAATTTCTACGAAATAATCCTCAAAATTTTGGTGGCAAAATTTTACTAAATGAAAGTTCAAACGGCACTTTCGCACATCGGAACCACTAGACAATCCCAAATAAATGCTAATAATTCATGCACAAACCCATGCTAATGATAGTATGTCTTGTTTACCTGTCATTAAACTGTTCATCGCTGCCTGGTAAAGGGTGAACAACATAATGTAAAGATGCCATGTTTAGGAACACTCGCAATGCGTTTTATTCAAAATAATGAGAATAATTGCACAATTTCAATATATTTCGCATGATTCACGAACAACACATCGCCATGTTTTTACTAGAAACTTTGGTTCAAGTTAGTTTAATAAAGTGAAGTTATTTGACAGATAAAATCCCTAGAAATTAGAATGTCAATGGGCTCATAGAGTAAAATATTAAATAGATCAACGGCAACAGAGGAAAATTTGATTTGGTTTTGACGTCATATGCGTTGATTTTATTCCTGATGTAGATGTCGCTTTTATCTCTTTTTTTATATGATATTATTTCGCCTTTTACATTATAAAGCGAAAGCCGAACATGTTTTTTGAATGGATGACTAATGCTTCACCTAAATACATCCTAGAAAACTTTCTTTTTACCTTTTTTGACCCTATGTTTACAATTCAGAGTGTTTTTCCAGCTTTTCACAAGGTTGTATATGTTTGTGTGGATAAAGATTTGTAGTTTCTCCAACAGTGAATTCAAACTGACATTTTTGTCACTTTTCGTAAGCGAAATATATTGATTACTATCCAAAAATATTAATCGGTTTTAATTAATTCGTATTTGGTATTTCTAATTGTGCAAAGTTGTTAAGAATATTGCAATAGAGATGGAATATGATAGATTACACGTCTTCCAGTAAGTATTAATGGCTTTTTTTAAGCTTGCGGAAGATTAGATGGAGGTACATTTTGTGATTATGTTAATGTATTCCCAGTAAAAGTACTAATGTTTATTATTTTAGGTTTCTTAGTTGGAATGATAGCTATAGTATTTTTTTTACTAAAATGCTTATGCATGTGTAGACTAAGTTGGTGAGTATTCATTGGTGTAGCATTTGAATTTCGAAATCAAACCATAATTAAATCAAACATTTTCTAAGAAATAGTACAGATCTAACTAAATTTATTTTTCAATTAACTATATTTCTTTTACTCGGTACAACAATAATATTTTGCATACAAAAACAAAGTTTTTTAAAAAAACTTCAAAAAACCTTGGCTTAATATATTTCCTTCCTGTTGATTTAATTTCAATTATCATAAAAATGCTAGCTAGTTAAAATTTCCAAGTAGCTTTTATGCATAACTATTTAATTATTTATTCACTTAAAATTCTGTCAAGGATCCTAGGTCTACTTAGTCCACAGGGCTGAAAAAAAGTTCTACAGCTAAACAATTATCTTTAAATTATTGTTCTTGTTTTTGCACACATGAAAATAAACTTTATTGAGAAAAATAGAACTTTTGTTAGTCGAATCTCCCCATCACAAAAAGCTATTTACGCCACTGTTTTGGCTACTTGATTTTAGGCGAATTTGTTGTCAGTTCCCATAGAAATAACTCAAAATTACTGACAATTAATGAACACAGTCAAAATTGCAAAATTCTAAGCCAAATTCATAGTGTCTTACGTTAAATTTACATTCAAGCTCCAAAAAGCGCGTCCACGTGTATCAACAAACCTCGACCATCCAGCTACAACGAAAGCAACAGGAGGAACGCTTCCGTCACATGGCCGTGCAGACAGTCCCTCTGGAACTCTTCTCAGTCAAGGAGCGACAAGACAAAACACCGATATCTGCCAGACAGGAGGAGATCCCTCCTATACAAAGCCGCAACGACGGAACTAAACGAGTGCCAGAGTCGAACGAAAAGACCAAGAAGATGGTCAAGAAAACCCACAAGAAGAGATCGTATTCGCCGCCGCATAGTGGATCGTCTGACGCAGAAAGGTCGGAAGAGGCTAGAGCTTTTAGGTACAGATATCGCAAAAAACCTCATAAGGTTGTATGTCCTGATCTCGACAAAGGTGTGGATAATGGTTCGAGCAGTAGTTCAACAAGTAGTACTTCCTCATGTAGCGGATCATGCCCAGTCAGAAAGAGCAGGTACACCACCACGATAACAAGGCAGATTTGTCAGAGTCGAAATTTTGAGAAACAAGGGGAACCCTTGGGTAACGCTAGCGGAGACTATTTTGTGCGAGCAGAAGAAAATGTCCCTAGAAATTTCAAGGAAGTTCCTCGGAAGCTAAGTAAAAAGCAAGAAGAGTTTCTCGAAAAGTTAGAGGTATCAAAACTCTACAATAAAGATTGGTTGCAACCTAAAGCCAATACTAATTGTACCAATGACTGTGAGAAGAGTTTAGTCGATAAAACTGATCAAAATGATAGCAAAAATTCGTAATTTGATTGTTTAAAATGTCCAAATGAATTTTATACAGTGTGCAAGGTTGTTGTATTTTATTTAATTCGTCAATGTTCTGTGAGGGGTCTAAAGTCTAAACGTTGTAACGTGTAATGTCATCTGTGACAAAATAAACCATATTGAATATTTCATGATTTGTTTTTGCTTTCACGTTAAAGTACGACAGCCAAAGTTCCAACATTAAAAAAAGGGATTATATCAGGCAGGGAAAAATTAGGTTGGGCAGGGCTGGGATAGGTTCCAATTCAAATGATCATATTACAAATAAATTTTAAGGACTAGGGGTCGGAATAGCAGTTGTAGGATAATTAAGATTAGAGTAGGGAAAAATATTGGAAAGCTAATTTCCCTTTCAAACATGTTCTTTAGGTTGTTTCGAAGGAGTCTAGAAAAATAACCAAAAATCTGAGTTCGGGAACTCTTTTAGGGTTGCAATTTTATTTGCATTAAGTCTAAGTTGCATCAATATTTAATTTCAAGTTCTTCTCATCTTATCACTGAAATTGTTACAATATTAATTCACTTCTAAGAATACTAGTCACTTTCTCTGGCTTCGCCCAGATGGACAATGTCTTGAGAGTCTAGACTACAATGTGTTCTTGTATTAAATGCGATAAATTAATTGTCTGTGTAGTTTTATTAGTACAGTAAGTATCCGCTTAACGCTGCTCCGTTTAGCGCTGTTTCGGTTTAACGCTTTTTTATTGGAATAAAAATTGTAGACACTATTGGACTTCCCCTAAATTTAAAGTACATACAACATACATATATGCAGTGGCGGCTGGTGTATAGGCACTGTGGAACTGCAGCACCCCCAATTTCGCTTACGAATTTTTTTTCTCAAGATTTTCTGAACACTTTTAATTACACAATTTTTTGTAGAAATTTTAAATTTTCTCTGATTTATTTTTATAGAAATTTTAGGTATTTTCACGAAGTTACAACATTTAAAAATCTGCTTTTTTGATCAAATCACATTTTCGAAAACTAATTTTTGTAAGAATTTTGAGAAAGAAATCAATATTTCGAGCATTTTACTGTTTCTCTAAAAAATAGGTTAATACGTTATCTTCGAATTCTGACATCAAATCTTATTTTGTATGAAAATTTTGAGTTTTTTTCAGACATTTCGATTTTTTTTAGGAAATGATCTTTTCTGCAAAGTTTCCATTTCTCCTAAATACTGTAATGAGCGACCAGCCGTTTGCGACCATAACCAGTGATTGTATATAGTTTTTCAAAATTGTAGAATTTTGCTCATCTTTAAAAATTTTCGAAGAATAATTTACTTTCGATTTTCGGACCAATTTGTCTACGTTGTGTTTAAAATTATTTTATTCCAATAAATTGTAACCCCAGCTCGTAGAGTCGACAGGGAAGTGTTATCAAATTCAAACAACAATTGACCTCAACGTTTTATTACAATTGGTCAAAAAATAAATCAACAAAATTTCAAGTTTGTGATTTTCAAGTGTTTTTAAATATAATACAACAAAATAAAAGTGAACCTGTTTGTTTCAACTTGTTTAAATTTGCCGGACACAGATCTGAGAAAAATATTTCTTTAGAAAATTAAGAGAATTCCTTAAGCACAAATAATCTGACATTCTTTATTTAACTCTTTCGCTCGTATATGGTGCGTCGGTTATTAATTTCCCAAAGTTTATTTTAACCCTAATAATCGCAATGCTTTCCCCAGCTGGGCCATTTAGTTTGTACTCGAAGGTTTTCAAACCAAATGCAGCTAACTTGGTACCTGATTATCGGTGGGTGTTCGCTGGTTAGTTTGTACACAGAGGTTCTCAAACTATTTTCAGGTGTCTGTTTTATTCCCCAATTCTTTTGTGTTTTTGTCGCTTCCTAATTCAAGCATACTTCACATAGCATACAGTTTCCTGTTAAAGCTTTGAGCTAACAATATCCAAAGGATAATGCTACGAGAAAATGGAGCTCAAGCTTGGAAATGAAGTTGTGATTTATCGTAATAAATCAAATTTATAAATGTTGATTCAATCTTACAGATCTCTCGTTTTCTCACTCTTTCTTTCTTTCCTTTGTTAACTTATTCCTTTGTTTGTTTTCTGTTTTTCTCATACCAAACTCAATCATTCGAACTCAAACCAGTGTGATAAAATAGACTAGAAATATTGTTCAGATTTCGTAGAAACTTTCTGAGCAGAATTTTCCCTTCCAACACTACATCTACTTCTACGGCTACTGTTCTAATAGAAGGGGCGTTTTCTGGCTTAGAAAGTGGCTAAGCTTGACTTAGCACAAAAAAAAACATTTAAATTAAAGTTAGAAACTGGCAAGAAGTTCTCATTTCTTTCGTCAAAACATTTCCCTAACGAGAGCTGATGCTGATACTGCTCGTCCACTTACGTTAGTACTCCCCATTTGTCAACAGATCTATAAGGCTCTCTTTGGGCCAGGTTGTCTTGTCCTATATTTTTGGGATTCAAGCAACCTACGAAGGAGAATCTGCGAATGAGGTAGCACTAGGTGAATACACCAAAACAAGAACTAGGTAAGAGCTCACTGTGGCTTATGCTTCTAGGATGTTAAGGTGTACAATGCCCACGTTTCTAGAACTTGCAGAACATCATCAGTAAAACCCAAATATATGTGTCTGCTGCCAGTTGCCGGACCTTTGTGGTGATGAGTATAAATTATTTTGGAACCCCTGGAAACTCAGCTTCCAACAGCAGAACACTAAGATCGACCTTAAGGAAATGAAAATGTTTGTATGAAGCGAATGCGCTTTATTTTTTTTTCGTTTTCTTGCCTTTGTAATTTTTTATTTCGTTTTATTTTTGTTTCCTTTTTTTTTTTGAAACTGAGACTGGTAGTTGCACCAGTCAGCGGTAGGGTTCTTGGCCCTATAATAATTTTCTAACAACGGCTTTCTCATTCATTCGGTTTGTTGTGGAATTTTTAAATTCCTTTCTCTTTTTTTTGTGTACGCCCCCCAACCCCATATTGATCAAAATTAGGAACAAGTATCTCTCAAATTTTAGGAAAAGTTAATTAAATCATATAAGAGCGAAAAACCATCAAACAAATTCATTAGACATTTTAAAATTTACTTGCCTATTTTTTTCGTAGCAAACATCACACAAATGGCACAAGAACTTCACGTTGAACAGGAATAGAAATTGTTTTTTTTTGTGTTCATTCACCTTAATTAGCACAAACAGAAGTATTTTTTTTTAAACTCCCGTATTTCGTACTCGTTTGCATAACTAGTTTCATCGAAGTTCCGTGTTTGATTATCTTAAAGTTGGTCTTTTTTGTGTTTTATCTTCACGTCCCCCTACCCTTAATTTTTGGGACCCGAAAGACATCCTCTGCATCTCGCTAGAGGGCATGAGGATGCAGAATTTCTACTAATTTAAATATTTCTAATCCAAATTAGCCCTTAAATAAATTTTGAAAAGGATTCTTAAAGTGCATATCAAACTGCAAACCCCTTTTGAATAATGTCGTCCCTTTATCTTGCAAGTTTTACTTCGATAATTGAAATTTAAATAACTTACAATTGTACGTGTTTATAAGGGCGTTTTTTGAACGTCAAATTCCTTCAGTCTACCACCACAGGGTCTTACCGAGATATTTGCTACGGTCGCCGTTATTGACATGTTACCCTTATTTATTACTTTACTTTTCAGCGGTCCTTTAAAACTAACATGTTATTTTACTCAGTTTAGGTATCTGTGCTTGAAACAAACCAGGCCTAACAAATAACCTTTATTTAATTTGTGAACGCTAAGAAATCTGTTTCTCACGCAAAACGTTATGTTACAAAGAATTTTATATAGTACAATATTTGTAGATTTAATATTTCCAAGAAAATATTGAATAAAATTCAATTAAATAAAACAACGAGGAAATAGAACAGTTTAGTAGAACTCGACTCACCACAATACTTTATAAAAACAAATTTTCTCGCAATTTTTATTTTTCCTGAAAGTGTTCTTAAAATTTCTTTCAGAAATTCCTGCTTCTCCAGTTTTTTTTGTGTTCCTCTAATTTGCTTTGAAAATGTCAAGTTATTTCACCACACTTTGACCACTTAAAGTTCATTTTATTTTGTAGTTTTAACAGAAAATGTTTGGAAAAAGACACTGAAAGTTCTATAAAAATTTCAACATTTTGGGGAATACAAAAAACTTCAATTTTTTTGTAGAGATATTTCAAATTTTTTTCATATTTCTATAAGAAATTTTGCTTTCTTTTTCTGTGCAATTTGTGTTTTTCTCTAAACATTTTATAAATAGATTTTTTTTGACATTTCGACTTTTCCTGGAAATTTTGATCTTAAAATATTTTTTCTTGTAGAAATTTGGATTTCTCTCTAATTTGTTTTAGAAATTTAAGTTTTTTAATGAAAATTTAATATTTTAAAGTCATTTTATTTTGTAATTTTGATAAGAAACTGAAAATTATTAAGTATAAGTTTAGGGAAAATAAACTTCAAATCTGCATAAAAATAAGAAAATTTTGGGAAAAATATTGAAATTTAAAAAAAAATGAACCTTGTAAATGTCATTTTTTTTACAATATGATATTTCTCTAAAAAAAATACTGGATCGTAATTTGCAATTTTTCTAGAAATGTTAAATTTATTCTTGAAATTCTCAAGTTCGAATTTAAAATTTAAATTTCGATTAAAAAATTAAAATTTAAATTTCGATAAAAAAATTTCGAAATTTAAAGATTAAACTCAAAATTTCAAAAGAAAACGATTATATTTCTAGAAAAAGTTGATATTTCTTATTATTAAACAACATTTAAAAAAAATAATAATATTTTCGGAATTAAGGGAAAAAAATTTTTTAAATAAATTAATTGTCAAAAATATTCTTATAACTTCGACTTTTAAAGTGAGAATTATTGAAATTTTTAAGAAAAAGTCAATATTTCTAGAAGAATCTCAAAATTTCGACATTAAAATTAATCAGAATGTTGAAAAAAAATCATTAACAATTTATTGTTCTAATTTAATTTTTTTCTAGTAATTTTGAAGTTCAGAGAAATTTCAAAAATCAAATATTCCAGCTTGAAGCCAATTTTTTGTGATTAAAATTCAAAATTTGACAATTTATTTGTACATAAAATGCAAGTTGTTTTTGGAAATTTATTTCAAAACTTTGCACAATTTTAAAAATAGAAATTTTTGTTATTAATTTTTTTAAATTCGAGTGTTATTTCGAAATTTTTCTTAAAAAATGTAACATCTTAAATTTTAAATCAAATTTTTAAATGAAAATTAGGATTTCGAAAAAATTTTCAAACTAAAATGGTCGACATTTTCAATAATTTAGGGAATATGAATAAAAACCGAATTTTTGGAAAAATATCGACACTTGAAATAAATTGCAGAGTTTTTAATTAAACTGAATTTTTTGAATATTGAAGAAAACTTAAAATTATCGAAAAATTCGTAATTATCAAAAAGGTTCAAATTTTGAAAAAAGTCGAAATTTTCAATAGTCCAAGTTTAAAATGAATCTTTTCTTTTAAATCCAAGATTCAATTGGAAATGTTTAAAACAATGTATAAATAAAATTTAAAAAAAGTTCCAATTTTTCAAAAAAAAAGTTTTTAAAAAGAGTCTAAATTTCGAAAAAAAAAAGTCGAAGTTTTGAAATGGAGTCGAAATTTTACGAAATATTAGTCGAAAATTTCAATAAAAGGTTTTAAGAAATGTCTGTCTTGGAAAAAATCACAATTTTCAAATAAAGGATCGACAGTTTGCAAAAAATGTCAAAATTTTGAAAATAGTTCAAATTAAAAAAATAGTCAAAATTTTTAAGGTATCCAAAAATTTTAAATTGTAGAAAATTTGAACCGGAATTTTCAACAAAGTGGGAATTAAAATAAAAAGTCGAAAATTTCCAAATAGTGCAGATTTAAGAAAAGGTTAAAATTTTCAATAAAGCCGAAAATTGTTGACAAGGCAAACATTTTCAAAATCTTTCAAATTTCCAAAATTTTGCAAAAGAAGATATTTTCAAAAAGAAAGGGTCGAAATTTATAGTCAAAAAAAATAAAATATCAAAATTTACAAAAGATTTGAGAATTTTTATCGAATTTACGAAATAATTCGAAATTTTAAAAAAGTTTAAATTTTGAATAGTTGGGAAATTTGTACTCAACTTTTCAATAAAAATCAAAATTTTCGAAACCGAACAACTGAAAATTATCAAATAGATCGAAGTTTTCAAAAAGTCAACTGAAAATTATCAAATAGATCGAAGTTTTCAAAAAGTCGAAATATTGAGAAGTGGAACATGTTTTTTAAAAAGTTGAAATTTTAGGTCAAAAAAAATAAAATTTTGAAAAATGTCAGATTCCATAAAATTTCAAAATTTTCAAAAAAATCGAAATTTTGAAAGAATTTCGAAAATTAAGAAATAGCGAAATTTTCAACACAAAAAATCCAAAAATAATCGAAACTTTGCAAAAAAGGTTGAAATTTCGAAAAATAGTTGACATTTACATAAAAACCATTCGAAATTATTAAGAATAAAAATTTTTAATAAAAAAAATTATAATTTTCCAAAAAAAAATCATAAACAAAGATAAAATTTGGAATAAAGTAGAAAATTTCAAAAGTCAAAACTCCAGTTTTGAAAAAAATTACATTTTCGAAAAAAGTAAGAATTTTCAAATGATAAAAATTTTAAAAAATGTAATAATTAATTTTGAAAAAAAAATTACAAAAAATAATAGAACACAGAAAAGTCTAAATATTTACGAAAATACAGAAATTTTTAAAAGAGCATTCACAGTTTTTCAGAAAAGTCAATACTTAAAAATAAAATAAGGTTGAGATTACAAGAAAAAATCTAAATTTTACAATACAGTCGAAATTTGGTCAAAATCCAACCTTGCAAAAAACGCGAATTATTAAAAGTTTTCATTGTCAAGTTTTCAAAGAAATCGAAAATTTTCGAAAAGTAACGTTTTGAAAATGTCGAAATTTTCAGTCGAAATCTTAAAACGCTAAACATTGTCTCAGCACCCCCATTAGTTTTCGCTACGAGCCGCCACTGCATATATGTATAATTTTTTTAATGAGGTTAAGAAAAAAGGTTTGAATGGAGTGTGTAAAAATATTTGGCAAGACCTAAACGAGGACGGTGACACTAGAAACTCTGTTGATATGAACGAAATAGTCGAATTAGCGAAACAAACAGGTTTAGAAATGTGAAAGATCTCAATGTTGATGATGAGCTCAAGGAAATAGTAAATCAAGAATAACACAAAAATATTGAAAATAGTGATTCCGAAAAACAAAAAAAAAGTTCAACAACAACGAGTTCAAAGGCAACCTCAAAAATTGGGACAAGCCAAGAGCTGTCATATATGTCCTGAAACTACTGCAAACGAATATCCTACCCCAATTCTGCTCTGGAGATCAAACAGCTCTCCGAGTGGAATTTGCGCGTCGAGAAGGAAAAATATCACTTGTAATAGCATCGACCTACCTACCAATAGATTCGAAAAGACCACCACCCTCTGAGGAAATGGCAGGACTGATCGACTTTTGTGAGGCAGGTAATGTAGATCTTATAATTGGATGTGACACAAACGCCCACCATACAGCTTGGGGGAGCGAAACAAACAATCCTCGAGGTACATCTTTACTACAATACTTAAGTAGCACCAAATTAGATATACTCAATAGAGGCAGTGAAGCTACCTTTGCTACCTTCAGAGGCCAGAGTGTTATCGACATCACCCTGGCGTCTATAAGTATTACCAAAATTATAAATGGCTGGCATGTATCTAAGGATGCAACAATGTCTGACCATCAATATATAAAATTCAATATTTTATGTTGTAGGTTGGAACCCAAACCGTACAGGAATCCCAGAAGCACCAACAGGGAGGACTATAATACCCATCTGGAAAGGCTCCTAGAGACTGTAGAAACCCCACAGAGAATCGGGACAGTTGAACTGATCGAAAAATACGTCACTTTAGTGCGAAAAAATATCATTACAGCATATGAGAACTGAGCTTCGAGAAACCCGGGCAACCACTTGGTGGAACGGGCAACTCGAAAAACTTAGATCTCAGGCAAACAAGCTCTTCAATAAAGCGAAGAAGACAAAACTGGTATGTGACTGGGAGGCTTACCACAACCACCGGAAACAATACAAGAAACTTATTCGCAAGAGACAAAGGGAAAAGTGGAGAGAATTCTGTAGTGACGTAAAGTCTACTACATCAGTTTCCCGACTGAAAAAGATACTCTCGAAAGATCGAAACCAACAGGTAAGCATGATAAAGCGGGCCGACGGTACATATACCAGTACACCCGCACAAACAGATTCAGAGCTCCTAAACACGCACTTTCCAGGATGCCGTGTTATACCAGGCCATAAGTGGCAAGGGCACTCAGCCTCTCACCCTAGAAATAGGGATTGAGAGCTGGCTGTTCAGATGGTAACTGACACAAAAGTAAACTGGGCCGTAAAATCTTTTGCTCCCTTCAAATCGCCCGGGTTGGACGGTATCTACCCTGCCGTGCTTCAGTGGGGAATGGTGTGGATACAAAAATACCTGGTGCAAATTTTCAGGGCGTGTATTGCCTTTAAATACATACCCCGAGAATGGAGGGAAGTCAAAGTAATTTTTATTCCAAAACTGGGTAAACCTCAAGGTGTGGCTAAATCATGTCGCCCAATCAGCCTAACGTCTTTCTTACTGAAGACGTTGGAGAGGTTGTGCGACAGACATATAAGGGATAGCCTCGATATACACTACCCCTTACATTCAAATCAACATGCTTTTACTTCCGGCAGATCTACCGAAACTGCGCTACACTCAGTAGTTAGCAGGATCGAGAGATCGCTAGAAGTAAAAGAACACATCCTAGGTGTATTTCTGGACATAGAAGGTGCCTTTGATAGACCTAATTTCAATAGTATTTCTTCGGCGCTTGAGCGTAGTGGTAATGAACCCGCCTTGCGGGAACTCATACGATATATACTTGAGTGGCGAGCAATACAAGTTACAGTAGGAGACTATACGGTCAAAGGAATCGTAAGTAAGGGATGTCCGCAAGGGGTGTATTATCCCCCCTTATATGGTTACTCATAGCGGATGACCTTATCCGAAAACTCAATGATCGGGGTCTCTATACAATTGGCTACGCAGATGATATAACCATTCTGCTTTCAGGTAAACACGAGGGAGTACTCTTCGAGATAATGCAAGACGCCTTATATATAGTCGAGAAATGGTGCAAAGAACATTGCCTAGCAGCAAATCCTGTAAAGACGGAAATGGTCCTTTTCACAAATAAAAGGAAATTAGCGCGACTAAAATTTCCCAAACTCATGGGAACCCAACTCGGGTTGTCAAATCGAGTGAAATACCTTGGTATTGAACTTGACAGCCAACTGAGCTGGAAGTACCACATTGAAAATAAATTGAGCAAAGCTTACAAGATCTTCTGGCAATGCCGTGGGGCCATCGGGAGGTCTTGGGGGTTATCCCCTAAGATGACCTTTTGGCTATACACGGCAGTCATCAGAACAATTGTAAGCTACGGAGTTATAGTTTGGTGGCCAAAGACAAAGTGCACCACTATAAAACAAAAGCTAAATCACATCCAGAGACTAGCGTGTCTGGCAATGATAGGAGCAATGAAATCCACTCCAACAGCAGCAATGGAGGCGATCTTGTGCCTGCCACCCCTCGACATATTTCTTGAGGGGGCGGCACAGGCTTCTGCTCTCCGTTTGCAAGCAGGAGGAATGTGGAATACGGTAGGTAAAATGGTGGGTCACCGGCGCATAATGGAGGAGGCGCTCCAAAAGGTACCTATTCTGGATGCGCCGATGGACCATCTACTGGTGAAATATAACTTCACAAAATCCTACCGTATAAAAATGGAGGAAGTACAAGCAAGGATACCAGACGTAAGTATATACACGGATGGATCGAAAACAAATACGGGCACTGGAACAGGAATCTTCTCGGAAGACCTGAACCTAAGTGGAAGTATTAAGCTAGATAAATACTCAACAATCTTTCAAGCGGAGATGTTGGGAATTTTATATAGCGCCGAACAAATGACGCAACTGAACATTACAGGAAAATATATCCAAATAAAGACGGACAGCCAGGCAGCCCTTAAGGCCCTGAGGAATGTGAAAACAAACTCAGTGCTGTTATGGAATTGCCACCTAGCTCTAGAACGTCTATCACAAGAGAATGCAGTTGATCTAATATGGATCAAAGGACATTCTGGGAAAGAGGGAAACGAACGCGCTGACAAACTGGCGGGGAAGGGTTCGGAGGGACAATTCGTTGGACCAGAACCAACCCTTCCCCTGGCAAGATCAACCGTAAGATCCCTACTTAACGAAGAAACTTATCGTAAACACAAAGCCTTATGGGCATCAATAACAACATGCCGACAAACTCACGCATTCATTAGAATGCCGTGCAGGGAAAGGGCAAAACTATGCCTACAACTCTCAAGGAATAATCTCAGGAAACTTGTAGGGATATGGACAGATCACTGTCGATTAAACAAACACCTCCACAGAATGGGAATCATAAACGACCCGAGCTGCAGAGGGTGCTTAGAAGAAGATGAGAGTGTCGAGCACGTGATGTGTCACTGCCCGGCACTAGCATCAATCAGAGGATCCACGCTGGGGGACTTCTGGCCTAGTGTGGCCAGTTTGAGAGAGGCGCATCCAAGGGACGTTCTTCAGTTTCTCAACAAGGTTGGGTGGCTGAATGAATGACCAAGGACACCTCAATCACGGGGATAGCACAATGGGCCCGGAAAGGGTGGCCTAAGTGCTGGCCTAAATTTTTAGGCAACCCACAACGAATCCAGAATCCAGAGTTCAAAGGCAAGACAAGGTGCCATGGATGCCTTTCCCACATGTTGACAACTTCTTTTAGGGCACTCAAGAATAATACAAATGACATTAGGCGCTTTCTTGATGAGAAAGCGGACAATTGGAAATGCAGAAGAATCCGACTAATCTAAACATGAATGGTGACTTGCTTTTTACATCCGTTTTCCCCTAACCTCTTTGTGTACATCAAGAAATGACCTCGTTTAACGCCGTTTCGTATAACGCTCTACTTGGTTGGAACGTAACCCCCTCGTTAAGTAGGGTTTTAGTGTATTTCTCAGTACTCTACGTTTTTTTTTACTACTTCGTAATGAGTGCAAATGTACTGATTTTCAGTTTTTCCTAATTTTTAAAGCCCAACATACAATAATTAATAAAACTAACACTAATCAGTTCCATTTTAAAACAAATTTCTTACCAATTGATTTTTATGATACCAAAGTGATTAACAAAAAACATACAATAATTAATAAAACTAACACTAATCAGTTCCATTTTAAAACAAATTTCTTACCAATTTATTTTTATGATACCAAAGTGATTAACAAAAAACATCGGTTCAATGTTTCAACTTTCGTCTGGTATTTACCAAATTTCATGTAGGGATTGTCCTCAAAAGTATGTCGGACAAACTAGACGATCTCTTAAAATCCGACTCAAAGAACATTTGGCTCATTTGAGGTACGGAAGAACTGAGAAGTCAAGTGTGGCTCGACATGCTTTTGAATTAGATCATAGGATAGATAATAATATTAAATTGTTAAGAGTAGTTAATAAGAATTATATGTTAAATGCATGTGAGAGCTTAGCCATCCATAAGGCTGTAAACAACCTTATGAATGGTTGCGCTGGACCTTTAGGCCATTCATCTCTGTTAAAAATAGTTAAGGTTGATAGATAAGAAATTGTGACACAACGACGTGTATGATTGGATGCGCGTTCGGGTGCGGCCGATCACGCACGAAGTGAATATTCTTAGTATATAAGGGTTAATTTTAAGATTAGATGTTAGTTTCTCTCTGAAGATGACAGCTTGGCTGTCGAAACGCGTTAGAGCAACCTTTGTTGTGTTTTTTAATTTTTCTTGGTTTCAGGGGACAAGTTCTGTGTTTCAATGTTTCAACTTTCGTCATTTTTTAAAATTTCTACTTTACTTTCAAAATTCGACTTTTTGTTCAAAATTTGGCCCTCGTTAGGAAATGTCCAATTTTTTCTAAACTCCGACTTTGTCTTTAAAATTTACCTACTTTATTTTCAAAATTTCCCCCTACTTGTTCTGAAAATTTATACTTTTTTTAATTAGATTTTCTACAAGTTTAGTTTTATTTGTCAAAAATTCGTCTTTTGTTAGAAATGTAATCGATCTTCTAATAAAAGAGTAAAAATGTTAAGAAAATCTGGAAATTTGGAGAAAATATTTTAAAACGATTTTTGCTTTTTCTCTAAATTCGTCTTTTCTTTTTTCAAAATTTCGACTAAGCAAAATGCGACCTTTTTTAATAAATGACTCTTTTCGACTTTGTTCTAAATTGCGGCTTTTAGTGAATGTTTCTCTTTCGAATTTCACCACGTTTTTCAAGTATCGATTTTTTCTGAAATTTATGATTTTTTTGACTTTTATTTAAAACCAACTTTTTGTAAAAACTTGCTTTTCTCAAAGCTCAAGTTAGGACAACACTAGAATACAGTTCTCATGTTTAGAGCTCAGCCCCAAATCACACTTTAGCCCTGTTGGATTCATTTCAAAGAAGAGCGATTCGCCCAATTGATGACGAGAGTTTGACCGATTCTCTCAAAATACTAGAGCACAGGCGGATGGTTGGTGACTTGTCTCTTTTCTACAAGTACTGTTATGGGAGATGCTCGCAGGAACTAATAGGATTGATCCCCCCAAAGGCAAGATTTTTGAGGCATACAAGACACCAAATTCCTGTGCGGTTCAGTTTGACACAGTGAGGACTTTTGTCGACAGAGACTCTTCTATAGAACTTCCAAGCTATGGAACTCGTTGTCGAAAGCAATTTTCCCCAAAAATTACCACCTATCCTTGTTTAAGAAAGCGGTTCATCGCCATCTATCCTTGTTTCCGCATCCTACTCACAGTGCTTTGAAGGCATAATGGGGTTGCCCTTTGAAGGTGGATTAAACTTTAAAAAAATTAGAGGTTTTCGACTCTCAAAATTTATTTTTTTAATATTATTATTATCATATTTTTTTTAAAGCTTGACATTATTCTCAAAATTTATTTTTGTCTTGAAAGATTTTATTTGGAAAATTTCACGTCTC
Source organism: Dastarcus helophoroides (assembly GCA_028583605.1). Classification (NCBI taxonomy): domain Eukaryota; kingdom Metazoa; phylum Arthropoda; class Insecta; order Coleoptera; family Bothrideridae; genus Dastarcus; species Dastarcus helophoroides. The sequence goes on from CM053336.1 coordinate 20,614,701, forward strand.
TTGATTTGTTTCGAAATTTTGAGTATTTTTTAATTCGTTTTTTGTCAAAATTATTTTACAATTTTCGTAAAATCGGAAAATTTTCGTAAAATCGGAAATTGTTTTGAAAATTTTAATTTTTTTAAAACCTCTTGTTAGTTAACTTTTATAAAGTTTGACGTTATTCTCAAAAGTTATTTTTGTCTTGTCTTGAAAGATTTTATTTGGGAAATTTTATGTCTCTTGACCTGTCTCGAAATTTTGAGTATTTTTTAATTCTTTTTTTTTTCAAAATTATTTTACCATTTTTTTTAATCGGAAATTTTTCTGAAAATTTCAATTTTTTAAAGCCTCTTGTTATTTAACTTTTTTAAAGTTCCTCCTTTTTTTTAAATTCGAGATCATTTTTTTTAATATTTCATATTTTACCTCGAAATTCTATTTTTTTCTTTTGATAGTCTGACTAGTCTCACCTTTTTGCTCACAACTTTCACTCTGTGAAATTTTGGCATTTTTAAAGTTCGACAATTTTCTCAAACTTTCGTGTTTATTTTTAAAATTCGTTGTTTCTTTCGATGTTGTACAACTTCTCTCAAAATCGGGTTTTTTTAGAATATTTTAAATTCTGGTTCGATTAATTCTCAAGATTCGATTTCTCAGAATGAAATTCGACCTAATTCCTCGAAGTTTCAAACTTTCTCTCGAAATATCGATTTTATTTTCTCAAAATTCAATTTTTTACATATTTCTTAATATTTTTGAAATTTCTCAACATTTTTACATTTTCGTTAAAATTTAGCTTTTTTTAAGTCCCATGTTATTGAAAAATAAAAAAAATTTTTTCTTAAAATTTAATTTCATTCTTGAATTTCGGATTTTTTGAAATTTAAAGTTGTGTTCAAAGTTTCAAGTTTATTTTCAAAATTCGTCTTTTCTTTCAAAGCGAATATTTTTTTTTCAAAATTTGATTTTTTAATTTCTTATTTTCGAAAATATTTATTTTTAAGATTCGTTTGTAAACATTCAATTTTTTCTGAAACATTTTGAATTTTTGTCGAAATTTTGAACTTTTTTTGGCGATTAAGACTTTTTTCCAAATTTTTTAGGTTAGTATAGATTTCTCAGAATTTTCTTCGTCTATCTTTTTCAAATTCAACAATTTTCTCAAGATTTTGAGTTTCTTTTCAAAATTTGTCTTTTCTTTCGGAGTTATATACAGGGTATTTCATAATTGCATGCTGAACCGGCAGGGGGATATTCCTTGGGCAATTTTAAGACAAAATTTTCATATTAACATAGGTCCGGAAACGCTTCATTTTCGATATACAGGGCGGTAAAATTGAAGAAAAAATCGGTTTTTCTTTAATATTTCTGAGACTGGTTTAGATATTTTTTTGATATTCAGTACACGATATCTGGGTATAAAAGCGAGTATTTTGACAAAAAAACATTTGTTCTGATTCCACCAGTGGCGTTCCCACAAACAGGTCGATACACATTTTTGAAAAAAAAAATGTGACGCCAATGCTATTTTTCAAAATAAGAATTATTTTCCTAGTCTTTGTTGTGTTTCTATCAAAAATAAGCTTCTGACTTTTTGTCTTACGACGGCCAGTTTCCGAATTAAAAAATAAAAATCATTTACTTGCTATGCCGCTATGGTAGATTAATTTATTAATGAAATCTTAACAATGAAATTAATTAAATCATATCAGGTGTTGAAAATGTCCACCACCTGCAAGTATGCACGCCTCAACTCTTCTTCTCATAGATTCGCGTACTCGTTGAAATATTCCTGGCGTATTTCTTATAGTGTTGCAGGAATCTGTTATGCGATTTCTCAGTTCTTCTTCAGTTTGGATTGGGGTGCTATAAACTAAGGTTTTAAGATAGCCCCCTAAAAAATAATCTAGACTGTTCAGGTCAGGGGATCTAGGCGGCCATAATTCTGTTCCTGCTCTGCCTATCCAGCGATTATTGTAATTTTGGTCCAAATATGCACTTGCCAAAACACTAAAATGCGCAGGGGCACCGTCGTGCATAAACCACATTCGATTTCGGATTAAAACGGGGACATCTTCTAACAGCACTGGTAAATCATTTTCAAGAAAGTGACGATAATTTTCTCCATTTAATCTTCTTGGCAGAAAAAAGGGTCCAATTAAATAGTCGTCAACAATTCCTGCCCACACATTTACCGAGAATTGTTCTTGGTGATTGACTTCGACCATGGCATGCGGGTTCTCTTCAGCCCAAAAGTGATTGTTGTGGAAATTTCTAATTGCATTTCGGGAAAAACTGGCTTCATCAGTAAATAATACTTCTCTGTCAAATAGTGGATGTTCAACAATTTTTTGAATAAACCATTGGCAGAAATTTATACGAAATGGTAAATCCCGAGGCAGTAAGGCCTGAACCCGTTGAATATGGTAAGGGTATAACAAAAAATCGTGAAGTATCCTCCAGACTAAAATATGGGAGATATTGAAATTACTAGCAATTTTCCTTGCGCTTATTTTGGGATTTTGCTCAACTGAATTAAGAACAGCTATTTCAGTTTCTTCTGTTCTTGCGGTTCTTTGTGCCCCTTTTAAGTGATGATCGGGTTTAAAACATCCCTTCTCGCGTAGTCTTCTATGAACGCTTGAAAAAGTTCTTGCATCTGGCACAATTCTTTGCGGAAAACGCTCTGCATACAGTCGCCTGGCTTCAAATGCATTTCCATCCGCAAGACCGTACATGTAATAAATATCGGCAAACTCAGCATTCTCAAACATATTTTCTTATACTTATCAATCACTCACATTCAGATAAAGTATTGAAGTGAAAAATTTGACACTTGGTTGTAAACACAAAACTAAATCTCAGTGGCCTACTAGATTTTCATTAATAAATTAATCTACCACAGCGGCATAGCAAGTAAATGATTTTTATTTTTTAATTCGGAAACCGTCCGTCATAGGACAAAAAGTCAAGAGCTCATTTTTGATAGAAACACAACAAAGACTAGGAAAATAGTTCTTATTTTAAAAAATAGCATTGGCGTCACATTTTTTTTTTCAAAAATGTGTGTCGACCTGTTTGTGGGAACGCCACTGGTGGAATCAGAACAAATGTTTTTTTGTCAAAATACTTGCTTTTATACCCAGATATCGTGTACTAAATATCAAAAAAATATCTAAACCAGTCTCAGAAATATTGAAGAAAAACCGATTTTTTCTTCAATTTTTACCGCCCTGTATATCGAAAATGAAGCGTTTCCGGACCTATGTTAATATGAAAATTTTGTCTTAAAATTGCCCAAGGAATATCCCCCTGCCGGTTCAGCATGCAATTATGAAACACCCTGTATAATTTTTTTCGAAATTGCTCTCAAAATTTTGGCTTTTTTATAAAATTGAATATTTTTTCAAATTTCTTCATTTTTCTCGAAATTTGACTTTTGTCTTAGTTTAATTTTTTTCAATATTTTATTTTATTCTTCAAGATTAACCTTTCTTTCTTAAAGTGCGTCTTTCTTCAGAAATAATCGATTTTTTTAAAAGTTCGACCATGTTCTTGAAGTTTTGGATTATTTTCGAAATCCACCTTTTCTTTCGAAATAGGTAGGTACTTCAAATCTTCTCAAAATGCTACTTGCTCTGAAAATTATAAGTTTCGACCTTTTCTTTTTCTTAAATTTTAATTTTTAGGGAAAATGTCGATTTTCTTCTCGAAATTTTTCTCTTTTTTCATAATTTAATTTTTTACATATTTCTTAAAATTTAGGCATTTTTATGGAAATTTAACTTTTGTTAAGTTACTATGTTATTCTGAAAATATAATATTTCTCTTGGAATTTCGAATTTTTTTAAATTCAACAATTTTCTTAAGGTTTCGAGTTTATTTTCAAAACTTTTCTTCAAAGCAAAAAAATGTTTCTCAAAATTCGATTTTTTTTTTCAATTATGAGTTTTTTTGAATTTGCCTTATTCTCGAAATTTCAGTTTATTTTCAAGATTCGACGTTTTTTATAAAAATATAAATTTACCTGAGAAATTTTGATTTTTTTCTCGAAACTATTTTTTGACAATTTGGACGTTTTATTTAAATTTTTCAGGTTAGTACGTATTTCCCAGAAGTTTCTTCTTCTCTGGAAAATTTATATCTTTTTCAAGTGCGACAATTTTCTCAAAGTTTTGAGTTTGTTTTCAAAATTTGCCTTTCCTTTCGAAGTTGTACATTTTTTTTATTTGTCTTCGATTTATTCTCAAAATTCAACTTTTTTTTAGTTCAAATTTAAGTTTCTTTGGAGAATTTAGAATTTTTTCTCGAAATTTCGAACTTTTTTTGGTCATTTCAACTTTTTTTTTTAAATTTTTCACAATTTTCTTCTCTAGGAAAGTTTTATCTTTTGCAAGTTTAACAATTTTTTCAAGGTTTTGAATTTCTTTTCAAAATTTGTCTTTTCTTTCAAAGTTGTACCCTTTTTTTTAAATTCGTCTTTAATTTATTCTCAAAATTCTACATTTTTTTAAAATAAAATTTAACTTTCTTTAGGAAATTTGTCTGAAAATTTTGAATTTTTTAACAAAATTCAATTTTTTCAGATTCTTTCTTTTGTTCTCAAAATTTGACTTCTATCGTTTTTTTTTTCAACAATTTAATTTTATTTTACAAAATTCCTTTTAGTTTGTACTTTTTTTCAGAATTTTCTAAAGTTGGAAAATGTTCTCTAAATTTCTAATTGATTTGCAAAATCCATATTTTATTTCAAATCTTCTCAAAATGCTACTTTTTCGGAAAATTTTAAGTTACGACTTTTTCTTTTCCTTAAAAGTTAAGTAAAATATCAATTTTTTTTGAAATTTTGATTTTTTCTCAAGATTTTTTTATTTCAATTCAAAATTCGGCTTTTTCTATAAATTTCGACTTATATCTTCGACATGTTCTATTCCTAGAAATTTCGCTTTTTTTCCTGAAAAAGCGTAATCTTGTGGAAATCACGGCAATTTTTAGAAATAATAAAAATTTTGATAAAAGTATTTTCAGAAACGCCCAAAAAAAATATTTTTTGAAAATTTTCAAACTTTGTCTTCAAATTTTAAAATTTGAATAAAAACTTGAAAATCGTGAAAAAAAATTGTTACGACTTTTTCTTTAAAATTATCTATTTGCTTAAAATTAGGTCGAATTGTTAATGAAAGGTAAATACGTCGAAAAAAAAAAGTATAATAATAGCTAATGCCCGCGACTTCGTCCGCGGAATTAGGAGAATAATTGCCTTTTTTTTGTTCAATCCACTCGCAAAGGATAACCCTATTATGCCTTCAAAGAACCGCGAGTATGATGCGGGAACAAGGTGGCAATGAACCGCCTTCTTAAACAAGGATAAGTTGTAATTTTTGGAGAAAATTCCGTTCGGTAACTAATTCCACAGTTTGGAAGTTCTGTAGAAAAAAAGAGCCTCCATTGACAGAAGTTCTCAAGTGTCAAGCTGGACCGCATAGGAATTTGCTGTCTCAGACTGTCTTGTATGCCTTAAAAATCTTGCCCTTGGGGGCATCATTCTTATTAGTTCCTGCGAGCATCTCCCATGAAAGTACTTGTAGAAAAGAGATAAATCACCAATACTACTGTGCTCTAGTGTTTCGAGGGGTTACGATAACGTTGCACCTCACCATTAATGTTGCTGTCATATTTTGCATTTATTTGTCAAGGTAGAAAAACTGTTACTTATTTTTTTTAGAAACAATATTAGTTTGAAAGTATCTGGAATAATTTTCTGGGGTAATACATATTCTACTATCTATCCCAGCTTGCAAGGCATATGTATATTATAATTTTCATCAAAATCGCTTCATTAAGTCTTGGGGTTGAAATTCTTGCGAAAGTATGCGATTTCCGCGTACACCTGGCAACTCTGAAGCGGACAACGCAAAAGACAAACTAATAGATGAGCATTTCAAAGAAGGAGTAAATACCAAACCGTTAATTAAAAATTTATTAAACAATACAACACTTAACCTAAAAATATTTCTGCAAAGGTTCCCCAAGAACTTTCTCCATTTCTTGCACAGCCTTTTGGCAGCATTTCTCCACTTCCTCCTCTTCATCCTCCAACAGCTCCGCCAAAAAGGGAATAGTCTCCGGCAAAAGAGGCAAAAAACTCTCACCTAATTGCTTCACAGTGTCAGTGAGACACCTCAAAGCCACCAAACGAACAGCGGGTTTCGAGCTTCGCATCTTCAGCAACACCTGGTAGTTCATCTGTTTCCACAGCGAATCATCTGCGGTAGCGACGGCGAACTGGACTATACAAGGCGTCAGAATATCCTCATTCCTGCGACTTAGAGCGTCGAGACCGCCCAGATCGTTCTCCAATTGATCAACGATGGGCTGCATCAGTAGGTCGAACCGATCCTTGTTTAGGAAACGCTGCGTGTCGTATTTGAATGTCAAGTGGAGAGTTTTCAGGGTGTTTTCCAACAGGAGTGTGTTTTTGACAAAGTTAGGGTCGTTTTCAAAGTAGAGAGTTTCGCTTTTGGTCGGGTTGCACGCGTCTAGAACGAAGGCGGCATTCGCTAGGAAATGCCCGGCGAAAAGGACGAATAGACCCTTTAGATGCTCGGCTAATTTGTAAGACAAGTGATAGAAGGTGATGACTTTATTGGATTTGGCCCCCGAACGTATAGCCCAGTCGAAGAGTTTGTAATAAAACGGCCGGAACGTAGTTTCGGACAATTTTAGAACTAGCGTCGTTAAAGCGTCAATTGTGGAAGACTCAACCGCATTTATTGTTTCAAAATCGTCGGAGTCTTTAACGTCTCTGAATTGTAATGCGGTTAAAAAGAAGGTGGTCAACTCCTGGAGATTTTGACTGACTTCGTTGCCATGCAAATTCGTGAGGCTTTCCTTTAATAGGAGCATGAGGGGGCTTATTCCTTCGTAAGTTTCTTTTTCTATTAGATGGCTGTAAGTTTGTTCCACGGCAGGTATAAGCACACGCAGGGGGATGACGGAAGCGATTTTTTGTCGAATGATTCCCAATTTGTTAAGCAGAGGAGCGGTTTTCTGGTCAACCTTAGGACCATCCGATGTAACTCCTGAAAATTGCGTCGCTATAAATTATGCAACATTGTAAAGTTTGAATAAGCAAAAAATGCTTATTGGAACTAAAAACTGTCTAAAATTCTAATAAATGGTTTTTAAAGCTGCAAATAAAGAATTGATGGGAAAGTGGCTCAAATTTTTATCCTATTCCACGCTACTCGGCACGAATTAAATGGCCTAAATGGCCACGAAAAGTCCAAACGAGTTAAAAAAATTTCGACTATGGGTGGAATTTTTACAAGAATTTTGAAATGAAAATTGGAATCTCAAATTTAAAATAAATATTTGGGGAAAACATTTGGAATTTATGGATCAGATCAATAATACAAACTCAATACATTAATATGATAGATTAGAGTATGAACTGATACTTGTCCGCTATTATATTTTTGTGTAACTCCTTTTTGAATGCACTTTATTTTACTCAATTCAGAAAGCTTAACACTTCATATTACTTATTCTCGTAATAAAAATATACCCCAAGTTAATATAGAAATTTATCAAATTTGCAACAAAAGACAGGATACAACCTTACCTTCTTTATCTTCCCACTTGTGCCACAACAGAGACATCTCCACGATAATCTTCTGTAAATACGGGCTCATGAAAAGGGGCAGGCTTTCCAAAATCTTCTGTACCGCGGTGGCCAAACTCAGCATCAGCAAACTGGGCGAATCTTGATGCTTCTGCTGCTTCAGCACCTTCAGGATCGCCGGCATAAAATTAGGGAGACTACTCAGCGCGTGAGCCCTCAGATTCGAGCACAATTCAGCTATACAGAGCACCAACGAAGCCAGAATATTGGCGTGACCCTTGGAACTCTTAATCAATCCCGTTACAAAGTCCAAAAGGGGGATAAACTTCTCGGGATCATTCGGAGCGAGCGCTCTAACCAACAACTTCAAACTCAGCAAAGCTGTTTGTATGATTGTTTCTTCATCTGGATCCACGTGGTTATTGACTCCTTCAATTATGGAAATCAAGGGGTTGATTAAAGTCTGGAGGTCTTCCGGTGGACACTCGTTGAAGAATTCCGGTTGGTGCTGCAGTTTCGAATTCAGAAGTTCGAGCGATCGCCGCCGGACCGTTTTTAAGTTGTGCGTCAGTAAACCTTTGACGACCAAAAGGAACATGTCCGGTGTCAAAAGAGCGTTCAAACTGTCCAAGATATCGTAGCTGTGGTGCAGGAGGACCTTCCAGTATTGACTTTGGGGCGTATTAGCGAATTTTTCAGCCGCTGTTGCGGTACTTTGGATAAAGGTCAAAATATTCACAATCATGTCTTTGTAAAGCTTCTCCAATTTTAGAAGCTGCTGGGGTTCCAACGAGGCGACTTTATCGACAAAATCTTTAAGGGATAATACGTTCGAAATGAAAAGGATTAGAACGTATTTGTAGTGACGGAATTGCTTCTGGCTTAAATGCGACAAGGATATTTGCACCTCCTTGAATTCGACTTCGAGCTCTTCTGGTTTTTCCACTGGAAGTCGCTTGGAGTATTCGATGAGTTCGATGAAGGTCGACATGATGGTTTTCGGTTCGAAATCTAAACAGAGTTTGGTTGCGAAATCCAGCTTGGGAGATTTATTTTGCGCCGTCTTTGATCCTTGTTTTTCGCCCGAAGAGTGCGTCACGTGAGAGTCGAATACCAACAGGAGGAACAGATAGAGGTGTTTTTTGACATCAACTTTCTCAAGCAGCTGCCTGTATAAGGGTAAACGTCGATGCTCTGGCACATCTTGGAGGACGTCCACAAAAACTCGTAATACCTGAAACCCGCGGAAAAATAGTCAGAATTATTCTCTCGAAATCTCCAGATGAAAATCCAAATTGGGCAAAATTTTGAGAAAGCTAAGATTTTGAGACATTTTCTCATAATGATCGAAATTTCAATATTAAAATCAAAATTTCGAGAAAAACCCCTTCAAAAAACTGAAATTCTAGAAAAATCTAAAATTAAAAAAAATTATTAGTAATAAAATTGAAAATTCGAAACAGATACTTGAAATTCGGGAAAAACCTGAATATTATCACAAAAAATTCTTCTTTTCCTCCAAATCTCGAGAGAAGCGCGAAATTTTGAGTTTACAGCTAAAATTTTGAAATTAACAACATTAGAAAACAAACTAAATTTTTTAAAACGAAGTTTTTCGGGTTTAAAGTTGATTTTTCTTTCTTAGTATTCCCACTTGGATGTTATATTTTCCCCGAAAATTTCGTTCTGAATTTTATAACATGGATTTTAAATCTGAAATGTTGAAAATATGGAGAAAATCAAAACAATAAATTTTTCCTAAAAGTTTGTGCTTAACCTTAGAATTTAAAACTGAAAATCTATCATTTTTTTATACAAATTTCGAGCTTTTCTCGAAATCATCACGTTTTTGCCAAAAGTTAAACTTGAACACGTTAATTTCAAGAATTCGATATTTCTAAAATAGATTTCGAGCTTGTACTGTAAATTTTATTTTTTTTTCAAATTTTTGCAATTTAATCCTTAAATGTTTACTTTTTTTTTCAAGGTTTCAATTGTAAAATAGAAAATCTCGATTTTAAAATTAAAACCCAGTTTTTATGAATTTCATGCTAAAATTTTTTACACAATCTTCAAGTTTTTCTAATATTTTGAATTATTCTTTTCTCAAAATTTTGAAATTAGACTTGCACTTTTCATAAATTTTGTTTTTTCCTTAATTTGAACTTTGACGTGAAATGTTTAACTTTTCTTTTATCTTAATAATGACAATTGGTTTTATTTAATTATTTCGACATTAAACCAGAAATTCTAACTTTACCAGGACTTTAACAAGACCTAAGAAGTAATAGAAAATACCATCGTAACCTAAAAAGTGACGACTAAAAGCCATCAGGACTTAAAGTGATGAGCAAAAAAGCACCTTCACCACTCCAGCGGTCAAATACTGATTGCGGAAAATTTCTTTCTAGTCCATGAATTATCAAACTATCTTAGGTACCTTTAAAATTTCTTGTTCGCCATCCCCTTGAATTAAAATCGGTATAATGGTTTCCAAAATTTTGCTGATGATGTAGAAGCTGTAAGCGTCGTCATGGCGTAAAACCGATGATCCAATAAAAGTGAAAATCGCCATAATATGGTGCAAAACCTGCTCCGGAACAAAATTGGCTATATGGGACAAAACCAGCAAAGCATGATGGTGAGTTTGCGGATTTTGCGACGCCCTGATGCATTGCACTATCAACTCCGTGTTTAACACGTTCGAAGGCAAATTTTCTTCCTCCAATTTCGAGCAAGACTGCAAAATTGAGGACAACAGCAGCTGCTTCGGGTATTCCACGGCGGCCTGCTCATCAAACTCTAAGCAACGCTTTAGCAAATTGAATAACACCTCTAGAAGTTTATCCAGGTTGGTCAATTTTTTTTTATCCTGAATGAACTCTAGAGTGGTCACCCCTTTTCGCCATTCCAAGGTATCTAGGATGTCGATGGTTGGTACGACGCTGACGCGCCTCTTTTTCTTTCCGGGGTCGAGTTTCGGGCTTTGTACTTGGAGCATCTCGAGCAGTCGGGGTAGAATTAGTTCAGCGTTCAGTTCAATGTGTTTGAACACTTTGGTGGCGGCCGGGAGGACCTCAGGATTATGGGTTATGGTTGTCATTTCGATAATGAGGTCTAAAATGTGCATTTCCACCGCTGGTTTCAACTTGCACATAAGTTGTCTAGTGAGCTGATTGAGAACTAGCACCAGGGGGGATGTTTTTTCTGGAAGGGAAGGAAAAATAAAACTTTCGATGAGAAACTTGAAATTTAGATTAGATGATTCTGCACCGAAAATTAGAAAGTCTTCCCTTTAAACTTATTACCGAAATCCTTTTTCTTTTTGGAACTGAATAACTTTCATAATTAAAAGTTAGGGAAAGGTTGTTACTCATCAAGACATTTTATAAATTTTTTTTACTAACAGATATATCCAAATATTTTGCAAGATTCGAAACATGACAACTTGCAATTGGTGTACATTTTATTACATTAGGTTTGTTCCAACCGAACATCAAATCAGTTTGCAACCGTCCGGCGCATGTGCATTCAAAATTTACCCTTCCAACCAAGTGCAAACTCCAACCCAACTGGCAATCCGGTGTTCCAACACTACTCTGACTAGTCCCTGAATCGATTTGTGATCAATCAGAACTGTCAGGAGCCGGGAGCTTGTACTGGCAATTGGAAACATGCGCAATAAGTAATCGATAAGCGGTATCTAATTTCTTAGCTGTTATTTGTCAATACGATTGTCAAGGACAAATGTGAATTGTGTAATTAAGTTCTGATTTCCATTTTTCATTCACTGTGTTTGCCTTTAATAACAAAAATGGATTTCGTGGAGGAATTCATATGTCCATACAAGATTTTACCCCTTTACCTTATCGCCAATTACACAAATAATTACGCAATATGTATTTCACCAGCAGAACTGGCATTTACAAGTGGTGTACTCATTAATTGATTAGCAAAATAAGCATCAACATCGTCTGCATTGATTTTCAAATCGATCTCTCTATTTGATGAAGACTTATTATCGTCTCTTTCGAGTGAAATTGATAGCGAAGACCAGCGGTTTTTCGTGAGGTCCCAACGTACGTTCTAACGTGATACAATCCCAAACCAGTCAGAGTTTAATACGGAGTGCACGCATGCGTACGAATTCGTTCATGAATTAATCGGAAACTGATCAGAAATGTTCGTTGAAACAAACCTATTAAAATCTACTTATAAATTAAAATTGTTATTTTTTAAATTGTTTTCTAGTTTTTGTTTATGATATTTACAAAACCAGAAAGGTAATAACATCAAACAATTTGAAAATTTTTATAAAATACATTTACTAATAAAAAGAAAAAATAATAATAATAGTAAATTAAAGGAAAAACTAAAATGTTTTATGATGAGACATGATCCTTTAGGATCCTCAAGTGATGACTGAAAACTCTTTTATAAAAGAGATGGGTTAAATTAAAACACATACCTTCATCTTCCAAAATCACAGACTTATCCATCCTCATGGCAGTTTCGATGAATTTGAAAATGGCCGAATCATTTTCGATTTCCCCAGCGACAGTTTCCTCCAATCTTGCGATGTTTAAGGTCAAAATTTTAGATCTGAATGGATCCAATTCGCCTTTAGAGCCAACTAGTATCCCACGAGCTAAAACGGCGGTCTTGTTGAAGATTTCCACGTTGTTAATTCCAGTGAGAAGAGCCAGTACCCCTCCGGAGAGATAACACTGCGAATCGCTACTTGCCACCCGCACCAAAGCATCCAATATTGGCGCTAGTCGTTTGGTTTTGGTCTCGAATGCTTTGGAAACAATCAGGGGCGCCTGTTTGTGATCCAATAATATTTCCTCCTTATTCTTCAACAATTCCTGAAGGAGAAGAGCGTAATCTCCCGGGGGTAACGCATCTAGAACTGAAACGGCCAAACTCCTCGTTTTCTTATCAGCGTCAGCAAACAACGTCAACAGAAACGGCACCGAGTTTCTCCCAAAGGATGACAAAGAGATTAAAACCGATTTAACGTAGTGGAGAATGTGTTTCAAGATGTTTCGTTTGACTTCCACGCCGAACAGCGGAGTGCCACAGGCGACCAAATTTAGCAAAAGTTCGACTTTGTCACCCGCCTCGCTGACGAAGTGTCCCAAGAAAATTTCAGCGTGCGCTTTACTGTTGTAAGTGTAGAATATTTTTGCCCCTTTGGTTATCAGAGTTGATAGAGGGCTCCCTCTAAGGAAGTCTTCCCTGATTAGATCTGTTTCGACCCTCTCGGTTTTTTCGATTATGTTTCCCACGCAATTCAAGAAGCCAATGAGGGGAAATCTCCCCTCTTTGGCGCTTTTAACGTAGCCGGGCAAATCACACATGGATTTTTCGCACACCAACTCTGAATTTTCCACGTATTTCTCGAGAATTTCCAACGCTAACACGCCGATTTCCATCGGCGAGTCATCAGGGATGATAGAGCTTAAAATGAGGCTGCCCAAAAACTTATGCAATTCGTCCCTGCTCTCGATCGGAGTATTTTTCAAGACTTCAACTAGTTTACGCACGTTGTCTATCTCTCGGTTACGTTTCAGGCAACTCACGATGGAATCCCCCAAGGTGTTCCACTCTGTCGCATCCACGCCTTCCAAAAGCGAGAGGGTTTTGAAATATTCCGTGCCTATGATCTTTTTGGCCAGTTTAAACTCCTTCTCGGATTGAACAATAAGCAAGGGGAAGACAGCTAGAAGAACTTCGAAATCCTCCGCGTTTTCTTCCACGCATAACATGCTGATGACGTCATTTATGATGACTTTCCATGTCCGGCGATCATTTAGAAAAATGCGAATTAGTTTTACGAGTATAATCTTGAGTTGATCCTGTGGCAAAATTGCTACGTTTCGGACAACGGTCAGCGCTTCTTTAAGCACTATCGGATTGTCATCGAGTAATCTTCTCTTGAACGAACGTGACAGCATTTCTTTTTCTCCTTCTCTCAAACTGTCGTATTTCTTTGCGAGGAACTTGACGGCCTCAGATCTAATTTCCGAGCTGGGATGGTTGAGTTTTTCGAAGACGTCGAATTTGCTCTTTAAGGTCATCGTGTCTTTGAGGATTTTACGGAGGATTCGCTTGCGAATGGTATCTTCGTTCTCACTCAAAATTTGGCAAATTTCTTTGTCGAATGCCGCCGGGTATTGAGTTTCTATGGATTGTACGATTTCCGTTAGCCATTCGCTGACTTCTCCGGAATATTTTTTGTTCATTTTAACGGCATCCAAAACGGCGCTGTAACAAAGATTGCATCAGAGATGTATTTCCAGGAAGTCAAATAATACAAATATTTATCGCACATTGCAGTGTTTCTCTTGTAAAATTCGAGAAAAAATCGAAATGTTATGAAAGAAACAGAAAGTCATACTTATATAAATGCGAAAGTGTGCTTGTCTGTCTGTTTGTTCGATTTGCGCAGCTCAATTACTAGAGCAATTTTCACGAAAATTGGTATAGAATTCCTTACAATATGGAATAGTAAGTAGGCTACATTTTATTTTAAGCTTATACCAGCAAACTTAGATAACCTTTTTATTTCATGTAAATTACCGTAGGGAAAAGTAAAAGTGTCAGCTATGTGACCATTATTTTGTCAGCGACCTCTTTTCTTAGGTCCAAGAACCAATACCTTTCGAAATTTCTAGTCTAGTCGAAACTAGGGTTCTTAGGGATATGATATTTCGGATTTGGATATATTGTGAACGTAAAGTATTAGGTTATATTCAAATTCGTAAAGGTCCAAATAAAGTAGGATTTATAGGAATTTTACAGCCTTTTATTATATCGGTTTCCGTTACGGATATGGATATGAAATTATTTCGGATATCCAATAGTTTCAGATATTATTTCGGTTACGCTATCTAAATTATTTTTGTCAATCAAAAAGAAAATTCGGGGACATACAGAACTTTAAATTTATTTCAAGTCAATTCTAGATATTTTGATTTAGGCGGGTGAGAATTGAGTCTAAATTTTGAATATGTGTGTGTAAATGAGATTTTACTCACTTTAAAACCTCAGGCACATATTTTTCATCCAATTTCAATTCATCCAACAACTTGGTGACAAAGTTCCGATGCAGCTCTTCATTTTTTTCAATCCCAATCTGGACATTGGTCTTAACAAGTTGCGTTAAAAAAGGGTAGATGAAGCAACCGTTATTATCCAATTCTTGAAGAACTGCTGGTAACCAATCTTTAGTAGCTAAAAAGGCCGCTGCCTCCTCTGGTATGTTGCAGTACTGCTTCTGAGATTGATACATCACGAGAAACACCAAAGTTGCTTCGGTTTTTAAGCTTGGGACGCCAACTTGCGCCACTTTTTCCATGAACTTATCCAGGATTTTGTCAGCCAACGTAGTTTTCGTTAGCAAACGCGCCAAAATAACGTATGAGGCGGCACAGAAATCGGGTATGTCCGAATTCAACCCTTTCAGAAGGGCCGGCAGCATATGGGTCACGTGCGTTTCAGATATACTATCTGAAAAAGGAAAAAGTTACGCAAAGCTGCAAAAAATTATTTTTTTTATGTTCAATCCACTCGCAAAAGATAACCTTATTATGCCTTCAAAGCACCACGAGTAGGATGCGAAAACAAGATCAAATGGCGATGAGTCTTTTTAAACAAGGATAGGTTGTATTGTTGGGGAAATTTCGTTCGGTAACGTGGAATCGCGAAAAAATTTATCGAAATTTTGAAATTGAGAATTATTAAAAAAATCTCGATATTTCAATGAGTTTGACTTTGAAAATAAAAAATTGCAACTTCTTGATTGATTCGAATTTAAAAAAGTTAGCATCTATTAAAAACTGTTCTCGACATTGCGAAAAAGAAGATGAGTAAGCAGCAAACATTTAAGGGTAGAATGAATGGAATTAAGTAGTGGAATTGTGAAAATTATGTCAAAATTTCAAGGTAAAATTAAAAAAAAATCGATTTATAAAAAAGCTTCTCTTAATATTTCAATCGGTCTAGACTTGAAAAGATAATTGCCTAATTTGCTCCAAATTAAAAAACTGTTCTTGAAACTTCGAAAAAATAGTTGTCATTTCAAATTTTCAAAGTTAAAGTTGATATTTTATGGAAAAAAAGTAAAATGAAAGACATAAACTCGATATAAGTTTTGAAATGACAATCGAATTTTCAAGGTGAAAACAAAATTTGGCAAAAAAGATCTTTTTGAAATAACTGGTAACTTCGAGAAAAGTTCAAGATTTAAAAATTGGTTTTTAATCATTTTCAATGTTTTTCATTAGTTCCTGCTATCGTTTGAAATTTGAAAGTTTCAATTTCAACTTTTTGGCATTTTTTTTTACCTTGACTTTAGCTGGAATTTTTTTCCTGAAATACTCAGCACAAAGTTAAAACTTTATAGCCAAAGAGGTAATTTTGAGGAAAAGTAAAAATTTCAAGAAAAAGTCAACATTTTAAGATGACAGTCGAAATTTCAATGTGAAAGTGGAAATCTCAAAAAGACGCCTTATGAAAAATCTCGAAATTTTGAAAAAAAAATTCAAAATTAAAAAAAATTCTTAGAAACTGAAATTCATAACTAATAACCTGTATTAACAATAAAAAAAGGTTAAAAATGTCAATAATCTGAAATTTACGTTTCTTTTAATCAAATTAATGTGAAATTTCCAGGACAAAAAAAATTTTGTCCTGGATATTTTGTAATGAAAAATGATGAAATACTAAGGTTAAATGGGCTAAAACCATACCTGAAAATTCAATTACTCCAGTGAAGACGGAACAATAAAAGTTGAAGGCAACTGTCAATATCGACGGTTTTTCATGCTCCTTCACCAACTGCAATATAAAGTTTGAAACAAACTTGAGAAACTGTGGATCACCAACAGCATGATTCAACAGAGTATTCTTTGGTAAATGAACCCCTGGCTTTTGGAGACTTTTCAAAAATAACCAACTGTCCCTCTGCTCTTTAAACTTGAGCAACTGCACCGCCCTTACGAATATATTCGACTCGTGGTAGGGCAAAATTAGCATTATCAAATCATCCCTGTTATACTCATGTATCGAATATCTATGTATCAACCACTCCAGCGCTTTATGTGAGCAATTCAACAAGAAATACGGTGACAACAACAGGAAAAATCGCCTGATATGCTTATCTAACATTTCGTTGCTTTCGGCGCTTTGTACGGACCTTTCGAAGTCTTTAGAAGTGAAATGGAACAGGGTGTTTTGGAACTCTTCAAATGAGGGATTCAGAGATATGAGTTCCTCCAGTCCATCGAAGCCGATTTGGAAAACTGTTTCCTTTCTTAAAGCGGCGGCCTCCTTAGGATCGAAAAGTAGCGATGCCCTTTTCTTGTCACGTTTAAAAACATCCGTTTGGGGCACCGCTAGCCTTTGCAGCTGTTCCGCTAGGGAAGTACTCATGATGTGGCTTTATTACTAAATCAGAATTCGTCACTTTGGGCAATTGCACTAGGGTTCTATTTATTTATTAACTTAAAATTCAAACACGTTTTTACATATTGTTAGGTTAACTCACGTCAAAATGACGTTTAGGAATGTAAGAGTGATCTACCGGTTGTTAGAGCTAATCAAATTTAACCATTTTTATACCAATGACTAACAGTAATTTATCATTTCAATATTTTAAATAAAAATAAATACATATTATAAACCTAATGAGATGTCAATTGATGTTGGCATTGTCGGTTAATAAAGCTAAGAAAGTGAAAGACTACAGGACGAGTCGCCAGTGTTCTAAAAAAAATGACATAGACGACAGCGTTGCCAGTTGGGAGGTAAATTCTTGCACATGAAGAATTTTTATCCCGGACAAACGCATTTTAGTTCAAATTAAAAAATGTATGATTTTTTAGAAACTTATCGATTATTTGATATTTTACTAAAAAAAAATTGGCATTCGTTATCAAATCTGCAGTTCGTGTAGGAAACAAAAATTATATTTATTTCACTCCAGCGCTACCTTCGTTAGATAGTCTTGAACGCAGCACGTTCAAAGCCACACTTCAACAGAAAATAACTCCTTTTTGGACATAAAATTTTTATTATTAAATAGTGATATATGTATTATTTATTATTAGTATTATTTTTGAATTATTTTCATTTCTACTTAAAATTTCGAATATAAAGTTTAATGTTTCGTGTTTAAACTTTTTTATCCTTCTTGAGATTTCCTTGAAATTCTATTTTTTTTGTTTATTTCAAAATACTCAGCTTACTACGAAGGCGTAGAAAAAATCAATTAAAAAAAAATAAGAAATTTCAACCTAAATCTTGAAATTCCGACTTTTTTCTTGAAATTTTGACTTTAAATTCGAAATTTCGACTTTTTTCTCGAAATTTTGATTTTTTTAAAAAATGTTGACTTTTATCTCGAAACTTTGACTTCAATTTCGAAATTTCAGCTTTTTTCATGAAATTTCGACTTTTTTTTCGAAATTTCAAGATTAAAATCGCAATATCTATATTCCATGGTTAAGTTAGGCAGATGACAGTTGTCATCACTCCCCTTTTCCAATAACATTGACAGTTGGCAGTAGTGTGCGTTTAGTAATTTTTATTTTTAATTACCAAAATTGCGTCTTTTTTTCTCGAAATTTGGAGATTAAAGTTGAAATTTCGAGAAAAAAGTTTGAGTTTAAAGTCGAAATTCCCAGATTAAAGTCGAAATATCGAGAAAAAAGTCGAAATTTGAAAAAATGCATTTTTTAATGGATGTCTTTCCTACGCCTTTGAAGTTCACAATTTTTATTCGGGCGTAAAAAAAATGTCAATTAAAAAAAAGAATTTCAACATTTTGACCTTCATCTTAAAATTTCAACTTTTTTTTTCGAAATTTTGATTTTAAATTCCAAACTTCGACTTTAATTTCAAAATTTCGACTTTTTTTTCGAAATTTCAAGAATCAAGTCGAAATGTCTATAATCTATGGTTAAGTTGGGCAGATGACAGATGTGTCCCACGACTCCCCTTTCCTTATAACATTGATTTTTGGCAGTAAGGTGCTTTTACTCATTTCTATTTTTAATTATCAAAATTTCGTATTTGTTTTCTCGAAATTTAGAGATTAAAGTTGAAATTTCGAGACAAAAGTTTGCGTTTAAAGTTGAAATTCGGAGATTAAAGTTTAAATTTCGAAAGAAAAAGTCGAAATTTGTAAAAATATTTTTTTAATCGATGTCTTTCCTACGCCTTCGTAGCTTACAGTTTTTATTCTATTTTTATAATTTTAGTCTGATTTTCGAAACGTCTATCATAATTACGAAATTTCCATTTCGAATTCAAAATTTCAATTTTTATTTTATTATTATTATTTCTATTATTATTATTATTCCATCAACATTTCAAATACAAATTTCGATCTTCGGCACTTCAATGTTTCGTATTCGAATTCTTTTTTACTTTTCAGTATTTTCTCAAAATTTCTACTTTATCTGCAAAATTATATGTTGACAATTCGTATTTTTATTTTCTATATTTTTTGGATTTTTTTTAATTTGTACCGAAATTTTCTCTTTTTTATCGTCTAAATTAATTTAAATCGTCGAAAATGTATTTCAAAATTTCTATTTTACTCGAAATTTATGACTTTTCGTTCTAAATTTCGAGTAAGCGCAAAGCAGTTAATTAAAACTTCGTAAAACAATTTAAATTCATTAATAAAAAGTTTTCAGAATATCGATTTTTCAATTCGGTCTAAAATTTTCGAACTTTCCAGTCAAATTGGCGGAACTCGCGAGTGATGTTTTTTCGGTCAACTGGCAACACCGTTTACTTGGTAGTAGTTAATATACTTCCAAGTAGTTTTATTGAATCTTCGAATCAGGTGCCGAAAATCGAATTACTTGAAAATATTTAAACAAAAATTAATTTCGATTTGTAACATTATTTGAATTTTTTTGAACACTGGGATAAATGGCAATCCAGTAAAGTTTTAAACTGTATTGACTTAAATCTTAAATGTTTTGATGTTTTACGTGGGCAGCCAAAAATTATGTGCCGCCACTGACCTTAAATGTCATTTTAATGAGTAGTTCAAATGGCCATAACAAGAATCGAACTTTGCCGATTGTCTTCGTATGAACTGTCAACTGCTAATTATTGGTTTGACATCGAAGCAATATGGCGGTGAGTTTTTGAGGTGAAAAATCAGATGCGTCCGAAACTTGCGACACCTAAAATTACCCCAAACAGCGTGTACGTTAGTGTCTAGGTCGAAGGTCGCCCGATAACGAAAAATCGCCGTCGACGGTTTTCTAACGCCGAGTCCCCCGCGTAAAGTGAATTTTAACCAATCCCACCTGAGGAATGTTGTTTTTTGTGGTATTTGGCCTACAATAGTTGTCGTTATGTTTCTAAAAGTGGACGAAGTGCCTGTCGTTTGACTAATGAACCTTGACTCAGTGGTAACAATTTCCCAGTGATTATTGTTTGTTGTTGGAGCCGAGGGGCCATCGAACTGACCGAAGGAAATGGCCTTCAATGAGGTAGGTATACCTTGTAAAAAATCCTGTTTTAACCCATCGGTATTTCGTACCGTCGATTTTTTATATTGAGATATGTACGGTTTGTTTGTTTTTTGTGTTAAACGATTATAAAGTAAGTGGTTTAATTTTTATGAGTGTTTTACAAGTTGCGTTTTATTTCCTGGCTTTTTAACATTTTTAATGTTTTGATTGCATAGTGCGCAACTTTATGGGTATGTTGATCTAACAGCTTACGATTTTATGTTTTATGTATTCGTTGTAAAATGTTCAGTGTGATTGATGTGGAAAAATTCCATTTTTATTTGTGAAATTGTTACGTAGGCAATTTTTGTCTTATAGGAAGGAATCCTATAAGATTTGCCCATTAACTCATTAATTTAATACCTTAATCAATAATAAAATCGACATTTAGAGAAGTGTCGATCTAAATAAGTTAATTAACATACAATATACAAATATGATTTTGTTTGCATACATACATTCTCTGAGCGTGACTAATACTTTGTAGATTTTAAATCGCATATATTTTGCCATATTTTTTTTCGTTATCTTTGGGAGATAATCTGCAAGATAAGGGCGTTTATTTCCTAAAGTTTTCGTCACACATCACTAGGTGCATTAAGTACTATTTTTATGTTGGTCATATTTAAATTGAGTAGATAGTTTTACCTTGTTACCGAATCACAATGAATTAATTATCATGGGATTTTTTTATCGAGTTTCTAACACCAATAACAGACCATGGGAATATTGTGTTCTTTCTTGCTGCCAGATTTGCTCTATTTGAATTTGTATGGTAAAATAGCAATTTCGCATGTTTTTATTTCATTCTTTACAGCTAACGTGACCACATGTTCCCGTTTTTAGGTGGTATGTTCCACTGAAAAATGTTCCGTTTGCAGAAGAAGAAATGATAACAGTAACTTAAAAAATAAGCTAAAAAGTCGTATGTGATTAACAGTGTCGCAGATTGTCAAACTACAAAAACTTTGAGAGGCTCTATGGTGTTTCTGATAATTTCTGCAATTTCTTGCTTTCTAAAATTTTAATTTTAACCTAGAAATATAGATTTTTTTTGTAGAAATCTGGACTTCACAAAAGTTTAATTTTGTGGATTAATTTTGACTTTCTCAAACTGAAAACTGAAAACTGAAAAATTTCAACCCTTTTATTTTATTTTATAATATAATTTTTTATTGTTTCCGCTGATTTAAACATTTCTTTCAAAATTGGAGTTAAAATGTGAATTTTTCAATTTCAAAATCAGACTATTTGAAGTTCTTTATCAAACTTGGATTTTTTTGCTTAATATTCAAAGTATGAAATTTTTGACGTTTTATTAAATAAAATGTCAACTTTGCACTTAAAATTAAGACTTTTCCTAGAAGTGTTGATATGTTTTGTGAAAATTTCGCGTTTGATTGGATTTTTTTCGTGAAATGTCATACGAAAGGTCGATTTTTGAGATTTTAAAATTCTTCTCGAAAATTTCCTTTGAAACTTTCCACTGGATAATTTGACTTTTGTTTAGTAAATTTCGTGTATGTTAGATATTCCAGGTTGAATTTTTTTATGTTTTTGCTAAAGTATCTGGATTTTTTTGAGGTCGAGTTAAGTTTCGTATTTTTTCCTCAAAACTTCCTGCTGGATCTTGTAACTTTTTACATTTTTAGTAAAACCTCAACTTCTCGCCAAAAACCTAAATTTTTTCCTAGACATTTCAAAATTCCTGTTGTATTATTTTGAGTTTTTGGCCGAAATTTTGAGTTTGGATTAAAATTTTTGAAATTTTGCACTAAAATTCAATTCTTTTAAATGCATTTCTCGTTCTTCCCGAAAGAATTTTTTCTATCACTCCCCGGAGTTTAGATTCTGAAATGAAAAATTTAAAAATTTTTAAACTGAAAAATTCGAAAATTTTTTATGAATTCGAGGTTTTCTCAAAATTTCACATTTTTTTCTCAAACGTTACTGCTGGATCATATAACATTTGCCTTTTCGGTAAAAACTTTGGTTTTTGCTAAAAATCTAAACGTTTTCGAGAAATTTTGGCATTTTTTTGTCAAAATTTTGAATGTAAATTAAAAATATCTTTTCGAAATTTCAATCTCAAATTTTTTCCCGAGAAACATCCCTCACTGAGTTTCAACTTAAAATTTTTAAACTGCAAAATTCGAGATTGTTTTTTATTTTTCTTGAAAGTTGGAATTTTATTCAAAATTTTGTATTATTTCTTAAATGTTTCCAATGGAACTTAGAACTTTTATGCATTTCCTTAAAACATCTCTTTTCACTAAAAATCTAAGCAACATTTCTAAAAACAAGTTTCGGTGTTTAACGAAAAGTTGCGGTTTTTGGAAAAATGTAAGTTTCAAGTTTCAGCAGCAAAGTTTGGGAAAAAATGTAAAATTTTGAAAAACAGGTCGAACTTTTCAGAAAACTCGCAAAAAACTCGAATTTTGTGAAAAACGCAAATTTTTCACTAAATTTTTTTCTGAAACTTTAGAAAGTTCGAATTTTTTAAAATTAAATTTCGTGTGGGTTCAAATAACTATTGTGTTTGAAGTTTTTTACGTTTTTGTTAAAATGTTATCCCTCTACTAAAAATCTGGGTTTTTTTGCAGAGATTAAATTAAATTTCGTATTTTTTTCCTCAACTCTCCCTGTTGGATCTTGTAATTTTTACTTTTTTTAATAAAACCTCATCTTGTCTCCAAAAATCTAGACTATTTTCTAGAAATTTCGAAATTTCTGTTTTAATATTTTGACTTGTTGACCCAAATTTTGAGTTTGAATTAAAAGTTTGTAATAATTTTTCGAAATTTCGATTTTTTTTGAAAATGCATTTCGCGTTCTTTCCGAAAGAATTGTGCCTCTCACTTCTCGGACTTTAAACTTTAAATTTTTTAACTGAAAAATTCTAAAATTTTGTCACGACTTTGTTACGAAAATTCGAGGTTTTTCTCAAAATTTCACTTTTTTTCCTCAGACCTTTCTTTTGGATCTTGTAACATTTGTCTTTTTGGTAAAAACTTAACTTTTCGTTAAAAATCGAAACGTTTTTCAGAAATTCTGACGTTTTTTCTATAAAAATTTTGAATGTAAATTCAAAATTTCGAATATTTTTTTGAAATTTCATATTCAAAATTTGATTTTATCGAGAAACTTCCTCTCACTCAGAGTTTCAACTTGAAATTTTTAAACCACAAAATTCTAGAATTATTTTGTGATTTTCGCGAAAGTTCAACTTTTTCCCAAAATTTTGTCTTATTTTTAAAATTTTCCATTGGAACTCGAAGATTTTTATACATTTTCCTAAAACATTTGTTTCTAAAAATCTAAGATTTTTGACAGAAAAATTGACGTTTTTTCTGAAAATCTTTTTTAATATTTTGACTTTTTTTCTTGAAGTTTCGAGTTTCGATTACAAGTTACCAACAGTTTTTTCGAGTTTTCGCACTAAAACTCGATGTTTTAATGGTACTTTCCGAACGACTTTTCCTTCCATTTCTTCGAGTTTTCAATTAAAAATTTTTAAACTGCAAAATTCGAGAAGTTTTCTTGTGTGTCGTCTGGGCCTTTTTTTCAAAATTTCGCATTTTCCTAAAATCTTCCGCTGAAACTTAACACCCTTAAATTTATTTTTAAAGTCAATTTTTTTTTATTAAGTTTTATTTAGTTTTTTATTAGGTTTTTTCTGGGTTTGTAGAGATTAAGTTCAATTTCGTATTTTTTCCTCAAAACTTTCTGTTGAATCTTGCAACTTTTATTTTTTTTTAGTAAAACCTTAACTTCTCACCAAAAACTTAAACCTTTTTCGAGAAATTTTGAAATTCCTCTTTTAATGTCTTGTATTTTTCCTCAAATTTTGGGTTTGGATTACAAGCTTCTAACAGTTTTTTCTAATTTTCGCTCTAAAACTCGATTTGTTTAATATTAAATTTGGCGTTCTTCCCGAAAGACTACTCACTCCTCTCGAGTTCTCAAAATTTTGAAACTTAAAATTTGAGAAGTTTTTTGCGAGTTTTCTGAAAAGATAGACTTTTTTCTCAAAATTTTGCATTTTTTTCTCAAACTTTCCTGTTGGAACTTTAACTTTTATATTTTTTCTAAATGCACACTATTTTACCAAAAACCTAACCTTTTCTTTAAGAAAGTTTGACGTTTTTTCTCCGAAATTCCTGTTTTAATATTTTGACCTCTTTCTTGAAATTTTAAGTTTAAACTTGAAACTATTCCCCAAATATGTTAAATCTCATTATAAATGTCGATTTGTTTTTGCAAATTAAAACCTTTGGACTTTGACGTTTTTTCTCTAAATTCCTGTTTTAATACTTTGTTTTTTTTTCTCGAAATTTTGAGTTGGTATTACAATACATGTTTCTAACAGTTTTTTCGAATTTTCGACTTAAACCTCGACTTTTTTTATTAATAAATTTTGTGTTCTTCCCGACAGATTACTCATTTCTTCTCGAGTTTTCAATTTAAACATTTTAAACTCCAAATTTGAGAAGTTTTTTGTGAGTTTTCTGAAAATCTCGACCTTTATCTCAAAAGCACATTTTTTCTCAAACTTTTTTGTTGTAACTTTAATTTTTACATTTTTCTAAAACAACAATTTTTTACTAAAAAATAGAACCTTTTTTAAAAGAAACTTTGATTTTTTTTCCTCCGATATTCCTTTTTCAATATCTTGACTTCTTTCTCGAAATTTTGAATTTAAGCCTCAAACTATTCCCCAAATATGTTAAAGCTCTTATTTTAAATGTCGATTTTTTTTGTAAATTTAAGCCTTTGAACTTTGACGTTTTTTCCTACGAAATTCCTGTTTTAATATTTTGTTTTCTTTCTCAAAATTTTGAGCCTCAAACTATTCTCCAATTATGTTAGAGCTCTTATTATAAATGTCGCTTTTTTTGCAAATTAAACCTCTTCCTTAAAATGAGTATTTTAAAGTTAACATTTTCCAACTCGGGCATTTAGAATAAATTTCAAATTTATCAGTTTGAACTTTAATGTGGATCTATTTCTAAACATTTTGGTTTTCTAGTATTTAAAATTTATAATTTTTCCAGTAATGATGACACATTTTTGTAGAACTTTCCAGTGTAATATCAAAATTAACCCGAATTTTCGACTTCAGAAAATCTCGTGGTAAGACTCGATTTTTTTAATATCAATTTCCAGTTTTTCTCAATTTTTGGATTTTTTTTCTCAAATCCCAAGTTTCGATTTTTTCAAAATGAGTTTCCACTTTCTCGATTTTTGGATTTTTTTGCTCAAATCCCAAGTTTAATTGTAACATTTTTAATTCCAAAAATTCCAGATTTATTGGTTCAAATTCCGAGTACTTTCTGTCGATATTTTCGGAGTAGAAATTTTGAAAATTGTCATCAGCTTCGTAAAATATTTTTTTGGAGAAAATTCGCAGTTTTGAGATTAAACTCGCCGAAGATTTATAGGAATTTCAAGTTTTTTCTATTGTCAGCATATTTACTCCTAAAATTTTAAATTTTGTTATTTAAATTCTGAATGGTGCCACGATTTATGTTTTTTTGTGTAACATTTTAAATTCATTTTTATAAGTTTCAGTTTTCCCGAAGTTTCAATTTTTAAAATCGAAATTTTAAATTTTTCCATAAAGTTGCTTCTTTGATATCAAATATGTGACATTTTTATTTGAAGGAACTTCATTAAATTTATAATTTCTTTTGTCTTGTCAACGCTTTTTCCATTTAAAGATGTCGTTATATGGAGGTTTCGTTAACAGATATAACGTTGACAAAGGTAACCTTAACCGAGGCGACGTTGAGCGAAGCGGCGCTAACCGAGATAACGCTAACTGAGGCAACGTTAACCGAAGTAGGTTACCCGAGGTAGCGTTAACCGAGGTCGCATTATCGGAGGTAACGTTAAACGAGGTCCCGTTATCGGAGGTAACGTTAAATGAGGTCGCGTTATCGGAGGTAACGTTAAACCAGGTCGCGTTAATGGAAGTAACGTTAAACGAGGTCGCGTTATCGGAGATGACGTTAAAGGAGGTCGTAACGTTAAACGACATTTCGAAAAAACGTCGAAATTTCAATAAAATCCGAAAGGCTGAAAAAAAGTTTCAATTCTTTCTAAAAAAGACGAAATTTTAAAAAAACCGTAATTTTCAAAAAAAAACCAAATTCTGAAGAAAGTGAAAGCACGAAACTATCAAAAGAGTATAAGTCAAAATTTCGAGGAAAAAGTCGAAAATTTCAAGAGCCAAATTAAAAAAAAATGATATTTACTTACAAATACTGAAGTCGAAATTTTAAAAATAGCATAAATATTCAAAAAAAAAAATGTCGAAATTTTTAAAAAAGTGGAAGTGATGAAAAAGTAGATAGTTTTTTAATTTTCAATCACACTTTTAAAAAAAATTGATATTTACAAAACAAAAAAAATGAAGAGTTCGAGCAAAAGTGGAAATTTAAAGTCGTAAATTTTGAAAATGTAGAAATTTTTAAAAAATTCGAAAAAAGTTGAGATTTTGGAAACACTGTCGATTTTGAAATTTAGAAATTGCCACAAAAAGCCGAATAAAAAAATTTGGAATTTTGAGAATAGTCGTAGTTTTCAATAAAAAATTCAAAAAAATCGGAAATTTCAAAATAAGTCAAATTTTCGAGAAAAGGTCGAAATTTTGAGAAAAAGGCGAAATATTCCAAGTCGAAATGTTCAAAGAAGTCGAAATTGTCAAAAGATCAAAATTGTCAAAAAATCAAAATTTTCAGTCAAAAGTTTGAAGAGATCGAATTTTCAGAAATTTCGGGAAAACTCGACATTTTGGAAAAACTGGAAATTTGGAAATGTCGAAATTTTCAGAAAGTCGAAATAAAAAACTAAAACTTGTAGAAAGTCGAATTTTCCAACAATAAAGTAGAAATTTGCAACAGCCTAAATTTTGCAAAAAGTCGAATTTTCAGAAGTTTCGCGAAAAGTAGAGATTTTGAAAAAACTCGAAATTTTGAAATGTCGAAATTTTCCAAAAATAAAGTAGCAAACTGCAGCAGCCTAAATTTTGCAAAAAGTCGAAATTTCGGAAGTTTCGCGAAAAGTAGATATTTTGAAAAAAACTCGAAATTTTGAAATGTCGAAATTTTCAGAAAGTCGAAAAAAAAACTGAAATTGTGGAAAGTCGAATTTTCCAAAAATAAAGTAGAAATTTGTAGTAGCCTAAATTTTGCAGAAAGTCGAATTTTCGGAAATTTCGCGAAAAGTAGATATTTTGGAAAAAACTCGACATTTTGAAATGTCGAAATTTTCAGAAAGTCAAAATAAAAAACTGAAATTGTGGAAAGTCGAATTTTCCAAAAATAAAGTAGAAAACTGCAGCAGCCTAAATTTTGCAAAAAGTCGAAATTTCGGAAGTTTCGTGAAAAGTAGAGATTTTGGAAAAACTTGAAATGTCGAAATTTTCAGAAAGTCTAAATAAAAAACTGAAATTGTGGAAAGTCGAATTTTCCAAAAATAAAGTAGAAATTTGCAGCAGCCTAAATTTTGCAAAAAGTCGAATTTTCAGAAGTTTCGCGAAAAGTAGGGATTTTGGAAAATACTCGACATTTTGAAATGTCGAAATTTTCAGAAAGTCAAAATAAAAAACTGAAATTGTGGAAAGTCGAATTTTCCAAAAATAAAGTAGAAAACTGCAGCAGCCTAAATTATGCAAAAAATCGACTTTTCGGAAGTTTCGCGAAAAGTAAAGATTTTGGAAATACTCGAAATTTTGAAATGTCGAAATTTTTAGAAAGTCGATATAAAAAACTGAAACTTTTGTAAAAAGTCGACATTTTTTTTTAAAAAGTCGCAACTTTCAAAGAAAAAACGTAGAAGCATTTTAAAAAAAAATCCAAATTTTCAAAAAGTGTCGAGATTTTTAGTCACATTTCGAGAAAAGCAATATTTTGAACAGTCAAAATTTTCAACAGAAAAACTCCAAATTGTCAAAAAGTAGAGTTTTCTTTAAATTTAAGAACTTTTTATTTAATGCTCCCAAACTTAATAGTTTTGGTATTTGGACAAATCTAGATCCCTTTTTTTCTTTTTTTCTTTACTTGTTAATAATTTTTAGAATTGTTTATGTACTGATTTTAAACGTTGTCATTTATTCTACATGTCATTTCAAATTCAACGAGCCCCTGCTCATATTTTTATCAGCTGTCATAAAAATTGACACATTTTTCAGCTTGTGAACCCTAAATTGACAATACAGTTGTCATTTCACCATTCCTTTTGGTCAATTATTTTTAGTAGAATGTTTATTACTTATGTACTTCGTGTACCCATATGCAAGTGATAAATAATAACTCGTATTCATAGATAATCCAAATCCAAATTGTGGTTCCATCCATTTAAAATGCCATTTTATCGTCGAATTAAGCAAATAGCAATAATTTCTTCGGAATCCTAAATTTCTTCCACTATCTTTGATAAAAACCGCCTCGTCAAACTTCCTTATGTTGGATTGAAATTGCCGACTTACATATGTGTCAATCATTTCAACCGCTTAACTTGTTGATTAGTTATCTTGTTTGATAAGAGCATACATTAACAATAAACGAAAATATTTGTAATAATGAGTGTCTTATCAAAATGTTCTACAATAAATTACAAAATAATCGATTGTCATTTGAAGTGCAGTAACGAGAAAAAATTGATTTATTGAAAGCAAAGGGTTGCAGTCCATTGACGAGTCTACCCATTAGATAGATCAATTTAAATATATTTATTTCTGAAGATTTCCTAAATTTAAAATAACAAACCCAAATAAATAAATATTTCTGTAGCAAAAGTTGGGTTGAAAATTTGTAAAACTGTTATCATTAAAATACCTAACTTATCATTTAAAAACTAAACTTATCATTAAAAAAAAATTAAACTTCCATAAAAAAAAATAGAAATATATCAAAATTTCTAGTAAAAAAAACAGAAATTTCCGTAAAGAAATTGCTTAAAGAGAAAAATTCAATTTTCGAATTTTTCCTAAAATTTGAACTGTTTTCGAGTTTTCCTCCAAATTTCGACTTTTCTCCACAAGATTTTTCTGAATGAAAGTTACAAAATAGAATTGACTAATAAAAATTATTTAGGAACTATCACATTATTGCATGCAAAACAATCGGTTCCCGCTAAAGCCTTAAACTGGCATCGTTGACTCAACGCGGCAATGAAGTATGAACCCCAGGAGATGCAAACCCACTTTGTTGTTATACTACCCTCGTATATCGTATCATCAAATGAATTAAACAGGAGATTACTTAAGAACCTCGGAATTGAGTAAACGGCTTGAAATTATTCCATCCGCGTACCAGCAACAAATGTTAACGATCACTTTCTTTGGTCTTTTATTGTCCATTTTGTACAGTTTCAGTCGTAATCCTCCTTTCCGGTTTAAAGCAACTTGTATAATGGCTTTTGGACGAAATGAACGTCCTCTTCTTGCGGTAACTGTCCCTTATCAATGGAAACTAGCAGTGCATATGACCCGAGTCATTCACCTACGTGCCACCTGTTCAATTCGCTGCATTCGTTAACTTGCATATTTTATCTGGTCGAGCGCTAAGGTAAACCTTCGAATTCGGCTGTGAAAATTACCGTGTTCCGATTAATGGGGATCTTTAACTCATCGAGTAACAAACAGTACGTATCATGATCGCCCCGGCAGGAGTTTTATTGTCGAGTGTCTACGATATAGCTGTAGTTTAGTGACATCGGTGACAAATTGAAAAACCACATGACAATATTTTTTATTCAAAAAACCCTTTTTTGAGTTGTTGTCAAAAGAGGGCGACAAGCGACAATAAAGCGAAAACAGCCATTGATCACTTACTTCTTAGCTCTAGGTACCTAAACACCTACCTTGAACATCTAAGGCAGAAAGACCAAAAAAAAAAATTCGCCTATTTTTTCTTTCAATTCTTTTAACGTAATTAGAGAACTTAAAGCAAGAAAGAGAAGAAGAAATGATTCTTGGGCCAATAAAACATGAATGAAAATAACATTACCTCACAAAGAAGATGTAGAGAATATCTAGTAATACCTCGTTTAACGTTACTTCGGATAACGCTACCTAGGATAACGCTGCCTCTGTTAACATTGTTTCGAATAACACGACCTCGGTTACCGTTACCTCTAATAATGTTACCTTAACGTCGCTTCGGTTAACGCCGCCTCGGTCAACGTTATCTCTGTTAATGTTACCTTCGATAACGCTACCTCGGTTAACATTATCTGGGATAACGCCGCTTCGGATAACGTTACCTCGATTAACGTCGCCTCGGTTAACGCGACCTCGGTTAACGTTGCCTCAGTTAACGTTACCTCGGTTAGAACCGCTTCGCTCAACATCGCCTCGGTTAACGTTACCTCTGTCAACGTTACATCTGTTAACGAAACCTCCATATAACGACATCTTTAAATGGAAAACGCGTTGATAAGGAAATTATAAATTAATGAAGTTCCTTCAAATCAAAATGTCAAATATTTGATATTAAAGAAACAACTTTGTGGAAAAACTCAAAATTTCGATTCCAAAAGTTGAAACATCGGGAAAACTGAAATTTATCAACATGAATCTGAAATCTTAAAAAAATGTATAAAATTTCGTTACAACATTCAAAATTGAAACAACAAAATTTAGAATTTTGAGATTAAAAAATCTTGACAAGAGAAATAAACCTGAAATTTCTATAAATTTTATAAAAGTCGAGTTTTTTCTCGAAATAACGAGTTTTTTCAAAAAAAATCACGCTGAAAATATCAAGAAAGTACTCGGAATTTATATCACAAAATTTCGAATTTTGGTTTTAAAAATTTCACGATGAAATTTGGGATTTAAGAAAAAAATCCAAACATCGGGAAAATTTGGAAATTAATTTTAAAAAAATCAAGATTTTTGTCAAGTCGAAAATTGTTGATATTAGAGTGCACAAATTCTAAAAAAATCTGTTAATTTTCTTGGAAAAATTTCTTTCTTTCTCAAAATTTTGACATTTTTTAAAAATTTCTACTTTTGAAAGAAATCTAATTTTCTGAAACATTTTGAGTTTTTTAAAATTTCGAATTTTCCTTAGAAAATTTGAAAAATCTCCATTTTTTTGAAAATTTCGACTTTGTTTTGAAAAATTAGGCACTTCATTTTTTTTAATTACGACTTTCGAAATTTTGATTTTTGAGAATTTCGGTTTTTTTTTGTAAAATTAATTTTTGTCAAAATTTGACCATTTTTTGAATTTCGGCTTTTTCAGGGTTCCGTTTCTTTCTCAAAATTTTGACATTTTTAATAAATTTTGACTTTCGGAAAAATTCTATTTCGTTTCTTTCTCAAAATTTTGACATTGTAGAAAATTTCGACTTTTTGAAACACATTTAATGTTTTGAAAATTTAAACTTTTTTTATAAAATTGGCCACTGAAAATGTTGAATTTTTTCAATATTTCGAGTTTTTTTTTTCAATTTCGACCTTTTTTGAATATTTCAACTTTCATTGTAAATTTGGAAGCTTCCGAAAATTTCGAATTTTTTAAAAATGTTGACGTTTTCTTCAAAAATTCTAAAAATCTTTAATTTATTTGAAAATTCCGGCTTTGTTTTCAAAAATTAAAATTAAATAAATAAAAAAAATTAAATAAATACGACTTTTCTTGCTAAATTTTGATTTTTTTTTTAAAAATTCGATCCTTTTTTAAATTTCGACTATTGGTAGAATTCGAATTTTCTGAAAATTTCAACCTTTTTTTTTTGGAAAAGTTCAGCTTCTGAAAATTTTAAATTTTTTCAATAATTCCAATTTTTTTTCGAAAATTTCGACTTTTTTTCGAATAATCAGACTTTCATTGTAAATTTGCAATTTTTCCAAAATTTCAAATTTTTGGAACATTTCGACTTCTTAAAAAATTTTAATATCTCCAATTTCTTTCAAAATTTCGACTTTGTTTTGGACATTTCAATTTTTTTCAGAAGTGCGATTTCTAAAAATTTCGAAATTTTGGCTTTTTTTGCTAATTTCTTTAAAAATTCGACCCTTTTTTAAATTTTGATTTTTTAGAATTTCGTTTCTTTCTCAAAATTTTGACATTTTTTGAAAATTTTTACTTTTAGGAAATTTGAATCTTGAAAATTTCACCATTTTTTTTTGGAAATTTCGACTTCTTGAAATTTTGAATATTTTCAACTTTTGAAGTTATTTTTTAATTTCCACATTTTTTGAATATATTCCAACTTTCATAAATTTGGAATTTTTTCAGAATTTCGAGTGTTTTGAAAATGTCGACTTTTTATTAAAAAAATTGAAAATCAACAATTTTTTTGAAAATTTTGATTTTGTTTTAAAAATTTAGACATTTAGACAAAATTATACGACTTTTCTTTCGACATTTTGATTTTTTAAAATTTCGAAATTCGGTTTTTTTGGAAAATGAACTTTATAATTCGACCCTTTTTTAAACTCGACTTTTTCAGGGTTCCGTTCCTTTCGCAAAATTTTGACATTTTTTGAAAATCTTGACTTGGCAGAATTCGAATTTTCTGATAATTTGAACTTTTATTTTTGGAGAATATCGACATCGAATATCGAAAATCTTGAATTTTTTTAATAGTACGAGTTTATTTTTAATTTCGAACTATTTTTCAATATTTGGTATTTTTCCAACATTTCGAATTTTTTGAAAATTTCGAATTCTTGGAAAATTCCAAAAACTTTTTCTGAAAATTGCAACTTGTTTTAGATAATTGATTTTTTTTCAAAATTGCGATTTCAATTCGAGCATTCTGCGTTTTTTGTTAATTTTTTTAGAAATTCGTTCCTTTTTTAAATTCAGATTTTTAGTTTCGTTTCTCAAAATTTTGATATTTTTTGAAATTGTTGACATTTTTTAAAAATTTTCACTTTAAACAACTCGAATTTTCTAAAAATTTCAACTTTTTTTTGATAATTGCGGCTTCTCAAAATTTTGAATATTTTTATATTTCAGTTTTTTTTTTTAATTTCGACTTTATTTTAAATATTTCGACTTTCATTGTAAATTTGAAATTTTTTCAAAATTCGAGTTTTTTTGAAAATTTCGAAACTTTCCTTGAAAAGTTCAAAAATACTTAATTTCTTTGAAAATTTCGATTTTGTTTTAAAAAATTGATTTTTTCAAAACTACGACTTTTCTTTAGAAATTTTGATTTTTGAAAATCTCTGTTTTTTTTTTGGAAAATTAACTTTCATAATTCACCCCGTTTTTAAATTTCGATTTTTTCAGGGTTTCGTTCCTTTCGCAAAATTTTGACATTTTTTGAAAATCTCGACTTTTGGAAGAATTTGAATTTTCTGATAGTTTCAACTTTTTCTTTTGGAAAATATCGACATCGAATATCGAAAATTTTGAATTTTTTTAACGGTACGAGTTTTTTTTTTTAATTTCGACCTTTTTTTGAATAATCCGACTTATTTGGTGTTTTTCAAAATTTCAAATTTTTTGAAAATTTCGACTGTTTTAGACATTTGATTTTTGTCAAAATTGCGATTTCAGTTCGATACTTCTGGGTTTTTGGTTAACTTTTTTAAAAATTCGACCCTTTTTTAAATTTCAATATTTTTGGAAAATTTTGACATTTTTTAAAAATTTTGACTTTAAAGAATTCAATTTTTCTGAAAATTTAAACTTTTTTCGATAATTGCGGCTCCTGAAAATTTGGAATATTTTTAATATTTCAGTTTTTTTAAATTTAAACTTTTTGAATATTTCGACTTTGTAAATTTGGAATTTTTTCAAAATTCGAGTTTTTTTGAAAATTTCGATTTTGTTTTAAAAAATTGGATACTTCAGAATTTTTTCAAAATTACGACTTTTCTTTAGAAATTTTGATTTTTGAAAATCTCGGTTTTTTTGGAACTTTTATAATTCGACCCTTTTTTAAATTTTGACATTTTTTAAAAATTTTGAGTTTAAAGAATTCGAATTTTCTGAAAATTTCAACTTTTTTCGATAATTTCGGCTCCTGAAAATTTTGAATATTTTTAATATTTCATTTTTTTTTAATTTCGACCTTTTTTTGAAAATTTCGACTTTTTCTTGAAAAGTTGGAAAAATCTTCAATTTCTCTGAAAATTTCTATTTTGTTTAAAAAAAATTGGATGTTTCAGATTTGTTCAAAGGTACGACTTTAGAAATTTTCATTTTTGAAAAGTACGGTTTTTTTTGGAAAATTAACTTTTATAATTCAATCCTTTTTTAAATTTCGAGTTATTTTGAAAATTTCGATTTTTCCTTGAAAAAATCGAAAAACTTGCTTCGATTTTGTTTTAAAAAGTTGGATATTTCAGATTTTTTCAAAATTATGACGTTTCTTCCAAAATTTTGATCATTGAAAATTTCGAATTTCGGTTTTTTTTTGAAAAATTAACTTTAATTCGACCTTTTTTAAATTTCGATTTTTTCAGGATTTCGTTTTTCAAAATTTTGACATTTTTTTCGAGTTTTTTGAAGATTTCAACTTTTATTTTAAAAAATATCTACCTTTTTTCAAAATTTAGACTTTTTCTTGAAGTTTTGATCCTTGCAAAGTTTAACTTTTGTTCTATAAGGTTAAATTTCGCTTGTTAGATACCCAGGACTTTTATAGTTATCGATTGATGCTAAATCGGGACATTCGGTGTCCGTATCAAAGTTGAAAGGTTGATACTATCAATTCGATGTGTTTTGGTATTTGACGTAAGCCATATGGCGTATTTGCGGTTACCATGCACCGTACGTACCGTAATAATAAATGGTTGTCTAATTACGGCCTATTCGCAGCGAATAACATAATAACACCCACGTGCCCTCTTCGCGACGGATCTAAAACCGTGCCGGATTCGCCCGCCGTAACAAAGTGAAAGGAGGTACGTTAGAAAATTACCGCCGTACCCAACGGTGTTACGTTGCAATTGTCAGTACTCATTGTTCGTCCGATGGTGTCAGTTTAATCCCGTAAATAACATTTTGGGAAAGTTGTTGATCTGTGACGGTGTTTGGGGCGATTTTTCGTCGTCATCGACTGACTATTATATTCTAATTAGTTCGGGCGAGTGTGTGCGCTGTCGTGAATACGCGTCCGTGTTTAAATGGGGCCGTTACCTGGGCCCCTTTACTTTCTACGGCGCAAATGCAGTAATGTTTGTATTGTGTTGCAAAATAATGCTTTGATGTACTAATCAATTTGATATTACATGTTATATGTATTAGTGAGCTAGGTCAGGCTCATAAAGTCGTAGACGTTCTAAATACTGCGATAATTTGGAGAAGGTATTTTGTATACGAATTACGATAAACACCGTGAACGAAGAATTATTGTAAGCCAAACCTGACCGATAAAATCTTAGACATTCTAAATACTCCGGTAATTTGGAGAAGGTATTTTGTGTAAGAAATTTAAACGCATAACACCGTGAACGACAATAAATTACTTACTAGATAACGAGTTTTTCAGTAACTTAGCGCTATTTGGAAAAATGCATTGTTTACATAAGTGGAAGTCATAGACTTAAACTAAATTTCGATTCGACTGACAGTTTAAAAAAGAGTATTCTAGTTTAAACTGAAAAATTACAAAAAAGTTGGAATTTAGAAGAACTTTTATGTTTAAAATCTAAGCAGGAATTTTGAGAAAAAGAACATAAATTTTGGGAAAAAGTTTTTTAAAATTTTTGTAATTCACGAACCATTAACATTAGAGTTCATGGGGCTGCTATAAAACTCTGGCTCTGAGGCATTTGACCCCCCTCTCTTGGCGGGCCTGTTTTGGATTTTATTTGTTTGTCAAATTTCGGGTACCTTGTTTTTAAAATTCCTATTTAAATTTAAAAATACTCGAAAATTCTTTTAAATTTTGACTTTTTTCTGAAACTTTTCAGTTTGAACTTGGAACGCACTCCTTAAAATGTCAACTTGAAAATAGAAATTCAGTTAAGTCTTGAATTCGTTTTGCAAAATTCGTTTAAAAGTTAAAAATTCGCAATTTGGAAACTGAGATTGTTTAAAAAAATTAAAGACTTTTAGGAACAGGTGTATTTGTTAAAGAGTCGAAGTTACAAAAATTCAGAGTTTCGACGAAGTTTCACAAAAAGTCGATATTTTATGCAAGGTATGCAATTTAAAAAAAAATCATATTCTGAAAAGTTATAACTTCGAAAAAAAGTCAAAATTTCGATAATAAATGTCGAAATTAAAAAAAGGACGTGAAAGCTGAGGCAAGTTCGAGAATTTAAAAAATGTCGAAATTTTGAGAAAAATGTCGAAATTTTGCGAAAAATCGAATTTTTCAAAAAGATTAAAACAAAAGTCGATATTTTCAAAGAAAAATCGAATTAACTACATAAAACTCGAGAAAAAGTTAAAAGTTTGGGAAAAAAAACAATTTTCAAGAAAAAGTCGAATCTTCGAGAAATTATCAAAAGTTGGACAAAATTTGACTTTTGTTTCAGGATTTCGTTCCTTTCCTAAAAAATTGGCATTTTTTGAAAATTTTGACTATTGGAAAAAGTAGAATTTTCTGAAAAATTTAACTCTTTGGGAAAATTTGGCTTCTGAAAATTTGGAAATTTTGCAAAGTTTTGAGTTTTTTTTTGAAATGTCGACCTTTGTTTTCGAATATATTCAGACTTTTATTGCGCATTTGGGATTTTTTCAAAATTTCTAGTGTTTTTTGTAAATTTCGACTTTTTGAATATTTTTTTGGTTACCACTTTCGGATTTTTGATTTTTGAAAATTTCAGAATTCGAAAAAACGAAACATTTTCAAAAAAATAAATATTTTTAAAAAGGTGAAATTTTAAGAATACGAAAAATCGAAGTTTCGAGAAAAAGTCAAAATTTTTACAAAAAGTCTAAATTTGAAAAAAAGGTATGCAATTTTTAACAAAAATCAAATTCAGGAAAAAGTTATAACTTCGAGAAAAAGTCAAAATTTTGATAATATATGTCAACATTTTCAAATAAAAAGTGAATACTGAAAAAAGTTTAAAAATTTTAAAAAATGTCGAAATTTTGACACAAAACAATTTTTCAAAAAGGCGAAGATTAAAACAAAAGTCGAAATTTTCAAACAAAAATCTAATTAACTGTATAAAATTCAAGAAAAAGTTAAATGTTTTGAAAAAAAAAATACAATTTTCAAGTCGAATCTTAGAGAAATTGTCAAATGTTGAACAAAATTTGACTCTTTTCTTTTAATTTTCCACTTTTGTTTCAGGAGTTCGTTTCTTTCCTAAAATTTTCACGTTATTTTTAAAATTTTGACGTTTTGGAAAAATTAGAATTTTCTGAAAAATTCAGCTCTTTGGGAAATTTGACTTCTGAAAATTTGGAAATTTTTCAGTGTTGTTTTTTTTTTTGAAATGTATACTTTTTTTTCGAATATATTCTGACTTGCATTGCAAATTTGGAATTTTTGACTTTTTTTTTTTAATTTTCGACTTTTGTTTCAGGGATTCTTTTTTTTTCCTTAAACTTTGACATATTTTTAAAATTTTGACGTTTTGGAAAAATTAGAATTTTCTGAAAAAATAAACTGTTTTTTTTTGGAAAAATTTGGCTTCTGAAAGTTGGGAATGTTGTCAATGTTTTTAGTTTTTTTTTGACAATGTCGACCTTTTTTTTAAATATATTCTAACTTCATGGCAAGTTTGGAATTTTTTCAAAATTTCTTGAAAATTTCGACTTTTTTAAAAATTAAATTTCATTTTTTTTAATCGCGACTTTCGAATTTTTAGTTTTTGAAAATTTTGGAATTTAAAAATTTAAAAATTTCAAAAAAAAATTGCATTTTTAAAAAGTTGATATTTTGGAAATACTCTAAAATTTAAAAAGTAGTCCAGTTAAAAATATTCAGTCAAATTTTCAATAACAACGAAATTTACGAAGTTTATATTTAGAAAAAAAACCAAAATTATCAGAAAAGTCGAATTTTTAAAAAAAAGTCGAAATTTTGGAAAGTTTAAAAGTTTTGGATAATTAAAATTTTTTAATCGAAATTTTTAAAAAAAAATTTAAAAGAATCATAAAATTATAGTAGTAGACATTTTAAAAAATAGACATTTCAAAAAATGTCGCAGTTAAAAAAATGAAATTTTTTTTTTAAAACCCTCCAAAAATATGAAATTTTGAATCAAGAACTATTTCCGAAATAACTGAAAATTTAAAAATAAGACGAAATTTTCAAAAAATTTAATACAAGTCAAAATTTTGAAATTTTAAATAAAATTTTGCAGTCAATCTTTAAAAAAATTAGATGTTTTGAAAAAAAATCTCAATTTTTTAAAAAGTCTAAAATTTTGAAATCATAATTTTAAAAAAGATCGAAATTTTCATGGAAAGTTAAAATTAAAAAATAAGTCTAAATGTAAAAAAATGTCAAAAGTTTAAAAAAGCCGACATTTTCAAAAAATTCTGGAATTTGAAAAAATGAGTACATTTTCAAAAAAAAAATATGTATCGACTTTTTCTCGAACCCTTAATTTTCTTTTTGTAAATATCGACTCTTTTTTTTTTAAAGTGACTGAAAATTAAACAAAATTACTATTTGATAATTTCAGCATTTTTGAACATTTCGACCTTTATTAATATTTGCCTTTTTTTGAAAAATTCGACTCGAAAATTTGGACTTTTTCGCTAAATTTTGACTTATTCTAGATAATTTCGTCCTTTCGACTCTTGAAAATTTCTTCCTTTTTTTTTGAAAATTACGCTTTCTTGAAATTTAGACTTTTTTTTAATTTTGAGTTGTTCCCAAATTTCAACTTTTTTGTGAATAAAATGTACTGTTTTAAAACTTTTAAAATTTGACTCTTTTTAAAATTGTCAGGATTTGATTTCTTTCCCAAAATTTTGACATTTGTTAAAAACTTTGACTTTTGGGAAAATTAGAATTTTCTGAAAAATTTACTTTTTTGGGAAAATTTGGCCTTTGAAAATTTGGAATTTTTTTTTAATGTTTTAAGTTTTTTTGGAAATTTCGACTTTTTTTGAATATATTTTGACTTTCATTGCAAATTTGAAATTATTCAAAATTTTGAGATTTTTCTTCACTTTTCAATTTTTTTTAAATCACCATTTTCGAACTTTTGGTTTTTAAAAATTTCAGAATTGCAAAATTGAGACATTTTCAAAAAAAACATTTTTAAAAAGTTAACATTTCGAAAATATACTCTAAAATTTCAAAAGTAGTTCAGATTAAAAAAAATTCACTCAAATTTTCAGTAACATCCGAAATTTTCGAAGTCTAAATGTTGAAAAAAAAGCTAATATTATTCAGAAAAGTCGAAATTAAAAAAAAACGTCGTAGGTTAAAAGTCTTGGATAATTTAAAATTTTTGATCAAAATTTTTTTACAAAATTAAAATTTTAGAAAATAAATGTCAAGATATGAAAAAAGTCGTAATTTTCAAAAAAAATCGGGAATTTGAAAAAATGAGGCATTTTCAGATAAAATCAAATTTCGACTTTTTTTTGAACTTGTGATTTTTCTTTTTGAAAATATCGACTCTTTTTTTGATAGGTGTGACCGAAAATAGAAGAAAAACTATTTTTGATAATTTGGGATTTTTGAAAGTTTCAACTTTTTCCAAAATTTTAACTTTCAACTTTTTCCAAAATTTTGACTTTCAACATTCTACTTTTAATATTCGTAAATATTGACTTTTTTTTCGAAAATTTCGATTCTAGAAAATGTTGACTTTTTTAAAGAAATTTTGACGTATTTTGGATAATTTCATCCTTCCGACTTTTTTCAAAATTTCAACTTTTTTCAAAATTTCGACTTTTTTAAAATTGCGACTTTTTCTCGAAATGTCATATTTTCACAAAAGCCAAAATAAAAAAAATGGAAAAATTAAAAAGATGGGAGGTTACAAAAAATAGGAATCTTGGAAGAATGTTAAAATTAAAAACAAAATCGATTCACGTACTTCGTTCAAGTAAGTAGTAGGCGTAGTAATAGTGAGTGAGATCGGATGACATACCAGCAAGTTCGTCTCGTAATTTTAATTGACCAAAACAAATCGTCGTCTGGAATAAGAAAGATTATTTCAAAATAATATCCGAAATTATTCGAAACATTTATAGCGGTTTCGATTACGGATTCGAATATTTTTTTATTTAGGATATCCGACAGCTTTGGTTACGGTTGCGGAGCTCCATAACATCCCTATTTCAAACGAATTGTTTACTAAGGTTTTCTTGTTAAAAATATTTTGAATATAACAGTTTAAAAACGGTAGTGTATGCTAACCTATTCAGATTGCGCTTTGACATAAATCAGCTTCATAAATCGAAGGGAAACTGAAGTCAGTCGGTCGTTTGCTATTGTTTAATTACGCAAATTGCTTTCATGAATTATTTCCCCGGGACGAATCATATTCTATCTAAAAATACAATTTGGAATTGAGTCAAGTAAATATTTACATTCATTCATTACATTACACGGACGCATTAACACCTTCATTAGACAGACTGGCGGCGTTACTTTTTAATTGTGGCGATAGGGGCGAAAAAATTTAATTATAACTTGATGGTGTGTTTATTAACCAGGAAATTAGATAAGGACCAGTTATAACGCTTTATTAAGCAAATATACAATTGGTTTATGGCAGAGATAAGCCAAAAGTGTTGTAATAGTAAAGAATTAAGATAAGGGGCTTATTCTAGCGTACAAACATTTTTCTTAAATAAATTTTAAAATTCAAGCAGCCACTAAATTAGTTCTCTGGTTATCAGTGGCGGCTCGTAGCCAAAACTAATAGGGATGCTGCGACAATATTTAGCGTTTTAAAATTTTTAAGATTTAGACTGAAAATTTCGACATTTTCAAAACGATACTTTTCGAAAATTTTAGATTTCTCTGAAAATTTGACATAAACATTTGGTATTGTCGCGTTTATTGAAAGGTTGGATTTTTTTTCCAAATTTCCACTGTATTGCAAATTTTAGATTTTTTTCTTGTAATCTCGACCTTATTTTATTTTTAAGTATTGACTTTTCTGAAAAGGTGTGAATACTATTTTAAAAATTTTCGTATTTTCGTAAATATTTAGACTTTTCGGTGCTGGAATTTTGACTTTTTAATTTTTTTCTTTTATAATTTTTTTTAGAAAATAATAATTTTTTTATTAAAAATTTCGCTTCTTAATAATTTCGACTGGTTTTCATTTAAATGTCAATTATTTTTCAAAATTAAGCTTTTTTTTGCAGTTTCGATTATTTTTTCATTTTTGTTGTTGAAAATTTCGCTACTTCTTAATTTTCCAAATTCTTTCAAAATTTCGAATTTTTTGAAAATGTTGAAATTTTATAAAATGTTTGACATTTTTTCAAAATTTTAATTTTTTTGACCTAAAATTTCAACTTTTTAAAAAATGTTTCACTTTCATTCAAAATTTTAACTACCAAAAATTTAAACTTCCAAAATTTTAACTTCTCAATATTTCGACTTTTGAAAACTTCGATCTATCTGATCATTTTCACTTGTTTTCAATACTCCGGTTTCGAAAATTTTGGTTTTTATTGAAAAGTTGAGAGCATATTTCCCAACTATTCAAAATTTGAATTTTTTAAAATTTCGAATTATTTCGTAAATTGGATAAAAATTCTCAAATCTCTTGTAAATTTTGATATTTTTTTAACTTCGACCTTTTCTTTTTGAAAATTTCTTTTTTTGCAAAATTTTGACTGCATTTGGAAATTTGAAAGACTTTGAAAAGTTTTGCCTTGTCAACAAATTTCGACTTTGAAAATTTTAACATTTTCTTAAATCTGCACTTTTTTGAAATTTTCGACATTTTATTATAATTCTCTTTGTTGAAAATTACGGCCTTTTTCAAATGCTGGAATTTTTCCATATTTTAGTCATTTTTCAAAATTATAAATTTTTGAAGAACTTAAAAATTTTGCCTATTTTTTTAATTTCAACTATTTTCCAAATTTTGACATTTTTTGCAAACTGTCGATTCCTTATTTAAAAATTGAGTTTTTTTTGTCAGACATTTCTTAAAACCTTTTATTAAAAATTTCGACTAATATTTCGACTCCATTTCAAAACTTTGATCTTTTTTCAAAATTTCCACTCTTTTTGAAAACTTGACTTTTTTTTAAAAAGTGCGACATTTTTTTAAAATTTTATTCATACATTTTTTTAAACATTTCCAATTAAATCTTCGACTTAAAAGAAAAGATTCTTTTTAAACTTGAACTATTGAAAATTTCGACTTTTTTGATCATTACGAATTTTTCGATAATTTTGAGTTTTCTCCAATATTCAAAAAATTCAGCTTCTTTAAAAATTTAATTAAAAACTCTGTAATTTATTTTAAATGTCGATATTTTTCCAAAAATTCATCTTTTATTCACATTCCCAAAATTATTGAAAATGTCGAAATTTTTTCGAAATCCTTATTTTCTTTTAAAAATTTGACCTTCTATGAAAATTTCAAAATTTCTTAAAATCTGACTTTTTTTAAAAATTCGACTTACATTTTTTGAGAAAAATTTCGAAACAACACTCGAATTTAAAAAAAATAATTACAAACATTTCCTTTTTTAAAATTGTGCAGTTTTGAGACAAATTTCGAAAAAAAAACTTGCACTTTATGTACAAATAAATTGCCAAAATTTGAATTTTAATTACAAAAAAATGGCTACAAGCTGGAATATTTGATTTTTGAAATTTCTCTGGAACTTCAAAATTACTAGAAAAAAATTAAATTAGAGCAGTAAACTGTTAACGAATTTTGATTAATTTTAATTTCGAAATTTTGACTCTTCTAGAAATGTTGAGTCTTTTTCTCAAAATTTCAATAATTCTTACTTTAAAAGTCGAAATTATAACAATATTTTTGACAAGTTATTTATTGAAATACATAACTTGTCCCCTGAAACCAAGAAAGATTAAAAAACATAACAAAGGTTGCTCCAGTAGTGTTTTTTAATCTTTTTTGGTTTCAGGGGACAAGTTCTGTATTTCAGTTTTTGAAGATAACCAAGGACCAGTCCGTTCCATCAAAATTAATTTATATCAAAAAAGAATTGTTTTCTTTAATTCCGAAAATGATATTTTTTTTTAAATGATGTTTACTAATGAAAAATTACTACTTTTTCTAGAAATATGATTAACTTTCTCTTGAGTTTAATCTTTAAATTTCGATCTTTTTTTTATCGAAATTTGAATTTTAAATTCGAACTTGAGAATTTCAAGAATAAATTTAACATTTCTAGAAAAATTGTAAATTCCGATTTAGAATTTTCTTTGGTTCTCCAGTAGTAGTAATTTTTTAGAGAAATATCAAATTGTAAAAAAGGTTGAAATTTACAAGGTTCATTTTTTTTAAAGTTCAATATATTTCCCAAAGTTTTCTTACTTTTATGTAGATTTAACGTTTATTTTCCCTAAACTTATGCTTAACAAAAAATTTCGACTTTTTTTTCAAATTTCGATATTTTTCTCTAAGAAATTTACAAAATAAAATGAACTTTAAAATATTAAAATGTCTTTAAAAAACTTAAATTTCCAAAACAAATGAGAGAGAAATCAAAATTTCTACAAGAAAAAATATTTCAAAGACAAAATCTCCACGAAAAGTCGAAAATTAAAAAAAAAAAATGTTTGTATAAAATGTTTAGAGAAAAACACAAATGTTATAGGAAAAAAAAGCAAAATTTCTTAGAGAAAAAATCTAAATTTGAAAAAAAAAAATTGAAATATCTTAACAAAAGTCGAAATTTTTTGTTTTTCCCAAAATGTTGAAATTTTTATAGAGCCTTCGGGGTTTTTTCCAAACATTTTTTGTCAAAACTACAAAATAAAATGAACCTTAAATTGTCCAAAGTGTCGTGAAAAAACTTGACATTTTTAAAGCAAATTAGAGGAACATAAAGAAAAATCTGAAGAAGTTGGAATTTCTAGTAGAAATTTTAAGAACAACACTTTCAGAAGAAATGGAAATTTCGAGAAAATTTATTTTTATAAAATATTTAGGAAAAATGGAAACTTTTCAGAAAAAATCAAAATTTCCTAAAAAAAATCGAAATATCTAAAAAAAAACTCAAAAATTTTATACAAAATGGGATTTGGGGTAAAAATTCGAAGATACCATATTAACTTATTTTTTAGAGAAATAGTAAAATGCGAGATGAGTTGAATTTAGATTTTTTTCTTGGAATTGTAATTATTTTCTCAAAATATTGACATTTTCAAAAAAATTTGAATTTTTTCTTAGTATTTTAATTTCTGCTCGAAATATTTTCTTCCCCAAAACTTTTACAAAAATTAGTTTTCAAAAATGTGATTTTGATTAAAATTAAAAATAAAATAGGT
Organism: Dastarcus helophoroides; assembly: GCA_028583605.1. NCBI lineage: Eukaryota > Metazoa > Arthropoda > Insecta > Coleoptera > Bothrideridae > Dastarcus > Dastarcus helophoroides. The sequence goes on from CM053336.1 coordinate 20,659,188, forward strand.
TTTTAAATGTCGTAATTTTGTGAAAGAAACCTTAAATTTCTATAAAAAGAAATCAGAGAGGATTTAAAATTTCTACAAAAAATTGTGTAATGAAAATTGTTCAGAAAATTTTGAGAAAAAAACTCGTAAGCGAAATTGGGGGTGCTGCAGTTCTACAGTGCCTATACGCCAGCCGCCACTGCTGGTTATATCACTCTATTTTTATATTAAGATGGTATTTAATTTCGTTGTTTGCGGTGCTAGCAATAGAAACACATTTCGGAGTCGTAAATTTCAGGAAACCTGTAAAATCCTCCGGTACAATTGTGTAGAGTTGAATTTGTGGGACGCTCCGGTGAATTGTCGTATTGTTGGACAACATTCCAAGTTGTAATATTGTGTATAGCGTACCGAAAAGGTCAAGGCAAGAGAAGTATGCCACTATGTTAATAAAAAGCAATATAGTTACGATCGCGAGTAGTTCTTGCTTATTTCGACTGTTCATCGTGTTGATATTCACGATTGTGTGTACATACCAGGAAATTAACAGTGTTATTCAATGTTCTCTGGACAAATCCAGCCGTATGTCGAGAGCGCTTAATTAATATTTTCCATATTTGTACAATTCGTAGAAACTTGGCTAATTAACGCTAACGACACACTACAAAAATTTAACGAGTTTCGAAGTTCTCCACGTATATTACTGAATACTTTTATACCGCAGATTTCAAGGTTTTCTTTTTGATTTTGTCGTAGTGATAGAGCGATAAGTTCAAATGCAACCTAAACTACAAATTCATGCAGCCCTTCAGGCGTGTATAGTTGGTGAATCATAGGTAGCTTGAAGTACCAACAGTTGAAACACTGCCACCTAGCGAATCGGTTGCTCTCTAGGAAAAAGTTCCCAGAAGACGAGGATTCTAATGCACAGACCAATAGGTTTGAACATTTATTAGATTCGAACTTTGGAAACCAAATACCAGTTTCGATCTTGTTAGGTCTCGTCAGTTTGGTGTATCCAACTCAAATGCTAACAAATGTTTAGACAAGTAAGTACTAAAGAATTCACGGACGTCAAGCGTGTGACGTCTTAGCACTACCGTCACCTATTGGTCCATGAGAAACTGTGAGCATCGCCAACAATATCGTATGTAAGTAGAATGCAACTTAGACTACAAATTCATGCAGCCCCCCAGGCGTGCATAGTGAATCATAGGAAGTTGAACTACCAACAGTTGAAACACTGCCACCTAACAAAGCGGTTGCTCTCTAGGAAAAAATTCCCAGAAGGTATTTGGTTTTCAAACTTCGAATCTAATAAATGTGTAAACCTATTAGAATATGAGTTGGCTGTTCAACAACATACAATACATATAACAAGAGTTTTACCCAGGGGCGTACCTACTGCCGTATCAGCCGCTGAAATACAAATCTTGTCCCCTGAAACCAAGAAAGATTAAAAAACACAACTAAGGTTGCTCTAACGCGTTTCGACAGCCAATCTATCATCTTCAGAGAGATACTGAGCACGAAGAGTAACCTTTTTTTTTTAACCTTTCCTGGTTTCAGGGGACAAGATTTACATTTCAATCTTTGAAGATAACCAAAGACCAGACCGTTCCACCAAAAAAAAAGTATCAGCCGTATTGATATGGCTGATACGAGCGCGTGTAAGCAAAAATTCGTAAAATGTTATCCACAATCTCACTTAAACTCTTAAGCCACATTTTTTTCCCGTGAAAAAAAATTGTATCATGAAAAAGTGATCAACTCTTTCAAAAAAGAAATCTCTTTTTTCTCCGGGTTAAGGGAGCGCACAGTGGGCGATTTTGAGAATTTAACTGGACAAAAATAAGGAACTGCAAATTTTAGTTATGTAGTCAATGAACTGTTGTATTTTGAGGTTTTATAAGTATATGTAACATAATTATTACCTTACTTCTTATACTTTTCAAAAATCGATATTATCTTCAGAGTCTCAACTAACGGGTTCGACATCTTCAGAGGTAACACTGCTGGAGACTTCTGGGGAGATTAAAAGTTGAAGAACATCCTGCAGGAAAGCGCTACTTTTCTTCACTAGTAGGCGTCTTTTACTAGAAATTACAGGTTATGATGTAATTAGCAGGAAGTTTAGTAAATCTTCATTTGTTTGGATTCTAGATGCTTTTCGAGTGTGATGCTCCCGATAAAATCTGTAATCCTTATTCCTTGCTTCTTGAGCATCTTCTGTAAGTTGTCCAATGTGAAGAATAGAACTTTTAATAACATCAGCGCCATGTATTAATATTTTGTGTACCGAAGCTGGCTTATAAAACCAGTTATAATGTCGTATATGCAGCTTTGCCGCGTCAAGTGCGTAATTGTCGAATTTTTGTGCATCTATTTCATGTCCGCTGTTAAGAGTGCTTAAGATAACACCAAAACGATATATGAGATCTTTGTCTATCCCTGTAATCCTTGCAGTTGTTTCAGGATCTCTAAAAAATCTGCGGGCTGTATTTCCATCATTACTAGATCCTTGTCCTTGTTTTGGTTTGTCTACTATGAGACCCGTTTCTTTGCGAAAAAGCTGTATTATCTCTTTCTTTCTACGCGCAAGTTCGGTTTTGTCTTCTTTGCTTCTTATCTGCCATTTTTTAATATTGATTTTATATGAAATATGCAGTAAACATTCAAAGAATCTTATATCAGCATGAAGGGGTGACAGGCCGAAGGAATAAGTTGTAGGATCCCTTGTCCTCTGTTTTACAGCTTCTAAGTTATTCATACTCTTTGGAGAAGCCCCACAAATATACCACACCTGTGATAAAGTCTCTGTGATGGTATTGCAAACCTTTCCGTCCACCATTGTCATAATTAAATGATGTTTTATGTGCAATTCCACTCCCTTGATAACCACTTTAGTTGGTTGAAGGGCTTGAATTTGTTCTTCGACATGTCTGACTTCATGTTTTGTAGCTTCTGGTGTTTCTTTTTGGAACTGAAAATGAATTGGTCGGCAATATTTTGTTGAAGACACACGAGGATTTTGCCAAATAATAGTTTTTTCACTATTTTTATAAGACGCGTACAATTGTATAGGGACAAGGGATGTAAGTAATAAGTCAAGAGTCGGAAATTCCTTCTTCCGTGAAACGCTGTTTGTATTCACTTTCACCTGATGTTCCGTCTAATCCCCATTTGTAAATCAGCTCAACATTGTCTAGTGGTAAATCGTTAATATATTGAACTAATACTTCTTCTTGTACACTGATAAGTCTAGTTACGGTAAGTCTAGAATTTTCTGTAGTTGAACTTCAGCAGATGACTCTGTTACAGTTATACATACTACTTTTAGGTGCGTAACATTCTGCTTTCGCTCTCTTCACAGCTTCGTAACTTGGGTAAATATTAAATCCTTTTTCCTTTGCTCGTTGTCGTAGAAGTATGTATTGGTTTTTCGTCAATTTCAAGTCAACAATCATGCCTAAAGCTTCTTCGGGAGTGAAAGTTTCCTTCGCTGCTTGTAAGGAAACTTTATATGCCTTTTTTACTTTAGCTCTCTTTGGAGTGGTTTCTGTTACCTTTTTAATGATTGTTGCAGCATATCGTTTACCAGCAGACCTCATACTCAATCGAGCCGCAAAAGATAACTCGGCTGTGCTATGCGACTGTAATAAATTTTGCACTCTTCTTTTTTTACCTCGTTCGCCGAGTTCACCAAAACTTTTGAATGAGCGACCATGACTACTACCCGCTTCCGGTTTCTCTGGTGCGTGGAATTTTCCAGTGGTAAACTGCAGCTGTGTATTAAGCCAAGCCGGATGCTTATGAAGAAATTTTTGTAAATTTCGAGAACATTGCGACCATTTTTTTTGAAGATCGGAGCAATAAGAAAAAACTTTCGTTAAAATATCTTCTTCTACTGTTTTCTCGGGATTTGACAAATTTAACTTTGAGAGTATAAATTCCTTCAAAAAATTTCTCGAGCGTGCCTTTAACGGATGGATTTCGCCCTTTTCTTTCAAAAATTCAAAAAGTTCTTTCCTGGTTATAACTGTAAATATAAAATATCCGCTGTAGACGCAACTTAGCGCAAATAGATAAAGCATATTATGAAAAAGGAATGTTTTTCCTATTCTCTGCTTACAAAATCAGAGATACCATTTTTTACCATTTTTTTAAATTTCCCTGTATAATTAATATTACTCCTATTTCTTTAGATTCATCGTAAATTCACATAAAAAGATTAGTACATAAATATAAACTTACCAACGCTATCACAAGCAGAGACTAAATAGACTAAACCTAACACGGTAAGCAGTGAAGCCAGTTGAAAGCCTGGCGAAAGCCTAGCTACATCTAGCTCGCAATGCCCTCTTATTATTTGACAGACCTTTGCGAAGATAACATCGTTTTTTTTTTAAAGAAAATGGGCTGTAAATATGGGGAAGTGTATTGTGGATCATTGTTGAAACCTCAGTGAACACATTAGTGAAGGAAAATCAAGAGTTTCATTCTTTGGGTAGGTAAAAATAAAATATACAAATATTCAATTATTGGCGTGCGCGTGTCGCCATTTCACTGCAATCATGACGTGTTTACAGCACCGGCTTAACAATATTGTACACAGGCGTCGCGTATTGAAAGAAAATTATTTTACTATTAAACCAAGATGTCTTTGAAAATAGTTCTCCTGAACTTTTACCAAAAAGCACTTATAAAAATTATCCTATTGGTCCAAAAGCCCCTAATTCTAAAGTTTCATCTAAATCGTTAGAACCGTTACGCGGCAAGTTTCGTATTTATAAATTTTACTTAATCCGACCATATCAAAGAGTAGTGGAATGCACCTCCCCACTTCCCCGGATTTTAGCTTCAACTGTACGCATGAGACAACATTGAAACGTTCAGTCTATTTAGTCTCTGATCACAAGACATTATAATTTGCAGATAAAATGAACAAGTCCAGTTTTTATAAACACAGTGTACATTTAGCAGACCTGCTTACAAACACTGCCGCGTAACTGATAAGGAGTCGCATCTGTTTGGAATTCATTCAGAACCCTTAACGAGTGGAAACGATGCGTCATCAAACGGGTGCAGATAGGTTAATAGTTTGTTTACATGTCGCTATACTTAAATATCCCAAATAAGAAAAGAAAAAAAAATATTTTTGTCCAGTTAAATTCTCGAAATTGCCCACTGTGGAGCGCCCAAAAGTTGGTAACGCAGAACGTCTCACGTCCGGTTACTGCAACAACTGAAAAGAGTTTTTCGAAATTAAAACTGATAAAAAATTATCTAAGGCCCTCTATGGGACTGGACAGTTTTAAAAAAGGTCAAAAATTAAAAATTTGAAAAATGTCGACATTTTAAAATATGATGCCAACCTTCTAAAAAGTTGTACATTTAAGTCAAAAATTTTAAGTCCAAATTATTGAAAAAAAATCGAAATTTTTAGAAATAACTGAAATGATATAGTCAGTTTAAATTTCCAAAAAAAGTAGATTTTCAAAAATGGGCCAACATTTTGAAAAAATTGTAAAAATCTTGAAAACGCCGACATTTTTTAAAAATTTTAGAATTCGGAAAATCAGAGCATCGAACCACTATTTTTTTCGTTCCGGTTGTGGGTTTTCGTTCCGGAAAAGAAATCATATCGGCAGGGACGGCCTTTGGGGGTGGCAAGCAGGGCAACTGCCCGGGGCCTCGCTCTTGTAGGGGGCCTCGCGCAATAGCACGAATTCTAATGTTTATTTGAACTTCGAGCCTTAACCGAGCATTATAAAACTGGACTCGCTCCTCCCTTGCGTGGTAGTTATCGCGCTGATGATATCTGTCTCATTCGCTCCAATGAATGTTCCTTCTCTTTCACATTGACGAAATTTCGTACCAGTGCCACAAGTGCTGCCAATTGCAAGGGCTAAACAAAATCTGATAGTACTCCATTTTTTTCGTGTTCACGATTCGGGGAATTCCCGTGTTTCATTTCAGCTGTCAACTGTCGTCGGCTTTTATATTAGAGCAGTCGTCATCGTTTCTAATCCCTGATCCTTTTAAGACATTAATGCACCTTATTTATCGGGATTAATAGTTTGTTATCTTTGTGTTTAAAAATTGAAGGACAAAACTTGTCCTCTGAAGCCAAGAAGGATTTTTTTGAAGATACCCAAGGACCGGTCCGTTCCACCAAAAAAATCTTTGTGTTTATTAATTTTTCTTAGTTTCCAATAAACAATTTTAAAAGTCCAAATATATTTATTTATGACTTTGCATTTCTAGTCAAGCATCATTATTGAAATTCATAAGCGTAGGCAGGATTTAGTTCAGGGAGGGGCAAGAATCATTTCGAAAAATTGATAAAAAAAGAAAACCGGAAAACGTTGCGAGTATATGTATATTTTCATTTAACTACATGAACTGAGTAATCGAATTTTCAGATTAACTTAGAAATTTGGAAATAGAGTCGAACTTTGCGAAAACAGTCAGAAAATTGAATCTAAAATAAAAACCAATCCTTTCGGAAAACTTTAAAAACTATCCAAATTTCGAAGATTTCAAAAAATAACGATTTTAAAAAATACCGTCGAAATGTCGAGAAAAAGGTTGAAATCTCTTAAAGAAAAGTGAACATTTTCAAGAGAAATTTTAATTTTGAAAGAGACGAGGAAAAACGAATTTTGGGAAAAAGTTGGAATGTTCAGAAATTCGTGTTTAAAATAAAATTCTAACCTTTCGAAAAATCTCAAAAATTGTTGAAAATTCGAAAAAATTATATTTTTAAAGGTGGAATTTTGTGAAAAAAAGATGCAACTTTCAAAAAAAGTTGGAACTTTGAGAAAAATTTTTCACTGTAAACGGAAATTTTCAGAAGCATAAAACATCCCTATTTCTAGTGCGAGTCAAAATTTCCAGAATAAGACAACTTTTGAGAAACATGAAATTTTCGAAAACTTAAATTCGAAAAAAAATCAGAAAAAAAACGAATATTAAAAAAATGAAAGTTCAATTTTGGAGGAAAATGTAGGATAAAGTCATAATTTCCAAAAAGTCCAATTTCTTTGAAAAAACCCTATTTTGGCAAAGGATTTTTTTAGAAAACCGAAATTGAATAAAAACCCAACCTTTCAGAAGAACTCGAAATTTCTAAATATGCCAAAATATTTCCAAAGACCAAATGTTATGAAAAAATTTGCAATTTCCAAAAACGCTTTTCTCGAAATGTTTACTTTTTTATTATAATTTTGTTATAATATTTAAATTTCAATAAAGAAATTGAATGTACAACAAATCTTTTTCTCGCAACATTTTTAATTTTTGATAATATTCCGACCTAATTTAAAGAAAACAGACGTATTTCGAGGAAAAAGTCCAGAAAGTTCCAGAAACTGAAACATGGCATTTTGAAATAAAAGTCAATATTTCGAAAATAAGGCGAAATATGAAGATGAAAGTTCTAGTCAAATTTAAAGAAGTCAAAATTTAAAGAAAAGACAAATATTCAGAGAAGTGGACTAATTTTGATAGAAAAAATGATTTCCAAAAGAAGAGCCCAAAAAGTGGAATTTTAGAATAAAGTCGAAATTTCTGAAAAGACGAAATTAAAATAATTTTAAGACAAATTCAAAATTTTTAGCAAAGTTGAATATCGAATTTTGATATAAAAATATCGGGAAAAATACAAATGTTAAGAAACCTGTTAAAAGTTCTGAAAAATCAAATTCCAAATGATCAAAATCTTCAGAAAAACCCGATGTTAATAAAAATAAAGGAATTAAAAAAAAAACGAAATAAAAGCAGTCGACATTTCTGGAAAAACTACCAAATGAAGCATCAAAGATCGAGATTTTCCAGAAAAAATTCAAACTTAAAGAAAAAGTGCAACTTTGAGAATAGCCGTCCGTTTGTGGAAAAAACGAGTCTTAAAAAAAAGTCAAAATTTTAAGAAAGATACGAATTTCCAGGAATATTCAGTTTTCCGGCAACATACAGGATGGGATTTCAGGATAATTTTAAATTTGCTAAAAAAGGCGGATTTTGAGAAAAATATCAATTTCGATTTTTCTAAATTTGTTTTTTTTGAAAAGTTCGTTTTTTTTCCCTTGAAAAACAAAAAAAAGATTAAAATTTTGACGAAAAAAAGTCAAAATTTAGTAAACACTCGAAATTCTTCAGAGAGAGTCAAATTTTGTCGAAATTTTGGAAAAAGGACAAATTTTCAGAAAAATGTAATTTCTAGATTTTTCTCTTGAGCGCTCTGTTCTGCCCTACCCTGAGTCAGAAAATGTCCAATATTGAAATAATCGTCGAAATTTTGAGAAACAAGTTGTATTTCCCCATTCCAGGGAAAATTTTCTCGGAATTTTTGTCTTTTTACAAAATTTCTAAAAAAGTCATTATAAAAATTTCCAGATAAATATTGTTATCAAAAAATCGATCAAGTTTTAAGCAAAAGGGTAAATCTTGATAAAAAAGTCGAAATTTTCATAAAATCAAAGTTTAAAGAGAAGTCGAAGTTTCCGGAAACAACTAATTTTGAGAAATGATAGAATTTCGAAAAATAAAACGATGAATTTTGAGATAAAAATTCGAAATTTTTAGATAAGTTGGATTCTGATAAAATAAATCAAAATTTAGGAATACATTTGAAATTTCCAAAGAAATTTATGAAAAAAGACGAATTTCGTGAAATAAATCGAAATTTCGAGAAAATATCAATAGCTTAAAGAAGGACGACTTTTGTCGAATGGAAATTTTTTAGAGAAAGTCTCCTCAGTTCAATATAAATTTTCGTTATCTACACGAGCCTGGGGGGGGGGGGCAAGCGCCCTACCCTGCCCTATTCTGACTACGTCTATGTTAAAACTAATTCCACAAAGACGAGGGCCTCTTAAAGATCTACCCGCCCGGAGCCTCGCAATGACTAAGGCCGCCCCTGCATATCGGTTTCATTCCGACAAAAGTAGCGGTTTTTTCCGGTTTTCGGTTCAGTTCCGGGTGACTCATTCTTTGATTTTTTAAAAGTTTTTATTTGATTTAAAAATTGATTTTCTAACATAATTTATGAAATGTTCTCTCTCTTTTTTTTAGGTATTACAGTATATAACTAGTATGGTATTGCTTAAAATTTGAAGAAAATATTTCTCAATTTTTCGAGTTTAAAAATTTTGCGCTGAAACTCTGAATTCTGGGTTCATTTTGAGTTCAAACTTCACACTAACCCCGAACTTTATAAAAAAAATTAGTTGATACCCGCGCTTTCGCCTAAGCGAAAAAGGAGAAAAGATCATTTGGTTATATTTCCTGTTTAAAAGTTTCGACTTTTCTGAAAAATTCAATTTTTATTGAAAATTTTGACTTATTTCGAAAATTTCGACAATAAAAACCCACTTTTTCATAAAGTCAATCTTTTCTCGTTCGACTTCCAAAATTTCGAAATTTTGACTTTTGAAAATTTCGACTTTTTTTAAAAGTTTGATTTTTTGAATATTCCAAATTCCTCAAAATTCTGTCTTATTTGGTTGGTTTCGATTTTTTTGAAAATTCTACTTTTTTATCACTTTTCTTCTTGTTAAAGATTTTATTTTTTGAAAATATCAAATTTTTTTGAATATTTTGAATCGATTTCGAAGTTTGAATGTTTGACCTCATTTTTGAAAATATTGACCATTTCTGAAACTGCAGACTCGAAATTTCAATTTTTTTTGCAAATCTAATTAGTTTTAAATTCAATTTCCTCAAAACATTTCAATTCTTTTTGAAAATTTGAATTTTTTCAAAGTTTTAACTTTTTGCAAATATCGACTTTCTCGAGTGTTTGTTTTTTTTATTCAACTTTTTTTTTCAATTTTTACATTTTCGCAAAATTCTGACTTTCTAAAAATGATTACTTTTTGAAAAGTCTGCCTTCGATTTTTATTGAAAATTCTTAAACATTTTTCGACCTCTTTAAAGCGTTTCGTCTTAATATTACGAAAACTTTAAAATTCAATTGTTCTTTTTTTTAGCTTCCACTTTTTTCAAATATTTATTTATTTTATTAATCGCAAGAATTTTTCAGTTTGACCTTTCTGTAGGATTTTATCTTATTTTTCAAATTCTGAATTTTTTGAAAATGTTTACACATAATTTCGAAATTTTCTCAAATTGTTATTTTATTTTTCAAAATTTTGATTTTTTTCTGTAAATTTAATGATGCTGAAAAACTAACTTTTTTGAAGACTTCCACCCTGTTTTTTTAAATTTTCACCTTGGGTCAACTTTTGACAATTTCTCAAAGTTTTGATCTTTTTTGAAAATTAAGATTTTTTTTTTTAAATGTCGACATTTTCTGGTGGTTTCGCTTTTATGCAGTAAACTGAACTTTTATTTGAATCATTAGATTTTCCTTTAATTATTATTTTTTTTAAAAATTAAATTGTTTTCAAAATTTCGAGATTTTCAATATTTTCGAATCTTTTTCAGAATTTAGACTTTTTTTTGAAAATTTCGACCTTTTATCATTAAAATTTCCCCTTTTTCTCGAAGCTGTAACTTTTTCAGAATTTAATTTTTTTGGGAAAATTTCTTTTTTTTTAATTTTAACTTCTTGTAAAAAATTTGGCACAAAGTTTTTTTCTCAAAATTTCGTTTATTTTCAAAATTTAGATTTTTTTTTAATATGCTTGTGTTGAAACTTTTTTTTTGAAAAATCTACCCTTTTTTTTGAAAATTTCCAATTTAGCTCAAACATTTTACTACTTCTCTTCTTCTTTTTTTTTGATAATTTCGACTTTTTCTCGAAAATTTTCACTTTTTTGAATAATTCGATTTTTCTCAAAATTGCACCCTTTTGAAATCTTTAATTTTTTTCAGGATTTTAATCTTTTTTGAAAGTTTTTACCTTTTATCATGAAAATTTGGACTTTTTTCAAAGTTAAGTAAAGCTTCATTAAAAATTTGAAATTTTTTTCGAAATTTCCATTTTTTTTCCAAAAGTTCGACTTTCTGTGAAAACTTCGACATTTTTTTAAAAATTCGCCCGTTTCAGGAATTTTTAAATTTTGAAGAATCTAATTTTCCAAATCACGAATTTTTAAATTTTGAACGAATTCTACAAAACGAATTCAAGATTTAACTAAATTTCGATTTTAAAGCTGCCTACATTCAAAACAATCTGAAAAAAAATCGCAGTCGAAATTTTAAGAAAACATTTCAAATCTAGGGCAAACAAAACCAGATAAAAATTGGAAGTTGAAATTAGCCCTTTTCTAACGTGTCATCGTTTCAAGTTTACCCTCAAAATTTCTACTTCAATTTCAAGATCCCGGCTTCAAATTGGAATATATCTCTTGAAATTTTGACTGCAATTTCCAATTTCTAAGAAAAATTAGAAACAGCAAGATTTTATCGGAAATTTTGGGGGAAAAAGCCAAATCCAGGAATTTTTGGAAGTTTTAGGAAGTCGACTTCGTAAAAAAAAATCATTAGAATTTGAGATTTCAAGAAAAAATTGGCATATTGAAATTAAAGTGAAATTTGATGGAAAAAATTCAAGAAAACTCGAAATTTTTATTAATAACTTTAAAAAATGGGGGTATCAAATTATAAAAGGAAAAATCCAAGTTTAAAAAAAAAACAAATTTTGAGTGTTTGTTCTGAAGAAAAAGTTGGAATTTTTGGAAAAATTCGAATTTGCAAATAAAATTGCCAGGAAACTGTGCTTCAATGAAAAAAGACTCCACTGCTTTAGTCCAAATTTGTAATAGCACATAAAATTTTTATATTAAACTCAAAATTTTAAGAAAAGAAAAGAAATATTTCAAGAAAAAGGTCCAAATTTTAAAAAAGAGCCGACAATTTTGGAAACAAGAATATTCCACTTATACAACTTAAAATTTAATTAGGCTTGAAATTTTGTGTCTTATAAAGAGTGAAAACTGCAAGTTTCTAATCCAACCTAAAAAAAATGTTCTTTAAAGTAAACTTTGAGATGAAAGTTGCATGAATTTGTGTCAAATTTTGAAAATGCAATTTCTAAAAAAATCCCAAACTTTAGAGTAACGTTAAAAATTATTTTAAGAACAATGAACCCGGTTCTGTTCCGGTTTTCGTTCCTACAAAAATAACGGTTTTTTCGGTTTTCGGTTCAGTTCCGGTTCGAAATTTTTTAAAAAGGCGAAATTTTGAAAAGAAGTCTAAAAGTTAAAAAATAGTCCAAATTTAAAATAAGTCAAGATTTAAAAAAATTGGGACATTTTTGGTCAAATTTTCCAAAATCTTGAATATTCTAAATATACTGAAAAAAACCCAAAAATAACAAGTCAAAAATTTCAAAAAAGTCTAAATTTTTGAATAAAAATTTTTATAAAAAGCTAAAATTTTGTAGAAATGCTGAAATTTAGAAAGAGCAAAATTTTGTGAAAAAATGTCAACATTTTAAAAAAATTCCAAATTTGGTCAAAAATTTCAAATTTTACAGAAAAATTCGAAATTTTACGCAATATTAAAATAATTTTAAACAGACACAATTTCCAAGAAATTAGAAATTTTCCCAAAACAAATCGAAATATGGCAAAAATAATAAAATTTGTTATTTTAAGAAAAGTCAAAATTTGTAAAAGGCAAATCGGTTGTTCAAGTGAAAAAGTCGTGCGTTATTATCGAAAAAGGAATGTTATTGTTTCAGTTGATCTGTCAGGTGTCAGTTTGTCGTCTTATTTATGAAAAAGGTTAGAATTTTTTAATTTTCTTTGACAAAATCTGATTAGAATTAATAAGAGACACAAATTTAGTGGGTTAATCCAAGGTTTTTGAGTGATTTTACACAAAATCTCTTGTAAGTTTGTTATGATAGTAGTTCAAATGTATTAAAACATTGCAGTTCTCAATCAATCGTAACCTATTTAACACATACGTTAAAACATAAAAAATTAGGCCAACTTGAAGACTTTTTCATTTGAACACCAAATATTTACAATGCCTTCATTTAGACGTGTTTTTACGACGAAGCCACAACTCGTCTAAATTAAAAAAAAAAAAAAAAAAAACAGGCAAGCGCGAGGATCTAGCCAGTTGCACTATTTAATTACCGAGATGGTCTTACGTAAAAGGTTCGGAACGAGTTTGCAGCTTTCAAATTTCGCGGTTCACACGCGATTAGATAATTATGATTTTTAACTTCCTCGACCCCAGATTAAGAATGTTGGGAAAAAATTCCTTTTAAATGAAACTCGATTAATAGCGTGAGTTGAAAGTCAACTATTTGTAGTGTACGAGTGTATAACTAAAAAGTCACTTTATTAGTATTTATTTAAACCAGGAGTTCTCGATGAGGTGCTCCTCCCTAGGGAGCTTATCAAGATCATAAGGGGGGCTGAGGTGTATTTTAACTTTTTTGGAAATTTAGCTTTTTGAAGGGTTAGTTTTTTCCAAAATTTCAAGATTTTTTTTCAAAATTTCAGTGTTTTTAAAATATTTACCGTTTAAAATGAATTTTTATCTATTTCAAAATCTGGGAAGTTGAAAATTTCTACATTATTAACAAAAGTCTATTCAAATCTTCGACTTTTAATTTTATTTCGAAAATTGATGCTTTTTATAAAAAAAATCGGTTTTTGAGAAGCTTTCTGTTTTTTTTTGAAAGGTTGACATTTTTGCAACGATTTTATTTAGATTAGATAAAATTTTTCAAAATTTCCACTTCTTTAAAATTTCGATTTTTTTTTGAATGACTACACTTTTCAAAAAGTTCGACCATTTTTGAAAATTTCAGAATTTGTAAATTTAGATTTTTTCGAAATATACGATTCTTTTTTTGATTTTCACATAATTTCTCTTTCGAAATTTCGATTTTTTTTCTAATGTCGACTTTTAAGTTTCCATGTTTTTTCAAAATTTCAAATTTCTTTGAAAATCTTAACTTTCCAACATTTAATTTTTTTATGAAACTTCTTAAAAAATGTCGAAATGTGCCTCTGAAATTATCGACCGTTTTTCCAAATTTCTACTTATTTTTTGAAAATCTGCACTTTTTTGAAAATATTAAATGTTTATTAAAAATTTGACATTTTTTTTCAAGTTTTATGTATTTTTCAAATTGTCTCTTTCGAAAATTTAAAAATTTATTTTCAAAATTTTCGAAATATTTTAAAATTTAGATTTTTTTTTTAAATTTCCTATTAATGAAACGTTTGCTTTTTTAAGAACTTTCATTTTTCTTAAAATTCCCCTTTTTTTATTTTTTGGCCATTGTTCAATAATATGTCAGCTTTTTAAAATCACACGAATCTCCTGCAAAATTTTGACTTTTTAGAAAATTCTGTTTTTTTTTTATTCAGATTTTCTTTTTAAATATCAACTTTGAAAATTTTGAAATTTCTCAAAAATTACCTCTAAATTTTTTTTTCAAATTTTCGTCTTTTCATTTCGCTTTTTTTTAAATTGCGACATTGTTAAAAATCCAGATATTTTTTAAAATCCAGATATTTTTTAAAATTGAGGCAATTTTTCGAAATTTATGAATTTAAAAATTCGGTTTTTTAAAAAAAAATCTATTTTTTAAAATTGCGTCATTTTTGAAGTATTATTTTTCCAAAATTTGACTTTCGAAAATTTGAAACTATTTTCAAAGATTTCGAATGATTTTAAAATTTTTATTTTTTCTTTTCGATTTTTTTGAAAATTTTCCATTTTTTAGTTTTTTGGTCATTTTTCAATGTCGACTTTCTAAAAGCTGAACTAATTTCTTTGAAAATGTCTTACTTTTTTTGAAAATGTTGATTTTTTTTTTAAAATCAACTTTTTAAAATTTTACTCTAAAATTTCTTTTTTTTATTTCGACTTTTTTTGAAAATTGCGCCTTTCAAGTTAAATTTACCTGTTTTTCCAAATTTTGACTTTTTTTGAAAATATGAAACTTTATTTTTAAAATTCCTAAATTATTTTAAAACTTGTTTTTTTAAAATTTCGATATTTTTTGGAAATTGCCCCATTAATTAAATTTTTTGTTGAAAATTTTGATTTTTTCAAAATTTTTTTTTGGTTTGCTGACTTTTTTCCATGTGTTGATTTTTAAAATTAGGCGAATTTCTTTTAAAATGTTGCCTTCTTGAAAATTTAGAGTTTTTTTTTTGAAATATCAACTTTTTATGAAAATTTTAACATTTCTTTAATTTTTCGTGGAAAATTTTGTTTATTAAATTTTATTTATGTATTAAATTTTCCTTTAGTTTTTTTGACTTTTCAATGTGTTGATTTTTTAAAATTAGACGAATTTCTTTCAAAATGTCGACTTTTTTAAAATTCTGATTTTTTTGAAATATCAATTTTATATGAAAATTTCGACATTTCTTCAAATTTTTCTGTAAAATTTTGTTTTTTTTTCCAATTTTGACCCTTTATGAAAATTTCACTATTTTAACAATTTCGACATATTTTTGAAAATTTATTTTTTTCAAAATTTTGAAATTTTTTCAAATTTTGAAATTTTTTCAAATTTTGAAATTTTTTCAAAATTTTCAAATTTTTTTGTAAATATGGTTTTTCTAAAAATTTCGAATATTCTTTGAAAATTGCGCAATTTTTTTAAGTCAAATTCATATAATTTTTCAAATTTTGATTTTCAAAAGTTTGAAAATGTTAAAGCTTTTTTTGTTTTTGATTTATTTTTTTCAAAATTGTCCCATTTTTAAATGTTTTTTTAAATAGTTTGATTTTTTTTAATTTCGCTTTTTTTAGTTTTTTGCCCATTTTTCAATATTGACTTTTTAAAATTGAAAAAAAAAATGTTTACAAATTTGGTCACTTTTGAAAATTCTGATGTTTTTGAAAATATTGATTTGCTATGAAAATCTCGTCAATTCTCAAAGTTTTACTCTAAAATTTCCTTTTTTTTTATTTTCACCTTTTTTTTGAAATTTTTTTAAAACACTCGATTTTTTTTTGAAAATTGCATATTTTTTAAAAAATAAATTTTTCTTTTTCCAAATTTTGAATTTTTCGAAAATTTGAAACCTTCAAAATTTTCGTATCATTTTAAAACTTTAATTTAGATTTTGTTTTGAAAATTGCCCCATTTTAAAATTTTTGCTCTTTCGAATATTTTGATTTTTTTTCAAAATGTCCGATATTTTATTTTTTGGCCTTTATCAATTGTTAACTTTAAAATTATCGACGAATTTCTTTTAAAATTTCGACTTATTTGGAAATTCTAATTTTTTTGGAAATATGAAACTTTTTATGAAAATTTCGCCATTTCTCGAAATTTTACTTTAATATTTTTTAAATTTCGCCTTTTTTTCAAAATTTTGATAAATTTTGGAAATTTTGAAATTATTTTGCAAATTTGATTTTTTTTTAATTTCAAATTTTTCTGTAAATGTCCCCTTTTTGATGAAAAGTCGAAATTTTGATAAAAATTAAAATTCGAAAAAAAATTAAAATTTGTGAGATACGGATTTTTTTAAAGTTAAATTTACAAAAGAAGTCAACATTTCGAGGAAAAGTAGAAATTTTGAAGCCAAACTTTTGAGAAAACGTTCATAAAAGTGGGAACGTGAAAAAAGTAGAAATTTTGAAATGTTGAATTCTGTTAATAAGTCGATATATATATGATAAGGTCAAAATTTCGATAAAAAGGCGAATCGAATTTTTTTATAAAGATTTCGATGTTTTTTGAAAATTTATTTATTTTTGAATTGTTTTGAAAATTTAATTTTTTTAAAATGCAGAATTTTTTAAAAGATTGTCCCTTTTTTAAAGAATTACTTTATTTTGTTTTTTTTTAAATGTCACCTTTTTTGTATTTCTGGCTACTTTTCAATATTTCGACTTTTTAAAAAATTAGATATTTTTTTTTTCGAAACTTAAATTTTTTTGAAAATTTTTATATTTTCAGAGTTTTGATTTTTTTTCAAAATTTTGGATTCACTTAAAATTAAAACTTTTTTTTTTTTGAACATTTCGATTCCAAAATTTGGACTTTCCTAAAAATTTGTAATTTTTTGACACGCCTTATTTGTCAAATTTGCGAATTAAGTTTCGACTATTTTTCAAAATGTCTACTACTTTCTTAGATTTCAATTTTTCTGAAAATTTTGACTCTTTTTAACTGCCAGTTTTGATTCCAATTTTCGATTTTTTTTTAGGGGAGATGAATATATTTTTATGCTCTGAGGCCCGGGGGGGGGGACGACATAAAAAAGGTTGGGACCCTTGATTTAAACATCCCTCGATCAGTTTCCTACCAAACCCTTTGTTCATCACTTTTTTACATTGTTTTCTGGCGTTAGGTCACTACTGATGAGACCCAATAAGTACGCGAAACATCGATCTTCAATTGATACGATTTATTTACCTAGAGTTTATTATTATCACAGTATGAATCCCCATGTTTTATTCCTTTTTTTATGATTTTACCTCTCCTTATTATTGTTTAATTTTCTTTGCAATTTCTTTTTTTCTCAAAATTCGTTGAGTTGTTGAATTCCAAAATTCGTAAATATTTTTGAGGATCGATTTTTTTTTAAATTTCGACTTTTCTGGTATTTGTTAATTTAAACTTAAAATCGAGTTTCGAAGTATACCTAAATCCACAATTCATTTTAAAATAACTTTCGAGCTTCTCTCAAAATTGGATATTTTCGAAATTTGAAAAATGTTTCCCCGATCAGTTTCCCTTTTTAAAAAAAGACAACACATTATTCCATGGAGGTACTTTTATATTTTTCTCTCAAAATTGGATATTTTCTAAATTTGAAAAATGTTTCCCGATCAGTTTCCCTTTTTAAAAAAATACAACACATTGGATGGAGGTACTTTTATATTTTTCTGTTTCCATATGGTATAAACGCAGACTCCCAACTTGGTGGTAACAAAATATATTTGCATAGAGTGTCCATTACTTTTAAACAAACATACGCAGCTTAGCAAACACCTTTTAGATAAAAATTTAGTTCTAAATATAGCGTTCACTTAAAACAAACACTCTACGGTACACATGCAAATGGCGCAATAATTTTTATAATGTGTATTTTTTAATATCGGGATATAAATCATTGCTAATGTGTTTTTTTAAAACCGTTGTGTGGGCATTGTTCTCGTCTCGTCATGGCGAAAATAGAGGTTGACTTTTAAATCAATAAACGTGCATAATGGAAACCTTTCGCTTAAATATAGAAACGGGCCAGCGGCAAACTTCAAAAGAAATATGAATTAAAAATTAAAAATGTAACGGCTTAACATCGGTTGTTCTGGATTTCTTAACGCCATCCCGACCTCTTACGTGTAAATGTTCCAGGTCCTGTGTGTCTGGTAAAATGGAAGTGAAAGTATGAGTTTAACCTTAGAAAAAAGTTTTTTAAGTTCGAGTTTAAACATGAAATTTTGGGGAAAAGGGGTAAATTTTGCAAAGAAAACTTGGCAAAGCAGAAGAAATTCCAAAATTTGAATTTTTTTTTGGAAATATAATGCTATACTAAAAAGAGCCTTTTGTGAACTTCAAGATGCACAATAGCAGATTATAGGTAGCAGCTGCTTACGCTTGACAGCGGAACGATCACTGACAAAACTCCGAGAACTTAATATTCTAATCACTCTAATGAACGGACCGGATAGGGCAGCCCAAATTCGGATTTGGATTGGGTATACCAGAGGGATCTAATAAGATCGAAACCGGTCTCTGTTTCCCAAAATCTGAATCTAATAGATGCCCCAACTACAGATCTGTGCATTAGAATAAAAATTTCAAATTTAAATCCGAAGTTTGTGAAAAATGTTAAAATTTCGAATTTGGTAACAGAAATTTCCTCTAATTTTGAAATTTCGGAAATAAAGGTTGTCGAGTTACAAATTTTGATATTTTTCGAAGTTTTGGCCTTTCTCTTAAAATTTCATGAAATTATTATTATTCAGTTATTTGTAGTGTTTAATAGTTTCTTTTGAACGGACCCATCTATATGTGATTACTAATTGTTGTGAAACACTGTGTCTACGGACATTTCGCTCGTAATATCTTGAGAAAAAAATGCTCGCGAACCTTTTTGTTTCGTAAACATGTGGAGTGGAGGCGAAAGACCTAAAAGTGCAGTTACCAGACGACCTTCCATCGAATGCAAAGGATACGTCGGCGGGAATAACAAATGGAACCCTCGACCGGCTTCTTGGGCAGCCCCCATAGATGGCGCAGATAACATACTGCTGTTCAAGGAAAATAGAAACACGTTCGCTTCTGTAAGTTTGGCGAATTGCGTTTTGTTTCGTCTTCATTAAATTATACGTGACTGCTGCGTAAATGACGTAACGTAATTTGCTGATTAAAGGATATTTACGTCTAATGTGGAAAATTGAAGCCTTAGTAATTTATGAAGCGCAAAATTGCCAACTAAATCAAATTACCCGAATCGATAGTTCCAGAGCGCTTATTGAATTTGTATTCCTATACTTTACTAATTTCTTTGGCATTTGCATTTGAATTTGATTTTACTTCATTTATTGAAAAATCAATTTTTCAAATTGCTGCAAAGAAATTTTTTAAATAGGAATTACATGTGGAGCCAACTGTTTTTATTTTAGGACACCAGGATTTAAAATAGTCGAAATATCGAATTTAAACTTGGAGCTTTTTACTACTTTCTTTATTATTATTAGAGTTCAGAGCCTTAAAAGTAGAGACCGATCGAAATTAGATTTTTGATTGAAACCGAATTTCAGCTTCTACTCTGGTTTCGGCCAAAACTGAAACTTAGGAAAATTGCATTCATGGACACATACAATAAAAAAACCAGGAACAAGCAGCAACAATTTACATGTTTAGTTAGTTTAGTAGCTAATTTAAATATCACCTTCATTAACCATAATTAAATAAGTAAATTTAAAAAAAGAGGCAGTGGACAGTCTTGTATAAACTAAGAAAACCAACAAAATGGTCAATGATTTCTCACAATTTAGACTTTTTGCAAAATTTTGAGTTTAAACCTCGATCTTTGCACGTTTTTGTTAAGAATTTAAACTGTCAATTTCAAAAAAAAGCTGAATATCTCAGGAATTGGGCTTTTATTTGAAAAATTTGACTTTTTTTGGAACGTTTTCACTTTGAAAAATTTGCGAAGTTGCGACTTTGAAATTCCCGAAATTTTTTATCATATTCATTTTATTTGAAAATTTTCACCTTCCATCATCAAAATTTGGACTTTTTTCGAAGCTACGGCTTTATACAGAATTTGAACTTTTTTCGAAATTTCTATCTATTTTTTTGAAAGGGTGACCGTTTTCAGGAAACTGCGAAATTTTGTAACTTTGAATTTTTGAAAAATTCGCCTGTTCCTGAAAGTTTTTAATTTTTTTTAAAGAATTTAACTTTCCAAATTTCGAATTCTATAAAACGAATTCGAGACTTAACTAAATTTTGATTTTAAAGCTGCCATTTTAAAAAGGAGCATTTTTGAAGGTTAAACTGAAAAGTTTCAAAAAAGTGGTCGAAATTTTGAAGAATTTTTGAGGAATAGGAATTTCAAAAAAAGAGCAAAAGCGACTTAAATTTAGAAATTATGAAGTTTAAATCAAAATATGGGGAAACATTTTAAAGTTTCTTCTCGAAATGTCGACTGTTTCGAGAAACAGTTTTGTAGAAATTGAAACATTTTTTTGACCTTATTCCCTGCATTTCAACTGTGGCCTGGAAATTTTAACTTTAGATATGAAATTTAAACTTTAAATTTAAAAAATAATTCATAAAAAACAAAATATGCACTAATTACCTGCAAAAAAGTTGAAATTTTGAAAAAACGTCAAAACTTTCACGTCACAATTCTTGAAGAAAAGTCAAAAAAGTGTCAAATTTTTAGAAAAGTAAAAATTTTGAGAAAAAGTTAAAATTTTGAGAAATTCGAAATTTTGAAAAGTCCAAATTTTTAACAAGGTCGAAATTTTAAAGTCAATATTTTAAAAAAAGTTGAAATTTCCACCAAAGATTGAAATCTCGAAAAAAATTAAAAAATAGTCAGAACTTTGGGGAAAAGATCTGAGTTGTGGAAAAAAACAAATTTTTAAAAAAAAGGACGGAATTTGCATCACACTAATTAAAAATTTCAAGAAACGCTCAAAATTTTTTAAAAAGTCTAAATCTTCAAAAAAATCGAGATTTACAAACAAAAAAGTCGACATTAAGAAAAAAAGTCAAAATTGTAAAAAACAAATGTCTGCATTGTTAACAAAAAGTCGAAATTATCAATAATAAATCAAAATTTAAAAAAAAGTTGAAAATCAGAGAAATTAAAATTTCAATAAAATTTTGAAATTTGAAGAAAAAATGACGAAATTTTCATCATAATTAAAGATTTCGAGAACTCTCAGAATTTTTTTAAAAGTCTAAATTGTCAAAAAAAATCAAAATTTCCAATCAAAAAAGTCGACATTTTGAAAAAAAATTCAAAATTTTGAAAAAACAAATGTCTGCATTGTTAAAAAAAGTCGAGATTATCAATAATGAATCAAAATTTAAATAAGTCGAAAGTTTCAAATTTTTAATTTCATTTAATTTAATTTGTAATTTCTCTTAATTCTTCTTTTCCTTCTCTTCTCCTCTTCCACCTTCTTCTCCTCTTCCTTCTTTTTCTTCTCCACTTCCTTTTTCTTCTCTTCCCCTTCTTCTTCTTCTCTTCCCTTCTTCTTCTCTTCCCTTCTTCTTCTTTTTCTTCTTCTTCTTTTTCTTCTTCTCCTCCTCCTCTTCCTTCTTTTTCTCTTTCTTCTTCTTTAGCTTCATTTTCTTCTTTTTTACCTGTTTCTTCTTCTTCTCTACTTCCTTCTTCTTATTCGATTCCATCTTCTTCTCCTCTTCCTTCTTCTTCTTCTCCATTTCCTTTTTCTTCTCCTCTTCCTTCTTCTTCTTCTTCTTTCTTCTTCTCCTCTTCATTGTTCTTCTTCTTCCTCTTCTCCTCTTTCTTTTTCTCTTTCTTCTCCTCTTCCTTCTTCTTCTTCTCCTTCTCCTCTTCCTTCTTCTTTCTTCTTCTTCTCTTCCTTCTTCTCTTCCTTCTTCTTCTCTTCCTTCTTCTCTTTCTTCTTCTCCTCTTCCTTCTTCTTCTTCTTCTTCTCCTCTTCCTTCTTCTCTTCTTCTTCTTTTCTTCTTCTTCTCTTCCTTCTTCTGCTCTCTTTTCTTCTCATCTTCCTTCTTCTTCTTCTCCACTTCCTTCTGCTCTTTCTTCTTCTTCATCTTCGCTCTTCTTCTCTTCTGCTCTTCTTCTTCTTCTGTTCTTCCTTCTTCTCCTCCTCTTCCTTCTTGTTCTTCTCCCCTTCCTTCTTTTCTCTTCTTCCATCTTCTTCTCCTCTTCCTTCTTCTTCTTCTCTTCCTTCTTCTACTCCTTTTCCTTCTTCTTCTCTACCTTCTTTTTCTTATCTTCCTTCTTCTTTTTCTCCTTCTTCTTTTCCCCTTCTTTCTTCTTTTCCTTTTCCTTTTTCTTCTTCTTCTCTTATTTGAAATTTGGGGAAAAAGAGCAAATTTTGAGAAAAAGTCAAAATTTTGAGAAACAATCCAGATTGTGAGAAACAGTCGAATTTTTGACAAAAAGTTGAATTTTTAACAAAAAGCTCAATTTTTGACAAAAAGTCGGAATTTTTCGAAAAAAGCCCAATTTTAAAAAATAGGAAATGTTTAAATCAATATTTCAAAAAGAATTTAAAATTCCGGAAAAAGTTGAATTTTACAAAAACTTGGACATTTTTAAAAAGTGGTCAATACATCACGAGAAAAACTAAATTTTAGAAAAAAAATCAAACTTAAAAAAATCGAAATTTTCAACACAAGAAAAAATTTTGAACTAAAATGTAAATTTTATTTAAAAAAGTCAAGATTTTGTTAAACAATTGACGTTTTCGCAAAAATTTTCAATCAGAATTTCAAATAGAAGGCGAAATTTTGGATAGTTTCAATTTTTTAGTCTCAATTTTCAAAAAAGTCTAAAGTTCAATAAAAAGTTTTTCAAAAAAGGTACCCTATTTTTATAATTTTTGAGAGAAAGTTGACAATTTGAAAAATCTTCAATTTTTCAGATAAATAATTCAAATTTTCAACAAAAAGTAACTTTTCACTAAAAGTCGAATTTGGAGAAAAAGTTAAAAATTAAAAAAAAAGTCAAAATTTTGAAAAAAAAAACAATTTTTAGTCAAAATTTCAAGAAAAGATCCAAATGTTGAGAGTGCCAATTTTGTTATCTGAATTTACAAAAAAGTCGCAGTTTTAAAAAGTAAAAATTTTCGGAACATTCGAAATTTTTAAAAGAAACCGAATTTTTCAAAAAAGTTCAACAGAAATCGAATTTTTTAAAAAAGCCGAAAACAAATACAACGAAATTTCGAAAAATAAACTTCGAGAAAGCCTAAGTTTTTGAATGTTCATAAAATCACAATTTCGAAAAGTATAACTTTTAAAAGTTTCTTTTTAAAAGAGATCCAAATTTCCAATACAGCAAATTGGAATTTCGATAAAGTCAAAGATTTTGAAAAAAAAATGGGTTATTTTTGAAATGTCGAAGCTAAACTACTAACTAAAAGTTGAATTAAACAAAAAAAAAAAGATAAAGTTGCATTAACAAAAATTGAAATTTTGAAAAGGTCAAGATTTTAAAAAACAATTAAGAAAAAAAATGAAATTTTAAGAAGTCAATATTTTGAAGATGGAACTTTTGAAAGAGGTAAAGTTTTGAAATGTTTAAATTTTTAAGAGCCGAAATTTTCAATAATAAATTGAATTTTAAAAAGTCAATTTTTCAAAAAAGTTAAAATTTTGAAAACATTCGACATTAAAAAAAAACAAATTTGAAAAAGTCGACATTTTCAATAAAATTCGAAATGTTCATACTGTCCTACGCCTTAAAAATTTGTACACAAATAGATTCCTAGTAATTATGTCAAAAATAAGTTACTTTACAGACACAATTGTTAAATTTCTATCATAAGCTTTACTAATATCAATAAATAGTGGTGGCAGCTGTTGGTTTAAAACCAAAGAGGTTTTAAAGTAAAATGAATATGGACATTTTCATTTTGTAAGGGGAAGCTGCGCTTCCCTTGCTTCGATGAAGAACAAACCATTGTGGGACACATAGCATAATAATTATATTATCTATGAAGTTAGTTATCCTTAGAATTTGAATGAACTTAAATGTACACCAATTCTGAACTTTGTTTAAGAAAAAGCACTATCAAATCTCATGTAATGTACTTTTTGCTTGCAGAAGGTGGACCCGGAGCTAATATTTACCAAACAAGAGAGGATAGGGAAGGGTTCTTTTGGTGAAGTTTTCAAAGGCATCGACAAGAGAACAACGCAAGTGGTGGCTATCAAAATCATAGATCTGGAAGAAGCAGAAGATGAAATCGAAGACATCCAACAAGAAATCATGGTGCTATCTCAGTGTGACAGTCCCTATGTCACAAAGTATTATGGTTCATATCTTAAGGTAAACATTTTTTTTATCTATATAAATAAAATTGAAACGTCTAAGTGTCTGTCTGTCTGTCTGTCTATGTCTGTGTCTCTCAACCTATCTGTCTGTGTCTATCAGCCTGTCTGTCTGTCTGTCTGTCTGTGTGTATTCTGTCTATCTGTTTGTTTGTTTGTGTGTCTGTCTGTCTGTCTGTCTGTCTGTCTGTCTGTCTGTCTGTCTGTCTCTCTGTCTGTCTGTATGTCTGTCTATGAATGTGTCTATCTGTCTGTCTGTCTATGTATGTGTCTATCAGCCTGTCTGTCTGTCTATGTCTGTGTCTATCAGCCTGTCTGTCTGTCTGTGTGTATTCTGTCTGTCTGTTTGTCTTTCTGTCAGTCTGACTGTCTATAGGAGTACCTTTTGGTGCAAACTCGAAATTTTGCGAAAAAAGTAGAAATTTCCAGAAAACATTCCAAGTTTATCTAAAAAATTCTGGATATTTTGGATATAAAAATTCCCCCCAAAAAAAGTAAAAATTTCGATTTGTAAATTATAGTTTCTAGAATTTTTGTAAAGTTTCTTCTGGAAGTTCCGACTATTTCTCAAAATTTCTAGATTAAACTTTTTTTTTCTAAAAGAACATTAAAACTGAAATTTCAAAAGAAGGCAAGATTTATAAAACAGTAATTAATATAATAATAATAATCTGAGTAAAATTTGATTACAATCGATTCTGAAATGAAATTTTTAGTTTAAAGGTTGAAATTTCGAGAAAAAATTGGAGTTCGAGTTTAAAGCCTAAATTTGAAATTAGAATCGAAATTTTGAAACATTCTTAAATTTCTCTTTTCGAAATTTATCTTACGTCGAAATGTTGAGTTTAAACGTCCATTTTTTATCTTTATTTCTTCTAAACTTTATCGCCAATGTCGATTCTTGTTTTTCAAAAAATTTGGATATTCTCAAAATTTTAAATTAATATTAAAATATTACCTCTTTTCTCAATAGTTATTGTTTTCTCGAAATTTCGACCTAACTCCCAAAAGTAGTTAAATATAAATTATTAACAAGATTTTCCACAAAAATTCTGAAATTCTGAAAAAAATTGTAATCTTTAAAAAAATCGAAATATTGAAAATAGTCGAAAATTTCCTCAAAGGTGAAGTTTTAAAAGAATATCGATATTACAAAATAAAACAATATTTTCAAAAAAAGTCGAAAATTTTGGAGTTGACATTTTTGGAGTCGAAAATTTTTGCAAAAAGAAATCTCATCTTTCAATTTTTTTCGAAACTTCGAGATAAAAGTGGGAATTTTGAGAAAAAGGTCGATTCGAAAATACATTCTTTCTAACTTAAACTCAAAATTTCGACTAATATCTGAATATGTATTTAAAAAAACAAAATAATTGGAGATTTCATGTTTAAAGTCGAAGTATTCTTCATGGTAGAATCATTGGTTGGAAGCATTATGTTCATTGATTTTATTTAACATTTTATTACTCAAAATTTAAATATTTCCAAATTGAGTCGCAGAAATGTTAAATAAAATTAATAAATCTAAAGTCGAAGTTTCCATTTTTTTTTCGAAATGAATTTAATGTCGAAATTTCGAATTTTCGACACTAACCCCTTTTCGAAATAAAAAAAAAATCGATAAAATTAAGAGAAACACTCCGCATTTAAATCTATAAAAACAGTCATTGAGTGTGCACTTTAGTTTTATTAAACAGTCAAAAATACTTTTTGAAACATTTACGTGTATCGACGGACTTCGGCATAAACAATCTTAATATTCGTCTGTCGACGAACTTGCGTATAAACAAACAATCTCAATATTCGCTACTAATAAGCCGTATCAAAATACTTGAGACGGTACACTTAAGGAGACATTTTATTGATTATTTCGCCTTCCATCTTTAATAATTAAATTAGCCGCTAATCTACATCCGCAAAAGTATACTTATTACTGTCAATACCATAAATATTCATAAAGAAAGTTATTGAAAGCTAAATAGAGCAATCATCAGTTATAAGCTTGTGGAAAATGCTTAATTAATACATAAAATGATGTGAAAAAAGCCTGAATAATACATATGCAAAATTAATTACGATTTTCTATAAAACAAATGCGATCTAAATCCAGTGATGCAATATAATTAAAAAATATGATGAATAAGTTATTGAACCTGAAACTTTAAAAATGGCTTATTTACATACAAAAAACTGCCACTTACAAAGTACTTTCTAACTTGTTCCAATTAATCAATGTTTTTGCCGCAATTGTAAAAATGTGGTTCAACGTCGTGCGAAAGTAAATTTGAATAGCTGATTAGTTCATATTTCGCGAATGTCCTTATTATAATTAGAATGTGGTTATGATAAATATGCAGCAGTTACGTCATACGTGGGCTGGGTTCTAATATTGGCGTTGTCATTCGTTAAACTTAGCGAGAATAATTGTTATTATAATTTATATTCCGCCCAGCGAGCGTGTCCAACGATTGGAAAATTTCTGGCAGATATGGGAAACAAAAGGCTGCTTTTAATGGCAAAATAATCTTAAATTAAAAATTATAAAAAAAATATATCTGACATCTTTAGAAGGAGCTCTTTTAAATAATATCTCACACGATATATTAACTAAAACTTGATTTTGCGGCGACCAAACTAACCCTCCGTTTTATTATAAAATATTTTCTTTTTCTAATCGTTGGCTGGCGGTATTTGCATTGGTCATCGAGAACTAAGGCTGTGCAAAATGTCAAATTTCTACGTTACATAGTTTTTGAGGAAAACCTCTTTGTGATAGGACAGAGGGACGAGATTATAAGGGTTCCGCTTTTTACTTTTAAGGTACGGAACGCTAAATATGATGTAATTTATTGTAGGGTTGTTAGGGATATGATATTTCAGATCTGGATACGGATACAAATATATTCTGAATATTATTTCAGTTATAAATATCTTTAAATTTCTTTTGTTGATCAAAAAAATATTCAAGTTATATTCACTTAACAAAACTCTAACACTGATTGAAAGATAACCCATAACAAAAATTCGCCCCCCGCAAGGGCAATAAATAGGGAATAAAAATGAGGCGTTTTGTGTCAAAGTGGCCCAAGTGGATATACACTGAAAATCGATAAAGAAAAATCTTAATTTGTAATACATAAAGCAAATATATACTGCTGCCATCTGCTAAGTAGTAAAAGCGTTGAACATGAATTTGCATTGCACTGTCAACGGTTGCACTTACAGATATCAATGTTCTGAGTAAAATAAATTGAAAATCAGGAAATGTCTAAATATGATGGTTAGGCTTTTGCACTAAACGCCCTAAATGTGTATGGAAGTACCTCGTTTTTGAAGTTGGAAATATGAAAATTGGTGTTTAGATTTCACTTTGTTAATAAAAGTTAGTTGTATCTTGACAATTCAGTTTAAAAATAAGGCAAAATTTTCAAAACAAGTCGAAATTTTGAAAATTGGACGAAATTTTGAAAAAAGTCGCAAATTTTGAAAAAATTCAAAAACTTTAAAAAGAAGTTAAAATTTTGATAGTTTAAAATTTGGAAGTCTTAATTTTCAAAAAAAGTCGAAATTTTTTACAAACTTAAAATGAAAAAAAAAAAAGTGATTTCCAAAAATTATGCAAAATTTTCAAAGCAAGTCGAAATTTTGAAAATTAAACAGAATTTTGAAAAAAGTCGCAAATTTTGAAAAAAATCAAAAACTTAAAAAAAGGTTAAAATTTTGAAGTCGTAATTTTCGAAATTAAAAATGAAAAACAAGTGATTTTTAAAAAAATAATGCAAAATTTTCAAAACAAGTCAAAATTTTGAAAATTAGACGGAATTTTGAAAATTCGATGGGATTTTGAAAATTCGACGAAATTTTGAAAATTCGTCGAAATTTTGAAAAAGTTGTAAATTTTAAAAAAATTCAAAAATATTAAAAAAAGGTTAAATTTCTGACAAACTCTAAAATATTTAAGTCCTAATTTTCAAAAAAACTCGAATTTTCATGCAAATTTAAAATTAAAAAAAAAAGAGATTTTTAAAAAATTGTCAAAATGTCAAAATTTTGAAAAATCCATATTTCCAAAAAATCTGGAATTTGAAAGAATGAAACATTGTCAAAAACAATTCAACATTTTTAAAAAGATGAAATTTTGAAAATAACTCCAAAATTTCAAAAATACTCGATTTTATAAATTACAAATTTTCAATCAAATTCGAAATTTTCAGTCTAAATATTGAAGGAAAGCCAAAATTCTCAGGAATTTAAAAGAAAGTCGAAATTTCGAAAAGTCAATTTTTTAATCGAAAACTTTCAAAAAAGTTTATAATTTGGAAAAAAAGCTGACATTTTAAAAAGTCAAAAATTTAAAAAAGTCGAAATTTTTAAAACAGCCGTGTTGTCAAAAAAATTACATTTTCCAAAAATTTAGGGCTTTTAAAGGGTAGAAATTTTTAAAAAATATTCTCCGTATTTTTTGCAAAAAATGTCGAAATTTTCAGAAAAATCGAGATTTTGGGAAATAATTGAAACAAAAAAATCAAACCTTTCGGAAACATTAAACATTTAGAAAACGTCAACATTTTGAGAAAAAGTTGACTTTTTTAAAAAGAGCCCAAATTTTGACAAAGAAATCGAAATTTTGAATGTCAACTTTTTAAAGAAATCTGAAATTTTGAAGTTTTAATTTTCAAAAAAAGTCGACTTTTTTATACAAACTTAAAATGAAAAAAAAAAGGTGATTTTCAAAGAAATAATGCAAAATTTGCAAAACAAGTCGAAATTTTTAAAAAAGGACGAAATTTTGAAAAAAGTCGCATGTTTTGAAAAAATTCAAAAATATTAAAAAAGGTTAAAATGTTGATCAAATCTAAAATTTTGAAATCCTAATTTTCAAAAAAACTCGAAATTTTCATACAAACTTAAAATAAAATGAAAGTGGTTTTTAAAAAAGTAATCAAAAAGTCATAATTTTAAAAAGTCCACATTTCCAAAAAAATCGGGAATTGAAAGAATGAGACATTGTCAAAAACAATTCAAAATTTT
This sequence comes from Dastarcus helophoroides, assembly GCA_028583605.1. Lineage (NCBI taxonomy): Eukaryota > Metazoa > Arthropoda > Insecta > Coleoptera > Bothrideridae > Dastarcus > Dastarcus helophoroides. The sequence continues at coordinate 20,688,616 of CM053336.1, forward strand.
TAAAAAGATGAAATTTGAAAAATACTCCAAAATTTCAAAAATAGTCGATTTTAAAAAGTTTGTCAAATGTTCAATCAAATTCGAAATTTTCGAAGTCTAATTATTGAAAATATCGGGATACAGGAAAGTCGGAATTTAAAAGAAAGTCGAAATTTCGAAAAATCAATTTTTTAATCGAAAACTTTCAAAAAAGTATATAATTTGGAAAAAAAGTTGACATTTTAAAAAGTCGAAAATTTAAAAAAGTCGACATTTTTAAAACAGCCGTGCCGTAAAAAAAACATTTTACAAAAATTAAGGATTTTTAAAGGGTAGAAATTTTGCAAAACATAGACATTTTGAAAAATAATTGAAACATAAAAAAAATCGAACCTTTCAAAATTTCAATCTGAAATTTTGAAGCCTTAATTTTCGAAAAAAGTCAACATTTTTATACAAACTTAAAATGAAAAAAAAAAAAGTAATTTTCAAAGAAATAATGCAAAATTTACAAAACAAGTCGAAATTTTAAAAATTAGACGAAATTTTGAAAATTAGACGGAACTTTGAAAATTCGACGAAATTTTGAAAAAAGTGATTTCTAAAAAAATAATCAAAATGTCATAATTTTAAAAAGTCCATCCACATTTCCAAAAAATTCGGGAATTGAGAGAATGAGACAATGTCAAAAACAATTCAACGTTTTTAAAAAGATGAAATTTGAAAAATCCTCCAAAATTTCAAAAATAGTCGATTTTAAAAAGTTTGTCAAATTTTCAATCAAATTCGAAATTTTCGAAGTCTAAATATTGAAAATATCGGGATACAGGAAAGTCGGAATTTAAAAGAAAGTCGAAATTTTGGAAAGTCAATATTTTAAACGAAAAGTTTCAAAAAAGTTTAAAATTTGGAAAAAATGTGACATTTTAAAAAGTCGAAATTTTTAAAACAGTCGTGCCGTCAAAAGAACTACATTTTCCAAAAAATATTCTCCGTATTTGTCGAATGTCGAAATTGTCAGAAAAATCGAGATTTTCAAAAAATTTGAGCTTTAAAATCTCGAAATTAAAAAATGTTGAAATTCTCAAAAAAATAGATATTTTGGGATATAATTGAAACATAAAAGAAATCGAACGTTTTAAAAACACTAAACATTTAGAAAATGTCCAAATTTTGAGAAAAAGTTGATATTTTTAAAGAGCCAAAATTTCGATTAAAAATCGAAATTTTGCAAAGAAAGTCTAAATTTTGAAATAAAATCGATTTTAAAAAATTCATCTCTTCAAACTCGATGTTATCAACAATTTTGATTGTCAAGTTTTCGAAGAAATCTGAAATTCTCGACAAATAAAAGATTTGGAAAATGTCTAAATTTTCAAAAAAGCGAAATTTTGAAAAGTCAAAAGATTTTAAAAAACGAAATTTTCAAAAACGTCGAAACTTGGATAAAAAATATTGAAATTTTGAAATAAAGTTAAAATTTTGTGAAAAATTCATGTCTTCACAGAAAGGCAAAATAAAGAAATTGGAACAATTAAAAAGGTGAGAATTTCAAAAAATCGAAAATTTGTAAAAATTTCTAAATTAAAAAAGAATCGATTCATTTAACATGTTAAAAAAAGTAGTGACCTTGGTAATAGAGAGTGAATGCCAAACTAGCAAATTTGTCTCATAATTTTAATCGACCAAAAAGTCATCTAGAGCCTGGAATTAGCAAAATTACTTCAAATAACATCCGAAATTATCCAAAATATTTATATCAGTTTCGGTTACGGATTCGGATATTTTTTTATTTCGGTGACGGTTACGGAGTTCCATAACATCCCTAATTTATTGAAAAACTTCCTAAAGAAAATTTCGTTTGACTTCGTGAACGGAAATTGTAAAACTTCAGAATTTTACAAAAAACAAATTTCCTAAAATATCTTTTTCTTTAAATCTTGATCATCTTGAAATGTTGGGAAAACAATTGTGATTTCTAAGAAATATTGAAAAAGTATGTTCTCAAATTTTTAAAAAATTTCTAACTAAGAAAGAAAAAGAAATTTCGAAAAAAGAATCGTTTATACAAATATTTTTCTGATTATTCTTTTACTTCAATTTTCACATTATCTTGAATTGTCGAAAAAACAAAATAAGTAAATAACATTAAAACTTACAAGAACTATTTTGGTGGAACGGACTGATCCATGGTTATCTTCAAAAATTGAAATACAAAACTTGTCCCCTGAAACCAAAAAAAATTAAAAAACACCACAAAGATTGCTCTAACGCGTTTCGACAGCCAAGCTATCATCTTAGGAGAGATACGATTTTTCTAGAAATTTTTACTTCTTTTTAATATCCATTTTGAGAAAAAAGTCGAAATTTTGAGACAAAGATGAATTTCGAAGAAAAAGTCTTTGAGAGAAACATGGCGAATTCTGGGACAAGTCGAAATGTCCAGGAAAAGTCAAATTTTGACAAGAATGAATGAATAAATTTGAAAAAAAGGACGATTTTGCAAGAAAAGTGGAAATTTGAAGAAAAAAGGTACAAATATGCCGAAAAAAGTTAAATTTAGGGAAAAAATTCGAATCTTGAAAATAGTCAGGATTTTGAAATAAGACGATATTGAAAAAAGACGACGAATTTAAACAAGTCTAATTTTGAGAAAAAGACAAGAAAAATAAAGGGGCGATTAAAAAAAAGAGTTGAGAAAGTTCGAAATTTAAAAAAGATAAAATGTCGCAGGAAGACAAATTTCGAAGAAAAATTCGTTTTCAAAAACAGAAAATGTGTATTTAGATTATTTTTGATTCGAAATTTTCAAAAAAAAAGTCAAATTTTGACAAGAATGAAGAAAATTCCAAGAACAGGGAAAACATTTTGCAAGAAAGCTCGAAGATTTGAGAAAAAAGTATAAATGTGCTACAGAAAGTCAGATTTAGAGAAAAAAAGTTGAATTTTAAAAATAAAGCCGAAATTTCGAAAAAAAGTCGAATTTTGAGAATAAATCGAAATTTCAACAAAAGTCGAAGTTTGAGAAAAATGACCAGATTCGAAAAGGGAACTAGTTGAAAAAAAAGAATAGATTATTTTGTGAAAAGTCAAATTAAAAAAAAAAAGGTGAAATTTCTCAGGAAGTAAAATGTCGAAGAAAAAATCATTTTTAGAAACAGAAAATGTCGAATTTTGAGACAAAAGTCGAAATTTCCAGAAAAAGGCAAATTTTGACAAGAATGAAGAAAACTCGAAGACAAAGGATGAGATTTTGAAAGAAATATCGAAATTTTGAGGAAAAGGTAGTAACATGCCGAAGAAAGACAAATTTACAGAAAAAAAATAAAATGTTGAAAATAAAGTCGAGATTTCGAAGAAATACACATTTTAAGAATAAGTCGGAATTTCGGCAACAGATGAATTTGGAAAAGTCAACTTTTTTAAAAAATGACGAAATTCGGATCTTATCTTGACTTATTAAAAAAAAAGACCAGATTATTTTGAGAACGTTCAAAATTAAAAAAAAAGTGAAATTTTTCAGGAAGTAAATTTCGAAGAAAAAATTGTTTTCAGAAACAGAACATGTCAAATTTTGAGACAAGAGTCTAAGTTTCAAGAAAAAGACAACTTTTGATAAAACTGAGGAAAACTCGAAGAAAAAGGACGAAATTTTGAAAGAAAAATCGAATTTTGAAAATAAAGTCGAGATTTCGAAGGAAGTCGAATTTTGAGGATAAATCAAAATTTTGACAAAAGACGAATTTGAAAATATCACATTTTGAAAAAAAATAACAAGATTCGAATCTTATCTGACGAATTGAAAAAAAAAGACTAGATTATTTTGAGAGAGATCAAATTTAAAAAAAGGTGAAATCTTTCGGGAAGTCAAATTTCGAAGAAAAATTCGTTTTCAGAAACACAGCATGTCAAATTTTGAGACAAGAGTCGAAGTTTCAAAAAAAAAAGGGCAAATTTTGATAAAACTGAGGAAAACTCGAAGAAAAAGGACGAAATTTTGAAAGAAAAATCGAATTTTGAGTCGAGATTTGGAAGAAAGTCGAATTTTGAGGATAAATCAAAATTTTGACAAAAGACGAATTTGAAAATATCACATTTTAAAAAAAAATAACAAAATTCGAATCTTATCTGACGAATTGAAAAAAAAAAGACTAGATTATTTTGAGAGAGATCAAATTTAAAAAAAGTTGAAATCTTTCGGGAAGTCAAATTTCGAAGAAAAATTCGTTTTCAGAAACACATGTCAAATTTTGAGACAAGAGTCGAAGTTTCAAGAAAAAGGCAAATTTTGATAAAACTGAGGAAAACTCGAAGAAAAAGGACGAAATTTTGAAAGAAAAATCGAATTTTGAAAATAAAGTCGAATTTTAAGGATAAATCAAAATTTTGACAAAAGACGAATTTGAAAATATCACATTTTGAAAAAAATAACAAGATTCGAATCTTATCTGACGAATTGAAAAAAAAAGACTAGATTATTTTGAGAGAGATCAAATTTAAAAAAAGGTGAAATCTTTCGAGAAGTCAAATTTCGAAGAAAAATTCGTTTTCAAACACAACATGTCAAATTTTGAGACAAGAGTCGAAGTTTCAAGAAAAAGACAAATTTTGATAAAACTGAGGAAAACTCGAAGAAAAAAGACGAAATTTTGAAAGAAAAATCGAATTTTGAAAATAAAGTCGAGATTTGGAAGAAAGTCGAATTTTGAGGATAAATCAAAATTTTGACAAAAGACGAATTTGAAAATATCACATTTTAAAAAAAATAACAAAATTCGAATCTTATCTGACGAATTGAAAAAAAAAGACTAGATTATTTTGAGAGAGATCAAATTTAAAAAAAGTTGAAATCTTTCGGGAAGTCAAATTTCGAAGAAAATATTTTTTTCAGAAGCAGAAAATGTTGAATTTTAAGGCAAAAATCGAAATTTTGATAACAATTGTAAGAAAAAGGCGGATGTTTGAAGGAAAAGTCGAAATTTTAAGAAAAACGTAAAAATATGCCGAATTTTAAATAAAGTCAAATTTTGAGAAACAATGACGAGATCTCGAAAAAGGGGACGAATTGAATAATATTAAACATTAAACATAAATAAAATAGAATTTTAGACAAAAAAAAAACAAATTTCGAGAACAAAAATCGAAATTGCAATAAATTTTTGAAAAAAAAAGCGGACAAATTTTAGGGAGGGTCGTCGAATTTTGACAATGAATTAAAATTTTCGAAAAAAAGAAACACTTTGAACCAAGTTGAAATTTTCAGAAAAAACGAAATGTTGAAATAAAAAGGAAACAATTTTCTACAAAAAAATTAGACAGATTTTGAGAAAATGTCCCACTTTGTATACAAAATATGTCTCTCTTAATAGTACGAATCATATTTGAAAAAAAAAAATCGAAATTTCCTACAATAATTTTCCCAATATTTATAATTTCTTTTTTTTCTCGAAATTTCGAGACTAAATTCAATATTAATAAAAACAAATTGTATTTTATAAAAATAAAGCGTATTGGCAGTCGAAATTACAGAAAAAAAGTAGAACTTTCAAGTGCAAGCTTAGCACGATAAAGTGCAAATTTTGGAAAAACTAGAGATCAAAAATTAGTAAACTTGAAATTCAAAAAAAGTCGAGTTTAAGGTGGAAATTTCGAAAATAAAGACAACATTTTTAGAAAAAGATCCGAGCTTCTAATTGAACTTTAATAAAAAAAAATTAAAAACCGAAAGTATAAATACAAAATTCCTAAGGCAAAAGTTGTAGCTTTTGAGCTATTTGGTTTAAAAAACTCTGGAAATTCCTAAAAAATTCGAAATTGGTACCGCAATCATTTAGTTAGTGTCTTATACTTTCTCGGGAACTGAATTTCGAAGAAAAAATCGTTTTCAGAAACAGAACATGTCACATTTTGAGACAAGTGTCGAAGTTTCAAAAGAAGGCAAATTTTGACAAGATTGAAGAAAACTCGAAGAAAAAGGACTAAATTTTGAAAAAAAAAATCAAATTTTGAAAATAAAGTCGAGATTTCGAAAAAAGTCGAATTTTGAGGATAAATCAAAATTTCGACAAAAGACGAATTTGAGACAGTCTGTGTATCACGACTCTGTCTGTACATAGATAGTTCAAGAATTTTACTCTCTATTTTATTTGCAGTTCTTTTAATGTCTCTTTGTTTATGACCATTCTAACCATAATGTACTAAACTGAGGTAATAAAGCCAATGTACTCTATTAATTAATTGTGGAGTACATTTTTGTTTCTTCAACCGTAGCCATTATATTGTAACTGCATTTAGCGATGTCACATCAATACAATGCAACAAACAGTAACTAAAATTGAACAAAGCCAGCTTGATAATGACTCATATGCTGTCTGTTAATCGTATTCATAGCTGTTGGTTCATTGTTGTAGGTAGGAATATTCAGGAAATTATCGAAAAATTGATTTTAAATCGAAACAACGCGATAACATAATAAGGCTTAACATTGACAAATTTTTCGCCGTTTATCGTTTAAATATTTGCCCAACAAATTTTGCGTTATTTTAAATATTCATTGCCATTTCATCTGATATACTAAAACCAGAATTTTATATAAATTTTTGTTATGATCGTGGAATTTTTAATGTCTGTTGTTGTTTTAATCATTAATAAAGTTTAATAGTTATGAATATTGAAGGATTCCACATAGTAAGGGTTAGAAATATCAAAACCAGAATTACTTGATTGTAATTTAGGACCACGGGACAAAAAAAAGAACGAGAAATACCAGAAACTTCTTTCGCAATTAACGATTCCTAATTTATAAACTTTTAGACCTGATTTGTTCAAAATTTGTTTTTCTAATCTAAAAGAGCGTAATGTATGAAAATATTATGTGACTCTCTCTTGTCTATGCCAGAGTAGCAGAGTTTTTTAGGTAAACGTCAACAAATTATTTTAATAACTTGTTAAATTAATGCTCAGTAAAGAGTTCTACTGATTGAAATTTGAGAATCTTCTTGATTTCTGAGTTGAACTCACATTAAGTTTAGATTGGTGGTTTAGGATTAAATCTGTTTATTTTTTTCAGGGCACTAAATTATGGATTATTATGGAATATTTGGGTGGTGGGTCCGCCTTAGATCTAATGAAAGCGGGAAATTTTGAAGAAATGCACATCGCCATCATACTGAGGGAGGTGCTCAAAGGTCTCGACTACTTACACAGCGAAAGGAAGCTACACAGGGACATAAAGGCGGCGAACGTCCTCCTCAGCGAGATGGGCGACGTCAAACTGGCTGATTTCGGCGTCGCGGGCCAACTCACCAACACCACCAGCAAGAGGAACACATTCGTCGGCACGCCCTTTTGGATGGCCCCGGAGGTAAATTACCACCTGCCAACTGTAACAGTTACAGATATGAAGCTTGTTGGTGGTGATTTCTTTTTTGCTCTTCTCTCTTATTTCTGCATCTTTTTTCTCGAGAGATAATTTTTTCTGTTCTGTCATATTTTCTTTTCTCTTTTTTCTGACCTTCTCTTCTTTTTTCTTCCCTAGGCTTCTGTTCCCGTATTCTCTGTTTCCTATTTTTCTCTATTAGTCCCTTTTGTGTTCTTCTTTACTCTTCTTTTTTCTCTTTCTTTTTTTCTCTTTCTTTTTTTCTCTTTCTTTTTTTCTCTTCTCTTCTTTTTTCTTCCCTAATTTTCTGTTCCCTTATTTTCTATTTTTCCTCTTGCTTTTTCCCTCTTAGTCCCTTTTTGTTTCCTTCTTTATTCTCTTCTTTTTCTCTTTATCTTTTTTTCTCTTCTCTTCTTTTCTCTTTCCTTATCTTTTATCGTCTTTTCTTGTTTTTTCTTTCCTTCTCTTATCTTTTCCCCTCTCTCATCCCTTCTTTTCTTGCCCTTCACTATTATTCCCTATTTCTCCAATCTATTTTCTTCCCGTCTCTTTTCTTTAATTTATTTCAACTCCTGGTTCAATTTCTTTCTCTTTGAGTAGAAGACCTGAAGTAATATAGTTAAACAATATTTAGCTATTCTCCTTTTTCTTCCATTCATCTATTTACTTTTCTTCTCTTCCGTTTAAGTGGCTTCCATCTTCTGATCTCTCATTCTGAATTCTTTTTTTTTGGTTCAGTAGATCGACTGAAGGCAAAATTATATATAATTATATATTCTCATTTCTTTTCCTTTTCCTTTATTTATCCTCCGATCCTTCTTTTTTTAAATTTCTTTATCTGTTGTCAAAGAGACTGAAGAAACAAAATTAAATACGTGTCTTTCTTCCGTGCTCTTCTTTTCATTCCTTTACTTTCTTTCTGTTCTCTTTCTTCCTTAACCCCTTATTTCCGTTTTCTCCTCCTCATCTCTTTACTTTTCTTCCTTTTCTCTCGCTCTTCCCTTCTTTTCGTTTTCCTTCCCTTTTCCTTCTTTTTTCTTCTCTGCTGTACTCTTCCACCCTTCTTTTTTCTTTCCATTTTTTCCCTTTCATTTTCCCTCTTCCTTTTTTTTTCTCTTCTCTTTTTTCTTCTCTTGGCTTGTTTTCTCATGCCTACTTTTCTTGTCTCTTCTTCTATAACCTCTTTTGGTTCCTTCTTTTAAATCCTCTCTTTTTTCGTCTTGTTTTCTTTCGTTTTCAGTTGTTTTCTTATTTCTTCTTTCTTATCTTCACTTGCTTTGTCTTCCCTTCTCTTTTCTCTTCTCCTTTCCTTCTTTCCACTTATCTACTTTACTCTTCCCCCTTTTTTCTCTTCTTCTCATTCCTCCTCTTCTTTTGTTCCTGGCCATATTTTCTCTTCTTTTTGCTTTTTTCTCCTCTTGACTTGTTTTCTCTTCTCTCCCTTTCTTTTTTCTTTTTGTCTCTCCTCTTCTTGTTTCTTGTTTAAAATCTCCCCTTTCTTCATTTTGTTTTCTTTCCTTTTCAGCTCTTTTCTTTTCTCTTCTTTCTTACATTCACTTGATTTGTCTACTTTTCTGTTTCCATGTTCTTCTTTCCACTTATCTGCTTTACTCTTCCCCCTTTCTTCTCTTCTTCTCAAACCTCCTCTTTTTTTCTTTCCTTTCTATCTTTTTTCCTTCCTACATTTTCCTTTTTTCCTCTTCTATTCTTTCTTCTCTTGTCTCGTTTTCTCTTCCCTTCTTTTCTTTCCTCTTCTTGTCTCTTCCCTTCTTTTCTCTCCTTTCTTCTCTTCATTTGCTTTGTCCTCCCTCCTCTTCTTTTCTCTTCCCCTTTCCTTCTTTCCACTTTTGTGTTTATTTTTCTCCGTTTCTTCTTTTTGTTTCATTCCTCCTCCTATTTCCTTCCTTCCTATTCCATTCTTTTTCCTTTCTTTTCTCTTCTCTACGTTCTCCTCTTGTCTTGTTTTTTCTTTCCTTCTTGTCTTACCTCTTCTTATAACTTCTCTTAAATCTGCCCTTTTTCCCCTTGCTTCATTTCCTGTTCACTCTTTTTTCTCTCCATTCGCGTTGTCTCGTCTTATCTTCTTTTCTCTTCCCCTTTTCTTGTTTCCACTTCTCTGCTTTACTTTTCACATTACCTTTTCATCTTTCCTCTTCCTTTTCTTTCTATTCCATTCTATCTTTTCTTTTCTTCCCTTGTCTTGTTTTCTTTTCCCTTCTTTTCTTTCCTCTTATCTCTTCTCGCCTTGTCTTTTGATTTCTCTTAAATCTACCCAATCTTTCCCTTGCTTTATTTTCCTCCTTTCTTCTCTTCATTTTCTTTGTATTTCCTTTTTTTCCTCTTCCCTTCTGTCCTTTTTCCTTTGTCTCTTTTGCTGTTATTTCTCTACTCTTATCTCTTCCTTTCTTTGCTTTTTTCTTCTTGTGCTTTCCCTTCTTATCATACCTCTTCTTTTTTCTTCTCTTCTCCTTCCTTTTTTTCTTCTCTGCTCCTTCCTTTTTTTTCTCTTCTTCCTTTTTTTCTTCTCGGCTCCTTCCTTTTTTTCTTCTCTGCTCCTTCCTTTTTTTCTCTTCTCCTTCCTTTTTTCTACTTCCCTTCTTTCTTCTTCCCTTCTTTTCTTTTATCTTCCCTTTATTCTACTTCTTTTGTTTTCTCCTGTATTTTTCTCCTCTTCTCTTCTGTTCGTTTCTTCAATCGAATAGCCTTCCCGCTTTGGTGTTAGTTTTTACCTAGTATTTACGTTGTCATGATTTTTACAGGTAATAAAGCAGTCTGTCTATGATTCCAAGGATGACATCTTGTTTTCTTTCCCTTTCAGTTCTTTTCTTTTCTCTTCTTTCGTATCTCCCCTGGATTTGTTTTCCCTTATACTCTTTTCTCTTCCCCTTTCTTTCATTCTACTTATCTGCTTTACTCTTTCTCCTTTCTTTTTCTGATTGCTCCTCTGCTTTCGTTCCTTCCTATGTTTTCCTTTCTTTTATCTGCTCATCGTTCTCCTCTTTTCTTTCATGTTCTTGTCTCTTCCTTTTTCTCTTCCTTTCTTCTTTTCCTTTCTTCTCTTCATTTGCTTTGTCTTTCCTTCTTTCCTCTTTCCTTCTTTCCACTTCTCTTCTTTACTCCCCCCCCCCCTTTCTTCTCTTTTTCTCATTCCTCCTCTACATCTCTATTTTCTTAATCCATTCTTCTTTTATCCTTCCCGTCTTTTCCTTTCTTTTCTCTTCTCTTCTTTTTGTACCCTTCTTGTTTTAGCTTCTCTTTTAACTTCTCTGCTTTACTCTTCTCCCGTTTTCTCTTTTTTCTCCTTTTGCCTTGTTTTTCCTTCTTTTCTTTTCTCTTCTTGTCTCTTCGCTTCTTGTCTTACCTCTTCTTGTGACTTCTCTTAAATCTCTCCATTCTTTCTCTTGTTTTACTTCCTTTTCGCGTCTTTTCTTTTCTCTCCTTTATTCTCTTCATTTGCGTTGCCTTCCCTTCTTTTCTTTTTTTCTTCCCGTTTCGTTTTTCCCCTTTTTATTCTGCTCTTTTGCCTTTATTTCCTTTGCTTTTATTTCTCTTCTCTTCTTTCTCGTATTGTCTCTTCCCTTCTTTTCTTTTTTCTTCTTTTCTTGTCTTACCTCTTCTTGTTTCTTCTATTCCCCTTCCTATCTTTCACTGTCACTTATTTCTTCTACCCTTTTCTTCTCCTCTCTTCCCTTCTCATCCCCTCTCTTCCATTCTTTTATCTTCCCTCCATTCTACTATTTTATTCTTCATGGTGAACTCGTATTGACCGGAAACATTATGTTTATTAATTTTATTTAACATCTTTAACTGGGACGAAGAAATGTTAAATAAAATTAATCTACTTATTTTGTCTTCTTCAGTCTTTTTTCTTCTCTTCGCTTCTATTCTTCCCTCGAATAGCCTTCCCGCTTTTGTGTTAGTTTTTACTTGGTCTTTATATTTTTATGATTTTTCCAGGTAATAAAGCAGTCTGCCTACGATTCCAAGGCCGACATCTGGAGTTTGGGCATCACGGCGATCGAATTGGCCAAAGGTGAACCCCCGAATTCGGAGCTGCACCCCATGCGAGTCCTGTTTCTGATTCCTAAGAATAATCCGCCCCAATTGACGGGCAGTTATACCAAGCAATTCAAGGATTTCGTGGAGGCTTGCCTGAACAAGGATCCTGAAAATGTACCAATTTGTTTTTTATGTTTTTTCGTCGCTTGATTCTAGATTTTTTTAGAGACCCACAGCCAAAGAACTATTAAAGTACCCGTTCATTAGGAAAGCGAAAAAGAACTCTTATCTTATAGATCTTATCGATAGGTATAAGAAATGGAGGTGTACGAGGAATGAGGAGAGTGAACCGGATTCCGAAAGCTCTGATTCGTAAGTTGTTACATTTATGGATGTTCTTTTACAAAAGAAAAAAAAATTGGGTGTTGTCAATGTTGTTTTGTTAATTAGGGAGGAGCCGAAACAGGACAACGACTTGGACGATCCTTGGATCATGACGGTGAAAGGAAGCAATTCCGTCAAAGTGCCCTCTAGTGAATCTAACCCGCATTATAAACTTACCAATCACAAAGTGCAAAATGGATCTAGTCCCACAAAATCACCACCTAAAGACTCTAATTTAAATCACTATAAATCAGAAAAACCAACGCCGGTAAGCTGGATTTTTAGAAATTTTTATTCTTAAAGCATTTTCGGTGCTACTTAACATTGCAAGTATTCTCTGATGCAATTTTGAAAAAAGTTTAAGTTCGTAGTTTACAAAAAAAGTTCACTAATATTGTCGGCAACTTAATATTGAAATGGCATTTTAAAAAAAATCAGATTTCAAAAAAAAAGCCAATAATTTAATTTTAAGTTAGACTTTTAAGAAAGAATGTTCACTAAAAGTTCCAGAAATAACCCCCTATTTTTAAAATGTGAATTTATCCAATTTTCGAATATACACTTGAAATTCTGAAGAAAAAGCCAATGTTAAGATTTATCTTGAAATTTTGATAATAACGCTGTCTGCATACGTACGAAGTCTTGATAAGGTTTAGGAATTAGGAATTCAGAATCCAGTGAAACATAAAATCTAATCAGGAATCCTTATGCCTACGGCTAACGTATGAATTCCTAATTCGGAAATCTAATCAGGATTATGTACGTGTTCGGCCAGTGTTTTAGAATGAATTCTGAACTGCAAAAGTTGGTGCCAATTTAGAATTTCAAAGAATCAATATTTTTGTTAAGAAGATTCGAAATAAAATAATCATTTATTAACAAAACTAAACATTTTTCAAAATTTCGGGTTGAAATTCTCAAAAAAAAAGTTTAAACTTGGTATTTTAAAAACAAATTTAGAATTTAATGTAAAAGTCATGATTTATAAAAAAATTAAATTTTAAAAATGTCATTTGAAATTTCAGCTGTTTGAAAATTTGATTTTAACCTCAAAATGTTTTCTTTGAAAATTTTTCTAAATAAAGATTTAACTCGACTTTCGCGAGAAAATGTAAATTTCAGGAAAAGGTTACTATTTCGAATTGTTTAAAATTCAAATTCCTCTAAATCTCGAGTGTTATGAACTTAAAGCCTTAAGAAAAAAAGTTAAGATGTTGAGAATACTAAAATAAGATGGATGTTTCAACTAGTAAATTTGTAGAATGAATCTAGATTTCGAGTTATACAACTTTTCAGAAAAAAAATATAACTTGTATGAAGTTAGCTTTGACGAGAAAATGTCGAGATGAAAGTTACAATTTCGATTCAAAAAATGTAAGATAAATTACGAGTTTATTATGAAAAATTTAAGTTTTTTTCCAAAATTGCGATATTTTGAAATAAAACCTGAAATTAAACAAAATAGCTAAAGACTGATTAACAAACTTTTTTTTAAATTAATTTTTCTGAAAAAAATTGCCCTGGAGCCCACCTTGATATTGCATTGTTTAACAAACTATATTTAAATAATGCATTAGAACGTGATTTTATATCGGTATACCTGATAATAAAATTGTAAGTAGTATATCAATGATAAGAAATAACACAAATGTTCATGTGTTTAATCACAAATTATGATCAAACAATTATAGTCCATCAGTCATTATGTAAAATCTTTTGGGTAGACAACAATTATATTGTTTTCATTTGGTTGCTACTTAAAAAGAAGGGGTAAGTAATTAATTTTTCATTAATAACTGCATAACGTTGATAATTAAAAAGTTATATGACAAAAAGCAAAAATTATGACCTAGGGATTATTTAAAAAGAAATGGATTATATAAATTGTGAATTTTTTCAAAACTTCGTTTGAATTTTCGCGATTTTTTTTCATCTAAATTACAATTTTGGGAGAAATTCCGTTTTACACTTTAAAAGTGTACCTTTTAACAAAAATGTTGACTGTAATCTCGATTTTTTAAAATAAACTTCGTTTCTTTTTAATTGAAACTTCAATTTTGAATTTTCGATTTTCTTCTCATAAATAAGGGCTGAAATTCATTTTTTTAATGAACCGCATTCAACTTTGAAGTCAAAATTTCATCATTTTTCGTACAAAAAAAATTCTTTCAGCACTTTCACAGATGTCAAAATTAAATCTGCACATAGGCACTTGGGGGCTTCGTTGCGTATTTCACCAAAAAAGTAGCATCATTTTTAAAATAATATTAAATTCACTTTAGTGAGTCGAACCAACTGATATGTTTTTTTTGCCGATTTTATTGGAAGTAAATGGTATCTTTAGGGCGAGTAACAAACAAACCAGATAAAATTTTGTCGAGTCGTAGTCTACTGGACGATTTAGTGTGAATCTCATGTAAAAAAGAATACTTTTAATTTTTAGGGCCTAATAAATAAATAGAAGCTAATTAATAACTTTTTTGCAGTCACGACCACAGTCCATCGTATCTCCGACAGAAAACAAGAAAGAACGTGATTTCGACAGGGAACGCGAACGCGAAAAAGAGCGTGAACGGGAGAGGAAACTGGTAGAAAGCGAAAAGCGGATATCGCGAGAACTAAGCCCGTTGGATCACAGAGGGGGCGATATAGACGTAGAGAAAAAGCCAAATCGACGTTCGATGCCCAGGGAACACTCCAACTCCAGCAAAAATGACAATCGTTCTTTGTACCTCTCCAGCGTAATATACCCGATTATTTCCGAGGTAAATCAAATCGACATCATCATTGCTTGAACATTGGCAAATTTTCAATTAGTTACAGAGAAAGCATCATTACAATGGAAGAGGGAGCGAATCCCCTCACAAGTCCAGCGACGCCCTCGAGGAACTGAAAAACGCTTTTGAAATAGCCGAGAAGTCATGTCCGGGCATCAGCGAGATCTTCATTAGCGAAATGGTGCAAAAACTGGTCCCGTCGACAACGGAACAGCGGCTAAAGCTCACCATGGATAAGATATCGAGGTAAATTGGGTTAACTCGACTTGTAATCGGCAACTAACTAGATTCCTGTTTCAGGGACACATAAAAGAGTTACTATAAAAACGTTATGTAAGAGGTTAATCATAAATCAGTTATTAAATGTATCAGCGTATGACAATATTTTGCGGTTCTCAGCTTTTCACCGTGTAGACCGATTTCGATGTTAGATCGCGGCCCCGCACGAGGAGCGACCTCAGGCTTAACTTGATCGCGTTTTTCATTTGAACGCGGCTCACTCTCGATGCGGGGCTTCTAGAAAGTATTATTTATGAAGTTGTTATTGCCAAAATCCTAAGGGGTTGTGTATATATGTACATCTTAGATTGAAATATATATCCCTCTCTTGCAATGTATTTTTTTAGATATGTATATACATGATAAGATACACTTATATCGTTGTTTTTATTTAATAATTTTAATGATTGTGTCATTTCGATTTCAGTTAACATCCTTTAATCTGGAAAGGAGCAACACGGTTCTTAGTTAGTTTTAACTGTTTTGTATAAACGTTATAACCTAATAAAATAAAGACTGTTTAAGAAATTTTTTTTGTAATAATCCCATTTCATAAAAATGAAACGAATAATTGAGGCATGAACTTGATTCACCAAATATTTTTTTATGTTTTTAATAAGAGCTGTGTCAAAAGGTTTGTTTGCCTAAAGCCATTACTAGGTTTGGCCCTAGTATGTAGACATTGTATGCCACCGCCTAAAGTAGTTGGCATATTTAGAAAGGCAGTGAATCAAAAATTAAAATTTCCGCATTTAATAGAAATTTATAACAAAACCTCAGTTTTGAGTGTTAACACCTGAAATTACTAGAAAAAGGTCAAAAATTCGACTTTCAAAAAACACCATATCAAATTTTCAAATTTTAAGGCAAAAAATCAACACAAATTTTGAAAATAACGGTCAAAATTTCAAGATTAAAGTCGATTATTCCATATAATTCATTTTTCAATAAAAAATCAAAATTTCTAGAAAAAGTAAAAATATTTGGTAGTATAAAATATGAAAAAAATGACTTCACTTTTTAAAAGCCTCTCGCACGACCACGAATGAAAACTCACTTGTCTGAAAATTTTAGTGTCAAAATTGCGAAATTACATTTAACTCAAAATTTTAATTTTTTTTTTAATAATTATTTGATTGTTGTGAAATTTCAACCTTATTTAGAAATGTCTTCGTTTCTCGAATTGCTTTTCTAACTGCGGCTTTTTTGAATCTTCAGTGTTTTTCTCAAAATTTCCATTTTTAATTATTTTTCTTTCCTATAATCTTCACTTAAACTTGAATTGGGTTTAATCAAGTTTTAATTGAAAATTAGTAATTCTTTGCCGAGGAATATCGATTTTTTCTAGAAAATTCAAGAAATTTTTTGTATACATTTTAGGTTTTTTTCTAAACCCAATTTTTCCAAGTTACAGCGCTTTTAAAAAAGTTCTGTTCTAAAAATTACAATAAAGGAGATAACAGCCCATTTCGAAAAATCGAAATTGGCTCATCACTCCCATTTAACTTTGCTTTCTTGTCCAAATGTCGTTTTTGATGAAGATATATTTTATATGTCATCAGTTGATGGACCAAAGTGACAAAATTGTTGTGAAAGAAAAAGGTATGAATACTTTCATTCAGACAAGTGAGAGACAGAAACTCCCGAAAATAATCGTTTGCCTCAAGACTTAAAAGAAATTACAGTGCATGCTGCCTGCAAAAGAAGGTACACGGTTGAAAAATTAATTTTGACTTCCATTCATCGTAAAAAAGACCCAGCAACTCAGTGCAGTTTTTCCCTTAGCTCGTCCTCAGCAAATTTTGATTTCAAATATGATTGTTTTATGTGTGGCTCTAAAATAACTGATGAATTTATTGCACTCTCATCAAAATTGCCAGTTTCAAGAAGAAACAGTGTTCGCTGTGTGCAGCAGTTGAAGATGAGAGAGTCAATTTTAAATGTTGCTGAGCTGACGAGCAAAAAAATAATACAGCGAGTAAAAAGTGTGGATGATTTTATGGCAGTTGATGCTAGGTGCCACGAAAAATGTTACAAAAAGTTATACAGGATCGTGCCATCGGAGCAAAAAAAAAAGGTTTCGACCCTCTACAGGGATTGACGAGGCTATGGAGAATATCTATTCATTCCTCAATGAAAATAGTGATGAATGCCAGTTCACATTAGAGGAACTGATGAGCAAGATTGTAGGAGATTATGTACCTGATGCAAGGAATGTTAAACAACGCATTTTCAAAAGTATGGAGAGGTCGTGGTTATAGCTGAAACTGCTAACAAATCAGTTATTGTATGTTTCAAGAATGTTGATTACCTGCAGTTGGTACAACGAAAAAAAAAGCAGATCCTCAAAAAGAATGACTTAAAATTGTCGAAACTGCGGCCAATATTATTTTGGCAGACATTCGCACGCAGGTGTAAAATGTAAATAAATATCCACCATCAGATGATTTTCTGTGTGATGTAGAGACTGTCATTCCAAATACACTGCAATTATTTATAGAATCTATTATTTTGAAACACAAGAGACGATCATTGGCGAAATGAAAGAAGAAATATGTAGCACCTTCACATGCAATTATATCAGTTGTGAGACCTCGGTCCTTGATATCTTCTGTTATGACTAGCATTACTGCATACATATATAAAAAATTCGGGTCAAAACATCTTATCAACATCCTTTCATCACTAGGATTTGCAGCATCTTACAGTGAAGCATCAATTTTAGAGTAATTTGTAATGTGCAGTTTGCATTTCAACGTCCACACAACTGATACTTTAGAACCTTCCCTGCTATGAGTGAAATCTTTGTGTATATCCTCATAGCGCAGTGTTGCCTCACAAAAAAATTGCAGGTTTGAAAAGATTCGTTTCAGCTGATGAGATTGCCTATGTTGGAGCTGTGGAACTGCAGTGATCTCACAAAAAAAAAATCTGGTCTGTCAGATCAGGCCCGTAACCAGGATTTTTTTTTCGGGGGGGCTGCCGACCCTTCTGCTAAAACTACTTAGTCTTTGTTTGCGTTTAGGTTAGAAGCCACGGTCCAATGCTACTTTACTATTAATATTGTTATCGTATACAAGTATAATAAAATATAAAAAAATAGACTAAAACCATTTCTAGAGTCTAACTCTTCTAACATTTTGACAAAGTAATTTAACAAGAATGTTGCCTATTTATCTCAATTTAATTTCTAAATAAAAACAGATGTGTGGGTAAGATGATAAAATTACTCTAAAATTTATCTTTGAATTGTCTTCTATAACCTGCACTTGTGTATGAAAAATGCTTATACAAAGTGCTCTATTTAAAGACAGTTAGAAGTTAGCTGGAGAAAATCTTTTTTTTTTTTTCAAATTTGGATTAAATTCATAATTTTAACTTTTATCTCAAATTTAAAGTTTGCACCTGAACATTTAGAATTTGGATATTTTTTCTAAATTCTGGAAGATTAGATGTTTTTTTTAAGTTCAAGTTTCTTTTTAGTGTCCAACGCTTTTTCAAACTGACAACAACTTCAATTCCTACGTTTTTTATTTTATTTTGGGCAATTTTGGGAATTATTGTTGCCATCTGAATTTGCTATGTCGAAATGCATTTGATTCTTCCGAATTTCGAAAAAAAGTTTTTGCTATAAAGTTATTTATCGTTTTTTTGTAAGTTTTACCTTTAATCTCAAAATTTCGACCTTTTTTTGGAAGTTTTCAATTTGAATTAGATTTTTTGTTAAATGTGAAGTATGTTAATACTTTTTTCTCCAAATTCAAAGTTTAAAATCTTGGTATTTACTTCAAACCCACAAATATTTTTTTAAACTTTGATTCTTTCTAGAAACCTGAAAATTTAGCCAACATTTTTGTGGAAAATGTCAGACATCGAACTTCTGAACTTAATCTTGAGTTTTTTGAATTTGGAATTTTAATTCGAAATGTCTAGAAAAGTCTACATTTAGAGTGGACAAACTCGTTCTAGAAAAAGTTTAATTACTACCGTATTTATACTTAAAAATAACCAAAATCCATTATTAAACATTTCTAAAATTATTAACTTTTTTAAAAATTTTGAATTTTTGAACAAAATTAGGATATGTTGATTCATAATGTGACCTGTTCGAATTCGAAATTTTTAGTTTTTTAAATTTGAAATTTTAGAAATAAGTTCACATTTAGAATTACTCTTTAAATCCGAAGAAAAAAGAAGCCATAATTAAAAAAAAAAAAGTTTGTAGTCAAAACTTTCTAAAAAAATCTCTCATTTCCAAAAGATAAAATCTATTAACAAAAACTAATAACACTCAACATTTTGTCTTGAAACAAAATTCAAAACATAAACTTTGATATTTCCTGAAACTTTTAGTGTTTTCTCAAAATGGTCAGGGGATTTTTTATAAATTAAATGTCTAGAAAGAAAGTCAATATATTTTGAAAAAGTCTAAATTTTGAACCAGTGCTAATGTAAAAATTTTGAAAAATAAACTTAAGATATTAAGCTAATTTTTTTTTCAAAATTTCGACTTGAATCTTGACATTTTTAAACTCGTCGTAAAAAGTTGTAAAAATTGTATAAATCAAATTTCTCTAAAAATATGAATTTAAAGTTGAAATGACGTGATTAAAAGTACAATAAATTCTTAATTAAAGTTGAAATTTGATAACTAAGATAGAAATTTCAATATTGTTTTGGAAGTTTTCACTTGGAATTCGAATTTTGGAGAAAAAAGTCGAATTTTCGAAATCGTAATCGAAATATAAAGAAATCAACTTCATAACAAAAAATTTATAAATTTTTTTATTATGAAGTTAAAACTGTTTAAGAAAATTAAAAGTTTCGAATTAAGCTGATGGATCAAAGTTATTAAAAAAATCCTGAATTTTCCAACTTAAAAATGCTCAAGTTTTGTGTAAAACTCGAAATTTATAAAAGAATCGACATTTTAGACATTTTTTTTAAAGTTCAATCGCCATGTTAGAAAATTATAGAAGAAATTCATAAAAATAACTTATTAAAAAATTTCTTTTAAAAATAATGGCTTATAAGATATTTTGATTTTTTAGTAAAGGGCCTAACGTTCAAAACTTTATTCAAAAACCTAATTAAAAATTTAAATTCTTAGATTCCAAAACTGTAAAACTATTATTACAAAATCCAAGTTTTTCTCAAAATTTGGTGTTGAATCTCGAAAAATCTCTTGTTTAAATTTCCAGTTCTTCTCAAAATTTGATTTTTTTTTCAAAATAGGGAGTTTAAGCTTGAAAAACTTTCAAATTTAACATTATTTTAATAAAATTCAAAACGTAAGATCGAAATTTTAAATAAAAAAAAAAGAAATTTCAAGAAAAGTTTAAATTTTTCTAGAAACGAAATCTCAGATTTAAATGTCAAAATTTTGGAAAAAATTCGATTGAGTTTAAGGTAAAAATTTTAAGATTTAGGGCGAAAATTCGAGAATGAAGTCGAAATTTTAAGGACTTCTTCATTTGAAAATGTTATACTCCTTCTGAATATCCTTAGTATAACCTAAAATCTATTATTTTTTTTTAATTTAATTAATTTCGACTGAGGTATTAAAATGTTTTTTTTTTTTTAATTGTGAGTTTTGGCCTGTTAATGCTTTTTTTTAAGAGTATTTTACCTTTTTGGTGCCTTCTTTAGCTTTTCTTTTTTGCCTAATTTAATATTTTGCTCACCTTTTTACCTTGCTTGATTGTGATTAAAATCCGGCCTCTAATAAAAACAAATGGCGCCAAATTTGAAAAAAAAAACATCCTACGAAAACAAAATGATCCATTAAAAATGGTTTTTAAAAAGGTCGCACATCTGGAAAATTAAGTTCTATCTAGTGTGAAGCAAAAAATTCCCCCCCCCCCCGTTACGGGCCTGTGTTAGATATAACAGTGATTGATATCCAGGGTATATACCACATTGCTGAAGAAAAATTGCCATCAGCTGTAGATCTTGCGTGGTTGTTTGGTAAATGGTCAAAAGTTGCGAATCTTTCAGGATGTAATGGGTCCATGGAGCAGGTCACTAATGATCATAGCTTCACTGCTCCAACGCTTCTATTTATCAACCCGTCACCTGGTGACTATGATGCGATATTTACTGGTCTCCTCGTCGTCAGTGATAAATGTAAAGGACATCAAAAAACATTTGACCAACCGTTGTATGTGAAAGCTCGAGACATAGTCCTGAGTGGTCAACATCCTGATTTAAAAAATATGATTGTGAGACTTTGTGGCTTTCATTGGCGCATGTCCTTCATGGAACTATTATGAGTGGAAATGGACTAAAGCAGCTTTTTGGTACCATCTACGCAGACAACAGTGTAGAAAAATTATTGACAGGACATGCCTATTCGAGGGCTGTTACAGCCCATGTTTTGGATAACCTTGTTTTAAGTAGTTTTATTTTGGACAAAATACAACTCACAGAAGATGAAAAATGGGAACTAAAAACCACTCTTAGTGAAACTCAGCGACCATTACTTCTCACAGCTGAGGAAAGAGCTGTTTCAAATGTTTGCAGCCAAGTTTAAAACAACACTAAATAAACTGGAAGAGAATGGCCGCACTGCAAATCTGTGGATCCAATATTTGACAACTTTAATAAAACTAATTATAAAAGCAGAACGCGTGGGTTTCAGAGACTTACATGTCTGTTGGTCAAATGCACCCGTTTTTCTATGCGGCGGGCCACTTTTTTATGCGAAAAGTACACACCTGTATTTACAAGTTATGTTAAAGCCAGAAGATAAAATGGATCCCATTGATTACCATAAATTCACTTCACAGGAATTTTTCACTGTTAGGCGCACTGACAAGTTCTTTGCAGGCATTTGGTCAGATATGACGATTGAGCAGACCTCAATAAAAGCTATGGTCTGACTCATGGGCGAGGAATTTCTGACACGGTGGGCTATGGCAATGGTTTTCTTACAAAATACCTGTGACGGAATGGAGATATTTTGTGACATCAACTTAGCAACAGTAGAACAACACGTAGACATGAGGGTTTCCCGCATTAATCAAGATGATGAAGATGCAGAAAAACTAATTAAGTGGTTAGCTCAGCACTACCCATTCCCACACATGACGTCGTAATAAGCCTCAGTGCTGGGGTTGTTGGTGGTAAAGAGGTTAATTGTGACTTGGCCCAAGAAATTGGAATTTCAGGTATTTCAAGGATAGTTGGTGCAGACTTTGGGACTGTCAAGTTCAAACGAAAAGACAAAGTTGTCACATTATCTTCAGCTGTAGTAAAGATAGCAAATAAAAATATTACGCGTTGATCCATTGACTGTTTCAAAGGGTGTGTGTGCATTGCAAAGCAGACAGACCAACAGCTGAACAAATACTTTCAATTCGAACTCGCACCTTTTTCAATATCTTTATTTCCAGAAGGACTGCAAAAGGGGCCAAAGGCATTAAATCTGTGGTAGTTGACGGAGGATTTCTTCTGCACAAAGTCATCTGGAAACCAAATATTTCCATTGCAGAGATACTCAACTTTTATGTTAGATACGTTGAAAATCGCTGCGTTGCAATATTTTAATAGTATTTGATGTATATCCTACGGATGCTGCCCACAAAAGTTCCAAGAGTGCTGGAAAAGGTAATGTTTCTTGGGTGCTTTACTCATGTAATTCGGTCAAATACAACTTACAGGATGAAATTTTTTCTTAGATGCTTTTGTAGCTGTGACACCACCTCCGCATTATATGGGCACGGGAAAAATAAATTTTGCTCCATCCCTGAGAGGTCCACAAATCCTAAGGAAATGGTTTCAGTTTTCACACAAGCTGACATAAGCCATGCAAAAATAGCCGAGGTTGGAGAAAATTTTCTTGTGGCTATATACGATGGCGGTGACATAGGCACCCAAACACTCGATAATTTACGTTATCACAATTTTATCAATTCTGCTGCAAGACATAAGTTGTGTTTGGCACGACTGCTACCAACAGCGGATGCTGCAAGATATCATTCATTCCGAACTTATCACCAAGTTCAAACTTGGTTGGGAGTTGCTAAGGATAGTTTGGACTGGAGATGGAAGTGCAGCAATCAAGGCCTAACTCCTGTTGCAACCTCAAATAATCCCGCTCCCTAAACACTTCTTAAATTTATTTCATGCGCCTATAAAAAAGGGTGCAGCGGCATAAAATCAAGGCTGAAGTGCTCTATAATCTGCAAACACTGCTCTGGATAGTCCTGTACAAACGTTCCGAAAGTGTTTGACAATGATTATGAAGAGGATCGAACTTTTAGCATATTGAAAGAAAATTTGTTTCTACGTTTGATTCTGCCAGAAAAACTTACCCACTCCTGGGCCGCCTAAGCGAGTGAAAGCATAGCACACTCTCTTATAACATAGTTTCTTTTATTTTGAATTTTATTCTATTTCAATTGTTTCAGTTACTATTAAGTTTAGAAAAAAATGTATTTACAAAACTTGTATATTTAATGCTCTTTACAATTGATAATAACCATTGTTGCTACATTGCTTAAAAGTTATGTGGAAAAAACAGAAAAAAACTTTTAAATTTGCATTTTTTTAGCATTGCTTGCCAAGCACATGACTTTCAATGTCGAAAACTTGTTTTTTTATCTCTACTTTATTCCCAGCAATATGAAAAAAAATCTGAATTAAGGAAGGTAACATGAATAACTTGACTGGGCTATACTATTTTACTACTAATAAAAGTGTATTATAGGAGTTATTTTGAAATGTTTTTCCACTTTTAAGTATTCATAGTTTGCTTGTTATTGAGTTTAGAACAAAACTATATACCATATTGTAGATCATTCTGTGCTCTTTATAAATGATAACTATTCAAGAAGAATGCAACCTAGACTACAAATTCATGCAGCCCTCCAGGCCTGTATAGTGAATCAGAGGTAGCTGAACTACCAACAGTTGAAACACTGCCACCTAGCGAAGCGGTTGCTCTCTAGGAGAGTTCCCAGAAGCCAAGGATTCTATTTATTTCTATAATGCACAGACCAATAAGCGGATGCAAGAAGAATGCAACCTAGACTACAAAGTCATGCAGCCCTCCAGGCGTGTATAGTGGAGAAGAAATCATAGGTAGCTGCTGAACTCTACCAACAGTTGAAACACTGCCACCTAGCAAAGCGGTTGCTCTCTAGGAGAGTTCCCAGAAGACAAGGATTCTATATAATGCACAGACCAAAGGTTTGAACATTTATTAGATTCGAAGTTTGGAAACCAAATACCGGTTTTGATCTTGTTAGATCTCGTCAGTTTGGTATATCCAACTCGAATGCTAACAAATGTTCCAACAAGTCAGTACTAAAACATTCACAGGCGTCAAGCGAGTGACTCTTGGTACAGCCACCTATTGATTCATAGAGAAACTATGGCCATCGCCAACAATCTCATATGCAACCTAGACTACAAATTCATGCAGCCCTCCAGGCGTTGGCCATAGTTTCTTTATGGACCAATAGGTGTTAGTACTAAGAGTCACTCGCTTGACGCCTGTGAATGTTCTAGTACTTACTTGTCGGAACATTTGTTAGCATTTGAGTTGTATATACCAAACTGACGAGATCTAACAAGATCGAAACCGGTATTTGGTTTCCAAACTTCGAATCTAATAAATGTTCGAACCTATTGATCTGTGCATTATAGAATAATAACTATTGTTACGGTACGTTGTTTAGAAAAAAAGTTATTCTCGAAAATCTAAAGAGTACGAAATTTTAATCTTTTGTGGAGGATTGCGGAATAAGCATAGGCCTTCCAATGTCGAAAACTTGGTTTTTTTACCTCTACCTTTAAATAACATTTAAAAAAATCAATGTTACCCCACCTTTTGCAAGGTAACATGAATAATTTGACTAGGTTATATTCCAAGTTGGTTCCCTTCTCCAAAATCACATTTTCATTTTTTTCTTTCCCCTAAAAACTTAATTTGAAAATTATTTTATAGAAATTTTTAATTCTGAAATTTTAAGTGGAAATTTAAAAACGGAAGTTTTTTGAAATTTCGATTTTAAAATTTGTTTTTTTTTCTAATAATTTTAGTTTTGGGAATGTTGACATTTTTCCCGAAATGAAAAAAAATATATTGCTTAATTTTCAAAACTTATTTTGCCACAACATTCATTTAATTGTTTTTTTGCCCAAGTTATAACTTTAAAAATTCTGACTTTTTTGAAAATTCAAATTCAAACTTTCTGATAAATTCCAGTTTTTTGTTTTCAAAATGTATTTTATCTCGTCACAATTGCCAGTTATCTGCTGAAATTATTACTTTTTAAACAAATTTTTGCGATTGTAAGGTTGAAGTTTAACAAAATTTGTTGTAAATTACTTCAGTTGCTTTACAAATTGAGGCTCTTTATTTTTGACGTTTTTTTTTCCTTTCCTTTCCTGACCCAGGTATTGGATACTAAGAAATAAAAGTTACAATACTTTATTCGAGCTCTCAGGGCAATAGAGTGGAGAGGTGGTATAATGCAATATTGTACTTTTTTGTTTCTGAAATTTACATAAATCACCTGATTGGACTCCAAAACATTTCTACCCCTCTCAGCAGAGCATGTCCACATTTTACCTAAGTACTGCCTGCAAATTTTAATATTAAAATCAAGATCAACAAAAATTTGAAATTTGGCAACAGCCAGCAAAATTTATCAAATCCCAAATCATTTTTTCTCACAATTTTAGTCATCTTCTGAATGTTTATTGAACTTACGTATATTGCAAAATTTTCCTTCTTATAATTGGATTTATCTGTTATGATGGGTAACTTAATATCAAAACAATATTGTTTTAAGTAACTTTTTTATAATTGCCAAACTATGCTTTCTTTTTTGTATTCATTTCTTATCTTTTTTACAGCTGCTAATATGAACACAGTAAAAAACTCGCTCTTTAAAGAAACTTCATTTCTAATGTATTCTCCCTTAAAACTATAAAAACATCACAAAAATTAGAAACAAAACCAAATAAAAGTTAAAGAAAAATAGCTTTTATTTGGTTTTAATTGTACTTTTTATGTTCGCTAATATTAAAACAATAAGACACTTATGACTAAATTTAAATTTTTCGCGTTGTATTGAACTTATAAAGACTGCCAACATATTAACACAGTAAGGAGTTAAGAAAAAATGAGACAAGGAAGTAGTAACCAATTAATTACTACAAGAAAAAAAGCGTAAAAATCTGAAATAATTTAATTATATTTGCAATATGAATTAGCTATATGGGTTCCACGACCACACTAAAACCAGTCCTTCTGTATTTTTTGTACGATCACAATCCCGAACAGATATAGTAAAAGTCCAATTAGTTCATGCCACGTAAGTGTACACTTTTCTATCTTCGGGCGTGCGCGCCAAATATTCCCTCTCTATCAACCCCTCTATCCTCTTCTTAATAATCACTGGTGAGGGCAAGAAGCGGCTCTTCAGCTGCTCAGTCACTTCTGTGACGAGTATGTTGTGCGGCATTCGCTTCCTCGACTTCATTATTCGCACGATGGCGGCTTCGATCTCGTGTTTCCTATCTTCGTCGACTTTGTTGCGAGTCTCGCGACGCTCCGGCTCGCTTTCGCCCTTGGCGGCCACGGTTTGGATTTTAACTCGGTGCAGCTTCGAAGTGAACGAGTCGTTGACGGAAAACTCGTGCGAGGATTCGATCTCCTTAGTTTTGGGGTTCTTGATGAGGATCCGCTGGGTCGCTTTGCCCATTGCCAACGATTGTAAGGCTCTGAAAGGGTATAAGAATTTGTAAAAATCTGTTGATATTTTAAATTTAATTAAATATGGACAATAACATAGGAATGTTTGTAAAAGAATTTCAACCTCAATAACAGTAAAAATGGAAAACTAAAATCAATAATTTTGATGAAATAGCCGAAATTTCGAGAAGACAGTCAAAGATAAAAGAAAATTACCTAATGAGATCACGTTCTGGTATGTCCGTTTCGTTTTGAATCTCCTCATAGGTGAGTTTGTCGTGGTTGTTGAACAGCATAAGGACCACCATCTGGTATGTAGAAACTTGAATGATGTGCTTCCTTGGACCAGTTCTATTTGATAAAAGACTAGTACTGGACGAGCAGGCTCCGTCTTTATCGTATTCTTCGCGCTTAGGCCCATAGAACACAGCATTCAAATCGGCGTTACCCAACTGGGGCTGTAGAGTTAATTGCCTACCGCTATGTTTGGCTAAATAAAACCTGAAATTCGCAATCAGTAAAGTTGAATGGCCACAAGTCTTTTTGGTTTCTGGTTAGGCGAATTTATAGACTCTTTGTCACTTGGTCCTGAGATTTGAGGAAACTGAACTGTTTGCATCAATCTTGAAAATATCTTCAGCACCCAGTGATAAAACGTCGCCAAAGCAACCAAAACTTGACATGGATACAACCCAGAAACCAAGAAGATTCTAATGCATTCACCCTGCGAACTAGTTGCTGTTTACAACTAAACAACAATTAATTAAACGGAAAACTACTCTACAGTAGAAAAATAAACCTACAATGATTTGGCTTCAACCAATACAGGTAATTTTAATTTTAATTCAATACATAACTCTTGACTTGCCTTCGAAAACATTCAAATGCGGCGAGCGGAATCGCTGGTATATGACATTTGGGTGTGGCACTTTGAGTTGGCCAAAATCCGGTGGTCAGCACACGCATGAAGAGATCCACCCCACAAAGGTTCGTCTAAACAGATCAAAAATTGATCACAACGCTAAATAGAATTGTAGCGAATTCTCACCTCAGATTTTATTATGTGCTCCTTGAATTCGTTCATAATGGTGTTGGATACTGTCATGTCCTTGAACATTCCCTCCAATTTAGACGTAAACTGACAACCACATTCAGTCTGAAAGCATTCAATATTGTAAGAGAAAAGTCTCCAATCAAAGTAATTTTATCATGTAAATCTCTCCGCTCAAAGTTCTGCAAAATTCTCCAACATTTGATAAATTCATGAATTCTTACTGCAGCTTCCCCATGAAAATTCTTTTATGTCTAATTTAAATTCATTAGAATATAAAATAACAAAACCATTTGGGTTTCTTTAAAATGTTTGGGTCCACTATACCAGCTACTAAACAGTACAGCATATTCTCAATCAATATGTGGACCTTCAACATAAATGTAACAAGTATTTCATTAACTGGAACGCTGCAGGTTTACTGATAGCCGCCACCATCCCTAAATACGAATTGCTTAAAGGCAATATTCACCTACAACTTGAAATTCGAAAACCGCTTCCAATTCTCGTTAAATTTGCAGAACAAAATATAATTTTAGCGCATTCCATTGCACATACAATTTCTTCACATTACTTTAGATTTACATGGAAAAAGTAATTTTTTTCTTATTACATAATAAATTTGCAAGATAAGTTTTATCTCCACCATGAAGACCAAGTTTTCAACCAAAAATTCACAAAAAATGAGGCACAACTTTAAGCAGAGGGATCTTTGTTAGGGAAAACTGTGTTGGGATCTTACATGAAATGATAATTAACAAAGCAAGAGAATTTTGCAGACACAATGAACAGTTATCTCGTTTCACTAACGAGTTGCAAATCTTCAATTTCAACAATCAACACTTTACTTTGAACCATTTCTTCCAACAGCTTGGATTTTCCTCCATACTCCTGTGCCATACGACTAATTACATTTTTGTTTAGAAAATAAGAAATTTCATCATTGTAGAATTGTCGTTTGTAGGGATTGTAAATTAACATCATGTAAATTATCATATTCAAATAAAATTGAGATCACTAACCATTAGCATAAGTCAATAAGTAGAGACCAGATTTTAGGCACAATCAAATAAGGGAAAAAGGTGAAAAAAAACGTAAAATTAGGCAAAAACGAATAGCTAAAAAAGACATTAAAAAGACAAAATACTCTACAAAAAAGCCACTGAAAGGTCAAAATCACAATTACCAAGAAAATGCAAGGCCGTAGTTAAGAATTTCACAAAAGAAGTTTAAAATTTATAATAAAAACTACTCGAAAAAAGAACAATATTGAAGATGAATTGTGAGAAAAATGTCGAAATTTCCAAAAAACTCAAAGTTTATATATATAATTGACATGAGTATAAAAATTTTTAAAAAATAGAAATTTCAAAAATACATAGTAGATCAAAAGTTCCAACAAAGGAATAAATTTTGAGTTTTTAAGCGAACAATTAGGAAAAAAAGTGCAAATTGAAATCGAATTTTTGAGAAGAGAAGTCGAAAGTTTACATTGAAATACTCATTTTGCAGTTTCTTTTTTTTTAAGTATAAACTCACTTGTACTGGAACTTTTTCTAAAACGACTTTGGGCATTCTAATTATATGCTTTACTGAGCATTTTGAATTAAAATTCCAAATTCCAAAATCCCAGATTATGTTCAAAATGTTGATGCAAGACTTTCTGAATAGTTTGCTACGATACAATTTAACCTACCAAACTATTACAAAATAGTTTTTCATCGTCTACAATTAAACGATTTTTCACCAGTTTACTCCAAGCTTGTGTTTAATTAGGGCACTTTGTTTTTCGGGAGGCATTTTTCACACACAAGTGCACTATACAGAGGACAGTTCAAAGGTAAGTTTTTAAATTGTAGAAATCCTTCCGGTCATGTTATTATTTTACCTATATATCTGTTTTTACCCAAAAATCAAGATAAATATTTAAAGTGGTTCAATTGACCTGCGTCTCACTAGCAGGCAAAACATATAGGGATTGGATGGGTTATAAGAGTAATTATTATTAAACTACATTTCGTAGAACTTTATGCTTGAAGTTTCTTGTTTATTATGAAGGATTAAATTTCTATTTTATTTCTTTATTTTATTACATATTCACATATTTCTGCTTAAATTCTTCAGAAGTGTAAATGAATTTAGGGAAACCCATTGAAAAGAATAAATAAGCACTAAACTTTTTGAAAATAGATCCAAATCATGTATAAAAAGTAAAAAACAAGCTAAATTGAAATTTATGCAATAACACATGAAAAACGTCGAAAAAGGTGAAAAGATAAGATCATAGCATTTTACCTAAAATCCAGTCTCTAGTCATAAGTTTGCAAAAAACATACCTTCAGTTTGGAGATCATGTTCTTTTCCCAATCGTCACTAACTGACTTATTTAATAGAAGACGTTTGGCCAAATGCTGTTTATAATATCTCTCAAAAACATCTTTTTCTTGAAGAAACCTAAATAAAACCATAGACTTGTCCAAAACATGCTCAATTTCTTGCTCGGACATCTAAAAAGTTAAACATTGCACTCTTCATGATACCAACAATGTCAATCCTGCAAATTGACTGAAAGCCTTACCCCTTTTACACCTTTCTTCAGCTTATCATCGATGAATAATGATAAATATTCGGGCGATTTCGGATTCAAATTCAGAAAATGCTCAAAATCTGAAGCTATCATCTGCTTGAAGATCTTATCATTGTTGAAGGAGTTCTTGAGGAAATGATCAAAGCGATCTTTGAGGTCGAGAAGCGATTGAACGAAAGTGATGGCGTTGGTCGAAGGCTGGTGTTCCTCTTCTTGCACCAGAGCCTTGCCTTGTTCTCTCAAATACTGGCTGACGCAATCGGCCATGGTCTTGAGGCCGTCATTCACGCGACCGAAGAGTTTATACATGCAGGCCAAGTCTTCCGTCTTCTGGTTTTTCAGCATGTGAACTACACCCGAATTTTCCATCTGTAAAAGGTTGCATTTGGTTTTATAACAACACATATTTTTAATAATAATAAAAAAAGTGAATTAGCAACTGATGGGTTTTTGTGGTAAGACGAGTTGATAAGTAATTATACATTTCAATAATATTCATAACTAATAAACTTTATTAACGATTACAACAACAACTAAAAATTCCACCATTTTTAATAACTGCTATTGTTTTAATCGTTAATAAAGTTTAATACGTATGAATATTGAAGAATTCCACAAAATAAGGGTTAAAAATGTCAATTATTTCAGCGATAGTCGTGCCATTAAGAAAATAAAAAACAAATACAGCAATCCAAAATGTCATAGTAAGTAAATGTTTTACAAACCTCAACGATAGTCTTCATGTGTTTTTTAATGAGTTCCTCTTCGACAACTTCAACTATTCTAGGTTCAGTCGAATCGTCAAGGTAATGCTTAGCCCTGTCCGATTCTTCATTAATTCGAGCTTCTACTTTTTTGATATACACGGAGGCACTGTTCTCTGCCAGAAATTTCTGACTTTCAACCTATAAAAAATTCAATTTTCTAGAAAAATTCCATCAGGGTCAGGTACAGACATCAAAAATTGATTATAACTTTTGCATATTCAGATCATATCTTTTGCATATTCAGGAGTGAAGTGGTAAAGGGTTACCTTGTAAAATTCAGCAGATTGTTGCAAGAAAGGACGTTCGAAATCCTCCTCGTACACAACTCTGGAATTTATGCCGAGCAACATCAACATTTGGCACGCGTTTTTGATGGAAATTCGATCAACTTTCTCCCCTCGTCGCTCCCTCATCACCATGTTGAGAAGAGTCTCCCGTAGATGGTCTCTGATGCCTCCGTGGCGAACCACCTGAAAACCCATTTATGTAATTTCAAATTCGACCCACAATTCCACAATTAATGCCTTCAATAAAGCACAGTTATTTTAAAGAATACAACAATTCAACAAAAGACTTTAATCTTTAATATAAAAACCTAAAAGTGTCTAAACTTCAGGGAAAACTGTAAACACAATAGAACTCATCTTTTAGGAAAAACAGGTCGTTATCAAAAAAAATGTCCAATCATGTTTTATTAACTCTGTGATCTTTCTAAAAAGAGCAATGATATTCGTAAACACAAAATTTAAAAAAATCAATAGTAAAGTGGCAAATGTCGAATATATTGAGAAAAAGCTGTAAAACCATTGAAACCGCCTAATTCAAAATCCACGTTTTAGATGAAAAATCACAAATCAGAACTTCATGAAAACTCTAACCGAAAAAAGAAACATCGATCGAGTTGAAATTAGAAATTTCGATAAAAAAAAGTCGAAATTTCCAGATTGTAGTAGAAATACAAAAAAAATGACACAAAAAAAGGTCGCAGTCAAAAACAACGTCAAAATTTAAAAAGAACTGAAGTTTAAATCTGAAAGGATTGAAATCTAGAACTAAAAGTAGAAATTTAGAAAATAATTTGGAAATTTATTAAACAACATGGTCTAATTCTGGGGAAAGTGTATATGTCACAATTTCAAAAAAAAAGCGAATTCACGACATAAATTCGAGGAAAAACGTATAAACTGAACGTTTAAACTTACAATTGAAAAGGGAGTAGAAATCTCGAAAAAAAAGAAGTAAGAATTTATTTTAAAAAATTAAGTTTAATTGGTTTTTGAACATATTAAAAAAATGTAGAAAGTTACAATTTCTAATCAAAGTTTTAAGAATTTTGGAAACAGTCTTTGTTAAAAATAAGTCTTAATTTATAGAAGAAAAATTTTCTCCAAATGTTGATACCAAATTCGATTTTTCAAGATTAAAATTAGAAATTTAACGAATTTTGAGAAGACAGTCAACGTTGCAAAAAAATAATCCACAATTCATATAGGAAAAATATTACCAAGACTTTGAGAGCAAAGTCAACTTTTTGCGACCGAAATTGAGAATTTATTAAACAAAATAAATCATTTTTTCGAGTTTACCTAACGAAATTTTAATAAATTTTTAAATTGTGTACTTCAAATCACATGGAAATGACTGAAAAACCTAAAGCATAAACACAAATTTGAAGCAAAACCAAAATTCCGAGAATAAGTTGGAATTCTATCAAACTCCAAATTTCTAGATCAAAATTTCGAATCTAAAGTCGACATTTTAGAAAAAAATTAATACAGAAAGAGTAAACTCGAAATTTCGAAATGTCGAAGCTACGGAAATAAAAGTATTTCTACAGAATTATTTCTTTTTCGAAATTTCCAGTGAAAAGTCGACACTTTGATCAAATTTTTGAGCTTGAGGGGGAAATTTAAAAAACTTTCAGGAAAAGTTTTCGAGTTTACTTAAATTTTACGAAAAAGTTGTTTAAATTGTAAACTTCCAGTCATGTGAAAAAAACAGAAATTTCAAGAAGTCGAAATTTTCATAAACTTCCGAATTACGTTGGAAATCAAGTCGTTTTGAATTCCATACT
This sequence comes from Dastarcus helophoroides, assembly GCA_028583605.1. Lineage (NCBI taxonomy): Eukaryota > Metazoa > Arthropoda > Insecta > Coleoptera > Bothrideridae > Dastarcus > Dastarcus helophoroides. The sequence continues at coordinate 20,721,598 of CM053336.1, forward strand.
TTGAATTATGTGAAAGGAATTGAAAAAACTCCAGCACAAACAAAAATGTCAAGAAAAGTCGAAATTTCAAGATTACGGTGAAAATTTAAAGAAAAATCAAAATCTCTAGATCAGTGTTGAATCTAAGGTCAACATTTTATGAAAAAAAAGTAAAAATGGAAAGAGTAAACTTGTAGTTTTGAGAAAAATGTTAAATAAAAGCATTTCGCAATTCAAGAGAATAATTGCATGCATTTCGACATATGTATCTAAAAAAAAATCTCAAATTTCCTGATTGTTTTTTGAATGTCCTCAAAATTCCAAATTAAATTCGAAAATTCAAAATTTTTTTGTAACAAAGATTGAATGGAAACCAAAATGTTGACAGAAAATCGAAAATTTTAAACAAAATCGAATGCAACAAGTTTCAACAAAAAAAATAAAAATCGACTTAAGAAAAAGTCGAAATAATCCAATTTTTAGGAAAAAATTAGAGAGTGAACGTGTAAATTTGAAATTTCAGAGAAATATAGTAGCAGCCTCAAAATTTCGACCATAAACATATTTGATCGGCAGCACCATCCATTGCAGAGACAAATTAGAAAATTAAAACAAAGAGATTAATCCGGGATCCGCCAATTCAAGAAATTTAAAAACTGTTTAATTTTGGACAGTTTTTCTGTTAAATTCTAATTATTCAGTTAAATCCGCAGATGAAGTCTCAGGTAATAGCTATAATTTACTATATAAAAGTTGAAACTTCCAGAAAATGTCGAAATTTCTGAAAAAAAGTCGAAATTTTAAGAAAAGATTGAAATTTTGAAAAAGTTTAAATTCTGAAACGTCACATCTTAAAAAAAGTCAAAATTTGATGATAAAAATTTATTATTTTCAAAATAGTGAAAATTTTCGAAGAGTTAAATTTTAAATTTTTCAAATAAAAATCCAGTTTATCATATAATAGTCGAAACTTCGAGAAAAAGTCGAAATTTTTGAAAAAAGTTGCAATGTTCCCAAAAAATTAAAATTTTGAAAAAAGTTTAAATTCTGAAAAAAGTTATAATATCTTAGGAGAAAAGCCAAAATTTGATCACAAAAGGTTAACATTTTCAGAAAAATGAAAAATCTGAAAAAAGTTCGAAAATTTTAAAAATCGAAATTTGAGAACAATCCAAATTTTGAAAAAAGTGAAAATTTTCGATAAAAGTCGAATATTTCAATTTTTCAAATAAAAATACCACTTACTATATAAAAGTCGAAACTTTGAAAAAAAGTAAAAATTTTTGAAAAGGTCGAAATTTTCACAAAAAATTAAAATTTTGAAAAAAGTTTAAATTCTGGAAAAAATCATATCTTAAAAAAGAAGCTGCAATTGATGATAAAAGTTGACATTTTCAAAAAAAGTAAACATTCTAAAAAAGTTTGAAAAATTTAAAAATCGAAATTGTCAGAAAAATCCAATTTTTCAAAAAAGTGAAAATTGTCAAATAAAAGTCGAACTTTTTAAATAAAAAACCAATCTGCTACATGAAATTGGAAATTTTTTTAAAAAAAGTCGACATTTTCAAAAATGTCAAAACTTTGAGAAATAATCAAAAATTTGAACAAAGTGGAAATTAAAAAAAGTGGTTTTCAAAAAAGCAATATTTCAACCGAATAATCAGACTTTAAAAAAACAAAATTTTAAAAAAAGTAAAATTTTGAGAGAATCAAAAAATTAGAAAATACCATACATCAAAATCGTAAAATTGTGAGTTAAAATTTAAAACTTAAGTTAAAATTTAAAAAATCGAAACGAGGAAAAGCTGAAATTTTGAAAAAAAAAAAGTTGGATTTAGAATGGAAATATTTTATAAAACTCAAATTTAAAAACAGTCAGGTTAGCAAAAAAGCTAAAATTTCGAGCCAAAATTTTACAAAACATTGCAAAAATTTTCATTAACAAGATGGGAATTTTGAAAAAAGGTCAAAATTTTCAAAAAAAAGGTCAAAATTTTCCAAAGAAAATTAAATATTTAAAATTTAAACTATTCAGAAGAGAAATTTTTTAACAAAAACAGAAATTATCATGAAAAGTTTCAAAATAAGGAAATCAAAATATACCCAAAAATCATTATTTTAAAGCTGGAATTTTCAAAAAAAACAAACACTTCGAAAAATCTTGAAATTTTCTAAATTAAGTGAAAATTTCGAAAAAAAAATTGACATTTTGGAAGTCGAATGAGAAGATGTCGACATTATAAAAAAGTTGATATTTTAAAATGTAGAAATTTTCAAAATACATAATTCTACATTCCAAATAAAAATCAAATTCTTCACAAAAAGTCGAAATTTCCAAAAAGGTGACTAAAGAATTCTCGCTCTTGTTTCACGTAGATGAAGGCACAGGTATGAGCTAGTAATCCTATTTTTTCTCTGAAATGACAACCAAATTTTTATTTTTTTTCCACTAATTTTATCAAAATTTCACCATTAATGTAATTAATTTTTTTTATAGAACTATAACTTTGTCTTGGTTTTTCACAAACTGCTTCAGGAAACCAATTTGAAAAAAAAATTCAATTCTACATAAAACTATGGATTTTCTTTTACGTGAAATAACAGTTACTCTGTTTTTGTCAGCTTGTATAGAACCTGTTTAGAAAAAGATAACATTTTTTTCAGAAATTCAACAATTCTTTTACAATTTCAAGTTTTTTCTATGAAATTTCAATTTTTTTTTGCAAAATTCCCTAATTTTGATAATTCTTTTAATTTTGATCAAAATTCTACTTATGTAATTTTTTGTAGAGAGGTTCCAATATTTGACCAATAGCCTTGAAGATTAACTTTATAAATTACTTTTTTTTTATTTATTATTAGGCATGAAATAGTTTAACTTTTCTACGATTTAAGTTAAAAAAATGTTTTTTTTTTCCGTAAATATCAATTTTAACCTAACAATTGGGACTGCTTTCTACAAATTTCCAAACAAAATTAATAACAACAGCTCTCTTTGTGCAGCGTTTAGCAGGCCTATGGGAGGACAGCCACCATAATTAGAACCAAACGGCATATGAGAAAAACTGTGTGGTTAGCGCTACGTTTCAGCTGCCTATTATTAGCTCGAGTTACACCTGAGGGCTCTTATCAATGTAAAGGCTGAGCTTGGTAAAGAGAGTTTCTTAAAAACGGACGGTGGATGAAGTTGCCAGCGGAAATCGAACGCAGCTCTCAAAATATAATAGTCTAGTGCTGTACCATTAGACCACGGTCTCCCAGTTTAAAATTAAAATTTCCAAAGTAAACTTAAGTTTGAAATTTCAACATTAAATGCGAAAGTTTGACTTTAACCTTGAAGATTTTAAACATGTTTTGACATTTTTGTAGCTGTTGCAGGATGTAAAATTATTTCACGTTTTCACAGAACGTTTATGAGAAACTCTGCTCCAATCAAAAATGATAAAAAAATTAAAAAAAAAACGGAAACAAGTACACTTACCTGATCACGAAATATTATTAATCCAAGGTTATAAACATTGTCGACATCATTTTGTTGAACGTAAACTCGATCCATATACATTAGAATATCCCTAATCATGACCATCGAAGTCTGATGGTCATTCCAAGCTTGATTTAAGGTCATTAAAAAGTTATTATGAAGTGACTTTAGTACATCTTCTCGAACCTACAAGAATTAAACTAGATTTTGCGAAAATTCGGCACTTTCCACAATATTACCTTTGTTTCTAAATGATGGGTCACAACCTCTTTAAGTCCAGTGTACAATCTCTCCCCATGCTTATGTAGAACCATAGTATAAGCATTACGATAGAGTTCCTCGAAACTAAGTCCTGAGTTATTTTTCTTCTGGATCTCCTGAATGGCATTTTTAAGCAGAGCCCATATACTCTCCACATACTTCTCATCCATCGTCATCTACACAGTAACAAAATTAAAAGAAAAAATCGTCGCCAGATTTAAAACACATCAATTACGTGTCTGTTAATCAAGTCCCCTGCTGGTTCTAAAGCATTGGGAAATCCAGAAATACCACTCATATTTCAAATCCTACTCTACTTATTCCTAAGGGCTAAACATTTGTGCTGTTTTTGTTGCTTTTTTAGGTTTTGTTGATTAAATATAAAATTGAGAGATGTAACATAAAATTTGATATTTATGGCCTAAATGACAAATGACATTTTTTGTTTCAAGCCAAGTAGATTGATAGCAACAAACTGTATCAATTTTGACCTTAAATTACGCCAGCGCGAGAGAAAAATGGCAAAAAATTGGCGAAAGTTCCGTCGACTTCTAGCCGTAATCGGATGAAGGTTACTTACCGGGAAGGCGCGGATCCTCATTTTGGCCTCTTTTTTGGATAAAGCACCTCCTTTTATTGTTGACATTGTTCCGAATTTTCCTTAAACAGTACACTCCGAACTAACACCGCACAAAGCAAATATCATAACTACTTGTCGTAAACGTTTTAACTGTCTTCATAATTTGCGAAAAAATCGAACGATCATAATACCCATTTAGGCGGAATGATATCGGGATTTCGTCTCGACATAATTATCTGTGTGTGAGGTGGGCACCTTACGCACTACTAGCACTAATAGCAATATTAACGGAGTCTATCGAACAATGAACTAACTACGAGTGAAAATTATCAAGATGAAAACTCAAAATTTACGATTTAGAACGGGAAATATCACACGGCCATTGTCAACGTCAAGCTAGAGAAAGTTCATTACTTGGATCACAACCACTACACTTTCATTGAACAACTTCATCTTTGCTAGGCATTGACAGATTACCAACCGGAGAACTGTCACCAGTACAGCCAACCTATCGCACTTTTTCTGCATTTTGTTTAATTACTTCCTTTGTCTGAAAATTACTCATCGCTAATTCAAAGCAATCTGTAATCGCCAACGGCATAAATTAAATAGGCTTTGTGAATGTTTCCTTTTTATGTAATTGGTTTTTAAAGTTATTTTATTCATTGGTGTTTCTATGATCTTTACAGCTACATATTATTTTTTACTTTTGTGGACTGACCAAAATTAGATTTTTGACCGAAATCGAAACTTCTTCCAATTAGTTACAACTTACATAATACGTATGCATTATACTAAAAATTTTCCGTAATAATAAAAATCATTTATATGAAAATAAAGCGAATTTCAGAGAAGGCCGTGAATTATTAAATCAACCTTTAGATAAGTTGGTAAAAAAAAGTTACTAGAACTAAAGGTGGCTTCACGCGTAACATTGTGATGATTAATGTGTTGCCTGTATTTCAGGGGTTATTTGGCAAAAATAATCGGACCGGGGCGTGCGAAAGCTTTTCTCAGTATGATGCAACTCTTCGAAATGACGCTCTATAAACTTTTTCCCTAAAGCAATCATTGATTATGTTCAAAAACTGCACAAAATGCAAATAACATTAAAACCAAGAGTCGACGATTTATTATTAAGGAGGAACTATCAGCACATATGTAGCAATTATTTGAAATTTTTAACTAAAATAACCAATTTTTATAATATGTCGTATGTTGTCTCTGGTTTGTTAAAATTATGACCCTCGAAAAATTTGACTTTTTTTGCTCAAATTCTGACTTTGTGTTTAAAATTTTTACTTTTTCTTAAAGATTCAAGATTAGTTTTTAAATGTAGATTTTTTGTTTCGAAAAAATGTTATTCTTAAACCAACGAAAATAATAAAAATTGAAAGCGTAAAATAGAAATTTAAAAAAAAAATTACAAAATATTGTTTAATTTAATTCGGTTTATTATTCTCAAAAATTTACAGTTTTTAACGAAATTTCAACTTTTCCTCGAAATAAAAGGTTCGCGCTTTTGGTGGTCTCTTGTTATGCAGTTTACATTTAAATTTTGATTTTATTCCCGAAATGTTGTAATTTTTTTATTTATGCATTAGAGTGTAATTTATTAGTTTTTCGTTGTTATAAATTTCGACCTTTTTTACGGATTCCGACTTTTCAGTTCCATTCTTTACGTTTTTCCTAAAATTTTGATGTGAAGCTTGAACGTTTGATTTTTCCTGTAAATATTTAATTTTTTGTTTTAATAAAATTTCGCACTTTTGGTTTTACATGTTTATCTAAAATTTTGACTTTAATATCAACATCTGGACTTTTTCCTCGAAATTTCGGAAATAGTTTTTTATAATAAATGCAATTTATTTTTCTTTTTTTTTATATATCCCATTGCGTAAATTACTGTTTTTTTTTCTAAATTTTGACTTTTTCCTCCAGATTCTAATTTTTCAGTCTCCATGTTCACGTTTTTCAATAATTTCGATTCTAATTTCGAAATTTTGACTCTTTTAGAAACATCGACTGTTCTCGAAATTTATCTGATTCCGATTTGTCGATCTTTTATCACCTAATTTCCAAAGACATGTTTCTAATTTTAATTTTTTATCTTGAAATTTCTAGTTTAACTTCGAAAATAATAACAATTTTAAAATGAAAACCGGAATTCTGATTAAAAAAATGAAACATTGGAGAAAAAAGAACATTTCTAGAAAAAAACCGAAATTTATTAAAAAAAACAATCGTAGTCTTTAGTCTTTTTTTTTCTTTTTTTCATAAATATCGATTTTATTTTCAAAATTCCTTGTTTTTTCTTAATTTTCCTCAAACGACCTCCTTTTCTTCTTCTACTAGCCGTCTTCATCTACATGAAAGAAGAGAAAAATTTCTTGGTTCACCCTTTTGGAAATTCCTATTTTTTTGTTGTTGAAGAATTCGATTTTTATTTAAAATTTTGACTGTTTTGGAAAATTTCGACTTTTTTTGAAAAATTTCGACATTTTAAAATTTCAATACTTTTTTAAAGGTTCTACTTTTGAAAACATTGACTCTCCGAAGTATTTGGTTTTTTAGACCAATTTTTTTTTCATTTTGGCTTTTTCTCAAAATTTGATGTTCTGAAAAGACAACTTTTTTTGGAAAGTCTTCGATTTTTATGTAAAATCTTGGTTTTCTTGAACATTTCGACTTTATATTTTAAAAATATCGAATTTGAAATTTGCCATTTTTTTCTAATTTTCACTTTTTTAAAATGTTAACATATTCTGCATCAAACTTTTACTACTACTTTTAATTTATCTCCGAATTTTTTGATCTTTTCTTAAATTTTTACCTTTGATTTTTTTTATAAATTTGATTATCTTGAAATTTTAATTTTTGAAAACTTCTACCTTTTTTTGAAAATGTTTATCTTTGTTCTAAGTTTTTACAATTTCTCCAAGCCTTAAACTTTTTTGAAAATGTTTCCCTTTTTTCAAAATTTTCTACTTTTTCTTGAAACTCAGTTTTTATGCAGTTAAAAAAAAGTCATCAATAAAGTCTTAATTTCGCAAACGGAAAAAAAGACGTCGTTTGAGGAAAATTAAGAAAAAAAAATCAAACTTGACTGCCAACTAAAAACTTTTTAGAAAAAAACAAAATTTTAAGATAAAATTGATATTCATAAAAGGGAAAAAAACTAAAAAAAAATTTTGATAGTTTTTCATAAATGTTGATTTTTTTCTGAAAATTTTCATTTTTCTCAAAATTCTGAGTTTACATTTCAAAATTCTTATTATTTTTGATACTAAACTAGAAATTTTGAAAAAGAACCGAAATTTGAAAAATGTCAATGTCAAAATGGACAAATCGGTATCAGATAGACGAGAAAACAGTCAATATTTCGAGAAGTTAAAAATTCAAGCTTACGGACAACATTTTAGAAAAAACGTGAAAATTAAATTTTGACTCCATAAGACAAAATTTTGAAAGGTTGGAAAAAAAGAAAATTCAAAAATTTCAAGAAAGTCACAATTTTGAAAAAAAGTAAGTTTAAAAAAGCGGTTTTTGAAAAAATTTAAAATTTATGAAACCAAGATGGAAAAGAGTTCAAACCTAAATAAACCTAAATATCAAATTTATTTCTGGTAATTTAGAGCAAAAGTCGAAATTTTGAAAATAAGACAGAAGTTGCGAAAAAAAGTTTAAACTTTGAGAAACAGTTGAACATTTGGGAAATGGTTGAAATAATTTTTGATAAAAGTGAAAATTATAAAACTTAAGAAAAATAAAAAAATTGTTAACCATGGCAACCGAGGGTACTCGCACAAGGTCAGCGATCTCGGGTACGAGTACGTGACCGTCGAAATAAATGTTGACGGAGTAGAAGAGTAGAGCTCGATCATAAACAAGAGCGTTTTGAACGTTGAAAATCTGTTAGAACTTTAGGACTTAAATTAAATGATGTTTATTATAAAAAAAAAGTAGACGGGTTATTGCGTTTTGAGGATTACTCAACAAAGGGTTTTAAATTAAACGAAACAAATCTAAACATTGATATTATTAAAATAGAACAGCGATTCAAATACTTTTACAACCTTTAAATCTGTTTAAAGCATTATTCGCAAAAAAAGGTTTGCTATCGAACTTGTAACGAACTAATGAACATACAAATAATAACAAAACAATTCATCTTTTATCGAAGAAAAAGGAATAGAAACATTTAGGTGATGGCATAGTCAGCTATCAGGTTACGGTGTTTATGATGTTTACGATTGCGACAAAAACAGAACATGGATATTATGGGTTTTTAAGGTAATTAGTTTGATCTGAAAAAGGCCATTACGTATTCACATTTATTTTTACGAGAACATTGTTAGATTTTGGGTCCATAAATTAATCTGCTGTGCGAATCGTCCATTTTATCAATAGGTGTACCTTTATTATGATATTGCTTAGTAATTATTGGTATTATTTTAAAGAATTAATTCCTACAATAAACATAATCTAACTCTCACATTATTGAAGTACATATATTTGAAGTGCTAATTTTTGGTAACCAAGATTGAAATATGGGAGTATCAGGTATCTGATTCGACCATAAAAGCGATAAATTATTATTAGTTCGGCAACTTAAATAATATTTGAATTTAATCGAATATTTTAGAAAATGTACATCCTGTTATTCAGAACAAAATAAACCATAAAGTGTATTGAGACACAAAAATATTACGTTGATATGGAGAGACCATTCCTTTGAATTAAAAACTGTAGCAATTGTGTTATTAGTTAATAGATTTCGACAGTACTTAGTCGGAAGGCCCTTCACAGTAAATGCTGATTGTGCTGTAGTAATAAATACTTTCAAAAAGGTAAAATTAAATCAGGGAATCGGCTGGTGGGTTTTGGAATTGAGCGAATACCAGTTTGGTATTAGACATAGACCTGTCAGAAAATATGTCATGTTGATGCTAGCGGTTTTACAAGCGACTACACCCATAATGTATGAATTGAAGGGCAGAGAGGTAAAAAAAAATCACAAATCATGGTCCTCGCTGGCTTGTATTTAAACGAGCCCGTTTTCAAATTGTTCAACTAAATCTTGAAGATCTTGGTCTTTTTGCAACAGGTAAAATTTATGATCAGGTAGCTCATAATTATTGGTTTCTGCGCATGCGACGTTTGGTAGAGAAATACATGAAAAACTTGTATATTGTTGTATATTTCAAATCTGTAGAAAGCGTCGAATACCGTGATCTTGTTAGGAGATATCCAGATCCTTTTATAAAATTCTCACCGATCATCTGGGGTCTTTAATAAAAACGATATTAGGTAATACTCAAGTATTCTTCGTTGTGGATGCGTTTACAAGGTTTGTTTTAATTTACTCTTCACCTTATAAAAGATTAAGACATGTACTCACTGTAATGATAGACTTCTTCATAAGGGTTTTTGGTGCACCATTTCCAACTACTAACTAGTGACAAGGTAAACCATTCACGTCTAATAATTTTGAAATATTTCGCAAAAATAAAATACGGTATCACTCACTACTTGAATGCAGCTGGGCGACCAACAGAAAATGGACAAGTTGAAAGTTACAATAGAACCATTTTCGATTCATTGGCTACTATGGGAGCAGAAATAAACCATGAAAAATTGAATGAAAACATTAACAAACTCCAGTTAGGATTAAATGGTATCATAAATCAGACATTAGGAGCATCTCCAAGTGAGGATCTGATGGAGTTTCGTGTAATAGGGCAGGTGACCTTATTACTAGCTAAAATGTAGCAGAGTATTGATGTTACAGCGGTACTACAACAAATAATTGAAAATGCATCTATTTGCCAGTCCAAACAAAAATGCATATTTCAATCCAAAGCGTTGTTTCCGATTAGCTCAAGCAAATGATTAATTTTCCTTAAAACAAATTCTTTCTTTTACAGCACAGGTACAAGTCAAATTATTACCAAAATAAAAAGGTCTTTAAGGTCACAACAACAGGAACACTGAAGGATAGAGTAAGGGAGGTTAGGTTCTTGGAGTAGGGTTACTACTCAGACAAGAACAGCTGGATAAGCAGATACCCAGGAAGCTCTTCAGTGCGGTGAAAGGAGATGGAATGATGGTCAACTATTCAGAAGCGTTCCTTTCAGGTTCAATTTAACAAAATGGTTGGGTAAGTTAAGGACACTGATGAGTAGAGTAGGGGGATTCGGTTCTTGGAGTAGGGTTACTACTCAGACAAGAACAGCTGGATAACCAAATACTCAGGGTGCTCTTCAGTGTGGCGAAGGGAGATGGAATGGTGGTTAACTGTTCAGAATCATCATACTTTCGCGTGGGATTAGCCCATAGAGTTAGCATTTAAGTAGGAGTTTAAGTTCTAAAAATATAAGCTGCCTCTCACTAACCAGGGTACTAATATTCTTCAAAAATAAATAGAAAAGTAAATATACATGTTCTTATAAACTTTGTTGCACAGATCTACCATTGGAGTGAGGACACTCCAGCTGTCAGGAAGGGCCGAATGTTATCAACCATGGCAACCGAGGGTACTCGCACAAGGTCAGCGATCTCAGGGGTCGAGTGCGACAGGAATGCTGAGGGAAAAAGTGCTTGCGATGAACCGAAATGCGGCGGCTGGGTTGAGGCATTCGTTCGGGGTGATTCATTGGAGACATATGGGCGCGGCTAGCTAACGTTAACATTGATGGTTAAATGTATAGATTTTATTTTGTCTTTTCAAATGTTACAGTTTGATATTTTTGTAATAAACGGTTGTTTACAAAATGTAAAAAAGTTGGAAATTTTGATAAAAGTGAAAATTGTGCAAAAGTAGAAAATTTTGAAAGTCAACATTTTGATAAAATAAAAAATTGCAAAAACTTAACAAGAAATAATTTCAACATTTGAAGAGAAATATGACATTTGGAAGAAAACATCGAAATTAAAAAAAAAAGGAAAAATATTAACAAAAAGACAAAATTCTAAAAAAAAATAAACATACATAATAAATTAAAGCAAATATTTTAATAAGGTCAGAAGTTCCCAAAAAGTAGAATTTTTTAGAAGTTAAAATCTTTAAGTAAAGTAACTGAGAGAACGAGAGAACAAATCAAAATTTTGAACATCGATCGTAATTTAAAAAAAAAATGGAAATTACTAAATAAGATCGCGACATTTTTACAAGTCGAATTTTTACGATAAAATCAAAAATGTCGGAACAGACGAGAGTGCTCCAAAAAGTAAACTATGAAAGTAAAAATTTTGAAGAAAATTTGAAATGTTCAAAAAAAATGAAAATCCTGAAAAAGGTCAAAATTTGAAATATTCGAAATTAAAAAAAAATCGATATTGAAACAAAAAGTAAACATCTTTATTAATTTTTTTAAAAGTAGAATATTTTAAAAATTTTGAAAAAAGTAGAAAGAAATTCTGAGTAGAAGTTTTGAAAAATGTACACAAAAAGGCATAAGTAAAAATTTTCAATAACCTCGAAATGTTTAAAAAAGTTTTTCAAAAGTTAAAATTTTTGAAAGTTGAATCGAATATTAAAATTTTTATAATAATCTAAAATTTAAGAAAAAGTCATATTTAAAAAATGGACAGGTTGAAAAAAAACTGGAAACTATGAAATTTAAAATTTTCAGTAGTAGTGCCGACATTAAAAAAAATTCGAAATTTTCAAGTTGGATTTAAAAATAAAATAAAATATCAAAAATGTCGAATCAAAAAAGAAAATCAAAATATTCAAAAACGGAAAATTTTGAAAAAGAAGTTGAAATCTGGGAAAAAAAACGATAGGTGATATTTTTCAAATAAGTTGACATTTTGAAAAAAGAGTGAATCTTTTAAAAAAAAAGTGAAAATATTTTTAAAAAGTCATGGTTTTCCAAAAAGTCATAATTTCGAATAAAAGTCAATATTTTCGAAACTTAACAATTTAAAAAAAAAGTTAATAGTCAGATCTTTCAAATAAGGTGGAAATGGAAAAAAAAATCGACATTTTGTTAAAAATCGCAATTTTTAAAGGTCAAAATTTTGAAAAAAGTTTAAATGTTCAAAAGGGCAAAATTTGAAAAAAAGTAGAATTTAAAAGTCAAAAATTTCAAAAAGTCGAAAATTCGAGAATCGAAAGTCGACATTTATAAAAATCTGAAATGTTTAAAAAGCAGAATTCTTCGAAGAAAATCGAAATTTATAACACAATTTCGGGAAAAGGAGTGTTCGATATATTTTGACTTGATCGTACTCGAAGGACCAGAAAAATGATAAGCTTGTTTCTTGCTTTTAAATGTGGTTTTATTCACGGTCTCCTTTTGAATGTATACAGGGTGTTACAAAAGTCCGGGCCGCTACTTCAGGAGCATATTCTACACATTAAAATATGAAAAATGTTGAAATACATTTTTTTCTTTAAATTGCCTCCTAACGGAGATATGACCATTTAAAGATGGCGCCCCTAAAGTGGTTTTTTTACTACAAAAAGTTAACGGTTAGTAGCAAAGTCATGAAATTGGGCAAGCAGTTAAAGAATTGGATTAGGCATATTCTCATGTAACATATTTTTTAAATAAGTAGTACGTGGTGTGTAGGGGGTTGCCCGCGATTATTTTTTGCCGTAACTTTTTTGTATTGCAATATTTCGACACAAAAGTGCCATAATCGTAAAAAGCAACATTTTTTATACAAAAAAGGTACTCTTTCTCAAAGTCGCTAAAAGTAACCGCTTCCGAGAAAAAGGCGTGTCAAAAGTGTCAAGGGTTGACCAGGCACCCTCTGATGGGAGAGGGAAAGGCAGGTAGAGAGATTTCTCTCTTCTGGAGAATTCCACAAGAACATGTGCCGAACAAGGACGATAATTAAAAATTATCGTCTTTATATTATGAAGTCAACATTCAAAAAAATATGAAATTTTAAAAGTATTTAAATTGTGAAAATAGCGTCGAAGTGTTTATTTTTGAGTTACAATTTTAAAAAGGTCGCAAGTTCATAATTTTTAACAATAAAAATTCATAATATTCAAATTTCGAGGAAAGCTCGAAATTTTGAGAAAAACTTGAGATTTTTAAAAAACAAGTAGAAATTTTTAAACAGACCAAAATTATCAATAAGAAATCATACATTTTCAAAAAGAGTAAAATTTTTCATATTACACGTCTTTCCTCAAATCGTCAAGTTAAGAATTGGTAATTGCATACAAACATGTATTTGGTTTTGGTCGAATTTCGACCACAAGCGATATTAATAGTACCCAACATTTCGGGAATGATTTCGAAACTAAAATATAAATTGCATTACAAAATATTGTTTTCGAGAAAAAAGTCTAGATTGTTGGTATTAAGGTCAACATTTTAGATAAACATGTAAAAACTAAAGGTGCGAACTTTTTATTTTGAAAGAATTTAAATTGTTGAGAATGATAAGCAGGATTACATTTAAAAGAATTTCGTGTTTTTTTTTGTAAACATTTATGTTTTACGCCTTCAATTTTTATTATTTTCGTAATTTTAAAAATAAAATTTTTTCGAAAAAGAAAATTTTAAATTAAAAACTATTCACGAATCTTTGAAAAAACTTTCAAATTCAAAGCCACAATTTAAGGAAAAGTTAAATTTGAAATTGCCTCAAGGAGGTCATAATTTCGGCATAGACTTTTCGGTATTTTGTATTATACGATGTTACAAAAATTGAATATTTTAATCGAAATTTTGAAATAATTGCCGCATACGTGTTGACAGTTTTGCTTTAAGCTTACACTTAACTTTTCATCGATCACTTAACTCATAATCGAAGGTTGTTTTGTTTGTTTTAAAGAAAAAAAACATGGGGCGGCATTTCGAAGAGTTGCATCATTCTGAGAAAACTTACCGCACGGCTATGGAAACATTTATGACTAAAAAGTAAGGTGTTTTTTTTCGTTATTTCTACTCAGAGAAAAGGAGGGCTCGTTGTTACCATTGATTCTAGAAAATTGACTTTTAAAAATTTTAATATAGTTACAATAAAAACAGCTATCGTTGCGCGTTATCGGTTCGAATGATTAACACGTGAATTGTAAAACACTTTATTTCTAAACTGAACTTGGAACACTACAGCTGCAATTCACTAACACTGTTTAATTAACCAACTTATTCATTGATTTCTAACCAGTAGCGGCTGGTTGCTTTTTGACAGGGGGTGCGCAGATGCAAAAACAGGGCTTCGAACCGGAACTGAACCGAAAACCGGAAACCGGAAAAACCGTTATTTTGGTAGGAACGAAAACCTGAACAGAACCGGAAAAAAATAATGGTTTATTTCGGTTCGTTGAATTTGTATGTTCTTAAAATCATTTTTACTTTACCCTAAAGTTTGGGATTTTTTAAAATATTTCCTTTTCAAAATTTTACACAAATTCATGGAACTTTTATCTTAAAATTATGTGTTCAAAGAACATTTTTTTGAAAGTTCAATTAGAAACCTACAATTTCCACTTTTTCTAAGAAAATGTTGATTTTATTCTCAAAATTTCAAGTCAAATTGAATTTTAAGTTGTATAACTTGAATATTCTTTTTTCAAAATTTTCGGCTGTGTTTTGAAATTTGGACCCTTTTCTCAAAATATTTCTTTTCTTTTTCTAGAATTTTGAGTTTAAAATAAAAATTTTATATGCTCTTGTAAATATGGACTCAAGCAGTAAAGTCTTTTTCATTGAAGCCCAGTTTCCTGGCAATTTTATTTGCAAATTTGAATTTTTCCGAAAATTCCAACTTCAAACTTTGTTTTTTCCTCAAACTTGGATTTTCCCTCTTATAATATAATACCCCGGTTTTTTAAAGTTATTAATAAAAATTTCGAGTTGTCTTGAATTTTTTCCTTCAAATTTCACTTTAATTTAAATATGCCAATTTTTTTCTCGAAATTTAAAATTCTAATGATTTTTTACTATGTCGACTTTTTAAAACTTCCCAAAATCTCAAAATTTGTGATAAAATCTTGCTATTTTTAATTTTTCCTAGAAATTGGGAATTTCAGTCAACATTTCAAGAGAAAAATACAACATTTATATTCCAATTTAAAGCCGGGATTTTGAAATCGAAGTCGAAATTTTAAGGGTAAATTTGGAACGATGACATGTTAGAAAATGTCTAATTTAAACTTTCAATTTTTATCTGGTTTTGTTTACGCTATATTTCACTATGCTGCGATTTTTTTAGATTGTTTTGAATTTAGGCAGCTTTAAAATCGAAATTTAGTTAAATCTTGAATTCCTTTTGTAGAATTCGTTCAAAATTTAAAAATTGGTAATTTGGAAAATTAGATTCTTTCCCAAAATTAAAATGATGTAATGTAATGTAATGATCTCCCTTGTCGCGTTATAGGCAAGTGAATACATAGGTTTTGTTCCTACTAGAGGAAATTCTGCTCCCCGTTTGACTAAAAGATCTGCTCTTTGGTTTCCTTCACTTTCCCGATCCTGTAAGTACACTGCATGGGTATATTTGGTTCATGGTTAGGGTTGCCATACGTCCCGTATATACGTGACAAATTCTGCAACAGGCGAATTTTTAAAAAATGTTAAAGTTATCACAAAAACTCGAACTTTTGAAAAAAAAATGAAGATTTCGAAAAAACTTCAAATTTTGGATGAAGATATATTTAATTTCTAAAAAAGTCCCAATTTTGATGATAAAAGCTAACACTTTTCAAAAAAGATTTAAATTCTGAAAAAATTCAAATATTTCAAAAATTTGTAATTTTGAAAAAAGTGAAAATTTTCGGAAAAAAGTCGAAATTATCAAAAAAAAATGTTAAAACTTCGAGAAATAGTAAAAATTTTTAGCTAAAGTGGAAATTTTTTAAAAAAAAGGTAAATGTTTTGAAAAAAAATGTTTCAACATTATCATATAAAAAATCCAAAATTTTGAAAGAAAATCAAATTCTGAAAAAGTTATAGCTTCGAGAAAAATTCGAAATTTCGATGACAAAAGGTCGAAGATTTCAAAAAAAAGTCTAAATTTGGAAAAGGTTTGAAAATATTAAGAATGTCTGAATTTTGAGAATACATTTAATTTTTCAAGAAACAAAAATTAATGTTTCAAATAAAAGTTCAGTTTGTTAAATAAAAGCCGAAACTTCGAGAAAAAGTTGAAATTTAAAAAAAAAGTCTCAGTTTTCAAAAATAGATCAAAGCTTTGAGAAATTGTCAAAAGTTTGACCAAGGTCAAAAATTAAAAAAAAAAAAAACAGTGTAGAAGTTTTTAAGAGTTAGTTTTTTAACATCATTAAATTTACAGAAAAAATCAAAATTTTGAAGAAAAATAACAATTTGGAGAAAAGATCGAAATTATGTGTAAAGATTTTCAAAAAATTCAGAATTTGGAAAATACATTAAAATCTTAGAGAAAGGTCAAACTAAAAAAGTCTGGCGATTAATAAAAAAAATAAACATTTGAAAAAAGTGGAAGCTAAAAAAAAAGAACATTTGAATTTGAAAGTTTTCAAAATATAAAGACGAAATGCTTTAAGGAAATCGAAAAATGTTTAAGAATTTTCAATCAAAATCGAAGGCAGACTTTTTAAAAAGTAATCATTTTTAGAAAGTCAGTATCTTGCGAAAAAGTGAAAATTGAAAAAAAGTTGAATAAAAAAAACAAACATTCGAGAGAGTCGATATTTGCAAAAAGTTAAAACTTTGAAAAAATTCAAATTTTTAAAAAGAATTGAAATGTTCTGAAAAAATCAAATTTAAAATTAGTTATATTTGCAAAAAAGATGAAATTTCGAGTCTGACCTTTCTAATATTTACAAAAATAATGTCAGACAACTTCGAGGTCAATTCCAAATATTCAAAAAAATTTGTAATTTTCGAGAAATAAAATTTTTAACAAGAACGAAAGTTATAAAAGTAAAATGTTCAAAAAAAACAAAACCAACCAAATGAGACAGAATTTTGAGGAATTTGGAATATTCAAAAAATCAAAATTTTGAAAAAAGTCGAAATTTTCGAAATCAAGTTAAAATTTCGAAAATTTGGAAGTCGAACGAGAAAAAATCGACTTTGTGAAAAAGTGAGTTTTTAGTGTCGAAATTTTCGAAATAAGTCAAAATTTTCAATAAAAATTGAATTCTTCAGAAAAGTCGAAACTTTCAAAAAGTATATAACCAAAGGATCCTTTCTCTTTTTTCACCTAGGCGAATGCGGGTATCAGCTAATTTTTTTTTATAAAGTTGGAGGTTTTTTTGAAGTTTGAACTCAAAATGAACCCAGAATCCAGAGTTTCAGCCTGAAATTTTTAAATTCGAAAATTCGAGAAATATTTCCTTTTAATTTTAAGCATTACCACAGTAGGTTTATGCTGTAATATTTAAAAAATAGGGAAAACATTTCCTGAATTGTGTTAGAAAATCAATTTAAATAAAAAAAATTAAAAAATGAGTCAGCTGGAACTGAACCGAAAACCGGAAAAAACCTCTATTTTTGTCGGAACGAAAAACGGAACGGAACCGATATGATTTTTTTCCTGGAACGAAAACCGAAAACCGGAACGAAAAAAATAGAGGTTCGATGCCCTGTGCAAAAATATTAGTAGTTCAGAGTTTAGGTGACTCCAGTGCCATAGCAAGGTATTAAATTTAAGAGGTGATACAAAAGTTATGATATTTGATAGTATTTTTACGAATTAAATTTAATTAACATCTTATAGCCTCCAAAATTATTTTCATCGAGTACAAAAAAAAAACAGTATCGACATTTCTGAGCCCCTTAAAGTACTCTGTGCGGTTGCACCTGATTACAGTTCTAGATTACTTAATTAAAATTGTTTGCTTTCATAGGAATAAAATTATATCACTTTTTCATGAAAACTGCATTTAAAGATAAAATGTATTTTATTACAAAGTTCTAATTAAACTCTACAAAAACACAAAAAAAATTTTTTTTAAACAAAATGCGCTCTACGATCTTTTAAAGAAATAAAGTGTTCATTACTTTCTCAGCAAAATTGTTTAAATCCAAATTTACAAATTAATAATTAGACCCTAAAATGGGTACTGCTATCTCTTTGTGAATAGCCGTACTATTGGCAGTTAGGCCTGTAAACGGAATAATTAGCAATCGCAATCAGATCAGCCGGCACCTACGCATCATAAACCGTAAATACACACTTCAAACTCTGACTCGTACTCACCATTTGGTAACATCGCTTCAGCGGAGCGGCGTACCGCGGGCTAGCTTTAATGTGGTGTTCTGTAGTCTATTTCTCCGTATGCCGTGGAGGCCGTTGATAGGCATCGCATGGCAGCCACGCTAGGTGCATAATTCTGCGGGCACCAACGTATTTCAATTTCCTCATAGTATATAATATAATGGAATAAAAGTTTAAGTACTTTATTCCAAGTCACTCACAAGTATTATTAGTTAATTAGTATATCATTATTTTATGTTTAAAAATGTGCTAAATCCAAGAATTTTACATTAAATAGAAAAGAATAGATCGCTCATTTCACGAGGAGCGCGCGCTTTTGCGCTCTTTAAGACCAGCCGCCACTGCTTCTAACTAACTTGACTAACTAACTACACTACACTCCCCCGAGGGAAAGGCGACCGCCTTATATAGTTCTCGTTTCCGGGTTCTAGAAGAATCCAGCAGATAAGGCCTGTCTGTCGTTTGCTTCATTATGGCGGCCGCCTTCCCTTATTAAATTTTCTAAAAACTTCCCACCTAAATTTTATAATAACAGTTTTGTTACACTATGTTTGAAAATAACAATCAGAATCACAGTTTTTAAGTAACATTAAACAAAGTTATTATTAAATTGCTATTTTCGCTTCAGTTTTCTTTTTATTATGAAATTTTACGGGTCAAATTACAAAATTTAACTCTTTATTAGTTATTTTGAAGCGTCATTTGAGCTAATGTTTCGGCATTCATTTAAAGCAACGCCTGCCGAACGTCGAACGCGGACGTTGCAAGAAAAATATATGAACGCAACGGACGTCTGTTACTGCGGAACGTCACGGACGTCCACAGACGACGGACGTCGCAACGAAAACATACCTTGCGGACGATCTGTTGAGAATCAGGGGGACCTAATGCACATACCATGACGCAAAGAATAAATGTCGTTCTACATACAACTGGCTTCGAAACGAAAATTTCCAACTATCTTACAATAAATGTGAAAGCATTTGTTTCCAAAAAAAAAAAAAAATAGGAAAACTGCACCCTCCCCGAATATAGTTATAACCAGGGCTTCGAACCGGAACTAAACCGAAAACCCGCAAAAACCGTTATTTTCGCCGGAACGAAAACCGGAACGGAGCCGAAAAAAAAATTACGGTTTATTTCGGTTCGTCGAATTTATATACTTAAAATAATTTCTACTTTATACTTAAGATTGGAATTTTTTTTTGAAATGTCAATTTTTTTTCAAAATTTTACACAATTCCATGCAACTTTCATCTCATCTTTACCTGATTAGATTAGATTGGAAACTCACAATTTCCATATTTTCTGGAAAATATTGACGTTATTTTCAAAATTTCAACCCAAACTAAAATTTTAGTTTTTAACTTGAATAAAGATTTTTTCAAGATTTATTTAATCTGGAAATTACTAGAAATATTTCTTTCCTACTCCTCAAATTTTGAGTTTAAAATAAAATTCATTTCCCCTGTTGTATCTTTGGAATAAAGTAGTAGCGTTGTTTTTTATTCAAGCTAGGAAAACTCGATTTTTCTTACAAAGTTTTTTGAAAATTCGAGTTTTTCTGAAAATTTTTTTGGAAACTTTTTTAAAAAATTCCAAATTTACTTCTTTCTTTAAACTCCAATTTTCTTTTCCTACTTTGATATCTATATTTTTTGAAGTTTTTAGACAAATTTCCTATTTTTTGTGAATTTTTCCTTCAAATTCCACTTTGATTTTAGTATTCCATTTTTTTTTCGAAATCCCAAATTTAAATTTCTGCTGCCGAATTCCTAAATCTTCCAAGAATTCCAAGATATGATTTTCGCTAAAATCTCGCAGTTTCAAAAACCTAGAAATTTTTAAATTTCAATTCAAAATTTCAGCAAAAAATTCAACATGATATTCCAATTTAAAGCCGGGATCTTGGCATTGGGATCGAAATTTTTACAGTAAACTTGAAATAGTGATATGTTAGAAAATGTATAATTTGAACTTGCAATGATTTTTTTACGTTAAAATAGTAATTTTTATTCTGAAAACTTTGGTGTTTTTCTCAAGATTTCGACTTTAGCCTCAAAACTGCGATTTGTTTAGAATTTATAAGTCAAAATTGTGTGTTCTCTTAAACATTAGGTAATTGCATTCGTTAAACTTCTGACATAAAATCGAAAGTTCGGTCCTTTGCAAGTTCGGCGCTTTACTCCTTGAACTTTTGTGTCAAAAATTCGTTCTAAAAATGTTAAATTTATTTACAAACTTTTTACCCACAGCTGAAAATATTTCTAAAGTTCCGTCTGTAAAATTAAAATTCGCGTTTATTTTTTTCAGAAAATTAACCGTTGATTTTAAAATTTCAATTTTTTCATAAAAAAATTAAGTTTAAAATAATTAAAATTGCACTTTTTGTGAATTTTTTTAATTTTATTCTTAAAATTTACATTGCCATTAAAATTTTCAAATTGTTGCTTAAAATGTTATCTGAAGTTAGATTTCAAACGCAAAAGTGCAAATTTGAATTTAAAAATTTTATTTTTTTATTTTGAATATTAATTTAAAATCCCTAAAGAATATCCAAATTTTAAGAAAAAGGAGATCATTTTTGAAAAAGTTCAAGTTTTGAGGAAAAACAAACTAAATTTATGACGATTTTTTTAAATTAATCTCAAAATTTCGAGTCCTGAAAATGTTTAGCTAAAAATCTAATATTCGAAATTTCCAAACTGAAACTTATATTTGTCAATTTCTTATAGTCCAAGTTCCAAGTCATAATTTCGAGAAAAATGTCTATAATTAAAGAATAAAAGTCAACCTGTCGATAAAAAGGTTAGGAGGTTGCTAGAGAAAGACTAAATTTTGTTTAAAATCGAAACTTAATAATAATAATAATAAAAAGTACATACAAGTTTAAATTTAAAACTAAAAAAAAATGTTAAAATATCGAAAAAAGTAAATACATTAAATAAAACTTTCTGAAAAATTTTAATTTTTCTAGAAAATTCCAGAAAAAATTCGAATATTTTGGTTTAAATCAAGACTTCTAAATTGAGGTAGATATTTTTTAAAAAAATTTTTTCAATAAATTTGAAGTTTTTTTTTGAGATTGTGACTGTCCCGCAAAATCTTAATTCAAAACTTTTTATTTTATAATTTTTGTCTTTTTTGTTTTCGTTCATTTGTTTATTTGATCTTTTTAATAGAGTGTTCTAGAAAACAAAACCGTAACAGTCAAAATCAATTTTATTAGAAAATGCGAGTAAAAGTCAAAACTTCGACAGAGAACCAAAATTATGAAAGAAGAGAAAAAAGTCTCTCAAATTTTCTATTTTAATAGTCAAAGTTCGTAAATTCTAGAAGTTTTCAACTCTAGGGTATATAATTTAAGATTTTTATAAAAATTCCGAGTTTAGTTTGGGTTTTTCATGAAATTTTTAAATTTGACAAATAGAAAATATTTTCCTTTAATTTTAGGCAAGATTAAAGTAGTTACGTGTTGTAATATCGAATAAAAAAATACATCACCTTTTCTAAATTATGTTCAAAAATCAATTTTTAATTCGAAAAACTTTTGAAAACCAAAAAATGAGTCACCCAGAACTGAACCGAAAACCGGAAAAAACCGTTATTTTTGTCGGAACGAAAACCGGGACTGAACTGATATAATTTTTTCGCCGGAACGAAAAAAAATAGCAGTTCGAAGCCCTGGTTATAACAAATAAAATCATCCCTTTCAAAAGAGAAGTCATATATTTAGTTGTAACCCTTCAACATAATATGTCATCTGTCTGAAAGCTGAGAAAGGCAATTATCTATTACGCGCGATATGCAGTCTGGTGGGGTGTTGACCCCGTCTCCCTTCAACTAGCTTATAACTGCCTGGTTCGTTCACACCTAGATTATGGTTCCATATTCTTTTTAACTGTGACCACAAAAGTATTAAACAAGCTCAACACCATTCTGTTTCTGTTACACATAAATGATCTTTTAGCTTCAACTTCCAATCAGATATACAGCTACGTAGATGATAGTAGCTTGGTGTCATCTTTTTTCTCCGACAAACCGTAGCTGCTTCAGATCGACTAAAAGAACAGCAGATACAGATGATTAATCGGGATCTCGGAATCGTTCTGGAATGGGGTAAGAAAAATCTGGTTGACTTCAATACCTCAAAAACTCAGGCCGCGGTTTTCTCTAAGAAAACATCAAGGGATAATACAACAAACATAGTCATGGGCGGTAAAATCCTGCCAATGGGATTTAATCTGTCTATCCTAGGAGTGAATGCGACCACTAACTTCTGTTGGGACAATCATGTGCGCGCCATTGCTAAGTTCGCCTCTCAGAAGCTAAGCTTTCTTTTTTAGAGCTAAAAAGTGCTTTACATTTCATCAGCTGCTCACTATATGCAAAGCTCAAGTTAGGCCAACACTAGACTACTGTTCTCATGTTTGGAATTTAGTCTTAAAGCACACTTTGGCTCTTTTGGATTCAATTCAAAATGGAGCGATGCGCCTAATTGATAACGAGAGTTTGATCGATTCTCTCGAAACACTAGAGCACTTACAGATGGTTGGTGACTTATTTCTTTTCTACAAGTACTTTCATGGGAGATGCTCGCAGGAACTAATAGGATTGATATCTTCAAGATAAAATTTTTAAGGCACACAAGACAGTCGGAAACAGCAATTTCCTGAGGTCCAGGGACTTCTGCTTATGGAGATTCTTTTTACGGTAGAACTTCCAAGCTATGTAATTCGTTACCGAACGGAATTTTCCCCAAAAATTACAATCTATTCTTGTTTAAGAAGGCGGTTCGTCGCCATCCTAGACCAAATAGACTGAACTCTGAAGGGTAACCAGTGAAGAAAGTTGGAAGCCTGGCGAAAGCCCAGCTCGCGCTTTTATTCCTTAACACACCTTTGCGAAGACAACATCGAGGTTTTTAGCAAATAGGCATTAAATATGGAAAAATGTATTGTAGAATGCTGTCGGAACATAAGTGGATATATTAGTAAAATAAATTCAAGAGTTTTATTCTTCGGGTAGGCGTTGATTGAATACAATCAACGGGGTAGGTAAAAATAAAACATATAAATATTCAATAATCAACGTGCGTCGCCATCTATCCTTGTTTCCGCATCTTAGTCGCGGTGCTCTGAAGGTATAATGGGGTTGCTCTTTGCAAATGGATTGAGCTTAAACAAAGACTAAAGCTTTAAGAATTATTACTGGTTGTATGAAATCTAGCCCTGCTAACGCTCTACTGGCAGAATGCGGAGAAATTACACTGGAACGCAGAAGATGCTAAAAGTAAATTCATGCTAAATATAGTTTCCATCAAAAATCACTCTCTAATGCCCATAAGGGTGGACCTCCTCGGCATCCACCAAAACTTAGACCTCACATCTTTCCCCAAAAACATTACTGTTCAGTCAATATTCAGTTATTGTAATCAGAGGATATTTTCTTCAAATATTTGTTAAAATTCATGAATTAATAACATCTATACTTTACTTGTTTACGATAAACAACCTTAATGAAATGCTGTGAAGAACCCAATTTAGGTGTAACTATCATCAATTTATTAGGAATTTGTAGGCACCGCAATTAATAATACATCATATTTTAAACCGAAGTATTTGCCACCCGCGGTAACTGAATGTCTGGTAAACCAGGCACGTAGCCAGGATTTTTGTTCGGGGAGTGTCCAACTCCCCCCTTTTTTTTATGTTCTTCGAAATAAGCAATGTTGCAAAATTTAAAGAAAAAGTTGAGTTGTTAAATCAATAAACGTCTTGGTCTTTTAGTTAGTGCTCATTTTTTACTTTTGCGTAAAATTTCCAATCTTAACTTCGAAATGTGAACTATAATTGAAAACTCTCAAGTTCGGCTTCAGTCTCAATATTTAAATCTTTTAAATCTAGTGTATCTCGACATTTTGAAAAAAAAAATAAAATTGTCCAGTATTTTTTCAAAATACGTGATTTTTGAACTTTTCAGAACAGCTTCAAATTTCAGATCAAAGACGAAATTGGGAATATTAGATATTAAAGATGAAATAAAAAAATTTCAATAGAAGCTTTCATTTTAATTTGTAATTTCGATTTTTGTCGAAACTTTAAATTTATTTTAGAAAGGAAAAGGGTGAATATAAAAATCTTCAGTAAAAGCAGAAATTTGGACGAAAAATTAAAAGGATGAAAAAAGAAAAGAACTTAATCAAAGAAAATCCAGAAGCTTCGAAAAATCCATTTTTTTTTTAAACTTAAAATGATGACTTTACTGAAATATTTAGAAAAAATTTAAATATTAAGAAAAAACCGAAAATTTTCTGATAAAGCAAAAATTTTGGGTTTAAACTAGAATTTTTTTTTAAAAAGTAGAACTTTCGTGACTAGAATTAAAATTTAAAAAAATTAAAGCACACAATATTTAGTGCAAAGAGAAATATTTAGAAAAGAAATTAAAAAAAATTGAAATTGTAAAATAAAGGTCTTTGGAAAAATTTAAAATTTTACACAAAAAAAACGCAAACATTATATAAAATATTTCTAGCTAAACTGAAAATTTTAAGAAAAACGAAATTTATAAAATCTTTTTTTTAGAAATTTCGATTTTATATTCGAAACGGAAAAATAAAAATTTTGATATTTTTAAATTATTTCAAAATGTTAAATAAAAATTAAGTCTTAAAAACATCAAAAGTTGGAATTTCAAATGAAAATTTCGTTTTAATCAGAGGAAAATTAAAAGTCCAAATTTGAATTTAAAAAAAAGTTTATATTTTTAAACTAAAATGAATATTTTGAAAATTATGTCAAAATGCGTATAAATATGTTTATCAAATAAGAGAAATCTCTGAAAAAGTTGAAATGTTGAATTTGAATCAAAAATAAAAAGAAAGTTAAAAGGATTTTACAAAAGAAGTTGATATTTCGAAAATTTCTAAAAATAATCGAAATTTAGAAAAACGTTGCAATATATAGAAAATTTATGAATCAAAAATAAAACATTTTTAAGAAAAAATACCAGAGTTCGACAAAAAATTATTTATACGTCCTTGGAATTAAAAAAATAAATTAATGAAATCGATTATGTGCTTACAGAGACGTAAAATTGAAGAAAGTAATTTAGAATTTTCAATTTAAACTCGGAATTTTGTTAAATTATCAAAATTTCTAGAAAATATTCTTCAGAAAATAATAATTAAGACACCTTAATTATTTTTACGTATTCATTTCTTTTATTTTTTTTTCATTTTGGTAATTAGTGAAAATAAAGAATAAAATCTAGTGACCTTAACATTATATAAATTTGACAAATAAAAACGTGAAACTTACCAAAGAAAAATTTCCTAATATCCATTTTAAGTTCACGTATTTAACTTATCACCGATCAATAGTCGACTTGTTGTCTAATTCTTAACTCCTACCATAATTATGATTTGTATTGTATTTCCTATGACAATTTGGCAATATGAAATATGAGCTAATATAATAAAGTAGATTAGGTACAAGAATATGTCCTTTGACTGCAATGCCGCTGCTGCACGTACGTGACGATTGAAGCATATATTGGGAAGCCTTGAGCTCATTGTCAATTTTTCTTAAAATACCTACATGGCGATTTTGCTTATCATAAATTTAGTAGTTAGCAATTTCGGAAATTATTTACATGCTTAAATATACAATCAACCATTTTTCTATTGATATTTCAATTCGTATCATCGTAAATTGTTTAGCGAATATTCATTTCAGGGGGGGGGGTCTGGACCTCTTGGACCCTCCCCATAGCTACGTGCCTGTGGTAAACACAATAGGAAATTCTGGGATATTATCATCCCTAATCACATTGTGTTATTTAGTTTTTTTATGTTCAATTCATTCGCAAAGGATCATTCTATTATGCCTTCAAAGCACCGCAAGTAGGATGCGATGAATCGCCTTCTTAAACAAGGATAGGTTTGTTTCTTTTGTTTGCTTGGTACTTATCTAGCACTTTCACCTCTATAACTTCACCTCTCATGGTAATTTTATCCCAAATTATATGTTAGTATGTAATAAATGTTAAGTTTTAAAGTTGACTTTTTATTAGCATGAATGCACCCAAATGATTCCGAATCTGCAAGGCAATTACAGGGCTTCGAACCGGAACTGAACCGAAAATCGAAAAAAACCCTTAATTTCGCCGGAACGAAAGCAAAAAAGCGGTTTATTTCGGTTCGTCGAATTTATATACTTAAAATAGTTTTTATTTTATACATAAGATTGCATTTTTTTTCAAAATTTTAAACAATTTCATACAACTTTTATCTCATCTTCATCTCTCATTTCTGATTAGATTAGATTAGAAACTCAAAATTCCCACATTTTCTAGAAAATATTGATTTTATTCTTAAAACTTCAACCCAAATTAAAATTTTAAGTTTTAACTTTAATCTTTTTTCAAGATTTTCGACTTTTTCTTGAAATTTGGACTTTTATCTTGAAATTACTCAAAAAATTTCTTTTCTTTCGTTAAAATTTCAAGTTTAAAAAAATTCCTCTGTTGTATCTTTGGAATAAAATAGTAGCTTGTTTTTTATTCAAGCTAGGAAAACTCGGTTTTCCTTGCAATTTGTTTGCAAATTTGGGTTTTTCAGGAAATTTTCTGGAAACATTTTTTAAAAAATTCCAAATTTACTTCTTTCTTTAATTTTCAATTTTCTTTTCCTAATTTGATATCTCTATTTTTTGAAGTTATTAGTCAAATTTTCGATTTTTCGTGATTTTTTTCCTTTAAATTCCACTTTGATTTTAGTATTCAATTTTTTTTTTCAAAATGCCAAATTTAAATTCCTGCTGCCGACTTCCTTAATCTTCAAAAAATTCCAGGATTTGATTTTTTCTCAACATTTTTGCTAAAACCTCACAGTTTCAAATTTAACTTAGAAATTTTTAAATTTCAATTCAAAATTTCAGCAAAAAATCCAACAGGATATTTCAATTTAAAGGCGGGACCTTGGCATTGAGGTCGAAATTTTTACAGTAACTTTGAAATGGTGACATGTTAGAAAATCTATAATTTAAACGTGCAATGACTTTGTTTACGTTAAAATACTAATTTTTATTTTCAAACTTTGATTTTTTTCTCAATATTTCGACTTTAGCCTCAAAACTGCGATTTGTTTAGAATTTAGAAGTCAAAATTGTGTATTCTCTTAAAATATTAGGTAATTGCTTTCGCTAAACTTCTGGCATAAAATCAAAGGTTCGGCCCTTTGCAAGTTCGGCCTTTTGCTCCTTGAATTTTTGTGTCAAAAATCCGTTGTAAAAATGTTAAATTTATTCACAAACTTTTTAGCTACAGCTAAAATTATTTTTAAAATTTTGTCTTTAAAACTGAATTTAGCGTTTATTTTTTTCGGAAAATGTGTAGTTGATCTTAAAATTTCAATTTTTTCATAGAAAATTTAAATTTAGAAATAATTGAAATTGCACATTTTGGGGAATTTTTTATTTTTATTCTTAAAT
This sequence comes from Dastarcus helophoroides, assembly GCA_028583605.1. Taxonomy (NCBI): domain Eukaryota; kingdom Metazoa; phylum Arthropoda; class Insecta; order Coleoptera; family Bothrideridae; genus Dastarcus; species Dastarcus helophoroides. Next base: position 20,749,568 of record CM053336.1, read on the forward strand.
CTTAGCAGAAGTTAAATATCAAAGGCAAAAGTGCTAATTTTAATTTAAAAATTTTATGTTATTTTTTATTTTGAATATTAATTCAAAATCTCGAAAGAATAGCAAAATTTAAAGAAAAAATACCACAAATGTCCAGGTTTTGAGGAAAAACAAACTAAATTTATAACAAACAATTTTTCAAAATTAATCTCAAAATGTCGAGTTCTGAATATTTTGAGTTTTTTCGAAATAAAAGTCGAAAATTCCAAATTTAAACTTATATTTGTCATTATAATCATAGGTCTCAACTCATAATTTCGAGAAAAATATCTATAATTAAAGAATAAAAGTCAACATGTCAATAAAAAGGGTTAGGAGGTTGCCAGAGAAAGACTAAATTTTGTTTAAAGTCAAAATTTTAGATAATAATAACAATAAAAAGTACATACAAATTTAAATTTAAAACTTCAAACGAAAAAAGCTGAAATATCGAAAAACGGTAAATACATTAAACAAAACTTTCTAAAAAATCTTACTTTTCAGCTTTTAGCAATATTTCCAGAAAAAAAATCGAATATTTGGGTTTAAAGTAAAGACTTCTAAAGGGTTGAAATTTTAGAAACTCTTTTTTTAAATGAATTTGAAGTTCTTTGTTTGAAATTGTGACGCTTCCGCAAAATCTTAATTCAAACCTTTTTATTTTATAATTTTTGGTCTTTTTGATTTTCAGTTATTTTTTAAATTGATCTTTTTAATCAAACGTCCTAGAAAATAAAGTCGATACAGTAAAAATCAATTTTATTAGATAAGGCGAGTCAAAGTCAAAACTTCGATGGAAAACCAAAATTATGAAAAAAAAAGGTCTTTCAAATTTTTGATTTTAATCGCCAAAGCGTTTTCAACTCTAGAGTATAAAATTTAAGATTTTTATAAAAATTGCGAGTTTAAATTTGAAATATCTAACCCGAAAGTGCGATTTAGATTTTTATAAACTTTAGGTTTTTTTTAAATTTGAACTCAAACTAAACTCAAAATCCAGAGTTTCAACATGAAATTTTTAAACTTGAAACGTAGAAAATATTTTTCTTCAAATTTAGGCAAGGTCGGAGTAGTTTCGTGTTGTAATATTAAAGAAAAAAAGACATCACATTTTGTAAATTATGTTCAAAAATCAATCTTTAATTCGAAAAACTTTTACATATCAAAAAAATCACCCGGAACTGAACCCAAAACCAAAAACTGGAAAAAACCGTAATTTTTGTGGGAACGAAAACCGAAACTGAACCGATATAATTTTTTTGCCGGAATGAAAACCGAAAACCGGAACAAAAAAATAGCGGTTCGACGCCCTGGGCAATTACGAAGCGTATCGCACCATAATCAATTTTCTATACGATATAAAAAAAAACCTGTAATTAATCCAATAGGGGTTTACCCCGCATCGATCGATAAAACGTTTAATTTCTCTTTATGTTTCAGATCCTTTTTTATCCTTTTAAGTTAAGTATTTTCTTTATCGTAATTTTAAAATTTATTCGTTTATTTAGTTGGATTTTACGATTGGCCTCCCAGGACCATCCTGGAAAAAAATGATAGCTACGCCAATGCTCAGAAATTAAAACCACAGAGTTCTACTAAAAACATCGATTTGTGACTATTACTACTCTGCGTTTGTAGACTACTCAGTGACAAATCACTTAAGGGCGTAATCATTTATTGCATTATGTAACATTCTAGCTCTCATTAAAAAATTTCAAATAAACGAACAGTACCGCTCAATGGGAGGTTTTAAATTTGATGAAGTGATAATAACACAAAAGATAGTCAGACATCAACTAAATGATCCTATTGTTGGGAACACTGTCAGCTAATTTTGAAAATTTGAAATGTCAAACATAAATGTCATCCGAACACCAAAAGCTCATCTTTCTCTTCAAATAGGATATAGTTTCTATGGCCGGAATAGTGCCCCTCAAAAATAGCAAAAACTTTAAAAACGATTGTTCGGTTGACAGTTTTAAGAATTCCATCTAAATAAGCTTTCATTAAACATCATTATTTAAAGCTAACATCATCAACATAAAGGTATCAGTGAATTGACAATGGAAGTCTTGGAGGCCTAAGAAAATTATTTTTAGAATCTGACTTTGGACAGTTTCACACAAATGGCTAACGTGGAGTTTGTAACTTGGTTGAACAACGTTTTGAAAGACTTGAACACAGATGAAAATGTCTTTGGTTCATACATCCTCGGAATTCTAGATAGTGATGACACTTTAGAAGAAAAAGTGGATGCTTTGGAAGGCATTTTATCCGAAATTGTGGAAAATGTAAGTATTTACTTTAGCATATCTATTATTGTAACTTCAGTTGATTACAGGAAGCCAACATTAACACTATTAAAGACAATATAATCGAAAAATGGAAATGTTCACAAAAGACTAAAGCACCAGATCAAATAAAGCAAGATGTCGACGACAAACTGGTCAAATTGTTGGAATCACAAGCTTTGACCACTACGAAACAAAGGACCTACACAGAGGAAGAGAAAAAGGTTAGGGAAGCTATTCTGGCCCAATACAGTCAAATGACTGATGATGAGGAAGAAAATGATCAAGAACATGGTGGTTCGGATCAGAAATCAAACAATTTGGAAAAAAATTGCAATGCTCAAGTAGTGCAAGAAGCAGAGAAGGCCAAAAGGGAGCAATCTCGGCTAGACAGTCAGAAAAAGAAAGAAAAGGATAAAGAAGATCGGTAGGCTTGCAGTTTCAATTAATTTATGGGGAAACCCCCGGGAATATCGTTCAGGAGGGTAAATTCGTTGTCAAATAAACAGCCAATAGTCAGTTTTTGTTGCAAAAATAGTTCGTGGTATGGCTCATATAATAATTTGTTGGTAAAATTGACGATATTGATCAATAAGATTTTTTTATTTTTTTTACACTTTTGGTGTCCCGCTGAATATTACTCTTTAGTAAGTTTTAGTTAAATTGATATATGCCCTATCATTGCGACTAGGAAAAATGTTTGGTTAGCTATATTGGGTTTTTTATTTTAGTTTATATTTATGTGGTTGATATTCCCCAGGGGTCCCCTACTTCTAAACCAGTACATCTTAATAACTTGCAGGCCGATTTTACAATATAATTTGCCTCTTGTTTGGACTTGTTCCTTGGCATAATAATTGACATGGGCCCGTTCGAGCAAAGTTTGTTTCAAGATTTCACGTTTTAAACAAGTTTTAATTATTTTTGTAAAATTTTAATTCTAAATTCATAATTCCAATTTTTGTTCTTGAAATTTTAATTTTGAATCTTAAATTGCAAATTTAACATACAATTTTATTATTTTTATAGATTTTGAGTTTTTTTCTATATTACTAATTTTTTCTTTAAATTTCTAGTTTGAATGGCCTTTTTCTCTCGTCAAATTTCAGCTTTTTCTAGAAATATTTTTAGGCTCAGGGCTCTCCAAAAAATGTAATGAACCTTTCTTGAAATTTGACTTAATTTCATAAAACTCAAAGTTTACAATTTTAGATTTTATTTTTTAATATTTTTTCAAATTTAGAAATTAGAATATGTTTCTTTTAAAAAACTCAAAATTTTCGATTTTCTAACAATTCAGATTTTTTTTCCAAATTTTAGCGTTCAATTCCGAAGTATTGATTTTTCTGTTGAACTTTTTTTTTTTGTTTAAATTATGGCTTATTTCTCGAAACATTGAAATATTTTTCAAGATTTTTATTTTTACTTTTCTCTAAATTCTGATTTGAATTTCTGAATTTTAATTTTTGTTTAAATATTTTGACGATTTGTGTTCAATCCTTACTAATATATAAATACGAAAGTGTGTTTGTCTGTCTGTTTGTCCGCTTCAGTGTTGTCAGATCTCGCGCACTTTTTCGATTTTCTACTCTCGCGCATATAGCACGACACATTTTCTACGTAAATAAATGCAAAGCTTGGTAATGACACAACGGCATCGTCATGTAACGACGGGGGTTCATTTATTTTAAAAATCGAAATTTTGAGAAAAATCCAATTTTTCAGAGTAGTGAAAATTTGCAAAAAGAGTTGAATTTTTAAATTTTTCAAATAAAAATCCAGTTTACTATATATAACAGTCGAAATTTCGAGAAAAAGTCGATTTTTTTTAAAAAGTGGATATTTTTAACAAAAAATTGAAATATTGACAAAAATGTACATTCTGAAAGTCATAATGTCTTAAGAAAAATGCCGAAATTTGATGACAAACGATTAAGATTTTCAGAAAAGTGAAAATTTTGAAAAATGTTTGAAAAAAATCGACATATTTAGAATAATCCAATTTTTGAAAATAGTGGACATTTTCAAAAAAGACGAATTTTTCAAATGAAAATACCATTTACTACATAAAGTCGAAATTTCGAAAAAAAGTAAAAATTCTTGATATTTTTTCCGCTTTTTTTATTAGGATTTGAATATTTTATTTAAAATCACGTTACGTAGTTTTGATTAAATCAATTTTTTTTTAAATCCTGATAGATACAATTTCGATATTCATCATTTTCTTTAAATTCAAATTAGTTGGAAATTTTCGAAATTTTAATTAGAAATCGACTTTTTTCTCGAAATGTCAACGTTTTTTTTTGGTACAAATAAGGGTTTTATTTTTGGATTGTCTTCTCAAAATGTTTCTGCACGAGGGACCAAATATTTTATGAACTTTGCGTAATTTCGTTTTTCGAAAGTTCCATTTTAATTTTTAAACAGAGCTTATTCTTAAAATTATGAGCTCATCTCAATTTTTTTTAATAATTTCTGGGTTTCCACTGCAATTTTCAAACATTTCATATTTATACTAACCTTTTAATTCCTATTTTATTTAGAAATTGTGATAGTTACTATGAAATTTGGAAATTCAAATATCGACCTAGTTTGTAAAAGAATGTATCTGCTTTTTATGGTTATACTGAATCTATCTTATTTTTCAGAGAAAAACAAAAACAATTAAAGGAGGAAAAGAAGGAAAAACGTAAAACTCAAAAGGGGGAAAGAAGACGGTAGCATAGCAATTTCATTTGGACACATAATTATCAAAAATTGGTATTGACTGTACATATATTACAATAGAATTTGAAAAAAATAGCTTCGTCTTTTCATCCTTAGTTTTCATCAAGTCCAATTGCTGTCGAGTACTGTTGACGAACCTTTGTCATAATTTAATATGCAATTAGAGGTGTCCACTTTGAAAGAAAATACAGCAAAGTTTGTATTTGATATAATACACGATGTTGTTTCGATACATCAATTCCCTAAAATCGATGTTTTTAAACGTCCAATACTTTAAGCCAGTGTTTCCTAACAGCGCCCAACAAATTTCTGACAACCTAAAAAAAAATGTCCTCATGGCTGCCCCTCCGCTAATTTTGATGACAAAAAAAAGGTTATTATTCATTTCTGAATTTTATCGTCTCAAATTTTGGCGACACACCTGAAATCTTCCAACAACACACTATCGATGTATCATATGAAAATACCTCAATACTTTCCGATATTTCTTTGCTTTGCCAAACATCAAACACTATTTGATGTTTTTAATGGAAACATCGAATAATTTTGAAACATCAATGTAATCAAATATCTCCAATGAATATGGTTAAATTTGTAACTGTGTCATTTGTAAAACATAATTAATTTTTCTGCGCGATTAATAAAGCTGGCCTAGTAAGGAATCTGAGATTAAGTTTCCAATTCAGAATTCCATCACTGGTCACACATTTACAGATTCCTGATTCGCTTTGATGTTTCCTATGGAATGCGTTCATTTGAGGTCCAAATCGAAATTCTGATTCAGAAAATAAACCAGGACTCCCATGTCTGTGTGTGCAGTGGTTCTAAAATAATTTTTCTTATGGGGGAGACATTTTGTAGAAAAAATGGACATATTTAATTACATACTGATTTTAGAAGGTAAGGTAATAAAATTCGCATTTACGTCTTTTGTTTTATTTGAGTTGTTGAACTTTGAGAGTTAAAATAAATAAACAGTACAGCAGCGGATATTCGTGCCTCTAGCTCTTGTTGATTAAGATCGTGGGACCATTCTACTCTTCCCCAGTGTCCTAGCTGATATTCTTCCTCCAAACGAGACAGCAAAGCTGCCTTATTTGGAGTCAGGTATTTGTCAACACATGCCATGGTCAAAATCGGAGATTTTAGCGTATCGATACCGAAAATGAAACCTGGAAAAGTAATAAACTTTTAACGCCAACTTACACAAGATGAGTGAAAACAGTACCGTGAATCGCTGCAAAGTTGTGCGATAGTAAATACTTTGATATCACATTTTTATCCTCTTGCGTTACGACGGGGCCTTCCATATTTGTTGATTTTTGTAAATTAACGCTATATCTTTTATTGAACCAGTCTATCACTGGGTCCCAATGTGCTGCTTGAAATGCATATAAATCTTCATCTTCCTAAATAAAAACAAAGTTGTAGTGAAAGAAAAAGGTTACGACAATGATACATACATTGGCATGAAATAGTATAGTATCTGTATCAAGATAATTTGTAATATAATTAACCATATCAAATTTGGTCAATTTGTTTGGATTATCAATTACGGTGTTACATAACTGCGTCTACAAACCAAAATAGTACTTAAAACGTAAGAAGATATTATTATTATTAGAAATGCTTACAATATGCATTCTACTTTGATTAATTATATCCCTCTGAGAATCCCACTCGGTGGCTACTGCAAGAACTAAAGGCTCTGATTCTACAGTAAAGAGGTTTCCACTTGGAGTTTTTAACCTTCGTTGGTCTAATATTACCTCATACTTATTATCATTTTTAACAATATTCGTATTTTTGTAAAACCTTTTACGTACAGCTACAAATAACAAACGTAAAACAACTCGTTACTTGTTGGTTTAGCCACTTACCGTACTTGCGAATTATTTCATTACTTTTGAATGTTTTTAAAAGCTGCCTTCCCATGTTGAAGGAAAGCCTGTTGGAGTACATTATTTACTTTCTTTTCATGGAAGTTGGTAATAACTAATAATCCTATAAAAAAAATAGTAATAACATTACCTGAAATTTAAAAACAATCTTTCGTACTTATAGGTTAGGTTGTAATAATGTGAGGTTACCTCCACAAAGTTTGTGACAGCTGCATTCACCTTTCCTAACAATATTGACAGTTGGCAGTAAGATGCGTTCAGTATTTTTTATTTTTAATTACCAAAATTTCGTCTTTTTTTCTCTAAATTTCGGGATTAGAGTTGAAATTTCGAGAAAAAAGTCAAAATTTCTAAAAATAATTTTTTTTAAATTCATATCCCTTCTACGCTTTCGTAGTCCTTTTTACACCTTCGTAGTTTTCTCAAAATTTAAATATTTTTCTCGAAATTCGGAGTTTAGGCGTGAAATTTTTAAACTTCAAATTTTGAATATAAATGAGAAGCTAAATGTCAAACCTTGGATTAAAAAAATTTCTCAGAATTTCGAATTTAACCTCGAACATTTTTCTGGAATGTGCCACAGTTATCTTAAAAATTCTTACCTTTGATCGAAATCCCGGGTTCACAAGTTGAAATTTCAAGAAAAATTCAAATATTCGCATTCGATTTAAAATCGAAATTTATGATTTGACATTCCGACTTTTACGCTCGACAACCGCAGCATGAATTTACAAACTGAAATAAGATTCGCTTTTATACAGGGTAATAAAGTAGGGAAGCTTTTGTAATGGAAAGAAAAGTATACTTTTTAAGTGCTTTCCAGTCGAATTGTAATTGTTTTTTTTAAGTACAATCTATGGCAAAGGATAACTCTATACATTTAAAGTGTCCTGAAAGCTAAACAAAATTGCATTTGATTTATTTTTTTGCTACCATCTTCCCCAGATATAAAGGGCATGGAACCACTACTGGTAGTAGCTACGTAATTGTGCTGGCCTATTTCCCAAATAGCTAAAGGCCATCAAGAAAGAGAAATAAGCACAATGTTTTGATTGTCAAAATGACAGCTAACCTAATTGTTTACTGATCAAAACTTGAAACGTGATTTTTGACAATTTGTGGGATTAAACAAATTCTGATTTTTTTGATTCTGCCTAAATGGGAAAGAAACATAAAAGTAACGTTAATTTAGGACGTTCTTTAATTAAGGATAGATTTGGTTCTGCGAAAGGAAGGAAATATGTTTCAGATAATTCTATGGTGTGTTGCTTAGAACTTTAACTTAGGCTCAGGGCCATATTTTTAAATTTCTTCTTACAGTTACACACTACTGAAGTGCAAGATGGCTATGACTGGGGTAGATTAAATTTACAATCAGTTACAGAGGAATCGTCATTCCAAGAATTCCTGTCTACAGCCGAGTTGGCAGGAACAGAATTCCAAGCTGAGAAGCTGAATATAAAGTTTATTAATCCTCAATCTAATGTAGGTTTATTAACAAAAGATGAAATAAAAAAAGTTAAGAGTTCACAATCTAAACATAGGAGTCTTCTGAGGATTCCTAGAAGGTAAGTTACATTCTAGTACTTCTAGTGATGTGTTTGCCATGCAAATTTTGGGTTTAAACAAGAAATTTAATTGTCAAATTTCGAGAAAAACTACGCGGCAAAATATCAACATTATAATCAGAAATTTTGACTTTTTTCCACTAAAATGACTAAAATGTTAAATGAGCTGGAACATGACGAGTCCGAAATTTAATTACAGTTTAGACAGGTTTCCTTTTTGTAGAAGAATCTGTGTATGATGGAAAGCAAACGGCACTGTCAAACTATTTTGTGATAGACAGAATTTGATTTTATGGAGGGTTCACTTGGGCAGATTTGGCTGTATTTGAACATTTCTCATTTGTTTTTGTATTTAAGTATAATCCACTTGTAAAGGGTGATGTTTTTTCTTCAAATTTCGACATGTTTCTCAACATTTTTAGATTAATTTTTTTCTAAAATTTTCGCTTTGGAATCGAAATTTCAGGTTCAACCTTAAAATTTTGAATAAAAAAATTGCAATTTCAAATTTGAAATTGAAATTTCAGCTTTCAATTCGAAATTTCAGCGGTAGACCTAAAATTATAAAAAATAAAGTTAAAAATTTTCCTTTGAAACTGAAAATTTGCGACTGAGTTTTGAAATTTCTAAAAATAAATAATTTGAAATTCAAGGTAAATTTAAAAATTTAATTTTTTTGCTAAATTTGAACATTTTCCCCGAAATATTAAATCTCAATTTTAACAGAAGGTCGTACTTTCTTTACTAAAATATTCTATATTCTTAATTTTTTTGAAAATATTTTTTCATCATATTTGTGCTCGTTACTCAAAACTTTAGATTTAATATTTTCTTTCTAAAATGTTGGCTTCGAACTCGAAATTCGGAGCTTAAATCCAAAATTTCGCTTAAAAAAAATTGAAACCACAAATTGAAATTGAAATTTCACTTTTAATCGCAAAATTTCGTTAAAATTTAAACGTTTTCCAGAATTTTCATAAAAGAAGTCGCAATTACAAGTTTAAAATTAAACTTTCAAATCTCGGAATTCGAGTGAAGTTAAAAATTGCGCTCAAAATGTTGAAAGATCGACTTTAGTGCGACATTGCAGAATTTTCTAATTTAGAGACAGAATTTCAAGAAAAAATCGAAATGTGGAGATGTTACTTCTTTAAACCTAAGATATACTATATTTATTACAATGAATTTTAATTTTACCATATGTCAGAGGTGATAGATTTGATATTGGGTTCAAGCTGGAGATGTCTCTCTGGATTATAATCCACAATTAATTTTAGGCCAAAATGGGACGCTTCAACGACACCAGCTGAGCTCGATCAGAATGAAAAAGAACATTTCCTGGAGTGGCGAAGAAGTTTAGCTCAATTACAAGAAGAGGAAGGTATCCTGTTGACTCCTTACGAAAAAAACTTGGAATTCTGGCGCCAACTTTGGAGAGTCATCGAGAGAAGCGACGTTATCGTACAGATAGTCGATGCGCGAAATCCACTGTTGTTCAGATGCGAAGACGTCGAGAAGTACGTTAAGGAAGTATCAGAATACAAAATCAATTTGCTTCTCATCAACAAAGCGGATTTTTTGACCGAAGACCAGAGACGAACTTGGTGCGAATACTTCACTTCAATTGGGGTGAACGCGGTGTTTTTTTCAGCCGTGCTTAGTGATAACACAAACGAGGACAATTTAAGTGAAGAAGATGGTGAGGTCGAAAATGAAAGTGCCGAGTTGAGCGACGTAGAAGAGGAAAATGAAGGAAAACCGGAGAAAGAAAGCCAAGAAAACGCGAAAAATGAAGATGATTCAGCTTCAACTGAAGCGAAGATCATCGAAGGTGAAGACTTAGGCGCTCTTAAAAACTCTATAAAAGATTTGGAAGAAGCTGTCAATAAAACAGCCGAACGCCTCGAGGAAATAACCAGTAGAATAGCAGCAGCTGGTGAAGTTGTTACGGAAGTCGACTCCGGAAAATTCAAAAATTCCAGCAAGATCTATTATATAGAAGAACTGATTGACTTATTCCGTTCAATTCATCAGGGGCCCAAAGTGACCAATGGAGTGCAAACCATCGGCTTGATCGGGTACCCCAATGTTGGAAAAAGTTCCACGATTAACGCTTTATTGGAGGAGAAGAAAGTTTCCGTTTCTGCGACTCCAGGTAAAACGAAACACTTTCAGACGTTGTATTTGGACCAAGATCTGCTGCTCTGCGATTGTCCGGGATTGGTTATGCCCTCGTTTGTCTTCAGTAAGGCTGAAATGATATTAAATGGTGTTCTACCCATCGATCAGATGCGGGACTATGTACCACCAGTCAATTTGGTCTGTAGCTTGATACCAAAGCGGGTTTTTGAGGACATGTATGGAATTATGCTTCCGCAGCCAATGGAAGGGGAAGATCCCAATCGACCTCCTACGTTTGAAGAATTATTAAATGCTTACGGATGTAAGTAGCTTTTGAAACCTTTTATTGCAAGTATAGTTTTATAAAGTACCAAGAATTTTCTTCAGGGGTGGCTCAGCTGTCAATGAAATACACGAATAAATTAAATGCTCTTTTTGATTCCCCATCGAAACGCCAAGATTAAAATGAAAATTTAACTAAAGTACCTTGAGATTTATAAAAAAATCGGGAGGAAAAGGTTATATTTCGGGATTAATTAAAAGTCAAAATTTTAAAAGAAATAGTAAAATGTCCGCAAAATGTAGATATTTTGGGATTAAAGTCGAAAATTTGACAAAGAATTCGAAATGATGAAATGAAAACTTGTTGAAGCATTAGAAAAGGTCAGACTCCGAAAAATGTCGAATTCATGGTTTTGAATTAAAGTCACTACGTGTAGGTGTGCTGGTTGTGCGTCGCACAAGGGCGGCTAATCAAGAGAAGCGGCACTGACTGTCTATGCCCGGGTTTCCAATTTTTTCCTCTGATAGGAACCTTTCTTAAATTTTGAACTCCACATTTTCAAACTAATATGAACATTTTAAGAAAAAACTTCATATTTACAAGGAAAATACCACGAAATTTCGGGTTGGCTGTTTTAGTTTTTAACTCGTTAAAATTAGTTTATAATTCGTTAAAAATTAAATATTTTCAGCTGAAATATTAGTTAAAATATTTACTAATTACAACCCTAAAGTTTAATTTTGAGAAAAGAGTCAACTAAATTTATTAAAAGGTTTTTTTGAGCAGATTCATCTGTTTCTAAAAACTTTGAAATTTTAGAAGAAAAAAATCAAAATTTTGGGAATATTTGTTACAATATTTCGGACACTTTGAAGTCTTTTTTTCAAAACTTTTTTGCTTTTTCCTGAATTGGGAGTTAGAACTTGCAGATTTATTCCTAAAATTTTGATTTAAAAATTTTGAGTTTTTTCATTCGAAATTTCGACTTTGTTCTAAAAGTTCGATTTCTTTTGTAATCTTTCCTTTTGATTTAAAATTCTGTAGTTTTTCTTTAATTTCCTTAGTAACTTTTAAACTTGAAAATCAAAAAATTGTTGTACAAATTTAGTTTTATCTAGAAGCTATCATTATTTTCGTAATCGATTTTTTATAGACAAGTGGCAATTTTTTGGTTTTTGGTTTTGTTTTCGAAATTTTAACTTTCTCTCAAAATTCCAGTATTAAAATTTCGTTTTTCTCTTCACATTTCCACTTTCATTACGAAATCTGCACTTTCTAGATATTTTGGATCTTTGAGCGAAATTTCGAAAAAAAAAATCAAATTTTCCATATTTAAAGCCAAGAGCTGTATATAAATTTCGAATTTTTCTCTTTATCCTTCAACTCGAAATTTCGTGCAGGTTATTTGAATTGTTTAAAAATTTCAAAATTAAACTGGAAAATTCTACATTCTCTTTTTGGTAACAATTCCAAGTTTCTTCGTTGAACGAAAATTCGAAAAAAAAGAAGATTAATGTTTTTTTATATAATTGTTTTTAAATCTTGTCTTCTGGGTTTTAAAACCATCCTTTGTTTACTGTTATTTGTTAAAAATTTACAATTTTAAAAGTCGAATACTTGAATTTAAAACTCGGAATTTCACCATTAAAAGCAAAATTTCTGTAATAAACCTCAAACCAGACATTTATTTGTAATTTTTTTGCTACTGAAGTTTTTCTTTTGCAGATTTTGAGTTTTTCAAAAATTTACACCTCATTAGAAAATTTTATATTTATTTCAAAATGTATTCTTTTTCTAGAAATTGTTTACTTGTTTTGGAAAATTTTAAATTAAAAAAAACTAAATTACGATTGATTCCTGGTATATGGACCTTCTTTTCAAATTATCTGCTTCCAATTTCAAAATTTGGGAATTTGTTAAATTTCCACTTTTTTGTAGTTTTGCTTTTAAATGTTCTCAAAATGTCGATCATTTTCTCAATGTTTATGTAGAAATGTACTTTTCTAACAAATTTTGACATTTCATAAAAGATAATCTCGAGGAAATTTGCTAATTTCTATAAAATAACTCGAGGAAATTTGCTAATTTCTATAAAATAACTCATTTTTTAAAACTGATTTAGAAATTACGAATTTATTCTAAAAAAATTATCTAATTATTTTAAATTTAAAGTCAAAAGTTTAAAAGTCGAAATATAAAAAAAAGAAAAGGAAATGTCCTGATTTATAAAATACCTTTTTTCAGAACGTGTCTTAAAATATTGAATTTGGTTTCGAAAGATATCGAAATTTTGGGAATCAAATGTTTTTTTAATGTTTCACCCTTTTTCTTGATTGCAATCAAAATTGGAAAGTTTTTCATAAAATTTAGACTTAAAATTGGAAATTCAAAAATTTTATCTGCAAATTTTGAGAAATAGTTGGGATTTCGAGAAAATTATTAGTTTAAGAAAAACTTTCAAAATGTAACTTTTTTTTGTTTTCTTTTCACTTAAAGCACGAAATTTTGACTTCAATTCTTATATTTTAGCTTTAGTTCCAGAATTTTAAGGGTAATCTTGAAATTATCTTGAATGCGATTAAAAAAAAAAGTTGAAATATCCAGAAATATTTGAAATGTCTGCAGAATAGTCGAAAGTTTGAGGGTAAAGATGATTGTAGAAGAAATTTAAAATTTCTAAGAAAAAGTCCATTTTAAGAAAAACTTGCTTCAGAGAATAAATTTCATTATTAAGTGTGGAAAAATTAATTTTCATAAAAAATTTTAAATTTCCACTTCAAATGCTTCAGAAAAGATGTTGGAAATTATATCAGAAAAATAGTTACAACTAAAACAATTTTTTATAGTAGAAATTTCAGGTTGCAAGAAAGGTGAAATTTCAAAATTAAAATTGTTAATCATTCATTTCTTGTGATTACGTATCCCGCTTTGAAAGTTAGAAATTAACTACGTCAAAAGAAAGAAAAACAAAAAGATTATTCTGCCGAATCAAAGAAAGACCCAACTTCAAAACCAAAATCCTTATTCTTGGAACTTCCATCGTAAACTTCTGATCCCGAAAAACTACGAATCTCAAGGTAAAGATGAAATTTGGAAAAAAAATTAAGAATTTTATTTTAAAAGTCCAATTATTTTCAAATTTGAAGCCAAAATTACGAATTTGAAGTCAAAGTGTTGAGGTTTGCTAAATGATAGATTTTAAGAAAAAAAAATGAGAAGTTTTGGAAAAAATGAGTTTTGAGAGGAGTCAAACATTTTTAAAATGTTTTTTTATTTTTATACTGTTTTCTTTTCCTTTTTTGACTTTAAGAACTGAAACATAAATTTTAAAGAAAGAGTATAGAATCGAAATTTTAATAAAAACACGATATTTTTCGGGAAATATCGGTTTTTTTTTTCTTTGAAACTCATGTCATGACATTTTTCAACTAGAAATTCGACATTTTTTCAAATTCTCACTTTTTTATGAATTTAGATTTTTCTCAAACCTTGCAACATAAATTTGAAATTCGAATCTTTTTTCTCGTAATTGCCAGTTTTTATCAAAAATTTGTTTTGTTGTCGAAATTTTGTGATTTTATTTGAATTTGAAAGGGGCGTTTTCACCAAGGGCGGCTGACCTGCAAAGAACATTTTATTGTTATTAAATTTCAGGAAAAAATAAATTAGGATTTTTCTTTTTTCAAATATTCCTTTTAATGACGTGCTTGATTTTCTATTTATTGCTAAATTTCTATTTCAGATAATCGAGGATTTATGACTTCTAATGGTCAACCTGATATGGCTAGATCCTCTAGGTACATTCTTAAAGATTATATGAATGGAAAATTGCTCTATTGTCATGCGCCACCAAAGGTAGAACAAGAACAATATCATACATGGCCTGAAAGGCAAAAAGCTCCAGTCTCCAACAGAATTTTGCCTCCTAGTGCATCAAGGGCTGTTAAGGTATTGTTACGGGCTTTATCGGTTCGAATTGATTATCATGTGTGAATAATACCCAATTTATTACCAAATGAACTCGGCACACTTCAACTGAGCAGTAACTCACTACTTATTTACTAATTACTAAGCCACTAACTACACTGACTTATTCGAGGGAAAGCTGACCGCCTTTTATAGTTTTGGCTCCCGGCTTCTAGAACTTTTCGGCAGATAAGGCTTATCGTTTGCCGAAATTTCTGGAACGCTTATCTGCCATTTTTTCGTTATCGCGGCCGCTTTTCCCTTATCAGATCCTTCTAGAAACTTTTTTTTATTTACTAAATTATACAATTCTATTCTAAATTCTATTCCATCTATTTACACTGCGTTACAGTATGTACTTTTGTCAAATTTGGTTCATTAACAGTTTACAATCCAAATATTTTGTACAAATCAAATTATGCCACACTGCTATCATTTCTTAGAAAATTCTATTTAAAATAACAAACTTTTTTCACACATTTTATTTAAATCACTGGAGAGGGGGATAGAAGGCTAATTTTAAGAGGATATTTAACTATTTTGATGGGTATTTATTGGTTTTTTTAATTTTTATTGACATTTTTCAGCCTAACAGATTAACCACCGAAGATGTGGATGACATGTTCTTCAAAAATAAATCTCATGGTGTACATGTAAAAGGAAGTGTAGCATATTGCAATGCAGGGCCCAACTCCATCAAAGGGTAATTTTTTTTTTTGTTTTACTTTTGGTGCTATCATCAACAACTAAAAAATGAAGAAATTTCTTTAATTTTGTACTATTAGGCTGACTGCTTACAAAATCTTGGATAAATTTTCAATTAGGAACTCAGGTTTAAGCATCGGAATGAAGTATTTCTATAAAATGTTAGAAATCCGTGCAATGCAATCAGTGATTGAATTCTAAATCTGTACGTGGTACATCCTTGAAGACGAAGTTTGCAGAATGACGTCAAATTTGGGGATGAAAAATAAAAAAATCTACCGTTTTCTCTAAATCTTGACTCTTGCTATAAAAATTACTTATTACTTTCATTAAATGCAGAATAAAACCTGAAAGTGGTTTGTGTTCTTTTATTATTGTAATTGGCTTAAAGCTTTTGTAATGTAATTAAAAACAACATTTTTATGAATATTATTTTTAGATCCGAGCCGGGCATTAATCCTGAAAAGCCATGGAAGAAGATTAACAAGCATGCCAATAAAAATAAAAGAGTAAAGTTGCGAAAATTGTATGTTCATTTAGACAAACACTGATTTACAATGTATATGTATATTTCAATAAAATTAAAATAATTAAAAACTTAATTGGAAGATCATTTAACCAATCATTATACAAATAAAAGTCAATTATAAATAACAATGCAGGTTAGTATGAAAATATATAATCTATTTTTTTTGCATCAATTAAACACTATACTGTGTAGAATGGGCCGCTGACACTTCTCCTCGAAAGTATGCAACACTTCTTCAATTTCGTTATCAAGGTCGTCAACTTTGGCCAACTGAAAAGCAAATAAATGTAAACGACATTAAAATCGAATTTAGAAAGTAAACATTTACCATCAAACACATATCACTAATCAAAAAAGCTCCTATGGTTGCTTCTTCTAAGTTATCTTGAATATCAATATTAATCACATGCACTATTGAATTCTCCGAAGGTGTTTGATTTTCCATAAATTCTAAAACTTGATCGTACACTCTCTCCTCACAAGTTATAAGGATATCAAACTTCTCTTTCGCCTCCTGAAACTTCTCAGGGTGGCTCTTAATTCGCCTATTTCTATCTAAAGTATGCAGTAAACCGTTTTGTGTATATCTAGAAGTGGGATAAGGAAACTACATCTGAAATAACTAAATATTATGAAGTTGACCTGTAAAAGGATACAAAGTTTTGTCTTTTACTAGAAGATCGTTATAAATGTCTTCGTATGACGTCCCAAAATCGTAAACGTTTGGTTTATCTGCCGCCGAACCCGGAATTTTCACCTTTTCCCCAGTACCATAGGACCTGACAAGGAAGCCCTTTTTCGCCAAAAAGGCGTGAGCCTCCATGCTTCTGTTCATGTTGCTGGAACATATTACCGCTAACCTAAGATCACTAATTGGGGCCATAATGAACTCCGTGTAAAAATTATATCAACATTAAAGTGAGGTTATAAAACTGATGAAACGCATTCCAAAAAATAAAACATAATTAACTATGTGAACGAATATGTAAATAACGCTCAGACAACATGAATAAATTGGTCGATGTTTTTTTATTGTGAATATTCGAAAATTAAAATATCCCAGTGTCTGATTCTGCCACACAAAACAATTTTAATTTAATTCACAGAATAATAATATTAATGCCAAAACATAGCCAGTGTCACCAATATAATTTTTCTACGGAACACAGAAATTAAATAGTAGTTTATTTTAAAGTAATTGGCTAGGGGTCAATGCCGAAATCCAACAAGGTTTCACAATCTTCCAACTAATGTACCATTTTTTTGGAAGTTGCTGACCAAAAAAATTTAATCAAAATTTTCCCAACTTTCACTAAGTTTCACATTTTAATCTTTAAACTTTTTTTGATAAACTTAAAGTTGGTCTTAAAATGTTTGCTTTTTATTAAAATTTCATTCTTCAAAAACAAATTTAATTTTTGTAAGTATTAATTTACTTTTGAAATTTGATCAATTTTTTCACAAAACGCCGAGTTAACTTTTAAATTTTTAAACTCGAGGGTTCCGAAAACTTTATTATAAATTTTAAGAATAAAGTCATTTCTAGTAAAATATTTGAATTTTATTAATTAATTTCCAAACTTCGAGTTCGAGCTGCAAGTGAAATTTGGATCTTCTCGAAAAAATTCCAGATGGCAGTCGAAAATTTACGAACGTCTAAAAAGAGCCCCGATTAAAAAAAAATTTTCTCGAAATTCCAACTTTTTTTTCTATATTTCGATTTTAATCTCGGAATTCCGATTTTCCGACATTCTGAGATTAAAGTCGAAATTTCAAATTTTATCTCAAAATTTCGAGAAAAAGACGAAATTTTGGTAATTAAAAATAGAAATTGCTGAACGCACCCTACTGCCAACTGTCAATATTGTTTGAAAAGGGAAGTGGTGGGATGCAGCTGTCATCTGCTTAACTCAACCATGGAGTATATAAATTTCGACTTTAATCACGAGATGGACAAAATTTTTGAAACATCGATATTGATTTGATGTATCGAAAAACATATATCGATATGTTTCAATACATCGGTAAATATATTTCTATATTTAATGTATCAATGTATCGTACAAATACGATGTCTAGCAATAATGTCACACCACATCATGAGGCTATATTTTAGATTAATTTCCCAAAATAAATTCCACCTGCGGAATTTCAAAATTACACCCTTACCCGATATCGTGATACATCGAAAATAAATATATTGATACCCTTTCGATACATCGGAACAAAAGTATCGATGCAAAAATATCGAACATCGAATGTTTTCGATACATCGATGCATGTTTTTTTTAATCTCGAAATTTCGAGAAAAAAAGTCGTAACTCGTAAAAAAAAAATTAATCGAAGTCCTTTTATGCTTTCCTAAAAATTCGAGAAATATAATCGTAACTTTAAGAATTTTTTTTATACAAATTACAAGTTCTTTATTATTAAGCTTCTTATCAAAATTTCGATTGAAGGCCTGGATTTATTTTGGTTATTTTCTAAAATTTCGATTTAAAATTCGAAATTTTAACTTGTTTTCTTAAAATTTCGACTTCAGCCCCTAATTTGCCTAATAACGAATTTTCTTGAAATGTTATATTACAATTCAATTTTTATCATTCAGCTTTAACGTTTTTTTAATCAAAATTTGCACTTTTTTGTTGAGGTTTTAAATTTGAAAATTTCCTTACGTATATTGCTTATAAACAAGAATTACTGCTCATATTTGCTAAATTTTAATTTCGATCGAAATCGGGCAAAATAAACCAATTCCTCGGAGTATTTTCGAAAAATCTGAATGTTCGAGAAAACCACTTAGAGGTCAGGTGGCAACACTGTGTCGAAGTAATGTCTCAATACTAGGATGTCGATTCGTTTTTAAAATAATCGATTTTTGGATCGATTCGAATCGTGCGTAAAAGAATCGATTCCCGATTAAATTAGATGCTGAAAGATCGATTTTCGAATTATCGCCTTGTTGGTAAAAATTTTAAAAATTTCTAATAACAGAAAAATTAAATGATAATGATGAATTGGCGTCATATCTCCTATATCAAAAATATCAACTTTAAGTGATAGAAAGGTTAAAATGTTGTGACAAAGCATTCAAAAAGGGAAATTACATAATAATTTACACGTAATGCAAAGCTTAAAGAAAATGGCGCCACCATTATGTCCAAATTGTGGTTGACAGTTGGGCCCATTTATTATATTCTATGGTTTATATGTTTTTTGTACATAATTGCAAGTTGACTAACTGAGATTATTGTTTACGATTGTGATTTTGTGTTTGTTATGGATTTTCAGTGTAATTTTAAAATAAATGGACAAAATAAATACGTTCATTTAACAATCCAAGAAATAAAATGTCAGTGACCAAACACACTAAAAACTGACAGAATAACAGTCTAGCGGAACAGACAATGATGGCGCCACATTTATCTTTCTTAGTCAGTCAACGACGTAATGAATGACAAGAAATGTTAATGCTGCCATCTGTTGGCTTATTAACGTAGCTATTGCTAGTAGATGAAAATGGAAAGTAACATAACGACATAAATACACTTACATACAAAAATGTTGTCATTAAAGTTACAGTGAGCTGCATGTAAGGAAAATCGATCCGATTCTTAGGATTTTTGAATCGTTCATTAGATCGATCTTGTATCTGAGATCGATCTAAAAAATCGACCTTGAGGCATGCAAAATCGATTTTTCGATTAGTCGATCTAGGATCGACATCCTTACTCAATATACCTCAAAAATAGTATAATATAATTACTTTTTTAGTCCTTAAAAGCTTTACGCGGACATAAAAGAAAAGATATGCAATGTGCCTTAAAAATATGGGCCCTTTTAGAAAATAAATGAAAAGATCTACTTTTTGAATGTCAAATAGAATGTTAGGATGACATATTTCGCAAGGTTTCGTGAGATCTGGAGGTCAGCTTTATCCAAAAAATGATCTGAATCAAGTGTCGGTATCAAGAGTAATTATTAATAAATTTAATACCATAAGAACATTATAAAACGTGACTGTGCGAGGTGAGATGGCGTTTGAGAGTTTGAGGTATTAGTTGATGTGTCCTTAATTTCAATTAACGAGTATTCATAGATAAGCCTTTATGAATAACATGTAAATTTTTCTTTTTTTAAATTATTGTAATGATTTGTATGGAAAAATGTGACACTTTTTAGAGAAAAATGGGCAAATATATTAATTATAGATTAAATAATATTAATATTTGCAGTAAAATAATGTCAATGTATTATTTAGTCATAGAATAAATAACCAAAGTTGTCAGCTGTTGGCCTTGTATCATTTAACCAGTTGGCAACATTGAACAATTTTATGTTTTGTTGTTTGTGAGTAAAACTGCGTCTTCTTGATAGTACGGTATTTAAGGCACATTTATGGGTTAATAATATAAATGTTAAGGATTTATGCTTTAATAATTACGATTAACACCACAATTTTCATGATTGCTTTCTGCATGGAAGGTCAAATAATTTGCTTAGTCATTTTCTTTGCTAAAGATTCATAATTAAACCAGTATTATTTATTATACTTTAATAATTGTAACAGCAGGGACTTAAACTAATTTTTATATGGTTGATCGATTACATTGTTGTTAAAAAGGTTGCTCTCGATTTTAAAAATAAGGCAATCTTTAATTTCTTCCTGTCATTCCCCGTTTTCATGACTCATGCTTCATGCTCTGCATAAATCAGTGTCGCCAACATCAGTGCCAACAACATTTAAACACATCGATGTATCGTTCGTAAACATCGATGGTAAAGTATAAAAAAGTATCCATACATCGTTTAGTTATGTTTTGTGGTTTAGCTTATAAGCGACATTTCAAAACTCGCTATATCGCTGTGCGACAGAATTAGCGCCATTTGTTGCACAGAATAAATATTTATTGGACAAGTGGCCACGCAATTTTGTAATTATTCACCTAACGGCAGCAGTGTATATTTAACAAATCTATGCTGAATTTGTATACCACAGCTCAGGTATACAAATTTGTTTGGAATTTCTGTTTCGTGTGGAATTACACATGTTGTACACCCTTAAATCTACCCCTGTTAATGAATATTATTGAAAATTTTGATTTTAATTTCACAACTTTATCTATATACTTAGAATGTTGGGCAATAAGAAAAGAAAGAAATTCTTGTCTTTGTCAAAATTTCTAGTTTTATCTTAAAATGTTTAGTTTATTTTTGAATTTTTATTTTTTCTAATTCGCACTTTAATTCTAAACTTCTTGAAAACTCTTTGAACGTTAAACTCAAAATTTTAAAAATTTTCATTTTTATCTTAAATATTATTAAAAAATGTTTAAATTTTCAATAAGAATTGGAAAAAAAGCTCAAATTTCAGGGAAAAAACTAAAATTTATAAAAATAAAATGTGGTTTAATACGAAATTTTAGGATAAATTCGAGATTTCCTAAGAAAACATGGAATTTTGATAAAACTTTCTAATTTCTAGTAGAAAGTATAGAAATTTTTTATTCAACAATTGACAACTTCTCAAATATTCTAAATTTGGGAATTGGGTTTGAATTTCTGTTTTGGTTTTTATTTGCAAACTTTTACTTTCGGTTCAGAAATTAATGTTTTTTAAAATGTTGATTTTTTTCTCTGGAAATTTTGACTTTTTTGTACGAAAAAATATAGAACTAAAAAAAGGCGAAAGTACCTAAAACAAAATTTTCTTTTAAAGAAAATTCAAGATTATACTCCAAATTTTGAGAAAAAAATTTTAACTTTCGAAAAAACCTAAGATTTATAAAAGTAGTTTGGAAAATCTTGGGAAAAAATTCAAAATTTTGAGGAAATTTTGAAATTACAAAAATATGCACTTTTTAAGTAATAATAATAAATAACACGTCTTAAGACTTTTTACTTAAACATTGAAAATTTGTAATTTGAAATTTGGGTCGACATTTTGAGAATTATGCTTTGGTTTTTATTAGAAGATTTTTATTTTTGACTTAAAAATTGGTCATTTTCTGAAAATATTTATCTTTTTTCTGACATTTTTAACCTTTTTCTATAGAAGAAAATTAAGATACGAAATGAAAAAAATTATAAGTCTGAAAAGAAGGATATTTAGATTAAAAAATTTGTTTGAAAGGTACTGAAAATTATACGATTTTTTTAATTATTTCGTTTTTTCTTTGCGTCTGAAAATTTAAAATAATAAATACCAATTAAATAATAAACAATTGTAAATTTAAAAAAAAAATTCAAAAATGTTTACTAAATTCAGTTTATGTTTTCGAATTTTAAAAGTTAATGCTCGAAATACGCGTAATAAAAATATCTAAATTACGAATTTTGACATAATTGTATTGTATAACTGCGACATACAAATTCAGCATCAATTTGTTAAATATACACTGCTGGGCATCGGGGGGTTATACCCTGTACACCCAAAAGTCGAATATTCAGTTTAAAGTCAATATTTTGTCTTTACGAAGGCTTCCACGGCACTCCATTTTCATTTTATAAAAATGTATCAATAATTATAATTTTATTTGAATTTTTTGACATTTTCAGAGGTTTGCACTAGTCTATCAAGCAAGTTCAGGGGTTTCCGATAAATTTAACCCAGCGGCAAACCAACTATGGCCCAAAGGCGATATTCTACTCCAAAGAAAAATCAACAAAAAAATAATTTATCTTTACCAAGCGGCAGTAAAGCCGAGAGCCCAAAACCTGTCCTAATTCGCAAAATTGCTGGTAGTTTATTTGAAGTATCAAAAAGTAACATATTTAGTTTGGAACCCCTCCACCATGATCACAATGAGTACAAGTCCGTAAAAAAGTTGATAACCAATTCCAATATAAAAGTGGAATATATAACTAAGATTTACAATAAATTTCTCGAAAGTGCTTATCATTTAAAAAAGCTCCAAAAACCAAAACATTTAAATGCAACGGCAAAGGAAATGTTGCTATTCCATGGCACCAAATTGGAAAACGTGGCAACTATTTGTAAATACAATTTTGACTGGCGCAAATCCGGCGAAAATACTGGACATAAATTCGGCAAAGGGGTGAGTTTTTCCACAAACGCCATGTACGCTTCCAATTACAGCGATGAAAAAGAAAACAGCGAAGTTATGTTTCTGGCTAAAGTTTTGGTGACGAAAGTTTGTAATGGCAAGAGCGACATGGCGATTGCGGATGTCGGAGCTGATACTGCCATAAAATCAGGTAATTATGTAGTCACTGTAAAGTTTGAGGATGCTGAATTTTATCCGGCCTATGTGTTGGGGTATCACTACAAACCTAGTTACGTTCCAAATAAAGGATATAGAAATAGGAGGAAAAGAGCTAAAACTAATTCCGCCCAATCTGTCCAATATGAAGATGTCGATAATAGTGATGATGAAGCCAAAGAAGAGGAAGATGATGGTGAAATCGAAGAAGAGGAATCTGAGGAATCTGATGATGAAGATGAAGATGAAGATATGGAAGAGGAATCCGTCGATGAAGCCATGGAAGTTGAAGACGAATATGACGAGTCTGATGAAGAGGAAGAAGACTGCAGCGATAACGACAACAGTTATGATGATTACAGTGAAGATTATTCCAGTGAAGATGATTAAAGTTTGAATTTATTAAATCTAATACGCAACTGTTTAAACCTTGTTAAATTTGGAAATTTTATTTAATTTAAGACGATAACCTTAATTTGATTAATTAATAAATTGCCTAATAAATAACCTTATAACGACTGTTGCATTGTTGGTGTAAATTTTGTAAAACTTTTTAGTGTATAGGAGTTTGTTAGTCTTTGGGGTTTATATATGTTCTTTTAAACTGTTTTCGTACTGAAATGGCGTCAGGTTAAATGCCGAAAATTGGCCTCTATTCCCAGCAAATTTAAATCTGTGGAAAATTTCACAATTTCTACTATTTTACCAAATTTTCGGGTTCAAACTTTAATTTATGAAATACTTAAGATCCTAATTTTAACTGAAAATATATAGGAACAATTTCGAAAAAAAAACATCGTATTGAAAAAACTTCAAGTTTAATTTTTGTAAATTCGCTCTTTTTTTGAACTTTCGACTTAATCTCAACATTTTGACTTATAGACTAAAATCGCAGTTTCTAAAAAAGGTTTTTTTTCAGAAAATGACAAAAATTAATCAAGGTTTTAGTAAAAATAAATAAAAATTCGAAATTTGTTTTTTCGAAGAAATCTTCAAATTTGAAAAAAATGCAAGGATTCAAACCGTTATTTTTTTCGTTCCGCTTTTCAGTTTTCGTTCCAGCAAAAAAATTATATCGGTTCAGTTCCGGTTTTCGTTCCGACAAAAATAACGGTTTTTTCCGGTTTTCGGTTCAGTTCCGGGCGGCTCATTTTTTTCATTTTTCAAAAGTTTTTCGAATTTTAAATTGATTTTTAAACATACTTTTGAAAATGTTATGTCTTTTTTTTTTCTTTAATATTACAACATGTAACTGCTCTGACCTTGGCCAAAATTTAAGGAAAATATTTTTTATTTTTCAGGTTAAAAAATTTCAAGCTGAAACCCTGAATTTTGACTTTAATTTGAGTTCAAATTTCAAGATAAACCTGAACTTTATAAAAAACTAAATCGCAATTTCGGGTTTAGAAATTTTAAATTTAAATTAGGCTTTATTGTAGACTCTTATTGATCGGAAATATTATCATTATTAATTTTATTTAACATTTCTGCTATTTCCAAACTGGATAGCATAAATGTTTAATTTGAGTTTAAATTCGAAATTTTCATAAAAATCTTAAATTATATACCCAAGACTTAAAGAGTTCTAGAATATACGAAATTTGGAGATTAAAAGCGAAAATTTGAGACTTTTCTTTCATAATTTTGGTTTTCTAGAGAAGTGTAGAGTTTAATTCGCTTTTGTAACAAAATGAATCTTTGCTGTTTTGACTTTGTTTTCTTGAACTTTGAATTAAAAAGGTCAAATACAAAAAATAAATGAAAATGAAAAAGTCAAAAAAATATAAAATGAAAAGTTTTAAATTAAGTTTTAAATTAAGATTTTAATAAAACACTCTAAATTTCGAAAAAAGAACTTCAAAATTTAACCCAAATATTCGATTTTTTCTGGAATTGTTGCTGAAAACTTTAAAATTTCTAAAAAAAAAGTAAAACTTTCTGTATTTACTTTCTTTCTATATTTTAACTTTTTTTCTTTTAAAGTTTCAAATTTAATTTAATTTACTTTTTATTATTATTTCTTTCTCTAAAATTTCGAATTTAAATTAAATTTAGTCTTTCTTTACCAAGTATAACAATTTTTATCCACATGTTGACTTTTATTCTTTAATTATAGACACTTTTCTCGAAATTTTGAGTTAAAACTCGAACTATAAGTTTAAGTTTGGAATTTTCGATTTTTACCACAGTATAGATATTAGCTTACGCATACAGTAGCGACAAAGTGCTAAAATTTTGTCACGAATGGGGATGTCGATCTGAGATCGATGAATCGAAAAATCGATTTTTTCAAGTCTCAAGGTCGATTTTTTAGATCGATCTCAAATATAAAATCGATCTAATGAACGATTCAAAAATTCTAAGAATCGGATCGATTTACCTTAGATGCGGGTCACTGTAAATTTAATAACAATTTTTTTGTGTATAAGTGCATTTATGTCGTTATGTTATTATTCACTTCCATCCACTAGTAGTAGCTGCGTTAATAAGCCAAAAGATGGCATTTCTTTTCATTCATTATGTAGTTGACTGAATAGGAAAGACGTTGATTGAATACATATTCAATATTACTATATTCAATCAACGGGAAAGATAACTGTGGTGCTGTGTTGCCATATATTTGAAGGTAAAATTCCGTACATACGCAGTTGAAATTACCATATATTCACAAAAATTATTCTACTTATTTTATTACCTGTTACCGGTCTTAAAAACTTTTTTTTTGTTGGAAACGTTACACGCGTATTAATAAATAAACTACAAAACTTGAAAAACGTTTATTTACTTTTTTTGAAGTAAAAATTATAAGAGCGTAGAAAGGACAAAAAATTATCACAGAATGTTGACTTTTTCTCTTCTAAATCCCGAGATTAAAGTCAAAATTTCGACTTTAATATCAAAATTTAGAAAAAAAAGTCGAAATTTGGAGTTTAGAGTCGAAATTTCTAGAAAAAAGTAGAAATTTCAATTTTTAAATCGAAATTTAACGAAATATTACCAAGGTGTAGAAAGGACATCGATTAAAATAAAATGTTATTTTAAAATTTTCGACTTTTTTCTCAAACTTCGACTTTTCTTTCAAGTTTTGACTTTTTTCTCAAATTTCGACTCTTTTTTTTAAATGTCGACTTTTTTCTGGACATTTCGACTTTTTTCTGAAAATTTGAACTTTTTCGAAATGTTACAAAGGCCCAG
Organism: Dastarcus helophoroides; assembly: GCA_028583605.1. Lineage (NCBI taxonomy): Eukaryota > Metazoa > Arthropoda > Insecta > Coleoptera > Bothrideridae > Dastarcus > Dastarcus helophoroides. The sequence goes on from CM053336.1 coordinate 20,776,095, forward strand.
AAAGTAAATCGATTAAAAAAATGTTATTTTTAGAAATTTCGACTTTTTTCTTAAATTTCCATTTTGAGCTTGAAATTTCGACTTTTTCTCTCAAAATTTCGACTTTTTTCTCAAAATTTTGACTTTTTTCTCAAATTTCGATTTTTTTTCGAAATATCGAAATTTTTCTCAAAACTTCGTTTTTTGTTTCCCAAATTTCGACTTTTTTCTCGAAATTTTGACCTTAATATCGAAATTTTGAAATTTTTCTCGAAATTTCGACTTTGAATTCACTTTTGACCTTAATATCGAAATTTCGACTTTTTTCTCGAAATCTCGACTTTTTTCTCAAATTTCGACTTTTTTCTCGAAATATTTTAAAATTTCGACTTTTTTCTCGAAATTTCGACGTTTTTCTCAAATTTCGACTTATTTCTCGAAATTTTGATCTTAATATCGAGATTTAGAAATTTTTCTCGAAATTTCGACATTAAACTCAACATTTTGACTTTTTTTCTCAAAATTTCGATCTTTTTCTTAAATTTCGACTTTTTTTTCAAAATTCGACTTTTTTCTGGAAATTATTTCGACTTTGTTCTGAAAGTTTCAACTTTTTTTAAATGTTACAAAGGCGTAGAAAGGATATCGACTTTTTTCTCGAAATCTCGACTTTTTTCTCTAATTTCGACTTTTTTCTGGAAATATTTCGAAATTTCGACTTTTTTCTAGAAATTTCAATGTTTTTGTCAAATTTCGACTTTTTTCTCGAAATTTTGGGGAAAAAAAGTCAAAATTTGAGAAAAAAGTCGAAATTCTGAGAAAAAAGTCGTAATTTCGAGCTTAAAATCGAAGTTTGGGAAAAAGTCGAGATTTCTAGAATTAACATTTTCTTAAATCGATATCCTTTCTACGCATTTGTAACATTTAAAAAAAGTTGAAATTTTCAGAACAAAGTCGAAATAATTTTCAGAAAAAGGTCGAATTTTGAGAAAAAAGTCGACTTTTTTCTCGAAATTTTGACCTTAATATAGAAATGTTGACCTAAATATCGAGATTTCGACATTTTTCTCCAAATTTTGCCTTTAAACTCAACATTTCGACTTTTTTTCTCAAAATTTCGACCCTTTTCTTAAATTTCGACTTTTTTCTCAAAATTCGACTTTTTTCTGAAAATTATTTCGACTTTGTTCTGAAAATTTCAACTTTTTTTAAATGTTACAAAGGCGTAGAAAGGATATCGATTTAAGAAAATGTTAATTCTAGAAATCTCGACTTTTTCCCAAACTTCGATTTTAAGCTCGAAATTACGACTTTTTTCTCAGAATTTCGACTTTTTTCTCAAATTTTGACTTTTTTTCCCAAAATTTCGACTTTTTTCTTTAAATTTTGACCTTAATATCGAAATTTCGACTTTTTTTGGAAATTTCGGCTCTAAAGTCAACATTTTGACTTTTTTTCTCGAAATCTCCATTTTTTTATCAAATTTCGATTTTTTCTCTAAATTTCGACGTTTTTCTCAAATTTCGACTTTTTTTTCTCGAAATCTCTATTTTTTTTTTTATCAAATTTCGACTTTATCTCTAAATTTCAACGTTTTTCTCAAATTTCGACTTTTTTTTCGAAATTTCGACCTTAATCTGCAAAGCTCGACTTTTTTTCTCGAAATTTGTTTTTTTCTCAATTTTCGATATTTTTCTCAAATATCGACTTTTTTCTCGAAATTTTGACCTTGATATCGAAATTTTGACATTTTTCTCGAAATTTGGACTTTAAACTCAAAATTTCGACTTTTTTTCTACAAATTTCGACTTTTTCGCAGGTTTGATTTTAATCACGGAATTTTGATTTAAAACTCGCAATTTCGACTTTTTTCTCGAAATTTCTAAAAGGAAAAACCAAAATTTGTTACTTAAAAATAGCAATTATTGGTCGCACCCTACTGCCAACCGTCAAGATTGTTGGGAAAGAGGTGTGGTGGGACGTAACTGTCGTCTAATTTAACCATAGAGTGCGCTTATTATAGAGCGACTTATTCTTGAAATTTCGAGAAAAAATTCGACATCAAAGTCCAAATTTCTAGATTGAAGTTGAAATTTCGAGATTAATGTCGGAATTTTAGGAAAAAAGTAGAAATTTCAAGAAAAAAGTCGGATTTTCGATATCAAAGTCGAATTTCCGAGATTAAAGTCGAAATTTCGAGATTAATGGCGGAATTTTAGGAAAAAAGTAGAAATTTCAAAAAAAAATCGAATTTTCGAGAAAAAAGTCGAAATTTTGAGTGTAAAGTCGAATTTTCGAGTTTAAATCCGAAATTTCGATTTTAAAGTCGAAATTACGAGAAAAAAAGTCGAAATTTCGAGAAAAAAGTCGAAATCTCTAAAAATAATTTTTTAAATCAATGTCCATTTTACGCCTTGGTAAAATATCGAAATTTCAAAATATAATTTTTTTTAATCAATGCCTTTCTACGCTTTTGTAACATGTGGACTTTGAACTCGAAATTTTGAAATTTTTCACGAAAATTCTACTTTGACCTTAAACTGTCAAGAAAAAAGTCGTACCCTACTGCTAAGTGTCAACATTAAATTGTAAAGAGTTGGCACTTAGAATATAGTTTTATATTCTAAGGGTTGGTGGGGCTAAACTGTCATCTGTCTAACTTTAAGAAATTTCGACGATTTTGAAATTTCGTGAAAAAAAGTTAAAATTTCGAGATTAAAACCGAAATTTCGACTTTATCTATGAAATTTACTCAAAAAAAATCGAAATTTGGAAAAAATGTAGAAATTTCCACTTTAATCTGGTAATTTCCAGTTTAAACTTCATATTTCTAAATATATTTTTATAAATGAATGCCCTTTCTACTCTCTTCGTAAAAAACCAAAAATGCATGAATAAAAAACAAAGCAGAAAATAAATATGTATCGGATTTTTCTAATTGGGAATAAATAATTAAAATTTAAATATTAGTGTTTAAAATCCAACAAAAAACTTTCAAAATTAAACTGCGCCAATTCATCATCATCAAGTTTAAATTAAATTAAATTAGACATTTTCCACTTGAATTTTACTCTAAACATTTCGATCCCAATATCAAGATTCCAGCTTTAAATTGGAATATAATGTATTTTTCCCTGAAATTTGTACATGAAATTTAAAAATTCCAAGGTTAAATTTGAAATAGCGAGATTTCAGAGAAAATTTTAAGAAAAAATCATATCTTAGAATTTTAGGAAGTTTTAGGAAGTCGGCAGTGTATAAAATCATAAGAATTTAAATTTGGGATTTCGAAAAAAAAATTAAATACTAAAAAAGGTGGAATTTGAAAGAAAAAATTGGTCAAAAATCGATAATTTCATTAATAACTTCAAAAAATAGAGATATCAAATTAGGAAAGGGAAATCGAAGTTTAAGGAAAGAAGTAAATTTGGAGCTTTCTAAAAAAAAGTTCAAATTTCCAGAAAAACTCGAATTTACAAATAAACTTGTAAGGTAAGCCGAATTTCCTTAGCTTGAATGAAAAATAATCTACTGTTTTATTCTAAACTTACAACACAGGATATTTTTTTTTTTATTTTAAGCTCGAAATTTTAAGAAAAGAAAACAAATATTTCGAGTAATTTCCAGATAAAAGTCAAAATTTTAAGAAAACCTCGAAAATTTTGAAAAAATATTCAAGTTAAAATTTAAAACTTTAATTTGGATTACAATTTTGAGAATAAAGTAAACATTTTCTAGAAAAAGTGGAAATTGTTAGTTTATAACCTAATTTTTAAACAGAAATGAGAGATTGAAAGTAAACTCCCAATTTTGAGGTCAAAGTTGCACGGATTTGTGGAAAATTTTGAAAAAGTAATTAAAATTTCTAAGAAAAAAATCCAAATTTAAGGGTAAAATACAAACCGTTTTAAGTACATAAATTCGGCGAACCGAAATAAACCGACATTTTTTTCGGTTTCGCTCCGGTTTTCGTTTCGACGAAAATAATGGTTTTTTTCGGTTTCCGGTTTTCTGTTTAATTCCGGTTCGAAGCCTCGAAAAAATGTATTATGGATATTTAAAAAATAAAACGCAATTTCATGATTGAAATCAAAGTTATGGAACAAAAAGTACAAAAATCTCATAATTTAAAGACAAAATTCCAAATTTCGGGAAAAATCAAAATTTATGGAAAATATATTCAATATCATATCCAATTCGAGAAAAAAGTTGAACTTTAGGAACACTCAGATATTTCGAGTTAAAACTTAAAATTTTGAGAAATAAAATTAAAATCTAGAGTAAAATTTTCAGAATAACGTTAATATCGCTTAGAAAATCTAAAAATTGTTAATTTCTAACTCTACATTAAAAAAATATATCGACTGAATGTGTAAATTTGAAATATTCTTAAAAAAAGTGACATGTATCCGTATTAAAATTAAAAAAAAAACGCAATTTCTAAAAATAATCCTAAATTTTAGAAGCATTTTTAACTATTAAGTGTACAAATTTGAGAAAATATCCGAATTAAAAAAAAATGGAGCTCAAAACCGAAATTTTCGATGTCTTTGTAATTTTAAAAAAATGCCAAAATTATCCTAAATATTGAATTAAAAAAAAGACGAAATTTGGAGTGGCTGAAATTTAGAAAAAGTCGAACATTTCTTTAAAAAAGTTTTGAGTGAAAATGAAAAGAAATTAAATTTTCGAAAAATTGTCGAGATTTGCAACCATTAAGTCAAAAATTTTAAAAAATTCGACAAATTTACAAAAAGTTGTACTTTTTAAAATAATTCAATAATTTGAAAAAAATGAAGGGTTTGAAGAAACTCAAAATATTTGAGAAATGCTCACTCGAAATGGCTGAAATTGAAAAAATTAAAAATTTGAAAACAGCAAAATTTTTTAAAACACCCAAAATTTTGAACTATAGTCGATGGAACTAGTCGAAAATTAAAAAAAAATATAGAAATTAAAAAAGGCACAATTTTCAAAATTTTTGAATTTACAAAAAATATCAAAAATTTGATAAAATAACGAAAATTTTTAAAATACACTTAAAATTTTGGGAAGAAAATACAATTTAAAAAAAAATCAAGAATTTGCAAAGAAGTAAAAATGTTGAAAGATATGCGAAATCTTCAAAACCATTTCAATTTCCAAAGAAATCGGGCAAAAGGTGAAGTTTTAAAAAAAGTCAAAAAAGTCGAAAATTTCAAGTGTGATCTACATCTGGCTAGACCGCAAGAGTCACCCTTATCGCCGAGCAACTATGATCGATGAGGGTCGAAGGCCACGGTCGAATGGGCGAGGAGGCAAGGGTAGAACTGTAGCTGGATGTCTGAGTTTAAAGATTTTTAAAATTATTAGAAAATAAACGTTCGAAGTTAGCTCTGGTTTTTATTACAAGATTCAAAATCTTGAAAAAGTCCATATTTTGCAAAATTAAACATTTTCAAAAAACGTAGAAATGTTCTTATTGGAAATTTTAAAAAACTGTTGCAGTAGAAATTATATAAGAAATTTTGACAATTTATAAAAAGTCGACATTTTCAAAAAAATTAAAAATTTGAAAAAATCGCTAATTTTCAGATAGTCAACAAAAATAGTGAATAATTCAAAAAATTTCCAGATTTAAACAAATCGAAACTTTCCAAAAATAGTGAAAATGTTGAAGAAAATCTAAATTTTCAAACAAATTTCTGATTGGAAATTTTGAAAAACTGTTGCAATTTTCCAAAAAGTCGAGGTGTTTAAAAAGTAGAAATCATAAAAGACATTTTGATAATTTATAAAAAGTCGACATTTTCAAAAAAAATTAAAAATTTAAAAAATCACGAATTTGAAAAAATAGTGAATAATTCAAAAAACGAAACTTAAAAAAAAGTGATAATGTTGACAAAAATTAAAATAGAGAAAATTTTGAAAAATTATCGAGTTTTTCAAAATTTTTGAATTTTATCGAATTTTTCAAGTCAAGAATTTGCATAAAAGTGGAATTTTTGAAATAATCCTAACTTTGAAACGTCTAAATAAGGTAAAAATTCTAACTTTTTTACTCAAAAAACTAGCCTTCATGAAAGAGTCAAAATTCCAAAAAGTGCAAACATTTCAAAATATAGCAACATTTTCGTTAAAATTTAAAAAAATAGTCGACAAACGTAGTCAGAAATTTCATAAAATGTTGAAATGCAAAGTCATCATTTTAAGAAATTCGAAATTTTCAAAACAAATTGACAATTTAAAAAAATGACGAAATTTATGAAATCACTTAAATTTTTGAAGGTCAAAAAATTTAAGAGTCGAAATTTCTACAAAAAAACAGTCTTCAAAAATCTGGACCTTTCAATAAACGTAGAAATGTGCAGTGGAAAATTTTAAAAAAATTGACAATTTCTAAAAATAATCCTAAATTTTAGGAAAATTTATAACTACTAGTGTACAAATTTGGAACTATGAGAAAAAATCCGTATTAAAAAAATAGAGCTCAAAACCGACATTTTCGAAAAGTCTTTCTAATTGTAAAAAAATTCCAAAATTATGTTGAATTTAAAAAGAAGACGACATTTCGAATAGTTGAAATTTAGAAAAAGTCGAACGTTTCTTTAAAAAAGTTTTAATTGAAAATGAAAACAAATTAAAAATTTTAAAAATTCGACAAATTTACAAAAAGTTCTACTTTTTAAAATAATTTAATAATTTAAAAAAATGAAGGGTTTGAAGAAACTCAAAATATTTGAGAAATGCTCACTCGAAATGGCTGAAATTGAAAAAATTAAAAATTTGAAAAAACACCCAAAATTTTGAACTGTGGTCGATGAAACTAGTAGAAAATTAAAAAAAAATATAGAAATTAAAAAAGGCACAATTTTCAAAATTTTTGAATTTACAAAAAATATCAAAAATTTGATAAAATAACGAAAATTTTTAAAATACACTTAAAATTTTGGGAAGAAAATACAATTTAAAAAAAATTGAAAAATTTGCAGATGTAAAAATTTTGAAAGATATCGGAAATCTTCAAAAGCTTTTCAATTTCCAAAGAAATCGAACAAAAGGTGAATTTTTAAAAAAAGTCGAAAATTTCAAGATTCAAAATCTTGAAAAAGTCCATATTTTACAAAATTCGACATTTTCAAAAAACGTAGAAATGTTCTTATTGGAAATTTTGAAAAACTGTTGCAGTAGAAATTATATAAGAAATTTTGACAATTTATAAAAAGTCGACATTTTCAAAAAAATTAAAAATTTGAAAAAAATCTCGAATCGAGTCAACAAAAATAGTGAATAATTAAAAAAAATATATCCAGACTTGAACAAATCGAAACTTTCCAAAAAGAGTGAAAATGTTAAAGAAAATCTAAATTTTCAAAAAATTTCTGATTGAAAATTTTGAAAAACTGTTACAATTTTCAAAGAAGGCGAGATGTTTAAAAGAAGAATATTTTCAAAAAAAAATAATTAAAAATATAAAAAATTACGAATTTTAAAAAATAGTGAATAATTCAAAAAAATATCCAGATTTAAAAAAAACGAAACTTTAAAACAAAGCGGCAATGTTGAAGAAAATCGAAATTTTCAAAAATTAAAATAGAGAAAATTTTGAAAAATTATCGAGTTTTTCAAAATTTTTGAATTTTATCGAATTTTTCAAAAAGTCAAGAATTTGCATACAAATGAAATTTTTGAAAATATCATAACCTTGAAACGTCTGAATTTGTAATCGCGATTTTCAAAAAGATAAAAATTCTAACTTTCTTACTCAAAAAACTAGCCCGAAGAAAATTCCAAAATATTTAAGATAAATCGAAATTTTCATAAAACAGTCAAAATTCCAAAAAGTGCAAACATTTTCAAATATAGCAAACTTTTCGTTAAAATTTAAAAAAATAGTCAATGAGCGTAGTCAAAAATTTCAAAAAGTGTCGAAATTTAAAGTCGTCATTTTAAGAAATTCGAAATTTTCAAAACGATTGACAATTTAAAAAAATGACAACAACAACAAAAATAACAGTCTTTAAAAATCTGGACCTTTCAATAAACGTAGAAATGTGCAGAGTAGAAAATTTTAAAAAAATTTACAATTTCTAAAAAAATCAACTATTATCGAAGTTCTGAGAAAAATTTCCATAATTTACAGAATTGACATTTTCGTGAAAGTCGGAACATTAAAAAAAAAGGCCATTTTTGCAAATTATCGAAATTTTTCTCATAGTGCGATAGTTCGTGAAAATAATCGTAAATTTCAAAAAAATGTCGAGATTTATATTAAAAATGAAAATTTTTAAAGATAAATCGAAATTTTGTACAAAATCGGAATTTCAAAAAAATGTAAGTTTGACAAAACGACAAAATAAAAACCGAAGAAAGATATAATTTGAAAAATAAATCTAACGTTTTAAAACAGTCGAGTTTTCAAAAAATCTGATATTTTTCAAATAGGTTAAGCATTTTCAAAGAACGGATTTTTTTTAAAAATTCATCATCATCGGAAATTTTCGGAAAAGTCGTAACATTTAAGAGTCGAAATTATTAAAAAAATAAACATTTTGATTAAAGTCTCGAAGAACTTGAAATTTTGCAAAAAAGTCTAAATTATGAATTAAAATTGATATTTCATTGAAATGTTAAAGAAAAACCGAAATTATGAACCAAATTTTCAAAAATAATCCAAAATTTTCGACAGAAAGGCCAAAATTATCAAAAAAGTAAATATTGTTAAAAAAGTCAAAATGACGGTTAAATTTTATCGATAATACAAGTGAAATTAGGTGTGCTGCAGTTCCACAGTGCCTGGCCGCCACTGGTTCGGAAGCCGTTACGCCACTCTGTAATTTCGGGCATTTTGCGTTACTTGAGTTGGCGTTCCCTAAATATTTCTACTCTACTCAATTGGTTTAAATTCTATGTATGCCCCTGTCTCACAGTTGCCAATGCAAGAAAATTGTTAATTGTCATTATGTCATTTGTAAACAATGTTGTTCTGTGACTTTCCTTATTGAAATCAACAATTAAAACATAAATCGAAAGAGTAGACACTTTTTGAAAATGAGTGATGGACATTTCATTAATTTGTAATCTCATATTTCCTTGGATTTGATTTTTGTCATAATTTACGAGTGATTCAAGGGGGTGCAAACGATCTGAATTCGGCAAATTTATTGGTTAGGTAAACAAGTAGGTATTTTTCATTTAATAGATATTTTTAAATATACGATATCTCCAAACAGATTTCTTGCAGTTAATCTCGAAATATCAGTTCCCTAAGAATTTTTTAATTTGATTCAGTGACATTATTTGAACTATGCACCGCGCGATTTTTGAATTCTTTGTTTATTGACGTTTTTTTGCATATTTCATCCTACAGACATGCCGGTTAGAAGGGCAACAGATCCTTTGAAAATCCAGCATATTTGGGATACGATTAAGTTGTTGAATTCTGCAAAACAAATAGTAGACTTACCAAGAATAATAAAGTCTCTTCAGACGACTTATAAATACACTGCTGCGGAAGCTGAGCAATGCATTCTACAGAGCGTCCAAGATGGATTAGTTTTGTAAGTGTTATGTATTCAGAACTTGATTAAACTTAAATTTTCCCTGATTGTTTTAACAAAAATTTAGAATTGTCATATTTTTGCATTTTATTTCAATACTTAGATGGTTTTTACAGATGTGCGCCTAATTCTAAAGGGGATAATAAACAGGAAGTATTCTCAATTCCCACTCAAGAATTGGTAAGTGTTTTAATTAAGTTTTGTAAAGCCATGTTTCTCAACCTTTTTTTTTCCCCTCTCATACGGCTGTGTGCGAAAAATGCCTCTAATTAACGACATAATTTCAGTTATTGTTTATTTAGATAATAATTTAGTCTTAAACTTTCTGAAGAAAAAAGAAGCCATACTTTTTTAAGAAAAAAAAGGTTCGAAGTCAAAATTTTAAAGAAAAAATAAGAAAAACCATAAAAATTGCAAGGCAAGTTTAAATTAGGGATAGAATAAAATCTTTAATTTCCAGAAGATCAAATCTATTAACAAAAACTAATAACATTCAGCATTTTGTCATGAAGCAAAATTTAGAAATGAAACTTTTATATTTCGTAAAACCTTTGGTGTTTTCTCAAAGTCGCCAGGGAATTTTTTTTAAAATAAATATTGAGAGAAAGTCAAAATATATTAAAGAAGTCTGAATTTTTAGCCAATATTAATGTAAAAAAAGAACAAAAAAGTAAAGTTATTAAACCATTTTTTCCAAAATTTCGACTTTAATCGTTGCATTTTTACACTCGAAAGTTTGTAAAAATTCGATAAATCAAGTTTTTCTAAAACCATGAATTTACAGTTGAAATGTCTTGATTAAAATTAAAAAGAAATCTTAATTAAAGTTGAAATTTGATAACTAAAATAGAAATTTCAATATTTTTTGGAAGTTTTCACTTGGAAGTCGAAATTTTGAGTAAAAAAGTCGAATTTTCGGAATCATAATCGAAATATAAAAAATCAATTTCATAAAAAAAATCTACTTTTTTTTGTTATGAAGTTAAAATTTTATACAAAAATTAAAAATTTCGAATTAAACTGATTGGTTAAAATTATAAAAAAACCTGAATTTTCCAGTTTAAAAATGCTCAAATTTTGTGTAAAACTTGAAATTTGTACAAGAATTAATATTTTAGACATATTTTTTCAAAGTTCAATCAACATTTTAGAAAAATTATAGAAGAAATTCCTAAAAAAGTTATTAAAAAAGGCCTTCTCAAAATTATGGCTTATAAGAGATTTTGAATTTTCAGTAAAGAGTCGAATATTCAAAATTTCATGTAAATACCAAATTTAAATTTTTAAATTCAAAAAGTTCAAAAATATCACAGAACGCAAGATTTTCTCAAAATTTTGTGTTAAATCTCGAAAGATCGCTTGTATAAATTTACACATTTTCTTAAATTGTCAATTTTTCTTAAAATGCAAAATTCGACATTTTTTTTTATAAAATTTAAAACGTCAGATTGAAATTTTGAATAAAAAAGAAGAGATTTGAAGAAAAGTTTAAATCGTTAAAAAAAACGAAATCAAGGTTAATCTGAAAGTAATGAATTATTTCACGAATTTTCGACTTTTAATCTCAAAACTTTGATTTTTTTCCTAGAAGATGTAAACTTTAAACGAAATATCAGATTTAAAAGTAAAAATTTGGAATGAGTAAAGTAGAAATTTCAAGATTTGTGCTCAACATTTGAGAATAAACCCGTAATTTTAAGAATTTCTTCACTTGTCAAATGTTGGAATTCTTATTGTTTTTTCTTATTATGGGGGCGATGTAGCCAGAACTGGACGGTAAAGATTGGTACTGTTACGAGTGCCACCTAGCCGGTGAAGTTACCTCATGTGCGCAATGCCATCGTGTTTTTCATCCAGATTGTACGTCTAGTGCAAAAAAGACGTTCGATCGTTACAAAAGATCGTTATGGGCTGCTAGAAAAGAGCAGGAGAAAAATGCGGATTCTGAAATTGTTGAGTTCGATACTCAAGAAACTACTCCAGAGCTAACAAGTGGCTTCAAATTTGATCAGACTTTGTGTTGTCCATGTAATATATACCGACTGGATGAGACTTGTGAGTTAGAGAAGGACGAATTGAATTATCTTCTTACTTTCGTCTTGAACAGGATAAGATCATGGGTGAGTATAGAATGGCATTTTTTGAGAAGTTAATGTGTTGTAATAAACCTTTTAGTTGCCAGAAAACATTACACATAAAATGGATAATCAGCAACAAGTAGATAATGATGCAGAGTTAGCATGGAGGGCAAACCAGCTATTCTTCGAACCTAAAGATATGTCAATTGTTGAAGTTAATTTGGAAAACAAATCTTACAACCACTATAATGAATTTTTGGTGGATGTTTTAAACGTTCATCATAATGTATCAGTATTCCACGGAAGTGAGTATTTTTTCAAACAGCATTTTTGAAGAACTCACAAAGTACATTACTGTTGGAAATTTGACTGAAACTGAAATGGAACTTCGACTTTGGTTCTTTTGGCTGAAATCGAAACTAAAAAATTGCCTTCATGTAGATGTATGTCGAAATTTTGATGAAAACTATTTCTACATATTGAGTTCTTTGGAAAAAATGGTTAACATTTGGAGAAATTACTCAAAATTGAATCAAAACATTTTTTTAAAAAAATGTTCCTTTAAAGATTCAGTTGTAAATACAGTAGAACTCCGTATCCGACCTAGGATAGTTCCATTTTCCGGATAATCCGACTTTCATCTTGGCACTACATAAAATTAATATTTTTAATTTGTGGCTTGTGGATTTTTTTTCACATAAGCTTTGTAAACAAAAGATGACCCCTTAGTCCCGTCATGGTCGGATTAATGGAGTTCAACTGTATATAAAATTCTTAAAATTAAAAAAATGTTTCTAAACAATTAAGCACTCGAAATTTTACATCTAATAGTTAATTTAAAACTTCTGCACTTTAAAGAAGTCGAAATTATGAAGAAGGTTGAAATTTCGAATTTAATATTGACATATCTAATTCGGAATCAAATTGTTGGAAAAAATTAAATTTTTAGGTTTGGTTTCCCTGAAAAAATCGAAATATCGAGTCGAAATTTTGAAAAAACAAAGCTACATTTTGAGATGAAAGTTGATATTGAAAAATTAAACTCCGCATTTCTAAAAAGCATACAAAATTCAGAGAAAAAACAAATATTTTGTTAGGGAAAATGTCCAGATTTCAAGAAATCACTTAAAATTTATAGAAAATAAAATTTTATGAATCTAAGCGTTTTCCCTAGGAATGTACAATTAACAAAAGTATAAATTTGATCTTGAAATTCAAAGATTAAAGTTGAAATCGGTTAAAATTTATGAAAGAAACTTTGAACGCCTGAAATTCCAAGTTTGATTTGAAATTTCTAAATCCTTTTTAAATTTGAATTCGAAATTGTGGACAATGTTAAGATTAATTTTGAAATTTTAAATTAAGCTTTGAAATTTTAAACCTACTAAAACCTAAATTCTTTTTGATTTTGTGATTCGAAATTTTTAAGAATTGAAATTAATTGAAAAACAGAAGCAAACATTAACAAATGTAAATAAATTTTAGAAATCTTAATTTTGAAAGAGAGAAGTCAACATTTAGAGTTTAAAATCTAAATTTTAGAAAATGAGTATGGATTTTTCAAAATGAAATCGAAGTTTTGTAACAATAAATTAATCAAAATGTTTCTCAAAATTTAGAGTTTTCTGATATTAATAACAAAGTTTTGAAAAATATGTTACTCAAAATCTAGAGTTTTCTGAGTGATATTGTTTCAAGGGAACAATACAGAAAAAAAATTCAGTATTCAAGCAAGTCAATATTTTGTGTTTAAAATGGAAATATTGGGAATTTTTAAAATAAACTAAGATTTTTTTCGAAATATACACTTTTTTAACATTTCGAGTTTAACCTTGTAATTTTTATTTGTCTTAATTTAGAATTTTAATGTTCCAATATTGATTCGTCACAACTACCTTGTCTTCTTTTTATTTTTTTCGAAATCGTTTCTTTATGAGTTTTAAACTTTTCTATCTTTCTATCTACGTGTGAACTTCGTGTTAAAATCTGAACTTGTCAGAAACTCACATTTCGAGTAGGAATGTCGATTCCTTTTTAAAATAATCGACTTTTGGATCGATTCGAATCGTGAGCAAAAGTATCGATTCGCGATAAAATTGGGTGGTGAAGGATCGATTTCCGTTTAATCGCCTTGTTGGTGAAATTTTTAAACATTTCTAATAAAAGAAAAATTGAATAATAATGATGAATTGGCGTAGTTCAATTTTGAAAGTGTTTTCTTGGATTTTAAAGACTAATATTTATATTTTAACTATTTATTCCTAATTAGAAAAATCCGATACATATTTATTTTCTGCTTTGTTTTTTATTTATCTATTTTTGGGCATTAATTTATAAAAATATATTTAGAAATAGGAAGTTTAAACTTGGAAATTACGAGATGAAAGTGGAAATTTCTTCTTTATTTTCCAAATTCGACTTTTTTGAAAATATGTCATACATAAAGTCGAAATTTCGGCTTTAATCTCGAAATTTCAACTTTTTTTTAACGAAATTTTAAGATAAGTCGAAATTTCTTATTCTATAGTTAAGTTAGGCAGATGACAGTTAAGCCCCACCAAGCCTTCTCGAAATGTCGACTTTAATATCGAAATTTCGGATTTAAATTCGAAATTTCTGCATTAAACTCGAAATTTCGTCTTTACACTCAAAACTGCTACTTTTTTTTTCCCGAAAATTCGGCTTTTTTCTTGAAATTTTTACTTTTTTCCTAAAATTCCGAGATTAATTTCGAAATTTCGACTTTAATCTTGGATTTTCGACTTTGATATCGAAATTTCGAGAATAAGTCGCTCTAAAATAAGCACACTCTCATATATGTAATACTTCTATATGGCCAGTTCCTCGTTTCTTATGGGAAAGACTTCTCTTTCTCGCTGACCTTCACACGAATTAATGAGTCGCAATGCGCAGGTGCTATAAATCATCTGTTCATGGCCAAAGTCAGCTGTGCACGGCCAAACATAAACACCCGTTTAACCCGCGCGTAGCGATTGGTTCATTTTGTTCAATTCATGCGCAATACTCGCCATTTATTCATGTTCCATCTTTATCGAATTTGGTTGGAACAAACTCGTGAAGAGAATAGGGAGCTGGCCATATAGAAGTATTACATATATGCACACTCTATGGTTAAATTAGGCAGATGACATTTAGATATCACTACTTTTCTTCCCCAACAATCTTGACAGTTGGTAGTAGGGTGCGTTCAATAATTGCTATTTTTAATCGGAAAATTTTGGTCTCTTTTTAGAAATTTCGAGATTAAAGTGGAAATTTCGAGAAAAAAGTTGAAATTTTGAGAAAAAGGTCGAAATTTTGAGTTTTAAATCGAAATTCCGTGATCAAGATCAAAATTTCGAGAAAAAAGTTGATATTTGAGAAAAAAGTCGAAATTTGTAGAAAATAATTAAAATTTTTTGTTTAAAGTCGAAATTTCGAGAAAAATGTCGAAATTTTGATATTAAGGTCAAAATTTCGAGAAAAAATTCGTAAATTGAGAGGAAAAAAAAAACGAAATTTCGAGAAAAAAGTCAAACTTTTCAGATTAGGGTAGAAATTTCGAGAAAAAAGTCGAAATTTGAGAAAAATGTCGAAATTTCGAGAAAAAGTCGAAATTTTAAAATGATTCGAGAAAAAAGTCGAAATTTGAGAAAAAAGTCGAGATTTCGAAAAAAATCGAAATTTCGAGAAAAAAAAGTCGAATTTCGAACAAAAAACGAAATTTTGACTTTAACGTCGAAATTTCCAGAAAAATGTGGAAATTTCGATAATAAGGTCAAAATATCGAGAAAAAAGATGAAATTTGAGGAAAAAAAAAAGAAATTTCGCGGAAAAGGTCGCAATTTCTAGAAAAAAGTCGAAAATTTGAGAAAAAAAGTCGACATTTCGAGAAAAAGTCGAAATTTTGAAATATTTCGAGAAAAAAGTCGAGATTTTGTAAAAAGTCGAAATTTCAAGAAAAAAAGTCGAAATTTCGAGAAAAAAAAAAGACAAAATTTCGAAAAAAGGTCGAAATTTTAACCTTTAAGTCAAAATGTCCAGAAAAATGTCGAAATTTCGATTTTAAGGTCAAAAATTCGAGAAAAAGTTGAAATTTGAGAAAAAAAAAACGAAATTTCGCGAAAAAGGTCGTAATTGCAAGAAAAGAGTCGAAAGTTTGAGAAAAAAAGTCGAAATTTGAGAAAAATGTCAAAATTTCAGAAAAAAGTCGACATTTCGAGATTAAAATTGAAATTTGAGAAAAAGAGTCGAAATTTCTAAAAATAACTTTATTTTTAATCGATATCCTTTCTACGCCATTGTAACATTTCGAAAAAGTTGAAATTTCCAGAAAAAAGTCGAAATTTCTAGAATATTCGAAATTTAAGAAAAAAGTCGAAATTTTGAGAAAAAAGTCGAAATTTTGAGAAAAATGTTGAAATTTCGATATTAAGGTCAAAATTTCGAGAAAGAAGTCGAAATTGAAAAATATTTTGAGAAAAAAGTCGAAATTAGAAAAAAAAGTCAAGATTTCGAGAAAAAAGTCGAGATTTCGAGCAAATAGTCGAAATGTCTCGAAAAAAAGTCGAAATTTTGAGAAAAATGTCCAAGTGTCGATATTCAGGTCAAACTTTCGAGAAAAAGTCGAAATTTGAGAAAAAAAAACGAAATTTCGAGAGGAAGGTCGAAATTTTGAGGAAAAAAATCGAAATTTGAGAAAAAATCAAAATTTCGACAAAAAAAATTCGAAAAATTTGAAATTTCCAGAAAAAAGTCGAAATTTTCAGAAAAATGTCCAAATGTCGATATTCAGATCAAAATTTCGAGAAAAAAGTCGAAATTTGAGAAAAACGTAGAAATTTCATGAAAAAAGTAAAAATTTCGAATTATTTCGAGAAAAAAGTCGAAATCTAAGAAAAAAGTCGAGATTTCGAGAAAAAATCGAAATTTGCGAGAAAAGTCGAAATTTCGAGAAAAAAAGTCGAAATTTTTAGTTTAAAGTCGAAATTTTTAGAAAAATATTGAAATGTGGATGTTAAGGTAAAAATTTCGACAATAAAGTGAAAATTAAAAAAAAAACGAAATTTCGGGAAAAAGGTCGAAATTTCGAAATATTTCGAGAAAAAAATCGAAATTTGAGAAAAAATTCGAAATTTCTAGAAGAAAGTCAAAATTTCACGAAAAAAAAAGTTGAAATTTTCAGAAAAAAGTCGAAATTTCCAGAAAAGTCCAAATTTAAGAAAAAAGTCGAAATTTTGAAAAAAAAAGGTCGAAATTTCGAAATATTTCGAGAAAAAAGTCGAAATTTCGCGAAAAAATTCCAAATTTCAAGAAAAAAGTCGAAATTTCGAGACAAAAATCGAAATTTGCGAGAAAAGTCGAAATTTCGAGAAAAAAAGTTAAAATTTTGAATTTAAAGTCCAAATCTTGAGAAAAATATCGAAATGTTGATATTGAGGTCAAAATTTCGAGAAAAAAGTCGAAGTTTGAGAAAAAAAAAAAGAAGTTTTGAGGAAAAGATCAAAATTTCGAGAAAAAATCGAAATTTGAGAAAAAAGTCAAAATTTTGAGAAAAAAATCGAAAATTTGAGAAAAAAAGGTCGAGAAAAGATTTCGAGCTGAAAATTGAAATTTGAGAAAAAAAAGTCGAAATTTCTAAAGGTAACATTTTTTTCAATCGATTTCCTTTCTATGCCTTTGTAACATTTCGAAAAAGTTCAAATTTCCAGAAAAAAGTCAAAGTTTCCAGAATATTCGAAATTTAAGAAAACAGTCGAAATTTTGAGAAAAAAGTCGATATTTGAGAAAAAAGTTAAAACTTGAAATAAAAGCGGAAGTTTGAGAAAAAAGTCGAAAATTCTAAAAATAACATTTTTTTTAAATCCATGTCCTTTCTACGCCTTTGTAACATTATTAATTATTATCAATAATTTAAATCTCGATTTAAAAATTAAATTTTCTACTTTTTTCTATAATTTTCGACTTTAAACTCCAAATTTCCAGTTTTTTTTTTCGAAATTTTGACGTTAATCTCGAGATTTAGTGGAGGAAAAGTCAACATTCCGTTATATTTTTTTCAAATTGATGTCCTTTCTAGGCTCTTGTAATTTTTACGCCCAAAAAAGTAAATCAACTTTTTTTAAGTTTTGTAATGTGTTTATTAATACTTGTGTAACATGTTCAACCACTAAATACAAGTTTTTAAGACCGATAACAGGTAATAAAATAACGTACGGTAACGTAGGTGGAATATACGGTAATTTTAACAACGTTTGTACGGAATTTTACCTTTAATTTTATGGCAACATTGCACCACAGTTATCTTTCCTATTCAGTCAACGACATAATGAATGAAAAGAAACGTTAATGCTGCCATCTGTTGGCTTATTAACGCAGCTTTTACTAGTAGATGGAAGTGGATAATAACATAACGACCTAAATGCACTTATATAAAAAATAAAAAATTTTGTTATTAAATTTACAGTGACCTGCATCTAAGATAAATCGATCCGATTCTTAGAATTTTTGAATCGTTCATTAGATCGATCTTATATTTGAGATCGTTCTAAAAAATCGATCTTGAGACTTGATCTCAGATCGACATCCCTAATTTTGAGAAAAACTCAACACTTAAGTTTCAACGGTTTCAACGATGAAATTTGCAAAAAACCAATCATTTACCATTATTAAAGAATCTCAGTTATATTTTGTTTATCCCCTGAATATGAAGTATTTTGGTATAAACTTGGTATAACTTTTTCAGGTGACAGTCAAGAAAAAGAAGCTAGTGAATACATGCTTAGGGACACTTTGCATGATTTAAATGAGATGAGAAACTGCCCTGACTGTTATAAGTATAGCAATGAAAAAATTTGTTCTTCCTGGTTTTCTTTGCCATGCAGACAGGCACATGAAGTTGTTTGGGCCAAACAAAAAGGATATCCCTATTGGCCTGCTAAGGTAATTAAGATTATTTAGTGTCTTAGAGGCTTTTTTATATTCATAACTAATCAACAGTGTTATCAATAAATACAACAATGAATATTAAAAATTACGCGATATTTTGACCATGGTTTTGTTTTTCAGCATAGTCCGAATTAAATATTTGTTGAAACATTGTGGATTTTTAATATTTATGTTGTATTTATTGTCAATACAGTTTATAAGTTTGAATAGAGAGTGAATTACATGCATTTGCTTATGCATATTTAACCCATTTTCACCAGTCACTACATATTTCACCTGAAATTTAATGGTGATGCATATTACGCTACATTTTCAATATTTTTCGATGGGTACTTAATGATTGAAGTCCTACTAGCGCTGGGTGGGACGTTTACCCTCCTTGGTTAAAGCCGTCGATTGAAAATTGATATTCAACTAGATGGGTACCATTCTTTTCATCAAAATTCTACTTTTTTGCAAAATTTATTTTTTATTTCGAATTTATGATTAAAATTTGGCTTCTTTTTTATAAAAAATCTGATGTCTTAAAAATTTTGAATTTTTATCCCAAATTTTTTCTTTTTTTTTTCTTCAAAATTTCCATTTTTTCAAATTTGACCTTTTCTGAAAATTTCCATTTTTTTAACATCCAAATTTCGGCAAATTTAGACTTATAAAAATTAACCTTTTCCTCAAAATTTGGTGAATCCTTTGATTAAAAAAAATTGAAAAACTTATTTGGAACTTCCGAATTTTTTCAAAAAGACAAAAGTAGCAAATTTTCTTTGGAAATTTCAAGGTTTCCGAGATTCTTTTTAAATCTAAATTTCCGAAAATTTCAATTTGCTTCTCAAAATATTAACAATGTTGGACATTTTCTGACGTCATGATAGGGCAGTCTCAGTATAAGCCAAATTAAGGGGAAAACGCGAAATGCTCATTTAATCAGTTATATTTCCTTAGATAACTGTGGTAATTCTGGAGCTAATACATGTCAACAGAGCTCCAACCGGAAACGGAAGGAGTACTTTTATTACATCAAAACCAATCCGTGACGTATTCTGACATAAGCAGTCAAGAGAAAATGAATATTTAACCGGAAAATTTAAAGTTTTTCAGAAAATTTGTTCATTTCTTTTTCAAAATTTAAGTTTGAGGTATTTTGAATTTCTACTAGATTTCGTCTTTTTCCTTGAAATTTCTTTCTTGAAATTTGACTTTCTCTCAAAATGTCGTTTCTCAATTTCAAGGTTTTTCTCGAAATTTCGACTTTTTCGATACGTTATTTTTTGTAACATTGGATCCATTTTGAAATTTTCTACCTGTCAGAACGTTACCGTTTGTTCAAAATTTGACTTTTTCTGGAAATGTTCATGTTTATCTTAAAATTCAGTATTTAATATTTCTGGAGAAGAAGACTCTCTTTAATATTGGTCTATTTTTCGAAATTTCGATCTCTTTTCGTAAATTTCTTTTTTTCTTTTCACTAGTTGTTTTTGGAAATTTCGATTTTTTTTCCTTGAAATTCGCTCGTTTCTCGATATTTCGACTTTTTTTTCAGAAATTATCGGAAATTTCAATTTTTATGTCAACATCATTATGGTCCTAGAAATCTCAACTTTTTCTTTGAAATTAATCTTTTTTTTTCAAAATTGGGATTTTTTTGTTCAGAATTCATATTTTTTATATTTTTCTAGGTAACTATTCCCAAATTTGGCTATTTTTTCAACTCTGTGGTAAATTTCTATTGTTTTCTCGAAGTTTCGTCCTTTTCTCGGAACTCTGAATTTTTGGTTATTTTTTTCAAAATTCATTTTTTTTTCTCAAATTTGCATTTTATTACAAAACTTGACTTTTTGTAAATTGATTTTCTTTGGAAAATTTCAAATTTTTTTTTAATATTCGACCCTCGAAATTTCGAACATTTTTCACGAAACTTCGCCTTTTTTCCGTTATTTTAGATTTTATTTTCTAAAAATTTAGATCTTTTAGAAACTGAATTTCCAGAAATTTTGGGAATTTCTAGTTTCTAGAAATTTCCGATTTTTCCTCGAAATTCATCTTCTTTTCGAAATTTTGTTCTTTTCTTTTAAAGTAAGTGTTTTTCTTAAAATTGCGCTTTATTCTTCAAATTCTACTTTTTGGTCTTTTCATTCAAAAATCATCATTCTTTGAAATCCCGTCATTTTAATAATAATTTTGAAAAGAAAAAACTCGAAATTTTCTAAAAAAAAATGTAACAATTTAGAAGGATTCAAAGTTTTATAAATATTATATTTTGACAAAAATACAAGATTTAAAAAAAATTGAAATAATTTAAAAATTTCGAAATTAAAAAAAAATATTTTTAAACAATCGAAATTTAAAAAAATGAAATCTTTAAAAAAAAGGAAGAAAAGTTCATAAAAGATCTAAATTTTCAAATAAAGATGGAAATTATAAAAAAATCCAATGTTTAAAAATTTTGAAAGTCACAGTTTTAAAAAAGTCGACATTTTGAAGTCTCTATTTTGAAAAAAAAGACGATATTTTCAAAAAACTTTGACATACTCAAAAAAAAAACAGAATTTAAGAGAAGATAAAATTTTCAAAGTTGAAATTTTGGGAAAAGGTCGAAATATTCAAAAAAAGTCTATCCTGAAATTTGTTAATAAACTTTCGAATCTCGACTTAAATTTTTTGAAAAATGTCGAAATTTTAAGATCAACAAACCCAGAACAAAAAAAATTTCAGAACTTTTTAAAACTAAATTGATTTTCATAGAAAAAAGCAGATTTCGAGAAAAACTTGGGTAGGCACATACTACAAATTTGTCAAAATTGAAACCAAATTTGTTCAAACTGACAGTAAATTTGTACAAATTAGAAGCAAATGTATTCAAATTAGAAACAAACTTTGCAATTAAAAGCAAATTTGTTAAAACTGGAAGCACTTCGATATACCACCGGTATATTTTAATTTTAAATTTGAAATCGCAAATTGTAATGTGCGCCCTTTATATTTTATTATTGTTTACCTCTATTTGTTTGTATCGAAATTTCAAGTTTAAATTCAAAAATGATAAAATATTGAAAGAGGAAACTCAGGATTTTGAGACGAAGTCAAAATTTTCTGCTCTATTGAAAAATCTCTCATATTTTCTGTATTTTCATTAAAATTTCGACATTTTACATTTTTACTTTCCACTTTTACTTTTTCTTAAAATTTTGTCATAAAAGTTTCTTTTTTTTCAAATTTTAAGAACAGTTTTTATGTATCGATTTTTTTGGGCAAATTTCAATTTAGTCTCCAAATTTCGAAATTTCAGATGTTTCACATAAGTCGAATTATTTTTCGATACTTCGATATTTCTTTAAAGTTCCGAATTTAATGTTGAATTGTTTTCTTCTTAAAATAATTTATTTTCGAAATAAGACTTTTCTAGACATTTTGATTTTTCATTTTCGAAATTTTGAGTTTAATCTCCAAAATTCGAAGTTTTTTTTCAAGATTTTGGGTTTTTTTTACTAAGGTTTTGTCCTGCAACTGCAAATTTCTATTATTTTTTGTGGTAAATTTCATCTTTAATCTTCAAATTTCGAAATTTATTTTCTCCGTCCTTTCCCCCTAAAAAAGTTTTTTTTTGTAAGATTGGATGTTTCAAAATTGCCCCGGAAATTTTTCGTTTCATCTTAAAATTGTTATTGTTTTCTGAAATTTAGATTTTTTTCTAAATTTTGAATTTCTCAGATAATTATATGCGCGAATTGATGCTCCCTTCTTTTAGAAGTTTTCATAATCGTAAATTTTTCTTGGTTTAATCATCATTTATTGTAGGTAATGAAGAAGACTCAAACTCACTTCGATGTTAGATTTTTTGGGGGAAAACACGAACGTGCAAATCTGCCAAAAACT
Organism: Dastarcus helophoroides; assembly: GCA_028583605.1. Taxonomy (NCBI): domain Eukaryota; kingdom Metazoa; phylum Arthropoda; class Insecta; order Coleoptera; family Bothrideridae; genus Dastarcus; species Dastarcus helophoroides. The sequence goes on from CM053336.1 coordinate 20,798,512, forward strand.
CTCGTCAAACCAATCACATTCCCAAAAGAAAAATTGCAGGTAGGTTGATTACAATGACTTAACTTTGATTGTTTAATGATTTCGTTAATTACTTATTAGTTGAAACAATCCATGGCTTTTACAAAGGCTATGGAAGAAATGGACATGTACAATAAATTCCTTACTGATTCAAACTCATTGGAGGAGTTTAAGAAGTCCTTCAAGGAACCCAAAAAGAAATCGAGAAAGCCCAAGTTGGGTACATCACCGCAGAATCTGACTAATTCCGGGAGGTCTCCGCCTCAGAGGAAAAGAAAGGTGAAGGTAGAAGCTGACATACCTAAGAAGAAAACTAACACCAACAGCGGCTTGAGCATGGAAAAAATGGCTGTGATAAACATTTCTGATGGTGAAGATGACGTCGATTCTTCAGTTAAGGATAACTTCACCATAGGATCAAGGTAAATAGGATCGTTTCACTATGTTTTGGATAGACATTTGTTTTTCTAGTTTTGATAAATACGACCAACTTGAACCAGTGACAAGCTCAACTGGGGGCTTTAGATGCCAGGATGCATCTTTGGATAATAGCGATGTGTATGAGGTGGACAATTTCTACAGTGAAGAAGTGGATAAGGTAGAAATGCATTTGCATCAGCTTTTGTCAATATCTTGAAATGTCTACTTTTGATTTCAAAGTAACTATCTTTTGTAAACTGATCTCATTTTTTGTAGGTTTTATACCGATGTTTTTAGAATTTTTGCCTCGGGGCTAATTTTTGAAAACTGTTAAACTGATTTATTGAACATTTACTCAAATCTAGAGTATTTTCTTGGGTGTATTTTAGGCTGTTTATTGAGTCCAACAATTTTATTCAAAGTTAAATATCCTAAAAATCAGCTTTTGCAAATATCTTCTAAACAATGAATATGATTAATATCATAAACATCTTTATTATGTATGATTGGTAGATCTTATAATTCTCTACAAAAACAGTATTTATATTTTTTCTGTTTCTTGTTTGAGTAGTAGTTTTGAGATAACGAGATTTTAAAAGTTGAAACAAATATTGCATTTAGAAGCCTTGCTCGGTATTAGCGCTTTTTTAAATCAATGGCGGCTCGTGCTATTTAAACTCGGGTAGACGATAGTAGCCACTAAAAACAATATTTTGTTAACATCTTAAATTAAATAAATACATTTTTTTATCAATGATTAAGAGTTAAAACATACATTAATTCTACGCCGGGGTCGCTGGGCAAGGTGTTAACACGGCCATGCTTATAACTACCACCTAACCAACCACATCATCATACCACTCAGTTTTAAATGAGCGGAGCGTGAAAAACCTAGGCCATGTTTTTTGTCAGGTTTTAAAATATTAAGCAACATAGGCGTAGCTAGAATAGGGCACGGTGGGGCGCTTGACCCTCCTGGCTCCTGAAGCTGTCGAGAATTCACATTAAATTGAAATGTCGATGTTTTTTGATAACTTCAATTTTTTTCACATTTACTGATACTTGACAAAATTTGCCTTTTAATTTATGTCAAATTTCTTTCTCTGAAAAATTTCGAATCTATTAATTTTCGAATTTTTGCTGGTAATTTTGATTTTTGCTGGTAATTTTGATTTTTGCAATTTTTTTAAATTAGTAGTTTCTTTTGAAATGTTATGGGCATTTTTCTTAAAATTGCCTTTTTTTTAGAAATGTTGACTATGTTCTAGGAAATCTCAACTTTTTCGTCTTTAGATATTCTCTGTATCTTTTTTGCGAAGCTTCCTTGATTCTATTCCTGTTGAGTGGCATTTTTTTCGCTAGTTGCTTCTTCTAGATGTTTAAATTTTCAGTTACCTTTTTTCGTTAAGGAATAGCAATCTTTTTTAGGTTGCCCCAAACAGAGATTGCGTTTGAAATTTCAAGTTTATAGTCGAAATTTTCGCCACACAATCGAAAATTTGAGTAGTTTTTTCCAAAAATTTAGGGTTAAAACATGAAAGATTTAATTTGCTGAAATTAAACATTTTTTTCAAACTTCGAATTTTGAGAAGCAAATGAAAATTACGATTTTAAAATTAGAACATTAAATTTTAAGATTCCAGACGAAAAAATGAAAATTTTATAAAAAATTAAATGTTTCGATTTTTTTCAGAAATGTCGATGTTTTTTCAGTTTTTAGTTTTAAGTGGGGATTTCTAATGATTTTTTTTTAATTTCCACTTACGAAATGAAGTCCACATTTAAAGACCAAAATTAAAATTTCTTTCATTTATTATTTCTTAAATTTTCGTGGGAAATGTTAAAATGCTCCAACTGAAAAAAATCGAAACAAGTTCAAAGAAATTTTTACTTTTTTTTAAACTTTGAGAAAGAAAACTTCTTGAATTTTCGATTTATTTTATTCAAAATTTCGACCTTTTTCGAATTTTCATGTTTCTTATTACGATTTCTGAAATTGAAAACTTCTATCATGAATCTTCATTTTAAAATGTCAAAATAACAAGTGCAATTTTTGGATTTTTTTGAGATGAATGTCAGATTGAAGAAAAATGAAAATATATTACTCTCGAAATTTAAAATTGAAATTTTCTATCTAGAGTTAAAATTTCGGGACCAAAGTCGAAATGCAGGGATTAAGGTCATAAACACTTTTAAATTTCCACAAAACTGTTTCTCGAAATTTTTAGTTAAAAGGCAAAATTTGGTTTTCCAAAAATTCTTTTTCCGGAAATTCGTCTTTTGAAATTAGGACTTTATTTTCATAATGATACTTTTTCCACTTTTTCTTTCTTTCTCTTTGAAATTTTCTAGAAATTTCGATTATTTTTTCGAAATTTTGACGTATTTTTCGAAATTAATTTTTCTTAATTGAAAGATTTTTCTGAATTTATTTTTAATTTGACTTTCTAAATTTCCAGTTGGTTGTCCAAATTCATCTTTATTCTCGAAACATGTACCTTAAAATTTGATGTTTTGTTTCTGATAATTTCTACCTCCTCCAAATTTCCCCTTTTTGCAAAATTCGTTCATATCTTTAAAATTGGGTCAAAATTTTAATAAAATATTGCAATTTTAAGTAATATTTAAAAAAAATTCGAGGAAAACTATCTTGTAAATTTGGATTATGTTACAAATAAAGTAAAGTACTGAGAGAAATATTTTTGGATATTGCAATATTTTTCTCCTTCGACTTACTCTGGAAATTACGAGTTTTTTGTCATTAAATTCGACTTTTTTTTATTCTAGCATTTTTCATAATATTCCGAAAGGTTAGGGTTTTATTTTAAATTTATTTTTCTGGAAGTTCCCTCTTTCGAAATTTATACTTTAATTTGGAAATTCGATCCCCCAAGTTCATGCAGTTCAGTGAAAATATGCAGTATACTCAGCCGAAAGACTTTGGTTTTGTTTCTTTTGCTCATCAACTTTTCAAAACGATTGCTGCCCCCCATCGTCCATTTGTCAGAATGTTCCTTCGATTAAACGTCGGAAAAATGGAGTTTCAAGCAAACAAATTATGTCATAAACTGAATTTTTCATTTTCTCAATTAAATTTAGTAAAACAACTTCAAAATAGTACAAAAATCAAAATAAAGTGCTTATCTGTTATTCTCCCAGTTTCAAAAGGCAGCACAAATTACAAAATGAGGTTTATTTGTAACAAACTGCTAGCCTTTAATAAGGAATTATCTAAGCATAAGCATCTAAAGATGCTAACAAAATATTTGACCACGAACGCACCCTTAACAGGTTCAAGCGACGATGACCGAAGGCGAACGGAAGTTCCGCCTGTACGGGTGGTTATTTCAGAGAACATAACATCTGTTGTATGTGACGATTTCGCTCTTCTGTAGGCTGTCGAAAGAAGGCGATTGGGATGACTGCCTACCGCCTAAATTTGCCATGTTACCAACTTCATAATTCGATGGTGAGCGTCGTGGACGATAAGCAATATTAATGGCAAAATTGTAATAAAAAAATGCCTTAGTTTGTACAACTGATGCAACAAAAATTGAAAATGATCTCTTTTCGAAATGAATGAATTATTTAAGGGTAGGCGGCACCTACCTTGCCTACTCCGACGAGCTGCCACGAATGTAAACGTGTTTCTCTTTGTTTAGCAATCAAGCTTAAAAAGAACCAGGCGCTTATGTACATAAATTGTGTAATGAAAATTGTTAGTAGCTTTTCATAAAACGTTTATTTTCGAGTTATTTTTGAGCGAACTGTGTGCACTGCGGTTTTTCATGAATTCTAGCTGAAGTGACTACCTTTCCTCTTAATTTCATAAGGTGCATACTGGAATTTCGTCAGAGATTAATATATGTAGACTTCGTGAATTGCAGCATCTGCAACCAAGGCTCTTCTACACCTTCCTCTTTTATACTCAAACATGAAATTTTAGTAGACATGGCATGGCGTGGGCCACCCGTGTTGTTACTGAATAAAATATCTGTTAAAAAATCAGGTCATTAAATTTGGTAACCAAAACTTCTATTCCAAAATATAATTCTGGTTAATTCTTTTTCATTTATTGTTTATTTGCTTTCATCAATCTATAAGTTATAAAAAATTCCTGTAATAACTTAATAAATCTTATCATATTTGAAATCTTCGCAAAGTCGCGGGTGTCGCTCGTTACAAATGTACTAATTATTTACAGATGAGGAAAGCATTGGATGAAATCACTGATCGAGATGAGTTAATTAAAACCGCCATAGACTGCATGCAAAAATCCATGGAAAGAATAAGGCAAAAACAAAATGAACACATCAAACAGCTGAACGAGACTCATAGAATCAAAATATCTGAAACAAAGAAAAAACAGTGGGTAAGTGAAAATAAGTACACTAGAACTTCTATTACCCAACTTCAGCTATCCGGATCGTTTTGCAAAAAAAAAATCACTTTATTAAACCAAGTTATGTAGTTCGTTTATTCTGTATACATCTATAGACCTTCCAAACAGATGCTTCTTACCAATATTTTTACGAAATGATTGTATGTATGTCTCGAGGGGAAAAATTCTTCACAATTGTTTAGAGTTTTTTTTTGTAGGAAATTGCCTCTACCAACATTTTTATATAATGATTGTATTTATGTGCCAAGAGGAACAATTCTTTACAATTGTTTTGCGTTTTTTTTTTGGAGGAAATTACCTTCTTTTCCATCAGTATCCAATTGTCTCGATATTTGATTATGCGGATAAGATCCAGTCTCTGTTAATCCGGATAACTGAAGTTCTATTTCTATAACAATTGCAGAATTTTTCCCTAGTTTTTAAATTTTTATAAAAATATAAAATAATAATAATATAATAAATAATAAAATAACTGCCATTGAGAAATCCTTTATATATTATCCTTTTCTGATGTTTGGGGTTCTTTAGTGTTTCAGTTGTGAAAAAGATGCCATTTATCACTGCTGTTGGAATACATCATATTGCTCCCCGATGTGCCAGCAACAGCATTGGATTGCAGAACATAAGAAAGTTTGTCGTCGCAAACGTTAATTCCATTGAATCTTGTTGGGCGTTAAACTTAGTTTCATGTTATTATTTGTGTTTTGTTCTTCTTTTTAATTCAGTGTCGAGGTATTGACTGTTGAAAATAGACTGTAAAGCTATGGGACTTAAGAAGTGTCTTTTTGCCTCATATCTGCTTAAAAAATAACTTGGTGTCATTCTACGGCAGTATAATTTAAAAAATCTAGAGCTAAATTGTTACTACAGTAAAATACCAAAAATTTCCCATATAGAAGCAGCTTTTAAAATAATATGAGCGCTAGCAGAAAATGTAGACACTTTCATAATAGTTACAAACAGTGTAGTACATAATGTCCCATTGCTGAATAAATTTTAATTTTTTGAAGGTAAATTTGATGGCCAATTTATGTATTAAATAAATGAATTTTATAAATGAGTTAAAGTTTGTTTTCAGTTATATAATGAATAAATAGTTTTCAAATTACACTTTTTCCCTTTTACTGGAAATTTTTATAATTAAAGCGCCATACATTTTTTTATTGAAACCCAGACTATTCTCCCAAATTCCATTGATTCGTAAGTCATTAGGGTTGCCATACCTATGCAAATATTCCTTCATGTGAAATAGTACCCTGTATCGATTTAAACCTTGACACACTAACACATTGATGCAACACTTTCTGATCAAAAATCAAATCGGCGGTTTCGCTGGGATACCGATTTGACGGATTACTAAATCACCAAGATTTTCCGGACTTTATAATTGTATAAAATACTAAAAACAATAGATATTATTAGTTAGTATGTAATATCTATTGTAAGTTGTAAGTGTTGTTTTGAAATCTTAAATTTAAACCTGCTTTAGGTAGGAATTTGAAAAATTTCAAATTCAAATTTTTTGGTAACATTTTGGAAAAAAAATCAATATTTCTAGAAAATATTCTAAGATTAAGTTCTATTGAAGATTAAGTCCAAAATTGGAAATAATCAAAAAATGTAAATTTAAATTTGGAATATTTAGGGAAGTCGGAATTTGGAAGAAATTCACATAAAAAAATTAATATGTCTAATTTTTAAAATTTGATCTAGAAACTTCGACTTTTAAAACTTAATTTTTTTGGGTGAAAGTATAATTTAGAAAAAACATCAACTGAGATATTAATAAAAGAGTAAAAGATTTAAATCGAATAATTGGTTTAATTTTTGTTTGAGGCTGGAACGGGAATACGATTCACGGGATGGGGGTGTGCAACACAAATGCGAAGAGTAATAAAACATTAATATATTGCAACATTCCATTCAAAGTAACATGATGTTTATATTATTTATATTATTTAAAAATAAATTAGTTTTATGCATGGCAAATGTCATTCAAATTTAAATATTCAGGGGTTACGTAAATGCTTCAATGTTTTCTCCATTATCGATAGCTTTAAGAGCAGCTAATAAATTTTCTTTCTTTTTTATCTTCTGCATGTCAGTTTCCGCGAAAAGACCGTTAACGCCGTTCCGATGTCCCTTGCTACTGGCTTTTGGGAAGCCCAAACCGTTCGACAGCGCCTTGGTTATATCCGATGAACTAAACGATATGTTATCGTCAATTTTCAGTCTATCACGGAAATTATCCAAGTGTTCCACAGTTTTCCGAATTGTTTCTAAATCGCTTTTCGATTGCTCCAAACTCTCCCTATGTTCCTCGACGGCCTGATTGCAGTTTTTAACGCTGTCGACTATATGGGAACATAAAAGACCCAATTTCTCATCGATTTCGTAGCCATCATCATCGGTTCGCTCCAGACGCCTCTTCTGCAAGTTGAACTCTATACTAGACGCCATCTTATCCAGTTTCTGCACTACAGTCGGTTTGTTATTGGTAAAGATATTCCTCTGTGGTTTTTTGCCTTCGCTTTGTTCCAAAATCTTCTCCAAGTCGGCGATCTCTTTCTCCATTTCATCGGTAGGTTTAGGTCCGGATAATCTCGCTTTAACGGATTCGCCGGGTGATTTTAGGACTCCTGGAGGGGTAGACGCGTCTTCGTATTTATTTGGCACGTTGCTCGGTTTGTTTTCCTCTCGGCGTTCTTCCTCCGAAGACATGGATTCTTCGCTTTGGAGCAGATTGGGTGATGATTTGACTTCGGTTTTTAAGCCGGCTTCGGGGTTGGTGATTGAGGCCGAAGATTTTATTTCTTTAAAGCCTACAGTGGAAAAGCGTTTTTTGATGGCTTGCGATTTCTCCTTTTCTTTTCCCTGAAAGTTTAAATGTGGTGGATATTTACAAAATTAATACGACAATGATCTGACATATTATCTTTTACTTGCAACTTAATGTTTTAGTGATTTTGTCGAATTATTTGATATGAAATAATGATTACTTTGTTTTTTTAATGTTATCTTCATTTCGTTTAATTAAATATCCAAATTGTTTAATAAAAAAATATTGACAACTTTCTAAAAAAATGTTTAATATTTGGACTTCAGTCGTATTAAAATTCCAAACATTTTTTTTTGGAAATTTGTCAACAGAATTTGGATATTTTATTAATCTTTATACTGTTTAAATAAATAAAATTATTGAAACATTTCTAACAATTGTTTTGAACATAGACCGATGTCAAAAATTCAAAACAATTTTTTAGAAATCCCAATATTTTCACTTGTTTAAACAATTTGGTGATTTTATTAAACTGGATGGAGATCATACAAAAAAAAGCAGAGTAATGGTCGTTTGAATTAAAAATTAAAAAAAGAAGAGTAATTTAAGTTTGTAACAACGTCCAATTTGATTTGGATTCAATACTAAAATCACATTTTAACCCCTGAACACCTAAAAGGTTTCAACTTTATGAAATTTTCATTTTATTTGACCAATTACGTTGTAACTTATTTTTCTGACTGTCCATGGCATTCGTAATTTTTCATTTTTTTTGGTAGAAATGCTAACGAAATGTCATGTTCTTTTTTTCGGAGTTCAATTTAGTTGTTTTCAGAAAAATAAACTGTTGAAATAATAAATAAGATCGAGAATCCACAAGTTGAATTAAATTACGAAAATAAGAGAAATTATAACGTTTTCGCAGTAGTAAATAGTTTAATGTCAAAATATCGAGCTTAATTTAAAAATATTGGTTTTTCTTAAGATAAAAAGTAGACATATCTAGGTGAAATTTAGTTTCATAATGTCGACTTCAATATTGTTCCTATTTTATTTTTAATTTTGGGCCAACATAACGGTTACTTTAAAAATTAACATCTAGATGTTTTTCTGGATTTGAGGTGGGCGGCCTAGAAACTAGGCCAGCACTTGACCACCCTTTCCCGACTCATTGTGCTATCCCCATGATTGAGGCGTCCTTGATCATTCATACAGCCATCCAACCTTGTTGAGAAACTGAAAAACCTCTCTTGGATGCGACTCTCAAACTGACCACACTAGGCCAGAAGTTCCTCAGCGTGGATCCTCTGATTGATGCTAGGTCGGACAGTGACACTTCACGTGCTCGACACTCATCTTCGAAACGCCCCCTACAAGTCGGGCCGTTTATAATTGGGTTGTAATTAGATCTTAACAATAAATCCAAAGTCTAAAAATAGACTGTGGAATGGAATCCACCTTAAACAATTGCAAAGAAACATATTTTAAGGAAAAGAAATTTGGACTTCATATAAAACGGAATATTGAGTCCAAAAGTAGGTGACTGTGAAAGAGAATTCCATTGAAATTAGTGCAACAAAAATACATCGTCTGATGTAGGGTAATTCAAAGCAAAACATCGATTCCAAAATTCAAACATCGACTGTTAAGGGAATTTCCCTTAAAGTAATACAAAAAATGCCTTTGGAGGCGCAATATAAAGCTAAATAACGAACCAAAGTTCAAAAATCCAATGCTGAAGAAAATTGCCTTTAAATTAAAAAAATAAAGCGTCTTGAGGAAAAACATTCAGGGGTCAGTTAAGCAACTAATCGTTGTAGTGGATCGTGGATAAATCAATCGGAAATATTAATTTATCTTTACAAATAAATAGCGATGACTGATAATTTTAAAAAATGCGTTTAATATTTTACATTTACCTTAAGCGTTGATTGAAATTAGTTTTTCAATTTTAGGAACATTCTATTTTTTTTTTTCAAAATTGGCTTATTTCCTCTTTATAAAGCCCCTAAAAATATTTGGCTTCTATAATTCTTACATTTTTGCCTCAAAATTTAGGGGCGGAACCTCTAACTCTTTTTTCTATAGAATTTCCAAGCTATGGAATTCGTTACTGAACGGAAATTTTTCGAAAAATTACAACCTATGCTTGTTTAAGGAGGCGGTTCATCGCCATCTCCCCGTGCTTCCGCATCCTACTCGCGGTGCTTCAGAGCAATGCCCCCAGGGGCATAATGAGGTTGACCTTTGTGAGTGGATTGAACTTAAAAAATTGCTACTTACATCCATCAAGTTGTTCAGCCTGTCAATCTCCGCGAGCGCCTGCAACAGATTCTTCTGAACTTGCTTCGTCTTCGCACACTCGTTGGATATCTTTTGCTTACAATTTTTCTCTTCCAACAGCAGTTTCCTGTTAAGAGTTTGAACTTGAGATTCGGCATTCTGAAGTTTCTCCTTTAAGTCTTCTATTTCCTCGGTCAGTTTCTCCCTTACGCCCAGTTGCTTCGATTTGTTTAGTTTCTCGTAATGATCCAAAGTTCTCTTGGCCTGTTGCAATTCGATTTCTTTTACTTTTAACTGATCGCTAAGTTCGCGCACGTTTTTCTTTAAATTTTTGTTTTTGTCGGTGAGTACGCGTATGTCCTCGCTGTGGGATTGTATCAAACGTGGTAGATCTGCATTCATACCCTCATACCTGAAATTAGTGTTCTGATAAGTAGTACTTTTGCAAGCTTCAAATGTATCAATTTTATCTTCAATTTGTTAATGTCTCCTGGTTTACTTTTTAAATTTTGTTCAAGAAAAAAAATAAATACACAATGGATTTAATTTTTGAGAACTATCATAGAAGTAATAATTTTTAATAAGAATGCTTCCATTTTCATTTTATTATTTTCATCGAAAATAAGAGGTATATTCTTCTGAACTTAACTATTTTATGAAACAGAATAGAAAAAAAAAAGTTGTCAACAAAAAATGGTAGGTATTGAGGAACTATTTTTACACTAGATTGTTACGTTAATTAAATAAGCTGTAAGGTAAAAGCACCGGTAGTGACACCGCTCCGGTAGTCGGCACTTTCAAATTTGAAAGCTTATAATAAACGTTTGATCCTGTGCATAGCATTCGAACCAACGCGATTTTGTTTCATAAATCCCCTAGTTTCAACGAGTTGGACTACAACTTCCACCCTGCATCAGGGGAAGTTTGAGAATACTTGAACTGTGGAAGAGCATGAGGTGTGTGATGCACTGCGCTAATATTTCCTATATTGGATAAGAATGTAGGTGCAAAGCTTTGATCATCAGCGGGGGACACCACGCTCTGTTTGGGTTCATAAGCTTTTAGCTCAGATGAGTCTCTAGGTCTGCATAGCAATTTAAAAAAACTAAGTTAAAGCTTTTTTTTATTTTGCTACATTTTGCTGCTGAAAGCTTCCAGGAAGAGCTGAAATTGTTGCAAAAATCTCAATTTAGCAAAAGCAAAAAAAATCTAGTTTAGTGAGTTTGACGCATCGATAATTTCAAAAATTTATTATAAATAATCTCTTGTATTACAAAATTGTCATTAATTATTTTTTTCAATTAAACAAAATGTGCTCACCACTGAAAATTCCCTGCCTAATACCTTAAAAAATGAATTTTTCCTATTTTTTTTTTATAAAACCAATCGAGTATTTTAACACAACAACGTGAGTAATTAAGGTCAGTAAAAGTCGGAAAATTTGAAGTTGCCGAAACAATTTAAACTTTTAAAAGTTATTCATAAAACAGTAAGAATTCGTCCTTAACGTGCCTACTAACGGTACATTTACCTTAATATGTTAAAATAAAGATATTGCAACTTACTTGGAAAGCGCTTTATCCTGTCTTTTTTGTAGGGTTTTTAAAGCTTGATTTTCCCGAGTAAGTTCCTAAAAATTAAATAGAAATGTATAGCGTTACAGAGTTTCAAGAAAGCTACATTACATTTTTTATGGTTAAATTAACGTTAGGAAACAGGTTGCTTTTGACTGAATAGACTACTGTCAAATTCAATTTAAAGCTCCAGTTGCGAAACTTTTTTATTAAATACTTCAATACTTTGGAAAAGATCATTTTGGTATAAATCGATGCTATAACAACTACACATCATTATTTAAAAGGAAATGCTATTGTGTGCATTTTGCATTAATTTTATTAATCGGTGCGGTTTTATGCTGACTAACGGTGATCATTTTAATTTACGATGCTTAATTAAAAAAAATTGGACCTAAAATATCTCTGTAAACTTGCTGATGTTTTAAATAGCAAAAGGAACGAGTGAAGTAGTTTATTGAATAAGCAAGTGATTTGGCTGGGCAAAAGCGTATGATTGGGTTTAATGAGAAAGTTTTAAGAGAGTGCTTAACGAGTGAGAGTTAAAAGAGTGGAAGTAAGTGGGTGTCCTGATGTGGAGCCTTGTGAGTAAGACGGAGTTTGATGAGAGAGTAGTGTTACGCAATGTAACGAAACAAACGGCAGATAAGCGTTCCAGAAATTTCGGCATTCGATAAGCCTTATCTGCCGAAAATTCTGGAAGCCAGGGGCCAAAACTATAAAAAGGCGGTCAGCTTTTCCTCGAGTCAGTCAGTTAGAAGCCAGTGCAATTAGTGAGTTAGTAGAAGTCAATAATAAGTGAGTTAATTGTCAATTGTGGTGATCCAAGTTGAGTTCAGCAATAATATGGGTATAATCTATCACGTGTATCAATTCGAACCGATAACGCACGTAATAGTATAAATTCATGAAGACGAGCGGGTTTTTCAAGTGTAATTCGGTTTAAACCATTATGCTCTTGGATCACTGATTGAGTAAGAGGAAGAAACGAATACATTTTAAATGCGAACAAAATTCTCTTCCCCAACGAGTTCCAAAGTTTGAAAATTCTAAAGAAAAAAGTCTCCACGGGAATTATCCATCGTCAACTGAATCGTAAAAGGATGTTGGTCTTGAAGGCATCAGAGCCATCAGTTTTTATTGAAAATACTTGTAGTAAAGAGGCAAGTCGCCAATCACCGGTCTGTGCTCCAGACTCCAAGACTTCATGAAAATTTTGTTATACGATGAATTGCTTTTTTTTAATGTGATGCAGTAGAGCCAACTAAAGGCTTGAGAACAATATTCCACCTTTGGTCTAATTTGAATTTTATATAGAGTGAATGATCGAATATAAAGTATTTCTTAGCTCGAAAAAGACGTCTTAGCTTTTAAGAGGAACGTTTGACAATGGGCGACAAACCTAGTCTTTGCAAGAAAAAATTGTGTTTACATTTACGATTCCTAGAATAGTCACATTGGAATATATAGTGGGAATCTTAAGTCAGTAGGATGTTGGAATAAAAAATAATGAAGGAGTAAATTATTAAACCCGTGAATGCAAGATTGAATACTTTATTTAGTGAATGATTGAGTGAGTGAGAAGCGACGAAGTGAACGAATGAGTTAGCGTAAAAAAGGGTAATTGATCAAAAATTAAAATTCAAATTTTGAACCCTGAAACCAAGAAAGATTAAAAAACACAATAATGGTTGCTTTTACGCATTTCAATAGACAAGCTATCATCTTCAGTATCTCTCTGAAGGTGATATCTTGGCAATCGAAACGCGTTGGAGCAACCCTTGTTGTGTTTTTTAATCTTTGTTGGTTTCAGGGGACAAGATTTGTATTTCAATTTTTGAAGGTAACCAAGGACCAGTCCGTTCCACTAAAAAAGGTAATTGACAATAAATAAATAGTAAAGATAATAAACCTGCATCCAAATCCAGCTTTTATATTATGAGCTGCGTATTTATGAAAATAAAAATAGTGAATGCTGCTTTTTGGATTTATTCATTAAAACCATTTTTTGTAAATATAAACTGTAATATTTCAATAACCACATTCATATTACATATGTATTAACATAAATCAAAACAGAAGCGAAAAACCTTCAATGTACTTGTGCTTGGGCAATTATTAGTAGTCAAGGAGGTTCTTGCAGTAAAGTTTTAATTCGAACTTCAAGGCTTAAGAATCACCAACACATTGAACCAATACAGTAGTTATTAATATTAATGTAAGGAACTAAAAGACAATGTTATGTGTTTAAAAAACTTTTAAAAAAGGCTGCCTTAAAACATATAAAAAAACAGTCATGGAAACATGTAAAAATGTTTGAACTTGTTTTTTTATGTATTTGTAGCGAAAAGTATAGTTAATTACAGCGAGATTGAAGTATAAATGAAAATTTAAGCAGAAATTGATTTCTAAGCCATGAATAGAGGTTGAGTTATAATCGATTGAAAAATGGTATACAATTTTCCAGACATGTGATTAATATTTCTTTCATATTGCTAATCATATTTTTGCTACAATATAATTTACGTTCAACTATAAAAGCATAGAGATAAATTTAATAATGTATAAAAATGGGAAATTTACAAATCTCCTAGGAAACTGGCAAGTGCCCGTAAATAAGACGCCTTTTAAATTGATATTTCCTGGTAGATTTAAGGATACTTATAAGTTGACCGACCCATTTTAGTATACTTGCATACGTAATGAGTTCACAACCGTAGCGGTTTGGGCACGTCAGTTTGCAAATTTCCCAAAAGACAAATCTCTAAACTAGGAAAGATGTTACTTACATGTTTACTGACGTGTGTCATTAGGTTTGAAAGTATATTTAAGTGTCAAGAGACATATTAATAGAAAAGCTGCCTCAAAATTTTCCATAGTTCCAAGTTTTCTAGAAAATTTGTAAATTTCTTGATTTTATTGTACATATTTCCTGCTATGTCACAAATAAGATATAAAATCAGAAAATTTTCTAGGAAATTGGAAAGTTTCCGGAAATTTTTAAGACGACTGTTAAATTGCTATTTCCTGGTAGATATAAGGGCACTTACAATGTATTTTCAACGAGGCGCAGCAAAATATACCAGTTTAATAAAAAAAATAAGTTGCAGGTTAGTTTTCGTCTCCCTGTCGGGAAAAAATTCAAAAGCCACTTTAAAATATAGCAAGTTTTTAGCAAAAATTGATCAAATTCAGGAAGCTCGCCAAAAAAATTTGTTTTATTGAGTTTACTCCAGTTACAGACACAACCCTGCATATTTCAAAAGCAATACATATCAACTTTTAAAGAATTATTTTTTTTAGAATTTTCAAATTCGAATTTTACATTCTACAGCCGAAAAGCCTGAAATTTCGAACTCAAAGTTAACGTTTCAACTAACTCCTTACGATTCTTGACATTTTTAGTGCAGCGTCGACATGTCGAGATGACAGCTTGCGTAATTCAGTTTCAAATCTGTAATTTCCACTATTTTTTTATCGTATTTAGATTAAAACTTTGGAATTGAAAGTCAAAAATTCGTAAAAAGAAAAAATGAAATAAAAACACGTTGACAAATAAAGTCGAAATTTAAAGA
This sequence comes from Dastarcus helophoroides, assembly GCA_028583605.1. Taxonomy (NCBI): domain Eukaryota; kingdom Metazoa; phylum Arthropoda; class Insecta; order Coleoptera; family Bothrideridae; genus Dastarcus; species Dastarcus helophoroides. The sequence goes on from CM053336.1 coordinate 20,813,563, forward strand.
AAAGATTGAGGTTTGTAAGAAGTCAAGGATTTTTTAAGCAAAAAGAGTTTACTCTAATGCACAGACCAATAGGTTTGAACATTTATTAGATTCGAAGTTTGGAAACCAAAGATCGGTTTCGATCTTATTAGATCTCGTCGGTTTGGTATGTCCAACTCGAATGCTAACAAATGTTCTGTCAAGTAAGTACTAAAAAATCATGGAAGGTCAAGCGTGTGACTCTCAGACTACCGCCACCTATTGGTCCATAGAGAAAACTGGCCATCGCCAACAAGTTCGTATGCAAGAAGACTATAATATATTATAGTCTTCTTGGTCGTATGTAAGTAGAATACAACCTAGACTGCAAATTCATTCGTTGATTTTTTAGTACTTACTTGACGGAACATTTGTTAGCATTCGAGTTGGATATACCAAACTGACGAGATCTAATAAGATCGAAACCGGTCTTTGGTTTCCAAATTTCGAATCTAATAAATGTTTAAACCTATTGGCCTGTGCATTAGAATCCTTGTCTTCTGGGCACTTTCCTAGAGAGCAACCGCTTCGCTAGGTGGCAGTGTTTCAACTTTGGTAGTTCAGCTACCCATGATTCCACTATACACACTAGAGGGCTACATGAATTTGCTGTCTAGGTTGTATTCTACTTGTATACGAAAAAGAGTTAAGTTTAAATCGAGATCCCAGTAATTCGAGTAAAAATCTAAATTTATTGAAAATAGTTTACCGAAAAAATGCCGAATTTAAAACTACTAGGTTCAAAAATAGTTGAAATCTCGAGAATGCAAAATAAAATTTCTAAAAAAGTCGCAATCTTAAGTTTGAAAGCAAATATTTATTAAACTCATAATTTAGAGAAATAAAAAAAAAATAAATAAAAAATGAAAATCGACATCTCAAAAATACACTTGAAAGTCAAAATTTAATACGAAAAATGTAAAATTGGGAATTTTGAGAAGGAAGTCGAAATTTCGAAAAAATTCGGGATTTATAAAATTATGTTCAAATTTGAAGTTGTAATTTCGAAAAACAAAGTAAAATCGCCAGAACAAGCCACAATTTTGAGTTTAAAGGCAAAAATTCAGAAAAAATTAAAAAGCTGAAAAACTCATAATATTGAGAAAAAAAATCAAAATTTTGAACAAAAAGCTTCAAATTTATTAAAAAAGAATTCCACCAAATCTCCACAATTTTTAGAAAAAAATTGATATTTAGAATTAAAAGTCAAAATTTGAGACAAAAAAACGTTAAACTGGAAATTTTAGAAAAAAAAGTCGAAATTTCGAAATATTCAAAATGTATAAAATCAGTTTCAAGTTTAAAGTCGTAATTTCGAAAAACAAAATAAAATCCCTAATATATTTCACAATTTTCAGATTAAAGGCAAAAATTTAGAAAAAATGAAAAATTCAGAATTTTGAGAAAAATCAAAGTTTTGAACAAAATAAAAACAGAGAATGGTATTTTTTGGATTTTTTCATTTTTATAAAAGAGGTTCGTGCAAATCTGCAAAATTTTTGGAAAAAATCGATATTTTGAGCTGAAAGTCAAAATTTTAGACAAAAAAACGTTAAACTGGAAATTTTGGAAAAAAAGTCGAAATTTTGAAATATTCAAAATGCATAAAATCATTTTCAAGTTTAAAGTTGTAATTTCGCAAAATAAAGTTAAATAAACTTTCAAAAAAAATTAAAATTTTGAACAAAAAACGTAACATTTATTAAAAAGAATTCTAGCTAAATATCTTAAATTTCAAGAAAAATTGGAAAATTTGAGTTAAAAATCAACATTTTAGACAAAAAATGTTAAGCGGTTCATCTATCTTTATTTCCGAATCTTACTTGCAGTGCTGTAAAGTCGGAATTTCGACAAGTTTAGAATTTATAAAATCATTTTCATTTTTAAACTTTACATTTTAAGAAATAAAGTAAAATCCCCGAAAAAGTGCAATTTTAAGTTAAAGGAATTTAAAAAAGTAACAAAGCTGAAGCTGTAAATTCAGAAATTTATTAAAAAAGAATTCGAGCCAGATTTTGAGAAAAAGTCGAAATTTGGAGTTTACTTCAAAATTTTAGAGAACAAATTTAAACTGAAAATTTTAAAACGAAAGACGAGTTGGTATTTATAAAATCGTTTTAAGAGTTTAAAGCCAAATTAGAAGAAAAAACAAATTTAACAATTTGGGGTTCAAACCTAGAAAAAAATCAAAATTTCGAAAAAATATCGACATTTACAGAAACTACTTGCAGTTTTTTAAATCTGAACTTTCGAATAACTACAAACCCAAAATAATCGACATTTTGAATCTTGGTTAAAAATTTATTTAAAAAAAGTGAGAAATTGAAGGTGTAAACAAGGAAATGGAAGGTGCAAACTAGGAGTTTTGCCAGAAATTTGAGATTTTGAAAATTATATAAATTGAGAAAAATTTAAACATTGAAGCAGTAAATTCAGAAATTTGAGAAAAATTCAAAATTTCGAAAAATTATCTCGAAATTTATTTATAAAGAACTCGAGCTACAAACTAAAATGTTGAGAGAAAGTCGAAATTTTGAAATTAATTAATTTTAGACAAACAAAAGACGGATTGATACTTATAAAAAAATCGTTAGGAGAGATTAAAGTTAAAGCAACTGGCTAAAGCAAGTGCTTAAACACAACAGGATCAGCCTTAAGTGAGTGCCAGGGCACAAAGGATTACAAGGGAATGAAGCTGCGGACCAACTCGCTAGAGAAGGATCTGCATCGTCATTTCTTGGACCTGAACCGGCTTTTGGTTTTTCTAAAAATCAAATTAATAATGACGTCAAAACATGGGAAGCAAAGTCGAGAATTTTCCACTGGAGATCATATCCAGGACTACGACAGGCGAAAAGATTCCTATCTGGAACGCTTGAAAAGACAAAGGTTTATTTGTGACTTGCCAAATCTGAATTAAGGATCCTAACCGGCCTCTTAACAGGAGATTGCTCTATGAGGTACCACCTCAAGAAAACGGGTCAGGTTGAAACATACCTATGTCGCTTTTGCGCAAAAGCTGTGGAGACTGCAGAACATGTGCTATACAAGTGCGATGCGCTTGCACGCAAAAGGCACGTCCAACTCGGATGGGCGTCCTTAGAACCCTCAGATGTGGAAAACTCAATCCAGGTCCATAATAAACTTCTGCAAGAGTTTGAACCTGGGAGCTACATAAATCAGGGTATGCACAAAAGATCTACTTGGGTCAAGGTGCGGGGTGGACGAAGAGAAACACGAAACGACCCATATATAATCTAATCTAAAGTTAAATTAGCAAAAAGTAAGTTAAAAATTTCAAACCCAGTTCATCGGAGAAAAAAACCAAAATTTCGAGAAAATATCGACATTTACAGAAAACGTTTAGCTTTTAAATTTGAACTTTCGAATAAAATCTATAAATTATGAAAATTAAGTTGAAACGACGATATCGAGTTAAAAATCTAAAAAACCCAATTTTGATTTTAAAATTTAAAAATCTATTAAAAAGAGCGGAAATTGAAGGTGTAAATGTAAAAGATTCAACGCGTGAATTAGGAAATTGAAGTTGTAAACTACGAGTTTCGTCAAAAAGTCGACATTTTGAAAATAAATCTCTTTCGAAAACGACAAAATGCTAAAAATAAATAATAAAATAATAATAAAAATAAAAATTACAAGCAAAAACTGAATATTGAGAAAAAAGTAAGTTGAATATTAAAAAATAAATAAATAAAATTTGAAAGTGTTAACTAGAAATTTTAAGGAAAAAATCTAAATTCCAAAATTAGTCAACATTTCCAAATAATAAAAATTTCCACAAAGTTGAAATGTCACAAAAAGTCATTCTTTATTTATTTATTTCGAATTTAAACTTAAACAAATCCACAGAAGCATGGAAAAAATAAAAAACATTACAAGCAATTATAAACATAAAAATATCGTACAAATAATTACACCCAGGGAATGGTACACTACTCAACGCTCCTGCAGGAATCTAGGCCAGAATGTGAAGAACAAGAGGAGACAGCAATAATGCGTGAAGCCGAAATAACAGAAAACGATATAAACAAGACCCTAAAAAGGCAAAAAACAATAAGGCAACCCGGACCAGGAAATATAAAAATGGAATTATTGAAATCTGGAGGGAGGAAAGTCATATCTTACATCCAAGCGTTGTTCAACAAAATTAAAAGAGGAGAAAAAATCCCAAGAGAATGAAACTTGTCATACATATCCTCCATAAAAAAATGGTAAGGAAATAAAAAATTAACAAATAATTATAGAGGAATTATTGTCAACCCGTCAATGGCAAGGCTTTTTACCACAATAATAAAAGATAAAATAGAACAGCACAATAATAATAGAACAATCAGGATTCTGCAAAAGTGGATCATGCCTAGATAATATATTTATCATGAAGCAAGTCATAGAAAAGAACAAAGATAAGAACATTGAGACGCATATGATATTACTTGATTTAGAAAAAGTATATGATAGTGTGCCCAAAAAACAACTATGGGTGGCTATGAGTAGAATGAATGTCGGAGAAAAATGGATTAATATAACACAAAGATTATATAGACACAGTAGTACAAATAAAAATAGGCAACAAATTAACGAAACCAGTAAACATAACGAAAGGTCTGAAGCAGGGATGCGGTCTGTCACCCACACTCTTTAATATATTGTAACGAAATGTAAATTGTAGAATTTAGTACGTAAGAAAATTTTCTAGAAACATCTGATAAGGGAAAGAAGCCGCGATAATAAAGCAAACGTTAGATAAGCGTTCCAGAAATTTTGGCAAACGATAAGCCTTATCTGCCGAAAACTTCTAGAACCCGGAAGCGAGGACTATATATGGCAGTCGCCTTTCCCTCGAGTTAGAGTCAGTCAGTGTAATTAGTGAGTTAGTAGTTAGAAGTAAATAAGTGAGTTCACTATTCAGTTGTAGTGTTCCGAGTTTATTTTGGTAATAAAGTGGGTATTGTTCAATTCACGTGTTAATAATAAATTCGAACCGATAGCCCGCAACAATATTTATAGAACAGGCTCTACAGAGGTGGTATAAAAAATGCGGAAGGATGGGCATACCGATACAAGGAAATATATTACACTCACTACTGATCGCCAAAGACCAAGTTATTTTTGAACACGAAAAAGACATGGAATATATGATACAAAAGCTGAAAGAATACGAATTATGGGAACTTGAAATAAACATGAACAAAACTGAATACCTATATATTGGGTCAAGAGGTTGCAGATCTAGAGAACGAAACGGTCGCCAGCTGTCACACCTTTAGGATCGACAATACATCGAGATGATACCTGTATAAGAGACAAACAAAAATAGCACCAGGAAGACAAGCTACAAGAGCACTTCTCGGATTGATATGGAACAACACTCTTACTAAAGAAAACAAAAAACGGATTTTTCAAAGCATAGTACAAAATATTACTCTATTTGGGGCAAAAGTATGGCCAGTAACAAATTACAATAAGGAATAAAATAGGAACAGTGGAATTAGACTTTATGAGACGAGAAGGGACCAAGTGAGAACTGAAGAAATATGGCAACGAAGTGAAGTAAAATGTTCAATACCAAGAAAGCTAGAAAACGGACACGTCCAAAAAATGCCAGAACACAGATGACCAAAACGAGTAATGGAATGGGAACCGGGAGGGAGAAGACGGACAGGACGACCGGCATTAAGATGGAGAAACCTGTACTTGACATGCAATGATAGATAGAGATCTGAGAGCAGGAGACTAGGATGTGAGAGAGCCATATACTTATTATTTAATAAGTATATGGAGAGAGCTATGGAGAATAAAAACGGCGGACTCTTAACGGGAAAGAGATAAAGAAGAAGAAGAATTTAAGCTTAAAATTTCTCAAAAAAGCAATCTTAGAAAGTGAAAATTTTCATTTTCAAGTGGAAAATCATGAACGAAAAAAGTAAGACATTTCTTACTGGACTTACTGGAAATTTTGAGTAATTGATCGAAATTTTTAAAAAAGTGAATATCTCGAGAAAAACTGAAACCTTCGAATTTAAAACAAATACTTTCGGGAAAAAAGTAAAAAAATTAAGTTTAAATTTGAAAACTGAAAAAACAAGATCACATTTTTTCGAGATATCGCATTTTCAATATTATAATCAAAGTTTGAATAAAAACTTGCCTTTTATAGAAGAAATTTGCAATTTTAACTCGAAATTAAAAAAAAAATCATAGATTAGTCAAAATTTTGACGATTAGTCAAAATTTTGACGAAACATAAATCTCTGGAAAAAGCTAAAATTTCGAAAAAAAAGTCGAAAACAGGCAGGGATACAGGACTTCATTCGGGTGGGGGAAATTTTTCTGTAATTTTTCCCATCATACAGACAATGACTTTTGGGATGGAGAAGGGGAGTTCGATTAGTTCTGCTTTTCGAAATAAAAATAATTTCCCATATTTGCAAAAACAAGCTCAAAAGCTGCTTATGAAACAAAATACAGATACCCAGGACTTTAAGGCAGAACTAAAACAAAAATCACAAAAAATAGATATTTTTGTCAAAACAAAAACAAAACAAAAATATGGATTTATTGAGTTTCAGTACACCTTCGAAAACAATTAATATTGATGTTAGCCTGGAGCCTTAAAAATCTAAAAACCTCGAATTTGAGTTACAGTGAGTGAAATTAAACAAAAATATATGGGGTGTTTAGCTAAGAGTATTTGAAAAAAGTTAACCAATTAAAAATTGTGATCTTTATTAACAATAGTAATAATAATAATCTGGGTGTTTCAAAATAAGGTGCTCGTACTTAAAGAGCATAAGCCTCGAGCGATTTTAAGAAAAAAAGTTTTCGTCAACATAGATCCGGAACCGCTTTATTTTTAAGTTACAGGGGGACATCGAGTATTCTTAGCGAAAAAAATGATGAGTCACTGCTCTTTTTCAAATTAAGTAACAATTCCATAAACCACCTTTATTTCTTGGTAAAAAGGTTCGGTAAGGTACACCTAGTGGAGCAAGTTAGCTTAAATTGAACTCCTTAAATTTTTCTAAAAGTTTACTAAAATAAAAAAATTTAAGGGGTTCAATTTAGGAGACGGTTTACTCTGAACTATATTGCTGCTACACATGCCCTTCGCCCCCCCTCGTTTACTGCCACTGTTTAAACTCCTTACAACTCTAGATACATACACGTATCTTTGAAAGATGTTCTTCTGTGTCTATTTAGGCCGTTTATTTGTACAGAGTTATTTTTTTTAATAGGTGTTTCCCTAAAGAAAATAATCCAACGGATTGGTGTTTATTAAAAAAAAAGCAATGGCGTAACATTTTAATTTAGCTGTTTTATACGGATAGAAAAATTTAAGAATTTGGGTAAGTTAACCCAGGTGGGGAAGTTAGCCTAAATAAAACCCCTTAAATTTTTCCAAGAGTTTAAGAAAATATAAACAACCAAAGGGTTCAATTTAGGAAGTGGAAGAGTTTGGGCTACCTTACCCAACTTCTTAAATTCTTCTATCTGTATAAAATAGCTAAATAAAAATGTTACGACACTGCTTGTTTTTAAATAAGCACCAATTGCATAAACATCTTTCATTTGTTGGTAAAAATGCCCCCTCAACTTTTTTTGTGTGACGAACGGTTTTCCATTAACATGTCTTTGAATACTTTTAATTTTTAAAAAATCGCGCCACTGTTTTTTTAATTCAAAATGTATATGGCTTTCAGTAACACTGTTTATCCTTAGTAAAAATTCCCTCTTAACTTTTTTCACCCGACCAACGGTTTCTAAGTAAAAAAATAAAATGCATTTCTTTGCATTTCGATGGGCGTTTTATAATCTTTTCCCCAAATTTAATGCCTTATTTTAAGACAACTTTGAGCATTAGTGTTTCTTTATCAAAATTTATGTTAACATGTAAGTTAGATTTATACCATATGTTTTTGGGATAAAACTATTTTTAATAATTAATAAACCCATAGAAATGAAGGTTGTTTATGAAATTAGTACTTAATTTGTAAAAAAGCAGTGACGTACCATTTTTTTCGTTAAGAATACTCAAAGACAAATTAGCATGAACGCCACTGATGGAAGGAAAGCAAATATATTTCTAGCAAAAAGTGCGTCTTTAAACCTAGTTAGTAATTACAAAAAATTGAAAAAAATATTTCGAGTGGTTTCATAGTATTTAAGGAAAAAGCAATTTTTTTCTTAATTTTTAAGAGCCTCTAACTTAAAAATAAAGCGGTTCCGGACCTATGTTGATATAAAGTTATTTTCTTAAAATCGCTTGAAGATCATGCTCCTCCTTAAGTATAAAGATCACAAATTTTTAATAGGTAAACTTTTTTACAAGTACTATTAGCTAAACATTCCATGTTTTTGTTAAATTTCACTACAGTATAATAACTAACTATGTAAACTTATAACCGGGGTTAATTTGCGTTCTTTTTTAGAAATGTTAAATTTTTTGTTTATGTTGTAGATTTTTTTTTAATATAATTGAAATAGACAAAATTTTTACAAAATGTTTCCAAAATGTACCAAAAAAAGTGGAGAATTAAATCTCAATTTCGAAAGAAGAAAAAAAAATTAATAAAAAAAGATGAAAGCGTAAGTACAAAATTTTAATAATAAATTCGAAATTTATAAAAAAAAACGAAAAAAATATCTATCATTTTTTGTATTAATTTCGAATTTTCTCTAAAAATGTTCTTATTTTCTCAAAATTTTTAGTTTACATTTAAACATTTCTATTTTCGAACTTTTTAAACTTCAAATAAACCAAAATTAAAAAAATGCTTTGGAAATTACATTAATAAATAAATAAATTTTGAGAAAATTGGCAATATTTATAGAAAAAGTGAAAATTTCAATTTTAATGTCAAAATTTGGAGAAATTGGAAAAAAATTCTGAATGTATAAAAAGATAACAATAAAATTAAAAAAGGTCCTGTTTTTTTTTGAATCAAAATGTTGACTTTTTATTAATTTGGAATTTTTAAGAGTAAAGTCAAAATTAAAAAAAAACACTCTAAATTTTAAAAAATGTTTCAAAACTTTAAGAAAAGTTGAAATTTCGAATTCAAAAATTGAAATACAAAACTTGTCCCCTGAAACTAAGAAAGATTAAAAACCCAACAAAGGTTGCTCTAACGCGTTTCGACAGTCAAGCTATCATCTTCAGGGAGATACTGATGCAGTATTTCTCTGAACCTTTGTTGTGTTTTTTAATCTTTCTTGGTTTCCGGGTACAAGTTTCGTATTTCAATTTTTGATGATAACCAAGGACAGTCCGTTCCACCAAAATTAGAATTCAACGTCAAAATGTGAGGAAAATATTCAAATTTGAAACTTTTGGAATATGATCTTACTTTTTGAGTTTCGATTGAAGTTTTCGAAAGAAATTGGAATTTTGAATTTAAAGTTAAGATTTCTAAAAAAACATTAAAACTTTTTTTTAGTTACCTTGATTTTAATAGAAAAATCCTACTTTTTTTTACTTTCTGACATGAATATTATCGCATAGACTTGTCAACTCAAAGTTTCTCCTTTTACCTCGCACCTTTGAGTTTGATCTTGGAATTTGTATATTTTTATCGGAGTTTGTGTCTGAAATATATTTTTTTTCTGTAATTTTTAATGCCAAGTTGCAGGTGACGAATCTGCATATTTTCTTACGAGATATGATCCTCTATATGCAAATTTAGATTTAGATTTACTCCTAAGCGTATTAAAAGCAGACAAAAATCGTTATTGTTGTGGTGGAACAAAAACTTGACTGACGCAGTGTTTTGTTAAACGGAAGCGATAAAAATAACGGTTCAAAGTCCTGCTTATACCAATTAAAGAAGAAATGCTGGTCTTCTTGTGGTTTTTAAGGTAGTATTGTGGCTTAGCGACTCATCGGAGGAAATTGATTCCCTTCTATCTAGCGTACTGCTCCAGAAAATTAGTTCTAAGCAAAAAAAGTTTATTTAGTAATGAGTTAATAACTAACTAGTAAATAGGTAGTGATGTACTTATTACGAATCCAAAATTCTGAAATTGGTCAAAATATAGTGCTTCGGTCGAGTCAGGTAGCGGCAATTGCACCCATTGCCCCCCTTTATATCCGCAGTTGGTCGAAAAACATTTAAAAATCAGAAAATTTGTAATTTCGAAAAATGACAACCTCTCCAAAAAGTGGGAATCTTGAGATAAAAGTCAAAGTTTCCAGAAGTTCGAAAATTCTAAATAAAAAGATTAGAGAAAAACCAATAGAACAAAATGCTGGAAAATCTAACATAAAAAAGGAACATTACTGTATGCTGGGCGAAAATTAAAAAAATTAAAAAGCCTTACTGCACAGTTGATAAAAATTACGTCTTTTCAGAACGATTTAATTATAAAAAATGAAATGTTTTTTTTCGAAAAAACTTTAGAATGACAGCTTTATAAAATAACTTGGGATTATTTTTACTCTGCTAAGAACGGTAAGTAATTTAAAAAAATTAAACTCAAAATTGGAGAAGTGGGATCTATCCCAAAATTTGGAAACAAAAGTTAACAAATTAGTCCCTCAAGCAAGTAAAATTATGGCAAAAAGCGAAAAATATTAGATCGGATAATTTATTTAATGGATAGTTAGAGAAATAAAAGAACCATTATTTAACTGAATTAAGTCGACTTAAAATTATCACTTATCTTTAAAGTAGTTCACAGGCAGTAATTGTAACAAAGAGACATAAACACCACCACTACTAGATGTTTAGCATATACTGACCACGTGGATACAATAATACCCTCAAGTCATTTTGTAGTAGATTTTCTGAGCTGATAGTACTGAAACGTTTATGTGATAAAATTCACGCAACTGAGCTTTAGCCAAAGGAAGGATTAGTAGTCTGTTGTATTGCCCTTAGTTTAAAATATTTCCTTAACGTGCAGAATGAAGCATCGAAATTTCGTGAGATGTATAACTTCAAATTGCTATTACGCAAAAGCGGCACCGCTAGAAATCCTCCTATTTTACTATGTCACTCACAATATCACCTTACATCATATATCACTGTTTTATCAAAAATAGAGTCTGGCCGCAATAAATTAAAATCTCTTTGAGATTTCTTTCGCCTATGCCCTACATGTTGAAAATCGTTGACATTGAATACTTCGGCTTCGGTACCGGGACCCTCTTTTAATTTTGCAGGTGTATGGCTAACACTGTTAATAATATCTGACAGAAATTTAGAGAAAATCTATAGAAAAGCAATTGACCAGTGAACTACTCTAGCTACTGCTTATTATCTCAGCAGAGAGTAATGCTTCAATTAGCATGTAGCGAAAATGTTTGCGTAATAAACAGTTAAAAGTCAGTTACAAGTCACCCAATGGAGGTTTGCTCTCTTGGATACTTATACGACTGACTAACGGCTTTAAATTGGAAGTGTATACAACCACCGTACCATGCTGATGAGGCCAAGGAAGGCCGAAACTAGTCTATGGTTGTGGTTGTACATATTTTCAATGTTAAGCACGTTTAACTGTTTAATTACAGAACATTTAATTGGTCATTTGTCAATACTCTAGATACTGTATTAATGTGAAATAATTAGCGTCAACGAATCTGCACACCAGAATTACGAATAGGCGGATTTGAAAACTTACAGCAAGATGATAGTTGGCATCATTCAACTGACTTTGAATGGACCTAAGTTTCAACAATCTGGCCGATAAGATTCTTTGTTTCACCGTACTCTTCGTCGTCGGATGTGAATAGCTGGGTCGCAGTAGACTGGCTGCCAGGGGGTGAGCCGGTTTCCTTCTTTGGAGAAAACAACCCGAATTAGAAGAACAAACTGTGTCGCAGCTCTTGCTTCTGAAAAACGTCACGAGCTTGTCAATTTTTTTGCCAGTTGATCTTATTTTGTACTTGCCTCGAATCGTTCATTTTTTGCGCTGGAGACGGACTGTCGTTAGCCATACTGTTCTTTTGCTGAACACTTTTTTAAATGTATAAAACTGTATAAAAATATGTTTACCGTTTAAAACTGCAATGCAGAAACATACTGTTTGTATATAAATCCGTTGCCAAGGTAATGAAATGTCGACTTTTTAACAAACGTTCGGTACATAGAAGTTACGTATGATTCACCTTTTTATGGATTTTATTTTATTATGCAGATTGGTTCCTTCTCCCTCGCGATGTCGAATTTTGGGGTGTAATTATACGTTTTTAAAGATCGAAATAAAACACAGGGCGTGTCATTGGTAAAAAGGGTTGGGGTCTTTACAAACCTAGGCCAATTTTGTGATCTGAGATAAATTACCTGGTCATAACAAAAATGTTGTATCTTTTCTCGTTTTAGCACAAATTTGAAACATTTAAAATTTTCGAAAATGTTTGTAGCTCCTTTTCGGTTAACTACAAAAATTTAACCAAAACTGTTCTTGTTCTTAGTGCATTTTAATGCATTTTTTCTCGTGGAATTTAATGATGTAACTCAGTACCTTTTTAGCACCGTGGGCCACTCTCGGAAAACAAAAATTTAAGCGGACCACACTAAGAAAAACTCCTTCTCTCTTTCAAATAAAAAAAAAGTTCTGACAATAATGTTACCACTAACATTAATAATCATGTGGCACCAGAGACTAATGTGGCACAAAACGATGATTTAAGGGTCTGACCTAGGGCGGAGGCAAGCTATTAAATACCACGAGCCCCAAAATTGGGGGTTTCGAGTTTAAATTCTCAATTCTTATTTTATTATTATTATATTTATTTGGTTAATTTTTATTTTTGTAAATTTACAGTATTTTTAAACTTGTAAATTTTAGAGGTAATTTTTATTTTTTATCATAACATTTCGTTTTGAAATTGAAAATTTCAACTTTTACTTTACTTTAACATCAGTTTTTGTATTTTTGTCTGGAAGCATCGACACTGAATTTGAACTTCGAAGTTGTTTGGATATTTTTCTTTAAGTATTGATTTTTATCTCGAAATTTCGACTTTTTCTTGAAATTACATCTTTAACTTAAATTATTTCAAAAAAATTATTTTATCTTACCGAGCTCAGTTTGTGGGATATTGAAATTATTATTTAAACCATTGAAATTGTTTACTTTTGAAAACATTTTTGACACACGACTACAACATATTTAAAACTCTTAAAACATAACCTCATGACATTTGGTAGTGGGCCAAAAGTAAACAATTTTAATTATTTAAATATCCTGGGTTGTAACTGGGCTCGGTAAGCAAAATAAAATTTTTGAAATAATTCAAGACGAGTCAATAATGATCCAAAAATGAGAAAGAATTTGATCTAAATGTTCTTAAAATTCTTTAATCTCGAAAGTTTCACTTCAAGCTTTAAATTTCAACAAGCAACTTTTCTAAAACTTAGAAATTTCGATTTTTTTCGAAAGATTTACAATTTATGTTGACTATAAATTCCAAATTTCGATTTTAAACATTACATGCTGACTAAACTCGAAATTTTAAGAATATTTTGTATTTTCAAATTTTTTAAAACTTAGTTTCCATATTTCAAATTTTTTATAACAAATTTTCTTTAAACATTAAACATTTTTTTGAATTTTATTGTAGTGATCAATTTTCAAATTAATGCCAAAGGTCAATTTTAAAATAAAAAATCGAGAAAAACAATGTTTAAGGGTTTCAAGACTTTACCCCAAAATTTTACTTTCATTCTAGATTTCAACTGTTTTCAAGAAATGCCGATTTTAAAAGTAAATTAAAATTTCCACGTTAATCAGAACATTTCTAGGCGAAAGCGAAGCTTTTGAAAAATTTAAACATTTCCAAAAAAAGCGTTTATTTCCTAAATTGAAATTGTTAAGGTTTTTATCAAAATTTTGATCGAAATAATTTGAACCTTCAATTTTTTTCTTTTAGCACTAGAAATTTCGACTTTAAACCGTACATTTTAGAAAAAATTTTGTCTAGAGATTTGCTGTTTGTTCTGTACGTTTTAATTTGATTTTATTCAGAATTTTAAATTAACAGTCGAACGTTTATTAAAATTCTGAATTGTCGAATATTGACTTTAGTGTCGAAATTTCGTTTTTTTTTTGTTGTCAGTAGTATTATTTTTTCTCGTAATTTCTATTGTTTCATTGATATTTCATTTTAAAATTGAGATGAAGCTTGCAATTAAATTTTGAGCAAAAGTAGATTCCTCCGTTAAAACCAACTTTTTCATAGAAAAGTAAATATTTAAAGAAACTCCTAATTTGGAAAATTTAATTTTTAACTAAAAGTTTATTATTTTGAAATCTTGAAAATTTTTCTTGAAATTTCCACTTTCATCTGAAATTTTTGATTTAAGAGCACAAAATTTTAAGAAAATACTTTTTTCATTCCATTTATTTTTAATAATTGAAAATGTGATTAGAAAATTTCGAATCTTTTCTAAAATTTTGAAATTTCTTCTCTTTTTGAGTTATTTTGAACTAATTTAAAATTAGAAGTCGATTTTTCGATGGGCAAGTTCAAATTTTGAGAAACGATGAGAAATTAAAGCAAATCTTAAAAATTTCACCTTAAATTTGAAATTTAGGAAAAATCCGTAGTTTTTCTTAAAATTTCCACTTTACTACTGAAATTTTCATCATTTTATTGTATTGTAAAACGTTCTGTTTAAGGGGGGCGGAAATCTTCTCTCTGCGCCACAATTTTCCTAGAAATGTTGTCTTTTATTTTTAGAACACAATTAAATTTGAAATTTTAAGATTTAATAAATTTCAACTTTTTTCGAAGTTTTGGCCTTTTTGAAATGTTCTTACAATTTTACTTTTTTTTTCAATTGTAAATCCAAAATTTTAATTTTTTCTACTTATTTTGCCCTAGACCTGAAAATCATGAAATTTTTTTTCGAAATTGGAAGCGGTAATTCACGTGTTTTTTCTGTTATTTTGAATTTAAACCCTGAATTTGGGTTTTTCTAATATTTTTTTTGAAAGTTTAATATCGAGCTTGTCTTAAAATTGTGATTTCTTTTTCAGGAACTTAATATTTTTTTTCGATTTAAACTGAAAATTTATAATTTTAATTTTGTATTTTTTTTCTTTTGTGGGGGCCCTTACAGGTCCGGTCACTTGGGTTTAAAATTTTCTGTAACTTCCACAAGTTTGTTTGAGTCTCAGTTAGCATAATATGTCCCGCCATTTACACTCAGGCTTAACATCTGACGTACACTCATTCCTTCCAGGGTTTTTGGTCTTAATGTTTCCGTGCCAGTCAGATTATGTCTATCTAGCAGGGTTTAGACAAGCACACACAATGTGTAAACTTTTTTTCAGTCCCACTCAATCGAGATCGGTTGCTTTCTGCTAGGATGAGTTTAACCAGGTGTCTTTTAAAGTTTTCGTGGTCAGTGAGCAGACCTAGTGTTTTGCTTAGTCTGCTTTTATTCATTGTATTTCAGCTTTTGATTGCAAGAATTTATCCATTAGCGGTCATGCTTGCCTGCAGGTGGTTATGTTTCTTCACCGGTTCAAATGAGCCCGTTCGAGGTCTGATAATATGATGTTTTTGCTTACAGCATAAGACATGCATACGATCTGTTCAGTGGAAGGTTCCACAGAACTCCCTTTTGCCAGTTCGTCGGCGACCTCGTTGCCGTGTATGTTGCTATGCCTGGGCGCCCAAACAAGACTGACCTTGTTGGTTTTTTCCAGTCTATTAAGGGTTTGCACACAGTACCAGACTACGGTTAAACTGGTGGTATGTTCCTCTAAGGCATTTAATCCTCTAGGGCATTTAATCCCCCAGGGGAGCATTCCACTAGAGCAATCTACATATGCATTTAATGCATTATGTAGATTGAAGGATGAAGCGTCATGTTGATTTGGAAATTTGCGTATTCTCGAATGGCCCATACTTCAGTCATAAAGACCAAAGCATGTTCTTCCATTGTAATACTTTTCCTGTAATTACTTCTTGGTCTATAGATCCCAGCTCTATATATTCCGCCGAGGTCGGATCCGTCTATAACCCAGACGTCATTTTATGGGCCTACCAAAGTTTCTGGTTTTTCCCAATCTTCTCTATTCGGGATCAGAATCTTATAGTTCCGTCCCAACTAGAGTTTCCTGGGAGATCCCAAAATAGTAGTATGATCTACCTTTGTCTCCTTCCAATTCCCTAAAAACAAGTCTGTGTGTGGCCTGCGTCATAATGAATTCATCTAGAGGAAGCATATTTAGCGTTACCTCTAAACTTTTGTTGGAGTGGTGCACACAGCGCCTGTAGCAGACCTTAAGTATGTGCCCTGTAGGCTCTTTGCTTGTGTTGTTTCTATTGTATGCCACCATATTACAGCAGCATATGTTAAAGGAGATAATACTGTTTTGTATAGCCATAACGCTACGCCTCGTTTTAAGCCCCAGGTTTGGCCCTTGGCTTTTTTACAGGCCAGTGCGTGTAGCTTATTCTTTTGGGTTTCCAGGTGTAAATTCTATTCCAGTTTAGTATTTAGGTAAACTGCAAGATACTTTACCGAGGTGGAGAACGTTATCGTCTGCCCCATAGATACAGTGTTCCTATGAGACTTGGTTTATATCTCCTGGTGAATATTAGAGCTACAGTCTTTGACGGGTTTACCGTCAGTCGCGTTTCCCTACAATAGGATCCAACAATTCTCATTGAATTGTTAGCCAGTTTTCTGAGCGTGTTTAAGAATTTACTTCTGATCACTATTACCACGACAACGGCGTAGCCATAGACTCGGAAGCCTACTTCTTTAAGCTTGACCAAAAGATTGTCTACCCCTAGGTTCCACAGAAGAGGGGAAATAACCCTTCCCTGTGGGCATCCTCTAGCAGGGCGGCTTTTAATGGTTTTATTCTCATGCCTAACGAGATTTCTCTTGATGTTAGCATGGTTTGTGACCATCTTATCAGGGTTGGTGGTATCCCCCAAGTGGTCAAAGATCCCTATTGCATAATTTTTTTACCAATAACTGCTGCTCCACATCGCTTATGACGTGGTGTGAGGCCGTTTTTGTGGACTTTTCCACCTGGTAGGTGTATTGACCTCCCAAAACCATACAACTGCCGTTGCGTCCAGCAGTTGTATGGTTGTTATACAGTCGACTCCCGTTAAAGTTGCACGCTCGTTAAGGTTTTCAGGATATGATCGTTAAAGTTGCGCGTATATTTCCCCACTCTAATTTTCGAACAACGAATTGGACTTTCGAGTTTTAGCGTCGCTTTTGAATAACCCATTCAACTGTGCAAGGAGCAATAAAACATATGTTTTCCGACAATGGTACGGATTACGGGGAGTAGCAATTTTAAAAGTAGATCCAGTACGCTGAGCGCAACTTTAGCAGAAGTCTACTGTACCTGTTTATTGGCCTTTCCAGTACCTTTAATATAAAGGACGTTAGGCTAATTGAACGGAAGTTTTTGGCCTGATTATGACCGTTTCTTGCCGGCTTTGGAATAAAGACTACTTCAGTCCTATTCCAGGCGTTTGGTATGTGTCCTTGAGCAATGCTAGCTCTAGGAGCTCGTCTAAGAGGGCCTAGTATAATATGTAGTCCCTTTTCCGGGGAAAATTGTGTTTGGTCCTGGTGCTTTATAAGGTTGAAAAGTCTTTATTGCCCATTCGACCCCTATGGGAGTAACAATTTCCGAGGCTAGCTTCCAATGGTTAGGTCGATATTGTTCCCTAGGGCTGACCTCCTCGATGTGATCCGATGGAGTCATCTCCTTGAAGCCCGTGAGTGTGTTTCCCGTAAAAGCTTCAATATATCCTCCACCGTTTCAGTATGTCGTCCCGTGGTGGTTTTAAAGAGCTTGGTTGAGCTGGTTTATTGGTGGATAGGATCCTGGCCAGTCTAGAAGCCTCAATGAGGTTTTCTGTTTCCTGGCAGTACTTTTATTTTTGTTTTGTTTATAGTCTTGCTATATTCTTTCTGCAGGTTTCTAACGGTGACCCATTCATTTTCCATCCTGTTGTTTCTTGCTTATTGACGGCTTTCCTTACCTTAGTCCTCAGTTATGCTAGGTATTTAGTCCACCAGTTAACCTGTGACTTTTGGTTTTTGTTTCGGACAACACAGTTTTCTCCAAAGGCCTCTTTGAGACTTTGCTGGATTACTCTAGCAGCTGTCTCTAGTTGTTTCTTTCTCTGTAAGCTGGAAGGGATGCGATGCAACCTATATTTTATGGCAGCTAGTGTTGGGCTATTCGAATAGAAGTTGTGAGATGTATTCGATTCCAGCAAGATCTCGAATGTATCCGATTCTCAACTCAAGTATTTGAATATTCTCAGAGTTCTCCCAACGCAACATCTCGTCACCACACGATTCATAAGTTCTCGGGTTCTCGCTTGCAAGCTTTCATTCGAATGCTTGTATTCGAGATTATGGTATTATTCGCCTGCCACAAAACATTCGAATGCTGAATGGGTTTCGCGTCCGGCGACAACGAAAGTCTCGCTACGCTACATCTCGAGTACTTATGTTCTCTTATGTTAAATGCGAATACTGGGTCGATTGACGATTGAATGAATTACAAGAAATTTCAAAAAAAAACTTATCACTATCAGTGATGCAAAGTTTAAAAAACAAATAAAATTATGAAAAAAAAACTATAATATATGTATACCAGGTATATAAGCTTAAATCCGCTGTTTTTTTTAGTAATAAAATACATTTGTTTTGTATAGAAAGCAAAAAAGAATTTTATTCAAAGTACTTTTCATCCCTAGCTATACATTTTTCCAATCTCTCGGGCAATTTGTGAATTCCACGCCAAAATAATTCCTTATCTTTCGAGGCAAACCACTCGTCCAGACATTTTCGAATGTCTTCGTAAGAATCGAAGTGCTGTTCGGCGAGTGCGTGGCCCATCGACGAAAACAGGTGGTAGTCAGAACGAGCCAGGTCTGGCGAATAAGCGGGATGGGGTAACACCTCCCAGTTGAGTGTTTCCAGGTAATTTTGGACCAATTTCGACGTGTGCGATGGTGCGTTATCGTGGAGGAAAATCAGTTTGTCATGTCTTTGTTGATAGCCAGGCCTTTTTTCACGTAAAGCACGGTTCAATTTGATCAGCTGTAGGCGGTAGCGGTGGGCATCTACAGTTTTACCAGGTTTCAACAGCTCGTAGTAGACGATGCCCTGTTGATCCCACCTGGATTCTGGATTCGTTGTGGGTTGCCTAAAGTTTAGGCCAGCACTAAGGCCACCCTTTCCAGGCTCATTGTGCTATCCCCGTGATTGAGGTGTCCTTGGTCATTTATTCAGCCACCCAACCTTGTTGAGAAACTGAAGAACGTCTCTTGGATGCGCCTCTCTTAAACTGGCCACACTAGGCCAGAAGTCCCCCAGCGTGGATCCTCTGATTGATGCTAGTGCCAGGCAGTGACACATCACGTGCTCGACACCCTCAGCTTCTTCTAAACACCCTCTACAACTCGGGTCGTTTATACTTCCCATTCTGTGGAGGTGTTTGTTTAATCGACAGTGACCTGTCCAAATTCCTACAAGTTTCCTGAGATTATTTCTTGAGAGTTGTAGGCATAGTTTTGCCCTTTGCTGATCCCACCAAACGCACAGCATCGTCTTCCGTCCAAATCGATTTGGTCTTGGGGAAGATGTTGATGGTTGGCCGGGATCAACCCACGATTTCTTGCGTTTAGGATTCTCGAAATAAATCCAGTTCTCATCGCCAGTCACCACAAGATGCAGAAACGACTTTCTTTTTTGTCTGGCAAACAAGATTTCGCATGTGTTTTGGCGTCGCTCCATCTGCCTATCGTTCAAATACATGGGGTACCCATTTTCGAATTCTTTGAACCTTTCCCATGACACGTAAACGCATGGCTGGTTTAGTGACACCTAACTACTCGGCAAGCATTTTTTGCGATTGGGTATCGTCCTATCCAATAGAGCCTATAATTCATGGTCCTCGACCTTTCTGGGCCGATTTTCACGCTCCTTGTCACTCAAGTCAAAATGGCCGTCTTTGAAGCGACTAAACCAGTCTCTGCAAGTTGTTTCCGATAAAGCACTGTCGCCATAGGGTTCCACAAACATTCGATGTGATTCGGCAGCTGATGTAAGCAGAAAAGCAGAGCTGCCCGCATATGCTCTTTTTTTCGCACAAAACTAGACATGATTACACAAAGAAAAATGTATATTGTATGAAATCGCTTATGATGTGCACTGATTGGTGTGAACAGATGTCAAACTCATACAAAAACAGTAAGACATTTCCATGGTAGCTGGTAATACGCGGATTTAAGCTTATATACCTGGTACAATTCCTAAAATGATGTGATATTTACATTTAACATGATACATTTTTTAAATATTTTTGGTATCGCCATTCCATGCTCTCAGTCAGTTGCCAAAAGGACTTTCTACTACATGTTTATTTGAATAATCATTCGATTCTCAAAAGTATTCGAAATCACAGCATTCTATTCTGAAAATGGAATTATTATCCCATTTCAGTTTGTATTCAATTTTTTAAAACTTGTTTTTACAAAATTCCTAGTAAGTGACCTTTTAACCCCTACTGTGCGA
Source organism: Dastarcus helophoroides (assembly GCA_028583605.1). Taxonomy (NCBI): domain Eukaryota; kingdom Metazoa; phylum Arthropoda; class Insecta; order Coleoptera; family Bothrideridae; genus Dastarcus; species Dastarcus helophoroides. The sequence goes on from CM053336.1 coordinate 20,834,121, forward strand.
AAGGAAAATCCCTAGTGTATTCCAACTTTATTTATTCTTTAAAATTTCGATTACAGATCCTAAATTTAGAGATTTTCTTGATGAAAGGAGGTTGTAATACTGGATTTTTGTAATTTCGAAATTTTTTCCAAAGAAACACCTTTTATTTAAAAACGAATTTTATTTCTCAAAATCTTTAGTGTCAAAAGGAATGTTTTTTTATAAATTTTGTGTTTATTTTTGAAATTGTATCTTTTTTTACACAAATATGAACATTTTTTAAACTTATTTTACTTCAGAGTGTCGAGTTGTGAATATCGATTTTTTTTTGTATTTCAATTTTTATCTGTAAATTTCCATTTTATTTTAAATTCGAGTGTAATTTCAAATTTCGAAATTGTGGTTAATATTTTAGGCGAAATAATGAAGATACAGATAATGGAAAAATGTGTAAAACATGTAGAGATAACGACTACAATCAAAATTATAAGAAAAGAATAAAAATATTATTAAAGTTAAAATTTCGAGAACAATAATAATTATCTGGCTAGGATAATTATTTATAAAAATGTTTTAATAATTTGGGTTTAATCCAAGGAGGTTAAAGTTAAAATTTAAAAATGTTACGTCGACATTGAAATTTTATGAGAAAATAATTTTACACTGCTCCGCATACTTTTCAAAGACAAACAAACAATTTCAATAAACTGAAAATTAACAAGAATAAAAGTAATAAGATAATAATAAAACAAAAATTTCAGTAAGATGCTCAAACTTTTGACTTTCAAATTTCAATTTGAAGTCAATTTTATCTGTAATTCGCGACTTTTTCTGTAGGTAAGTTGTTCTTGGTGCCAACTTAAAATGAACGAGCCTGATTTTAGGGATTTTGCCAATACAAACATAGATTTTTTGCAACTACATATTTTTCAAAAATATTAAGCTACATAAGCTTCTAAACAGCTAGATCGGGTGTCCTGGAAGAAGTGCAGGCCGCAGATTGCTGACGATTGATGATTATAAAAAACCTTCCCTTACCAATTGTCCGTCGGTCGCAACGAGGAGTCTCGAGGGCAGCAGTGTTGTCGACCGCTGATGTAAATAAATTTTATAACTGGCCTCTTGGTTTTGGAGTTGTAACATAAAATTCTATTTTTTAAAATGAAAACCCTAGCAGGCAATGATCTTAAATGAAAGAGCATTTTTTCTTTTTTTTAAAATGTTGAATAGTTTATATGTATTTAAAGAAATTCTGTAACGACGATTTTTCTATTAACTTTAATGTACCATGAAGCGTCAATAAGATTTTCTGACGAGTCACCTAATACCAAAAATTTAAGGGGCATTAGCTCAAATCTCAATTTTAAACTCGAAATTTCGTCCCTTTCCTTGAACTTTTGTATTAAAACTGGATTGGATTTATAAAGCTCGTTGACTTTCTTCGCAAATTAATTGGCTGAATTTGGACATTGTTTTACCATTTTCCTAAAACTTTGACTTTAAAATCAAAATCCCGATTTTCCTGTAATTTTTTTGTTGATCTCTGAATTTTAATTTTTTCATTTCAAAAATTTGTGTTTTAAAGTCAAAGTTACGGCTTTTTATAAAATATTTACTTTCTCCCGAATTTTGACTCAAAATATCTTTAATCTCACAATTTTAGTTGTAAAATTCGGAGTTTAAACTTAAAATTTCTTTTTTTGATTTTTAATTCAAAATCTCGAAAAAGCATCCAAATTTAAAAGTTAAAGCCTTAGGTTTGAGTCAGTCAAAACGAAAAAAAAAAACAGAGTTTATGACTAAACATTTTTCAAAAAGGAAGGAAACAGTTCACATTCATGGCCAATATTTCTAAACTACTTGGAAAATTTTGAACATTTATCAAAAACTGGAATTTCATCAAGTTTTTATTTTTTTTAATGTTGTTTCAATTCAAATTTTCTAGAAAAAAAATTAACATTTTGAGAGAAAAAATAAAAATGTTTAGAGAAGGCTCAAATTTTGAAAGAAAAAACAAAATTATTATTAAATAAATTGGTTATTTGTTATAAAATTTAATCTGAAAGGGCTAAGTGATAAAAAATGAAATAAATGCTTTCAACAACATTTATTTGAATAATATTGACTACAGGATCTATCTTTAAATTGATTCCAACATTTTAATGCCAACATTGATATACTTAAAAATAATTTAAAATTCTCAAACAATTCTTAGCAAAATTGTCTTAAAACAGACATAACAAAACACAAACATTTACAGTAGAAGATTTACTAACAGTTGATAAATCTTGGAGAATGAAAAATTCACATTTTTAAATTATCTGCTTCAACACCGAACGTTGATTTAAGTCACAACCCTTAAATATATTTTAGAAGACATTTAACTGGTTTTTAATTATATGATATCTACATCCTTAAAAATCTTGGAAACATTAAGTTATTGTCCTTTAAATGAAGGCTTTTTGGCTTCTTACTTTTGAAAAAGTAACTAAATGAAAATTAAGCAAGAAAAACAAATTATTGAGAAAGTGAAACAAATGGCTGAAAAAGTGCAATTTTTTGATCATTAAAGCAGCACTGGAATGCTTAAATCTGCTGCGTGCAATGTCTAGATACATTTCCTCGAAAGGTCTAGATACATTTCATCGAAATATCTAGATACATTTCCTCTTAGTTTTAAAATTTGAAAACGACAAACAGGAAGTATATAATTTCTCATATCTAACTGGAAAAAAACTAGTTTTTTTTTTGTGTACACAATCCAAGAATATAATTTATTCACAAGACAACAAACAAAATTGGGGATATGTTCCTTACGTAAAATAAAATAATCTGCATCTCACTATATGAGCTAAAATATTACTAAAAGCACCGTTTTATCGACATTTGGCTAGAGTTTTGCGTTTTTATTTTCATCGTAACATAAAATCTGAGAAGTAGAATACGTATTTTTATTTTGGAAATTAAACAGGACAGGGGATTGACTGCATTGTTGGTTGAATTATGCCACCTGGTCCTGGTAAAGTGGTGTGTCCTTGATTCAGGAATTCATCCACTCTTCTCGCCGCCTGTCTTCCCTCCGAAATCGCCCATACCACCAACGACTGGCCTCTTCTGCAATCTAAATTGGAATTTATTTAAAACCTTGTTAAACAAGGAAGTATCTTGTATTAAACATAGAACCGCCCAAGATTTGTAGGCACGAAATTCATTAATTTCAACCAAAATCGCGGATAAAATTAACACATTTTACAAGAGTTAAAATATACAAGATTTTCCCTTTCTTTTTGTTGTGAGGCCATTTCTGCAAATTTTAAATTTTGACTTTGGTTTCGGAAGTATCTATTAGGAAATTTCAGGTTCAAATTCAAAATTCATTATTTTTAAAAATTGATGATCAATTTTTAAATTTTACAAATTTGATTTTGACTTTATTGCAAAATTATAACGGATGCTCAGAATTTCTTACTTTTAATTTAAATTTTCAACTTTAAATACAATTTATGCTTTAAAATTGAATTGCGATTTTCCTGTTGAAAATTATTTTTTTTAAAACTTTAGCTTGTTTAAATTTTTACTTATTTTCCAACTTTCTATTGCTTTCCTTAATTTTTAAATGAAAGCTAAAACACTTTTTAAATTAAAAAAAAGTATTGATGATACATTTTCCAAGATTTAACGTTAATCTCGAAATTTCTTCTCTTCCATCAAAATTTCAGATAAAAGTTCCAAAATTTATTTCAATACATTTCCTGTTTTCCCCAAATTTTGTTTTTTTTTTCAAAATGTTGGAGTTTAAATTAGAAACTTGTATATTTTTCCTAAAGTACTTTATTTTTTATTTTCATATACACTTCGAATTTTTTCTCGAAGTTTTGACTAAATTTTTTCTCAAACTTCCAACTTACTTTTTCAACAATTTCAGCATACCTAACATGTGTAACATTAAAATAATTTAAATATCATGTATTATGTATACTTTTTTATTTTGCGCCGTTTTTTTCTCGAATTTTTAACTTTAAATTTTAAACGTCATTTTTTTTTATAAATTAATGTTATTTGAAAATGTTTTTTTTTAACACGAAATTTAGGATCTAAACTCGCACTTTTTTTCCCCAAAATTTTCAATTGTAAATAAAATTTTTGATGTAAAATTTATTCGAAATTTTTATTTATTTCAAAAGAATTTTTATCCCTAAAATTTCACCTTTAATTTTTTCAAACAAATTTTTGTGAATAAATCTTACCTCCTGCTGCAAATACATTGGATACATCAGTCTGGTAATTCTTAGTATTGAAGTTGGATCTGGCGTCCAGTGTAAGCTCCAATTGGTCACCGATGGCTCTTTCCGGTCCTAAGAAACCCATAGCCAGAAGCACTAAGTCGGCGGGGAAGACTTTTTCGCTTCCTGGCACTGGGTTCATTTGCCAACGACCGGTATCGTCTTTGGTCCACTCCACGTTCACGGTTTTCACGCCGCTTATGTGGCCTTGACCATCATCTAGGAATTCTTGGGTCATAATACTGAAGACTCTTGGATCCGAACCATATCGAACTTTGACCTAAAAATTACAAACCCATGAACGTGTCTCATTAGAACTTTCGATAAAAGAATCCCAGATACCCGAGATGTACAATTTACCTCTTCGTGTCCATAATCGACTCTAAAGATCCTGGGCCATTGCGGCCACGGGTTATCTTTCGATCGCTTGGAGGAAGGTTCTGGGAGAATTTCGAAGGTAGTTATAGAGGCGGCCCCTTGTCTTAAAGAAGTAGCGATGCAATCACAGCCTGTATCTCCTCCTCCGATAATGACGACGTTTTTGTCTTTTGCGTGGGGACCATTGAAGTTGGCGCCAAGCTGCTTCTTTTGCCAACCTTCCAAAAATTCCATGGCGAAATGTATGCCATTTAATTGGCGACCTATGAAACATATTGTATATATCTGTTAGATTGGTTTTAGTCTTAAGTTAATTGAGATATATCCATTTTTCAATGAGGTAGGATAATTCTATTACTATTAATAAAAAGCTATCTGGTGCTCAAGATGTATTTTTTTTAGTTTGTCAGAGCATTTTAGCACAAGAGAGATTGTAATTTCAAACCGAAAATTAAGAAAAAAATTTTGAAAAACTGTAACAAATACTTAATTTTCGTGTTCAAAGTCAAAAGATCAGGAAAAAGAAAATAATTCAAACTTAACCACTGCCCTCAAAGTTCTAGTCGTTTCTAAATTTCCAAAAAAGCTAGAAATTTATATGAGCGATTTTAAAAGAAAGTCCAAGATAAAAAAAGCATAGATTTCGAGTTCAATAAGGAAATTTTATGAAAAAAGTAAAAAAGACAAGTTGGAACGAAAAACTTTCGAAAAAAAACTCGTTTTAGGAAAATTTAAAAGTTTCAGTTTTATCCCTTGAATTTCATCTTTAAATCTCGAAAAAAAAACAATACAAATAAAAGAAAACATAAATTTCCAAGTGGAAAATCTTAGGAAAAAATGAAAAAAGTTTTAAGCTAAAATCGAACATTGCACAAGAAATTAAAATTTAGAGAAAAAAACCTCAACATGCATATAGACATTTCTTGAAATTTCAAGTTTATCTTTCAGATCTTTGGGAAAAGCAGTAGATTTAAAATTGAGAATCAAATTGTAAAAGAAGCCAAAAGTACGAGAATAAATTTGAAAATTTGAGGAAGCAGTGAAAACATTGAGAAAAGACTAAACAAAGTAAAGTTTATTGAAATTTAAAGCTAAATTTTTAGTAAAAGCAGCTTCAGAAGAATTCTATGAACAAAACCAAACATTCAATAAAATACAATTTTAATTCCAAATGTCGAGAAAAAGGCAGAATTTTTGCGTTTAAACTCCAATTTTGGTTTAAATAATGCGATATGCTGAGAATCAAGACGAAATTTTAAAATAAAGTGGGAATTTTAAAAATAAGGTAAGAAAAAATAATTTATAATGTTGCATAGGAAAGGCAGTAAAAATTATACACCCAGAATTATGAGAAAAGTCAACAAATCAAACAAATCACTGTAAATTAACTAAGCATATAGTTACAATTTCAAGTTTAGGGTGCCTATTTTATAACAAAAAAGTAAAAAAAAATGTGAATCTAAAAGTTTCTAGAAAAAACTCAAAGTTAGTAAGAAAAAAATTCCTATAATTTTAGTTTTAAGTCGATATTTTGAGAAAACTACTAAAACTGCTAGGTTTAAACCCTTAGTTAAAAAAAGAGGTTAAAACACGTGAACCTGAAAACTTCAGGAAAAAAAAATTGCAAGAAAAAAATTCCTAAAATTTTTATTTTAGTTTTAAATCGATATTTTGGGAAACCTGAACATTTTAGGTTTAAACCCTGAACCTTTAAAGGAAAGTAAATATGCGTTGAAGGTGGACATTTTCAGAATAAACTTAACATTTGCAAGAGAAAATATTTCTTGAAATCTTTGGTTTTTGGTCGATATTATGAAAAAACTCAACTTTTTAGGTTTAAATACTAAATGTTAAAGAGAAAAGTAGAGATATGCCGAAGTTGCCGAAAAATCTCAATATTTGTAAGAGAGAAATTTTTAAAAAATTTCAGTTTGAAGTTGATATTTCGAAAAAACAGAAAATTTTAGATTGAAGTCCTCAATGTTGGGAGAAACGTCAAAATTTTGATAAAAGATAAAAATTTAGGAACGAAACTTAAAATTAAATTCATTGCTAAGACATATTCAAAATTTCGTTATTGAAAGATAAAATTCTATTTTGTAAAACCAGAGAAGACGTACATTTTAAATACATATGGTACAAATATTACAAATAGATTTTTTTTGGTACCTGGTAGGGGCAAGTCTCTTGGCCAAGTTGCACCTGTACAAAGTACGACAGCGTCGTACTCCTCGCTAAGGTCTCTAGCCGAAATATCCTTGCCGACGTTCACGTTTGTCTTGAAGACGATACCTTCAGCAGCCAAAAGGTCCACTCGTCTCTGCACCACAGTTTTGCTTAGTTTCATCGTCGGTATACCGTATTGCAGTAAGCCCCCAATTCGGTCGTTCCTTTCGAAAACAGTGACCGAATGTCCGGCTTTGTTCAACTGATGGGCGCAAGCTAGTCCAGCAGGTCCTGAACCCACAACGGCTACACGCTTGCCAGTTCTTGTTTTAGGGATCTGCAACATGAATAATCATGACCGAGTTATTCAGTGGTCTTGTCTAACTTTTTAATTAATAAAAAAACCAATAACAAAGATAAAAAATGGATACTGAAGTGAAGTTTATCAATTGAAACCAAATTAGCTGCTTGATGATGTATGTTGGATATACAGGTAGATCCATCAATATGAGAATCTAAGACCATAGGTCATTTAAATTGGAAAACGTTGACTAACTATATTTCGCATTTTATTAGAATAGCCTTATGTATTTTGAAATTTTGCATGATTCTTAACAAAAATATGTTGCTAAGTAATATGTGATAGGTATGAATTAAATTGACTGGAAGGCAAGTATTTTCTGGAGGATCCCATAAATAAAAAATGGTCATCTTACCTGAGGTGTGATCCAACCATTTTCAAATGCATGGTCGATTATAGCGCACTCTATATTTTTAATGGTGACGCTCGGCTCGGATATCCCCAAGACGCAGGCCGCCTCGCAAGGCGCCGGGCAAACCCTGCCGGTAAATTCCGGGAAATTGTTCGTCTGCAACAAATGGTTGAGCGCTTGCCGCCACTGATTTTGGAAGACGAGCAGATTCCACTTCGGTATTATATTGCCCAAAGGGCACCCGTGGGAGTTTGATTGGCAAAACGGCACCCCGCACTCCATACAACGCGCAGCTTGCACTCTAAGCCCCTTCCGAACGTGTTGGAAATTGTAAATTTCGTCCCAGTCTTTCATGCGTTTATCCGCCGGTCGGTATACGCCGACCTCTCGCGGGTACTTCAGGAAACCACGGGTTTTATCTAGCGCCCTTTCGGCCTTTTTCTGCTCGATAGCTAAATCGGCAACCGAGTCCTCGATATCTTGTATTTTCGGTTCGTGATTTTGTGTGATCACTGGGGTGGTTTCGGCGGTTTTTTGCTTGAGAACTCGCTGGTACTCGTAGGGGAAGACTTTAACGAATTCTTTGCGTTTGGCGTCGAAGTTGCTCAATAGTTCTTCAGCGATGATGCTGCCGGTTAAATCCTTGAATTCCTGGAGGAGTGTTTTCACCAAGTCGATGTCTTCTTTCTCATCGAGTTTGCAGAGTTCTACCATTTCGGGGTTGCATTTGGTGGAGAATTTGCCGTCAATATCCCAGACGTAGGCGATACCTCCCGACATGCCTGCTGCGAAGTTTCGTCCAGTTAAGCCTGTCGAAAAAAATTTGATGACAAATTACGGAGGAAAAAATTCAATATTTTTTTAAGGTTTCCTGGAATTTGATGCTTAAAACTTTCGAAGAATAAAACAACTAAATACCCATTTTATTCATCATTCTTCTTTGATATTAAGAAACGCTAAGAAACAATGTAACACAGAAAAGTGTAATTCTTTATAAGAACGGGGAAATTAATATTGTTCAATAAAATTTATGTGAAATACCAGTCTCTACTAGAGATTATCGTTTACGAATTCCGACCTCTAGAAAATTCGGGATCCATTTTAGAAAGCTCTAACCTATTGCAAAATGTTGTTTTATCAGTACTGTAGTAGATAGAATTAAAAATAATTCGTCGGTGTGACTGGGCATTGAACCTGGGACTTTCCACGTGGCAGGCTATCCATAATAGAGCCACCATTTCCAATTCTACTTATTATCGTACAGAAGGTACATTCCATAAAGTTTTTTTTTTGATGGATCGGACTGGTCCTTGCTTATCTTCAAAAATTGAAATACAAATCTTGTCCTCTGAAACCAAGAAAGGTAAAAAACACAACATGGTTGCTCTAACACGTTTCATTAGCCAAGCTATCACCTTCAGAGAGGTACTGGTATCTCTAATATCTCTCTGAAGATGATAGCTTGGCTATCGAAACACTTTAGAGCAACCATTGTTGCGTTTTTAATCTTTCTTAGTTTCAGAGGGCAAGATTTGTATTTCAGTTTTTCATTCTATAAAGTGCCATCAAGTCTAGACTCCAATTTTTTTCTATAACTATTGATGACAACCTGTGATCAACAAACATGTTTGTGAAGCTTTGTCTTTGTTTTGCCGCCGCCCAGAGAGTTGCAGTTCAAACTATAAAATGACTAACAAAAGATGTTTTCCTCCGAAACAAAATCGATCTCTTTTCGTATTTTTCCAATAAAAAAATTCCGAACATAGGCTCTGATATGTTTTCATTTGGCGACATTCTATATGTTAGTCAACATCAAGTGAACAATGAATAAAAAGAAGATAGAAATGCATACCTAAGATGAGTACGACGCCTCCTGTCATGTATTCGCATCCATGGTCTCCTACTCCTTCCACAACAGCGATGGCTCCTGAGTTTCTTACAGCAAAACGTTCAGATGCGATTCCTCTCATGTATGCTTTTCCGCACGTGGCACCGTACAGACAAACGTTTCCAACGATTACATTTAAGTGGGATTCAAAAGGCGACGTTTTAGGAGGATATATAACGATAGTTCCACCGGATAATCCTTTACCTATAAAAGAAAATGATGTGCTTCAATTCATAATTGAATCATCTCGAACACAAATGCTGCTTGGGTTTAAATTGGATGCAAGTGCGAATATAACACGTAGCTGCAAGAGCGATTTGTGCAGACTTAAAAGCCAAAACCACCTTAAATCAACAATTAGAATTCTAAATTCCATTGTACTGGATTCAAGAGGTGAAAATATCCCGAAAAGATGAAATTTCGGAGTCAAAGTTGAAATTTTGGAGGAAAAATGTAAAAATGGCAAGTCAAAATTCAGAATTTTGAGAAAAAAAATCATAATTTTGACAAAAAATTAATTTTCCAGCAAAATTTCCAGTTTAAACTGGAAGCTTCGAAAAAAGTGGAACTTTTAAAAAGTCGAAATTATGGAATTATGGAGATTTAAAAAGAAGAATTTGAAATTGCAAACAATTTTATGAATGGGTGACATTTCGAAAAATTTGTGACAAAGTCGAAATTTCGAGAAAAAAGTCAAAATGTAAAGAGAACTTTCGGATCTGAACTAAAACTTTCGAAAAATTTATAAATTCTGAAAAATAAATAAATTTGCAGAAAGGTTCAATTTTGAGTTTGACAAAAAATAGCAAAATTTCCAGCTGAAATTTAAAGCTTCGAAAAATATAGAAATTATGGGTGTTTCAATTTAAAATTTTAAAAAGAGGAGAGAATTCCACGTTAAATTTGAAATCTTCAATAACTCAAAATTTTAAATTAAATAGTTTTTGTTTTGAAACTCTCAATTTTTGGAAAACATTATTTTTTGAATTTTGATTGGGCTTGTTTAGGAATTTTAAAAACTTTTCGATTTTAATCTCCACATTTCCAGTTAAATTTGTAAATTAGTAATTAATATTTTTTATTATTTTTTTTCCCGATTTTTTAAGATTTTGTTCGGAATTTCTATTTAAATTTGGAAAAAAAATCATTTAAAAATGTCAAAGTTTCGACTTTAACATCAAACTTCAATTTTGGTTTTGATTTTTTTCACCTTGAAAGTTAAAATTCTGAGAAAACATTTTTTAAAATGTGATGATAATTTTGAATACTTTCAACTTAACATTTAAACATTTTTTAAAGAAATTTAAGGATTTTGCGACTATACGATCTTCATGTTTTATTTACATTACTACAGTAGAAAAAAATTGTTTAGAGATTAGGGTTTTGCCCCAAATTATTACTTTTTTCTCAAAACTTCAACATTTTTCTCATCATTTCGATTTTATTTTTTAGTAGATATTTCGAAGGTTTGTCTTAAAATCTAAAGATTTGAAATTCGAAGATTCCAGGTTAAATTCGAAACTTTGACACCTAATTTGAAGTCTTATATTCGAAGCGTTTTGCATTAAAATTTCAACTTTATTACTAAATTTTTTCATTTTAAGAGTTGAAATTTTGAGAAGATATTTTTCTTCAACTTCGATGTTCTTTTGATTTGAAAAAGCATTTCCAACTTAAAATCTCGAATTTTATTTTTAGAAATTTCAAAGCTTTACACTTTGATCTCCAATTTCCAAATAAACTAGTGAATTAAAAGAGGTATCAAGTTTTTCACCCAAATTTTTATTTTTATCCTGAATTATTATTGTTCTCGAAATTTTGAAGATGGCAATCTACGAATTTAAAATCGAGATTTTTAAAAAACTATCATTTTTATTTAATCAAAATCTTCCAAGGTTTTTCTCAAAATTAGAGCAACAATTTCAAAAATTCTATGTCAAATTCGAAATTAAGTGAATAATTTTAATTAGAAATTACGAAGTTTTGGCAAAATTTTAAATTTCGAAATGTCAGGAAATTTTTTTTTTTTAATTTCGAAGTTTGTCCTACCTCAAACCCAAAATCTTTTTTTTTTAAAGAAATCTTGCTGCTTTTTTGGTGTAATATGATTGAAATATACAAAAGAGTAGGTAAATGTTATTTAACTTAATAAATGTTCAGTAGACCTACCAACATAGTCATTAGCATCTCCCTCCAATGTAACAATAACTCCTTTCGTTAAGAAGGCGCAAAAGCTCTGTCCAGCTGACCCTGTCAAATTGATGTTAATTTGTCTGTCATCCGGCAATCCATCTTCGTTGTATTTTCTAAAAATAACCCATAAAATCATCTTATTTTATAGCTCGAACATTTCATTCAACCTTGATATGTGATAGCTCAAAGTAGAACCAAAAGCTCTACATTCGTTGTTGATTTTCATTTCGATATTAACAACTTTTTCCGTGCCATCGATAACGCCTTTCGACTTCTCGATCAGCTGATTATCCAAACGCTGTTCAAGCTGGAAATCTTGCGTCTCAGAACCACCTTTAATGTTGACCCCGGGCCTCATATGTAGAGCGTTTTGCAGAATAAGGTTCAAGTTCAGCAACTTGGCTTTGGCCGAACCAGTTTCAGCGACTTTAAGCAGATCGGTTCTACCAATTAACTCTTGATAAGTTTTCACCTGAAATCAACCCCGTGTTACATTGATTGTTTGTTAGTTTATGGGATGAGGTACCCCCAGATTTGCCATGTGCTCTCGTACTTCCTCGGCCAGCATGAACATGTAATTGATGACATGTTCTGGTTGGCCGGTGAACTTTTTTCTTAGAATTGGATCTTGCGTCGCGATGCCAACAGGGCAGGTATTCAGATGGCATTTTCGCATCATTGTACATCCCATGACGATTAGTGGGGCCGTGCTGAAACCGATTTCGTCCGCGCCCAGCAGAGCCGCCACAACCACATCGAAACCTAAAAATTTAATAAGGTGCAGGAAAGTGAATAATAACAGTTTTTTTAAACTAAAATTCATACTTTTAAATAGAACGAATAAAACATTTCCGGAACCTCTTTCCTCGAAAATCAGAATGTAAAGTCAAAATTTCATTTTTTTTTTCAAAATTAGTATTTTCTGAATTTTTGAAATTTTGATATATTTCAGAGGTATAACTTAATGAAAAAAAAGAGATCCCTTTTTTAATAGATATTGATTTTTACGGTATCACGCATTATTTATAAAATGTATTAAACAAAATCGTGTTAGTTACACCATTTATAATTCCAGAACAGCTGGACGGATTTTTATTATCTTTGTTTGGTTGGATTTGTCTCGGCTTCGCATAGCAGAATAAAGACTAAAATATTGAAAAAGTTCACGAACAAATATTTTATAAGGAATCCGTGTACAGCGCCATCTCTGATTCATAACAGGAACATGACAGAAACGTATTGCAACCTACACTAACCGTAAATGTGTTGTAACCAGTTTCCAGCAGATGGCGACGTATCCCTTTTAATTGTGGCCCGTTTTTAGCAGGTTTTCTCATAGAATTCACTTGGACACGGACACAGGGCGAGCGTATTAAATATTTTAATGTAAACTTTAATTCAGCTAATAAGTTAACACAATATTTACTAATTCTGAGGCGGTACGAAGTTTTCCATGGCCAGCTAGTTTAGAATATATTAGAGATAAACTGATCTTTGTGATATTTAACACTCAATGACAATTTTAATCAGGGCGTCGAACCGTAACTGAACCGAAAAAAAACCATTATGTTCGTCAAAACCAAAACCGGAGCGAAACCGGAAAAAATATCAATTTATTTCGGTTCGTTGAATTTATGTACCTAAAACAGTTTTTACTTTACCCTGAGATTGGAATTTTTTCTTAGAAATTTCAATTTCTTTTTCAAAATTTTCTACAAATCCGTGCAAATTTAATCTTAAAATTAGGAGTTTATTTTCAGTCTCTCATTTCTGTCTAAAAATTAGTTTAGAAACTAACAATTTCCATATTTTCTCGAAAATATCGACTTTTTGTTAAAATTTCAACCCAAATTAAAATATCAAGTTTTAACGTAAATCTTATTTTCTCAACATTTTCGACATTTTCTTGAAAATTCGACCTTTATCTAGAAATTACTTGAAATATTTTTCTTCTTCTCCTATAATTTGGAGTTTAAAATAAAAACAATCCTCTGTTTTAACTCTCGAATAAAGCAGTAGCATGTTGTTCATTCAAGCAAGGAAAATTCCTCTTTCCTTACAATTTTATTTGCAAATTCAAGTTTTTCTCGAAATTTGAACTTTTTTTTAGAAAACTCCAAATTTACTTCTTTTCTTAAACTTCGATTTTCCTTTCCTTAATTGATATCTCTATTTTTTGAAGTTATTAGTCAAGTTTTCGATTTTTCGTCAATTTTTTCTTTCAAATTCCACTTTAATTTTAGTATTTCAATTTTTTTTCGAAATCTCAACCTATGGGTAATCATATGAGAAAATCATTGGTTTTTTTTTCAATTTTTTTTAAAGATTAGCAGATTTTAGTTATTTTTCTAGTGGTCCGCCATCATAAAGGCCTGTTTGACAATTTAATCCTCTTTAACTTGATCGGCGTTCAAGTCCTGTGTGATGATTTTTTGTCTAGTTATTGTCCTTCAAAACAAAAGTCAGAACAAATTATGAAAATTAAAATTATTTCTAGAAAAAGGCAATATTTTGGCAAAATAAAGTAACAAGAATTTGGAACCACAAAGTAGAATTTCTAAGAAGTAATTTTGGACAAAAAGGCCAAATTCTGTTGATATTAAAAGTTTCTCAACTACGACTTTAGTCTTACCTGTTCGAATTTGTCCATCGGCTTGTAAAACAATTCTAGATCTGAGATTGTTCAAGACCAAAACTTGGTGAGTTTCAGCGATTCCAAGTTCCCAAGGAAGCCCAGCAGATTTAATGCCTGTCCAAGAGCTGGCACCGGTACCGCCATCGTGACCAGAAACGACGATATGTTCAGCTTTACCTTTGGCAACACCAGAAGCTACAACACCCACCCCCACTTCCGACACCAGTTTGACAGATATACGCGCCAATGGATTAGCGCACTTCAAATCGTAGATCAACTCCGCCAAATCTTCAATCGAGTAAATATCATGGTGAGGCGGAGGGGAAATTAAACCAACGCCGGCAACACTGTGACGTGTTTTGGCGATTTCCGGGGATACTTTATAGCCTGGGAGCTCGCCGCCTTCGCCTGGTTTGGCACCTTGCGCCATTTTGATCTGCAGGTCGTCGGCGTGAGCCAGATAAGAGGACGTGACGCCGAATCTCCCCGAAGCGACTTGCTTGATCGAAGAGCGCTTTTCCGGATCGAGATACCGCTCGGGGTCCTCACCACCTTCCCCCGTGTTGCTCTTGCCACCCACTTTATTCATGGCGATGGCCAAAGTCTGATGGGCTTCTAAGCTGATGGAGCCGAAGCTCATCGCTCCCGTGGCGAAGCGTTTAACGATTTCCGCCGCTGATTCCACCTCGGATAGCGGCAAAGGTTGATCTAAGGTTCGCAGCTCGAAACGCCCTCTGAGCATGGTGTTCTTTACTGACTCCATGGTGGATTCTTTGAACTTGTCGTAGGCGGATTTGTTCTTATTGATGGCGGATTCTTGCAGGGCAGCGATGCTCGCCGGTTCATTCAGGTGTTTTTCTCCGCCAGCTCTCCAATGGTAGTACCCAAGATCCCTCAGTATGAGCATATCGCTCATAATCTTGTAGGCGTTTGAGTGCCTCTCGAAAGTTTCCAATGCTAAAGTCTCCAAAGTAACTCCGCCAATTCTCGATGGGGTACCCTTGAAACATTTATTGATGACGTCATCAGCTAGACCAACAGCTTCGAAAATTTGAGCTCCTTTGTACGATTGCAGGGTGGATATGCCCATTTTGGCCATGACTTTGCTGATTCCCGTTTGCATCGCTTGGGCGTAATTTTGGTAAATAGTCTCGTCGGTTAAAGAGGTATCTAAAATTCCTTGATCGCGCAAGCTGGAAGCCAATTCCAGGGCTAGGTACGGACAAATTGCGTCTGCGCCGTAGCCCAGGAGGACGCAAATGTGGTGGACTTCTCGGGCTTCACCTGATTCTACAACTAAGGCGACCTTCATTCTGGATCTGGTTTCGATCAAATGATGGTGAACAGCTCCTGCGAACATTAGATATTAGTGATTAACGGCATCCAACTTAAAAAAATCTTTTTCAACTACTATGCTCTTTAAGAGCGTTCACATAAGCACGGAACCATGATTACGTTTCCGAATTAGGAATTTAGATTTGGACATAGGAATGACCTCATTTCTATGAAACGTAAAGCCTAATAGAAATTCGTGTGCGGCCGGCGACTGAATTCCTGATTCAGAATTTTGTGTGTATGCTGAAAATCAAAATTCTGACATTTTAGAAGTTTTTTTTTTTTGAGAATTTATAATTTGTTCGAAATGCTAGGTTTACATTCGAGAATTTTCTATAAATTCCTACTTTTTTAACTTTGTCGAAATTTCGACACTTTTCTTAAAATTACGAAATTATACTTTCGAATTTTTACCTATTTTTTACTTTTTGATTTAAGTCTAAAATTTATATTTTTTCTGACGGTTGTCATTATAATGTCAAAAGTTATATATTTTTTTAAAAATTTCGAGTTTCAACTTGCTGAAAACTGGATTTGTTCAAAATTAGCAACTTTTATTTTTTTCATAAAGTTTTGACTTCATTTTAGAAATTTAGTCCTTTTTAAGATTTTTATTTTATTTTCAAAATGGATTGATTATTGAAATTTCTTTTTTTTTACGCAAAATTCCTAGTTAAGAACGTTTAATTTTCGAGATAAACAAAAAGATTGTATTCTCTTTGCAGTAAATTCTTTCTTGATATTTCGAAAATTGATGTACAAATCCTGTCCTCTGAAACTAAAAAAGATTAAAAAACATAACAACAGTTGCTTTAACGCGAGTCGATAGCCAAACTATCATCTTCAGAGAGATACTCATACTCAGAGAGCAGTATCTCTCTGAAGATGATAGCTTAGATATCGAAACGCGTTAGAGCAACTGTTGTTATGTTTTTTAATCTTTCTTGGTTTCAGGGGACAAGATTTGTATTTCAATTTTTGAAGATAACCAAGAACAACCAAAATTGGTATTTCGACATTTTTAATTTCGAAATTAAATTCAACCTTCCCACATGCAAGCCACTTTTAAAAGTCAAACTTTAATAAAAATGTTAAAATTTCGAGTTGACATTTTCAAAAAAAGTCCAAATTAATTATCAAAAGAAATGTCAAAATTTCGAGAATAAAGACAACATTTCAAGTTTTTAAAAGTAAATATTTAGAATATCTTCTAAAAACTTAAAGTTGAAATTTTCAAAAAATCAAACTAAATTTTAATACTGGAATGCTTCAAATTAAAAAAAATGGAATATATCAAAATTTCAAGTCAAATTTTCTAAGGTTGAAATTTTCAAAAATCAAACTAAATTTTAATACTTAAAAAAATGGAATATCTCAAAATATCAGAATTCAAATTAATCGAAAATTTTTAAAGTAAATCAAAATTTTGAGAAAAAATCGAAATTTAGAAAAAAGTGAAAAATTTAAGATGTCGAAATTAAAACATAATAAAAATATTAATTTTTCAGAAATAGTCTAAATTTAGAAAAACCTGAAATTTACAGGAAAAGTCGAAATTTTGAAAAAGTTCAAATTTTCATAAAAGCCAGAATGTAAAAAAAGGTCCTAGTTTAATAAAATGTCATTTTTTTTTACAAAATCGAACTTTCCAATGAAGTAAAACTTTTCAAGGAAACTTGAAATTTATAAAAAAAGTTGAAATTTAGAGGAATAGGGGAAATATTCAAAAATGTTAAATTTTTTAGCAAAGTTAACATTTCGGGAAAAAGCTGAAAAAACAGTGACGATATCAAAATGTCTAAATTTTTTATAAATTTCAACATTTTCGAAAAAATTCAAAATTTGCAAGAAAGACATTTTTGATATATATAACTTTTAAAAAAGGGGAATTCATCAAAAATGCCGAAACTTTCAAAAGAGTCTAAATATTTTAAAAAATAACGAATTTTTAAAAGTCGAAATTTGCAAGAAGTCAACATTTTGAGAAAAAGTCTATTTTCAAGAAAATAGGAAGCGACAAAATATTTCAAAAATGCAAAAAAAACCTTTTCAGAAAAGTAAGAAATTTTCAAAAAATCTACTTTTTTAAGAAAGTCAAAAATTAAAAAAAATCGATTTGTTTAAAAAAGTAAAAATTGTAAAAAAGTTGAATTCTTAAAAAAAGCTGTGACTTTCCGTTTTTTTGCAATTGTTGACTTTTTCAAAGTTTTGTAGTTTATTGATATTAATTTTTTTTCAAAATTTTGATTATTCTTGAATTTTAGACCATACCAAGATTTTAATACTTGAGAAATGTCCAATTTCCATAAAAAAGTGTTTAAAACAAAATTTTCAAATATGGTACAAATTTCAAGAAAAATCAAAATTTTGAAAAACGTCCTAAATTACAACTTAAAAAAAAAATTGAATTTTTTAACTGATCTTAAAAAATCGACTTTTAAACATATTGATCATTAAAAAAAAATCGATTGTCTTCAAAAGTATGTCAGACAGACAAGACAATCTCTTAAAATCCCACTGAAGGAACATTTGGCTCATTTGAGGTACGAAAGAACTGAGTCAAGTGTGGCTCGACATGCTTTTAAATTAGATCATAGGATAAATAATAATATTAGACTGTTAAGAGTAGTAAATAAGAATTATAAGTTAAATGCATGTCAAAACTTAGCCATCCATAAGGCTGGAGACAACCTTATAAATGGTTGCGCTAGGCCTTTAGATCATTCATCTCCGTTAAAAATAGTTAAGGTTGATAGATAAGGAATTGTGACACTACGACGTGTATGATTAGATGCACATGCACGTTCGGATGCGGTCGATCATGCACGAAGTGAATATTTTTGGTAAATTGCAATTCTTTCCTACAAATTTTGACTTTCAAAAATTTTCATTTCTAAAATGTTGCGTTTAAACTCAAAATTTTTAACTGAAAATTCCATACTTCTATTTAAATTGCTTAATTAGGTTTTAAGATCGAAATTTTGGGAATATTGAAAATTTAAATTTAAAATTAAGTAAAAGTGATGGTTTAATTTTAGTTTCAAATCTTGTATTTTTTTTGGAAATGTCAAGATTTATTTTAGATGTTTTAATTTGAAACATACTATACATTTGTCAAGTGTCAGGACTAAAGTCCAAATCTCGAGATTAAAATCGAAAATTCGACAAGAGTAAAAATTTGCAAAATTTTCGGTTAATTCTCAGCTAAGTTCAAGATTGGAAAAGTGGAAATTTCAAGTTTAAAAAATCTCTACTGTTTTTTTTTCTTGACGTTACTAATTCAATATCGAAGTTTTAACATTTTCAGAATTTTGACTTCTTTCCCAATCTCATTAACCTTGAGTTTTCAATTTTATGTTAAGAATAAAATAAAAATCGTAAGCTTGAACTTGAGAATCAGAGAATAACACTCAAATAAAAAATATATTATTGTTTTCAGCATGACTTTTTCGAAATTTTTACTTTAAAAGCTAAAATAAAAAAAGTCTACAGTCTTCTGTTTTTAGTTTCGATTGAGATTGGGGAAATATGAATACTACTCTTAAATTAAGGTGTCATTGAGGTTGAATAACTAATGGAGGTTTGATGCATTTTTTTAACCGTCTGTACTAGTTAGAATCTGAAGAAATATGGACACCATAGATTAAGGGTTAAAGAGATAACAACAAAGGAATACAAAGGGCAGAATAAAGGAATAGGACCGGGAAGGAATGCATTAGCCATAAAAGAAGATGTATGTAGTTAAAATGAGTTTAAATGTTGGGGGATCAAGCAATAAAGTTACCATACAAAAACACAAATAATAGTTGCTACAACATTTACACCTAACTGGAAATAAATACGTTATAAGGAGTGTCAGGGAGAAGTTTCCTACCTAATGATATTAAACTACTAATGGGTAATCGTTCTGGGCCAGCGTTCCGGTCCGACAAAACGATAATTTGATGCTTTTTACTCGCATTATCGGCCTCCTCGCAAATCTCTTGCAACCTTTTTAAATACCCAGACGGGCCATCGACGACCGGGAACGTTATATCTATCACGTGCGACGACCAACCTCTGTGAGTAACGTGTTTAAAAACATCTAAATCGGCTATAGATATAACAGGTTGCTTCAGCCATAATCTGTGGTGAACATTCAAAGAAGACCAGTTTTAGTCAAATGCTTTTTAGCTAAAATTACAATATTTGTTACGTCTAATACGAATTTGATCTTACCTGTGTACTTGTTCAGCACTCGGCTGCAAGATATTGGCTTCAGGACCGATGGGGCACTGGAGGGATATGACGACTTTCTCTCTGAACGGATCGATAGGGGGATTCGTGACTTGGGCGAAAAGCTGCTTGAAATAGTCGTAGGTTATGGGGGCGAAATTGGAAAGACAAGCCAGTGGAACGTCATTACCCATACTTCCTAGAGCTTCTTTCCTGAAAGAGTATAAGTTGTAACGACTCAGCATGTATTTTAAAAGTATTCGGCAAATGAGTTTCAGAGACAAATAATCTAGCAGAGTACTTCCACAATGAATTCATAGAAAATTTATTGTATTTCATTTTTGAGAGAACTTACTTGTTATTAATCATGGGTAACAGAAGAAGATGAATTGTTTCTGTGGAATATCCGTACAGAAACAACCTTTTATCGCTGAGGCCACTTGGTTCATACTTTGGTTTGATGGATAGTCCTGCATCAGTGTGAGCTTTCCTTAATTCTTCCATTGAAATCTAATCAAGAAAAATGAATCTAAATTCTCAAAATTACGTCACTTACATAGAATTTTCACTTATTGAAGCAGGTCGACTGACAAAATGGTGATTATTTGAAGTAAAAATGTTGCAGTTCCTTAACATTTTTGTCATGTAGCCTCAAACGTCGCAAAATATACAATTATTGAAACAGAACAACTTAAAAAATTTTAAAATTCTTAAATGGTGCGATCATTCGATGCAACATTTTATCAAAACTACAAGTCAAAGTTTTGAATATTGTCGCCTTGCAGCCTTCAATAAGCAGTCTTATTTAAAAGTAAGTAAACACATAAAATCAAATTAAAGAAAAAAAATCGTAAGAGAAGCAAATAACACAAAGAAATTAGGGCGTCCTAAATGTTAATGAAATACGTAATTAAAAGACACATCAATTTTTAAATCAAAGGAAGACCATATGGAGATTGTTAATTGGCCAAGTGGCTAAGTTAAAATTTTTATTTGAAGGTTCAGAGCTATAAAGAAACCCAAACTAATCCATTCCACTCACCATCTAGTAGATATCGGCAAAACATGCAAAATAGAGAAAATGATTATCATCACGACTTACTCATCAATGGATTCTGTGACAATTACAATATTTATTCAAAAAAAAAAGTATACTACCTACCTCTTCCTTTAACCAATTAGTGTGAGGCCTTGAATTCGCTATCTCCTTCTTCAATTCGACGTCTTGTATCACTGCCTTTTCAACTGTATCCACCAATAGCATCCTTCCTGGTTTTAAACGGCTCTTCAATACGACTTCAGATGGATCAACGTCGTAAACCCCAACCTACAAAACTAGTCATCATAAAGTTTTCCCAAGAGTGATTTCAACGTACTTCACTGGCCATGATCATCATATTATCCTTGGTTATGTAATATCTAGAAGGTCTCAAACCGTTTCGGTCCAAAATGGCCCCGATGTATCGTCCATCCGTGAAAGAGATCAAAGCCGGACCATCCCACGGTTCCATAATGCAGGAAGCCCAGTGGTAGTAGTCTCGTTTCTCTTTGGACATGGTCGGATCGTTCTGCCAAGCTTCCGGCACCATAGTCATAACGGCCTCTGGTAGATGTCTGTTGCCGGCATGCACCAGAAATTCTAAAACGCAATCAGCTGATCCACTGTCGGATAAGTTGGGCTCCACAACCGGGTAAAGGTTCTTCAGCTGGTCACCGAATTCGTCGTTCTTCATCACGCCTTCTCTGGCCTTCATGAAGTTGACGTTGCCGCGGAGTGTGTTGATTTCCCCATTGTGAGCGATCATCCTAGAATTTAGATAAATTGCAGTGCTACCGATTTTAATGAATTGATACATTTTCATTATCAAGAAAACTCATCTAGATTTCAAAAAGAATGTCTAGTGTTAAATTCTTAAGAAATTTGTTTAGAGGGCAATTTTTTAAGGACATGTTTAATTAGAAGGAGCTAGATTAGTTTAACATTTGTAAGGAAACATTAACTTTTTAAATCTTAAATTAAAAAAGTTAATGCTAGTGTAGAGTCACGTACAAAAGGGTATTTATTCCCTAATAATTTTTTTAAGCTCGTTTCTTTGCTAGCGATTTGGCTAAATAGTAAATAGGGAGAGTTTGGAATCTCGTTAATCTGTCAAATTCTCTCGAAAACTAATCTAGAGTTTTAAACTCCGAAGGAAAAGCATTTAGGGAAAAAATTCCCACAATATTTCCTACTGTGGAAATGTTTACTCCTCAATATAAGTTAAAAAAAAATTTTAGTTTGTATTAAAATTTGAGTCCAAAGAAAGTTTCACCCCTTTAACACATCTTTGGACTTAATCACAAGCCACAGTGTTTATTTAGTTTAGTGCTGCAGCTAAAATTTGAATTGTTATGAATTTTAGACGTTTTGATTCCATTTGAAAAATAACTGGAACGTTATTTACCTTAAAGGATGAGCTCTTTCCCAGCTGGGGAAGGTATTGGTTGAGAACCTGGTATGGACAAGAGCCAAATAGGTGTCGTACAGGGGATCTGCTAGATCATGAAAATAGGTCCATAATTGGTCGGAAGTTAGTTGTCCTTTGTAAACGACGATTCTTCGGCTCAAAGAGCAAATGTAGAATCTCTTTCCAGGAGAAGCGATGCTGTGACTGGCCCTTTTGCGTAAAATGAAGTAGCGTTTATCCATCTCATTTTCGGGTACTTCAGATTTAAATACCACAAATACCTATAGAATTATAAGTAGTTAACAAAAAAATTAGAAATATTTACTATAATAATAATAATCACTAAAGTGGAATCGTATTCGATAGGGATGTCTCAGTTGTCATTAATTTTAATAGAAGAGAAAAATAAGTATCAAACGAATAGGTGATTAGATTTTTTTCAAATATATTTACGCTGAAAAAAGTTCAAATCTCCTTTTCGCTTGTCACTGACTCCAAGCCGCGTCACTGACTCCAAGCCGTTTGGATATCAGTTCGACAAATTTTTGTTTTAATTAAGACCCGAATTTTCGACTCTAAACTAGAATTTAAAAAAATATGTTTAGAAATTTCGAAGTTTTTACTTCCCTGAAATTTTGACGACTTTTTTTTAGATATATGTTAGTATTAAGGAATCCGCCACTGCCTTTCCTGCATAGAATGTGCCACATGTGATACAAACCCGGGACCTTGAGCCACGTGCAGGAGCAAGGGAAATAAGGCAGTCGAGAAGGAGCTTAGTAAATATCGAGATCATGTGTTAGAATATACCAATAGAGCGTGTGTTAAGTAAGTTATGTGTTATTGGATTGACAATTAATTAGGATTTATCATTAGAGTTTACATATATAAAAGTATTATCGACTTTCATTTCCATATGTCCACTTCGAATTGTATACCAAGACCAAACAAAAAATATTACCAACAGTCCAACAGCTGTGGATTGTGGTATTTTCAACATGTAAAATAGTCAGTTTAATGACTTACTTGTCTCATGAAGGGTTCCGAATTTTTCGCAACGGCGCCTATGGTGGAATTGTTGGTTGGTACGGTACGCCAAGCCAACACCGACATGTCCAATTCTTCTGCAAGAGCTGCGAACTTGGCTTCGCTTTCCTGGTGGTGTAACTTGTCCAAATAGAATATGCCGGTGGCGTAAGTTCCGTAAGCCGGCAGCTGCACATTTTGCTCCTCTCTGAAAAAATATACTTTAAATCAAAATTTCCATTTTTACAGCAATTTCCAATCAAAATTTCTGATTAAAGCATCGAGATTTGGAGAAATAATTCGAATATTCGAAGAGGAAGTTCAAATTTTCAAAGTTTTACAATAAACTCAAAGATTTTTTTATGTAACTTAAGTTTTTTCGAAATGTTTGGTTCCTAGTTTAAGACTACAATTTTTAAATTATTTAAAATGTGTACAATATTTTTGACTTGTTTTTTTTTCAAAAGGTCGATTTAATCCTAAAGTTTCGACTCTTCTTTCGAAATTCTAAATTTAAGCTAAACATTTCTATATTTTTCTCGAAATTTCGTATTAATATTCACTCAGTTTTTTATATAACTTTTAATTTTTTCTCTAAGAATTCCAACTATTTATCTAAAGAGGTTTAAGCTTCTGTGACGGCTCACGTATATGCACTGTGGAACTGTAGCACACCCAATTTCGCTTTCAAGCTTTTTTCAAAATTTTGGTCCCTTTTGAAGACTTTTCCCCAAAATTTTTTTTACAGAAATTTAGAGTTTTTTCTGATTTCTTTTTATAGAAATATTAAGTTTCTTTCACGAAGTTACAACGTTCTAAAATCTATTTTATTTCTAATTTTGATAAAAAATGCATTTTCAAAATTAATTTTTGTAAAAATTTTGAGGAAGAAATCAATATTTCGAGAAGGAATTAAAAAAAACTCAAATTTCTCTAAAAATGTCAAAATTTTGAGAAAATTACTAAAATTTCAAGAAAAAATATAAATCTAACCCTTCTCGGATTTTGATATTTCTCTAAATAATACCGTTATACCGTATATTCATCTTTTTGACGACGCTTAACGGTAGAAAAAAAAATCGCTAGGCAGAAATTGAAGTATTCACTAAAGTGATAAGATAATTACACCCCAATGAATAACAGGATGTTTGTCGTCTTAAGTGCTTTTCCTTATCATGAAAAATGCAATTAGGATGGACAAAGGGTGAGTAATGTCGAGCCTGGGATAATTGATCAAAGCTTTTGTCCCTGGGTCCATTACAGCCCGGATGTTTGGTAGACGTTTACCATCAACTGTCCTAATTGCGTTTCATTTTAATGGAACTGCAATTGAGATAGACAAAAGCCGATAGTTGCATTCCTTCTAGAATTCGTTGGGGTGGTAAATTGAATCTTAATGACAATCGCTTCCCAATAAAAGGCCTCGGTGGACAAACCAGAGGCAGTCCCGTGTCAGACACAAAAGGCCTAGCCTTTCCCGGCAGTTTTGCCTAGTGATTTTTTTTTTTGAACCGACGGTGAACAGTAGTGCTATAGACTTTCAGACTATAAAAAACTATTACGATTTTTTTTTTTTACCAAATTTACGCGGCTCCGGTATCAACCGAATCTTGAGTTTTTACCCAAATTCTCAATTTCGATGTTTTTGTATAAAAATTGAGTTTTTTCTAATATTTCCATTTTTTTTAGGAAATTTTTATTTTATCTGCGAAGTTTATTTCTCGTAAATATTTTGTGCAAAAAAAATTCTCGAAATTGCTACTTTTCCTGGAAATTTTTTCCATAAAATTTCTTCTAGAAGTTGCAACTTCTCCAGACTTTTTTTATTTTGTAATTTGAAATGTCAAGCTTTTTTACGAGATTTTGACGTTTTAAAGTTTATTTTATTTTGTAATTTAGACAAAATATTTTTAGGAAAAAACCTGAAATTTTATGAAAAAAATGAATTTTCAACTGCTTCCGCATTTTAGTATTAAAAAAATAATAATAATAACGGTGTCTTGGATTATTTTCATGAATTTCGATTTGCTTCATACAAGAATTAAAATCGTTAAAATTTTGAGGAATTTTGACTTATTTTGAGAATTTCGACTTTTGTTCGGAATTTTTAATCGCATTTTCCTAGAAATTTTAAGTTTTTGGGAGAATTTTGGCTGCTGACATTTTTGATTTTGTTACAAAATCTCAACCTCGAAATTTTTAGCCTTTTCCGTAATTTTCCCATTTTTTTCAAAAGAAATTGTCCCTTTTTCAAAAATTTGATTTGTTCTCTCACTTTTAACTCCTTTTTGAAGATTTTGACATTAAAAAAATCTACTTTTTGAAAACTTATGACATTATTGAAAGATTAACTTTTTGTGGAAATTTAAGCATTTTTAAAATTTTGAATCTTTCAAAATTCTGACCTTTTCAAAATTCGATTTTTATTTCAAAATGTGATATTTTCAAGAAAGTTTGAAATTTTGTTTTTGTTAAGTTGGTCTTCTTTATTAATTTTATTTAACATTTCTACGACCCAGTTTGGAAATATTTGAATTTTTATTAACGTTTGTTGACAATATTCTAAAACAATTTTTGAGATATGACTCCGTGATACCTAAATATATTTATATTTTAAAAACTGTTTTGGGATATTGTTAACAAACTTTAATAAAACTTTACGTATTTCCAAACTGGGTCGTAGCAATGTTAAATAAAATTAATAAACCTAATCTTTCCGACCAATAAGAGTCCACCATGAAGAATAATTTGGTCTATTCTGAATTTTGTTTTTCAAAATGTCCACCTCAAAAATTTTGATCTTTTGCATAATTTTCATTCTTATTAAAAATTTGGATTATTTTCCAAATTTTCGATCTTTTTTTTTGAAGGTTTGACTTTTTCTTTCGAAAGTTACGACTTATTTTCAAAATTTCGGCGCTTCTCTCTTTAATTTCATATTTTATTTTTAAATTTGGAATTTTTTTGAAAATTTTGTCATTTTGTTGAAAATCTGAACCTTTTTTAAAATTTCGTCTTGGTTTAAACATTTTGACCTTTTTTAAAAATTTGGAACTTTTTTCAAAACATTTTATCGTCTGTCAAAATTTTGACTCTCGATTTTGATTTTTTTTTGAAAAATTTCAACCTTTTAAGCTGTTGTCTTGTTGAGCCAAAATTGTTTTCGAAAACCTAATTTTCAGCTTATAAAAGAAAATGTGACGTTTTTCAATAAATGTTGACGTTTTTATTTCACCCTCTTAGGAGTTAAAAATTCGTCTTGTTTTGAAATATCTTTTTTAAAAGTTTTTCGAGAATCTCGACTTTCGAAAACTTTGCCTTGATGAAGCAAAATCGTTTTTAAAAACGTAAATTTTGGCTTGAATAGAATAATTTTGAATTTCAATATTCAATTAAATATTCTTTTTTACCCCGCTTGGGCTGAGATTTTAAAAATCGATTAAGTACGTATTTAGTAATTGCTTTCATATATTCTTTGTATAGAATTTTTGACGAAAAATGTTTGAAAAATACCCCTAAAATTTCTACAAAAATACCAACAAAGACATTTTAGGAAAAAATGTAATTATCAACTGCTTTCGTATTTTGATATTTTAAAAAAATAATAACCGAGTCTTGTATTAGTTTTATAAAATTTCAATATCGACTTTTTGGTACAGATATTTCAAATTTTTTCTTGAAATTTGGATTTTCTTTCTACGAAATCTTGATTTTTTTAAATGAGATTTTGATTTTTGTGTAACTATTATACAAAGAAACTTTCTTCGAATTTCGACTTTTCCTAGGCGTTTTGTCTTTAAAATATAGATTAATAATATATGTAGAAATTTTGAATTCTCTCTAATTTGTTTTAGAAAATTCAAAGTTTTTTACGAAGTGTCAATGTTTTAAAGTTAATTTTATTTTGTAGTTTAAATAAACAACTAAATATTATCAAGCATAAAGATGTTTTTGCTGGAATTGGTGGAGAAAAATTAAAATTTCGAAAAATAAGCTTAAATTTAGATAAAAAAATTCAAATATAAAAATAAGAAAATTTTAAGTAAAATATTGATATTTCAGGAAAAATGAACCTTCTTAATTCAAACTTTTTTTACCATTTGGTATTTCTCTAAAAAATTACTAATACTGTAGGACCCAAGAAAATTCTGAATCAAAATTTCCAATTTTTCTAGAACCATTAGATTTATTCTTAAAATTGTTAAGATCGAATTTAAAATTTAAATTTCGATAAAAAAAAAGACCAACATTTAAAGATTGAGCTCAAAATTTCAAGAAAAAGCCGACAAGATTTTTCGAAAAAGTTGAAATCTCGTATTTGTATACAAATTTTTGAAAAAAAGCAATTTCAGGATCAAAGAAAAAAACAATTCTTAAAACAAATTAACTGTCAAAATATTTTAAAAATTTCAACTTTTAAAGTGAAGATGATAGCTTGGCTATCAAAACGCGTTAGAGCAACTTTTGTTGTTTCTAAAGCACTGAACTAAACACTGTGGCTCGTGATTAAGTCCAAAGAAGGTTGCATTGAGATTCAAATCGATCGATTTGAATCTCAATGCAGATGACGTCGATGCATCTTTTGCTAATCTTTTTAGATTAGTGCGCTTGAAAATGCCAGTTCTGCTGGTGAAATACGTATCGCGTAATTATTTATTTAATTGCCGATGTGGTAAAGGGGTGAAACCTTCTTTGGACTTAACCTTTGTTGTGTTTTTAATCTTTCTTGGTTTCAGGGGACAAGATTTGTATGTCAAAGTGGGAATTATTGAAATTTTCAAGAAAAAGAGTCAACATTTCTAGAAAAGCCCAAATTTCGAAATTAAAAATAATCGAAAGGTTGAAAAAAAAAATGACAATTTAAATTTCTAATTCCAATTTTTTCTAGTAATTTTGAAGTCCCCATAGAAATTTCGAAGATCAAATATTTCAGCTTAAAGTCAACTTTTTGTGATCAAAATTTAAATTCGGGCAATTTATTCGTACATGAACTGCAAGTTCTTTATTGAAATTTGTTTCTAAGTTTGGCACAATTTTAAAAATCAAAAGTTTTGTTACTATTTTATCAATTTCGAGATTTAATTAGAATTTTTTTTAAAAAGTTAATATTTAAAAAGAAAAAAATGATCAGTTTTAGAAAATATATTTTTCAGGTAGGTTAGTTAAAGTTTATAAAAAACAGATTAAACTCATTATTTAATCACAAAATTCCAATTTTGCATTTTTAACTTGAATATTCTGGTTCTTGTCAATCAAAATTCCTAAAAATGTCGAAGTTCGGATTCGTAATTCGAGAAACATGTTTAAATTTAAATTCGTAACAAAATAAGTCATACTTTGCAAAAAATCTAAATTTTGAGTTTTCCTAAAGCTGAGATTTCTATTGGGGGTCCATTGGAAACCAACAGAGCTGATTTGTGTTATTACTTTTTTGAACTCGTACATGTTTGTTTGCTTTTACACAGTTTTAACACAAACGCTAAACATTTTTTATCGCAGCATCCTCACTAGTTTTAGGTATGAACAGCCCTGAGCCAATCAAAATAAAGGTGGTTATTAACAATTAATGAATTCACAGTGGCGTGCAGTGCCGTTTGAGACGGGGTAGGTAAATAGATATCCGATTATCCTCTACTTGCAGAGCAGAACATCGCTGCAAGAATCCTATTCTCACGTTGGAAAGTGGAACTAAACTTTATGAATTATTAAACTTTTCAGTCCACGCATTTTTTATTTTTTTAAAATAATCTATTTGTAATTGTTATAGATTTTTTTACTAAAATATCCAAACACAAGCTTAAGTGGAGGAATAAAATGTCCTTTCGCGATAATTTCGTGTTTATTTTAAAATGATTTGAACACCAATGAAAGTTTTAAAACCACAATGATCGCACCTTCACTGCATTTTCGTACTGTCACTAACAGTCCAACAAACTAACAGTAACAGAACAGCATGTATATATTGTTACGTGCGTTATCGGTTCGAATTGATACACGTGATAGATTATACCCACTTTATTACTGAATTAACTCGGCACACTTCAACTGAACAGTAACTCACTAATTATTTATTAATTGCTAACCAACTTATTGCACTTGCTTTTAACTGACTGACTCGAGGGAAAACTGACCGCCTTTTTATAGTTTCGGCCCGCGTCTTCCAAAATTTTCGGCAGATAAGGCTTATCGAATGCCGAAATTTCTGGAACGCTTATCTGCCGTTTGTTTCGTTATCGCGGCCGCTTTCCCCTTATCAGAACTTTCTAGAAACTTTTTTTATTTACTAAATTCTACAATTCTATTCTAAATCCTATTTCATCTATTTACATTGCGTTACAATATTAAATGTCTTGAATAAAGCTTTTTATAAAATAAAACAATGAATTCGGTTTGTACTAAATAAATACTAAAAAACACACACGAAACGTGGACTATTACAAGACCAACAAGTTGCATTATAAGTTAATATCTAGGGGATTTACTGGAATGGAAGGTTCTAATGTAATGTACGTCCCCTGTAACAAAGATGTCGCTACCATATACACATTAGCACGTAAAAGGTGCTGCGTTTACTATTCCATATACGCGCTATGGTATTGTTATCTGGCTATGCGTTTGGCTTATGGGCCACCTACATAGGAATATTGTGATGGAGTTTGACTGTTCATTGGAATACTATCTTATTCGTGTTAACCTTGCAATAACTTTGAATTAATTTAAAGTATTAATAAAAAATACTATGTCTGCTGAAAAATTAAGTTTATTTAAGAGTAGGCGTGCATTATATTTTTTTTTCTGTTTTTGTTAGGGTAGGCAATGCCTTCATTGTATGCACGCCACTGTGAATTTAGAATGGTGTATAAAAAAATGCAACCCTAAAATATGTACCGCTTAAGGAGGACTAAGCAAGTCGTCTGTCTTTGGATACGCCACTGTGTACAATAACGAAGTTGATACATCTTTCCTCATTTAACTTATTTGAAATTATACTTTGATATAATTTTTATAGCCAAGATATGCAGGATTTCATGGATCGTGGGTCAAATTGCATTATTTAAAATAATATCAACGTCAACCGTAATTATCTGAAGGACACAAATGTGTTGACGTGCTAGCAAATTTTATTTGCAGATTTATTTATATTGCTTTGCGTTTCTTGGACTTTGATTTAATGTAGTTCACATTGGAGTTCCCACAATTGTTACGACTTAATAAATAACACGAGTAAATAGCATTTCATGAATGTGGGATGAGATGCTATTGCATTAAATAGACCAGCGTTATCAAGGGAACGAAGATTAACTTGAAATATAAAGCGCGTAGGAGGATTTACATTAAAATTGGATGTCCTTAAAATATCACACACTTTTTATACTTACACTTTTCAAATAAAAACGATAAATTATTAGCGTAAAAATATCTTAAGTTAATAGCATCTTTTCAAACCGATATGTCACAATTCATCAAAAGTTTTTCATTGCAGCTAGCACACCTGCCATCAGGAAATAAGTAGTATGTTGTCATTTAATTTGTTATAAAGCATAACTCAATTATTTGTGAACGTTTCACTTGGGATAATTGATTTCACTAAAAGGAAATCTGTAATTGATAAATGACAGCAGTTGGACTGTGGTCTTTTTTCGTTCCGTTTTAGTTTTCAAAGTTGAAATCTCGAGCTTTAGTCGAAATTTTGAGTTTATTCTAGAAATTCCAAGAAACTAGAACTCGAAGCTCTGAAGGAGAATCACCCAGAGTCCTAAATAAAAAAAAAAATAGCAATTGATGAAATCAAGGGGGAACATCTAAACTGTTTAATTCTCCAGCGCTTTAATAGACTTTAAAGTGTCAAAGAGATTCATTTACTTGGGCAGATTTAGTTTTTTGTTGGTGACAAGTTGTAAAGATGTCATATCAGTTATTCTTCTCTAAAGGTAATTTAAATTGATCTCCCAATTTTGTATTTCATATAATAAACCTTAATCCAAAAGATTCAATAACAAATACTAAAACATTGTCCTTGCTTATTTCGTCGAGTTTTAGATTTTGTTAATCTGCATAAAAAAATCTCAGATATTTTATTTATTTGTTAAATTCATTTAATTACATCATTAAAAACTATTTATTGAAAACGTATCACTAAATGTGCACGTGCTTATTCATTCATTATCAAGTAAATGTATATTACACTATTATATTATTAATGCGTCTTTTATACCTTGCCTTGATAGAATAACAATATGCACTAATAAGAAAATGGTAATTTTATCGTGAGCGTTAGATTATGTTTTGTTATGTGATTGACGCATAATTATACAAAAAAAAGTCAATAATAGATTTATCATCTCAATGGCACTCTTGCAGGGACGTAATGGCTCAACATTTTGTGGCGGGCTTCCAAACGCGAAATTTTTGCTCAAAATTTCAATGTTAATTTCGAAACGTTGACTATTTTCTCAAAATTTCGGAAATATTTTTTTGTACATTATAGTTCCTCCGAAAATTTAAATTCCAAAATTCAAACATCAGTTTTTACTCTTCTTCCCAAAACCAATACAGATCTCAACAATTTCTAGAGCATAGGCTTTTCATTTTTAAAATTTCATATTTAATCCCGAGTATTTTCTCAAAAGGCTAAGCTATTCATTCAAAATCTTGACGATAAAATTCAAAATTTTAATTTTTTCCAATGATTTTTACTTTTTTAGCAAAATTTTGTCTTCAACGTCGAAAGATCGACTTTTTTTTCGAAATTTCTATAACATTTACAACTTCCTAAAACCCTGAAATATTTTCCTAAAATAAAATTCGGGCTTTTGATTTTTCTTTTTTTTCGGAATTTTCATTGTAAAGACGAAATTTTGGGATCATTTAGTGATTTTCACTTTTTCTTTTAATGTTCAACTCTAATGTCGAAGTTTTCAACCCCCTAGTAAAGGGCCGTTGATTTAAGTAGCCCGCCATAAAATTTTGAGCCAGTCCGTCCCTGTTCATCCGTTCCGAATAGTTACTAAATGACAAAAGATAAAAGTCATAACCCAAACCATCTTGACATCTTCATATCACAATGTCGTCAAAGTATGTTTGTTTATTTTTGTTTTTTTGACCAATGAGCCCATATTTTAATTAGATAGGGAAACTTTTATGTTGAATATCAAATAAATTATCAAAATTGCACATGATGACAAGATATAAATTATCTTACTTTGTAAACATACAGATCTTTGCATCATCGTCGTCATTATGTCTCCAAACAATGTAGATTTCGTAATGTGATAACGAAACGTCTGCTGATTAAGATAATTTAATAACACACGCTTTCAATTTAAAATCAGTTATCAAAACCAATCTTGTAATACCGACGCACCATCAAAGTTGCTGAAAATTCTTCAAGAAGTAGTTCTTGAATCATTCCGAAGAAGTTTATCATATGAATAATTTTAAACGACTTGTTTTCAAGATGCCAAACATTTTAAGAATTTGAAAGTTTCTAAAAAGTTGAGGTTTCTAAAAAGTTGAGGATTCCGCAAATAATATTTTTTAATAACAAAATAGCTTATCAGAATGTTTCTAAATCAGTCAGCTAGAGAACCTTCGTAATAAGTATAAGTACTTTGATAATCTCGATTTTAACAACATTTTAAAATTATTTACTAACATTTAAATACGAACCCAGACATGATTTTGTTTACTCACCTGAGCTTAGCACTATAGAAGTCATGTGGTATCGCTGTGAGCACACCAGCGCCATCTCCCGTGTCGTTATCGCAAGCGCATGCGCCACGATGGTTCATAGAAATCGCCAAACGTTGGGCATCGCGAACTATTTTATGGGAACGTTTACCTTCAATGCTAGCTATAAAACCGACACCGCAAGCTTCTCTCTCGAACTGAGGGTCGTACAAGCCCTGCTTTGTTGGACCCTCCCACGGTTCAGCCATTTAACCACTGAAAAAAACAAATAGTTACGAAATTGCTCACAAATACTTGATGGGATTAATTTTCGAAAATATACTTTCGAGTTCGACTGCTTCACCTCCAGGCTCGCCATAGGCGTAGCTGGAATAGGGCAGGGTAATTTGCTTGCCCACCCCCACCCCCCTGGCTCATGCAACTAAAAAACATTTATATTCAACTGAGAAGACTTTTTCTGAAAAAATTCCATTCATCGAAATTCGCTCTTTTTGGAGATATCGACGTTTTCTAGAAAATGCGATTTATTTCTCGAAATTCGTCCTTTTTTGGAATATCGACATTTTTTCAAAATTTTGACTTATTTCTCAAAATTCGTTTTCTTTTATAATTGGTCTTCTTTCACAAATCTTTGTTGAAGTTTTAAATTCATTCATTAAATTCGATTTCCTTCATCAGAATCCAACTATCTCATTGATTTTATCCCAAAATTCATCGTTTCATTTTTCGAAACTTTACCATTTTTCAAAATTCGATTTTTCCGAAAATTTCGATTTCTCTTTCTTGATTTTCTGCAAATTTCGACTTGTTTATCAAGATTTACTTTTTTTCTCAAAATTTGAGTGATCTTTTAATCAAAAACTAAAAATATTTCTCTGGAAATTTCGATAAAAATTTTGTGGAAATTTAGTAAATTTTGTAAAAAGACAAAAATCAAAAACAATTTTCTCAAAATTTGATCGATCTTTTGATGAAAAACTAAAAATATTTGTGGACATTTTGATAATAAATTTTTGGAAATTTTGTAAGAAGACAAAAAATCCGAGAAAATTTCCCCTGAAATTGTTTATAACTGAAATACAATTTTCTGGGAATTTCAACTTGTTTCTCAAAATTTCGACGTTTATCCCAACAATTTCTGACTTATGATGAGGCAGATAGGAACGCATGCATACCTCTGATTCAAGCAGTCAAAAGAAAATTGGAGAATTTTCATTTTTCTCAAAATTCGACCTTTTCCCAAAATTTCGATAAAAATCTGACTCTCTCTGAAGAATTTCACGTGCTTACTAAATTTCGACCTTTCTCTTAAAATTTCGTATTTTTGTTTTTTAAATCCGTTTTTGTTTTTTATGAGGAAAAAATCAAAATTTCCAGAAAAAAAACGAATTTCAAACATTTCAGATGTTTTTCTCAAAATCTTGTTTTTTTAAAAATTTTATCCTTAACTGGATTTCAGGATAAATTTCAAATTTTTGTTCGCGGAAATCTGAATATTTTTCCTCGAAATTCGTCTTTTTCTTAAAATGTCAATTTTTTTCAAAATTTGTTTTTTCATAAACGACTATTCTCAAAATTGTATCTTTCTCTTAAAATTGTACTTTCTCTGAAAAATTTTGATGTTTTGGTTCATTCGGTAGTTTTTCTAGAAATTTCGACCGTTTTTCCGGGATTTCGTTTTTTTTCGAAATTCCGTTATTTTTATTAACATCGGATTTTTCTGAAGAATTTAATATTTCAGAAATTTTGAGCGATCTTTTAAAGTTTGCCCTTTTCCCGATATTTTTATTTTTATCTCAAAATTCGAAATTTTCTGAGAATTTCGACTTTTTTTCTTAACATTAGTTTAAATTAGACTTTTTCGAAATTTCGACATTATTCTCGAAATTCAATTGTTTGGACTCCTCTTTCAACTTGATTCTCAAATTTTCGACGTTTATATCAACATTTTTTGACTTACGGTGAGGCAGATCGGAACGCATGCCTACTTCCGATTCAAGCAGTCAAGAGAATATTTCGTATTTTTGTTTTTTAAATTAGTTTTTTTTAAGAGGACAAAAAATCTACATTTCCAGAAAAAAAAAACGAATTTAATAAATTTCAGTTATTTTTGTCCAAAACTTTTTTTTTTAGTTTTAAATATATCTCTAATTGGATTTTAGGATAAATTTCAAATTTTTGTTCGTGGAAATATCAATATTTTATCTCGAAATTCGTCATTTTTTAAAAATTCGACTTTTATATAAATTTAACTCCTTTTTAAAAAAAATCAGAACGTTTACCTTTTCAGAAAATGTCGACCTTTTATCATCAAAATATCGACTTTTTCTCGTAATTTTGACCCTTTTCAGAATTCCGAATCTTTTTCAAAACTTCAACTTTTATGAAATGTTCGACTCTCCTCAAAAATTTAATTTTTTCGAATTTTCGAATTTTTATGAATTTGAATTTTCATTAATTTGAATTTTTAAAAAATTCGCCCTCTTTTGAAACAGAATCTGACGTTTTAATTTGCGAATTTGAAGCTGGCATTTTAAAAAGGAGCATTTATTTTCAGATAAAGTTTCGAAAAAAAGTCAGAATTTAGAAGAATTTTCGAGTTTAAAATTGAAACGTAGAATTTTGAAACAAAAGCACAAGGCATTACATTTTGTAATGATTACTGCCCAGTTCTGGTGAAAATGTACACTTACTCCTAAATGCTTCAATTATAGTAGAATGCGTTCCGATCTACCTCAGCATAAGTCATAAAATATTGAGATAAACGTCGAAATTTTGAGAAATAAGTTGAAGTTTCCAGAAAGTTGTATTTCAATTATAAACAATTCCTGGGAAAATTTTCTCGGATTTTTCGCCTTCTTACAAAATTTCCAAAAAGTCATTAACGAATTTTGCAGATAAATATTTTTAGTTTTTCATCAAAAGATCGATCCAATTGTGAAAAAAATTTCTGGAATTTTTGTCTACAAAATTTCCACAAAATCATCCAAATTCCCAGAAAAATATTTTTAGTTTTTCATTAAAAGATCAATCGAATTTTAAAGAAAAGGGTAAATTTTGATAAACAAGTCGAAATTTGCAGAAAATCAAAAAAGAGAAGTCGAAATTCTCGGAAAAAACGAACTTTGAGAAATGGTAAAATTCCGAAAAATAAAACGACGAATTTTGCGATAAAAGAAATTTTGCGAAGTTGGATTCTGATGAAAGAAATCGAATTTTAGGAATTTAGGAAATTTCAAAAAAAATTTGTGTTTTGGTTTTCTTTTTTTTACCAATTTTTCAAAATGATTCTTGACCTTCCCTAAACGAAATCCTGCCTTCGCCCTTGAGGTTCGCCGCTGGGAGGTTGTAGCGCCCTCGTGCAAATCTGCCAATGAACTTTCCATTATACAGTTTTGGATTATGAAGACCTGTTCGCTTAATAGAGGTGTCCGTTCAAGGGAGTTGTCCGTTAGGAGAGATTTAAATTTTTTCCAAAATTATGAGTTAATAAACAATGTGTGTCTGTTCCTATTATAATTTTCGAGTTATTTCTCGAAATTTCGGTTTTCCTTTAAACTTTAACTTCCTCATAGCTTTGAGTTTATTTCTGAAAATTTTTGTTTAATCTCTGTTAAAATTTAATTTTGTTGAGAATTTACAGATCTTAAATGTAGCCTTGTTAGGTTAGGGTGCTTAACCCTTGAAGTACAAATCCACGAGACACATTGGTGTAATAGGAATAACCAAATTTACGTCTTATAGCAAGAAAATGCTGCAATGTTATGTTAAATAAAAACAACCAACAAAAAATGTTTATTAAAAGACAAGGCGACGGTCTGGTTTTTCTCCTTTCATCTGCAGTTTATTTGTTAGTTATTCGTATATTAATTGTTAATGTATATTTAATCATTTTTTTTTCGAGATAAATAATTATTATCCAATAAATACGGCGCGAAGTGATCCATTAAACCTGACCCAAATAAACTAGATTTTTTCATCAAGTACGTTAAACTCTGACGTTGAAATAGGTCAGGGTTTTTTATTACGTTTTTCGCTTGTATAATGAGAAAAGTTTAATAAACTTACCTGACAATGATCTAATTTTCGAAACAACCAATTCGATTACTGCAAATTTTATGGAACCTCACCGGTAGTAACACTCGAGCGTAGTAAGTCAACATTTGGATAATTTTAAAGATAACGACTGTCTAAATAAAATAGATGGACTGCGTTTTAGAATTCCAGAGTCGAGTTTTTATGTTTAGATTTTCATAGCTGTATAAACATAGTAATAGTATTTAAATTATACGAATCGCAACTTTGATCTTCGGGAATTTGGAAAAAAAACGCAAAACGTAACTTAAAACTTTGACATTTACTGCTTACAGGTATGTAATAAACTTACAAGTTTTAACTCAAGGACGAAATACCGTCTTATCAACGTACTAATGAAAAGTGCCGCCAAAGGGCGTGTAGTATAAAGGGAAATATAAAATAAAGTAATAAAATAATAAACGAAAAAATAGAAAGAAGTTTTTTTCGAATTAGGAAAGTTAAAATAGAACTTAGAGAATTACCAATATTCTGTCATAATCAGAATTCTATAAGTAGAAATTGTTAACAAAATTTTTCAAAATAAAAGAGTAGTAGGGTCAAATGGGGTAACTGTAAACGATTTTGGAAGTTTGAAATTTAAAGCTCCCTGTATTCTTAATGAAAATTAAATTGGGGCATCATATGACTGATACAATTAGTTATTAAGTTTTATGTCAATTTATATTGTTAAATATACAAATTTTAGGGGATCTTATGGAAAAAATTCAGTTTACAATTACCCCCTCGCTTCGCTGATACTGGAAAATATTGGGGTAATTGAGAACAGCTATTTTGGAGGTGCTTTATTTATAAAAGCTTTCAATGGGGCAATTAATTGCCTTTACAGTTTCAGATGAACTTTATTCACGTAATGTACTCTTATTATCTTCTGTTAAATGTAATTTTTTTGCTTTATATATTTTGGTAGAAAAATACGGTGTAATTGACGATCTGAAAAATTTGAAGCATCTAAGGGCCAAATTTCAGTAGATGCAAAACCTCTGATGACATTGGCAGGAGTAAGTCCCGACATCTAAACGTCGATTAATAGTTCAGAAAATTTGAAAAAAATCTCATTACTTGTGCATTAATCGATGTTACAATCAGCCCATTATTTTGTTTCCAATTTCTCCTATTCGATGAATTTCCTGGGGCAATTGTAAATGCAAACTCACATTATCTACGAGCATTTATAACTTTAAATGGTCTTGTAATTTGTTGACTTACATTATTTAAATTAATAGCATTTATAAATAATTTACCAACAATTATATTCCAATTTTTATTAAAATAATGCAGCAACAGGTCTGAATTGATTTCTAGAAATGTTTGCACCCTTTCACATAAAATATTATAACACTTTTATTGCCCTGCAGTGCTCTGGTTAGTGCGCTGAAAGTTTTACTAACTAAACTAGAACGTGTTAGATTCTCTTAAAAATATTTAAGCTTGGCGGCTGATCTATTAATAGAACAGAGTACGCATGAAGAGTTTGAAGAGTTTTACATCTAGCTCTCGTACACGCAGTCGATGCGGAAGAACCTCGCATGGACGACTGGTTGTTCGATGCTCCTATTTGCCTTAATGCGCCAAATTCAAAAGATATATAAATTTTCTAACAACAGTCTATAATTGCCATTAGTGTAAGGTTTCTAGAGTTGGATATTTTAAAAATAAATGAGATGTTACCCCGGTTTTACAATTACCCCAATTGTCCCTATTGCAAAAAAAAATGTTTCAAATCAAAAACGAAACATCTATTTTAAAGATAAAATTAAAATACATTCTAAAATTTATTTTTAAACTTTAGACTTTCCTCGTTTCCAAAAGAAATTTTCTTCCGAAAAGTCCAATTTTGAAAGGAAAAACAGAATTTTGATTACAAAGTCGTAATTTAAGAGGAATTTGAGAAAAACCAGAAAGTCGGAATTTTGGAAAAATCGAATGAAAACTTAACCTTTCGAAAACACTGTAAGAATGTCGATAATTTAAAGTCAACATTTTCTGAATTTTGTGAGAAAAAAGGCGAAATTTTCAGAGAAAGTGGAAATTTAAAAACAAATTTCCAAAGTATTTTTTTCCGAAATTGTTATTTTTTTATTCCAATTTTGACATATAATTTCCGCTAAACAAGCTGAATTTACAAGAATTCTTGTTTCCAAAATTTCCCAAAAATATTTTTTTCGACATTTTTACTTACAGTAGAACTCCGCTGGTCCGATCTTGGATGGTCTGACTCTCCGGATGATTTAATATTCATCTTGGTACTCGTACCAAATAGGATGGCTTTTGACAAGAAGAGATTTCGAGAAAAGGACGAATTTTCAGGTAAGAAATTTCAAGAAAATGACGAATTTCGAAAAAGAAATCGAAATGTTCCGGAATATTAACTATCGAATTTTGAGACCAAAACCAAATTTCGAAAAAACGCAAACTTTAAAAAAATCAATAAAAATTTCGGGAAAATAAAGTGAAAGTTTTAAATTTTAAAAAACAGCCCAATGCTAAGATAATAACGGATTTTCGAAAACAAAGCTAATTTTTGAGAAAACCGTCCAAATTTTTATAAAAATAGTAAACTTTCCAGTGAAAGTCAAAATTTAAGAAAGATTTTGAGGAAAAACCTGAGATTGCCAGAAACATAAAGGATGGATTCTGAGAAGAAGAGATTTCGAGAAAAAGACGAATTTTCAGATAAAAATTTCAAGAAAATGACGAATTTCGAAAAAGAAATCGAACTGCTTTGGAATATAAACTATCGAATTTTAAGATAAAAACCAAATTTCGAAAAAAGCAAATTATAAAAAACCAATAAAAATTTAGGGAAAATAAAATGCAAATTCGAAATTTTAAAAAACAGTCCAATGCTAAGATAATAATGGGTTTTGGAATACAAACCCAAATTTTAAGAAAACTATCGAAATTTTGATAAAAATATTAAAGATTTCCCAATGAATATTAAATTTTAGGAAAAATTTTGAAGAAAAATTTGAGACTGCCAGAAACATAAAAGACGTATTTTGAGAGGAAGAGACTTCGAGAAAAAGACCAATTTTTAGATAAAAATTTCAAGAAAATGACGAATTTTGATAAAGAAATCGAAATGTCCTGGAATATTAACTATCGAATTTTGAGATAAAAACCAAATTTCGAAAAAAAGCAAACTTTTAAATCCAATAAAAATTTCGGGAAAATAAAATGAAAGTTCAAAATTTAAAAAAAAACAGCCCAGTGCTAAGATAATAAGGGATTTTCGAAAACAAAGCTAAATTTTGAGAAAACCGTCGAAATTTTAATGAAAATAGGAGACTTTCCAGTGAAAGTCAAAATTTAAGAAAGATTTTGAGAAAAAACCTGAGATTGCCAGAAACATAAAGGATTTTCGAAAATAAAGCCAAAATTTCGGGAAAACTGTCGAAATTTTAATAAAAATATTAAAGATTTTCCAGTGAATGTAAAATTTTAAGAAAAACTTTGAAGAAAAATTTGAGATTGCCAGAAACATAAAGGATGTATTTTGAAAAGAAGAGATTTCGAGAAAAAGACTAATTTTTAGATAAAAAATTTCAAGAAAATGACGAATTTCGAAAAAGAAATCGAACTGTCTTGGAATATAAACTGTCGAATTTTGAGACAAAAACCAAATTTCGAAAAAACTTTAAAAAACCATAGAAGATGTATTTTGAGAAGAGACTTCGAGAAAACGACGAGGTTTTAGATAAAAAATTACAAGAAAATGACGAATTCGAGAAGTTGAAACTTCCAGAAAAAATTTTAAGGACAAAATTTTCAGAAAAAATAGGAATTTATAAAAAAATTTCTTTTTATAAAATATTTAGGGAAAAATGGAAACTTCGCAGAAAAAATTAAAATTTTCTTAAATAAATCGAAATATCTAGAAGAACCTCAAAATTTGTATATAAAAAAGTTAAAATTGAGATTTCAGGTAAAAACTCAAATATTCGCTATTAATTTTTTTAGAGAAATGTTAAAATACGAGAAGAGTTGGATTTAGATTTTATTTTGAAATTTTAATTATTTTCTCAAAATTTTTACAAAAATTAAAAAAAAATTAAAATAGATTTTAAAATTCTGTAATTTCGTAAAAGAAAATTTAAAATCTCTACAAAAAATTGTTTAAGGAAAGTCTTCGGAAAATTTTGAGAAAAAACTCTTTAAGCAAAATTGGGGGTGCTGCAGTTCCACAGTGCCTATACGCGAGCCGACACTGCGAGGCCCCAAAGTTCATAACGCTACTTGTAAGATTGGCGCCTTTTAAACCGACATCTGTGCTGTTAAACGTTTACCCTTTGTAGTGTTTGTTTTCTATTTTTATCTCGACAATTTATCGGATCTAATTTTTCCGTCATTAGCGATCGCATGCAAATTATAATGCTTATGAGTGATCAAATATTTGTATGCGTAATGCCTTATCAATTATAAAACGACTAAACGACATGAGTGTTGAGTAATGTTGGGAAATAAAAAATTAAATGCATTTTGAAGTTAACAAATATTAACGGGCAAATTCCATAATTAGGCGAAAAAAATGGCGAAACTATTAAAGCGGGAACGATTATAGCACAGGAAACATTAAAACAGTCAGTGTTTGGGAAAATCGTGCGTTGTTTACTGAAAAACGATAAAAATAGAGGAACAGATTATACATTTTTATGTAACACGGCAAATAAATGGTAGATAACGTTTGTTAGTGTTACTCTACTGACCCCGGGAGAAAATGAATAATTAGGTTTTTCAACTTACATTGGACCCAATGATAAGGAAGTAATATTTATAAACTTACGTGCGTCATTACCAAACATGGGGATCGACGGATCGACCTATAAAAGCATGCTGCACTTCGGTGATCATTCTCATTTTTACTCCAATAGAATTGTTTTTTTTTATGTAACGTAACCTAAGGAATCTAAAACCATGAAATAATTCAGCAACCTAACACAGCTTTTTTAAATAATAATAATAATAATAATAATAATAATAGTAGAGAGGTAGAAGGTCCGGTTCGGAAAGTGAGCTACAGTCTCCCTCGACTAGCGGTAGGGACAGC
Organism: Dastarcus helophoroides; assembly: GCA_028583605.1. Lineage (NCBI taxonomy): Eukaryota > Metazoa > Arthropoda > Insecta > Coleoptera > Bothrideridae > Dastarcus > Dastarcus helophoroides. The sequence continues at coordinate 20,876,214 of CM053336.1, forward strand.
GTGATGTCGAGTATGGCCACTGTCACTAACAATTTGGAGGAACCTACCAACGAGACTCCTCAACCAGCAGCTGATGTTTCAAAGGCGACACCAGTCACAATGCCTACGACCACAAAGGCTGGTTTACCAAGGAAACGCATGAAATGGACTGATGAATTAAATTCTTTTATCATGCGTTCCTATTATATAATTACTAACATGGAAACTGATTTAACAACTTATAGATATGCCCTTCATCAAGCATTCACAGAGAAATATCCTGACTTAAGTCATCTTACAGAGCAACGAATTGCTGATCAACGAAGAGCAATCTTAAAATATAATCTTCTTCCACAACCCGTATTAAACCAACTCCGAGGAGAGGCACTACTCGAAATTAAAAGTCATGAAAACATATTACCAGCTACTGGCTTTGGAACAACTAATGATGGAGATTTAACAGACAATGACAACATGCATCAGAATAATGATCACAATCTTGAGTATCAGCACAAAAGCCATGAAACTCCTACCAACATGGCTTTAAGTGAGTTGCGTAGAGCACTTGCAGAATTTGAGGATATGAACCCAATATATAGACGCAAACTTCCCAAATTAAGAACCAATGCGAATACTAACAGCATCATTATGGCGTTCAATCAAATACTAAAAGATGTAGCAGTGGATTTCAATACACTGGAACGCCTCCATTCTCTGATATATTGTGGAGCCGTCGCTGTACTCCGTATTCATAAACAAAAAATAGGCGTAACATCTTTGCTGAGAATTTAAAAAAAAACCGTTTTGGCAACAAAGACTTGAAAAAACTATTAACAATATTAGAAAAGAATTGGGGCAGCTAACAGCATACAGAAAAACTAAATCGCCATCAAAGCGGTTAAAATCACGAGTGAAAAAACTTTTCCAAAAAATCAAGACTCAAGAAAATCATCCAAACCATCAACATCAACTGGACGACTACATGGATGTACTTAAACAAAAACTAAAGGCCCAAACCAAGAGGCTTACTCGATACATAAAGTGTACAAAAAGAAAACAGGAAAACTACCTATTTCAGAACACAAATGAACTTCGAGGCAATTAGTGAAGATGAAGTGAATACCGCGATGAAATTTACAAGCAACTGGAAAGCGCCTGGAGTTGACAAGATACAGAACTTCTGGTATAAAAAATTTAATAGTTTGCATGTCAACCTAGCAAAACAATTTACATATGTTATTAACCATCCTAAAGAAACCCCAACTTTTCTCACATTAGGATCTGCGTTTATGTTACCAAAAGGCCAACAAACACATGATCCAGCCCAATACAGGCCCATCACATGTTTGCTAACTTTATACAAAGTATTAACAGCCTGTATTACTAACCGCATCTATAAACATGTGACTGAACATAACCTGCTGACAGAAGAACAAAAAGGATGCAGGAAAAATCACCAAGGATGTAAAGAACAGTTGGTCATTGATTCGGTTATACTTAAACAAGTGCAAAGGGAAAAACGTAATTTGCATACCGCCTTTATAGATTATAAGAAAGCCTTTGACAGCGTCCCTCATTCCTGGCTTGTACATGTATTACAAATATACAATATTCACCCTACAGTAATAGGATTTCTGGAGAATGTCATGACACATTGGCGAACAAACTTAAATATATATACTGACAACGAGATAATCAGTACGGATGAGATCTGCATACGAAGAGGCATATTCCAAGGAGATTCCTTAAGTCCGTTGTGGTTTTGCCTGGCACTCAACCCGCTGTCCACAATGCTAAACAGTACTAAATATGGATACAAGTTAAAAGGAGGCAGGCAAGTTAGCCATACAATATCACACCTCCTCTACATGGATGACATTAAACTCTACGCAGGAAATGAGAAAGAAATACGCAGCCTTATTAATATCGCTCATGAATTCTCCACAGACATTCATATGGATTTTGGCCTGGACAAGTGCAAAATATTAAATATTGAAAAAGGTCATTTAATAAACGGCGATCCTGTACTCTCCAATAGGGAAATTATAAAGGCGATGGAACATGGTGAAACGTACAAATATCTGGGATTTCAGCAAGCGCGCTTATTAGAACAGAAACAGGCAAAGGAAAGGATTAGAAAGCAATTTTTCCAGCGAGTTCAGCTGCTACTTAAAACTCAACTAAACTCAGTAAACCTGATCACAGGAATTAACACATACGCCATCCCAGTTCTTACATATTCTTTTGAAATTATCAAGTGGACGAAAACTGATTTGGAAAACATCGAAAGGCAAACGCGCAGTTTAATGACTAAATTTAAAGACCATCACCCAAAGTCATCCACGATCAGAATTACTCTCCCTAGAAAGCAAGGAGATTGAGCCCTTATCGATATGCTTAACCTTCACAACGGCCAGATCAATAAATTAAGAGAATTCTTCTGCAGTAAATCCTTAACAAGTAACCTTCATGCCACAATTAAATTAGCTGACAAAAACTGCTCCACTTTGAATCTTGCTGACGAAAGAGGTGATTTGACAGTAATCTCCGATAGTGAAAAACTGCAACAATGGACAAGTAAAGAACTCCATGGGCGACACTATTACGACGTAAACCAGCCACACATAGATAAGGAAGCGTCAAACAGATGGGTCAGTGATGGCAAACTACTACCTGAAACTGAGGGATTCATGATTGCCATACAGGACCAGGTCATAAGCACCAATAATTACAAGAAATTTATTATTAAAGAAAAAGATACCAACTCAGACTTATGCAGAAAATGCCAGCAAAAATCTGAAACAGTTACACATTACATCTGGCTGCTCTCATCTGGCCAATACTGATTATTTACTTAGACATAATCAAGTGTGTAATATCATCCACCAAAAATTGGCCATTAAATACGGATTCTTCAACACGTACACGCCATACTATAAATACGAGCCACAAGCGGTACTTGAAAACGAATCTTTTAAACTTTATTACGACCGAACAATTATCACCGACAGAAGAGTAATGAACAATCGACCGGACATCGTAGTAATGAATAAAAAGAAGAAAAATATACAACTGGTCGATGTAACTATTCCAAACAACAACAATTTAATGGAAAAATACCGGGAAAAAAAAGACAAGTACGCAGAATTAGCATTAGAAATGGGACAAATCTGGCACTCTAACAGAGTAGAAATAATACCAGTAGTGGTGTCGTCAACCGGACTTATTCCTAAAAACCTTCATAAGGGCATAGATACACTAGGACTACATAAGAACACATACGTTGATATCCAAAAGGCTGTTATATTGAATACCTGTCGCATTGTAAGAAAGTTTTTAAGCACAAACTAAGATACAGACCTACCCCTGTAGTATTTAAGTATACTTGGGATGGTTAAATGAATACCAGCAAAAGGCTGAGAAACAAAACATAATAATAATAATAATAATAATAATAATAATAATAATAATAATAATAATAATCGTAGTGATTTATTGTTCAAAAAAAGCAAAATTAAAAGTGCAAACTTATGAAGACCGAATGTTTCTAAAAATTTTGAAACGTTTTCCTAAACTTTTGAAAATTGACATCGATTTTTTTTTTCAAAATCGAGTATGTTAACTACGTAGAACTTTAATCTAAAATTATTTTATTATTAGATAACAATTATTATTTTATGATTTTAAATATAAAATTAAAACTGTTCTTTAAATCTAGTTTTAATGGATCTCTTGGTCTGTCTAACATTAAAGCTTATTTCGTAAATTCCGGAATTCTCAAGCTTGTCCAATTTATCTTTAGCATTACCCAAATTATTGCGGAGACTGTTATTGGCCGTGTACACTACTTTTACGTTGTTTTCTTTTAGAACTTTATTAATTTCATTGGTGATATTCTGGTAAAATGGTAATTTCACGACAGTTGTAGGGGCGCTATTTTTAGATTGGTCAAGCTTAGAGCAATCCACTTGTAATTTATCATATGTTGGACAGACCAAGAGATCCATTAAAACTAGATTTAACTCATTTTAGATACAATAGAGAAGAAAAATCAAGAGTCGCAATACCTATGATAAGCACAGGATACAAAATTAACATCGAAAATTTAAATTTGTTAAAATCGGTCACAAATAACAGAGAATTTGACGCATGCCAAACAATTTAAATCAATCAGAGGCCAGTTACTCTTAACGGAGATAAAGGACCATTGGCGGCCTCCAGTTTATTGAGGGGTATTTGGGGTAGGTCAAAATTGCATGCACCAGATGTGTTAAACAATTAGAAATAGGGAAGAAAGCAGAAGACCGCCAGTATCGATTTGAATCTCAATGCAGAAGACGTCGATGTATCTTTTGTTAATATTTTTAGATTAGTACGCTTAAAAATGCCAGTTGTGCTGGCGAAATACGTATCGCGTAATTATTTATTTAATTGCCGATGTGGTAAACGGGTGAAACCTTCTTTGGAAAAATTATTAAATTTCTATTAACAGAACGAAAATAACAAAAGTAGGTACTATAAAAATTACCTAATTAAAATACATAATACAAATAAAAAGAGGGAAATTATTGTGGGAAAAAAATCTCAAACTCTAATGAGAATTTTGGAGTTGCTTCTTTGCCAAATTTGCCAAAGCAACTCGCACAGAACTTCGAGTCGTACGTTATTTAGTCTGAACCTGTGGTACCTTTTAACTATTTCCATTACGCAAACATAAGTACTTCCAAAATCATAGGCGTAATAGGGCCCTATTCTGGTTCATGCAGCAAACTAAAAATTTATATGTATTCAGTTGGGGGACTTCTCAATTCCTCAGAAATCATACTTTCCTTGAAACACTTTTTTTGACATTTCTATCTTTTTCTCAATTTTTTTTCAAAATTTGCCCTTTTCTTTGAAATTTCGCATTTATTCAAAAAATTTGACTTCTTTTATTAAACATTACTGTCAAAATTTCGAATTTAAAATTTGGTTGTTTTTTATTGAAATTTCGCCATTTCTCGAAATTTGACTTTTCTGAAAATTTCGACTTTTTTTAATTCTGAAAATTTCAGCTTGTTTATTAAAATTTGCCCTTTCATCAAAATCTGGTCGATCTTCTGATAAAAAAAGTGTATTTTCTGGAATTTATGTGAAAGGACAAAAATTACGAAGAACATTTTTTTGTAAAATTCATTTTTTTTTAATCCAAATTTCTGAAAGTTTCAACTTATTTGTCAAAATTTCGAGGTATATCAGAATATTTTACATTTTCTGACGACTGTTAAGGTAAGGTAGGGCGCCTGTCTTCCTCTGGCTTGAGGAATCAATATTCGCTTTTTTTCTTAAAATTTGCTTTTTCTATCTTTCGATAAAATCTGATTCTTTGTGGTAATTTCGAAATTTCAGTAAGATTAAACCTTTTTTCTCAAAATTTAGATCTTCTTCTCAAAATTCTCTCTGGTTTATTTATTTCCAAATTTTGTCATTTTTCTGAATATTTGCCTTTTTCAACAAATTAGGATCTTAGCTCAAATGATTTTCTGGTTCTGAAAATGTTCAATTTTCCCTCTAAATTAGATCGAAATGTTAATAAAAATATTTCACAAAAGAATTTTTGGGGATTTTGAGCAAACAATTTTTTGTAAATCCAACATCTTTACTGAATTATAAATTGTGATAACAATGTTTTTGAAAATTGCGATTTTCTTTCTCAAAATTCGACTTTTTCTAAAACTTGCACCTTTTCATAAAAATAAATCTTCAAAAATTTTGACTTTTTCGAATTATAAACATTTCCCGAGTTTTTGAGAAAGGTTAGGTTTTTATTTTTAATATGATTTATTGAAAATACCAACTTTTCCCATTTCCCTCTTAAAATCGGACATTCTTTTTCTTGGTATATTCGTCTTTTTTTTCAAAATTATGAATTTTTGCAAAATAGTCTTTACCTTATCGCCTGTACCTCAAAGTCTGTTTTTTTTTTGAAATTTAGATTTTATTTTCAAATTCCTACGTTTTGGACTTTTTCAAAAATGGTTTATTTATTTCCAAATTTTGTCATTTTTCTGAATATTTGTCTTTTTCAACAAATTACTATTTTTAGCTTAAATGGTTTTATGGTTCTGAAAATGTTCACTTTTCCCTCTAAATTACATCGAAAAGTTAATAAAAATATTGCAAAAAAATTTTTTTGAGGATTTTGGGTCAAAATGTCTTGTAAATCCAACATCTTTACTGAATTATAAATTTGGATAACAATTTTTTTAAAAATTGGGATTTTCTTTCTCAAAATTCGAGTTTTTCTGAAAATTGCAACTTTTTACAAACATAGAACTTTAAAAATTTTAACTTTTTCGAATTATAAACATTTCTCGAGTTTTTGATTAAGGTTAGGTTTTTATTTGTAATATGATTTACTGAAAATTCCAATGTTTCCAATTTCCCTTTTAAAATTGAACATTCTTTTGGAAATTTGAAATCTTTCCTAGAAAGTTTGATATTTTTCTGGAAATTTCAATGTAATTTTCAAATACCATGATTTTCTTTCGAAGTCTTTGTTTTTTCTGAATTTTTTTAAATTTGATTTCCGGTAATTTCAACTTGTCCGAAATTCATCTTATTTTTGAAATTTTAACTTTTCGAATCTGTTTCCGGATATGTCCATATAAAATTGAATTTTTTCTGAAGATTTAGACTTTTTCACAAAATTCGTTTATTTTTTAAAAATTGGATCGAAACTTTAATAGAAATCTAAAAATCTGAGAACAGTATTTTTAGGAAATTTTGAGAAAAAGATTTTTTGAAAACTTTCAAGAATATGGCAAAATTGAAATAAATTCCGAGAGAACATTTTTAAAAGTTGGATTTTTTTTACCTGCATTCAACTTGTTCAGGAATTTACCACCTTTTTAAAAAAATTGACTTTTGGAAATTTCATTTTTTTTTGCGTTTCCACTTGAAAATTCGAAGAAACCCATCACCATAATATAATAAAAAAAGGTATATTAAATTTCCAAAAAAAAAAAAATAGTTGACCTTTCAAAATTTTGAGGAAAAATCTTTTGTTTTCGAGGTTATATATTTGTAATTTAAAGACTGAGGTCAAAATTTCGAAAATATATATTTAAAATCAAAATTTTAATCTAAATTTAATGACACTTCGGAGAAAATAAATGAAATTTGAAAAGTTAAAGGGGGAATTTTGTAAAAAAAGTTAAAATTTCAAGAAGACTCTCCAAATTTATTTTTATTAATGCGATATCTTGTACTAAATTCGAGTGATGTTTAAATGTCGAAAAATGAAAATCAAAATTTCTGTAGAATTCAAAATTTCAAGCTAAAATCAGAAAATTTAGGAAAAAACACAAAAATTGCAAGTTTAATGTCGAAAATTAAATAAATTCGAAATTTTCCAAAAAAAAGTCGTAAAAAAGACATATTAAAGGATCAAAGGAAAATCAATATTTTACTATGAGTTTATGAAGTTAAGTTACGACCTGCCATTAAACATTAAATGTTTTTTAATTGTTTTTCTATGCCTATATTAATTATTTGTTTTAAATATTATTATGACTTTCCATAAATGCTTAATATCTCATAGTAAAATCCATTTTCAATAGATGTGTTTATTGTATAAAAAAAACTGTAAATTAGTTTCTCATTGCGTGATTGGTTTTTCAATGCGACACTTAAACGCGGACCTATGTCAATAAAAATTTGTGTTGTACGTTGTACTTGGGAAAAATAGTTACGTTCACGGTTTTTGCCTTATTGTCAAAGATTTTTGTATTGCATTTGAGGTGTTTACGACCCTCTCTAGCGGATTCGAAAGTACAACATATTTGCGCCACAAAATAATTGACATTGCTTGAAAATAATTTTATTTTTAATTCCAAAATACAACGCACAAAGCAAATTTTTATCTATCTGGATCCAGCTTAAAATAACAAAGATATCCCACTTTCTTTTTTGGATTGTTTGGATTGTAACGGGAAGAAATTTGAATAAATCCAATTATTATAATCTTAAAACTACAGTCTGACGCGATTTTCAGAGTGAAGACATACAAGAATCATTCAAAACAAGCATGACAAATCTTTACGCAAATGTAGCATGTGGATCAGTTTTTGGATAGCTTTTAATGATACCAATACGATTTAAAAAATAGTTTAAAAATGGCACGGTTTGACGTAAACGATATCAAAATAATGTAAAGTATACGCAAAAAAAAAGAATCATTCAAAACAGTCATGGTCAATTATAGATAAGCCGACCCCCTGTAAGTTCGGTAAAAATTTTGCAAGTCGCATTAACTATATTTATGGGTTGTCTGTCACAAATACAGTCGTATGTTATCACTTTCTCACGAGGTTATCACATTTGCAATAGAGAACATGTTTACTTGTTAACGTAATTATTTTTCTACGAAAGGATCCCGTAGAGTAAAGTCCACACTTGAACTTAAAAAATACCCAAGTTATTGCTTGCAAATGTTAGAGATAGGATGATACATTGGAAGTGGAAATATCATATTAAAGCGTTGTTCTCATGCACAGACCGATAGGTTTAAACATTTATTAGATTCGAAGTTTGGAAACCAAAGACCGGTTTCGATCTTGTTAGATCTCGTCATTTTGGTATATCCAACTCGAATGCTAACAAATGTTCCGACAAGTAAGTACTAAAGAATTCACAGATGTCAAGTGTGTGACTCTTAGTACTACCACCTATTGGTCCATAGAGAAACTATGGCTATCGCCAACAATGTCGTATGCAAGTAGAATGCAACCTAGACTACAAATTCATGCAGCCCTCCAGGCGTGTATAGTGAATCATAGGTAGCTGAACTACCAACAGTTGAAACACTGCCACCTAGCGAAGCGGTTGCTCTCTAGGAACAATTTTCCAGAAGACGAGGATTCTAATGCACAGACCAATAGGTTTGGATATTTATTAGATTCGAAGTTTGGAAACCAAAGACCGGTTTCGACCTTGTTAGATCTCGTCAGTTTGGTATATCCAACTCGAATGCTAACAAATGTTCCGACAAGTAACTACTAAAGAATTCACAGACGTCAAGTGTGTGACTCTTAGTACTACTATAGTTTCTCTATGGTTGTTTAGGACCCTTGAAGCATCTATATCATGAGTTTGAGGTTCCATTAGTAACGTACCCAACAACTAATGCGGCAATTATCCAGTTCCACCTAATTGAAAGTATTTGTAATTCCCTTTTTTTTTCTTCCTTTTCTTCTTTTTTTATTTACTTTTTTATTAGCTAGAATAGGGTACTAGGGCGCTTGCCCTTCTCTGGTTCATACAACCAACCGAAAATCTATATTCTAAACTACGGGATCCTTTTCCAACAATTTTCATTTGTTTCTGAAAATAAGTCCTTTCTTGGAAATTTCAACATTATCTCGAAATTTCGACTTTTTTTAATATCTGTTTTTTTTTTCCACAAAATTTATCTTTTTTTTTCTTGAAATTTCGAATTTATCCTAAAATTAGAGCTTTTTTATCGAAATCCAACTTTTTCAAAATTTCAACTTTTTATCTTAAAATCAGTAATTTTTTGACTTTTTCTGAAAATTTCAATTTTTTTTATTTCGACTTGAATATCAAACTTGGCTTGGTTTTCTCGAAATTTGATAGTTCTTTTAATAAAAAAGTAAAAATATTTCGACTCTTTTTTCTTGAAATATCGAATTTTTTCCTAAAATTTTCCTTAAAAATTCACCCCTTTTTTTTGAAATTTCGTCAAAATTTGACTTTTTTCTTGAAATTTGGATATTTTTCAAAATGTCCATATTTGGTATTTGGATCTTTCGATTTTTACCTCGAAAATCATCTTTTTTTCTAAATTTTTATATCTTTTAAATTTTTCCAAAAGATCAGGTTTTTTATTAAATTGGTTTCTTGAAAATTCTCAGTTTATTCCAAAACTGTTTTTTTAAATTATAATTCGTCTTTTTCTTAATTACTACTATAAAGTCGGAGTTTTGAAAAAGCAAAATTTTAAGTATAAACTAAAAATTTTACTTTTTTCTCTCAAAATTGGACAATACCAAAGTTTTTCAATATTTTATAGTAATTTCTCAAAATTTTGATTGCCCGGAAATTTCAACCTGTTTCTCAAAATTCGTTCTATCTTGAAGTTTAGATCAAATGTTTTATGCTTTGAGAATTTTCTACTTAAAATTGAGCTTTTTATCCAAAATTCGACTTTTTATTAAAATTCGTTTATTTTCTCAGAACTTTGCTAAAAACAACAATTTTGAGAATAGTATTTCTACGAAATTTAGAAAAAATAATTCTTGTAAATTTCGAGATTATGTTAAAATTTAAATGAAAATAAAAATTGTAAGAGAACTATTCTTAAAAACTGGGTTTTTCTCTCCAAATTCGATTTATTTAGAAAATTTCGATTTTTCTCACAAAATGTTTTAAGTGCCAGTGAAAAAGCCAACATTCGCATTCGCATCTCGAATATCGGAAATAAATATTCGCATTCGCATTCGAGAATGTGGGAAAACAAACATTCGTTATTTACAAAAAATTAAATGTCAAGAAAAAGCGAAATTGGAAAATCGGAATTTTAAAAAATATCCAAATTTTCAAAGAGAAAAATTTTAAATATTGATTAAAGTGCAAACGTCGTGAAACGTCGAAATTTCAAGAAAAAATCTAAATGTGGATGGTGGATGTAAACATTTTAAGAAAAAAGTTGGAATTTTAAAACAGTGGAAATGTATACATTTTTAAGGAAAGTCCAAATTTACAAAAAAAAAAAAATTCGAGAAAAATCGAATATTTGAAGTCGAAATTTTACAAAAATGTAACAATTTAAAAATATTGAAAATTTAGAACTATCCACATTTTCAAGAAGTCGAGATTTTCAAGTCTTTCAAAAGGTCGAAATTTTCAAAAAAGTTGAGCTGTTCAGAAGAAAGTGGATATTATTTTCAGAAATAGTCGAAATATTTAAAAACGTTCAACTTTTAAAACAATGTCAACATTTTATAACGAAATTTTCAAAAAATACAAAAGTCAAAATTTCGAGGTAAGGTTGAAAATCTTCAAAAAAATTGGGAGCGTCGAGAAATAGTTAAAATTTTGAAAAAGTCGTTTAAAAATGTCTCAAAATTTAGACAACTTCAAATTTTTGTTTGTTTGTATATTCGGTTATTTTTGCTATATTTTTCATTTTGAAAAATTAGACGCTGTTGACAAATTTCCCCTTTTTAAAATGTTATGACCTTTGTTCAAAATTTTTAGTATTTCTCAAAGTTTTGACTTTTTTTCAAATGTCTATTCGGTAAATCTATTTTTTTCAAAAATTTCGACTGTTTCGAAGTCTCGACTTTTATGTAACTTCGACTCTTTTTTTAAAAAAAGTTTACTTTCTTTTTGAAAATCACAAATATTTCGAAAAGTTCAACTTTTTCCAAATTTCGAATTTTTATTTGAAAATCTCGATTTTCTCAGAATTTTCACATTTCCGAAAAATGTTGACCTTTTATCATCAAAATTTTGACTTTGCCTCGAAGTTTTATTTTTCAAAATTTCGACTTTTTTCTGGAAATTTTGAATTTTGTGTTCATTTATACTTTTTCTGAAAATTTCAAATTTTTTGAAAATGTTGACAGAAAATTTTGACCTTTTCCCAAAATTTCGATTCTTTCACAATTTTCTTTTTTGTGAATTTAGCTATTTTTAATTTTTTTCTTAGAAAATTAGACACTGCTGCAAAATTTCCACCTTTTTAAAAAATGTTGACCTTTGTTCAAAATTTTTACCATTTCTCAAAGTTTTTAATTTTTTGAATAATTCGATAAATCCATTTTATTTCAAAAATTTCAACTTTTTACGTCGACCTTTTCGAAGTCTCGACTTTTAGGTAATTTTGAATCTTTAAAAATAAAAAATATTTCCTTTTCAAAAATAACGACTTTTTTGAGAAGTTCGATTTTTTCCAAATTTCGATTTTTTCTCAGAATTTTTACGTTTTCGAAAAATGTTGACTTTTATGATTAAAATTTCGATTTTGCCTCGAAATTATATTTTGTCAAATTTCGTTCTTTTTTTGAAAATTTTGATTGCGTTAATTTGAACTGTTTCTGAAAATTTCGAATTTTTTGAAAATTTTGACAGAAATTTTTGATTTTTTCCCAAAATTTCGATTCTCTCAAAATTTGCTTTTTTGTGAATTTCGCTATTTTAATTTTTTTTTCTACAAAATTAGACACTTGTAAAATTTCCCGCTTTTTAAAAAATTTGACCTTTGTTCAAAATTTTTAATATTTCTCAGTTTTGACTCTTTTGAATAATTCGGTAAGTATATTTTTTTTTAAAATTTCGACTGTTTCGAAGTCTCGACTTTTATGTAACTTCGACTCTTATTTAAAAAAAGTCTACTTTCTTTTTGTAAACTACGACTTTTTTGAGAAGTTCAGTTTTTTCCAAATTTCGACTTTTTTTTTAAAATCTCGATTTTCTCAGAATTTTCACATTTCGGAAAAATGTTGACCTTTTATCATCAACATTTCGATTTTTCCTCCGAAGTTTTATTTTTCAAAATTTCAACTTTTTTCTGGAAATTTTGAATTTTGTGTTCATTTATAATTTGTCTGAAATTTGCTAATTTTTTGAAAATTTTGACAGAAAATTTTGATCTTTTCCCATAAAGTCGATTCTTTCAAAATTTGCTCTTTTTGTGAATTCCGCTATTTTTAATTTTTTTTTTTTAAATCAGACTGTTGTAAAATTTCCCGCTTTTTAAAACATTTGACCTTTGTTCAAAATTTTTACTCTTTCTCAAAGTGTTGACTTTTTTGAATAATTCGGTAAATCTATTTTTTTTTAAATTTCGACTTTTTGGAAGTCCCGATTTTCTCAGAATTTTCAATTTATTTTTCTTGGAAAATTAGACACTGTTGCAAAATTTCTACCTTTTTAAAAAATTTTGACCTTTGTTCAAAATTTTTACTCTTTTTCAAAGCTATGACTTTTTTGAATAATTCGGTAAATCTATTTTATTTGAAAAATTTCGCCTTTTAAGTAACTTTCACTCTTTTTTTGAAAATATATAATTTCTTTTAAAAAATTACGCCTTTTTGAGAAGTTCGATCTTTTCCAAAATTCCACTTTTTTTGAAATTTTTCAGTTTTTTCTTAGTTTTTAGGTTTTCGAAAAATGTTGACCTTTTATCATCAAAAATTTGGATCTTTTTTTGAAAATTTTGAATTTTGTGTTAATTTGTACTTTTTCTGAAAATTTTAAATTTTTTGAAAATTTTAACAGAAAATTTCGACCTTTTAAAAATTGAAATTCAGAACTTGTCCCCTGAAACCTTTCTTGATTTCAGGGGACAAGTTCTGTATTTCAATTTTTGAAGATAACTAAGGACCGCTCCGTTCCACCAAACTTCGACCTTTTATCAAAATTTCGATTTCTTCCAAATTTTTTGTTGTTGTGAATTTGGTTATTTTTAATTTTTCAAAAATTCTGACTTGTTCAAAATGTTTACTATTTCCAAGTTTTGACTTTTCGAATGTTTTTTTTTAAATCGGAACGAATTTGATTTTTTCCTTTTATCATCAAAATTTTGATTTTGCCTAGAACATTTTTTTAAATTTCGACTTTTTTTCCAAAATTTCGACTTTTTTAAAAAGTTTCACCCTTTTTTTAAAAGGTTTATACGTTTAGACATATACGTTAAAATTAGGAAAAGTCAACAAGTAGTCATTTAAAGATTAATCTCAAAATTTCGACCTTAACTTGGAAATTTTGACTTAAAATTGGAATATTTTATTTTATTCTTGAAACTTCGACTATGAAACATCGAATTCGAAGCCAAAATGTCGAGGAAATGATTGAAAATCTTATTTTAACTTTAACGTAGGTATTTTAGGAAATAGAACAATTTTAAATGTAACCAAAAACATTTGAAGCAATAAAATTAAAATTTTGAGAGAAACTTGAGTATAGTAAAAATGTAACTTTAACACAAAAGTTTAAGAATGGGTCTTTCGAAATGTAAACTCGAGACCTCAAGAAAAAAAATGGGGATTAAAGATGCTTCCGAGAAAAAACAATAATAAAATAAAAGAAAAATAATAAATAATTAAAAATTCTAAACTCAAAATGTCTACAAAAATTGCTAGATAGTGGTCGAAATTTTGAATAAAATTCAAAATTTTAAATAAGTAAGTAAGTAAGTGTGAGGAAAAATTTGGGAAAAACTAGAATTTAATATTTTATGGAAAAAGGACAAAATTTCGAGTTAATCTCAAAATTTCAAGAAAAAAAAGATCAAATTTTGAAACAAAAATACTGAATAACGAAAACCGTATAATTTCACTTTTAAGCAAAACGTACATTCTGTCGGCACCTGGTCAGAATTCAACTGAGGGCCTCCCTCATCCATTTTCCAGCATCCCCTATTGTTATTCGGCATCGACATATCAGAATGCATAGTTTCGACACTGGTGCCGACAGAATGTACGTTTTGCTTAAATTCGTCGATTCCCGGTATACTAATGGAAAAAATTCTAGCAAAGATACATCACTAAAGAAATTTTTATGTCTCGCTGATTAGTGACAAAAATTTCCCTCATTTAACAGTTTTACTCTATGCGGTATACTGTATGATTGATTCTACAGCTCGGGTATTTCGCAATATCGTTCTTTATAAGGACACGCAGGAGGTAAGAGGGAAGTAAATGAAAATAAAAAATGTAGTCATAAGTGACCAAATTTAGGTACGCGAGGTAGTATTCCAGTATTTACAGTTAATGCTTAAATGCCCTTTGAAATTTTATAAAAATTTCATAGATGCCAATATTGATTTTTCACAGGCTTGCGCGCTTTCCGTCTAGGAAGGACGAAATACATCACAATATCGGCGTGAGATCAGGTTAAATTTAAGAGTACGATAGATATTTATAGAAAAAAAGTAATGTTCGTCGGAACTACATCCAAATTATGCTTTGCGCAATTAACGTAATTGGCGCAAAATGCCAAAACCCTTGCATCTTATTTACGTTCTTTAATTAGACCTAAAAACTAAACAATTGGATAGAAAAAAATCTTACCTCGGCAAATTTTATAAGCTGACTTTTTCTCCTAGATATCGGTTATACGTTGCTGAAGTTCTATTTCTCACTGTTTCAGTCGCAGTTTTCGTCAATGAAGTGCAATGTTCATTCACAAAATTAACGGAACTGGCTGTATTTTTGTGTACTTTAAGAATTTATCGCGTCTAGATCTGCAGACGTAACACGCAGTGCATACAATTCACGACCGGTCGAGAAGTTGATAGTACAATACGTATTATTGTTAGCCACTGACTGCCGAATAAATCCGATTTTACGTCGAAGAAACGGGAGGCAGCGTCTTGCGCCGTTTATCCGCCGCCAGGTTCAAAAGATAATCGGCGCATGTTATCTGCGGAAGGGCCGCAAACTTGGTTATCCAAATTTTATTTGCTAAAATATGCCAATAATTGGTCTTGTGCACTCGTGTGCAACATAATTAAAAAAAAAAACAAAGCTCCAATAATTCAGCAGGATTACAGGTAGCTGACATTTGTAGAATGGTTAATACATCTAAAACTTCGTCTACATTCGTTCCCAGTGGCGGCGCGGATTCTTTGGGATGGGAGGTACGCCCAGGAAATTTTTTGCAAAATATGCTTCCAAATTTTAACGAAAAAATAAATAATTAACAACACATGCAGTGGTCGATTATATTCATCTTACCTAATGAATAATATATCATGTTAATTAGATATTTTTCACTTACTTTACGTCTTTTTAGTTTTTCACTTAAGTGTTTTAAATCGCTTATACCAGTGTTTCCCAATCTTTTTTTGTCATGACCCTATTTTATGCTTCGCTTTCATGACCCAGTAAAACAGGGGTCGGCAAACCGCTGCTCTCTTAAAAGAAAATTGCGGCTCTTTAAATTCCCCTAAAAAAATAAATAAATAAAAGCTAGAGCGGACAGACACCCAGACACTCATTAAACAAGTGACCTACAGAAGTCGAAATTTTCAAAAATAATTTTCTAGCAATTTTTACGTTTCACTTAAATTTTGACAATAAATTATGATTTCAAGCAGTATTTTTCCGAAATTTTTCATTGAATCGTATTAACATTTTGAAAAAACACATGAATTTTGAAATTTCTAGAAAAAGACCAACCTGGGGAGCCGAAATTTCTAAAAAATATTGTTTTCAAGATTTTTACTTTTTTATTTGTAAATTTTCTAAAAGCTTGAGATTTCGTGAAAAAAAAGGTGAATTACTTTTTGTGAGAAAAAAAATCTAAATTTACAAAAACGGCAAATATCAAAGTTCAAAATAAAAGCTGAAATTTCCAGAAAAAGCCCAATTTTGAGAAAAAGAGATTTCGAAAATTTTTGAGAAAAAGAAAGAGACCTCGAAAAAATTGAAAAAAATAAAGAGATTTTTGAAAAATTGAAAAAAAGGTATTTATCAAAAGTTCTCAATAAAAGGTGAAATTAAAAAAAAAGTACAATTTTGACAATAGATTGAAACCCAGGACAAATTAAAAACCTGAAATTTTAAGACAATTTTGAATTCTTTGAAATATAGTAAAATTTCAAAAAGAGAAATTGTAAAAATTAGCTAGAAGCTCAGAAAAAATTGTCGATCTCTAAAAGAGTCAAAATTTTTCAGTGAAGAAACAAGAAGTTAAATTTCAGGAAGAATTTCATGGAAAAAGTTTAAAACAATTAGAAATTTCGATAAAAAATTGCAATTTTCCAGAGAAAGCTAAATTTTGAAAATAAATTTGCAATTTCGAGAACAAGACGTATTAAAAAAAACTCCAAATTTTCGGATAAATTCGAATTTTGAGAAAATTGGTAAAATGATTTGGAAAGAAAGTTCCAAGAAAATTTCGAGAAATGTTGAACTTTAAAAAAAGGTTAAAATTTCCCAGAAAAAGCCACATTTTGAGAAAAAGGAAGAGATTTCAAAAAACATTGGGAAAATGAAGAGATTAAAAAAATGAATTTGTCCAATTTTTACGAATAAACTAAAATTTTGAAAAAATAGAAATGTCTGGAATAAATCAAAAAAATGCGAAAAACTGGAAATTTTGAAGTAATTATAGAAATTTTCGATTAAGTGAAATTTTGGAAAAACCAACATTTTGAAGAAAACGAAAATTTTGAAAATGTGCAAATTTTGAAGAATAGAGGTAATTTTTCAATGGCGAATTTCCAAAGAAGGTCGAAATTTTCAATAACAAATTGGTAACCGCGAAAATTCTCTAAAAAATCGTTGTTTTAAATAAGAAATTTTCAAAAAGAGGAATTCTTCACAAAAGTTGCTCTATTTTATAACGTCAACATTTTTAAAAATGTGGAGGTTTTCAGTAAGCGAAAAATGTCAATAAAGCAACAATTTTGAAAAACGTTGGAATTTGCAGTCCATCCAGATTTTCGAAAAAAAAAACATTCAAAAAAATCGAAAGGTTCAGAAAAATAAGAAAAATGGATTTTGCAAAAGTTTTTTCCATCACCCGTTTCTTTGGGAATCGAAGGAAAATAAAAATATAGAAAAAATAAATGTCTTCTGTTCTAACAATCGTATCATCTTTTATGTCATTTCTCATTTCGGAATTTCCAGTTTCACACAGTTGACATACTAAGTTGATGGGCAAAAAAAATAACAAACCCAAAAAACCTTTTCGCCGAGTATGCTGCATATTTTCACTGAACTGCCTGAACTTGGGGGATCGAATTTCCAAATTAGTCAACATTTCGAAAAAGAATGGGAGTTCCAGAAAAATGAATTTTAATTAAAACCCTAATGTTTCGGAATATTAAGAAAAGTGCTGGAATAAAACAAAAGTTGAAATTTCCCAAAATCGAATTTTGTCACAAAAATATCAAAATTTTAATTCTCTAAAGTAATTAGTAGACATTTTTAGTTTTAACTAAAAATGTTAAAAAAGGAGCGTTGTGCTTTGAAGTTCTTAGAATTTTTTTCGGATTTGAGGTTGAAAGTTACAGTCAATACTCTTATTAGTCCATTCATTTTGCAAACTTGAAGGTTATGCTATTTTAAGCGAATTTCCCCATTTCAAACAATTTTCTCTTACTAAACATTTTTCTAAATCAAAAACCAAGATTTGTAGCGAATGATTTGCAGTTTTCAAAACCCTACTTGTATTTTCTGTATGACTATTATTTCCCGAGCTATTGATTAATGACTACCGAAGGCAAAAAATGCCTTTTTTGTTGTTTTCAAAGACATAATTCACCAAAAAAATCATCATGAAGGGGTCGGAGATCAGTCAACTTTAAGAAAATAAATTATCTAGAAGATTTATCGGGATTATCGGAAATAAAGTTATTGAATTCCGTTTTCATAGTTAGATTTTTTACGGGGTCTACTATTTTTTTAGTTTTTTTTTGGTTGAGCAGCTAGCAGAAATAAAAAAAATGTTTGTGCTGTTATCGATTCATATGTAAAATAAAATAAATCGAACTCAACTGAACAAACCACGAAATTGCCTAAACTGTTTGTAACTTTGGATAGTTGATTACATAAAGTTTTATTTCTGTTACCTATTATTTTTAAATAATATTGTTGCGCGTTTACGGTTCAAAGATTAATGCTGCGTGAATTCTAATCACTTTATTTTTAAACTGAACTCGGAACACTACAATTTTAATTCACTTAACTGGCCAACTAATTAACACTGTTTAATGAGCTAACTTATTCTTTGACTGACTAACTGAGGAAAAGCCGACGGGACCGCCTGGTTATAGATCCCGTTTCAGGTTCTAGAAGGAACGAGCAGATAAGACGCATCGTTTGCGGAAATTTCTGGAGCGCTTATCTGCCGTTTGATTCATTATCGCGGCCGCTTTCCCTTATCAAATTTTCTAGGAAATTCCTAACTAAATTTTATAATTACATTTTGTTACAATATTTTAGACCGTTCTGTTTTATTACCTTTTAAACGTAATATTAAGAAACATATTCTAGCTTACTATTGACGGACCAATACATAATCTAAATCTCTGAATATAGAAACGTAAACTTGGTTAGTAGATTCAATTAATGGCTGCTATGGAAAATGGGCAACGCCTAACAAGGAAAGTTCTTTTTTTTTTAGAAAATCAAACTTCAAGAAAGTAAAATGTTAACATTTTCTAAAAAAACAGTTATTTAATTCCTCGCGGAAGAAGTCGCGAGTAGCAGCTTGTATTATAATAAACACAATAATAAATTTCATCCATCAATGTGAACTTAAATATATTTTTAATTATTTGAATAATTTATAATTTATCCTTTCTCGTCAAAAGCAATTTGCTTTAAATTTGGAAAAATAACCTTTTGTTAATTTTGGTGGTGAAGCGGGGCCTCTACAAGCGCGGGCCGCCTTATTATTTATGCCTTGTGTATTGGTACAAGGCAATCAAAAATGTAGACAAATTTTGTTATTTCAATAGTTATTTATAAATCCATGGAAATAATGCTTTAGAAATTTTTGTTATAGAGCACTTCCTAATAACCAACTTTACGTGAAAAATTTTTTATTCCTCTGAAGTGTTTATATACAAATCTTGTCCCTTGAAACCAGAAAAGATTAAAACACGCAACACTTGCTCTAACGTGTTTCGATAGCCAAGCTCTCATTCATATCTCTCTGAAGCTGATAGCTTGGCTATCGAAAGGCATTAGAGCAAGTGTTGTGTTTTTTAATCTTTCTCGATTTAGGGAACAAGATTTGTTAGTACACGTCTCTCTGAAGATGATAGACTGGCTATCGAAACGCATTAGATCAAGTGTTGTTGTGTTTTTTTTAATCTTTCTTGGTTTCAGAGGAGAAGATTTGTCTATCAGTTTTTAAAGCTAACCAAGGACTAGTCAGTTCCACCAAAATTATGCTTTCTAAAGTCCTTTAAAAAATACTGCCAGTTAAACTGTTTGATAAATCACGTTTTCCAAATATTCTTGTATAAGAATAGTTCCATTCTTCCTGATTATGCAAACCTAATTAAATAAAAATGATAATGAAAACTGTCACTTTAATAATTACAAAACTCTTTACAAAGCACTTATCCGTAATAATGAAAAATAAAAGTTATAGGGCCTCAATTATTTTATATTTAATTGTTGTTTTTTTTCAAGTTCATTTCTTTATTATTGAAAGAGTAGTTAATCAAAGTTGTAAAAAATTTTATTTTTTATCAAACCACGATTTATGATTTTTTTGTCAAAAAAAACAAACATGTAACTTGAAACAATTTTTGATAAATATAAATATGCATGGTACCGACCATAATGGTCCTATAGGTCGTTTTTAAATTGAATTTTTACTCAACAATGGTCCAAGAATCTAAAGTACCTATTAATTTTGCTTTTTGCCAAAGTCAATGATTAATTGGCTCTCGTGGAAGTGACTATTTTGCTATTTATTTGACGTCTTGTGACGATAATTTTCTTCATTTAATCTTCTTGGCAGAAAAAAGGGTCCAATTAAATAGTCGTCAACAATTCCTGCCCACACATTTACCGAGAATTGTTCTTGGTGATTGACTTCGACCATGGCAGGTGGGTTCTCTTCAGCCCAAAAGTGATTGTTGTGGAAGTTTCTAATTGCATTTCGGGAAAAACTGGCTTCATCAGTAAATAATACTTCTCTGTCAAATAGTGGATTTTCAACAATTTTTTGAATAAACCATTGGCAGAAATTTATACGAAATGGTAAATCCCGAGGCAGTAAGGCCTGAACCCGTTGAATATGGTAAGGGTATAACAAAAAATCGTGAAGTATCCTCCAGACTAAAATATGGGAGATATTTAAATTACTAGCAATTTTCCTTGTGGTTATTTCGGGATTTTGCTCAACTGAATTAAGAACAGCTATTTCAGTTTCTTCTGTTCTTGCGGTTCTTTGTGCCCCTTTTAAGTGATGATCGGGTTTAAAACATCCCTTCTCGCGTAGTCTTCTATGAACGCTTGAAAAAGTTCTTGCATCTGGCACAATTCTTTGCGGAAAACGCTCTGCATACAGTCGCCTGGCTTCAAATGCATTTCCAGCCGCAAGACCGTACATGTAATGAATATCGGCAAACTCAGCATTCTCAAACATATTTTCTCATACTTATCAATTACTCACATTCAGATAAAGTATTAAAGTGAAAAATTTGACACTTGGTTGTAAACACAAAACTAAATCTCAGTGGCCTACTAGATTTTCATTAATAAATTAATCTACCACAGCGGCATAGCAAGTAAATGATTTTTATTTTTAATTCGGAAACCGTCCGTCATAGGACAAAAAGTCAAGAGCTCATTTTTGATAGAAACACAACAAAGAGTAGGAAAATAATTCTTATTTTGAAAAATAGCATTGGCGTCACATTTTTTTTTTCAAAAATGTGTATCGACCTGTTTGTGGGAACGCCACTGGTGGAATCAGAACAAATGTTTTTTTGTCAAAATACTTGCTTTTATACCCAGATATCGTCTACTGAATATCAAAAAAATATCTAAACCAGTCTCAGAAATATTGAAGAAAAACCGATTTTTTCTTCAATTTTTACCGCCCTGTATATCGAAAATGAAGCGTTTCCGGACCTATGTTAATATGAAAATTTTGTCTTAAAATTGCCCAAGGAATATCCCCCTGCCGGTTCAGCATGCAATTATGAAACATCCTGTATATTATCCAAGTTTGACGCCTATTGAGATTATTTGAACGCAATGCCCAGGTTCGCAACTTTCACGCTTGCCATGGTGTTATAGGAGTTGCATACCCTATTTATATCTGATAGAAATATGAAATTATGGAACACTGGGCTTACCTAATTTCTAATTAATAAACTGGCAATTTCATCCTTTTCCGACACTTTACGGTATAAGGGAATTGATTATATATATATATATATATATATATATATATATATATATATATATATATATAATTTCATCCTTAATTTACTGAAACTGTTTTATTTATATAAAGGATTCCGTATCCAGGATTTACAAAATCCTGTTTCCGGCTGAGCATATGTACATTCGTGGAAAAATTCAAAAGTTCCAGAAATATTAAATATGTAACCGAATTTTGAAGTAAAAATAAAAAAAAAGTCGAAATTAAGAAAGATGACTTTTCAAAATAAAATAGTCCACATTCTTAAAAAAATAAGAGTTTCGAGGAAAAAGATAAATTTTGAGAAAAACGCATCCGCACATAAGGTCAAACGTTAAGAAAATTATCAAATTTTAAAATTTTTTTCATAAAAAAGACGAATTTTGATAAAAAAACCACATTTTTAGAAAATCGAAGTTTTGAGAATAGAATCAATTTAAAAGGAAAAATGGGGAGTTCTAAAAACAAAAACGAATTAAAAAAAATCCTTAATTTAGAAAAAAAGGTCAAAATTTCGAGAAAAACATCGATATTTCAAGAAAAACATCGAAATTTCAAAAAAAATGTGGAAATCTAATAAAAATTTAAATATTTTTAGGCCGAGTCAAATTTTGTCGATATTTTGAGAAAAACTTTCAAAAAAAATGTATAAATTTTCCCGCCGAATATTTGTTTTCTCTTGATTACTTGAGTCAAAGGGAGACAAGCGTCCCAACTGCTTCTCCGCAGCTTAGCTCAGAAAATGTCCAATGTTGAGATAAACGTCGAAATTTTGAGATACCGGTTGGAATTTCCATCAACTAGGATTAATAAAAGTTTAAGTTTCCAAGGAATTAAATAATAATGATATATATATATATATATATATATATATATATATATATATATAAATGACATGAGTTGAGGCTACCCTGAAGTCCTACTAACAAGTGTGTGGATGACAGATAAATTTATAGAAAAAATTTTGTCTAGTACTCAAGTTTCGAAACTCAAAAATTTTAGATAAAAAAATCATAATTTAAAGTTGAAGTCGAACGTTTGAAAAATGCGTAAAAAGAATATCTTCAAAAAAAAAATGATATTTTGGGTATGAGAAAAAGTGGCTAAGAAATTTAAAAAAAAATTAGAAATTTAGAAACATCTCAAGTTTATTGTAAAATTTTAAGGAAAAAGTCGAAACTTCGAGAAAAAACTTCCAAAAAACTCAAATTTATTAAAAATGATTAATTTTTACAGTCTTAATTATAGGAAAAAGAAAAAATTAAAGTTGTTTACTGTGGGATTAATAAAACCTGGTGAATGGCCGTTTTAAAATAATTTTATTTAAAGATGTTTTATTTTTAATTAAAAACAAAACTTCTAATTGACAAGTGACATTTCAGTCGGCAGTCACACGGAACCAAGGCGCGTACTTCCAATTGGAATTTAGCGACTACAATATCGACAAACATAGAATCATCAAAAAATTTATTAAAAAAATCGAGTGTAAGTTTGAAACAAGAACAAAGGTAAAATTTCGAAATTTGGAAGAAAACATTAACTTGAAAAATTGAAATATAGAACTTGTCCCCTGCAACCGAGAAAGATTAAAAAAGACAACAAAGGTTGTTCTAACGCATTTTGACAGCCAAGCTGTCATCTTCTGTCATCTGTGCAAAGTGAAAACATTCAAAAAAAGTGAAAATTTCAAAGGAAGTCGAAAATACCCCAAAAAAACGAAAGTTCGTAAAAACTCGAAAATTTGAAAAATGACAAAATTTTGAAAATAAAACGTAATTTTTAATAAAATTGAAAACGGTCAAAGTTTTCTAAAAATTTCAAATATCCAAAACAATTTATAATTTTTAATAACAGTCAAAAGTAAAAAAAATTGAAATTTTAATAGAAATGTGGACATTTTTGAAAAAGTTTACTTATAATGAAAATTTTGAAGTCAGAATTTCTGAAAAAAAAACGAAATCTTCATCATAGAAAGTTAAAATGTTCAAAGAGAAGTTAAGATTTTTAAGAAAAGTCAAAATTCTGAATTTGTTATTTTTAAAAATCATAAAAATTTGAAAAAATAGCCAAATTTTCAAGTAAATTCTAAATTTCAAAAAAGTGAAATTTTAGAAGTCCTAGATTTTAAAAGTAGTTAACATTTAAAAAAAAATTTGAGAAGTACAAAAAATTGAAAAATCTTTAGTCTCAAATAAAAGTCGATGAATATTGAAGTAAAGCAAAAAGCAATTAAAATTTTGGAAAAAGTTGAAGTTTTGCACAATTTAATTTTTGAAAAATGGTCAAACACTGTTGTTGAAGTTTTTGATTGGAAAAATAAAATTTTGAAAAAATTTCTAATATTCCAAAAAAGTCTAGATTTTCAAAAATTATATCGAAATTTAAAAAAAAGTCAAAATATTGAAAAAATTCAAAATTTTCACAATTTATGAAATATTGAAATACAAAACTTGTCCCCTGAAGATGATAATTTGGCTGTCGAAACGCATTAGAGCAAGCTTTGTTGTGTTTTTTAATCTTTCTTGATTTTAGGAAGCAAGTTTTGTATTTCAATTTTTGAAGATAACCAAGGACCAGTATGTTCCACCAAAATTATGATATATTAAAAAAAACTGCAAAATTCGTAGAAAAAATTTGAAATTTTGCAAAATAGTAGTAAATGTCAAAAAGTCAAAGTTAAAAAATCAAAATTTCTTAATATATTCCAAATTGTAAAGAAAAATGATATATTCAAAAAAAAAACATCGGTACTACAAAAACATAGTAATCTGAATAGCTGAAATTCAAAGAAAATAATCGAAGGTTTGAAACTAAAATGACAATTTTAAAAAATTAAACTCTAAAAAAGATCGAAATTTTTAAATATGCCAGCTTTCAGAAGACCATATTTTCTAAAAAGTAATAATATTATGTAAAATAAAAAGTCAAAAATTTCGAAAAAGTCCAGATTTCAAAAAAGAAATTAATTTTTTTGAAAACTAAATCTGAATTTTGAAAATGCTATTTTAAACTTCAAAATATTCGAAGTTTTCAAAAAAAGTAAGAAGTTTGAAAAAGGACTAAATTTAGAGACAACGTTAAAAGCTCAAAAAAGTCCCATTCTCAAATATTTAAATTTTTACCACAGTAAATTATTGAAGAAACGTCTATTCATGTTAACAAACATTTTTATTTTTAAGAATTTCTTCCTCATTGTTCTCTTTCCATGTTATGCACTGCTGATGAGCTCAAATGAGAGCTAAACATCGATGTTCAGTGCTACAACTATGTATTTTTTGATATTTTTTTATACTTTCATAATTTATCAAAAAAAACAAAATTTTTTTTCATATCTAATTGTTGGTCTTCTATTTTTCATTTTTCCTATTTTATATAAAATAAACTAACCTCTTATTTTGTCAACTGTCATAAGGTGAGGTTTTAAATAAATTCAAAATATCACGTAGTCATATTTCAGAAACTGTTTTAGAATATTGTCAACAAATAATAAAAAATTATAATTTCCAAACTGGGCCAAAGAAATGTTAAATAAAATTAATAAACATAATGTTTCCGGTTAATAAGGGTTCTTCATGAAGAATAAGAAAGCAAAATTTAAAAAAAGTCTAAATTTTGAATAAATCCAATTTAAAAAAAAATTGACCTTATCAAAGCTTTTCATTGTCAAGTTTTCGAAAAAATCTGAAGTTTGCGAAAATCAAAATTTTAAAAAGGTCAATTTCTACGTTTTTAAAATTTTGAAAGATTAAAAAATTCGAAAAATTGAAATGTTGGTAACCTAAAATTTTTAAAAAATGTGGACATTTTTGGATCAAGTGGAAATTCTCAAAAATGTCGAACGTTTAAAAAAAGCCGGAATTTCGAAAAAGTTTTGACCAAGATAGCCGCGTGGTTTGCAGGTTGTGCGCCGATAAATGTTAAATTTTAAGAGAAAATTAGAAATTTTGGAAAAAAAACCGTTTTAATCGAAATCAACACTAAAATGTAATATTTTTTTATTTTATTACTTTGTTTTTCCTTTGGAGGTTAATATTTGAAACATTCATTTAAAATTTTTGAAAATATAACACAAAAGTCGAAAATCGAAATTTTAATAAAAACATTCAATATTTTTGGAAACCTCAACTCGAAATTCAGAGTTTTTAAACTTTGAAATTCGACATTTTTTAAAAATTTCGAATTGTTTTTGAATGTCGACTTTCTCAAACTTCTCAACATAAATTTGCAGCAACCTTTTATGTTTTTTTGCTTGTAATTTTGAGTGTTTATGGTAAATTCGTCTTTTTATCGAAAATTTGTTGATTTTAATTGAATTTAAAGGGGACGTTATTTTCAAATTTGCACAAGGGCGACTAATGGGCACTGGTTTTGACCTTTCTCAAAATCTGGGATTAATATTTCAAAATTGATAAAATTTTCGAAATACTTACAATCGAAATTTTGAAAAAAAATCCTCCTTTCAAAATAATCGACATTCTCAAAAGATTCAAAATTTTGAAACATTTGAAACCTTAAACAAAAATCGATATTTTGAACCAGGTGGAAATTATTAAAAATTTATATTTTGGGAAAAAGAAAATTTTCAAAGACGAAAAAACCGAAATTCTGGAAAAATGTCCAAATTAAAGAAAAATCGATTCATTTAACATGATAAAGTAGTGGCCTTGACAGTGGTGAGTGGAACCGGGTGACATATTAACTAGACTTTGATAAATCTTTAAGTGCTTCTCGGTTTTTAATGTTTTCTAATATATTTTCTGAAAAAAAGTTTTAGTTTAAAGTTGAAATTTCGAACAAAAATTTCCAAAATTTCTAGAAAAAGGATCCAAAGGACCTATTATTTTAAATGTCGAGCTTATTTAAAAATTTCTATTTTTTATTAGAAACTTCTCCCTCCCAATTGCAAACTGCTACCTACGCTACTGCTATCATCAAGAGGAATTCTCCGTTTACAGGACGTATGGTAAACGTAGTGAGTTTAATTGTTTACCTTCGTATTTGTTTAATTTATTTACACGAATGCTGCATATTTTAGCAGTTTGTTTAACCTTCCCAACGTCGTTTATCGCTTTTTACAATTAATACATCATTCGGACATTACTGTAACAATCAATTTTGTACAAATCTCTTTGAATTAAACCAGAATATTAACAATGATACCGACATTAAGTAATTTCTAAAAACATCGACCGAGCGCCGAAGAAAAATATGGGGCAACTTTCTCCTCTACAGTCCTTCGAAATATTTGAACTATTCACTTTCTCAATGTAGCATCTCTTGCGCGCAAGTGATCGGTGGTCAGTCGCCGAACGAAATTTACCGTGAAACATGTCGCTTTCAAAATTCGGCCATCAGCTTTTCACGCGCGGAAAAATTTTCGAGTGCGCCGCCCCCGTCCTCTCCCTTAAATGCGAAAGCAGATGGATCAGTTTCGGGAACGTGCGACGCGCTAAGGCCGCCGAAGAGAAAAAACCCGATTGGAATCGGGCGGTCAGCGAAGCGGAAAAAATCGTCGGGTATCCGACGTCTTTTTTGAGTTTGAGGTGGTTGTTGAGTGACGAAATCGCCAATGTGGCCTTGCATTTGAGGAAATTGGTCGGATCGAATCATCCGCTGTTGAAAACTGCGAAGTAAGTGGGAATTGCATTGAAAAAATGAGGCTAGTCCGCGCCGTGCTTAGCATTTTTAGCTTCTGTAACGGATACAGGTTTTAAAAGTTGAAAAAAATCGGTCATGTTATAAAAAGTACCGTAGGGTGGGTCATTTTTTAAGTAAGAATCAAATGTATAGATAATCTGTTAAGAGTGTCGTAAAATTGTTATATTTACCTCAAATATTAAGTTGCAAAGTTATTTCCAACTTATAAGGCGACGGAAAACTCCATTTTTATCCAAAAAAACACTAAATTTCACTTTAATCAATAATATATTTTCCATTTTATTAAATTGCTTTTTCCTGAATATTTGTCAACTCGATAATTCCGCATTCTGGTGCTTAACAGAGAACCAAGCTCGATTTTTGGTTAATATCTTTAGTGAAAGCTTTATCAGTCAAAGACTTTTGTAAACTATAATATAAATCAACTGGTGCAAGGTCAAGACTATATTCTGGATGTGACGTCACTTCCCAATCTACCTTCGATAATTTTTTAATGTTACCGTTTTTCTTTAATGACATCCTCCATTTTCGTTAATTGTTGTTGTTGTTGTGAGTTGGGTACTTGCGAGTTGGTTGCTTGTAAGTTGGTGCTTGCTTCTTTTCAAGTAGCTCAAAATATGCAACAATCAAGCTGACGGATTTTTTTTTCTTTAATGTACTTCTGCTCATTAATTTGGAATGGTTTATTACCATGATTCGCCGATCTTCAGCCTCCTTTGTCCAAACTTTAAAATGCCACACCCTTTTAAAATCATATAGTTCAAAATCACAAAATTCAATAAAATGTCGAAATTATGAAGAAAAAAAAAAGAATGCGCAATTTACAGCGGGAAGTTAAAAAAGTCTAAATTTCAGAAAAGAAAATTCGATTTTTAAAAATAATGTGTTCAGTTTCGTAGTTAAGGTTTAGATTTTAAGATAAAATAAATTAAAAAAAAAACTTTAAATATTAAGATTGGGATTTTAATGCGTTTCATTCTCAAATTTTTGAGGTTAGATAGAGTAAACACTTCAAGTATTAAAGTTGAAACAGAAAAGCTAACAGTCGACTAACTTAAAAAGTGACATTTTAAAAATGCTCAGTTTCTTTCACAACTGACTTTTTTAAAACCTGCTATTATTTTAATTTTGATCGTGACTTCAAACTTCAAGCTAAAGGTCAAAATTTCGACTTTTAAAATCTAATTTTCGATTATTTCTTGAAATTTTATCCTTGTTTATTTACTTATTACTTTCAAAATTAAATACAAAAAAACAGAAAACTGAAAAACGTCCCTGTTGAGTGAGTACATGTATATTTTCACTTAATTACATGAACTGGAGGATCGAATTTTCAGATTAAATCTGAAATTTGAAAATGGAGCCGAACTGTGGGAAAAGTCAGAAAATTGAATCTAAAATAAAAATTGAAACTTTCGGAAAATTTCCAAGAAAAAAGTCGAAATTTTAAAAAGATCGAATTTTTCGAAAAAAGTGACATTTGTCAGACTAATTGTAAGTCGAATTTAGGGAAAAAATATTCACTCCCCAAAAACATTTTTCTGAAAATTTTTAGTTTATTTCAGTCACAATTTTGAAATTCACAAAAAATCTGTTTCTTGAATTTCCTAAAAATGGCAATCCAATTTTTTTAAAATGAAGAATTTTGAAAAAAAGTCGAAAATTTGAAAATGTCCCATTGTAAGTGGACATTTTAAGAAACATCGCATTTTGTCAAACTTTTGAGATTAGGACAAATTTTGAGAAACATTAAATTTTCGGGAAATCAAATTAAAAAAAAAAGAAATTTTGGGTAACATTCGGATGTTAATAAAATGGATTTCGAAAAAAAATAACGATTTTTGAAAAATACCGTCGAAATGTCGAGAGAAACGTTGACATTTTTTAAAGAAGGGTCAAAATACCCAAAAGAAAGTTTAATTTTAAAGGCGAAAATAGAATTTTTAAAAAACAATGTCGAAGGAGATGAATTTCGAGAAAAAAACCAATTTTGAAAATAAAATTCGAAATTAAAAGAGAAAATTAGAACATTTCAAAATGTTTTCATTACATCATTTTTTTCGGAACTGCCACCTTCAGTATCTTTCTGAAGATGATATTGAGATGAATTTCGAGAAGAAAAACCAATTTTGGTAAATCTCACAAAATTCGACAAATAATTCTATTTTCAAAGGTCGAATTATGTGAAAAAAATTTTCAGAAAAAGTTGAAATCTCTAGAAAATTTTCCACTGTAACTGGAGATTTTGAGAAACATAAAATATCACATTTTGAAGTACAAGTCACCGTTTCGACAATAAGATAAATTTTGAGAAACATGAAATTTTCGGAAATTTAAATTAACAAAAAATCAGAAAAAACCGAATATTAGAAAAATAAACTTCAAAAAATATACTGATTTTTGAAAAATACCGTCGAATGTCAAAAAAAAGATCGAAATTTATGAAAGAAGTTTCAAAATTTCTGAAAGAAATTTCAAAATTTTGAAAGAAATTTCAAAATTGCTGAAAGAGATTTCAAAATTTCTAAGAGAATTTCCAATTTTGAGAGAAAAAAGTAGAATTTTTAAGAAGAAAGCCGTAATTTTGAAAGCGACGGAAAAACTCAATTTTGGGAAAAGATTTTTTTTTAATTTAATTTATAATAAAACCCAACCTTTCCAAAGATCTCGAAAAAGTTTGAAAATTTTAAAAATGCAAAAATATTGGCAAAGGTCGAGTATTGTAAAAAATTCGCAATTTCCAAAAATATTTTTCTGAAAATTTTTACTTTATTCTAATTTTGACATAATAATTAAATTTCCATAAATAAATTAAATGTACAAGTTTTTTCTAGAAATATTGTAACGCAATGTAAATAAATGAAATAGGATTTAGAGTAGAATTGTATAATTTAGTAAATAAAAAAAAAGTTTCCAGAAGGATCTGATAAGGGGAAAGCGGCTACGATAACGAAACAAATGGCAGATAAGCATTCCAGAAATTTCAGCACACGATAAGCCTTATCTGCCAAAAAGTTCTAGAAGCCGGGGGCCAAAATTATAAAAGGCGGTCAGCTTTCCCTCGAGTCAGTCAGTTAGAAGCAGTGTAATTAGTGAGTTAGTAGAAGTTAATAATAAGTGAGTTAATTGTCAATTGTGGTGATCCAAGTTGAGTTCAGTAATAAAGTGGGTATAATCCATCACGTGTAATCAATTCGAACCGATAAAGCGCGTAACAATATTTTGTCAACATTTTTAATTTTTGATAATATGCCGATCTAATCTAGAGAAAACAGATAAATTTTGAGAAAACCGAAAGTTCAAGGAAAAGCCAATTTCGAGCAAAAGGTCGACAGTTGCAGAAAGTAAAACGTCTCATTATGAAATGAATGTCGAAATTTGGAAAATAAGAAGAAATATAAAGTTGAAATTTCTAAAGTCAATTTAAAAAAAAGTTGAATTCAAAAAAGACAAACATTAAGAAAAGTGGCACAATTTTGACCAAAAAAAATGAACAGTTCCAAAAGTAGAATTTCAAGAATAATTTCGAAATTTCGAAAAAGACGAATTTAAACTAACTTTAAGAAAAGAAAATTTCTCGAATAGTTACATATGGAATTTTGCTTTTTTTTGGTGGAATGGACTGGTCCTTGGTTATCTTCAAAAATTGAAATACAAAATTGTCCCCTGAAACCAAGAAAGATGATAGCTTGGCTGTCGAAACGCATTAGAGCAACCTTTGTTGGGTTTTTTAAAACTTTCCTGGTTTCAGGGGACAAGTTTTGTATTTCAATTCTCGAATTTTGCAACAAAAACAAAAAATATCGAGAAAAGGCAAACTTTAAAAAACAAGTCAAAATTTCTGACAAATCAAATTCTAAATTCTAAAATCTAAAAGATCAAAATTTTCAGAATGTCTTCATTAAAATAACGGCAATTCAAAAAAAACCAAATCTCGAAAAAACAGTTGAAATTTATGGAAAAACTACCAAATGAAGAAATAAAAGATTGAAATTTTTCGGAAAAAGTAAAATTTTAGGAAAAGGGTAGAATTTTGAGCATAATTGTTTCTATAAAAAAATAAGAATCTTAAAAAAAACTTAATTTTTTAAGAAAAAGAAGAATTTTGAAAAAATTATTAAGATTTTCAGGAGCATTGGATTTAAGGATAAATTTGCAATTTTCGAAAAAAGACGGATTTTGAGAAAAATATCCAAATTTCGATTTTTTAAATTCGTTATTTGTTTAGGAATTTCGATTTATTTTCTTCTTGAAAAACAGAAACGAATTTAAAAAACAAAAATTCGATATTTTAAGAAAAAGATTAACATTTTGAGAAAAAGATCGGAATTTAGTTAACACTCGAAATTCTTCAGAGAGAGTCAATTTTTCTCGAAAGTTCGGAAAAAGGACGAATTTTGGGAAAAATAAAATTTCTTGAATTTTTTCTTGACTGTTTGAATCAGAGGCAAATATATACACCCCGATCTGCTTCATCCTAAGTTAGAAAATGTCCAATATTGAAATAAACCTGGAAATTTTGAGGAAAAAGTTAAAATTTTCAGAGAGTTGTATTTCAGTTGATAACAATTCTAGAGAACATTTTTTTCTGAATTTTTATCTTCTTACATAATTTGCAAAATTTCCAAAAAACCATTATCAAAATTTCCAGATAAATATTTTTAGATTTTAACAAAAGATCAATCTAATTTTGAGGAAAAAGGTAAATCTTGATAAACAAGCAAGATTTACAGAAAATTAAGTCGAAATTTTCGAAAAATAAAACGTTGAATTTTAAGATAAAAATTGAAAATTTTTAAAAAGTCGTAATTTGATGAAAGAAATCAAATTTTAGAGGTAAATTTCAAAATAAATTTGGAAAAAAAGACGGAATTTTGAGAAATAAGTCGAAATTTCAATAAAATGTCGATATCTCAAAGAAGGACGAATTTTGACGAATTTTAGAAAAAGTCTCCTCAGTTAAATATACATTTTCGTTAAGTTGCGTCAACCAGGGGGGGGCAAGCGCCCTACCCTGCCTCATTTTAACTACGTCTATGGTGCCTAAAGAGAAACATTTTAAGATGAAGTTGAAATTTCGATATTAAATTCAAGCTTCGGGATTAAAAACATTTGACCTTTTTTTTTGAATAATCTTGCAATTTCGACTTTAAGGCGGAAAGCTTAGACTATGCAGGGGAAATCCATTACAGACATCTGGGACAGTGTCGGACTTCCAGTCTGTGGGTACCGACTAAAACGCCTGCTTTTTCGGCCCCCAATAGTACATTAGCATTGGAACACTAATGCAAGCTGTTTTGTCTGAAACAAACAAAACGCAAAAAAATTCCTGTTGGAAGACAATCGCTGTTGCAGCCGAAAGGATCCATCCTCGGTTTTCTGATTCTGGTTGAGATGTCTGGAACCTAATCCACACTAATCCACGAACTTGCTCCTTGGGACGCGTTTCCGCTCTCAGCATTGTCCTAGAGTTTACCTTCCCGAAGGAATCTCTTACCTTAGATAGGTTGACTTTTTACGGAGTTGCTCATTTCTAGCAAACCAGGAGCATCTATGGTTTGTCCTAGAAAGACGGGCTGGCACACCTGGAGTTTCTTTATCTCATTATCGGAAGCCTGTGACCCTGTAACCAGGCTACGAATGCGTAACTAATCGCTGATCTTATGATTGATGTGTATAGAAACAATTTCAGCCTAATCGGTCGTTTGCTATTTCTACTAACCATTGCTAGCAGCAGGCCTTTTAGCATTTTGGCCTTGGACGCTAAATAGTCGATATGAGCTCCTGAAATGTCAGTTTTTGGTCGGGTATTACACTAGATACTACTCTTGTCTGCGTTGACTTGGATTATCCATCGACGAAAGTATTTAAGTAGTCCGTCTGCAGCTCTCTGTAGCAGTTTAGTCTGAACTTAAAAAATTGGCCACTAAAGCTGCGTAAGTCGCTAATATCGTCTTGTCGATTCTTGGAATGACTGCTACGAACAGAGAATATAGGAGCGGTGACAAGGCAGAACCTTGAGGTACGCCTTAGCGCAATTCGACAGAATTTGTTTAGAGAGAATTTATTTAGAGAACCTCAAGGGAGAGAATGGCGAACCGGATTCCCTGCGATTGCTCGCGGTCCTAAACTTGTCATAAGTCAAAAATGTGACATACGTCAAGGGTTTAACGGACAAGGTTTTACAATGTTGAAAAACTTGCACTTCTTGTTACAAAATTACAATTATCTTCATAATAATTGTTGAAATTGCTGGAAAAGACGAATATCATTCTTCATTGCATAAAAATTAAGTATTCCAAAATATATCGATTTTAAATTAGAAATTTTGGTTCTTTTTTCTTAACACATTTTCGTGAAAGTTCGAACTTTTGAAATCCCGTGTAAAATCCTAAGAAGGAAGTCTTAATTTCCTTTAAGTTAAAATTGATTTTTTCCAGTTATCTCGATTTTACTTGCCACTGACTTTAATTACTAAAAAATTAAAATTCTATCTATTAAGTTTTCCTCGAGATGGACTTTTTTCTAAATTTTGAATTTCTTTTTCATACAACTATCTTAAATCTTCCCCATAGTCTAAATTCTAACAAAATCTTTCAAAATCTGGAATTTAGTCGTAAATAAGAAGCTCGAACAAAACGTATTCTAATAAATTAAAGAATTTATTGGCAAAATTTTGACCATTTTATTAATTAGAACAAATTCTTAATGTCTAATAAAGTTTATAAACACGTATTTTAGAAATTATTGCTTGGAGATGTACGTCTCCTAAATTAAGATTTTCCTCTTCTTAAAATTTCAAAATTAAAATTTTTAAATTGAAATTCAAAATGATGACCTTTTTCGAGAATAAACTCGTAAAAAAAGTTGAAGCAAAGGTTTTGTTTGGAGATTGACTGTTTTGGAATGTAGAAATTTATTAGAGAAATAAAGTTGTACACGAAATAACGAGAACATTTTGATGATATTTTAGCCGTATGGCCTGCAAATGAATCAAATTTATGAAACAAATACTAAAATTTTCAAAAAAACTCGAACATTGAAAAAATAAGTCCAAGTAGTGAGTGAAACTAAAACTTTAGGAGAAAAAAATTGACTTTGTGTTAAAATAGACTTAATTTTAAAATAAAATATAGAAATAATAAAAATTTCGAAAATGAAAACTCGAAATTTTAGGGCACAAAAATTCTTAGAAATTCACTCGCAATTTTGATTTTAATAGGGAAATTCCGAATGTAAATTCAGGTATTCAACTTACAACCTTGAACTTTTTGTTTTTGGCTTAAAAGTTCAAAATTTTGGGAAAAGGTGAAAATAATTTCTGGGATCAAGAAAAAATGTCTAAATGTAACGAAAAAAAAAAAAAAACAACAATGGACTTTACAAGTTTTAATCTGGATTTTTAAACAAATTTAAATTACAATCAAGAAATACTGACATCCTGATTTCGATTCCATTTTTAACATTTTTGCCTAAAAATCCAAATTTTTTTAAAATCTATTTGATTGAAGTGAGAATGTAAAGAAAAATATAAAATTTTAAATATAAACCGCATTTTCAAGTCAAAACAAGAAAATTATACAAAAACAATTCTCGAATTTTTTTATCAAAGCCTTAAAACTTGGAAACTACTGTTAAAGTGCTCATTTGCACAAAAAAAAACTCTAAATTAGTACAAAATATTTCTTGCAGATTAAACTTGGATGACTGAGAAAAGTTGAAATATTTCATATAAAATTTTGAATCTAGGGAAAAATATCTTGAAATTTAAAATAAAATTGAATTTGTAGAAAAAAGTCCAAATTTCGAATGACCTATTCCAAATTTCCGTTTTTTACTCAATATAGTAGAAAAAAAGTAAGTTTGCAAATTTCAACTCGAAATTCGAATAAGAAAAAGGTGAAATACAAAACTTGTCCCCTGAAACCAAGAAAAATTAAAAAACACAACAAAGGTTGCTCTAACCCGTTTCGATAGCCAAGCTATCATCTTCAGAGAGAAACTGAAGGTGGCAGTTTCGAAAAAAAACAAATGATGCAATAAAAAATTTCTGAAATGTTCAAGTTTTCTTTTTTAATTTCGATGATCCATTCAAACGACCCACATTATTCTGCCTTTTTCTAAAAATTTTGAGGCTCGAAATCAGCACGAACTTCAAAATTATAAAAAAGATATACATTTCAAATTTGAAGTCAATATTTTATCAAAATGAAAAAAAAATAGAAATAAACGAATTCGAAATTTTGTTTTTTATGCTCAAAATTTCACTACAACTACGTTAAAATCGAATATTCGTTCTTTCTCGACATTTCTACTTTGAAATTTGCTGGAATTTAAATATTATTTAAACTCAAAATTGCACAAAGTTTAGGCAGAAGAGCACGGTAACTCAGTATGTCCACCATACTCTTCAGAAGAGTTTCCTCTCTGGTATGGTGGACATATTGAGTTGCCGTGCTCTTCTGTCTAAACTTTCTTATCCTTTATATCAATTTTCAATTAAGAAGAGTTTCGCCTCTAGTATGGTGAACATACTGAGTTACCGTGCTCTTCTGTCTAAACTTTCTTATCCTTTGTACCAATTTTCAATTCAGAAGAGTTTCGCCTCTGGTATAGTGGACATACTGAATTACCGTGCTCTGATGTTTTGAAATTGGCCTTTTCATTCTTTCATTTTTGCATATTCCCTCATATTCCTCTCTCATTTATTTTTCTTTTCTTTGTTCCTGAAGAAACCCCCTACGATGGTGGGCGAAACGTCGAACACTTTTAGTAGTTCTTTGATATGGTCCAATCCCGGAAGAAGTATATCCTGTACTGACTCTGGCCGTGGAAGCCTTCTATATCATATTCAAAACTTCACACATACAGACGCACGAAATTTTTGGGAAAAGTCGATATCTAAGGAGAATAGTCAACGAAGTATTCGTGATTTTTTGCATTAACTTTTTTTAAATATTCACTTATTTTTGTCAAAATTCCGAGTTTGCACTTGTAATGTTTAGATTTTTTCTACCATTTTGACTTCAAACTTGAAATAGTTGCTGCTAACCTTTGAGTGACATTTTGACCTTGTTAAAATTTCGAATTATAAATAAAAATAATGGACTCGAAATTGCATTATTATGTCTCCATATAAATATGTTTTTTTTTAATTCCGTTATTCGGTAGGTTTCGAATGAAATTTCAATTTAAATGTCGAAATTTTGATAAAAAATTTGGACTTGAAAATACTTCTATTCGTCCTGCAAAATAAACAAATTTTGTTAAAATTTCACGAATTACGAAGCTTACTTACATTGGACGGAAAGTTTGGACTTTGAGAAATTTTGACAAGACCAATCACTGAAAATGGCGCACCTCTTGGTTAGTTGCCCTTATGCTGCGAAAAACCTACACATCCTTAGATAATAATAATTAAAATACACACCTATAGGTGGCGGCCCTGTTCGTATTTCATCACTGGTGGTAATTCGCTGCGAAAAAAGGCTTTTAATGACTTTGTTCACATATTAATGTGTTAGGGAATGTTGCTGATAATAAGATTTAATGTTTAATACGAACATTATTATTTGCATTTTAAGAACACGTCGTTGGGATGCAAACGTTCAAGTAAAACTCTAACATTATACGCATTAGGTCAAATTTTTCATTTCAATTAAACATATAAAATAAATAACATTCTTTATAATGCTGTTCCGTGCAGTTAACTATTATTATTATTATTATCTGACCAGTTATTTTAAACTAATAATACTCGAAACTTTTACTGGATCTAAACAACGTAACAAGTAACGGTTTCTGCTTCTATTTGAAAAAACCGGTCATATTGCAAGAAGCAACTTAGGGTCATTGTGATTTAAACACTTTATTATAAATAACTGTACTGCTGCGCAGACAGGAGGCTGAATATATATATTATGTGTGTATTATGTAGATATACTTTGTATACCAAGAATGGGCAACAAATTTCCATTGAAAATTTGAATTCGCTTTTATTAATTGATCAGCTAATATACAACATTTTCAGAAACAAGAAAATTGTCATGGATAAAGTTGAATTTTGAAATTAAAATCCAAATTTAAAGGAAAAAATTAATATTTCAAAATGAAGTTTAGACTCTCAACTGGTCCTTGGTTATCTTCAAAAATCGATAGAGAGATTGAGATATTATCTCTCTGAAAATGATAACTTGGCATCAAAATGCGTTAGAGCAACTGTTATTGTGTTTTTTAATCTTTTTGGTTTCAGGGGACAAATTTCAACTAAATTCCAATGCTTCGTGAAAAAACATTAAAATTCTGAATTGAAAGTCCACATCTAGGGGATTAAATCCAAAAACAGATTCGAGATCAAAAACAAAATATCACTTTTACAGTCAATTTGTGAGAATAAAGTCGAGTTTCGAAGTCCACTTTTGATTTTTTGCCGAAATGTTGAGACGAAGGTTGAAATTTTCGAATCAAAAAAAATTCTTTCAAGACTTGGAATTTCGTCTGAAAATTCGATATTTTGAAAAAAAGAAGCAACTTGCATTAATATTATTAGATTTTAGTCGAGTCCAGAGAAAAACCAGAAGATTTTCGCCTATGACATGGTTGACATACTAAGGTATCGTGCTTCTTGTCTTATCCTTGGTGCCATTTTGATTGTTTATTTTCAGAAAAATTTCACCTCTTATATGGTGGACATACTGAGTTTACTGTACTCTTCTGTCTAAAAAACCTTCTCATCTTTGGTAGAATTTTCATTTTAGAAGAGTTTCGCGTTTGGTGTTGTGGACATACTGAGTTAACGTGCCCTGATGTTTTTAATTTGGTTTTATCATTTCTTCTTTCTTGTATTCTACTGTAATTGTATTGTATTTTATTGTATTTTTCATTTATTACTATTTTTATTCCTCAAGAAGTCCCCTGCAGTGATGGCGAAACGTCGAATACTATTAGTTATTATTTGACACGGTCCAATTCCTCAAGAAGTATATCTTGTACAACGGTGTTATTAACCAAAGTATCTGTTATCATTTATTAAAAAAACGAACCAATTAAAGTATTTTGCAATATATGCGATAGCTAAGTTATCCGTTACGTGCTTTCAAAGTTAAATTGCATTTGGCCTCCGCAATTCCATTTGATATTCGTGTCATGGTTCACTTGTCCTGTCCTGCCACAATAAGCAGCTAATTAAATTTTTATCAGGTCAATGATATGAATGCAGAATGAAGAAGTGAATGCAATATGGCTCAATTCTTTTGTATACTTTATAAATGATAATTGAAACTTAAGCAAATAATTGTTGACAAAAAGTTACTAATAAATAGATATAGATTTAATCCAGTAACTATCATAGGAACCATGGGGGCTCCATGCGGCCTCCACCTAACATTTTTGTGCGACCCGCCTAAGCTCTACTGCTTAACATAAACATGTTGGAAAGAAAATATTGTTACGGGCTTATCGGTTCGAATTGATTACCACGTGTGAATTACACCACTTTATTACCAAACTTAACTTGGATCACCACAATTGAACAATTAACTCACTTATTATTAACTTCTACTAACTCACTAATTACACTGACTCTAACTGACTGACTCGAGGGAAAGCTGATCGCCTTTTATAGTTTTGGCCCCCGGCTTCTAGAACTTTTCGGCAGATAAGGCTTATCGTTCCCGAAATTTCTGGAACGCTTATCTGCCATTTGTTTCGTTATCGCGGCCGCTTTCTTCTTATCAGATCCTTCTAGAAACTTTTTTTAATTACTAAATTATACAATTCTATTCTAAATTCTATTCCATATATTTACATTGCTTACAATATCAAACAATTTGACGAGAAAAAGAAACTTACGATTTGAAAGAAACATATGACGATAATTCGTCAATTACTTTTAGGCAAAGATAATGCAGATTCTCTAGCTGATTTAACTGAAATGTGCCTCACATCGACTTATTTTTCTTTCAATGGCAGCTTCTATAAACAAATCTCCGGCACCCCGATGGGTTCTCCCTTATCCCCAGTCGTAGCAAACATTTTCATGGAATCTTTCGAAAACACTGCGTTGGAAACTGCGGATTTAAAACCCAAGGTTTGGCTTCGTTATGTAGATGACACATTTATTGTATGGCCACATGGCACGGATTCACCAAATTTGGAACACCTAAACAGTTTACATTTCTCTATTAGCTTCACTATGGAAATCGAAAACAACGGTTCTCTTTCTTTTTTTGACGTACTGGTCACCAGTTTACCAAATGGTCGCGTTTCTCATTCCGTTTATCGAAAACCCACCAATACTAATCGTTATTTGCATGCAGAGTCCCATCATCACCCTTCCCAAAAACGTTCTGTCATAAATTCACTGGTTTCACGAGCTGTAGCAATTTCACAACCGATAAATCTTTCAGACGAGTTGAACAAAATTCGTTACAAATCGCACGACATTGAAACTGTCATTAAACGACATCTTCACCCTACCCCTCGTCCTTCACAAAATTCAATAATTTCTTCTAAAGCCTTTCTTCCTTATGTTCACGGAGTAACAGATCAACTCGGAAAATTATTGAGAAAAGAGAACATTAAACCCATTTTTTCGTCATCCTCAATGATCCAACAGCTCCTCCCATCTCCCAAAGATAAAATTTCATCCTTTTGTTCTAATGGCGTGCACAGGGTTCCTTGTTCTTGTGGTTCAGTGTACATCGGAGAAACGGGCGATCATTTAAGACGCGAATATCCGAGCACCAAAGATGTCTTAGGTCTGGTTTATTTTCGAAGTCAGCCATTGCCGAACATCAACATGAGACCGGACATAAGATTCTCGTTGATAATATTTCAATTATATCTAATATTCCCAATTTCTATAATAGGAAGATACGCGAGGCCATTGAAATCCAAAAATTCCCCAAAAACATCAACATAGACGACGGTTACATGCTTTCCTCCATCTGGAAACCAACCATCGAAAATCTTCGGGAATGATCGCGCAGACGAATGGTATATAAAGTTTCCTTTTCTTTCTTTCCTCTCAGAAGAGTTTCCTCTCTGGTATGGTGGACATATTGAGTTGCCGTGCTCTTCTGTC
Source organism: Dastarcus helophoroides (assembly GCA_028583605.1). Lineage (NCBI taxonomy): Eukaryota > Metazoa > Arthropoda > Insecta > Coleoptera > Bothrideridae > Dastarcus > Dastarcus helophoroides. The sequence goes on from CM053336.1 coordinate 20,916,841, forward strand.
TAAACTTTCTTATCCTTTATATCAATTTTCAATTAAGAAGAGTTTCGCCTCTAGTATGGTGAACATACTGAGTTACCGTGCTCTTCTGTCTAAACTTTCTTATCCTTTGTACCAATTTTCAATTCAGAAGAGTTTCGCCTCTGGTATAGTGGACATACTGAATTACCGTGCTCTGATGTTTTGAAATTGGCCTTTTCATTCTTTCAATTTTGCATATTCCCTCATATTCCTCTCTCATTTATTTTTCTTTTCTTTGTTCCTGAAGAAACCCCCTACGATGGTGGGCGAAACGTCGAACACTTTTAGTAGTTCTTTGACATGGTCCAATCCCGGAAGAAGTATATCCTGTACTGACTCTGGCCGTGGAAGCCTTCGTTATCAGAAACATATGTTGTCAAAAAACACGAAACATTTTCTATGCTTAAGAAAACAAACTCCTTCAGATAGAAGTAAATATGGCCAGGAAATTCAAAATTTAATTAACCAATTTTTATCGAGATTTAAAATATTTTGATCAGAAGAAATTGCTCATAGTTTCCGTATTTTTTTATAGCCATTTAATATAAGACACAGAAACAGTTGCAAATGAGCATAAATGGAATGAATAGATTTACAAAACAACTCCAATTTGAGGATCAAATTTCACAATAAGGACATCCAATAATTCTAGTAAAATAACCTACATGATTAGTCAGATAAGAAATGCAAATCATAAAATAATTTGGACATGAGCGTAGGCATGATTTTTTTCAAGGTAAGGCAACAATCATTCTGAAAAATTCATGGACAAAAAAGAAAACCTTGTAGCTGAGTAATGTCCATTTTCATTAAAAACTACAGAACTGGGGAGGTCGCTTTTTCAGATTAAAGTCGAAATGTCGAAAAAGGCCGATCTTAAGAAAAAAGTCTTTTAAGAACCTTAAGAAATGTCGAAATTTCGAAGAAGTGGAAACGCAAAAAAAAATCCAAAAATCAATTTCTGTTAAAAAGGTAGGGTAGGGCTGTAGGCATAAGCTACACCGTTATACGTTTCAGTTTTTGAACCCTTTCAAAAAGTACTGAACTGCCGCCGCGTAAGATGCATGGTTGAGAATCAATCCTGGTAAATCCTTACGATATATCAAAAATAGTGGCAGAGTCATTGCCATTACCTGCAACTAGTGTAAACATAATGAAACGATTTCAAAAAATTGAAATATATCCCTACAACGCAAATATTTTCACTGATGACGATTTTTCACCACCATCCAGCAGCATGTGCTACAGCCTCTGCTAGTCAACATGGCACAAGCGCTACAGTATCTGCCAGTCAACCTGATACAAGTGTTATAGTCTCTTCCGACAGGAAGAGACTATTTACATATTGAGCGATAGAAGCACTTATGTCAATTTGTAAGTGCTTCTATCGCTCAATATGACCAGGACGATAGTACCAAAGTAAATGCACCTGTTAATACAGTGCCAGAACCATTTTCTCCTGAAACCATTCGTCCTTACCCAAAAGCGGGTTCTAGAAAAATGAGTGCAGCTGGAAAAAGAAAGAGATACGTTAAAAAACCAAAAGTTAAAATGGACGAAAAAAAGAAACGCGTCTCTAAAAAATTTCTGCAGTCAAGTTCAGAAGAAGGTGATTGTGCTTGCTTAGTTTGTAGCGAAACATATTCCGAGAGTATTCCTGGTGAAAACTGGATCCAGTGTGAGGCTTGCAAGCAATGGTCCCGCGTTAAATGTGTGCCAAATGCGGGTCTGACCTACGTTTGTATCAATTGTGATAGCAGCAATGATGACTGATGATATGTGATAATTAACCCTACATTAAAATGTTTGATCTCGTTACTAATTACTTATCCATATAACAATAATAATAATATTAAATAATATAACTTAAGGTACAAAGAGTTTAATAATATCCAAAGATTCTAAGTAATTTGTTTTGTTAGTTTTTGATTTTATATAATTTGAAAAATCATACTTCATATTTCACTAAACAATTATTAAAGTGTCTTTAAATATATATTTGATTGTAAACTGCAGGCTAATTTGAGATTTCTATAATTTCCCAATTACTACTGACACTAATCCTCCCATTGCTCAATTTGCTTCATAATCTTGCTCAACTTACCCCACCCATGGGGCAGGTTGCGCAACTCGGACCTTACTCACATTTATGACAATAACTTCTAAACTATATCTGAAATAAGTTTTTCTTCTGAAGACATTTAGAACAGGAGAAATTGCGTATCCAACAATGTAGGTATCAAGTAAATTTCATACATCTTTTAAGAATTATAACAGAATAAGTAAAAACTTGCTGAACTAGCCCCGCCCTACCTAGTCATTTTCTGATCGAGTCGAATTCAGGCAAAAAAAGCAACTTTTAAAAATATTCTCTCAGAATTTTTATTTTATTTCAATTTTGCCATATTCTTAAAAGTTGTCAAGAAATCTTTTTCTCAAAATTTCCTAAAAATTTTGTCCTCCGATTTTTAGATTTCTATTAAAATTTCGCTTCCATTAAAAAAAAATAAACGAATTTTGTGAAAAAGTCTCAATCTTCAGAAGAAATTCGATTTAATATGGGCATATCCGGAATCAGATTCGAATTTTGAGGCAACAGTTAAAATTTGGAAAATAAGATTTCGGACAAGTTGAAATTACCGGAAATCAAATTAAAAAATTCAGAAAAACAAAGACTTCGAAAGAAAATCATGGTATTTGAAAATTACATTGAAATTTCCAGAAAAATATCAAACTTTCTAAAAAATATTTCAAATTTCCAAAAGAATGTCCAATTTTAAGGGGGAAATTGGAAAAGTTGGAATTTTCAATAAATCATATTATAAATAAAAACCTAACCTTTCTCAAAAACTTGAGAAAAGTTTATAACTCGAAAAAGTCAAAATTTTTAAAGGTTTATTTTTGTGAAAAGATGCAATTTTCAGAAAAAGTCGAATTTTGAGAAAGAAAATCGCAATTTTTAAAAACATTGTTATTAAAATTTATAATTAAGTAAAGATGTTGAATTTACAAAAAAGTTTTTGCTCAAAATTCCCAAAATTTTTTGGTGCAATATTTTTATTAACATTTCGATCTAATTTAGAGGAAAAAGTGAACATTTTCAGAACCAGAAACCCATTTGAACTAAAAATTCTAATTTGTTGAAAAAGAAAAATATTCAGAAAAATGACAAAATTTGGAAATAAATAAACCACTTTTGAAAAAGTCCAAAAAGCAGAATTTTGAAAATAAAAAATCGAAATTCCAAAAAAAGACAAATTTTGAGATACAGGCGAAAAGGTAAAGACTATTTTACAAAAATTTATAATTAAAAAAAAAGGACGAATATATCAGGAGAAAGAAAAAACTTATGGAAATATTAAATATCGGATATTGAGACAAAAATCAAAATTTCCTGAAAAAGGCAAACTTTAGGAGACCAGTCAAAATTTCTAAAAAAATCAAAATGTAAATGATTGACATTTTTAGCTAAATGTTCAGAAAAATATTGGATTTTGGAAAAAAAAGCGAAATTTCGAGAAAAATTTAAAATGGACCAAAAATGTTGCAAAGAAATTGAAATTTAAAAACAAGTCGAAATTTAAAGAAATAGTCAAAAACCCCGAGAAAAGGACTAGAGATCTTTTGCGAAGAAAATCAAAATTTTGAGAAAAAAGGTTTAATCTTAGTGAAATTTCGAAATTACCACAAAGAATCACATTTTATCGAAATTTTGAAAAAGCAAATGAAAATAAAAACGAATATTTATTTTCACTTGACTCCTCAAGTCAAAGAAACATACTTTACCTTAATAGACGTCAAAAAACGTCAAATATTGTGATATACATTGAAATTTTGACAGGTTGAAACTTCAAGAAATTTGGATTAAAAAAAGTTGAAATTTACAAAAAAATTTTCTACGTAATTTCTGCCCTTTCACATAAATTCCAGAAAATACACTTTTTTATCAAAAGATCGATTAGATTTTGATGAAAAGGCAAATTTTAATAAACAAGCTGAAATTTTCAGAATTAAAAAAAGTCGAAATTTTCAGAAAAGTCAAATGGCGAAATTTCAGAAAAAAAGCAACAAATTTTTAAATTCCAAATTTTGACTGTCATGTTTGATAAGGGTCAAATTTTATGAATAGATGCGAAATTTAAAAAAAAAGACAAATTTTGTAAAAAAATTAAGAAGTTAGAAATTTCAAAAAAATGTTTCAAGGAAAGTATGATTTCTGAGGAATTGGAAAGTCCCCCAACTGAATACATATACATTTTTAGTTTGCTGCATGAACCAGAATAGGGCCGGCCCTATTACGCATATGATTTTGGAAGCACTTATGTTTGCGTAATGGAAATAGTTAAAAAGGACCACAGGTCCAGACTAAATAACGTACGACTAGAAAGTTGTGTGCGGTTTGCTGTGGCAAATTTGGCAAAGAAGCAACTCCAAAATTTTCATTAGTTTGTTTAAGATTTGTTTGTCATAGTAATTTTCCTCTTTTTATTTGCATTATGTATTTTAATTAGGTAATTTTTATAGTACTCACTTTTGTTATTTTTGTTTTGTTAATAATTGTTGTTAATCATCCAATCTAACGCTCATATTTTCCTTAGATGCGGTCCGCGCAAAATTTTTAACCTTCTGGTTGGCCCGCTGTAAAAAAAGGTTGCTTATCCCTGGTTTAAAGAAAAATAAAGCATTTATTATATTAAATTAATAACCCATTATATATTTTGGCACATATGGTCTTTTATGGAACCAAAATTGAAAAATGTGGGCTCTGTTTTTTTAGACAAGAGCCTGGTTTAAATTTCTTTATTTTTTTTAAATTAGGCAAATGGTTCAGATAACACGAAATATTAAAAATACTGTTACGGGCTTATTGGTTAGAACTTATTATTAACACGTGAATTGAATAATACCCACTTTATTACCAAACTAAACTCGGGATACTACAACTGAATAATGAACTCACTTATTTACTTCTAATTACTAAGTCACTGATTACACTGACTGACTCTAACTGAGGGAAAGGCGTCCGCCTTATATAATTTTCGCTTCCGGATTCTAGAAGTTTTCGGTAGATAAGGCTTATCGTTGGCCGAAATTCTGGAACGCTTATCTGCCGTTTGCTTCATTATCGCGGCCGTTTTCCCATATCAGATCTTTCTAGAAAATTTTCTTACGTACTAAATTCTATAATTTACATTTCACTACAATACATATAATTGAATTTTGTAGCTTTGCATTTTAATTAGTTGACCTAATGGCTTACTTGGAACTACCTCAAACACATTTGCAACTCCATCAAATTGTCACCATAACATTTTGAAGCTGTTCAATTTTCGCTTTGATCACAAGAAACTGAAAAAATTATAATCTTAATCAAAGTCTTTTAAAAAATAATTCTCACATTTGTGAAAACCGAAATTACTTATTGCTGGAAATATCATATTCTTAACAAATTTCAAAAACACATCTGGTGCCATCCGTTTGCGAAAATCGAAATTATTTTTTATTGAAAACAAATTATACCTGAGTCTTTTAAAGATAACGCCTCATTCATAAACACCAAAATTACTTTCACCACTCTATGGATAAAGCAGTTAGAAATTTTTGTTTCAGGGGGCTTCTTTACAATGGCAAAAACAATATGCAAGCTTGGGGCTTAATAGTTTTACTCGTGTCAAAAGCCGCTGGGCATAGTGCCGATATTCCAGACATGGAGCAAGACAAAGCAGCCGGAGTATTGCACAGTCAAAGAGCTTTGGCTGAAGTAACCGAAATGATGCGAACCAGCCATTTAGTGCACAAAGGTTTGGTCAATTTACAACCAAATGTTGGATCAGACACTTCTGGCGACATGATGTTTGGAAATAAGATCGCCCTGCTTAGCGGCGACTACCTCTTAAGCAACTGTTGCGCTGAACTGGCTAATTTGAGGAATCAAGAGTTGGTGAGTTCATTTTACTCTTATATTGTTATTTTATTGCTGCTTTACACTTATTATGCTTTGGAGTATGTTTCAACTAGAAATACAATTAGATTAGGTTATATATGGGTCGTTTCGTGTTTCTTTTCCAATCCTCATCTTGACCTAAGGAGATCTTTTGTGCATACCTAGATCTATGTAGTTTCCAGGTTCAAACTCTTGTAAAAGTTTATAATGAAACTGGGATTGAGTTTTTTCACATCTGAGGGGTATAAGGACGTCCATCCGAGTTGGACGTGCCTTTTGCGTGCAAGCGCATCGCACTTGCGTAGTACATGTTTTGCAGTCTCCACAGCTTCTGCGCGAAAGCGACATAGGTGTCTTTCAGCCTGACCCTGACTGGTTAGGATCCTCAATTCGGATTTGCCGAGTTTTAAGTAAAACTCAACCTCAAGGCACGTCCAACTCGGGTGGGCGAGTTGGACGTGCCTTGAGGTGGTACCTCATAGGGCAATGTCCTGTTAAGAGGCCGGTACTATCCTCAATTCGAATTTGCTGAGTTCTAAGTAGACTTTTCTCTTTACAAGCGTTCTAGATATGAATCTTTTCACTTGTCGTACTCCTGGATATGATTTCTAGTGGGGAATTCATGACTTTGCTTTCCATTGCATCTCATTGTTGATTTGACTTTTAGCAAAACCAAAAGTTGGTTCAAGTCCAAGAAAATGCAGATCCTTCTGTGGTGAGTTGGACCACAGCTTCATTCCCTTGTATTCTGTGTGCCTTGGCACCCACTTAAGGTTGATCCTCTTGTGTTTAGCCATTTGTTTTAGAGTTTGTTAACAGTCCAAACTAGCTTGGATTTGACAATGCAGCTGCTGAGAGCTTTATTGCCGCTTGACTGTAAGAGTTAATGTAGATCTTTGTTCCTTTCAGATTTCTTCGAAGACACTGGTAGGCGCAGAGTTCTATTGCATGTATTTTAGTCTGAAAGACAGTTGGGTCTTTTCCTAAAGCTTTAGATAACCTATAGTTAGGCCCATAAATTCCCACACCGGTCTCATGTCCTGTCTTTGATCCATCTGTAAACCAGATAGATAATTTGTGTTTTTCTTCAGGTACTAATTGAGCGTCAGTGTGGATATATAAGTCCACTTCAAAGGAATAATCAAATTCGTACCTGGGTTGCATATAATCAACCGATTTGCTAAAATCACAGGGCTACATTCCTTTAGTTTTCCGTAGTGACCGGAGAAGTCTCCTTCTTTAAATTTTTTTAATTGTAGGAATTTTGAGGCTCCTTTGATGGCCTCCTTCTTCACTAAAAGGTAAAGAGGAGGAGAGGAGTTAGACCGAGCATTACCTCCATTGTTGCTGTTGGGCAGGTGTTCATTGCGCCTGTTATGCCCAGACAGGCGTACCTTTAAACTATGTTCGGTTGGTTTTGTACTGTCTTTTTCGTCATACAGTTATACAGTTACTTAAAATTCTAAACACCGACAGATAATGTACAGCCCAGGCCGGTGGATCTAGAAGCATGAGATTTTGCACATAAAAGAGAATTTTTAAAAGTCATGGCGTAAGGGTGTTAAATAGGGGATCAAAAATGTATGGGAGTCATGGGCGTAGGCAGGATTTCTTTCAAGGGAGGAGGCAAAAATCATTCTAAAAAATGTATGGACAAAAAAATGAAATCCTTCCGACTGGGTAATGTATATTTTAATCAGTGGCGGCTCGTAGCCGAAATTAATGGGGGTGCTGTGACAATATTTAGCATTTCAAAATTTTTAAGATATCGGCTGAAAATTTCGACATTTTCAAAACGTTACTTTTCGAAAACTTTCGTTTTTCTGACAATGAAAACTTTTGATAATGTCGCATTTTTTGAAAGGTTGCATTTTTTTCCAAATTTCGACTGTATTGCAAAATTTAATTTTTTCCATTTGAAAATTCTTACTTTTTCTGAAAATGTAATTTTTTTTAAAACTGGATTTTAGACTTTTTAAATTTTCGACTTTTTTCTAAATTTCATCTTTGTTTATAATTTTTTTTGGATATTATAATTTTTTTATTGAAAATTTCGATTCTTAATAATTTCGACTGGTTTTTATTTAAATGTCAACTATATTTTAAAATTTCATGTTTTTTTGCAAAGTTTAGATTATTTTTTGATTTTTTTTGTTGAAAATTGCGCTACTTCTTAATTTTCGAAATTATTTCAAAATTTCGATTATTTTGAAAATTTTAAAATTTTATGAAATGTTTGACATTTTGGCAAAATTTTAATTTTTTTTACCTAAAACATCAACCTTTTAAAAAAATGTTCCACTCTGATTCAAAATGTTAACTACCAAAAATTTAAACTTTTTCCAAAATTTTAACTTCTCAATATTTCGACTATCTGCTAATTTTCACTTGTTTTCAGTACAGTTAAGGTTTCGAAAATTTTGATTTTTATTGAAAAGTTAAGTGCAAATTTCCCAACTATTCAAAATTTAAAAAAAAAATTTCGAATTAGTTCGTTAAGTTGATAAAAATTCTCATATCCTTTGCAAATTTTGATATTTTTTTTTTTAAACTCGACTATAGATTTCAACCTTTTTTTTGAAAATTTCTTCTTTTCCAAAATTTTGACTTCTTATGGACATTTGAAACATTTTGAAAATTTTTACCTTGTCAACAAATTTCGACTTTCTTTATTGAAAATTTTAACCTTTTTTGAAATTTTCCAAAATTTAAAATTTTTGGAAAACTTAAAAATTTTTACTATTTTTTTAATTTCGACTATTCTCCAAAATTTGACATTTTTTGCAAACTGTCGATCCTTTATTTGAAAATTGTGATTTTTATAAAGTCAGGCATTTCTTAAAAGCTTTTATTGACATTTTCGACTAATATTTCGTAAAATTTTGACTCCATTTTAAAACTTTGACTTTTTTTTTCAAAATTTCGATTCTTTTTGAAAACTTGACTTTTTTTAAAAAATTTTGAACTTTTTTAAACATTTTATTTATACATTTTTTAAACTATTTTCAATTAAATCTTCGACTTAAAAGAAAAGATTCTTTTTAAACTTTTTTCAAAATTTTACCTTTTCAAAATTTCAACTTTTTTGATAATTACGAATTTTAAATAATTTTGAGTTTTCACCAATATTCAAAAAATTCGGTTTTTTTGAAAATTTAATTTAAAACTCCGCAATTTATTTTAAATGGCTATATTTTTCAAAAATTCGTCTTTTATTCGCATCCCCAAAATTATTGAAAATTTCAACCATTTTAAAAATTGAAATTTTTTTTACAAAAATCGCCTTTTCTGATAATTTTGGCTTTATTTTTTAAAAGTGGTAATTTTTTTCCTTTAATATTTACATTTTTTGAAAAAAAATTCGAAATAACGCTCGAATTAAAAATTAATAACAAAAATTTCTATTTTTAAAATTGAGCAAAGTTTTGAAACAAATTTTCAAAAAAAACTTACCTTTTAAGTACAAATAAATTGCCAAAATTTGATTTTCAACCACAAAAAATTAGCTTCAAGCTGGAATATTTAATTTTTGAAATATCTCTCGAACTTCAAAATTACTAGAAAAAAATTAAATTAGAAGAGTAAATTGTTAATGAATATTTTTCAACATTTTGATTAATTTTAATTTCGAAATTTTGAAACTCGCTAGAAATGTTGACTCTTTTCCTCAAAAATTTCAATAATTCCCACTTTAAAAGTCGAAACTATAAGAATATTTTTGACAATTAATTTATTTCAAAAATTTTTTTTTTTAATTCCGAAAATGTTATTTTTTTTGAAAAATGTTGTTTACTAATAAGAAATTTTAACTTTTTCTAGAAATCTGATCTGCTTTCTCTTGAAATTTTGAGTTTAATTTTCAAATTTCGATCTTTTTTTTATCGAAATTTGAATTTTAAAATCGAACTTGAAAATTTCAAAAATAAATTTAACATTTCTAGAAAAATTGGAAATTCCAGTTTAGAATATCCTTTGGTCCTACAGTAGTAGTAATTTTTTAGAGAAATATCAAATTTTAAAAAAGGTTGAAATTTACAAGGTTATTTTTTCTTGAAATATCAATAATTTTCCCAGTTTTCTTATTTTTACGCTGTTTATTTTCCCTAAACTCAATAATTTTCTTTCTTATTAAAATTACAAAATAAAATGAACTTTAAAATATTAAAATTTCGTTGGAAAGCTTTTAAATTTCCAAAACAAATTAGAGAGAAATCAAAATTTCTACAAGAAAAAATATTTTAAAGACAAAATCTCCAGGAAAAGTCTAAAATTTAAAAAAATTCTTTGTATAAAATGTTTAGAGAAAAACACAAATTGTATAGGAAAAAAAAGCAAAATTTCTTAAAGAAAAAATCGAAATTTGAAAAAAATTTGAAATATCTTTACAAAAAAGTCAAAATTTTTTGTTTTCCCCAAAATGTTGAAATTTTTATAAAGCTTTCGGGGTTTTGTCAAAACTACAAAATAAAATGAACTTTAAATTGTCAGTGTCGTAAAAAACTTGACATTTTTTAAAGCAAATTAGAGAAACACAAACAGAGATTCGAAGAAGTTGGAATTTCTAGAAAAAATTTTAAGAACAACAAATTTCGAAAAAATTTCTTCTTATACAATATTTAGGAAAAAGGGAAACTTTGCAGAAAAAATCAAAATTTTCTAAAAAAAATCGAAATATTTGAAAAAACCTCAAAATTTTTTTTACAAAATGAGATATGAGGTAAAAATTCGAAGATACCGTATTAACTTATTTTACAGAGAAATAGTAAAATGCGAGATGACTTAAATTTAGATTTTTTTTGAATTTGTAATTATTTTCTCAGAATGTTGACATTTTCAAAGAAATTTGAGTTGTTTTCTTAATATTTTAATTCCTGGTCGAGATATTGATTTCTTCCTTAAAATTTTACAAAAATTAGTTTTTGAAAATGTTATTTTGATCAAAGTTAAAAATAAAATAGGTTTTTAAATGTCGTAACTTCGTGAAAGAAACCAAAAATTTCTATAAAAAGAAATCAGAAAAAAATTAAAATTTCTACAAGAAATTGTGTCATGAACAGTGTTCAAAAAATTTTAAGAAAAAAACTCGTTAGCGAACTTGGAGGTGTTGCAGTTCCACAGTGCCTATTCGCCAGCCGCCACTGATTTTCATAAAACCTACACAAACTGAGGAGATCGGATTTCCAGATAAAACTCAAAAAGAGGAGAAAGAGAAGAAAAAGTCGAAATTTTAAAAAGAGTAAATTTCCAAAAATCGATTTTTATGAAAAAAGTGGTAATTTTCAGAACAAGTCGAATCTGAATTAAAATAAATTACAATTTTTAAAAATACTTCTCCATTTTGCCATATTCTTGAAATTTACAAAAAAATGTTTCTCAAAATTTCCGAAAAATACGATTCGCAAAAATTTAACATTTCTATTAAAATTTTGATTCAATTTTAGAAAAATAAATGAATTTTGTGAAAAAGTCGAAATCTTCAGAAAAAATTGAAGTTTAAATGGAAATGTCCAGAAATAGAAATTATCGAATTTTGATATAAAAGACAAAATTAGGGGAATAAGATGAATGTCGAACAAATTAAAATTAGCGGGAATCAAATTAAAAAAAAGAATAATTAATAAAACGGACTTCGAAAAAAAAGTTACAATTTTTGAAAAACACGTAGCAGTTTTGAGAAAAAATCGAACTTTCTAGAAACTATTTCAAACTTCCAAGAGAATGTTCAATTTTAAGAGGAATATTGAATTAAAAAAAAATAATGATTTCGAAAAAGATGAATTTCGAGAAAAAAAATGAAAAAGTTGGAATTTTCATTAAATCATATTAAAAATAAAAACCTAAACCTTTCTCAAAAACTCGCAAAATGTCCAAAATTCAAACAAGAGCAAAATGTTCAAAGGTCTATTTTTGTGAAAAGACGCAATATTCTGAAAAATTCGAATTTTAAGAAAAAAATCGCAATTTCTAAAAACATTGTTTTAAAATTTAAAATTCAGTAAAAATGTTGAATTTATAAAAAATCTTTTTCTCGAAATCCCCAAAAATATTTCTTTTCACATTTTTATTAACATTCCGATCTAATTTAAAGAAAGTGAGCATTTTCAAAATCGTAAAACATCACATTTTGAGCTAAAAGTCGAAATTTGTTGAAAAAGGCAGAAAAATGGCAGAATTTTGAAGTAAATAAACGATGTTTAAAACCAAAGTCCAAAAGGTAGAATTTTGAAAATAAAATCGAAATTTGGAAAAAGACAAATTTTGAGAAAGAGGCGAATTTTAGTGAAAAAACTATTTTAAGGGAAACATTTTGAGAAAAGACCAGGAGAAAGCCGATCGTTTTAAAAATATTACATATCGAATATGAGAAAAAAATCAAAATTTCGTGAAAAAGATAAACTTTAAGAAACCAGTCAAGTTTGTTAAAGAATCGCATTTTAAAAGATTGAAATTTTTAGAAAAAGATTAATGTCAGATAAATAACGGAATTTGGAAAAAGCGAAATCTGGAGAAAACTTCGAAATGGATAAAAATTCAAAATTTTCCCGAGAGTCTAATTTTAAGAAAAAAGTCGAATCCAAAAAAATAGTTGAAATTCCGGAAAAAGCAAAATCGGAGAAAATGATAGAAATTTTGCCAAAAAAATGCTGAGAAAAAGCGTTTAATCTTAGTGACAGTTCGAAATTTCCCACAGTCATATTTTGTCAAAATTTAGAAAAAAAAGCGGTTTTTAGTTAAAAAATCTGTAATCTCTTTTCAGAAAAAAATTGAAATTTTTTGGGTGAATATTTATTTTCTCTTGACTCCTCGAATCAGGCGTCCTACGTTGCCTCAATGTAGCTTCAGAAAATGTCCAATATTTTGATGCACGTCGAAATTTTGACAAACAAGTTCAAACTTTCAGCAATTTGTATTAAAAAGAATTAAAAATAAATTTTCTTCGTAATTTTGGTCCTTTTACAAAAAATTAAATTTTCAAAAAATATACTTTTTTATCAGATCGACCGAATTTCGAGAAAAAAGCAAATTTTAATAAACAAGCCAAAATTTGCCAAATTAAAAAAGTCGAATTTCGGGAAATGGCGAAATTTCAGAAAAAAAACGACGAGGTTTTATATAAAATTTCGAAATTTTGACAAGGTCGTGTTTCATAAAAGAAGTCGAATTTTATGAATAAATGCGAAATTTCAAAAGAAAAAGATGAATTTTCTAAAAAAATATGACATTTCGGAAAACTGTTTCAAGGAAAGGATGAATTTTGAAAAAGGAAAGAAAGTCTCCCAGCTGAACACATATAAATTTTCGGTTTACTCCAAGAAGTGGGGGAGGGGGGGCAGGCGATATACCCTACCCTATTCTAGCCTATGAAGTTCGTAATTTTTGAAGTTATAAATATGGAAATTGGGGTTTAGGCTTTAGTTTATGAATAAGAGTTAGTTGTATAAGCGTTTTTGACAATTCATCCCCCAGGAGAGTAAAATCTATTTAAAAAACATGACCGAGTGACAGATAACACACAGCCTACACAGGTTGATATTTAAGCATGAAATTTCGCACATAAGTTCCTCATATAACGTAGGTGAGCACCAAGAACGGATTTTTGAACATTCATCCCCTAAGGGTGGAAAGAGACTAGAAATTGATATGGAAGTTCGTCGTTTCTGAAATTAGAAATATGGAAATTTGGGTTGTTGGTTATAAATAAAAGTCAGTTGAATTAGCTTCCTTGGAAATTGATCTATTCAGGGGAAAAAAAATGACAAATATTTGTATGGAAAGTGCGGCATTTTTAAAATAAGATTTAAAAAAAAATTGACTATCGTTAACAGTAAGAATTCTTATTGGGCATACGACTAGTTTTAATATCAATAATGAAAACCGTTTTTAATGTTAAGTTTGAATTATTTACTTTATACAGTTCGTTGAGTTATTCACATATTTCTTTGCATAAAATTTTCGTTTATTAGTTTATTTGATTATCACTTAACTTTATTTGTATTGAACGTCTTGAGATATCTGAACCTGTTTCATTTTACACCATCGTGTAGTTGCTATATGTCGGTGATTTGTTTGATTTGTATTGATCCTCATATTGCTATTTTGGAGTTTAGTATGATTCGGGAATGGTAATGGTGCTTACTGCTTATTTTTTATTGCTGCTGTATCTTTAACGGAAAAACGTGGATGAATTTTTAGATCTTCTTGGGGGATAATAAATTACTATGAAAACTTATACTTACTCCATATTTTTAAGAAAACTATGAAATCAAAATAAAATGGAAAAATACATCTAAAATCTTAATTTATCAAGAACTATAAATCTTCTAAGTACATTTGCTTCAGTCGGTAAACTCACCTCCGCCGGGTGACTATTTGACGCCATTGTGCGAACTGTAAAATACTGACCCCTTTTAAATTTAACACATTCAAAATCATAAAATTCAATAAAAAGTCGTAAATATAAGAAGAAATAATAATGTCAAATTAACATTGAGAAGTTAAAAAAGTCGGAATTTTAGGAAAAAGAAAATTAGACATTTCAAAATAACGTGTTGAATTTCGGAATTAAAAAAAATAAGTTCTAAATTTTAAAAAAAGGAATTTAGAAAAAAAATTGAAATATTAATATTTGTGTTTTAAGATCTTTTTTCTCGAATTTCTGAGGTTAGATAGGTTAAACACATCTAGTATTAAGGTCCAAATAGGGAAGAAAAGAGTCGAAAAATTTGGAACTGGCATTCTGAAAATGTTTCTCTCAAAAATGACTTTCTCTTAAATCTGCCATTATTCCAATTTCGATCTTAACCTTTAAACGTTAACTTTAAACTCATAATTTCGACTTTTAAGATCCAAATCTTGATCAGTTCTTGAAATTTTAGCCTTCCATTATTTGAAATTCAGATTTTTTATTGAACAGATTGAATAGTTTTAAGATAAAGTTGAAATTTCGAGGTTAAATCTAAGTTTCGAGAGTATTAACCTTTTCGAATAAACTTAAAATTTGGACTTTAAATCAAACAGAGAAAAGTCGAAAAAAAAAAAAAAATGCGATAAAATTTGTTTAAGGTATTTTACTCCATATTACGTTTTATCTATAATTTGAACTTTCTTATTCTTTAGTTTTAAATTCGAATTTTCGGTTTTTTCTTTTACATTGAAACAGCTTCGAACTTCTTAAGATCGCACCTAAAAGTTCAAAAATGAAGCCAAAATTTTTTTTGTTTGAAATTGATTTTTCTAGAAATTTCCACTTTTCTCAAGGTTATATTAAATTTCTAAGAATTAGAATACTATACCAAGTTCTTCTTGAGATGGGCTTCTTTAGAAATTTCGAGTTTTTTTTATACAGCCAGGTTTTATCTCAAATTTTCTTTTTTATCGATATATTTCAACTTTTTCTCTATATTCAGGCTTTTTTTTGTGATTATAATCAAGATAGTTTAAAAGTTCTTGATGACATTTTGAGACTTGAGCTAAAATATCCAGATTCGGGTCACAATCTTGGGTTTAAAGTAAAAAAAAATTAAATATATAATCTCAAAATTTAAAAAACAAATAAATAAAACAAAATGAATATAGGCCCAAATTAAGGAAAGTGGCTTAAAATGTTTCTTAAAATTCGGACTTTTTTTGACTTTAAATTGGAAATGTCAGCATTTTTTTTTTAAATTTGTTCTGTTTTAGACAGTTTAAATTCTAGCTTTAAGTCTAAATTCTAAGAAAAACCTTCAAAATTTCGAATTTAGTCGTAAATAAAAAGCTCAAACATTAACAAAATCTGGTTCAAGTAAATGAAAGAATTTGTTCTCAAAATTTCGAACATTTTTGAGAACAAATTTAAAATTTCTATTGGTACAGTTTAAAAAAATGTATTGCATTGTGGTAAGATATTTATTTTCCAAATGTTGATCTTGCTCTTTTTAAAATTTAAATTTTAAAATGAAATTGTTAAATTTAAATTCAAAATTATTACTTTTTTCGATAATAAATTCCTACTTTCCAAAAAAGTTTAAGAAAAAAATTTGTTTACTTATTTGGAATGTGGAAATCCATTAGAAAAATTAAATTGAACACGGAAAATCGAAAACATTATGAGGACATTTAAACCTTACCAAAAGGCAAAGAAATCAAATTTATAAAATAAATACTCGAATTTTCAAAAAACTCAAAATTTCGAAAAAAAAAGTACATATATTGAGTGAAAGTAGAATTTTAAGAGAAATGTCCTAGTTTTGAAAACAAAAAATGTACATTTCCTAAAAAAAGACTAAATTTTACTCGAAATTTTGAATCTAGTTTGAAATATTTGACTTTTTTCTCGAATTTTCAAACATTAAATGAGGAATTAAAAAAAATAAACAATCAACAGAAGAATAAAAAGTGTTTAAAGATGAAAATTAAAAAAAGGTTTTATTTCGAAAAAAAAAGGCGGCACAAGCATATTAAAAAACCTTGAAATCCTATTTGTTGAAATATCTGTGTACTTAAAACCTTGAATTTTTTGGTTCAAAATTTCCCAATTTCGAGAAAAATTGAAAACAATTTCAATAATCAAGAGAGATACCTTGAATATAATGCTAGCAAATAGACGTTGCAAATTTTAATATGGAATTTTGAATATATTTAAATAACAATTAAGAAATGCCGACGTTAATATCAAAATTTCGATTTTATTCATAATATTTTGTCTTAACATTTAAAACTTATCTAAAATTCACCTGATTCAAGTGAGAATGTAAAGAGAAATATAAAATTGTAAATCTAAACCTACAATTTTAAGAAACGCAAAAACGAGAAATTATATAAAAATTTGAAAATGTTTTTCTTTTCCTAAATTTGCATTAGAACTGCGAAAGCACTTCTATTGTTCATTTCCATAAAAGAAACCTAAATTAGTACAAAATATTTCTTGAAGTTTAAGCTTGAAACGGCGAGAAATATTAAAATATTTCGTATAAAATGTTGAGTCCATCTTACAGTTTAAAATAAAATCAAATTATTAGAAAAGAGTAGAAACTGAAATGAAAAATTCCGAATTTGTGTTTTTTGGCTAAGATTTTGAAAAAGTCGAATTTGCGTGTTTCAACTCGAAATTTTAAGAAAAAGGTGACATTTCGGAAAAGTATGTAATTAATCAAAAAAGTCCCAAAATTTGAAGTTTTCTTTTGTAATTTAGATGACGAACCACATTATTCGAACTCTTTCTAGAAATTTTGAGGCTTAAAATTAGTTCAAACTTTAAAATTGTACAAAATATATACTTCGAAGTTAAAGTTTACATTTCGTGAAAAAGCTAAACATTTTGAAATAAAAAACTCTACTACGATTTTTTTCTCAAGATTTCGACTTTGAAACCCAAAATTTGTTGTAATTTCAATATTTTTTAAACACAAAAGTTTATACACACGCACGGAATTTCTGAAAAAAGTTAATATTTAAAGAGAATAGGCAGGCAATGAAATGTTTGTGATTTTTTTTTTAATAATCTTTTTTTAAATACTCTCTTTTTTTGTCAACATTCTTATTTTACACCTGTAATGCTTAAATTTTCCCTTACAATTTTGACTTCAAACTGGAAATGTTTGCTTTTCCTCTAACTTTCAAATCAACATTTTAACTTTATTGTTACGCGTTATCGGTTCGAATGATTAATACGCCGTGAATTATAACCACTTTATTTCAAAATTGAACTCGGAACACTACAATCATAATTCCTTAACTAATTTACTCACTTATTTATTAACTTCTAACTAACTAACTGGGAAAAAACCAACCGGACTCCCTATATATAGATTCCGCTTCGGGTTCTAGAAGAATCCAGCAGATAACGCTTATCGTTTGCCGAAATTTCTGGAGCGCTTATCTGCCGTTTCATTAATTATCGCGGCCGCTTCCCCCTTATCAAATTTTCTAGAAATTTTCCAATTAAACTTGATCATTACATTTTGTTACATTATTAACAAATTTTCGAATTATAAATAAAAATACTGAACTCGAAAAATTTTATTATTTTTTTTCTTTATGTAAATATATATACATATATATATATATATATATATATATATATATATATATTTCATTTAATTTCATTGTCAAAAATCGGAACATTTTGAATGAAATTTCACTTTAAAGATCAAAATTTTGGTAAAAAATTTGGAACTAAAAAACTAAAAAAATATTTGTCCTGCAAAATGAAAGATATGTTTCTTTAAAATTTCATGATTTACAAAGTATTCATTGTAGAAAAAGTTTGGGAAATTCTAGCGAAGTGAATCACTCAAAATGCCCTCCTGAAAAATAAGAAATCGACTCCAAGATCAAAGCAGTAGTGCTTTTGTAACATAAATCTGAAAATAAAATTAACAAAAAAGTTAAAGAAATGTTAAAGCTACCTGACCAAATTCAAGAAATTGATAGATATAATAAGGCCTGAACTTACTGTTCTAGAGGACCTTTTGGGGAAAGATTTAGAGCTGATATAAGTTAAAATATTTACCTTCCTTCTGTTTAAAATCAGGGTATATCTTTTACAGGTGGAATTGATGTCTTCGGCTCTCAGAGATCTGTCTGAAGCAGAATTCGTGGGACCAAGAGATAAGCAGAATAATCCTTTACCAGCACCACCAAGAACAGATATCGTTGAATACAAACAATTTACCGATAAAAATTTGGAACCTTTATTAGTCAGCGAAGCCTTAGGTAACGCCGAATCAGAATGGACTCTTCGTCATATTTTAAACGCAGGTCAGTATACTATTTTTTATCGATAGTTGTGAAGATAATTATGTCCCTTGGTTGCTTTTTGAACACTTCGAAGATAATTATTACCCTTAGCATATTTTTAAATCTTTTGAAGCAGTTGTTGCAAGTTAACTGTAATATTTTCCTCAAACTGAACTTCTCAGCTATCCCTTGGAAGACATATAGCCAAGCTTTAACCTTGGGAACAGATCAAATTTTTTGTTCCTTTCCATCCAGCCCTCATTCATTTCATCTACGCTAAGAACACTCGTAGTAGGGGAACTGATGTGTTGGAGAAGATTTTTTGCAGAGATATTAGTGTGTAAAGTTTCCTCAAAGATGATATGAATTAGCAACTTTTTTCATTCAGTTTGTGTCGAATTGTCGAAAGATTAACTAGGCAACAGAATGATAATTTGGATTCCAAACTATACTCTGTTTACCCAAGAGTCATAGTTAGACCATTCCCTTAAACAAAGCGGGATATTTGAATAAATTATTTCTATTGGCCGAATCTGAAAATCCCCTTATCACATACAAAGAGTTTGGTTAATCGGTAATTAGCAACGTTGATTTATTTGTTGATATCTTGTGAACTTGTCTTTTTTTGAGGGGAAGTGCCCTGACTAACCCACATATTTAACTTGAGCCTAAATTTTGCAGTCTTCCCCAAGCAATGGAAGGAATCCAAAGTCTGCCCCATACACAAGGATGAAGGAAGAGTATGGTCTATGACCGATTGTTTTTTCCCTAAAACAAATAACTGAGAATCAGCATGGCTTTGTACCCGGAAGATCAATCGAATCTGGCATGTGTGACTCAATTTCTAGCTCAAAATCTGGACCAGCAGAAACAAGTCGATGTTATCTACACCGACATCAGTAAAGCATTTGACCGAATTTCGCATAATATATTATTATTAAAGCTGCAACAAATGGGCATTTGTGGGAAATTACTTTCTTGGCTTGCTTCCTATATAAATGACCGCCACTGATATGTGGTTGTCAATGGGTACAAATCCGAAGTATACGTGCAGAGATCCGGAGTGCCACAAGGCTCGAATTTGGGGCCGTTGCTGTTCCTGGTTTATATTAATGACATTGGTGTTGATTTAAAATACTCGAAGTGCCTTCTGTATGCTGATGATCTTAAATTATTTAGAACAGTGGAATGCAGTCAAGACGCAGAATATTTGCAGCAAGATCTAAATGCCGTGCATAAGTGGACTGTAGAGAATGCACTAACCTTCAACATTCGCAAATGTAGCATTGTGTCTTATTCATTGCGCAGCGCAATAATTGTTTTTCAGTACAGAATTGCACATGAAGAACTAACCAGACATCAGGCAATTGGAGACTTAAGAGTGATGTTTGATGACCACCTCTCTTTCAAGAAACATATAATAAGTGTCGTAAATGCAGCTCTTAAATCATTGGGTTTTGTTATTCGAAACTATAATAAATTTGATAATACTGATGCCATCAAAAGGCTCCATTATGCCAGTGTACGCTCTAAATTAGGGTTCGCCTCAGTTATTTGGGATCCACATCAGGTTTTCTTGACCAACATGATTGAAAACGCACAAAGATTTTTAAAATTTTTGCATCTTAAGAAATTCAGCAACTATCCTCCTCGGCATATGATCAATCAGAACTGCTGCATTATTTGACTTTCAGTCACTTCAAAATAGAAGACGTGTAAGTCTGGCAGCGTTTATCCATCAACTTGTCAATGGAACCTTGGACTGTCCTTTGTTGCTACAAAAGTTATTTTTTAATATGCCCAGACTCAGCACGAGAAATTCTGTTACCTTCTACATACCTAACTTTAGAACGAATATTTTTAAATACTTACCCCGCATGATGCGCGTCTCTAACAGTTTAGTAGGGAATAACTATGATATATTTTGTTGTAAGTTAAAAAAAATGAAATCACTTGTATAATCAATAATCATAATGTCTTTGGATACAATAAGGTTGTTAAGTGCGCACCTAATTATTTTTGGTCATATATGAGATTTATTTTTTCTTTTTGATTATAATGTAAGTAGTAGTAATTGCCCTGTAAATGACAACCACTCTTGGGCAATTTAAAATAAAATAAATAAATAATTAAATAACTATATCTCTTATATGAACAGAATATTGCATAAGTTGCCAAACTGCTAAAACCACATTTGATACATTCAGTGGTTTTAAAATAGTAACAGTTACATCTATTTCAGGTAGTCTTCTTGGCAAATCATGCCAAGGAACACTAAAGCTAGCAGGCCACCCGACCTCCCTCCAAGAACAAGGTTACCTCTTCGGAAAACACCTTGCGTTAGCCTGGCAGGCTTGTCTCGATAGGGAGCCCTTTCTCCCTGGTAGTAATGGATCCTTCAGCTTGGTTTGCGCCCCTGTCATGTTCACGTTGCAGCACGATCCATCTCTCTACAGTGAAATTGAAAAAGGGAACGAGACCGTCGACGACGTGGATTATGAGAGAATTCGGAAAGCTGTATTGGCTGGACCTGGAATGGAACTGACCAAAAAGCTGCAGAAGGAACATTCCAACGCTGCTTTGGAAGTCTTAAACCAACTACCTGCTTCAGACGCGAGGACAGCTTTAGCTAATATAATTGCAGCGATGCAACATCTGTGATATTTTTTATACTATTTTTTATATTGTTATAAACCGGTGATTCCTGAGGATAATAGAAATTTCTGAATTATACGGAGAACGTGAACGTGAATCGTAAAACAAGTGTTGAACTATGAGCTCATTTACATTCCTTTCCGGTAATTAAATTTTTGATTGTTAAGTCACATTAGTTTGGCTTTCTTTATTTCAATTAGAACGTTATCGATTTAAATGCTGGCTAGTTCATTGTTGTTTTATCATATCTGCAAGTTATTAATAACATCATAATCAATGTTTTCTATTTCCATCATAACTGACCAAGATAATTTTTGTTATCTCGGTTTTACCAAACTATTAGGTACTATAGGAGTTTAAATAGCCAATTCTAACGCGAGAGATTATATTGTTTATTTTGAAAGTGTCAGGTTGTAATAACTTGATAAGTTCTCTTTTTCCTTGTACATACCAATGTATAATAAGCATAATAAAATGTTAACTTCTATAAATTTTATTGAATATTTTAGGCTTTACTAGTACGACAAGGTGAAGGATTCAAACTTTCTGTTAAGAGTATTTTTTTTATAAATTTTTAGATATTTTCGTAGTTTTTTTAATTACACCTCTAACTTCATCAATAAATCCACATTGAAGATACAATTAGAAGTAGGGAAGCAAGGGATGGATTAGGTTTGCTCGGGGTCCTGGTGAAAACACAAATCGTTCTATACCGCATCCATAATATTTTTGATGACTAAGAAAAAAGAAAGTCTTCCCCTGGTGGGGGGGTCCTGTGCAGTTACACACGGATAAATTCGCCTCTGATTAATGATTAAGAGATAAAATTCAATTATTTAGAGATTCAGAATTTAGTCGTGAAAAACTTTTTAGACCTGTAACGGCTTGTAAAAGATAACAGTAGAAATAAAACATGTTGTGTAAGTAGCAGTTTTGATTTATTCAGGCACATGAAAATACACAATGAATTTGTAATCCAAAAATTCGTATGCATAGTTGTTGGCTTCGGACATTTTTCTATTGATATTATTATATAAGTGCACAATGTTCAGGATTTTCTTTGTTCATACATTTGTAGAAATTGTAGGCGATATCACATGGATCACTACCTACGGAAAATTAAAAAATGCCATTAAATAAACATCGTAGGGTTTCTTAGGAAATTTAAAAAGATTTTGAGCCCTCGAAACGTCAGTCATATCGGTAATCGAGGTTTGTGTATCAGAGTTGTAACGAGACAAGTGCAACAGGTGCAACGGCACAGGGTTTGAATTTTGTTTTTCAAAATTTGTCGTTTTCTTTTTCAAAATTTCGTTGTTTCTCAAAATTCGATTATTTCTGAAAATGTCGACTCTTTTCTAATTCGTCTTTCTGCAAATTTGGACTTGTTTATCAAACTTCGTTTTTTTCTCGTAATTTGGTGGATCTTTTGATGAGAAAGTAAAATTTTTTAGAATATTGTTTTTCTGGAGATTTTGAAAAATATTTTTTTTCGAATTTTTGCAGACAAAAATTTCAAATTTTTACTTGTTTCTTAAAATTTCGACGACGTTTATCTCAATAGTGGATATTTTCAGATATCACAGTGGAGGGGGGGGGGCTTGTCCTTCACCCGAGCCGTCGTTACAAAATAAATATAGAGTCAAGAAATGTCTTTTTCTTGAAATGTTGACTCTTTTCCTGAAATTTTTCTTAAAATTTGCCTTTTTCTTCTAAATTTTAATTTTTTTTATAACTAGTTTGGGTTTTAAAAAATTTTGATTTTTACCTCAAAAATCGTCTTTTTTTCCCAAATTAGGATATTTTTCAACTTTTTAAAAACGGTCAAATATTTATATTAAATCTGAGTTTTTAAAAATTGCGACTTTATTTCAAACTGTCTTTTAAAATTATCATTCGTTTTTTTTCTAAATTACGACCTTATACTCAAAAATTCTACTGTTTTCTCTCAAAATTTGACTGTATGGGAAATTCTGAATATTTTATAGATACTTCGGCCTCTTTTTCGAAATTTTGGCTCTCCAGAAATTTCAACCTGTTTTTCAAACTTCGTCTTATTTTCAAAGTTTCAAAATTTGATTTGGAAGCTGGAAATTTTGAGAATAATATTTTGACGAAATTTAGAGAATAATATTTCTTGCAAATTTCTTGATTACATTAAAATTTAAATAAAAATAAAAATTTTCAGAAAAATACTTTTATAAACTAGGTTTTTTTTTCCAAATTTGATTAATTCTTGAAATTGCGTTTTTTTGCCAAATTCTCCAATTAAGTTTCAGTGAATAAGTCAGCATTCGCGAAAGTGGGAAAATCAACATCCCTATTGTATAACACAGGCGAAGTTCGTGATTGATTGTTAGTTTCACCTATTTACAAGACAAATCATCCTAATTATAAAGATTTCCAGTTTTGCCTATTTTCTAAAATAAAAAACCAGATTTTATCGATGGATAATTTTTAAAAAAATTGGGCAATTATGAGGACTGCTGACAAAAAGTAAAACTTAAAACTATGATTAAACAGTGTTTTTTTTTTATTTTCAAATTATAATATTAAAAATAAAAATTTCATAATTCGTAAAATAAAATTAATATTTCTAGTTTTTATATTTGTGTACGATCTAGTCTTTGATCATGTCTATTTTGGGTTACTGCCTATTAAAAAACCTGTCACAATATCCAAATTTTATATTTGCACAGCAAATTTCAGGATATTTAAAAAAATATGTTTTCAGTGTACTGAATTTTCGTTATTATGTAAACACTTTAATGTGAATTATCTCAATATTGCTAATAATGAGTTACTACAATCTTCGTTGGATGGGTCGATATACAAAATATAATGAATTAACTTCAAAAGTTCAAATATATTAAAACAATTTTGACTTTATGTATGTATCAACAAGTATTTCACGCCACTTGTATTTATAAAGAAATGTTCACTCAGCAACATGAAAGGGATACATTAAACTTCGGTCATAAAAAAAACAAAAAATTGTCAAGGTGTTATTAATTATTGATACTCTTTAAAATTCCGTGTAATTTTACGATATCTTCTTCTGGCTTTAATTAAACTGAGTAAATGTTCAAATTACATTTCATCTCTTCTTAAAAACAACGACACCACAATTGCCTTCTTAAAGTTCTTAATACATTAAATTTCAACTCCCTTCTCTAAAATCGAAATCTCGCTCACTAATGTCTATTTCTATATAAATAAACAGCTACTTCTATATAATGTAAAACTGCTTATCATTTGTTTGTAATTGTTACCTATATGAGATTCCAATCTCAAAGAAAAATCAATTTTATAACACAAATAACTTCCAAAATTGGCAGATCAAAAATCTCAACGTAAACATTAATAAGTTCGTAGGCGTGAGGCGTGTTTTTTTTGCCCTTGATGCCTCGATGCCGTTCTCGAGTTTTTTAATGCTATTGATGCATATATTCCTAGGTACATGTACGTGCGAGACATTAGAGTATGTCGGTAGTTCAAATTAACGTTATTGGTAACGCGAAACCATTCGTTTGTCCCTACCTTTAGTGGCTCAACGCAAAGAAGTTTTTATTTCAATAAATATACGAAACGATATCTTCCTTTAATTGATAAAAGTGGTTGTTTTTTACTTACCTGTAACTTTGGGTATACATATTTCTGCATGCGGTAAAAAGTCATTTTTATGATGTTCAACAACACGTTCCATAAATGATTCTAGCGGAAGTACATTGTCCTTGTTGTCCACCTAGATAAAAGTAATAAAATTATTGAAAACGTAAAAAAAATAATCAGTTGACAATTTATTGCTTGATGTACAGAACAGTTCTCGAATCATTATCACGATGGAGGGTATTTTTAAAGACAAAGTTTTGGCAAGAAATTAATCGTGTTTTTTTTAAGCGAACAAAATGGAATTTTGCTTTATACAAAGAATGCCCTTAAACAGATGAGGCGTTTTCCTTTTTCTTTAGTGATTTTTGGCACTTACCTGGCAACTTCATCATTTCACCATCATTTGGTACATCCTATTTCGGTACTTATTAGCAAATATTGAATCCACTTCAAGTCATTATCATCATTAATGAAACCTGCATCATTTAAATTTAAACTGCAACATCGAACTGGATAAACAGTTTATGATGCAATGAAAATGTGATTTATTTTTCAAAACTTTGACTTTAATCTTGAAATGTCCACTTTCAAATTTTTTGATTAATTTCTAAAAATGAATTGTTAACTCGAAATAAGGATTCTTTTCCACACTTGTAACTATTTTATTTCTATAATTATATAATTATTATATTTTTCATTGCCATCTATCTTTATTTCTTCCGCTTACTCGTAGTGCTTTAAGGGCATAATATAGTCACTTTTTGCCAGCGATTTTACTTAAAAGAATATTAGATTTCGGATAATAATAATTTGAGAACAGTTCTCGTACGTCAAACGATGTATTTTTTAATTACCAAATCAATTTCCTTAAGGATGCAGTACATGTAACACTGAAAAATGAAATTATTTCAAAATTAATTCAACCACAGAGATTTTTTTTTCATATTTTACCTTGAATCTACGATCTTCATTATCAAAAGTGTATTGCAGGCGTTCCTCTGAAAGTAAATGAAAATATACTTGGTCCGCTCTAAGAGTGCTATTGCGGAATAATTTTACTACCCCCCCCCCCCACCCTCTAGTGTTACCTGCCACTGATCCAGGCTGAATAAAATTGTACAGTTTATTTTAGAGAGCATCTTCATCTAAATAGGTATGCCAAATTTTAGTTATTTAACTTGACACGATTCGAAAAATTCAATAAAAAAACTATCATTTCGAATCTACCTGTGACACCTTGTTTCGCGAAAACTAAGTTTCTTCCGCCGATGTAGGTATCTATGAAATTTTTTACATATGTTTCGATAAAGAATCCGCTATTAAAATTTTTCTACCTAATTTTGAGATAGCCTGTATATTGATTAATTAAAGCAGATGTTTCGACTTCAAAAAAATATTTTGAAGCAAAGAAAAGAAACTGAGTTCTATTGTGTCCTGTTTGAGAGATAAAGAACTTGCCCTAGCTTTTAAAGTATTTTTTAGAAATATGCAGAGTTTTTCAGTCATAATGTCATCAATTTTAGGAGAAAATAGAGAAAAATGAATATGATACGAATATGCACATAGAATACAACCTAGTCCGGGAATGAGCAAGACGTGGCCCGCCTAACATTTTTCTGTGGCCCGCCTAAGCTCTACTGTTTTCTGTACAATTTTTGGAAAAGAAAATGTCAAACAATTTGATGAAAAAAAAGAACATAAATTTCCACGATTCATGAAATATCTTGGACATGAGCGTAGGCAAGATTTTCTTTAGAGGGGGGGGGGGCAGCAACAATCATTCTAAAAAGTTTATGGGCAAAAAAGAAAACCTTCTGGCTTAGTAATGTGTATTTTTACCTAAAAACTACAGAATTGGGGACATCGCATTTTCAAATTAAAGTCAAAATTTGAAAAAAGCCCAATCTTAAGAAAAAACCTTTTGGAGAACTTTAAGAAATGTCGAAATTTCGAAAAAGTGGAAATGTAAGACACGAAATTTCCAAAAAGAAAATTTTATAAAAATGGTTGTAATTTCTAGAACAAGTCGAATTCAGGTGAAATAATGCAACTTTTAAAAAATAATGATTTCAGAATTTTTATTTAATTTCAATTTTGTCATATTTGTGAAATTTTTCAAGAAATCTTTTTTTCGGGATTTCCTTAAAATATGTTTCTCAGATTATTTAGATTTCTATTAAAATTTCGATCCAATTTAAAATAAAAATGAACGAATTTTGTGAAAAAGTCTAAATCTTTAGAAAAAATTCCATTTTAAATGGAAATGTCCAGAAATAAATAAAATTAAATTTTGAGTTAAAAGTCAAAATTTGAAGAATAACATGAATTTTAGACAAGTTGAAATTATAGGGAATACATTTATTTTAAATCAGAAAAAACAAAGACTGAAAAAAATTTAGGATTTTTGAAAATTACGTTACAAATTACAAAAAAATATTGAACTTTCTAGAAAACATTTTAAATTTCCAAAAGAAGGTCCAATTTTAAAAAGAATATTTAAACAGTTGAAATGTTCAATAAATCATATTGAAAATAGAAACCTAACCTTTCGCAAAAACTCGAGAAATGTGTAAAATTCAAAAATAAAAAAAATTTCAAAGATATAATTTTGTGAAAAGACGCAATTTAAAAAAAAAGCCCAACTCTGAGAAAGAAAAATCGCAAGATTCAAAAACATTGTTCTCAAAATTTAAAATTCAGTAAAGATGTTCAATTTACAAGAAATCTTTTTTTCGAAATCCCCAAAAATATTTTTCGCAACAACAGAAAAGTGAACATTTTCAGAACCATAAAACCATGTGATCTAAAAGTCGTAGTTTATTAAAAAAGACAAATATTCAAGAAAATCACAAAATTTTGAAATAAGCAAACCATTTTTGAAAAAGTCCAAAAAGTAGGATTTTGAAAACAAAATGAAAATTTCAAAAAAGACAAATTTTGAGGAACAGGCGAATCTTACGTAAAATACTATTTCAGAAAAATTCGAAATTTTGAAAAAAAAGACGAATTTACCAAAACAAGAAAACATTTATTGAAATATTAAAAATCGGATATTGAGATAAAAATCAAGATTTCCTGAAAAAGGCAAATTTTAGGAAACCAGTCAGAATTTCTAAAAAAATCAGAATCTCAACGATCGAAATTTTTGGTTAAATGTTTAGAAAAATATCCGAATTTGAAAAAACAATTCGAGAAAACTTTGAAATGGACAAAAAATTGTCCACAGAAAGTCAAATTAAAAAAAAAAGAAATAAAAATAGTTAAAACCCCGAGAAAAAGACGATATTGAAAGAGAAATTTTGGAAAAAAAATCAAAATTTTGAGAAAAAGCATTTAATCTTAGTGAAACTTTGAAATTCGAAAAAAAGAGTAAATTTTAAGAGAAAAATCGAATATTTATTTTCTCTGGACTCCCTGGACGAGCCAGAGGAAGACAGGCTTCTTACCTTGCCTCAACAGGCGTCAGAAAATATCAAATATTGTGATAACACATTGAAATTTTGATTTTTTTTCCAAATTTTGACTTTATTCTTAAAAATTTGGAAAATAATAGAAAATGACAGCTTAAGTTTAAAATAAATTTTTAGAGGAATTCGTAACTTTCAAAAAAAATCCAAAATTTATAAAAAAATCAAGAACTTTTTCTAATTTGATTTTGTTCTCTCTCTTATAGATTCAGCGCCTTTCTCCAGTTGGGAGTATCCTAAATTTAATCTTTTTTCTCCGGATCCGACTTTTTAGTTTCAATACTAAGGTTTTCCATAATTTCGACCTTAAAGTTAAAATTTTCACTTCTTCTACAAATATTGTCCTTTTGCTCAAAATTTATTTAATCACAAATTGTTGATTTTTTCAGGAAATTTTTAATTTTTTTAATCTAGATTATTTTAAAGTTTAGCATCGAAAATAATAAGAAATTTTAAACGTAAAGTAAGAATTTTGAGAAAAAATTAAAATTTTGGGAAAAAACTCGAAATTAATACAAGGAGAGAAGGCCAAATTTTCTTTCGTTTTTTCTCTTTTTCATAAATTTCGAGCTTATTCTCAAAATTTTGTATAAGGTTTACATCTTTTTTTCTCAAATTTTGATCTTAGATATCAGCAGACGATCTTCTTCTTTTTCTCTTTCTGAAATCGGAACTTAATTACCACCTTCCTTTTCTCGAAATCTGGGAATCTTTTATAAAATTTTCTGTCCTTTTCAACTATAACTTTTTCTGTTTATGTTCCTCTTCTTAATTTCAGAATCGAATTTCTCTCTTTGCATTTTTAATTTTCAAAAAAATTGGACTTTAATCTCGAAATAGGAAGTTATTATCTCGAAATTTTAAAATTATGTTTTCTGCACATCTCTATTTCTTTATTTTAATTTCGGAATTGATTTCCAATATTTTAATTTTCTGCATAAGTTATGGGTTTATTTTAAGACTTTTACTTTCATTTTAAAGTACTGGGTTTGTACTTTGAATTTTTACTTTGTTTCCCAAAATTTCAGATTTTATTCTTGAATGTCGTAAAATTTCGACACAAGTTTTTTTTTGTATTTATTTCCATTTTGTCCATTTTTTTGTAAATATCGTGTTGATTTCGAAATGCCTTTTTGATTAGTTGCCAAAAAATAAATTTAAACTCGATATTATAAAATTAAAATTTAAATTTTGTGACTGATATAACTATTTTTAGTAAAAATGTTAAATTTTTAAATTAAAATGGGAATTTTGAAGAAAAATTTCTAAATTCTATAAGAAATAATTTCAACATTTAAACTCAGATTGGAGCAGCGTTAAACAAATAAAAAAATTTTTGTGAAAATGAAAATTTCGATTTAAAAGTAAAAATTGTAGGCAAAATTTCCACTGTTGTCTATAAAAAAGTTTTTAAATTATAACCGAAATTTTTCAATAAATATACCTTCAGTAAATCCAGAATCCTTCATGCAAACTCCATGGACCCTGTCGATTATCTTCTGCGCTTCAGGGTGCCATTCTACCTGAAATATATCGCGCTAACTCGAAGATTTTTCACATCAAAATAATGCATACCCCTTGAATGTTGCCCAAGACAAAACTCAAGCAGACGAACTTTACCGCAAGCTGAACTGACATCTTTACAGATAGAATTAACTGGAACGTTTGCCGGCAAGCTTATTTAAGGAAATTTTGCCACCGTATGAAATTGCACGACTGTCATCTGTAATTTGCCAAGGAGAACTTCCTTTCCTAGACTATTGATTATAAAAATGATGGTTATTTTAAAGGGGTAATTAACAATTCATTAAAAATTGTACATTGGGCTAATATTTAATGACATATCGTGAATTGGTGATTTAATTAAAATGCTATCTAATTAAAGTGGATCAATCGTTTAAATTTTTTTAAAGAAATTATACATATTATTTATCAATGGCAGGAAAAAAGCACTTGGAAATTGTAAAAATTGACGCAGTCTATTAGGTTTTATGTATACATGTTTACATTCGTGTTTGATAACAACAAAATCTAAAGTTTCCTCTTACCTAACGTCTTTGGTAATCGTCAGGTGAAAACTTTAGATTATTTTAGATTAGATTATATATGGGTCGTTTCGCGTTTCTTTTCGTCTACCTCGCACCTCGTCCTAAGGAGATCGTTTGTGCATACCCTGATCTATGTAGTTCCCAGGTTCAAACTCTTGTAGAAGTTTATTATGGACCTGGGATTGAGTTTTTCCACATCTGAGAGGTCTAAGGACGCCCATCCGAGTTGGACGTGCCTTTTGCGTGCAAGCGCATCGCACTTGCATAGTACATGTTTTGCAGTCTCCACAGCTTCTGCGCAAAAGTGACATAGGTGTCTTTCAGCCTGGCCCTGACTGGTTAGGATCCTCAATTCGGATTTGTTGTGTTCTAAGTAGAACTTTGTCTTTTCAAGCGTTCCAGATATGAATATTTTGCCTGTCGTAGCCCTGGATATGATCTCCAGTGAGAAATTCTTGACTTTGCTTCCCATTTTTTGACCTCACCGTTGATTGGACTTTTAGAAAAACCAAAAGCCGCTTCAGGTCCAAGAAATGACGATGCAAATCCTTCTCTAACGAGTTGGTCCGCAGCTTCATTCCTTTGTATTTCTTTGTGCCCTGGCACCCACTTAAGACTGATTCTGTTGTATTTAGCCAGTTGCCTTAGAGTTTGTTGACAGTCCCAAACTAGTTTGGATTTGACAAATCAGCTGCTGAGAGCTTTTATTGCCGCTTGGCTGTCAGAGTTAATGTAGATCTTTGTTTCTTTCAGGTTTCTTCGAAGACAATCGTAGATGCAGAGTTCTATTGCATGTATTTCAGTTTGAAAGACAGTTGGGTCTTTTCCCAAGGCTTTCAATAACCTAGAGTTAGAGCCATAAATTCCCACTCCAGTCCCATGTGAATATTTTACTAACTGACTAATATCACTAGCCCAAATAAGGTAGGTCAAAAAGTTTGACTTTGAGTCTGGCTTGGCTTGTATTGTCGATAAGCTGGATGGTTGTAGTGTCGCTTCATATGGCGCAATTGGCTTTTTAAATATTCTCCTGTGTTTCGAGTTTTTCATCTAAAGAAGTTCTCTATGACGATGGGTGCTCGGTTTAAAATGATTTAAGATCCAATTTCGGAAATATTTCTCTGTAATGATATTTGAATGTATTTTGTTATGAAGAGTCCATGCACTGATTCTATTTCACGAGCCTTTGGTTGATATTTCAAGTAAACCTTTTCTGATATCCATTTACTTCTTTTAGTTTTTTGGGTAGATTAGGTAGGTCATGTTTGAGGACTTATTTCTGAATGTCTTCACATTGATTAATCTTCGAGTGTTCAACTGAAAAAGTCATCAAGTTGGCTGTGGTTATTTGTTTAAATAGGACGCAGCAAAAAAGTTTCTATCCAATTGTTCGGAAATTATTCTGGTAATATTGGGTTGAAAAGAAAGTAATTTCGTTCTTTTTACATAGACAGCGTTATTTAATTTTTTTGAATGAATTCTGTGGGTGATGGTCTTGACGTTTTGACATTTATTATCAGACAGATCGAGGTTCATTTTGAAGCACGTGGTGAGAGATTTTATTTATAACTGATAGTTGAGGGTCAATTTAAACATTGAGTGCAAAAACGAACATTTTCGGCATATTTAACTTTCTTATTTCCGTAAAGAAGGGAAAGCTGCAGAGGCTCACAAAGAAATATGTGAAGTTTATGGTGGTGATTCCATAACAGAACGCACTTGTCAAAATTGGTGTAGGAAATTCCGTTCTGGAGATTTTTCACTCAAAGATAACCAACGTTCTGGTCGACCTACTAAAGTTGATAATAA
Source organism: Dastarcus helophoroides (assembly GCA_028583605.1). Taxonomy (NCBI): domain Eukaryota; kingdom Metazoa; phylum Arthropoda; class Insecta; order Coleoptera; family Bothrideridae; genus Dastarcus; species Dastarcus helophoroides. The sequence continues at coordinate 20,949,114 of CM053336.1, forward strand.
TCAAATTAATGCCATTATTTAAGAGGATCGTCATATTACTTTTCGAGAGATTCCGGTGAGGTTAAATGTATCACACACAATCATTGAGAATCGCTTAAAGTGTGTTGGACTCGTTAAAAATCTCGATATTTAAGTTTCGCATAAACTGAAAGATATTAATTTGACACGACGAATCAATATTTGCGATACGCATGTTAGGCGCAATGAAAATGATCCTTTCTTGAAAAGAATCGTTACTCGTGATGAAAAATGGGTCATCTACAGTAACATCGTTCGAAAACGATCATGGTCCAAGCACGATGAATCAGCACAAACCACATCAAAAGCTATTTTTCATCAAAAAAAGATCATGTTGTCGATTTGGTGGGATTATAAAGGTGTTGTGTATTTTGAGCTGCTTCCAAGGAATCAGCTAATGAAACTAGATGAAGCAATCAAAGAAAAAAAGCCCGAATTGGCAAATCGAAAAGGAATTGTGTTCCACCATGACAATGTTAGGCCTCACACATCTTTGGTAACTCGTGGGAAATTGTTGGAGTTTGGTTGGGATGTCGCATCCGCTATACAGCCCCGACCTAGCACCATCTGATTACCATTTATTTCGTAGTTTGCAGAACTCTATGAATGGTAAAAATTTTCCAAATGATAATGACCTTAAATCGCACTTGGTTCAGTTTTTTTTCTGAAAAGGATCAGAAATTCTGAGCGCAGAATCATGAAGCTGCAAGAAAGATGGCAAAAGGTTATTGAATAAAATCGAAAATATATAATTGATTAAAGTCTATTTTTTGTATTAAAAAAATGTGTTTTTTTTTCATATCACATTATTCTATTACAGGGCAGTATTAGTTAAAGCTACAGAGTTAACAGCCGAGGTCATTAAATTACTAGCTGTAACAGGCCTTTAAAGATAACTGAAATAAAACACGATGTTGCAAATGTGGGTAACAATTTTAATTAATTCAGACACATGAAAATACATGATAGAAAGGTAATCCAAAAAGTCGATGCTTCAGTGCAGTTTTCGCATATTTCTTTCTTGATTCTGTTATATCAGCGGGCAATGCTAAAAAAAACATATATTAAATACCTATCAATGCAGAATTCTGATGGATACGTAGACAAGTGGTTTTCAAATTAAGTTAATTTCAAATTTTGAACAGTTGCTGATGCGTGACGTCATACCACAATAAGCCACACTTATTATAGATAGATTCTTTTAGGATGTTTATCAAATTTGTAACAAAAGTATGGTTTGTTTGTTCGGTACAGTGATTATTACAATTACAGTGCCATCTCTACGCTGTGAACACAATAATAGTTTACATTAACGAGATTATTGATGGTGGTGTTCATAAGAGCTTATAACAAATTTTGTAGTTTTTAATTACATTAATTAGAAAAATACTTCACTTTATTTTTTCGACGATCTGGACATTGTCATATGGGGGAAATCCTTCCAAACTATAAAAACTAACTTAGAGGAACCCTACAAATGATGTCAAGCTACTACAAGCAGAACTCGCTGAAACCAAACCCAGGTTTCTGCCTTCCACTTAAACATACATCTGGCTACTAAAAAATTGAAAGTAACCTGGGAGGGACAAACGTTGGAACACACAGAACCTCAAAGTACCTTAGGATTCGTACTCGACAGCTTTCTCAAGTACAAGTATCACTGCCACAACCAGGCAGAAGATCAACATCAGAAATAACCTCCTAAGAAAACTTGTATATTGACGAGGCAAAAAGTAATTTCCGTCGTAAAATACACCAGAGGCTTATCAACTATCCAAACGGTTCCAGGTCCTTCTTGGGATTTGCAAACTCGATGGGAAAGAATTTTAGATCTTCAAATTTTCCACCTTTACTCGATGGCAACAACAATATTGCGACTATTTCCAAGGAAACGACTGACCTGCTAGCCTTAATGTTTGCTGAAAATTCCAACCTTGATTATCGAAACGCAGAACCTCCTATTCCTACTATGGTTGGCACTTCGATACCTGAAGTTGTTTTTAGACAACGCACAGTCAGGAAGATTCTCCTCGAGCTCGACACATCGAAAGCTTCTGGCCCTGATGATATCCCTGCTATCGTTCTTAAGAAGTGCGCTCCAGAGTTGACTCCGAACCTAAGAAAATTGTTCACACTTTCTTACAACAAAGGTGTATTCCGTAACATCTGAAGATCTGCTAGGGTGCAGCCTGTCCCTAAAAGGGGAAAAAGGAATCTTGCTAAGAACTATCGCCCTATATCTTTTGTTGCCCGTTATATCTAAAGTAATGGAAAAAGTTATTAACGTCAAGATTCTCAAATATCTGGAGGATAATAGAATTATCTCGGACAGACAATACGGTTTCAGACAACAACTCTCAACTGGCGATCTACTGGCATAGCTTATATCTGCAACTCAGCTGTGGAAACACACTGTGAGGCTAGGGTTGTGGCATTGGATATCTTAAAGGGCCTCGGCAGAGTCTGGCATCGATCTCTTTTCGACAAATTAATATCTTATGGTCTTCCTCCAGGACTCTGTCATTTGATATCTAGTTTTATCGCTGAGAGATCTCTTCAGATGGTCGTTGATGATATCTCATCCGAGACATTTGCGATTAATGCAGATGAGCCTCAAAGCTCTGTCCTGTTTCCTACTCTGTTTCTGTTAGACCTAAACGACCTCTTAGCCTCAACTTCCAATCTGTTATACAGCTACGCAGATGATAGTAGAGTGCTGTCATATTTATTCTCCGACAAACCATTATCCGTCACTGCTTCAGATCGGCTAAGGCATCAGCAGATACAGATGGATTGATCGGAATCTCGAAATCGCTTTGGAATGTGGTAAGAAAAATCTGGTCGGCATCAACGCCTCAAAAACTCAGGTCATGGTTTTTTCTAAAAAAACATCAAGGGATAATGCAAAAAATATTACCCATGGGTGACAAAATCCTCCCGATGGGATTTAATCTGTCCATTCTAGGAGTGAATGCGACCACTAACTTCTCTTGGGACGATCATGTGCGCGCCATTGCCAACTCCGCCTTTCAGAAGCTAGGCTTTCTTTTAAGAGGTAAAAAGTACTTCACATCTCATCAAGTGCTTGCTCTATGCAAAGCTCAAGTTAGGCCAACAATAAAATACTGTTCTTATGTTTGCAGTTCAACCCCAAAGCACATTTTGGCTCTTTTAGATTCAGTTCAAAAAAAAAGCGCCTAATTGATGACGAGAGTTTTACCTATTCTCTCGAAACACTGGAGCACAGGTGGATGGTTGGTGACTTATCTCTTTTCTAGAAATACTTTCATGGGAGATGCTCGCAGGAACTAATAGGATTGATCGCTCCAAGGGTAACATTTTTAAGGCATAAAAGACAGTCGGAGACAAAAAAATCTTGTGCAGTCCACCTTGATACAGCGAGGACTTCTGTCTATGGAGACTCTTTTTCTTATAGAACGTCCAAGCTATGGAATTCGTTACCCAACGGACTCTTTCCCATAAATTACAACCTATCCTTGTTTAAGAAGGCAGTTCATTGCCACTTATCCGTGTTTCTGCATCCTACTCGCGGTGTCTGAAGGCATAATGGGGTCATCCTTTGCGAGTGGATTAAACTTTAAAAAAAAATTTTAATTGGTCGAGGTAAGCATGGATACAAGAGCCTAATTTAATTATTTGAATTCCCTTATGAACGTGCATGATATAGTTTTATAATGCAATGGCTGCTGCTCAACTATCGCAGTGAAATCAAAAGAAATAACACATTGTGTTGATATGAATAAAGAATGAAAACCAGATATAGTACTATAGCTAAACAAGAGACAGTGCTGTGCGCTGCACAAGGGCCCCCTGTCCCTGTCATAATTTTTCTTAGATCCAATTCAGAAACTCTAAATTTCGAATTCAAAACTCGGTGGAATTGAAGAAAAAAGTAGAAATTTTATATCAATCTCGAAGCTTAAAAACAACTGGAATTTTAAAAAAGGAAACATTAGAATTTTTGAGCTGTCTTTTTAAGTAAAAGTAAAAATTAAAAATAAGCTTGCAATTGTGAAAAAAAGTTAAAATTTAAAAACAATCGAGAAAAAGTACGTCGAAAAAAAATCTAGAAAAATATTCAAATTTGAAATAGATATTTCAGGAAAGAAGAATAGACATTGAAAGTGTCAATTTAAAATTTTAAGAAAAAAATTAATTTCCAGAAAATTTATTCTATACTGATATTTTAAAAATATTCAAAATTCGATAAAATCAATACTATACAAATTTTTTTTATTTTAGCTTGCCGAGTACAGTTTGTAGATATTCAAATTATCATTTTAATAAATAAAATTGTTTACTTTAGAAAAAATTAATAATAAATAAAAAAACTATTAGGAAAAATCGAAATTTTAACGTTAAATCACATATTCCGAAAAAAACCTTAATTTTCAACTTTACACAATATATTTCGAAAATAGTTTCCAAAGTAAAATATATTTCATTTCTCAAAATATCGCCCGCTTGGAATCATCGCTTAATTTCCAAAGACGCTTTTTTATGGTAATTTTTTTCCAGATGCCTACTTTTTCTCAAACTTACGAGAATCTTTGTACAAATTATGAATTTTTTTTTTAAAATTCATAATTTTTATTTTTATCATTTCCCCAAAAATTAAAATTCAAGTTCCAAAGAACTGTTTTTTTTCTAGAAATATTTACTTCAGAAATTTTGACCTGAATCATGGAAGTTTTTCTCCACTTTCAGAAAAATTATATTAGGTTTTTTTTTCTAAATTTCTTTTACCTCAAAATTGATTTCCAATTTTCCAAAAATTATATCTTTAATTGCACTCAAAATTTCCACTTAATGCATTTTAATTTTATTTTGAAACTTAATCTCGAAAATTGAAATACAAAACTTGTCCTCTGAGACCAAGAAAGATTAAAAAACACAACAAAGGTTGCAACCTTTGTTGTGTTTTTTAATCTTACTTGGTTTCAGAGGACCAGTTTTGTATTTCAATTTTTGAGGATAACCAAGGATCAGTCCGTTCCACCAAAACAAAAACCTAATCTGGAAAATTAAAAAAAGTCGAAAAGGTTAAAGATTCACATAGATGCTAATTAAAAAAAAAAATTAATTTGTAAAACAGGACACTTTGTAAAATGTAGAGATTTAAGAAATCAAAATATTTAAAAAAATCAAAACTCTGAAAAGTCTCAAAAAAACCCAAATTCTTTTAAATGTTTCTATTTTAAATTCGAGGTTCGACATTTTCTGGGTCTTTTGATTCTTTTTCAAAATTTCGACTTCTACTACGAAATTTCATCTATTTTTTAAAATTTAAAAACGTTGTTTTAAATTTCAGCCCCCAGCGAAATTTAATTTAATTGACATAATTTGAGAAAAATAAATCTATAAAATCGTAATTTTTAGGTTAAAAATGTTTTTGGAAGAAATCGAAATTTTAATAAAAAAAAAAGCTTGAAAAAGATTGCAATTTTAAGGACTCTAAATTTTCTAAAGAAAAAAAATTAAAACCTAGATTTAAAATTCAAAATTGTGAAAAAAATCAGAAAGATCTGGAATATTTAAAGACAGTCGAAATTTCAAGGAAAATAAAATGTTTAATAAAGATCGAAATTAATTGTCAAAAAAGTTGAAACTTTTAAGCAAGTCAAAATTATCAAAAAAAAAGTCAAATGTTTTATTAAAAAAAGTCAAATTTACAAAAAAATGAATCAAAAATATTAAAAAAGTTCAAATATTTTAAAAAATGGGAAAAATTAAAAATACTGAAAAAATTTTACAAAACTGATTTTGTTTTAGAAAAAAGTTGGATTTATAAAACAAATTGAATCAAATATTTGAAAAAAAGTTGATATTTAAAAAAGTGGGGACTTTGAAAAGGCTGGAATTTTGGAGTCGAATTAAAACAAAATAAGACAAACTTGTTAAAAAAGGTCGACATATTTAATTTTAAAAAAATTCAAGTCAGATCAAAAAATACTGAATTCGTCAAATTTGAAAAAAAAAATCAATATTTTGAAAAAAATTTCAATTTTCAAGTGTGGATCTTAAAAAAGGTCAAATTATTTTAAAGAATTTCAAATTCTTAAAATAAATCAAAATTTTCAAAAAAGTAAAAATTTTAGAAAAGTTAAAATTTTCAAAATAGTCGAAATATGAAAAAAGAAATTATTTTTAAAAATATTCGATATTTCAAAAAAGTCATAGGTAAATTTTGACAAAAGAGTTAAAATTCACAAAAAGAGTCGACAATTAAAAAAAAGCGACATTAAAAAAAACGAGTTTTAAAAATTTAAATTAAAAATTGGCCCAAAATAAAAAAAAGTAAAACATTCATTAGAAAATTCGATATTTGTTTTAAAAAGTTGACTTTTTAAAGTAAAATTTATAAAAAATTGTAAATCTTCAAAAGATTCTAAATTTAAAAAATGTCGAAATTTAAAGTCTTAATTTTGAAAGACAAAATTTGGTAAAGAAAAATTTTGTAAGTTGAAATTTTCAAAATAAATCGAAATTTTGGGAAAAATTGATATATTGAGAAAAATAGAAATTTTGAAAAAGTTGAAAGGTGTGGACGTTTTCAATAAATAATTTTCCCAGTTAGAAAATCTGTTTTATCTTAAGTTGTTAAAAATAAATTTTTTGTCGTAACTTAAAAAAAATATTTATTCGGTCCTACAAAATTCAATTACCTAAACTGATTGTTATGGACAGTTAACGAGAAAATTAAAGGCTACAACCAGGTTATGTAGGATGTAAAATAACAAGGGTTACCAGTTGTAAGGGTGCTTTTTCGTATCGGGGATCGCATCAAATATTTTTCTATACGTCATGCGTTTGATTATGTTAAACAACAAATAATACAAATTAAATGTTCTGTAGTAAAACAGTCGAACGTGATATATTTAAAAATATTTGCAGTCAACAACTATAGACCAATTTCCGCTTTCCTTGGCTTCATCAGTATGGTACGGTTGTTGTAAACATTTTCCAATTATAACCATAAGTCAAATACCTAAATACTCAACAGAGTTAAATCCCATTGAGTAATTTGTAACTGACTTTCGACTGCATCTTATTAGGAACATTTTTGCTAATTGAAGCAACTACGAGCTCAGAATTACAACTTGGTTAAATACGATGTACCTAGAGTTACAAGGGGCCACTAGTAGTTGGGCAATTTTCTTGTTTTACGAGTTCTATAGCAACATCCATAAAATACAAGCGCCTTTGGCTGACGTACGTTTATGTCCGTTAAATTTAACAAATATTCTGTAATGAAAAACTCCTCGAACGTGCTAAATGGTGAAAATATTACAACCAACAATCATAGACCGGTTTCGGCCATCATTAAGCATATGGCAGTTGGTACGGTCGCTGTTTCATTACAAGACGTTTAATGATAAAAAACCAAAAGACTACGTTAAGATTCTCACGAAGATTACTTCACATGTAAAGCAACTATTTCGCAAACTATATATTTAAGAATAAAAATTGGCCTCTTTCAGTACTTTTGTCCAAAGTTGCCGATTTACGGAATAATAATCGCAAATTGTCCATCTGCACTGTATATCTTGAAATACTGTACTGAATAATATGTATTGTGTAAACCTACCACAGGATTTTCTTTATTCATACATCTGTAGAAAGAGTAGGCGATATCACATCGATCAGAACCTAGAAAAAAAAATGTAAACCGTTATACTAAATAAATATTGAACCTGTCGAGTTTTTAATAAATATTAAGGTTGCACTTACATTGGCTAGGCAAAGATGCAGCTGATATTTTTCAAGCAATGTAACAGTTTCAGTGCTTTCAAATTGTGACTCAATTCAAAATGTCGAGATTTTTTTATAAATAACGATTTTTCCCTAAAAAGGTAGGGCATATGCATATGCTAAAAATTATGTGTTTAGGACAAAATAGAAATTTTGAAAAACCTATACATTATTAGGAAAAAAATTATAGTTTAGCCCTGAAATGTGTAAAAAGGTTTATTTTCCAGAAAGGAGTTAATATTTTTTGACAATATATGATTATTGTTTCAAAATGAAAGATAAATTTTGCGATTAAAAACGAAATTTCAAAATTGAAACCGACGTTTCGGGAAAAGATCACAAATATCGCCATTTCAATTCAAAACTAAAAATGTTAATATAAAAACTAAATTCAGAATTTTCTTAATTTAGATTTTTCATAGAATCGAAAAAAAGTAAAATACAAATCTTGTCCCCTGAAATCAAGAAAGGTTCAGGGGACACGATTTATATTTTAATTTTTGAAGATAATCAAGGATCAGTCCATTCCACCAAAAAAATAATATAGAAAAAAAAATTAAAAAAAGAATTAGACAATGTGAGCTTGATGTCAAAATTTTATTAGAAGGATTTAACATTGAATTCGTAGATTCTATAGTGAATTTCAGACTGAGAATGCAGTATGGTCTCTTATGCAGAGCGCTGTTGCCAGCTGGAGCTAGGCAGGAACTAACTGGAAGCAGGTCCGCATTATAGGAATATCCAGTGCGCTCACTCTCGAAGCTATATAAATAGACGTCGAGAATTAAACTGCATCCATAAAACTTCTTAAAGAGATCGCAATTCAACCCTGCTCTGTAGCGCCTGAAGTACACCTGGCAACGATGTTCGTCTATCGTTCATAAGAAATAGATTGCCCTATGCTGGTCGTACTGCGTCTGAAATTCACTGTAGATTAAGGTGGTAATTTCAAGATTAAGGAATATCTTTTCGACTTTTGTTTTGTTTCCAGTTTCAGTCACAATCAGTAGGATATTTCCAGTTCTCGATTTGAAGAGATTGAATTGGTTTCGAAGACTTCGAATTTTCTTTGTTTTGTAGTATTTTGTTGCAGCAGAGGTTTCGGTAATAAACTGTAAATTTATAAAACTTCTTCTTCTTCTTCTTCTTCTTTTCGAAGACCTATTGGTCTGTTTTCTTTCAAATTCAGGCATTCTGGTTTTCTTGAGATGTGGATTGCCAGCTGTCTTTCCATCTTTTCGGTGGTCTTCCTCTTCGTCTACGTTCTACAGACGTGTTCTCCAGGGCCTTTCTAACATCGCTGTCTTCTTCCATTCTTGTCACGTGCTCGTACCATTGGCGTCTTCTTTGTCTGCCCAATCATACCACATCGTCCACTCTGCATTTTCTTTTGATCTCATGGTTTCTAAATCTGTCTAAGTGTTTTCCCGGTGATTGTTTTCATCGTCTTCATTTCTGCTGTCCTCAGCATTGATTTGGTTTTGTTTGTCTCTGGTCTCGTTTCGATTGCATGCGTCAATATAGGTCGCAGGCATGTCTTATATATTCTCGCCTTGCTATCCATTCGCATGTATTTGTTGTTCCTCAAGACATCTCGCAGGCCTTCTGCTATGATAGCTGCTTTGTTTGCTTGTGGTCTTAGCACTCGCGTCGAATCATAGTGGTTCATCACGTCTGTTCCTAGATATTTAAAATTCCTTACTTGTTCTATACTGCTTCCATCAATTTCAATTTTGCATCTCAGCGGGGCTCTAAAATATGTCATAGTTTTTGTTTTCTCTCTTAAAATTTTCATGTGGTATTTCTGCTCTGTTTGGTGGAAGCAAAATACTTGTCTCTGAATCGTGTGACTCTGTCGATGGTGTTATCCATTATCAAGTTGAATAGGAATGGGCTGAGGCTGTCCCCTTGTCTGATGCCTCCAGATGCTGATGTCTCTCGAAATGTCACTCGAGTTGTTTGGTTATTGGCCCTGATAGCTGTCGTGTCCTTGGTGTTGAGTTGATAAATTATGTTGACACTCTCCAATGGTACATTTTTCGCCTTTAATATGTCCATCAGATCTTTCAGCTATATTTTGTCGAATGCTTTTGTCAGATTTATGATGCAAGAATATAGTGGTTTGTTGTACATCATAGACTATTCCTTTAGTTGTCTCAATGTGAATATGGCGTCCGTCGTTGATCTATTTCTCCTGAATCCTTGTTGTTCATCTCTCTGTTCGATGTGTCCCCCTAGTTTAATCCTTATCATAGAGGTAAAGAAGAGTTTCATGGCTGTACAGAGTAACCTTAAACCTCTGTAGTTTTCAGAGTTTATCTTTTGGCCTTTTTTCAAGACGGGTATGGTTATGCTACTGTGCCATTCGTCTGGATTTATACTCATATTTAATTATTTTATTAAATGGGGTTGTTGGATGCTTAGCCAATTCCTTGCCGTCATATTTGGGTTATTATCTATACCAGATGCGTTCCTGTTTTTTAGATTTTTCATTCCATTTAAAGTATCAGCTATTTCAAATTTCGTTTGTGGTTCTCTTTCCTGTCGCATTACTTCTGCTTGGGGATCTCTTTAGAGCCATATAAAAATACCCTTTCCATTCCTTCAATGGGATGTTCCTTAGTTGTACAAAATAGTTTATTGGGTTTTTTATGCTTTTTAGCATTTTCGATACCTTTTTCTGTGCACTGTAAAGGTCATGGTCCATTTTACTGGTGAATCGTTGCCAGTGATCTGTTTTTATGGTCTTGACTCTGGAAATTGTTCTGTTTCTGATTGCTACATAATAATTATAGTTTTCACGTGTTGGTGTGCTTTTGTATTTGAAATGTGCTATTTTCTTTTCGTCGGCTAGCTTCTTTACCTCCATAGTTAACCATGGTTTTTTCTTGTTTGGTGCATTTATATTGACCTTTCTAGTTCCGATTGTTTCCCTTGCAATACCTTCAATTATACATTCTTTTAGCTTTTTTCAGGTGGTTTTTATGTCCTGGGTTATGGGATCTTCTATCATCAGTTTTTTTGTGCTTTCTGATTCAAGTGATTCTGTATTTTTCTATTAAGGTTTATCTATGTTTTACTTTTAAGGGGTTTTCTATTTTAATTTTACATAGAACAAGACTATGATTTGTCCCTGTATTAGCCGAGGTAAGCGATCGTACGTGCAATATGCCCAGTGGTGCTATGCTTCTATTTATCATTATATAGTCAATCAAGGACTTCTGTCTCTGAGTGTTAGTGAATGTGTATTTATGTTGTTCTTTATGTTGGAAGTATAGATTATTTATTCTTAGTTCATTTCTGCAGCATATATCAATCAGGTGTTCACCATTGTTATTGCTTATAGACTCATTGAACCTTTGCTTTGCTCTCTGCATCTCACACTTTCCTATTCTAGCTTTCAGATCTCCCATTAAGATGATTTTATGGGTTTGGTCTGTGTTGTCTTGTATTGCTTTTAGTTTAATATGTTCGATTTCCTCTCTTGGCTTCGGTATATCAGGAGCCTATACGCTTATTAGGTGTAGAGTTACTTGTAGGGATTTGGACACTGTCGATTAAACAAACACCTCCACAGGATGGGAATTATAAACGACCCGAGTTGTAGAGGGTGTTTAGAAGAAGATGAGAGTGTCGAGCACGTGATGTGCCACTGCTTGGAGCTAGCATCAATCAGAGGATCTACGCTGGGAGACTTCTAGCCTAGTGTGGCCAGTTTGAGAGAGGCGCATCCAAGGGACGTTCTTCAGTTTCTCAACAAGGTTGGGTGGCTGAATAAATGACCAAGGACACCTCAATCACGGGGATAGCACAATGAGCCCGAAAAGGGTGGCCTTAGTGCTGGCCTAAACTTTAAGCAACCCACAACGAATCCAGAATTCAGGGGTGTAGAGTTGCCTTGTTTAGCTTAAGACTTATTTTTAGAGTTCTATCATCAGACAATGTCTTGAATTGGATGCGTATATTTGTTGTAGAGTAGCAATACTACTCTTGAATTTGCCCTCTCATGTTTGGGTTTACCCATAGATCTGACAGAGAGATCTGTGGGTTTACCAGAATATATCAAAATGTAAACCCCGTACCTCGTTGTTCCTTTTCTTTTTTTTTTTGTTTCCGAGAGAGCACACATATTGATTTTATGTTTTCTAACCTCAATTATGACCTCTTGGTCTTTTGCATTCCATGTCTTAATATTTCAACATGCTACTCTAGATGTGTTGGTCCTTTTTCACATTCTTTTTCTTTTCCTTGCCTTGGTTATCACCAAATATTTCCGTCCAGTTTCCGAGGCCTGAAGAACTTCTGTCCTATGAGCTTTTTTTTATTGGGCAGGGAGCTGGCCTAATCCAAAAACCCTCCTTCTTTACCCGAAATGTATAAATCAATTTCGAAATTTAACCAAAAATTTCGTATTTAAAATTTAACTTTTAGAAAGAAGTAAAATTTTTAAGTTTAAACAGAAAATTTTCAGAAAACGGTCGAAAGGGATATAAGGAAAAAACTCGACGTTTATAGTAACAATATTTTAAATATTTAAATAACAGGGTACTTTGAGAAAACTGTTCAAATATGAAAAAAAAATTACATAAAAAAGCTTCAATGGAGAAGTGGAATTTCTAGAAAAAAGTTGATACCCTTGAATTTAAATTTAGCATTCCATGAAATAGGTCGACATTTCTGGATTATGATTGTAATTGGAAAAGCCAATTCAAAATTTCACAATATCGATGTGTGCTCCAAATTAATTTCAAATTTCCTTTTTTTACATTTGTTTATTTTTTGTCTAAAAATTTAAATACAAACCTTGTCCCCTGAAATCAAAAAAGATTAAAAAATACTACAGATGTTGCTCTAACGCGTTTCGGTAGCCAAGAGAGCCAAGAGATACTCAGTATCTCTCTGAAGATAATATCTTGGTTATCAAAATGCGTTAGATCAACCTGTGTTGTGTTTTTTAATCTTTATTGGGTTCAGGGGACAAGATTTGTATTTCAGTTTTTGAAAGTAACCAAGAACCAGTCCATCCCAATTAAAAAAAATATATCTTTTGCCTAATTACATTTTGTATTCTAATTCATGGACATAAAGTGAGGCTTGAACGATTAATTAAATATCGTATTAGTTGCGTTAAAAATATTTGTTTGGAAGTTTAAATTTGAATGTTCCACTTTTTTTAATCCCTCTCATTATATTAATATTTTTTGAAAAACTCGAAATTTTGCGATATATCCTGTTGATTAATTTCTTTTTTCAAAAATTTAATTTTAATTTGTAAATTTCGAAATTGTTACTTATTTTCTAAAATCAAAAGTCTCCCTTTTTTTTCAAAATAAAGATTTTATTTTCTAAAATTTAGCAGTTAAACTTTTAAGGCGTTACGCTTGCATTTTTAAAATTTCTAATTGAAATTATAGAATTTAGCTTCCAGGTTTTATTTCAAAGCTAAATCTCAAATTTTAAAATTAGGCATTAAATTTTGAATTTTTTAACAATTTCAACGTTAAATTAATTAAAATATTCATTTTCAAACAACTTTTATATTTTAACCTGAAATTTAAATTAGAAGTAAAGTAATATTTTTAAGCTATTTTAATAATTTCTTGGACTCTTTTCTCTAGAAATTAATTTTTATTCTTTTTTTACATTTCGACATTTAAATAGTAAAACGACCAACAGTAAAAACACTGACCCTTAGCAGGAAAATATTTTCCGGTTTCTTGAAATGTCCACGTCTACTGTAAACAATTTTTTTTTAAAGTTTCTGGATTTTGAAATTTTTTTCAAAATTTTAAAAAATTAAAACAAAAAGAAATTTGATCTTGTTCTTGGGATTTCGATAATATTTCAAAATTTCTACATTAACCTCGACGTTTCGTTTTTAAAGTCAAAAAAAAACTTTAAAGAATTTTAACTAAATTTAGAACCGAACAAAGTCTTAGTTTTTAAAGAATCCAATATATTTCTTCAAAAACCCTATTTTTTAAATTTTGATTCTTTTTCCTCGAACTAATCTCTAAATGTTAAAAGATGCTTACTTCCAGTGGCCGATTATAATCTGCAAGGTAAACTAGGAACGCATTTAGAGACGCTAGTTTACAAGAAGTCCCCGAGAGCGTATTATCTGCTTTTTTAGTCATCGAAGTACATTCTAAGGCAGTGGTCGTCAACCTGATATACACATCAGGAAAGTCAAACACTGTCCATAGGGAGAATATTAATGAGAGATTTAACATTGAGAGCTAACAGTGTGATAGATGGGCGGCGCCTTGTATTCTCCTACACCGGTGTAAACAATTCAACGCAGAGCGCAGCGATCAGTGCTGGTGGAGATTTTAGTAGTATATCATAGCTTCTAACGTGTTTCGTTACGAGATTACTACTGGCAGGCAACAATTTTATTAAAATTTGCGTACCACGTGCTGTTTGTTCTTTTAGTCCGTTGATGTAATCAACGTCTGAGGCAAAATAAAACTGATATTATTTCATAACCAAAATAAATAAACGGGATTTATTAAACAAAATAAATAATAATTCTGATGAAAATAATAACTACTTAGGCATTACAATATAAGGAGTTCAAGTAGGCCGCCAGATTGTGCTAAAAACAATATTCCAGTCTGTTGTAAAACTCTCGACGAGTTTTTTCTAACATCTAAACTGGAAGATACGAGCATGCTGCGTCAAAGTAAGGGAATACGTTCAGCGGCCGTAGAAAACTATGAAAGGGACAATTCTTTGCGTTTTACATGGACAATGAAAATTTTTCCTCATCTGTATACCGTCCACTATTGGGCGATTTTTGGATTTTGAATTTTGAAATTCGAATTACGAATTCCGAATTCCGAATTTCGAATTTTCAATTTAGAATTTCAAATTTCGAATTTAGAATTTTGTATTTTAAATTTTAAATTTAAACGCTAAGACCTGTTTTTGTGATGGTATTTAGAATAGCAAACTCGGTGGGTAGTATGAACATTTAAAAACCAAAAATATACAAAAATGGGCCTTAAATAAAAGAAAGGTTGACTACCTTTGTTCTAAGGAGCACCAATAGTTACTTAGGGTGCTGTAAACTTTTAATCTGCCATTCTTTATTTCTTAAAATTGTATTTCAGTCATGAAATTTTAACTTTGATGGTAAAAAAAGTAATTTTTAATTTCTCAAAGTTTCAAATTCCAAATAAATTGAAATATCACTGATATTTACGAATATTATTTAGCTCTAGTACTGCGAGTTAAATTAAAATATGAACCGGAATTTCTATTAGGTCGCCATGAGGGGGTCGGGAGTGCATGCTCTTAGACGCGTTAAGTGGGGATATCACGTGACTTGTTGCGTTCAATTGAATTTCGTTCTCGCCGTTCGTCAGTTGTAAATACAATGAGTGTGCAAGGGGTTCATCCGCACGTTGCGCAGCGCATTATTATTAAATTTCTTGCCGTTGAAGGTGTGAAGCTCGCCGAAATGTTTCATATACTAGAAGCACAGTTTGAGGATACTTGTTTGAAGAAAACTCAAGTGTATGAATGGCACAAAAAATGTTTGGAAGGACGAACTCCAGGCAAAAACTCGCCTTTTGCGACAGTTTTGGGATTTTAAAGGAGTTGTGCTCGTCGATTTTCTGCATGAACGTTGTACGGTTAATGCTGCCTATTACTGCCCAGTTATTGGATGAAGCAAAAGGTGCATATCGGCGAAAGAGACACGAATTTTCGGTCAGAAATGTGATTTTGTTTCACGACAATGCCCGCCCCCAGTCAGCCAATCTGACACATCAAAAATTAGAGAAAATGCATTGGGCAACATTAAAACACCCTCCTTATAGTCCTGACTTATCACCATGCGATTATCATATATTTGGGCCACTGAAAGAAGTTCTAGGAGGTGAGCAATTCCATGATGATGCTGGTGTTGAGACATTTGCGCGCAATTGGATGCAAACACGCCTTCCTTTTTATATGATGATGGCATGTTAAAAAAATTTCAATCCGTTGGGAAAAATGCATAACAAAATTAGGAGATTATGTAGAAAAATAGTTAATAACTTTCATAGATGTACCTTGCACCAATAAACTTTTAAAAACAAATTCCGGTTCATATTTTATTTACCCTTGTAGCAACTGCACCTGCAATTTACTACAGCGTTGGAACATAGTAAAAGGGAACTATTATTATTATTGTTACTGATTTTTTACTTACCTGTAACTTTGGGCAAACATAATTCTGCATGAGGCAAAATGTCATCTTTGTGGTGGTCATGAATACGTTCCATAAATGGACCCAAGGGGAGTAAATTGTCACCACTGTCCAACTATATAAAAATAACAAAGCTGTTAAATATAATTAGTTAATTAGTTAGTTACTATCTGAGGCATTAGAAAACAATTCATAAATCATTGATATCAGTAAAGATAAAATTTATTTACCTTGACTTTAGGAAGGTTTTGGGAATATTAAGTTGTCTAGAAATGCTTGAAGCATTTGAAATGTGATCATACAGACGCATGCTGAGAAAAGCTGAATGAAACATGTCACTAACGTAGAGGTCCTGAACAGGATGAAGAAGGATAAAGAAATTGAAAAACACAGTGAAAATTCGAAAACTGTCTTATTTTGGCCATGTCATGGGACATCCGGAGGTATATGAAATGTTGCATTTGATCATGCAGGGAAAAGTTAATGGAAGGCGTGGATCTGGTAGACGAAGAACATCCTAGCTTAGAAACCAAAGACAATGGTTCGGACAGACAACAGTCAGCTTTTCAGAATAGCTGTGAATAAAATAATGATAGCCAACATGATTGCTAACATCTGTTAAACGGATGTAGCACACCAAGAAGATAAATTTTGGGTTTTTAAGATGAAAGGAAAGGAGTGTCTTTACAAATAATGACAAGAACTGATAATATATTGTACATCATGACAGTGCAAAAACTGGATTTTCAACTCTAAAACTAAACCCATTTCGGGTAATTTTGCACAAAATTAACTGTGGTATATTGCTTTGCAAAAGAGACATTTTTCTCCAACATAACGATACCACTTGCTATTCTTTTTAAATTGCAATTCAATTTATCTTACATAATATATAATTTATCTTATATAATTACAATATACCTTAAATTGGCCACTTAAAAATGATATGAGTTTCCGTCAGTTGAATTTTTGTATTTTCGTCTGCAGATCGCAATTCTTGACCGCTAGACACGTCCCGTTTCTGTCGATTTGGAATTGATTAGAATTGATGTTGGAATGGATTGGTCAAAAAGTTTAATTTGTATTAAACAATTATGTGAATAACAAAGGAAAAAAAGGAAAAAACTTGAAGGAAACTTGTGAATCGGATATCTCTAAATTTCATACATATAGTTTAAATTACGTCAGGTTGGACAACTTCAAATGTATATTCTAATTTAGTGAAATGGTATAGGACAATAATTTGGGAACTGTTCTCATGCTTAAACGATTTATTTTATTCTTACCAAATCAGCTTCCTTGAGGATGCAGTGCATATAACACTAAAATATTAAACGATTTCTAAATTAATGAGGCCATACTGTTAGTTTACTATTTTACCTTAAAGTTGCGATCTTCATTATCAAATGTGTATTGCAAGCGTTCCTCTAAAAGAAAGTTAACATAATTAAATTACCTTTGAAACATTAATTCATATACAGAATGATCCAAATTAAGTGTGCAGCAATACTAACTTTTTTATTATTAAAGATACAAAGTTAAATTAGCAAACTAGTTCGGGTTTTGTCACTAATTGTCACTGATATCGTGAAACAATTTGAATTTTTTGACAAAGTTAGGATTTTTAAAATGGAACACCCTGTATATTTTATTTTTGATGAAAGGTAATGAAATTTAGAATAAAAATAGTTTTTATACATTTTTGTTCTAAGATGATTGTTTTAAATAAATATTGGGCAACGTTAATGTCAATAACTGAAGATGATTTTGCATTAATATATCACTAATGCAATAAATATTATTTTTTTTTAGAAAATAATTTGTGCAGTGCAGCAAAATTTGTTATTTATTTATTGTTATTAAAACGTACCTTCTGTAAAACCAGAATCTTTCATGCAGACATCGTGAATCCTGTTAATTATTTCTACTACATCTTCGTGATACTGGACATAAAATAAATCAGCATAAAATGAATAATTTCCGAAGATCATAGTTGATTCGAAAAAATATAATATTTAATGCTTACCACACTTTCAGCTAAGACTAAACTTAAGCAGATGAAATTTAACAGAAGCTGAAATGACATCTCTGGCGTTCGATAAAAATCACTGAAACGTCTTCCAAACGGCCTTATTTAAGTAAATTTTGAATGGAGGCAAATTATTGTCATCTTCTAATTGGCCAAGGAGAACTTCCTGCATTTTTATTTAACACAGTCATTGATAATAAAAATTGTGATTATTTTCGAGGTGACATTTAATAATTCAATCAAAAATGGTAAATCGAACTAATCTTTAATGATATGTCGTGAATGGTGAACGAGTTGGTTATTTACTTAACATGCTATCTCATTAAGAGCAAACATTTCAGTATTTCATTATAATTTATAAAGATATGTTTTTATGAATGGAAGAGGAAAACCACGTTGCAAATATCCTGTACGTTTTGCGTGTGCTTAACCACGCGATGAAACAATTGCCTGATTCAGAATAACTTCATCAATTTTTAAAAACAAGGACTTTGTTAATCACTGACATATCTTCGCCAAATTCTATGAACTTTTCTCACTTCTCAGATTTCTTATTCGTATAAGTTCTTGTTGAAAGAAGCTAAAGGATTTTTTACAACCATGTATCTACTTTTTTCCATTTTTGTTAATATTTATAATTTAATTTATCTCTTTTAGAGAACAACTAACTTTACACAGGGGGGACGCACCCAAGTGAGGCTTTGGAGGCTGAAGTACCCCCATCCTCTTTTAAGCCTACATGACTACATATTTTAAAGCGAAGCTGCACAATATAACAGTATGAAACAGCATCATGGCCTAAATAAATACTAGGCAAGGCTCATATATTTGATACTAGGGCTCTTAATTTGTTTCTTTCAGAAAAGTTTTTTCGGATAAATGTTCTTTGGTAAGAATTGTGTCGTATCTTAGCATATTGGATTGCAAAAACTGAAAAAAATCCTACAATATACTGGAACACAGTTATTTGTTAAATAATGAATGAAATGAAATACAAGATACTAGCTATTACCCGCTATTTCGTAAATGAATAGTTACATTTACATCTTAAAACCGAGACTGGGTTAGTCCGACTAGACCTAAAGCCCCAGTTGACATTAAAATGATGTGCGATGTAATCAATATTGCCACAAAAACAACTTACGAAGAAAACTCCCTAATTAAAGGCAAAAGAGACCTCCTGGAGGAATTACTGTGAGGAAATTGAATAATCTCCGAAATGCCCTAGACTCCAGAAGGTATTGCAAATAAACAACCAGAGTATACTGAGATCTTTGCAAAACCACAGGGATAATATACGCATCCCGAAGAGGGATCCCTGAGGGTTTTATTTTAGGCGCATTTCCCGGGGTGCATACCCCTTTCTGGACAACAACGCAGCCAAGACATTGATGTAGCGCAAAATCGTGGACCAAGTTAAAGTTGGAGAATACCTAATAAACTATTTGACATAACCAGGATTATATGCGATAGGGATCTTCGACATTGCATTCCGGAATAACCGATTGGAGCTGCATCCGAACCACTCTCTGGGGTTTCTCAGCCATGACATCCTTCATTTAACGATGCTCCGTTTGTCCTGGATCTTGCCTTGCGTAATCAATTCTAGTAGCTGGTATTTATCTCCACGCATAACATGGCCTAGATGTGCATCTTCCTTGTTTCCTCTGTATCAATTATTTCCTTTCCTTGCCTATTCTTCAAAGCACCTGACTGTTGGTGACTTTATGCCCACATCTCGAATGCCTCTAGCTTATTTATGGATTGCTTATTTAAGGTCCATACATGGGAATCGAGAAAATATAGCTCTTCAATATTTTCACTCTTAAGCTCAAACTAAAGTTCCGGTTGCACAATCGCCGTTTCATGTTGTTGAAAACTCCTCTTGCTTTTTCTATTCTAATTCTGATTTTATTTTATATAATCATTTGTTTCATTGATGTTAGTCCTTAAGTAGTTGTATTGTAACTTGTTCTATTTGTTGATGTTGTCGACAGGTTTCTTTGTGATAGTGATCAACATAAACTTCGTTTTTTTTTCGTGTTCAGCGTCAACCCATACTCTTCGCTTTTTTCTGCTACTTTATTCACAATTCTCTGAAGGTCGTTAATATTCTCTGCTATAATAGCGGTATCGTGGGCGTATCTGCTGTTGCAGATTGGGTGGCCATTAATTTTTACTCGCGCTGTTTCCTCTCGAAGTGCTTTCTTAAAAATCTCTTCTGAGTATGCATTGAACAATGATAGTGACAAGACACAACCCTGTCGAACTTCTCTCTTTATCTTTATAGCTTCCGTCTCTGTATTATTGATGCGTACTATTGCCGCTTGTTGATAGTAAAAATTATTTATTATCTTGATGTCTTTTGAGCCGATGTTTTCATCTTTGAAGAGCTGTATTAGCGGTTTATATTAAACGGTATTAAAGGCGACAATAAATAGTTTCAAATCATATAAATCACGTGGCCCAGACGAAATATTACCAATAATGCAACAACAAGAATATAAAGTACTAGTTTCATCTTTGTGCAAAATATTCTGGGCTTGTATTGCCACAGGATATGAACTGGAGAAGGACGAGAGTGATTTTTATACCCAAACCAGAGCGAAACACATATGCCCAGACAAAATCTTTCACACCTATCAGCTTGACATCATTCAAGCTTAAGACAATTAAATAGTTTGTTGTATATTAGAGACGCTAAGGAGCTCTCCATTGCATCGACATCAGTAGGCCTAACAATCAAGTAAATCCTGCGTTCTGAGCTTGCATGAACTCATACGCAGAATCGAGGAAGCCCTCATAAATAGAGAAATTGCCTTGGGGGCCTTCTTAAACATTAAAGGTGCGTTTGACAACAAGCGATGCGCATTTATTAAAAAAAGCCGTAGAAAAATATGGGGTGAATCTGGCGGTAACTCGATGGTTAGACTTTGTGCTCCAAAACAGGAGAATAACAACATCGCTAGAAAATATATCGATAACAGTATCTGTAGCTCGGTGCTATCCACAGGGTGAGGTATTGTCACCACTGCTATGGAGTCTTATGATGGATGATCTGTTGAAGGTACTAGTACTAGAAGAATTTCATGAGCAAAGATACACAGATGATTTAACCCTATTAATTAGGGGTAAATTTTCAGGGTTTGCATCAGCATTAACGCAACAGGCACTAAACGTTACAGAAAAGTGATGTCTAGCTGAGGGATTAACAGTAAACTCTCCGACAACCACATTAGTTGCATTCACTAAAAAAAGGAATCTTGATGACTTAAAGAGGCCTAGTTTAGGACAAGAAATTCCGCTGACCAGAGAAGTTAAATATTTGAGACTTACTTTAGATACCAAACTTGGCTTCGGAGCTCCCCGAGGAGGCTGCAGATCTTATTCATTTTCAGACTACAAAAATACTAAAACATGCCAAACCACCAAAGTCCAACATTTCTAGAGAAGAAAGATGTGCCCTTAAAACCCTAAAAACAGATTCTTCAATCACTATTCTTTCGGCTGACAAAGGTAATGCAACAGTCATCTTGGATAATTCCGAGTATGTATCCAAAATTAACGCCCTGTTGAATGACGGATCCTATATTCCTCTTCCTCGGGACCCAACAAGCAAAATTGACCGTAAACTAAAGTCCAAACTAAAATCCTTAAATTTATCCGCAGACACTCTCAAACATCTTGTTCTGAGAGAATCCAAACCACCTCGTCTTTATGGTCTCCCCAAAATTCACAAACCCAATATTCCTCTTAGGCCCATTCTCAGCACGATAAATTCATCTACCTACAATGTCTCGAAATATTTATCCAACAACCTCAAGTCATATACCGAAAACACATCATCACACGTCCTAAATTCTAAACACTTTGTCGTATTATTGTCCGAATTAACCCAAGTCCCCAACGACATACTGGTAAGTTTTGACCTCACTTCACTATTCACAAATGTTCCTGTTTACGACTCCATAACGATAATTCGTCAATTACTTTCAGGCAAAGAGAATGCAGATTATCTAGCTGATTTAACTGAAATGTGCCTCACAGCGACTTATTTTTCTTTCAATGGCAGCTTCTATAAACAAGTCTCCGGCACCCCAATGGGTTCTCCCTTATCCCCAGTCGTAGCAAATATTTTTGCGAGGCCATTGAAATCCAAAAATTCCCCAAAAACATCAACAGAGACGACGGTTATATGCTTTCCTCCATCTGGAAACCAACCATCGGAAATCTTTAGAAGTGATCGCCCAGACGAATGGTATATAGTTTCTCTTCCCTCTTTCCTGTCAGAAGAGTTTCGCCTCTGGTATGGTGGACACACTGAGTTACCGTGCTCTTCTGTCTAAACTTTCTTATCCTTAGTACTAATTTTCAATTCAGAAGAGTTTCGCCTCTGGTATGGTGGTCATACTGCGCTGCCGTGCTATGATGTTTTGAAATTGGCCTTTTCATCCTTTCATGTTTGCATATTCCCTCATATTCCTCTTTTCATTTATTTTTTCTTTTCTTTTTTCCTGAAGAAGCCCCCTACGATGGTGAGCGAAACGTCGAACACTTTTAGTAGTTCTTTGACACGCTCCAATCCCGGAAAAAGTATATCCTGTACTGACTCTGGCCGTGAATCGTTATCATATGTCAAGCTTAAACATCCTATAAGTTCAAATTTCGACAGACCTTATAAGTAATGAAATTTAACTTTATTTAGCATGACATTTTAAAACAATCGTTTCTTTGTAGCGGAATTTAAAAATCTTTAAATTTAAACTCGGGGTTTTGATCATGTTTCAAATTTTAGGTTGAAAAATGCAAATGCAATTCTTTAAAAAAAAAGTCAAAATTTAATGAGTATGCAAAGTTTCGGCGTTCCTCCGAAATTTACACGTTTTCTGAGCAAATTTAAATTTTTCTTCTTGAAAAAAATTTCAACTTTTGAATATTATTATCTATTATAGCTAGATGGTTTGAAAAATATTTTCAAACCGATACATGCGCATAGGTAGGACCTGTTTCCGAAAATTGATAGAAACAAACGTCAAGTGTAAATTTTCAAATATATTTTCCTTGTAATTTACATTTATCTATTTAACTTTTGACGAGACTTGAAAAAAAAAGTTTAAATTTGCGAAAACTGCTTCTTTCAAAACATCAAAAAAAAAGTCCCTTCTGAAAGTCATGCTACTTTTAATAAGATTTGGCTTAATTTTAATAAAATAAGCGAATTTTGAGAGAAAAATACTAATTTCGACAAGGGAATCGAACTTAAAGTTCACAACAAATAATTTCCTCGAAGTTTTTAACTCTTTTAAGAAAACTTGAAAAGGAAAATATTTACAAAATGTCGTTTATAGAAAAGGTAAACTTCGAGCACAAATCGGAATATTGAGGAGCTGGACATGTCAAATTTTGAAAGAGGTCAAATTTTGAAATAGGTCAAAATCATGACCAAAAGGTCAAAATTTTGCAAAAAGTAGGATTTTCCAATTTTCAATTTAAAAAAATGAAATTTGCGGATAAGGTCGAAATTTGGAAAAATTTTGAAAATAAATTGAAATTTCGGAGAACATACTATTTAAAAAAAGTCGACTTTAGAAAAACTATCCAACTTAAGAAAAAAGAAATTTCTCGGGGAATCAGAGGTAATCAAATTTGGAGAAGGTAATCAAATTTATCAGAAAAAGTCAACTTTTGACAATAAAGTCGTTTTTAAGAAAAAGTTTTAGAGAAGAAAAGTTAAAATTTTATTAAAAAGCCAATTTCGAGGAAAATATCGAAATTTGCAGTCACATAGAAGGTTAAATTTTGATCCAAAAGTCGAAATCTCTGAGTTATTATTTCCATTTTTTTAAATTTCGACTTAATTTCGAGAAATAAAGTGAAATTTGAAGAATAAGTCAAATTTCGAAAAAAAATACATTTTGAGTAGTAATGTCGAATTTCGACATAAAACTTAACATGTGCAGAAAAAAACCTCATTTTGATAAAAATGCAAACAATGTTAGCTATATTTATTTTAATAGGAATTAAACAAATAATTTTTTCAAAGTGTCAATTCATTTAGAACATTACAGTTTGAATATTTTTCCAAAAAAAAATAACAAAAACCTTTTAACTTTTGCTGAAGTAATTTTGTTGAGCTGGTTTATTTACAAAATTCTATGGAAAGCTCTTTTAAATAATGACTGTTTTTTTTTCATTACTGTTTTCTCATTTCTGTACGCCATGCGGCAATATAGTTATTTCGTCCTTAATGACATTTTTAAAACTTTCTGTAAATTATAAGTATGTAGCTAGAGTTATAGGTCAAAATAATACGTTATGAATGCTGCAAGTCTTTATTTAACAGAAATGATAACTATTGCAATAGCAAGAAGTCCGTTTGGTGTATCCTGATTTGTTAGAGTCAAATGAAAAACCAATTCTGAAAGAAAAAAGTATTAAAACCCTAAAAAATGCCTTGCTAACCAATTGCCATCGTTCATGAAATATTTTCACAATGGATTTTTAGTTTACATTCGAAATTTTGAGCAGCCTTATCTTGTTTTAAATTTATTTTGGCGTTTTAATTTTTTTTATTTATTTACTAGAAAATACCGAAATACATTGTCTACAGAAGTATACAAGGGTCTCTGTACGTAGTTTTGGTTTTGCTTAATCTAGCCTTATTAAATCTAAAACTGATAAATTAATTTAGATTAAAATAAATTGAAAATTAGTTTCCATTTCAAAAATTTTTAATTTTTGAGTCAACACTATGTCTACGACATACTTTACTTTACTTTAAAAATTAGTTTTTCTACTTTATAATAATTAATATCTTTTAACGTACCTCACAAATAATTTAACGAAATAACTCAAAGTGAATCTTTGCATTAACTTAACACAAACGATTACTTGGTTCATTTATGGATGGATGTTTAACTCGAAAGTAAATCCTTAAAATTGATGGCAATAGCAGTGGCAATAAATATGTCTTTATTTTAATAAAATAGCAAAGTTTAGTAAAAAATTTCATTTTGGGAGACAGTCAAGAGTGGCCACTTCTCTGAATGGTCACTTTTAACTTCTTGAAAATATTTTATATTTTTCTCAAATTTTTGTTTTTTGTGTGGAACGCCGTTGATAAGCTTTATACTATACATTTACCTCAGGATCTGCTCCAAACATGCATTTGTTGAAATTATATGCCTTCTCACATTCGTGGGTTCCCTCTAAAAAATCGAACAATGGAAGTAGCAATTAAATGCAAGGGATTAGAAATTGTCAACTGACCTTGAATATTTCTGCATTTATTTACTGCGGGCACTAACAAATCAGCAACTTGGGGATGGGCACTAGATATTATGTAATCATACTGAATTTCTTGATCTGGAGCCATCTAAAAAATACCTTTCAATAAAGAAAAGATTAATATAAAAATTACACGTTTGGTACCCATTTGGAGGTCATCATCAAACATTGCATGTAACACTGAAGAAAAAAAAATAGTTGTTGCATTAAAATTTATCTTATTTTATTACCTACCATCCATTTTGGGTCCTTGTTATCAATATTGTAAGTTTTATGTCCATCTGGAAAATTTTAAGTCAGATTTGAAATTGTGGAAGTGATCAATTAAAGCGAATGTGAAAATGAAAGCAATGAACAGTGAAGTTAAAAAATAAAGTGACAAAAAGTGTTAAGACATCCGAAACGTTGTACAGAGGTGTACCTTGTGAGGGGGCAGTACGGGCACATATTTTGACGTTTTAGTTTAAATTTCGTGGTTGTTAGTAGTCAATTTTTATTTAATATGTATTAGGCGATCTTACGGTTTCTTTTTAAAAAAAATGGAGGGTCAAAATTAAAAAAAAAAGTGAAAATCGTAAAATCATAATTTAAAATGTCGACGTTAAACTCGTTATTTAAGAAAAACAATGAAATTGTTCAGCTAAAGGTTGACATTTTAAATAAAATTTTGACTTTAAGTGGAAGTTCTTAGTTTTAAATTAAACCTCGAAATTTTTAATATTACCAAATAGTTTTAATCAAGAATCAACCTCGATATAAAAAAATACGATATTTCAAAAATACGATATATCTCAAATTGAAACTTAAAATTTTGAGATAAATCCCAACCTTTCTAAAATAAAATATTGACTTTAAATTTAAATCAACTTCAATACAAAATTTTAGAATATTGCATTTTCCAGATTAAAGACGAAATTTCGACACTGAAACGAAGACAGTTTCGATTTTAAAGTTTATTTCGTCTGTTTTGTCGGAATTTGGAATTTTTCGAATTTAAATTTTAGGAAAAAAAAAACTGAAAAGGTTAAAATTTGAAGAGAAAAAATTAAAAAAAGGAAAGAACATGCATTAATTTAAAGTCGAATTTTTTGAATGGAAAGTGAACTTGAGTGGATTGCAAAAAATCAAGATTTCGAAAGAAAATGGAAATTTATCGAAACAAACCAAACTTGAAAATTCCAAAAAAGGGAATTTCATCATTAAGATCGAAATTTTAAGAAAAAAAAAGGACGAAAAATCAGAATTTTGGTTTAACTTTAAAATTTCAAGAGAAAATCGAATTTATAATTTTTTTCTCGAAATTTTAAGTTTAAAGTCAAAATAGTAGAGTAAGAGACAAACATTTTGACTTCAAATATAAAGAACAAAAAATTTGAAACAGAAAACAAAAATTATCTAAAAACTTTTAAGATTTAAATTTAAAATTTTAAAAAAATGTAGAAATTTAGAAAACATTAGTAAGTCTCGAAAAAAATTAAATTTTAAGTTTAAACTAAACATGTTGTTTAAAAGATAAAATTAAATGTTATAAACTTGAAATTTTATGAAAAAAGTTGAAATTTTTTAATTAAAATAAACGTTTAGGTTAAAATGTTTAAAAAATCTTGAAATTTTCATTTATAACGTCGAAATAGTCAATAGTGCAACAAAAAGATTAGACTTTTTACAATTTTTTTCATTTCAAACTTGAAAATTCGGAAAAAAATAGAACCTGCAAAGTTAAAACTCCTGAAGAATTAGAAATTTTGGATTTATCCCAAAAATAAAAAAAGAGAGAAAATTTGAAAATGTAAACTCACACTTTTACCAAAAAATTGGCACATCCAACAAAGCTAAACTAAAAAAAAATCGGATTGTCTAGAAAATTTTCAAATTTACACTCAAGATTTCGAAAAAAAGTAAAAATCTCGAAAATAGGGTCAACATTTGTAGAAACCAAATTTTTTTAAATCGAAAATTAAGAAACTAAAAAACGAAAAAGTGCAAACTCTAAATTCCGAGATTTCGAAATTAAAATACGATCTTTTTAAAAAAGCAAAAATCGAATATTAATTAAAAAAAATCGTTCCATCCATACACATTATCACTTTAACAATATAAATTTTTTAAGTGAAGATTAAAGTAGTATTTTTGACATAAAAAATGCAGTTTTGGGAATAGAATAAGGAATAACTTGAATAAATTTAAACTCAGAATTTTTAGAGAAAGTAAAGATAAATTGAACCTTCATAGAGGACAATTTCTTGAAGTTCACAAAAATTCTTTATTAGAAAGTTTAAAAAATAAAATCTTTAGAAAAAGTTTTAGCTTTTAAGTTAAAGTTGTTGGAAAAAGCAAACATTTAAAAGTTTATAATTGGAATTTCGAGAGATAAATGCCTTTTTGTGACAATTTTCAGGAAAAAGGCTGACTTGCTAGCCTTATTTGCTAAAAATTTGAACCTTGATTCACGACACTCAGAGCCTCCTATTCTTCCTAAAATGTGGGCACATCGATGCCTGAAGTTGTTTTAAGACAACGCAGAGTCAGGAAGATTTTTCTGGAGCTCGTCACATCGAAAGCTTATGGCCTTAATTGTATCCCTGTTATTGTTCTTAAGAAGTGCGTTCAGCTTATGACCTTGATGGTATCCCTGCTATTGTTCTTAAGAAGTGCGCTCCAGAGTTGACTCCTGTCCTAAGCAAATTATTCACACTCTCTTACAACAAAAGTGTATTCTCTAACATTTGGAAATCTGCTAGGGTGCAGCCTGCCCTTAACAAGAAAAAAAGGAATCTGGCTGACAACTATCGGCCTATATCTTTGTTACCCGTTATGTCCAAAGTGTTGGTTGTCCGTTATAATTAAAGTGATGATCAACATCGAGATTCTTAAATATCTGAATGAGAATAAAATCACCTCAGACAGGCAATACATTTTCAGACAACAAGGTTCAATTGGCGATCTACTGGCATATGTTACTCATATCTGTAACTCAGCTGTGAAAAAACACAATGAGGCTAACATTGTCGCATTGGATATCTCAAAGGCCTTCGACAGAGTCTAACATCGAGCTCTTTTCACCAAATTAACATCTTATGGTCTTTCTCTTGGACTCTGCCATTAGATATCCAGTTTTCTCGCTGGCAGATCCCTTCAGGACGTCGTTGATCGAATCTCATCCGAGACATTTGCGATTAATGTGAGTGTACCTCAGGGTTCTGTTCTGTCTCCCACTTTATTTTACATAAACGATCTCTTAGCTTTAACTTCCAATCCAATATACATTTAGGTAGAGGATCGTAGCCTGGTGTCAACTTTTTTTTCGAAAAATCATTATCCATTGCTGCTTCAGATTGGCTAACAGAACAGCAGATACAAACGATTAATCGGGATCTTAAAATCGCTCTGGAATGGGGAAAGAAAAATTTGTTGAATTTAATGTCTCAAAAACTCAAGTTGCGGTTTTCTCTAGGAAAACATCAAGGGATAATGCAACAAACACACTCATGGGCGATTAAATCCTCCTGATGGGATCTAATCTGTCTATGCTGGGAGTGAATGCGAGCAATAACTTTTCTTCATATGCGTACCATTGCCTAGTTCGCTTCTCAAAAGCTAGATGTTCTTTTTAGAGGTAAAAAGTACTTCACATCTCATCAGCTGCTTACTCTATACAAAGCTCAAGTTAGGCAAACACTAGAATACTCTTCTTATGTTTAGAGTTCAGCCTCAAAGCACACTTTGGCTCCTTTGAATTCCATTCAAAGAAAAGCGATTCACCTAATTGGTGACGAGAGTTTTACCGATTCCTTCGGAACACTGGAACAAACATGCGGATGGTTGGTGACTTGTCTCTTTTCTGCAAGTGCTATCATGAAAGATGCTCGCAGGAACTAATAGGATTGATCCCCCCAAGGGCAAGATTTTTAAGGTATACAAGTCAGTCAAATTCCTGTGTGGTCCGGCTTGACTCAGTGAAGATTTCTATCTACGGACTATAGAAGTGTCAAGCTATGGAATTCGTTACAGAACGGAATTTTCCCCGAAAATTACAACTCAATTTAAACAGGCTTGTTCATCGCTATCTATCCTTGTTTCTGCATCCTACTCGCAATGTTTCTAAGGCATAATAGGATTACCCTTTGCGAGTGGATTGAACTTAAAAAAATGACAATTTTTACAATCAAAAACTACAATGATGAACGATAACAACAATATCTAAAAAGGGAAGCTACAATATGTACCATATGTACGATATTTAAATATTTATACTTACCCTCTGTCAATCCCATTTTGTCTAGACACATTGAATGAATCTCGTTAATATATTCCTGAAGTTCATCTGGTATTTGAAGCTGCCAATATATTAAGCTTATTTAGTTAAAGGGATAATAAGAAATTCGCCAGGAATATATAGAAATAACTGCATCACAACCTCAATTACTCAAATTTACCAACAAATAAGTCAATACCAAAACATTTTTTAAAGTTAAATATATGAATTAATCACAAAGTTGTTTTTAGATATTTAAACTTTATTGTGAGATTTCAACTTTAATATTAAAATTTAAGAAAATAGTGACTCAAGGTATAAACTCTCTCTCTAAAACAGCGCTAGAAAAATATTCCGAAATTTTCTTTGGAAATCTTGTCGCATTTTTCCAATTTTTACTTTTTTTCGAACTCTCGACTTTAACTACAAAATTTGGATCTCAACTGAAGATTTCACCATTTTCTTAATGTTATTAGTTGAAATTTTTAAGGTTTTAATTCGATATTTTAAAAATCAATAGAAATAAAAAAAATATTTTCCAATCAGATTCTTCATTCATAAAAAAGTACGGTAGACCAAGCTACTTACTTCAGAAGCTGCACAAAATGAAGAAACGGCGATCAGCCACATTAGACCGCATATTCTGATATACATGTTGCTGTAATATGTTTCTTCCCAACTATTTTATCAGATTCTTACCTTCACTTAAATATACTACCCATCAGATATCGCTGATTACAAGGTGCAGAGTAAAATATGCATCATGTATAATTAATTTTGTTTAAAAAAATTCCACAAATGTGTCATTTTCATCGAAAGTATAAGTTACGTTCCAGTAATTAAATTTTCATTCATAAAGTGCTGTCGTTATTAATTATATGCAATGTATAAAAAATGGCAAATGTCACCTTAATTCTATTCATTTACAACTGATAATCTCCCTGATTTTTTAAACGAGCTCCTTTCGGTTGATATTTCCTGTTGTAGGCACCATTTTAGACTATTCTAGTATTAACGAAACAAATAAACAATAAAACTTCGTTGGTAAACCCAAAATTGCATCACAGCGAATTACTTTTATTGCTTAAATTTGCAATTTAGATTTTTTTTTCGAAACTTTACACCACTGTTGACAAGGTTTCAAAAATCTAAGTAAAAGTTTTCGTAAGTTCGAGTTTAAAATTTAAATTTTGAGGCAAAAAAATCGAAATTGAAACACACTTTAGTAGGTGGTAGACTAGAATTTTTAGTCGTCCGAGGTAGTACCACCTCACGTATCACTAGGAGGCGGTGAAATGATCATCATGTTTCGGTCTCTGACACGTGAGTCGGTTCCTGCTATTCTTCTTTCCTCATCCTGTCTCTTTTCCTTATTTCCTTTTTTCATCTACTCTGATTTTTTCTTTTGATTATTAAAAACAAAGATGATGGATTCTCTTCGTGCAAAAAATTCCGGACGTAAACTCCCCTCCCGTTCGGATGTCCTGGTGGAGGGTGTACAAGGGAATCCAAAATCGACGGAAAATGTTAATGTACCACCGGCCAAGTTTCTTTCAAACAATTCATTCAAAATTCAGTTCTGTAACATTCGGGGTCTAAACTCAAATCTAAACTCGGTTCATCAACACCTTCAAAATAAAAGACCCCATGTGCTGTCTTTGACAGAAACCCAAGTCTCCCCATCCATCAATACAGTCCATTTGCTTTGCCCTAACTACGACTTGCACACAAAATTTCGGCACAAGAGGGAAATGTGTGCTTTTACTTGAAGCGACATGTCCTGTCAACGAGAAGAAGCACTGGGATCTGCTGATCGAAATCTGCTCCAAAAACGAAGTAATATTCATTTGTTTACTTTATTTGTCTCCAAACGATCCGTCATACAGACAGCTTTTCTCTGATTTATCCGTAACCTTTGATCACCTACAGACGAATTATCCAAAAGCTGAGGTTGTCTTTCTCGGTGACTTCAACGTAAACAACAACCCCTGCTTAAGGTTTTCTTCCCGAACTAACGACGCGGGAAGGGTGGCAGAGGCTTTCGCCATCACTTGTGGACTATCGCAATTGTTGAGGAACCCACAAGAATTCCTGATGTAGATACCCATCAACCTAATCTACTCGACCTTTTCCTTGCAAATTCACCAAATTCGTATAAAATCTCTGTGACATCACCGCTTGGAAATTCGGATCAGAAGCTTGTAGCATCCTCTCGCTCGCTTCATATGCCACCTTCTTTCCAGACGCAGTCCCGTCGGATTTGGCACTTTAATCTGCAAACTGGGAAGAATTAAGAGACTTCTTTGCATCTTTCCCATGGCATGAAGTCTGCTTTAACTCAGACAACCCTTCCTTAGTCGCCGTATCCATCACAGAAACTATCCTGATTGGTATGGAATGCTCAATTCCCCACTCCCAAAAGAAGTCTGCCTCCGGTAAATCTTGGTTCAGTAAAAAATGTGTTTGGGCTGTCTCCTGCAAAAACAGCCCATACCATCGTTGGCGAAATAATCCCTCAGTCGAGACTCGGACCATATTTGCAGATGCACGAAATTCTTGTAAACACGTTATTGACGAGGCAAAAGGTGATTTCGATCGTAAAACGCGCCAGAGGCTTATCAACTGTCCGAACGGTTCCAGATCCTTTTGGAAATTTGCAAAATCGATTGGAAAGAATTTTACATCTTTAAATTTTCCACCTTTACTCGATGAAAATAGCAATATTGCTACTACCTCCAAGGAAAAGGCTGACATGTTAGCCTTAATGTTTGCTGAAAGTTCCAATCTTGATTCTTGAAACGCAGAAACCACTATTCTTCCTATCGTTGGCACTTCGATGCCTGAAGTTGTTTTCAAACAACGCACAGCCAGGAAAATTCTCCTTGAGCTCGAACCTCGAAAGCTTCTGGCCTTGATGATATTCCCGCTATTGTTCTTAAGAAGTGCGCCCCAGAGTTGACTCCTGTCCTAAGCAAATTTTTCACACTCTTTTAGAACAAAGATGTATTCCCTAACATCTGGAAATTTGCTGGAGTGCAGCCTGGCCCTAAAAAGGGAAAAAGGAATCTGGCTAACAACTATCGCCCTATATCTTTGTACCCGTTATGTCTAAAGTGATGGAAAATGTTATCAACATCGAGATTCTCAAATATCTGGAGGAAAATAGAATTATCTGCGACAGGCTATACGGTTTTAGACAACAACGTTCCACTGGCAATCTACTGGCATATGTTACTCATATCTGTAACTCGGCTATGGAAAAACATAGTGAGGCTAGGATTGTGGCATTGGATATCTCAAAGGCTTTCGACAGAGTCTAGCACCGATCTCTTCTCGCCAAATTAACATCTTATGGTCTTTCTCCTGGACTCTGTCATTTGATATTCAATTTTCTCGCTGACAGATCTCTTCAGGTCGTTGTCGATGGCATCTCATCCGAGACATTTGCGATTAACGCAGGGGTGCCTCAGGGGTCTGTTCTGTCTCCTACTCTATTTCTGTTACACATAAACGATCTCTTAGCTTCAACTTCCAATCCTATATACAGCTAAGCAGATGATAATAACCTTGTGTCATATTTTTTCTCCGACAAATCATTATCTATCGCTGCTTCAGATCGACTAAGGGAACAGCAGCTACAAGCGATTACTAGGGATCTCGAGATTATTCTGAAATGGGGTAGGAACAATTTGGTTGACTTCAACGCTTTAAAAACTCGGGCCGGGGTTTTCTCTAAAAAAACATCAAGGGATAAAGCAACAAACATACTAATGGACGGTAAAATCCTTCCGATGGGATCTAATCTATCTATCCTAGGATTGAATGCGAGCACTAACTTCTCTTGGGACGATCATGTGCGCGCCATTGCCAAATCCGCCTCTCAGAAGCTAGGCTTTCTTTTTAGAGCTAAAAAGTACTTATATCTAATCAGCTATTAACACTATACAAAGCTCAAGTTAGGCCAACACTAGAATACTGTTCTCATGTTTGGAGTTTAGCCCCAAAACACACTTTGGCTCTCTTGGATTCAATTCAAAGAAGAGCGATTCGCCTAATTGATGACGAGAGTCTGACCGATTCTCTCGAAACACTAGAGCACAGGCGCATGGTTGGTGACTTATCTCTTTTCTACAAGTACTATCATGGAAGATGCTCGCAGGAACTAATAGGATTGATCCCCCCAAGGGCAAGATTCTTGAGGCATACTAGACAGTCGGAGACAACAAATTCCTGTGCGGTCCAGCTTGACACAGTGAGGACTTCTGTCTAGGGAGACTCTTTTTTCTATAGAACTTCCAAGTTGTGGAACTTGTTACCGAAAGAAATTTTCCCCAAAAATTACTACCTATCCTTGTTTAAGAAGGCGGTTCATCGCCATCTATCCTTGTTTTTGCATCCTATTCGCAGTGCTTTGAAAGCATAATGGGGTTACCCTTTGCGAGTTGATTAAACTTTGAAATAAAAGACAAAAGTGTAAATTTTGAGAAAAAAAGAATTTTAAATTTAAAATCAAAATTTTAGAAAAAAACCCTTCAGAGAAATTCTTTCAAATTTCCACGTTTTCCATAAATTTTAAAGCAGCGAGGGATTTTTCGAGACCAAAATCAAGTTTTCTAGTTTGGAATCAAAAGATTATGATTAAAAGGTAAATTTTCAAATTTTCGGTTTCATTTTTTCAATATCTTGATTATTATATCAAAATTTTGTTTATTTTATTTCGGGTTAGATATTTCTAAAGGAATCGAAAATTCCAAAATTTAAAATTTCTACAGAAATTTTTAATTCCAGAAAAATTAGAATAATTAATATAAATTTCTCAAAATTTTTCCTTTATCAAAATTTCTAAGTTATCAATCGTACCTTCAAAAATACATAAAACTTGTAAGTTTAAATTTAAAATTTAACAGAAACTTCCTCAAAAGTTCGAAGCCTTGAATAAAATTTAAAAAACAAATCAAATATTCCAAGTTAAAAGAAATTTGTGTTTAAAATTCTTTGCATAAATTTGGAGGTTGTTTCGATATTTTAATTTTTTTTAAAGAAAAAAATCAACCAGTTAATTTAGAAAAAGTCCAAAGAATTTCACAAAATTTTGATGTTTCTAGAAAATCCCAATTATCAAAATAAAGAGTCAACTAGACAAGATTTTAAAAACTTTTTGTAGATTGCACACTGGGTACTTTTTGTTTTATCAACGAATTCAATTTTTAGTTCAAAATTTTTTTAACATTTTGGCAAAAAAGTTTAAAGTTCGTCATCAAATTCGACGTAAGTCTCCTTTACTCGCATAATTTCAAATTTAATACTCAATCGAAATTATGATTTCAGTCTCGAAAAATCATGACCCCCCCCCCCCCCGCCAACCCCGACAGATGCAAATATAAATGACTGCTAAACTAGAACTTCACGGGAATCTAATTAAGATTTGCCTTAATCTAATAACATTTATTAATAAAATTTGTCAAAAAATTACACAACAGAAATGACTAGTGAGAATTTTTCGTGAGTTCCATAAGCAATCGATCTATTGCAACGTCCCCAACGCTTTGTCGAAAAAGAAGCTCCTGTAAGCTCCGCCTGCTGATCCCTTGCACCGATGGTAAAGTCAAGAGCAGTTTCCCAAATCTTCCTTTACGAGTAGTGTCTTTCTGATGGCAGTACTCGTGTAGCATCACATGTGTTTGATCTTGAAGCAACTCCACGTGACTTGGTTCGCAGAGACCTCTGCATTCTAATAAATATACTGTTATTTAAAGGGATACCTCAGGGATATTTTACTTTTACCCGCTTTAAATAATACGAGCGCTTTCAGGCAAGCATGTTCCGTGTGGTCCAGCCTTAACAAAGATAAACGTGTAATTACATCTCTTAGTTTTCTAGCTTCTTCTTCCAGGATTGTATGACGGGAGGTTGGCGCAACGACATTTGTTATTAGGACATCTGTAATAAGGTGTGATGTCTAGGTGATTTTTTATAGAAAAAGGAGACTTACTTTCATCAATTGCCAAGGACCATTGGGCGGCAGTAAGGACGAAAAGCTCGCTCCAACTTTCTTCTAACAATATTGACTGATCGCGATAGGAGAGCTGAAAATTTACTAATATTTAGTATTCATCACTGAGACGTAAATTTTCTGCGATTGGCACTTTCTTTATTTAATTATTTATCAAAGTAGTTAGATAAAGGTAATGTTGAAATACCAATATTGTTCCCTGAAACCAAGAAAGATTAGAAAACACAACAAAGGTTGCTTTAACGCGTTTCGATAGCCAATATTAGAGAGATACTCTCTGAAGATGATAGCTTGGCTCTCGAAACGCGTTAGGGAAACCTTTGTTGTGTGTTTTAACCTTTTTTGGTTTCAGGGAACAATTTTTGAAGATAGCCAAGGATCAGTCCATTCCACCAAAAGTTAATGTTGTTAATATTATTACGATGGATTTGTGAAATTGTTTATAC
The DNA here is from genome assembly GCA_028583605.1 of Dastarcus helophoroides. Lineage (NCBI taxonomy): Eukaryota > Metazoa > Arthropoda > Insecta > Coleoptera > Bothrideridae > Dastarcus > Dastarcus helophoroides. The sequence continues at coordinate 20,985,132 of CM053336.1, forward strand.
AGATACAAATGGTGACGATACAGAAGGTTACCTTTTATCAAAAATCGCTCAACAAGCCCAAGAAGTTTGAATTTAAAAATTACGTAATTGGTACCGGGGTTTGAACCCGCAACCTCTCAAGCGACGTAAACGAAAGAGGCAACCGTAACCAACCAAGCTATACTGTCCTTGACAAGTCTGCTTTTAACTTGTGCCTTAAACGTCTACTCCAAGTTAAAATTACTATTCTGCCTGGTTTAAATTGTTTTAGTTTAATTATTATTTGGATTGTTTACTTGTAGAATCATTGTACAGTACAATAGTATAATCATAGAAGTTTTTACAATAAAAGCGGATATGATGTTCACATCTCACGAGAAGGAAGCTTGAGCATGACACGACAAGTGTGGGCGTTCAATCGTTCGAGAGTGTACTGTTTTATTAGAAAATATATGTTAGTATTAAAAATAAGGTGTAAAATGTAAACTATGCTCCAGAGATTAGGTCCAGGGTAGGTTAGTTTGAGAGCGTTCATTTTCAAAAATTTCCAACATTCTGACTTGTTTACTAATGGGGATTCGAACTACACTACAAAGACACTGGTAGTTCCTAGTTTTAAGTTTTCACTTCTGTCAGCAGTCTTCAAGACTGCCTAATTTTTTTCTAGTCATTTGGCTTTCTCTGGAAATCTTGATTTTCCAAATTTCACTTTTTTTTGACATTAATTTTATTTTTTCAAAATTTCGTCATTTTCAAAAAAAATGACTCTTTCTGAATTTGCTTTTGATATAACTTGGTTTTCTGTGGAAAATCTTGTCATGATATTTTTTTTTGTTTTCATCTTTATGTCTTGCTTGCATTAAGTTTTATATTATAATTATCAAAAATCTGTGAAGTAATTTAATTTTTCTCTTAGTGATCAGTTTTTAAACTCTGATCACGGACGTAGACAGGATCAGCTTTAGAAGGTGGCAAAATTCGTTTCGAATTTTTTACGGATGGTAAAAAAGATGTAGTTTCTATATTTTCAGTTGACCACATAAACCGAAATATTCAACGTTTTATTTTCGACATTTCTACTTTTTTATCGAAAGTTTGAAAACTGTAACGCTGAAATTTTGAGAAGACAATTAAAATATTCATTTCTTAAAATTTCGAAAAGATCGAAGTTTATTCTTGTTTAATTAACATTTCGACCTTGTTTAAAGTAGATATATGAATTTTGAGAAAAATATGAAATTTCCATATCAAAAATAAGCACATTTTTGGAAACAGATCGAAATTTACAGAAAAGTACGAATTTTGAGATAAATTCGAATAAAAATCTTTTCCCCTGAAATCAAGAAAGATTTAAAAAATAAAAAACACAACAATTGCTCTAGCGTGTTACGATAGTCAAGCTGTCATATTGCGAGAGATACTGTTGTTACTGTTTTTAGTATTTCTCTGAAGAGATCTTGACTAGCGCAACTGTTGTATTTTTTAAACTTTCTTGGTTTCAGGGGACAATTTTTGAAGGTAACCAAGGACCAGTCTGTTCCACCAATTTTTTAGATAAATGTAAAAATCCTCTACAAGAAGTCAAGTTTGCAAAAAACAACCAACATTTCAAAATGTCGACAAAAAAAGGTCAAATTTTGTGAAGAAATTAAAATTCAGTCAAAAATTTCTGACAATTTCGAGAAAATGCCCAAAATTTAGAACCAAGGAAAAGTTTCCAAAGAAAATCAAAATTTGAGAACAGTTGGAAATTTGAAATAAATTTGGAATATGAAAAAAAAAACTAATTCTGTAAATGAAATAAAATTTCGAGAAAAATATTTGAAAAGTCGATATTTTGAGAAAAAGTCGAAATGTAGGTAAAAAGACAAAATTTCAACAAAAAAAGCCACGCATTTCGAAAAAAGCTCAGTAAAATTTCCAGAAGGGCAAATTTCTAAAAAAAATAATTTAACATTTCGAGAGAAAAAAAAAGAAGACTTTTGGGAGCAACTCGAAATTTTGAGAAAATGGTCGATATCTCTCAAGAAATATCGAATCTTAAAAAGAAGTCGAATTTTGTGAATAGTCGGAAAACTTTAGAAAGTTCCAATTTCGATAAAAGAATGAATTTTACAGAAAAACTCAAATTTTCCAGAAACATAAAAGGTTGAATTTTGAAATAAGTCGAAATTTTGGGAAGAAGGTCGATATTTTTCACGAAATATCGAATCTTAAAAAGAAGTCGAATTCTGAGAATAGTCGGAAAACTTTAGAAAGTTCCAGGTTCGATAAAAGAACGAATTTTAAAGAAAAATTCGGATTTTCCAGAAACATAAAAGGTTGAATTTCGAAATAAAAATCAAAATTTTGGAAAAATAAATCATGAGGGAAAAGTCTAAATTTCGGGGAAACAAATCATGAGAAACAAGTCGAATTTTCGAGGAATTCCAGACATATTTAGAAAAAAACAAAAATATTGAAATTGTGGGAAAACACATTTTCAGAAAAAGGGTAACCTTTTTAAGAAAAAAGACAAATCTTAGAAAAAAATTTCGAAAGAAGCTCACAATTCCAAGAAAAATTGTAAGAAAAGAGCCAAAACTGAAAAAAAATGCCTAAAAACAGCAAATTATTTTGAAAAATTCGAATTTCGACAAAACAGTCAACAATTTTTAAAATCTTTCCCAAATTTAAGAAAAATTCGAAACAGAGAGAACAAAAAAGAAATTTTAAAAACGTTCATCAGAAAAACTAAATTTTGGCAAAATTTGGGGAAAAATTAGCCGACCTTTGAAAAAATTTAGAAGAAAATAGGAGAAATTTAGAAAAAAGGTGAAATTTGGAAAAAATCGTCTTTTCTCAGAGAAAGCCAAATTGTGAGTAAAAATTTGAACAGTCAACTGTTGGCAGTTCAGCTACCTATGATTCACTATACACGCCTGGAGGGCTGCATGAATTTGTAGTCTAGGTTGCATTCTTCTTGCATACGATATTGTTGGCGATGGCCATAGTTTCTCTATGGACCAATAGGTGGTAGTACTAAGAGTCACTCGCTTGACGCCTGTGAATGTTTTAGTACTTACTTGTCGGAATATTTGTTAGCATTCGAGTTGGATATACCAAACTGACGAGATCTAACAAGATCGAAACCGGTATTTGGTTTCCAAACTTCGAATCTAATAAATGTTCAAACCTTATTGGTCTGTGGCATTACAGAATCCTTGTCTTCTGGGAACTCTCCTAGAGAGCAACCGCTTCGCTAAGTGACAGTGTTTTAACTGTTGGTAGTTCAAGCTACCTATCTATGATCGATCACTCACACTATACCACGGCCTGGAGGGCTGCATGAATTTGTTGTCGAGGTTTCATTCTTCTTGCATTGATAAAAATGTTGAAATTTTAAAATACAATAGAAATTTTTGGAAAAATTGAACAATTCTACATACACTACATATTTAAAAAAATTCATAATTTTAAAAAACTTGAAATTTTAATTAAAATTTAAGCTTCCAAAAGTCTAACGTTTGAAAATAAAGTCGAAATTTTGAAAAAGATCGAAATTCTGAAAATGTCAAATTTTGGAAAAATAGAAATTTAAAAAGGCGGAAATCTAAAAAAAAAGAAATTTTCGAAAAACGTCGACAATGCCGTGACAATAGAGAGCTGGATTGGGTGACATATCAGCTAGTCATATAAATACAACTCTTCTTAAATAAAAGGGGAAGAAAAACCCTAAAAAGATAAAAGAGTAAAAAACTCAGAGTCAATTCAGGTTTCATTTTAATTTCCCTTCCATTGCTTATCTTAAGTCTGACTTTTAATATCCCTACTCCCACCCATTATGTCAGCAGTTATAAGAAAAGACTAAACCTTCCTAAGCTTGCTTAGGTAATTCTTGAATTAACGCAGAAAATTAAAATAATGAATTTTTATCCTTACTGATTTTTGCTTTTTTTTCTTTTTCTTCGGAAAATTTGAATATTGAATGACTTTCATAAAATAGCTAGAATAGGGCAGAGTGGGGCGCTTCCGACCCCCGCCAAGTAGGGAACTTTTTACAAAAATTTTCATTTGTTCATCAAAATTCATCTTTTCGAAAATTCGATTTTTCCTCGAATTTCGTATTTTTTTACAATTTTTGTTTTTTTCTTTTAAAATTTCGCAATTATTGATAAAATTCGACTTTTTTCATCAAACATGATATTGTCAAAATTTCAAATTCTTATGTAAAAGTTCTCCGTCTTTTCTCTGAAATTTCGCCATTTCTCGAAATTCGACTTTTTTTAAAATCTTGACATTTTTAATTCTGCAAATTTTATCTTGGTTTGTTGTGGTTATATTCCATTTTACGTCAAGGAGTTTTCCTATATAGCTGACATATCTGCTGAGTTACCTTGAATTTCAGCTTTAGGTAGAAGCATAAGACAACTCAGTTTATCAACCATATCAGAGGCAAAACTTTTTTGAAATAAAAATGGAATTAAAAGTCAATAATCCAAAACAACATAAACAGGGTACTTAAGTTCTGGCTTCTACAAAAAAGGTAAAACGTCTAATATACCATCTGATCAAATTTGACTAGGACTGGGTATTTTAATACAAATCCTTATTATCTCCTTCTAAATCAAAACAAGCATACCAACGGTTAATCCACTTTTTCATACACTTCCTTTGGTTTCGAATGAAATGGTTTTAGTTTCTTCAGCGAATGACCTCAATCAATTCATGACGCGTTCCCTGGAGGAAACAAGAAAAGTCAATGAGTTTCAAGTATGGAGAGTAAGGTGACTGAGCGATGATTTGTTTCGTGTTTGGTCAAAAATTCAGTCCCAATCAGGCTTAATGTGACGGCGCATTATCGTAGTAAAAATTCCACGAATTGTTTACCAATAAATTTGATCGTTTACGACGAATTGCTTCACGCTGACGCCTCAAAACTACAAAAGTTCAAATTTTTTCCCATAGCAAAAATCTACCCATTGACTTTTCCAGTCATAAACAAATGGCTGTCAAACCCACATTAATAAACTAACTTCTCTCAAACTTCACACAAATGTCAAAGAGGGTTGTACCAAGCTGCAAAAAAAATTACCTATTCGGTTTACGCGCCGAGGTTTAAATGAACCAGTCCGGATCAAATTTGATAGGATGGTAAGTTAAATAGTTTCGTGGAACTGGAAAACGTACTTTAGTTGTAAAGCTTTGGTGATCATATTCAGTTTTATCAATAACTGGCTACGGACCCAAAATCGTACCTGGAGAAAAGAAGGGATCGCTCTTGCCCATTTGATGGAAAGAAATAGTAATTTGGTTGCAGATTCATAGATATTCTCAGCTGGGAACAAAGTTATTGAAGAAAAATCCGCAGGTCTGATGGTTGGGCGAAAGTGATCACTCAACGTCGGCAGATCAAGAGGACTTCTACGATTTTCCATCGAAATATCTAAAATTCAACTGCATTAGAAGTACTATAGCTTAGAGATTATTGTTCTGATACCTTCAAGACTTTTGTCTTTAGAAGATTCTTCAGAACTGGTAACTTCATCTTCCTTCAACAGAGTTCTTGGACCTACAGCATCAGGTACTGAACAATGAGGAGTTTTAGGAAGGTAAGCACTTGAGAATATATCTAAAATTTATCATGCAGTAAAGGTTTCATAGACCAATTTCTATAACTTACTTCCAATGCCTCCGGATAGTATATTTGGTTTCGGGAAAGTCGCCAACATTCCAGGATACAAGAAACTGTGAGGTAAGTAATGACTGGATAACGCAGCTGTTTGCGGTAGAGATCCATCCAACATAGACGGCTGTTGTAGGTGGAGAGGCATGTTGGAGAAAAACGCCGAGGAATGCAAGTTTCTGATTCTGGCGCCGAAAGATAATGGATAGTGAAGACTTTGGGCGGATCTCGGTGCTCGCTCGTGTTGTACGGCTTAAATTTAAATTAATTATAGTTTTACTACATCATTTGGAAAATTATATCCACGTTTTTTTGCAGATATCTGTTAGTCTCTGACCAGCTGTTAAACGAAGTTGGACTTTTTCGCTTATCTTGAAAATGTCGCATGCTATCTTGATTGATGTCCAGCGAGTAGAAAGTTTGCCTTTTATTTGATGTGTTGTTCGTTAATCAGATGTTCAACGATATTGATTTTTTTCGAATTATCGTTTTAGGGCATCAATATCTGGCACAAAAATTTGTAATATCTCGCCTATGTAGACGAAGATGTAATTTACAGATCGTATTTCAAAGGGACTCTGATTCAATTAATTTCAGAGCTAAAGAAAATTTAAAATCACGTTCCTTATTTCGAGAAAATATGTCAAAATTAGATTGTTTCACCTATTTTGAGATCCACATACGTATCCACAAAGTATATTTTAGATCAAAGTTTCACAAACTTTTGATATTTGTGTAACCCTTCTATAATTTTCGTAACACTAAGTATCGCTCTCCAAAAATTGCCGCCTCTACCTGCTTTAATAACTATCATAATATTTTAATATTAGGGGAGACCGAGGAGAGTTGTGACATAGTCGATTTTTCGGAACCTACAACTGCCAGCGAGCTCGCAACAGAGTACGTTTGTTCTTTTCGAGACTCGCTAGGTGACGCAGTACGCGAAAACAGTGCACGGAAAGCGGCTGTGAGTGTACAACATTCGTACACAAAAAAATGTAAAAAGTAAATTTTTTATCAAAATTTTGATTGCATATATATCGTTACGTATTATGTTTGCATTGTTATGATATTTTTTCTTACATGCTTTGGTCTTTCAAGTTTCTAGTGTGGTGTTGTTTTTTTTTAATTGACATCTTATTTTGGAACAAAAAATTATTTTTCTAACCTACTTACAATTTTTTACACCTAGGCGAGTTGTGACAGCATGTCACAACTCTCCTACTATTCTTAGTAATTGTAGCAAGGTTATGTTATTTGCTCTGTTGTGTAATATTGCGTAGTAAATTATTATTTTTTCGTTTTAGAATGCCAAATAAATACAAACGAAAGACTGATGGAGGTATGAGTAGTGCCGAAATTTATGAATTGGCCTTTGAAGAAGTCACATTTAGAGGTAAAAGTCTTAGAGATGCCGCATCTTACAATCTCAACTATATGTCATTGCAAAGATATATTAAGAAGAAAAAATCATATCAAGCTAATTCAACAAGCGAAGCTCCATCTGTAGGTTATACTAGCTCGACGGTTTTTACAAAAGAAGAAGAAAATATTCTATGTGAGTATTTGTTGACTTGTGCAGCGACTAATTATGGGTTTACAAAAAAAGAGACAAGAAGTTTAGCGTATTTATTATTAAAAAAATATAACCAAAAATCTTCACAGTCATGGGAAGAAACTAAGAAAGCAGGAGAAGTGTGACTTAAACTATTTATGCAACGACATCCCGATTTATCTTTAAGATTGCCACAAGCAGAGCTCGCGCCACGAGTTTTAATAAAACGAATGTGGCTGCTTTTTTTGATAATTACATGGGTGTCTTAGGCAAATATAAACTTAACGCAAAAGATATTTGGAATATCGATGAGACGGGAATAACTACTGTTCAGAAGCCTAATAGAATAATAGCGCGACGTGGAGAAAAACAGGACAGTGCAATGACATCGGCGGAAAGGGGAACCTTAGTCACATTGGCTTTGGCTGGAAACGCTGTAGGTAATTACATACCACCTATGTTTATATTTCCTTGAAAAAGTTTTCAAGAACATTTCATTCGTGATGGCCCTGTTGGTTCAGTAGGAACAGCTAACGGATCTGGATGGATGCAGGAGGATGATTTTCACTTCTTCTTTGAGCATTTCGAAAATCATGTTAGGCCTTCAAAAGATCAAAAAGTTCTGTTGCTCTTGGATAATCATTTATCCCACATGGCTTTAAAAAATATTGAGTTCTGCAGAGACAACGGCATAATTTTGCTTACCTTCCCTCCACATTGCACCCACAAGCTGCAACCAATGGATCGTGCTATCTTTGGGCCTCTAAAGAAAGTTATTTATTCAGCTTGTGACAATTGGATGCGCTTAAATACTGGGAAGGTTATGAGCATTTATGATATTCCATCTATAACTAAATCGAGATTTGACGTAGCGATCACTGCAAAAAATATCAGTGCTGGTTTTTCTGCAACAGGAATATGGCCTGTTAATACCAATATCTTTGGAGAAGGTGATTTTCTGCCTAGTCAAGTCACTGATCGTATTTTGCCCAATCCAAAAACGGAGCAATTGTCAAGTGTTCCACAAATCCCGGGAAACCCAGAAGGAAGAACTCCTAATCCCACAAGGACCGTTGCTCCAAGTCTCTCTACAGATCAAGACATGAAATCTTCCAGCAGTTCATGTATTATGAACGTCGAAGAGCCCGTTGCCTCCACGTCTACAGCCTGTAGTTCGCTTGCCACCACTTCCAACGTGTTTTCACCAGAGTCAATTAGGCCGCTGCCCAAAGCTCCACCAAGAAAAAAGAACCAACCGAATAGACGCAAGATCAAATCTGCTGTACTAACTGACACACTTACCAAAAATGAAATTGCTGCCATAGAAGCGAGTAAAAACATTAAAACTACAAAAAACGTGTTTTAAGCGAAAAAAAGAAGCCCAAAAAATTAAAGAAGACTAATAAAAAGAGTAAAGTTGGTGATGAAAAAGATGAAGCCGAAGAAGATACAGAAAATGATTGTTTTTGTTTGTGTTACCTTGAGATCTTTTCTAATAGCAAATCCAAAGAAAAGTGCGTTCAGTGCCTCGAATGCAAAGGTTGGGCTCACGAAGCTTGCACTGAGGGGGGGAGCTTCAATACGTCTGCCATAATTGTTTATCAAATTAAATTTTATCTTTATAACTAATTATTATAATATTTTAATACGTCCAAATATGCCAAATAATAATTATAGTGTTGTGTTCAAAAGAAATGAGTTATTTATTTATCGATAACATAATAGTATTATATTTTACTACCAAATAGTTAAAATACATGGGTGTCACAACTTACCTCGGTGTCTGTCACAACTTACCTCGGTATTAGGAGAGTTGTGACATGGGAAGTAGTCTCTATTTTTTTTAATTTTTCGAGAAACCTTAATAGTTTCATTAATTTTGATTACTATTTCTAAAAGAGTATGAATTAAGCTACATTAACTCATACAACTGATAGATTTAGAATGTTTCTTGACTGCGATATAATAATTAAAGTAATTAAAATTGTCACAACTCTCCTCGGTCTCCCCTAGGTTTGATTTAAAAGATGCCGTGAATTAAAAAACTTTATTTAAACTAAGACGTAGAACGTGCAACAACAAATAACATTAATTAAATATTCAATGAAGACACTGTACACACCATTGGCGTGCACGTATATTTGTATGAGACATCTGCTTCACGAGGTTTCCATTCAGGAAACGTCTAGAATATGCCAGAGTTTGGCCACCTGCGTTCCATATATTAAGTGTACAAAAAGTTTTCTAACCTAGTGTGCTGCTGTCATTTTTTGACATATTTACATATGTTCCTTACTTTATTCATTCTCACTAAATTGACATTTAACCTTGACATAAAAATTCTGCAGTACTATCAGCAATAGAAGAGATCCATTCACTATATTGCTTTTTTGGACTTTTTGAAAGTAGAATTCAACAATAAAAGATTTTTCTTCCATTGTAACATCAAATCAATAAAATGTTTTTTAAGGTTATGTTTGTTCACCTGTTCATCGATCACGTAAGGAACAAAAAATGACAGCAGCACACTAGATTAGAAAACATTTTGTACACACGATTTTAATCGCATCAGTTCGTTTTTTTCTATTTTACTGCATACATAAACAAATTATCACATTAATATTAAACGAAAAATAAAATTAATTTTAAACAAAATATAAATAAAAATTTTATTATCATTAGGTGCCTATATTTCTTTGGATCCCAACCGGGGCAAATAAACTTGAAAAAAATAACTCTTCGTCCACGTTGATTATTCATTATTCTCTCAAAAAATTTCAAAATGTCAAGGTTAAATTAAAAACTTTGACATAAAACTAGTATAAGTTCATAAATAAAAACCGATTAGAAACAATTTTTAACTGAAGACTTCAACTTTTTAAATTCGACACCTCGATTTTGTCTGCTTTTCTTGGCTAATGTCGAAGATGACATTCCTAAAAACGAGTTTTTTCAAGCAAATTTCGAATTTAAAAACAAAAAAGGTAAAATTTCAAAACTGAAGTCGAGTCTTTAAAACTCGAAATTTCCATATTTTCTTAATAAATATCTAGGTTTTGAGTGAAATCCAAATTTTTAAAATAATGCACAAATAAATTTTAGAATTTGTTTTAGAAATCTCGAGACGTCTCTCTTTTTCCAATTTTTAGTTTTGAAAAAAAATCTGAAGAAAAATCAAAAATTTTGAATATCAAAATTTTTGAAAGAAGCCTAATTTTTGGGAAGTCTAAATATTAAAAAAAATATTCATTGGAAAAGTTGAAATCATTCAAAAATGATCAAAATTTTGAAACATTAAAATTTTGGAAAAACTATAATTTTCAAAAAAGTAAGGACTTTTTAAAAACTCAAAAATTTGAAAAACACGAAGTCTAAAAAGGTCAAAATTTTCAACAAAAAAAAAGGCGAAATCTTAAAATGTCGAAATTTTTAAAAATATTTAAATTTTGGAGAAAATGAAATTTACGAAGAAAGATTGAAAAATTGAAGATAAAGCGAAATTTTTAAGGAGCTCCAAATGTAGTCGAAATTTTTAAAAATTTTTAAATTTTGGAGACAACGAAATTTAACGAAGAAAGATTGAAAAATTGAAGATAAAGCAAAATTATCAAAAAGCTCCAAATTTTCGAAAAAGAGAAAATTTAAAAGAATAAACGAAATTTTTGGCAAACTCAAATATTTTATAAAAGTCGAAAAAATAAAGCCGACATTTTTTTAAAAATTTGGAATTTTTAAATCAGTTGAAATACAAAATTTGTCCCTTCAACCCAAGAAGATTAAAAAAAACAACAGAGGTTGATCTAAAGCGTTTCGATAGCCAAGCTATTATCTTCAGAGAGATACATCTACAGAGAGATACTTTAATTTTTGAAGATAACCAAGGACCACTTCGTTTCACCAAAATTTTAAAACATTCTCAAAATTTTCCATCAAGCGCAGAAACTTCAAAAAATTTTGGAATTTTTAAAAATGTCAAAATTTTTTTAGAAGTTAATATTTACAAAAAAAAAGTTGAGATTTTTAAAAAACATGGATATTTTGGGAAAAAATTTGAAGAAATCGAAAATTTAACAATTTCGAGTATTCAAAAATTTAATCAAGTGGCGAATTTTTCGAAAAAAAATCAAATATTTAAACAAAGTTGAAATTTCAAATTTTAGCTTTAAATTCTCATATTAGCGTTGCCTTTTACAAAAAAAATGAACTTTTGAACTTAAACTGGAAAGTTACAGCAAAAAGTAGAAATTTCGGTAAACTAGATTTTAATTAAAAAAATTCTCGAACTTTGGAGATTAAAAACTTAAAGTTAAAATAATTTTTTAAGTACAAATTTTGAGAAAAGCAGGAAATTTATCAAAGTAATTTAAGTTTTAAAGTAGCATTTGCAAAAAAAGGGTCTACACCTCGAAGTTAAACTCAAAACGAAAGATGTTGAAATTTCGGAAAAAACGAAATTTCCGAAAATATAAATTTTAGAAATTAAGACAGAATTAAAAAAAAATTGGAATAAAAAAATAAAGAATAAAATTGAAATTCTTAACACAAATTAAAATTTTGAAATAGAATGAGAATTTTTTCAAAAAAATGTAATATTTTGAGAAAATCAAAAATTTTGAAGTTAGAATTTTCAAAAATAGCCGAAATTTTAAAACATTCTGTTAAAATTCTCCAAAAAGCTCATATAATCAAAAAACATGGATAGTTTGAAAAAGAATTGAAGAAATCGACAATTTCAAATATTCGAAAATTTGAAAAAGTGGGAAATTTTGGAAAAAATTCATATATTGAAAGAAAGTTTAGATTTCAAATTTTACCTTTAAATTTTTATATAAGCGTTGATTTAAATTAAACTTTTAAACCTAAACCGGAAAGTCTCAGAAAAAGGTAAAAGTCTCGTTAAACTTAAAATTTATTGAAAAAAATCCTCAAATTTTGGAGTTTAAAAAATTTGAGTTTAAATAGTTTGTTTTAAGTTCAAATTTTGAGAAAAACAGCAAATTTATCCACGAGATTCAAGTTTAAAAATGGAATATCCAAAAAATGGTGTACAGTTCGAATTCAAACTCGAAACGAAAGATGTTGAAATTTTGGAAAAGAAACAAAATTTTCGAAAAAGTCTAAATTTTAATAAAATACTTAAGACCGAATTTTCAAAATGAATTGAAATTAAAAAATCTAAAAATTAAATTGAAATTTTTAAAAAAGTTAAGATTTTCAAAAGATGATAGAAATTCTGAAAAAAAAATTTCAACACTCAAAAGAAATCGACGGTTTAAAAAATTTGAGTATTTTAAGAAATGAAAAACTGTTCAAAAAAATGCATTATTTAGAAAAAATCTTGATTAGTAGAATAAGGCCAAAGTCTTTTGTAAACATTTTGAAAAAAAAACGAAAAAAAAATTGAAAACTGTTTTGTCAAATTTTCAAAGAAAACAATTTTTTCCAAGAGATTCCATATTGAAAAAATCAAAATTATCAGAAAAGTTCAAATTTTCAAATATTGGCTAAATTTTAAAAAGTTGAAATTGTTGATTGTTTGGATGGTTAAAATTTTGAAAAAAGAACAAGAAAATTTTAATAGGAAATTTTCAAAAAGACTGAAAATTTTGAAATCTTTTCGAAATTTTCGAAAGAGTCATTAAAAATTGAAATACAAAAATTGTCCCCTGCAACCAAGAAAGATTAAAAAACACAACAAAGGTTCCTCTAACACGTTTCAACGGCTAAGCTATCATCTTCACAACCTTTGTTGTGTTTTTTAATTTTTCTTGGTTTCCGGGGACAATTTTTATTTTTCAATTTTTGAAGATAACCAAGGTTCCACCAAAATAGTCATTATTTTCGTGGAAAAGTCGATGTTTAAAAGATGTTTAAAAATAACAAAATTAAAAAAAAATTCGAATAGTCGAAAAATTCAAAATTTAGACATTGAAAAAGTTTCGCGATTTAAGACAACCGAAAAAAATCGAAATTCTGAAGAAACTCCTAATTTTCAAAACAAAATCTAGCGTGCAAAATTTCAAAATTTCAAAAGTAAAAATATTTAAAAATAAATGTTGCAACAAAATTATAATTTATAAAAATCGTCAAAATTTTTCAGAGAATTCTAAATTTAAAAAAAATAAAATTTTGAAAAGATTTGAAAGATACAAAAAGTCGAAATTTTTGAAAAAATCCAGCTTACAAGAAACTTCAACCAGCGAAAAGTTTGAAAATATAAAATTAAAGAGTTTCAAAAGAGCCTAAATTTTTGAAAAAAAAATCGAAAACTTGAAACGTCAATTTTTTTTAAAAAAAGTAACAATTTTGAATTTATTCTGAATTTCTAAAAAAGTAAAATTTTAAAAATAGTAAAACATTTTTTTGAATAAATCAAAATTTAAAAAAAAACGGAATTTTAATAAAAAAATAGTAAATTTCTCAGAAAGAGTCGAAATTCACAAAAAATTTTAAATTTCGATAAAAGAGGTTTAAATATTAAGTTTTGAAAATAATTCAAAAATACAAAAAGTCGAATTTTTTAAAAAAATCCGACTTACAAGAAACTTGACATTTTCGAAAAAGTGAGAATTTTCAAAGCGCGAAAAGTTTGAAAATAAAAAATTCAAGAGTTTCAAAAGAGCGTAAATATTCGAAAAAAGAATCGGAACCTGCAACGTCAAAATTTTTTAAAAAGAGCAAAAATTTTAAATTTATTCTGAATTTTGAAAAAAGTAAAATTTTAAAAATATTTAAATATTTTTTCGAATAAATCAAAATTTTCAAAAAACGGAAATTTTAATAAGAAAAATAGTAATTTTTTTAGAAAGAGTCCAAATATACAAAAAGTTTAATTTTCGATAAAAAAGGCTTTAACTGGAAAAAGTTAAAATTTTTAAAAAAAATTTCTAAAAACGTCGAAATTTTCAAAATATTCCAAATTGAAAAAAAATTATCAAAAATGAAATTTAAATTTTTAAAAAGTCAAAATTTTCATAGAAAGTTAACATTTTCAAAAAAAATGAGATTTTCAAAAAGCAGGGATATTTTAACAAACAATTTGATAAAAGGAACAGTTTTAAAATTTAGAAATTTTGACAAAGTGGTGAATTTTTCGAAAAAATTCAATTATTTGAACAAAATTTAAAAGTTCAAATTTCTGTTTTAAATTTATTGAAAAAATTCTCGAATTTTGAAGTTTAAAAAATTCAAGTTTAAATGGAATTTTTTCAAAAAAGTACAAATTTTGGGAAAAACAAAATTTATCGAAGTGATTCAAATTTTAAAATAGAATTTCCCAAATCAGGTCCATAGTTCAAATTTAAACACGAAACGAAAGATGTTGGAAAAAAATGAAATTTTCGAAAAAGTCTTAATTTTCGAAAATAAGACAGAATTTTCCAAAAAAGGTGAAATTAAAAAAACCAAAAAATTAACTTGGAATTTTCAAAAAAAAGTTAAAATTTTGAAAAAAATGAGAATTTTCAAAAAAGTTAAAATGTTGAAAAAAGTCGAAGATGGTGAATTGGTTTTCAAAAAGAGACGATATTTAGATAAGTATAGTGATTTTAAATAATGTAAACATTTTGATGGAAAGTTAAAATTCCAAAAAAGTTTAGATTTTCAAAATATATTCTTCTAATTTTAATCTTCTATATTTCAGTTTTTTTCCTATTCACGTTTTAAATAAATTTAAATATCATATTTCAAAAAATGTTTCAGAATATTGTCAACATTTATTAATAAAAATTTTTAAAAATGTTTCAGAATATTATCAACATTCATTAATAAAAATTTGAATATTTTCAAACCCAGACTAAAATAAAATTAATAAACATTTCAAAAAATAATCGAAATTATAAAAAAATTCAACATTTTGAATAAAGACAGTTGGACAGTGAAGACATTTTCAAATTAATTTGTAATTTTAAAAAATCTTGGAAACTAATGGAATACGATTTCAAAAATGTTTATTAATTTTAGTTAACATTTCTGGGACCCACTTTGGAAATATTTAAATTTCAAAAATGGTCGATTTTTAAAAAATTTCGAGTTTTAAGAAAATTGAAATATTTTGAAGTTTTCATATTGAAGAAAAATCAAAATTATCAGAAAAGTTCCAATTTTCAAGAATAGTCCATTTTTTTTGAAAATTGAAAAAAACAAAATTTTGATAAAGTAGAACACTTTTTAAAAAGTTAAAACTTTTGATTAAAAATTAAAAATAAAAAATGAAAATTTTGAATCATTTTCGAAATTTTCAAAAAATTCAAGATTTTCAAAAAAGGGTCGTTATTTTCAATTTTTTTAAATAACAAAATTTTCAGAAGAATTTAAAAAATAATAAAAATTTCGAAAATTGAAAAAATTTCGTGATTTAAAAAAATCGAAATTTACAAAAAAATTCGAAATTTTGAAGCAACTCCAAATTATCAAGAAAAAAATCTAGTGTGCAAAACGTCAAAAATTTGAAAAGTAATAAAAATTTTAGGAAATAATTTGAAATTTCAAAAAAAGTGAATTTTTGATGTGTTCAAAAGTTCAAAAAATCGAAATTTTAGGAAAAATCCAGCTTAAAAAAACTTAAAATTTTCAAAAAAGTGAGAATTATCAAACAACTGAAAAACGTCAAAATTTTGAATCAATCAAAATCAAATTTTTCGAAAAAAAATCCTCATTCAAAAAAATGTTGAAATTTTCAAAAATATTAAATTTCAAAAAAAAGAAATTTTGATGTGTTCAAAAGTTCAAAAATTCGAAATTTTGGGAAAAATCTAGCTTACAAAAAACTTGAAATTTTTGAAAAAGTGAAAACTTTCAAACGGAAAGTTTGAAAATATAAAATTCAAGATCTTCAAAAAAGCCTTAATTTCCGAAAAAACACTCGACAGCTTGAAAAATTAAAATATTCACAAAAAAGTAAAAATTTTGAATTTAGTCTATATTTTGAAATAAGTGATATTTTACAAATATTAGTCGAACATTTTATTAAATCAGTAAAAATTTTCAGAAAAAAACTGAAATTAAAAAAAAGTAAATTTTTTAAAAAGAGTCGAAATTCACAAAAAGTTTAACTTTCGATAAAACGGATTTAAATTGGATAAAGTTGGAATGTTCAAAAAAAATTTAAAAAATGTCGAAATTTTCAAAATCTGTCAAATTTTGTTAAAATCGAACTTTTTCATAAAAAAATATATATCACTAAAAAGTTGAAAATTTAAAGAATCGTAAAATTTTCGAAAATATTCGAAACTTAGAAAAGTGAAATCTTTAAAAAAAGTGGGAAGTTTGTGAGGTTACGAAGCTTATGACTTGTCTTTCCCCTTGTCACATCATTAACCTCCTTCCTCCCTGTTAATCTGTGACGTAATTTATGGATGGCCCCAAAAGATCGAAATTTGAAAAGTGTAAACTCAGAATTTTAAGAAAACATTTAAACTTCGATATAAAACGCCGAACATTCCAAAAATAGAAAAAAAAGAACATTTGAAAAAAAAATGGAAATTTGTAGATTTTCGAATTTAAACTCAAAATTTCGAAAAAGGATTAAGTTATAAAACGAAATCAAAATACTTGGAAAGTCAAAATTTTGGGTTTCAAATCTATCCTAATAATTCAAAAATATGAAATATTTTGAAAATATTTTAGATGTTTTTGTTTTTAATATAATGTCGTAATACAATTTTGGCTCACGAAAAAGTTATGGCGTGAAAGAAATTGTTCATGTAAATCCACCCCTAACGGTGGACAATGGATTGTCAGGATAATGATACACCAGCTGAAACGCGAGCGAAATTTACAGAAAAGTCGCCTCGAAAGAAGCAAGGCATGAATAAATAAAAAGTGCTGCGGCATTTAAGGGGTAATTAGAGGCAGGCGTGCCAATCCTTCTAACGGGGCATCCAACCCCGGCTCTCGGCGCATGGCCCGTCATAAGTCAACTCATTAACTATTCATTCCAACCGATGTGTAATCATCATTAGGGACCAAACTGAACCGACAATAAAGCGAAATGTTTATGTAACGCAGGTGATGAATTTCCCAGCGATATTTCACCCTTATGGGGGCGATATGATTTGTAATTTGACTCCTTGATGTGCGCGCCAGATATCGACCATCTATGGTACCATTTCGAAACGAGCTACACAGATCACTTTAACATTAAAAGATGGTAAGCTGAAATTAGCAGTAGCAGCCATTACTGCTAATTTCAGGTTCATACTGAAATGGAGACGATTAAAATTCATTTTGAATTCTATTTGTTTTAAGAATGAATCAGACTTTTAAGAATTGATGTCAAGTGCGATCAACACTTTCAGGGGTCTAGTTAAATAAATAAAAGGGGCGATAATTTATTTACTTCATATTGAGATTCGCAAGCGCCTGTTATTAGGGAGCATTCAAGCTTTACGTAAGCTTAATTTCTTTTTTTTAAAGTAGGATCCACTCACAAAAGTGTGTTATTTTTATTTATTTATTTTATTTCAGTTTAATCTACTCGCAAAGGGTAACCCCATTATGCTTTCAAAGCACTGCGAGTAGCATGCGGAAACAAGGATAGATGGCGATGAACCGCCTTCTTAAACAAGGATAGGTTGTAATTTTTGGGGAAAATTCCTTTCGGTAACAAGTTCCATAACTTGGAAGTTTTATGAAAAAAGAGTCTCCGTAGACAGAAGTCCTCACTGCGTCAAGCTGGACCGTACATGAATTTGCTGTCTCCGACTGTCTAGCACGCCTCAAGAATCTTGCCTTGGAGGGGTCAATCCTATTAGTTCCTGCGAGCATCTTCCATGATAGTACTTGTAGAAAAGAGACAAGTCACCAACCATACGCCTCTGCTCTAGTGTTTCGAGAGAATCGGTCAGACTCTCGTCATCAATTAAGCCAATCGCTCTTCTTTGAATTGAGTCCAAGAGAGCTAGTGTGTTTTGGGGCTGAACTCCAAACATGAGAACAGTATTCTAATGTTGGCCTAACTTGAGCTATAGGGTTAATAGCTGAAGAGATGTGAAGTACTTTTTAGCTCTAAAAAGAAAGCCTAGCTTCTGAGAGGCGGATTTGGCAATGGCGCGCACATGATCGTCCCAAGAGAAGTTAGTGCTCGCATTCACTTCTAGGATAGATAGATTAGATCCCGTCGGAAGGATTTTACTGTCCATTAGTATGTTTGTTGCATTATCCCTTGATGTTTTCTTAGAGAAAACAGCGCCGTGAGTTTTTGAAGCGTTGAAGTCGACCAAATTGTTCTTACCCCATTCCAGAATAATCTCGAGATCCCAATTAATCATCTGTATCTGCTGTTCCCTTAGTCGATCTGAAGCAGCGATAGATAATGGTTTGTCGGAGAAAAAGATGACACAAGGTTACTATCATCTGCGTAGCTGTATATAGGATTGGAAGTTGAAGCTAAGAGATGTTTTACGTGTAACAGAAATAGAGTAGGAGACAGAACGGACCCCTGAGGCATCTCTGCGTTAATCGCAAATGTCTTGAATGAGATGCCATCGACGACGACCTGAAGAGATCTGTCAATAAGAAAATTGGCTATCAAATGACAGAGCCAAGGAGGAAGACCATAAGATGTTAGTTTGGCGAGAAGAGATCGGTACCAGACTCTGTCGAAAGCCTTTGAGATATCCAATGCCACAATCCTAGCCTCACTATGTTTTTCCTTAGCTGAGTTATAGATATGAGTAATATATGCCAGTAAATCGCCAGTGGAACGTTGTTGTCTAAAACCGTATTGCCTGTCGAAGATGATTTTATTTTCCTCCATATATTTGAGAATCTGGATGTTGATAACCTTTTCCATCACTTTAGATATAAAGGGTAACAAAGATATAGGGCGATAGTTGTTAGCCAGATTCCTTTTTCCCTTTTTAGGGACAGGTTCCACTCCAGCAAATTTCGAGATGTTAGGGAATACACCTTTGTTGTAAGAGAGTGTGAACAATTTGCTTAGGACAGGAGTCAACTCTGGGGCGCACTTCTTAAGAACAATAGAGGGAATACCATCAAGGTCAGAAGCTTTCGAGGTGTCGAGCTCAATTGTGCGTTGTCTGAAAACAACTTCATTCATCGAAGTGCCAACCGCGGGAAGAATAGGGGGTGCTGCGTTTCGAGAACTAAGATTGGAATTTTCAGCAAACATTAAGGCTAACATGTCAGCCTTTTCCTTGGAGGTAGTAGCAATATTGCTATTTTCATCGAGTAAAGGTGGAAAATTTGAAGATGTAAAATTATTTCCAATCGATTTTGCAAATCCCCAAAAGGACCTGGAACCGTTTGGACAGTTGATAAGCCTCTGGCGCATTTTATGATCGAAACTCTCGTCAATAAACTGTTTACAAGAATTTCGTGCATCTACAAATATGGTCCGAGTCTCGAGTGAGGGATTATTTCGCCAACGACGATATGCGCGATTTTTGTAGGAGGTAGCCTGAGCACATTTGTTACTGAACCAAGATTTACTGGAGGCAGACTTCTTTTGAGAGTGGGAAATTGAGCATTCCGTACCAATCAGGATAGTTTCCGTGATGGATTCGGCGACTAAGGAAGGGTTGTCCGAGTTAAAGTAGACTTCCTGCCATGGGAAAGATACAAAGAAGTCTCTTAATTCTTCCCAGTTTGCAGAGTTAGTGGCAAACCCTACGGAACTGCGTCTGGGAAAGAGGTGGTTTATGAAACGAGCGAGAGGCTGCTACAAGCTTGTGATCCGAATTTTCAAGCGGTGATGTCACAGAGATTTCATACGAATTTGGTGAATTTGCAAGGAAAAGTTCGAGTAGATTAGGTTGATGGGTATCTACATCAGGAATTCTTGTGGGTTCCTCAACTAATTGCGATAGTCCACAAGTGATAGCGAAAGCCTCTGCCACCCTTCCCGCGTCGACAGTTCGGGAAAAAAACCTTAACCAGGGGTTGTTGTGTACGTTGAAGTCACCGAGAAAGACAACCTCAGCTTTTGGATAATTCGTCTGTAGATGATCAAAGGTTACGGAGAAATCAGAGAAAAGCTGTCTGTATGACGGGCCGTTTGGAGACAAATAAAGTGAACAAATGAATATTACTTCGTTTTTGGAGCAGATTTTCAGCCAAATCGCATCATGATCAGCAGATTCTAGTGCTTCTTCTGGTTGACAGAACAGATCGCTTTGCGTAAAAGTAAAAATTCCCCTCTTGTGTCGAAATTTTGTGTGCAAGTCGTAGTTAGGGCAAAGCAAATGGACTGAATTGATGGATGGGGAGACTTGGGTTTCTGTCAGAGACAGCACATGTGGTCTTTCATTTTGAAGGTGTTGATGAACCGACGTTAGACTCCGAATGTTGCAGAATTGAATTTTGAATAAATTGTTTGAAAGAAACTTGGCCCGGGATACATTAAAATGTTTCTTCGATTTTGGATTTCCTTGTACACCCTCCACCCGGACATCCGAACGGGAGGGTAGTTTACGTCCGGAATTTTTTGCACGAAGAGAATCCATCATCTTTGTTTTTAAAAATTAGAAGAAAAAATCAGAGAAGATGAAAAAAGGAAATAAGGAAAAGGACAGGATGAGGAAAGAAGAATAGCAGAAACTGACTTACGTGTCAGAGACGGAAACATGATATAAGCATCATTTTACCGCCTCCTAGTGATACGTGGGGTGGTACTACCTCGGATGACTGAAAGTTCCAGTCTACCTCTTTGTTATGCCTTTGAAGCATAGCGAGTAGGATGCGGAAATAAAAATACATAGCGATGAACCGCCATGGATGTAGGCAGAACTTCGTTCAGGAGGTGGGGCGAAATATTTATTTTGAAAGGTTGTTGCTAAAAAAAAGAAAACCGAAAAACTTTCCGTCTGAGTATATGTATATTTTTATTTAACTATACACGAACTGGTCGATCAAATTTCCAGATTTAAAAAATTGGTCCAAGGGCGGTCTTTGGGGGTGGCGAGCAGGGCAACCGCCCGGGGCCTTTCCTATGTAGGTGGCCTTGGGCACTTGCGCAATAGTACGAATCCTAATGTTCATTTGAATTTCGCTCCTTAGGCTGCGTATTATAAAACTCGATTCGCTGCTCTCTTGCTTGGTAGTTATCGCGCTGATATCTGTCTCATTCGCTCCAATGAATGTTTCTTTCCTTCTCTTTTACATTGACCAAATTTTGTAGCAGTGCCACAAGTGCTGCCAACTGCAAGGGCTGAACCAAACCTGATAGTACTCCATTTTCTTCGAGTTTACGATTCGGGGAATTCACGTGTTTCATTTCACCTGTCAACGTCGTCGGGTTATGCTTTTATATTAGAGCAGCCGTCATCATTTCTAAATCCCTGATTCTTTTAAGACATTAAAGCACCTTAATTTATCACGATCAATAATTTGTTATCTTTGTGTTTTTTTATTTTTTCTTAATTTCCAGTAAACAATTTTAAATTAAACTTATTTATTAACTTTGTATTTCTCATCAAGCATCATCATTAAAACTTATAGGCGTAGGCAGGATTTCGTTCAGGGAAGAGCAAGAATTATTTTTAAAAATTAATAAAAAAAAAGAAAACCGAAAAACCTTCCAGTTGAGTATATGTATATTTTCATTTAACTACATTTACTGAGGAGTTGAATTTTTAGATTAACTTTGAAATTTGGAAACATAGCCGAATTTTGTGAAAACCCTCAAAAAATTAAATCTAAAATAAAAACCGAACCTTTCGGAAAACTTCGAAAACTATCGAACTTTCGAAAAATTCAAAAAATAAGGATTTTTGAAAAATATCGTCGAAATGTCGAGAAAAAGGTTGAAATCCCTCGAAGAACAGTGAACATTTTCAAGAGAAAGTTTAATTTTGGAAGACGAATTTCGAGAAGAAAATGAATTTTAAGAAAAATTTTAGAAAACCTTACTTAAAATAAAATCTTAACCTTTCGAAAAATTTTGAAAATTCGAAAAAATTATAATTTTAAAAGTGGAGTTTTGTGAAAAAAAGACGTAATTTTCAGAAGAAGTTGGAACTTTGAGAAAATTTGTCACTTTAAGTGAAGATTTCCAGAAGCATAAACATCCCTATTTGAAGTACGAGTAAAAATTTCCAAAATAGGAATAGGACAAAAAAATGAAAGTTCAATTTTTAGAGAAAAAAGTAGAATAAAGTCGTAATTTCGGCGACGAATTTAAAAAAAAAAACCTTATTTTGGGAAAGGATTTTTTAGAACACCAAAGCAAACCTTTCGGAAGAACTCGAAAAATGGTGAAAATTCAAAAAATGCCAAAATATTTTCAAAAGTCAAATATTGTGAAAATATTCGCTATTTCCAAAAACACTTTTCTCGAAGTTTTAACTTTTTTATTCTAATCTTGACCTAATATTTAAATTTCTAAACAGAAATTCAATATACAAGAAATCTTTTTCTCGAGATTAAAAAATGTTTACTCAACATTTTTAATTTTTGATAATATGCCGATCTACTTTAGAGAAACAGACAAATTTCGAGAAAACTGAAATTTAAAGGAAAACCCAATTTCGAGGAGAAAGTCCAGAAAGTTCCAGAGACTCTCTGGAGTCAAATTCAAAAGTCAGAATTTAAAAAACAAATATTCAAATAGTGACGGAATTTTGATAGAAGAAATGAGATCCGAAAGAAGACTCCAAAAAGGAGAATTTTAAGAATAAAGTCGAAATTTCAAAAAAGACGAATTTAAACGAATTTTAAGAGAAAAATTCAAAATTTTTAGCAAAATTGAATGTCGATATTTGATATAAAAATATCAAAAAAAGGTAAATATTAAGAAACCTGTCAAAATTTCTAAAAAATCAAATCCAAAAAGATCAAAAACTTTAGAAAACCTGATTTTGATAAAAATAAAGAAATTAAAAATAACGAAATCTCTGAAAAACAGTCGACATTTCTAGAAAAACTACCAAATTAAGCATCAGAGATCAAAATTTTCCAGAAAAAATTCAAACTGTAAGAAAAAGTACAATAGAGAATAGCCGTATATGAAAAGAACGAATTAAAAAAAAAATCTAAATTTTAAGAAAGATACGAATTTCCAGAAAAAATATTCATATTTCCGGGAAATACAGAACATACATAACGTCACAGAACATACGGACATATTTAAGATAATATTCATTACATTATAACTTCAGTTCACATAAGCATTTTGGTGTCATTTTCATTTCCTTTGGCGTCAAAAATGCACACATTTACTTTTCGTTCATCTCCCTAAGGTGTAAGTACACCCAAGTGCTAGAGTTCTGAACTAAACACTGCGGCTTATGATTATAGAAGGTTTTACCCTTTTATCACATCTGCAGTTAAACAAATACGCGATACGTAGTTCGCTACCAGAAAATGCCAATTCTGCTGGCGAAATAGGTATCGTGTAATTATTTGTTTAATTGCCGATGCGGTAAAGAGGTAAATCCTTCTATGGTCTTACACCTAAGTGATTGAGTATTTAAAAATATTTCTTTATTTCATCCACATACCGTCTCTTTTCATGTTGACTTGAAGGCATTTCTTGAATCGACAAGCCTGACATTGATTTCTGCGGGTGACGTCGACGATACATTTTCCATTTTCCTTGCACACGTATTCCAAGTTTCTGGAATGTTTCCACTTATACACTTGGTCATATTTGCGAGGCGATCTCTTACCGTCTTATGCTTCTTTTGAAGAAACCTCTGCATCCATCGCAGCTTGCCACTCCGTAGTGTTTCCCCGAAGCTTTATCGCCGCAAACTTTGCACAAGTTTTCGTTTTTGCCATTAGAGAGTGGCTCCTCCATCTAGAAACTAAAGTTTACAACTGTCAATAGATTCGAAAATGGAAAGTTAAAGAAAATTTTTGTTACTTTAAGGTATAAGCTTAATTTGTTTTTTAGTTGTTGACTGGCCCAGTGCAGTTTGTAGGGCCGATGCCCTTTATTTAATGTCCGTTAATTGCTGTGTGAAACTACATTTGGACATTTATTGGATATTGATTTTAAATGGATATATTTATTTTAAGCAAAAAAAAATATTGTCCTTATATAAAAGAAAATCATGAAATGTCTTAGGAAGAATTAAAAATTGGAAAAAATTAGAATTATTTTAATGCGAAATACTACTACACATTTAGAGGCCCAAAAAAAATAAATAAATAAACAACAAACTTCAAAACACAAGAGCACGATGGAGCATGTAGGAGCGAAACAAGATAAAAATTATTGATAACCAGACGATAATAGCTGTTTCAAAGACGAGTGTGATGTTTGTCGAATGTCAAAAGCACTCATTTGGGCCTTTGCTTTTGAAAAGATTTTTCATTTAACAAAGCGCCTTTAACCTTACACCAACACCAGCGAAGTGTATCCGCAAATAAAAGTGTACACATTAGCACGCAATGCTGTTTGAACAGGCATCATGCAGTGTCACCTCCAGCCTCACTTCAAACTATTTGTCGAGATGTAAACGATCGATTTCAGCACATACTATAAGTATTTTGCCTGCTTTTATTAATAAAAATAATTATTCTTAACATAATAAAATGAAGGCATAGGCGTACCTAGACTAGGATAGGATGTGGCACTTGCCTCCCCCCGTGACTTCCGAAGCCACCGAAACTTTAGATTCAATTAAAATTTTCATTTTTTCCCCAACTTTTCTTGAAATTTCGACCTTTTTTGATAATTCCAATTTTTTCACATTTCGTGATTTTTCACAAAATTTACCTTTTTAATTTATGGCAAATTTTGAGTTTCTCTAAAAAGTTTCGAATTTTTATTAAATTTCAAATTATTTTCTCTAAATTTTAATTTTTTTGAAATTTCGATGTTTTTCTCGAAATTTTGAGTTTTTTCTGGATACGAGGTGGTTCAAAAAGTAAGGTGACTATTTTTATGAAAAAATATTTATTTATTCATCAACATTTATACTGTCCCCTTTAAAGTAAACCCCCTCAGATACAATGCTCTTGTGCCAACACTTATTCCAATCTTAAAGCACTTTTCATAGGCACTTTTTGATATAGCCTTGAGCTCCTCTCGCGATGCAGTTTTTATTTCATCAAGCGTTGCAAATTTCCATCCTTTCATGAATTTTCTAAGTTTTGGGAACAAGGGGCCAAATCCTGTGAATATGGTGGCTGAGGCATGATTGTCGTGTGAGTTTTGGCCAAAAAACCTCTCACAAGCAACGATGAATGAGCAGGTGCATTATCGTGATGAAAAGCCATGAATTATTTTTTCACAAATCCGGATGTTTTTTTTTCACATTGCTTCTCGCAAACGGCGCATAACTTCAAGATAATACTCTTTATTGACCGTACGACTTTGCGATAAAAACTCCGCCATGATAGTCGAAAAAAACAGTGAGAAAAACTTTTACATTTGATCGGACTTGGCGTGCTTTTTCCTGTCGTAGCTCTCTTGGGTGCTCCCATTGGGACGATTGGGCTTTGGTTTCGACGTCATAGCCATATACTTATGATTCTTCACCAGTTAAGAGCCTTTTCAGCAAATTAGGATCATCACTAACGTTATTCAAGAGCTCCTGAGCGATGCTCATGCGACGGTTCTTCTGATCAAAATTTAGAACTTCGCTGACATACGCCTCATGCCCAAAACTTCCAAAAAATTGCATGATACGAGCCGACTGATATACCAACATCCTGAGCAACTTCTCTTATAATAATTCGACGATTTTCAAAAACAATTTTCTTCACAGCTTCGACGATATCTTCTGTTGTTGATGAGCTGGGGCATCCAGAGCGAGGTTCGTCGTCAGCTTCTTTTCAGCCATCTTGGAAGAGTTTGTACCACTTGTAAACATTTTTTTTACTTAGAGCAGACTCACCGTACGCCATTGTCAATATTTCAAGTGTTTTAGAACACTTGATTCCATTTTTCAAATAAAATTTGGTGCAAATTCTTTGCTCCATTTTTTATAATAACAGAAAATCACCGAGCACAACAAAATACATCTAACCTTTTTATCTGTCAAAAACAAAGGATGTGTGGTATGTACTTAAAACTTTGAATAGATGTTCGGACATGTGTACCCACAACAACAAAAAATCGATAATCGAATGTAGGTTGCTTGCAAAACTTGAAAAGTCACCTTACTTCTTGTACATACCTCGTATTCTTTTGCAATGTTTTTTAGAAATGTCGACAGATTTCTCAAAATTCGCTTTTTTTAAAAATGTTGACTTTGTTTTAAATCCAATTCTTTATGTTCCTATATATCTCAACTTTTTCGTTGAAGTTCGTCTTAATCCCAAAATTACGATTTTTCTTTTATAAACAACTATTTTTAAAGTTGGAGCATTTGCTAAAAATTTAAATTTCTGTGTGAAATTTACATTTGTTTTTTCTTGAGGTTTCATCTTTCTCCTCTACATTCGTCTTTTTGTCTAGATTTGCATTATCTTTTTCAAAATTCGTTTTTTTTTAAGTGAAAACTTCTTTAGACGCTTTCAGCGATTTTCAATAGGGGGTAAACTTGTGGTTTCGCGTGAGCATGACACGTTACCAACATGCCCTAATGTTAAAATTACATTCTACTGTTAACATTAGAGCATACTAAAGTGGCTTTTATTATCAATAAATATTAGATTCGTTTCCACACAATTCAAGCATCCAAACCACAAATATAAAACGGTAAGTCAGTTTGGCAGAATCTATTTTTAAATATTTCCAATTACAATACATATTTCCTAGTTTTAAGTTTTCACTTCTGTCGGCAGTCCCCAAGGTTCTTTATTTTATATTTAGTTTCGATTTTATTTGCAAAATTCGACCTTTTTTCGTAAAACTTAACATTCTCTGGAAAATTTTGAATCTTTCAATTTAGAAGGTTTACTTGAGATTTCAAATCGATTTCCCAAAATTTCGTCTATTTCTTCAAATTTCGTTAATTTTCTTAACGTTGGGATTTTCCCGAAAATGTCAACCCTCTAGAATCTAACTTTCCAAAAATTTTGCCTGTTTTCTTAAAGTTTGTTTTTTTCTCAAAATCTTGATATTCAAAAGTTGATATTTAATATTTCTGGAAGTTTAGACTTTTTGCTTGAAATAAGTCTTTTTATCGATAATTGACTTCTCCAGATTTCAACGTCTATCTTAAAAGTCGCCTTATTTTCAAAATTTCTATTTTTACCTCGCAATTTTTTATGTTTCTAAAATTCTAGACTTTTCCTCGAAATTGTCTTTTTCTTAAAATTTCTACTTTGTCCAAATTCGTTTTGTTCTCTAAATTCGCCTGAAACGTTAGTAAAAAAGCAAAAAAGTTGAGAAAAATAATTTGTATTTAGAAAAAAAAATTAGACTTCTTTACCGAAATTTAAATTTTATGTCAGCACCTAAATAAAAAGGTAATAATTTCGAAAAAAATATTTTTGGAGCATTGCAAATTTTTTTAAATTTGGGTTTTCCGAAAACTGCGACGTTTTTTCACAAAATTTTACAAGAACCTTTAAAAATTTAGACTTTTTTCCATTTTTCAACATTTTTAAGGTTTTTCCAAAAACCTATTTTAAATTTGATTTTCTGAAAATGCTAACTTTCTGGAAATTCATCTTCCGAAATTACGAATTTATTTTCAGAATTCTACCGTTTTCACTCTTTCTTTCCTTCTCTTGGAAATTTGAATAGTTTCTAGAAATTTGGATCATTTTCTTCAAATTTGGACGTGTGTTTTGAAATATATATTTTTTAATGTTTGGTTTTTTCTCATTTTTTTTTCTAATTTGACTTTTAAATTTTTACCTTGTTTCTCCAAATTCGCTTCATTTTGAAACAACGCGTACCTCAAAATTCGATGTTTTCTATTCTAAAAATGTCTACCTCCTCCAAATTTCTACTTTTTCTCAAAATTCGTTTATTTCTACAAAATTGGATCGAAATTTTAATAAAATATGATAAATTGTTTGCACATCAATTTTTTAAAATCCCCCCTGAATAAAATCCTGCCTACGCCTACGAATGAGTGTGATGATTCTTAGAGGAACCAGATCTACAATTTTTCCTACGAGCAGGGGTAACAATTTAATATTGGCTCCCCCTTAGTCCCTAACATATTTTTGACGAACTTACAACAATTTTGGGAATAATCGTTTATAAAAAAACGAATCTTGAAAAAAGAATTAAATTTTAAGAAGACGACTAATTTGAAGAAAAATATTCAAATTTCTAGAAATATAGAGGATTGGATTTTAAAATAAAACTCGAATTTTCGAAATAAGATGGTTTTTGAGAAAGATATTGAAATTTCGATATTTTTTTTAATTCGTTTTTATTCCTGAAATTTTGATTTTTTGCTTGAAATTTTGAAAAACAAACAACTTTTAAAAAAACAATCGAAACTTTAAGAAAAAAATTGAATTTTCAGAAAAAAAGCCACAATTTAATAAACACTCGAAATTCCCCGGAGTCAACTTTATTCAAGATTTTGGAAAAAGGACGAATTTTGAGAAAAATAAAATTTCTCGTATTTTCTTTTGACTGTTTGAATTACAGGCTACCCCGCCTCAAGTCAGAAAGGGTCCAATATTGAGATAAACGTCGAAACTTTCAGAAACGCTTTGGCATTTCCAGAAAGTTTTATTTCAGTTTTAAACAGTTACAATTCCAGGAAATCGTCTTTCGAAATTTTTGCCTTTTACCAAAATTTCCAGATAAATATTTTTAGTTTTTTATCAAATCACGGGGAAAAAATTATTCTTGATAAACAAGTCGAAATTTGCAAAAAATCAAAATTAAAGAAAAGTCGAAACGTTCTGGAAAAAAAACGAATTTCGATAAATAGTAAAATTTAGAAAAAAAAAGATGAAGTTTAAGATAGTGATTCGAAATTTTGACTAAGTCGGAATCATGAAATCGAATTTTGAAAATAAATTTAAAATTTCAAAAGAAATGAACAAATTTGGTAAAAAAAGACGATTTGTGAGAAATAAGTAGAAATTTCGAGAAAATGTCACTATCTCAAGAAAAGGACAAACTTTGCAGAAAAAATGAAATTTTTTTAGAAAAAGTCTCCTCAGCTGAATATAAATTTTCGTGTAATTCCATGAGCCAGGGGACAAGCTCTCTATCTTGCCCTATTCTAGCTACGATTATAATCTACCATCGAAATTTTGTTACTAAAGTTAAAATTTACCAAGGTAGCTCGACATTTTGGGAATTTTTGTTATATAAATTTGAACCTTTCTCACAATTCCTAGATAAATCTTTTCAATTTTGCATTTTTCCGAAAATTTTGATTTTAAAGAGTAATTTTGCTTTGTAATTTAAATTATCCTAAACTTTCAATCTTTTTGTCAACTTTTTTTGTAAAAACCAATTTTTGTAATAAATTTTGCTATAACGAAAGAGTAAATTTCAAATAAATTCCCAGAGTTATTTTGATTTTTTTTAAATTGTAAATTTAAAGAAGAAATTTTAAGACAATTAAAACCTGAAAGGAATAACTCTTTTTATTAGATATTAGAGCAGCTTTTCTCAAACTTTTTTGCCCTGGTCCGATTATTTGCATGCTTTCCCTTCGTCGTCCATTAAAATTTTTTTAACTATCGCTTAAAATTTCGTTTTTCTCCTCAAAATTTCAACCACATTTTAAAGTTAGAAGTCAACATTTCGTCTTTTTTTTATTTTCTTTTACCAAAATTTTGTCTTTGATCTCGAAATTTTGCCTCCAAATCCCTAGTTGATATATCAAAATTCCACCTTTTTCTTTTTAATCTTTAAACTTTTATCTCCATGCTGAGTTTTTATTAAAATTTCAGTACTTTCTAAACCTGTCTCCAGTATATTTAATTCTTTATATTCTTCTAAAAAGTCGACGTTAAAATAAAAGTTTTTCTTAAGATTTCGGTTGAAACCTTGCTATTTTAAATTTCAAAGTCTAAATTTCAATAAAAAATGTCAGGGACAGCCTGTGCTGTGTCCAGCTTGACACAGTGAGGGCTTCTGTCTAGGGAGGCTCTTTTTTCTCTAGAAGTTCCAAGCTATGGAAGTCGTTACCGAACGGAATTTTCCCCAAACATTACAACCTATCCTTGCTTAAGAAGGCGATTCATCGCCATCTATTTTTGTTTCCGCATCCTACTGGCGGTGCTTTGAAAGCATAATAAGGTTATCTTTTGCGAGTGGATAACATAAAAAAAAATATTCTGTTATAGCTTAAAGCCAAAATTTTGAAAATAGGGAAAATTTTTTTTAAAAAGATAAGTGAAATAATAAATCTTTTTAAAAAATTTCCAATTGAAATTTCCAATGTTTGATGTTTAATCCCAAATTTTGATTTTTTTTACTTCGACGACTTTTTTTCTAAAGAATTAGACTTCAGAAATCTTAAGGTTTTCTTTCAGTTTTTTTGTTATTGAAAGTTAAAATGTTATTTGCTTTTTATGGTTTTCCAACGTAAACGTTTAATTTTTTCGAAGCTTCTGGTATGAACTCAAACTCAAACGCTAAAATTTTTCTCAACATCAAAATTGATTGATGATTTTTTACAAAGTTTTAGTGATTTTTTTTTAAACCTAAGATAACGATTTTTAAAAAAATGAACCTTTTCCTGAGATTTAGAAATCAGAATGTAAGACTGGGTTTGTTCCGAAGGCCTTTTTTCACCATTTCTCTAAAAGTTTTCATTTTAATTATAAAAGCGAATAAGTCGGCTTTCACTTAAAATGGAAATTTCAAAACATGGAATTTGACCTTTTTTTGTGAGTCCAATATTTCAATTCATGTCAATATATCTTGCATTTTCGTTTCAATTTTGAGAAAAACAGCAAAATTTGAAATTTAGAAAAAATTTATACCTTTTAAAGAAATTGACAATAAAAATAGATAAATATATATACTTTGAAATGCTGAAATGTTTAAAAAGTCAATATATTCAAAAAAAGTTGCAATTTGAGAAATTTTAAAATTTCGACAGAATCAAACTTTTCAAAAAAAGCTACATTTCCAAAAAATGGTTAATTGCATGTACAAAAAAGTCGAAATTAAAAAAATATTTTTTTAAGCCATCAGTTGCAAAAAGAAAATTTAGAAAAAGCCGAAATGTACAAAAAAAAGTCTGCCAAAATTTTCAAAAAATTGAAATTTCAATAAAAATTAGAATCTAAAAACAAAATGAAAATTTAATGGACAAAGCTAGCTAAGGGTTTTGCCCTCATAAAGCTGAAAAAAATTAAAAATAATGGAAACTTTTAAATGTCGACATTTCAAAAGGTCAAAGTTTTTAAGAAAGTCAAAATTTTCAAAAAAAGTCGTACTTCTCATAAAAATCTAATTCTTCAGAAAAACCCTAAAATAACGTTTGAAAGTCATCACTGCAAGAAAAAGTAAATTATTTTTAAAAAGTCCCCCTTTAAAAAAAGTTTAAATTTTCATTAAAAAGAATTTTACAAAGATTTCAAATGATACAAAAGAGTCAAAAATTTAAAACAAAGTACAAAATTTAAAAATCAACTCGATTTTGTTTAAAAATAAAGCAACTTCCGGGAAGATTTAAAATTTTGAGTTGAAATTTTCAAAATAAATAAAATATAATTTTCAAAAAAAGGCGAAATTTTGAGCAAGGTGGAAATTTTTAAAATAAGTCAAGAAATTGTGAAAAAGTAGAAATCTTGAATATTTATTTTAAATCCCCACAATAATCAAAATTTTGAGAAAAGGTCAACATTTTGATAAAAAATAAAAAAATTGAAATATGATGTAAAAATTTTGAAATTAAAAAAAATTTGGAATGTCGAAAAAAAATATGAAAATTTTCAATAAAAAACTCGAAACGCGTGGAAATTTTCTAATAAATCGGTTTATTTTAAATTTGACATTTCCAAAAAAACGGAATTCTTTAAAAAAGTTTATTTTTTTATAAAGTTAAAATCTAAAAAATATCGAGGTTTTTAGTCAGTCAGAATATTCAAAAAATGTAACGGTTTTGGAAAAGGCTGACATTTATAGTCGGTTAAAATTTCCAATAGACAAAATCAAAATACTCCAAAAAGTTGAAGGGTTCAGAAAAAGAAAAAAAAAATGAAATTTTCACACAATTTCAATTAACTAAAAAAGTCGACAATTTCAACAACAAAATTTAGAAAAAATGATTTTTTTAAACAAAGTTTAAAAGATATCGAAAAATTGAAAAAAAAAAATTACTTCACAGCTTGAAAACGCAGCCCGTTAACCAAATCATAAAATAGTAGTCAAGGTGTTAACATTTAAATTTCGAGAAGAACAAGTCTGAATTTTTAGGAGTATAAAAATGTTCTTAAAAAAATACGAAAAAATTTAAATTTATTAGCAATCATTTTTCAATAAAGCTAATTTTAGTTTTAAAATATGTTCTTGCTTTACAGGTTTACAAAAGGCGTTAAAAATTTTAACTCTTGTTTTCCTAAAATTTATGAGAATGAGATAATTCTGCGACCCAGTATTTTACTTTCTTGGCCGGTGGCCGGGTCGCGACTCACTATTTGGGAAACGCTGATCTACAGAATATCTCATAGTTTAAAAAATATATATACATCCTTCCCTTGCCTTAAAATAAATGACTTTTTCTAAAATAAATGACTTTTTCTAAAATTGTGTAAAATTAACTCGAATTATTTCTAATGAATTTCGAGTTTTTTGTTGGTTTAAACCCAAGCTCTCTGCTAACTGCTTCAATGACTTCAATTCCAGCATACGAAGTCCTTCGTGAATCTACTCAATTTTAAAGTTTCTTTCGTATGTGTTATATTAAAATTATTCTATGAATCGCTCATGGTAAAATAATAGCGACAGCAGATGTTTGGAGATGAAATTCAAATAAGTATGAGTTGCTTTTTTTCACCCTCTAGATCAAGGTATTACAAATTCAAATTTCCAACCGATAATGACAAATTGATTCGTCTACGAAGTGACAACTTTAAAAAATGAACGTGGTTAGATACTGGAAAGATTTCACGCCGGAAAACAATCAGTTTGCATTCAACACTTTTTAAAAATGCATCATGAACACTCGAACAACTCCACACAGTTAAACATAATTGACGCAACTTTATTGTCTCAATTTCAGCCTAAATTAGACAAATCTGTTTGATTTTGGCAGCACCTGTGCGGTTTAAGCACCCCTACTGACTCTATCTAATTATGTAGGAAAAAGGTACAAATTACGCAATATGTTACAAATTTAAACGGAGCCAGTCACCCTCGAAAATACCACATGTGGAGGAGAGACAGGTAGTCGACAGTGATTGTCCCCTCGATATCGGACAGTTGATAATGCGTGACGCAAGTCGCGAGGGTTCCACCGCTGTAACTTATAAGAATATAATGACGGGGTGTTATGTTTTGACTTTATCAGGTGTTTATTTACCCATAATTTGGCACGCACAAGATAAATCGTTCACAGATTTCAAAAAGGTTCAAAATCAAAATTTTAAATTTCGAATAAATTTGGAAAATTAATGATGGAGAAAAATATAATTTCAAGAATAGATCCAAATTTTCACTTGATTTCAGAATTTAATTTAAAAAATGTGGGAAATTGATAGAAATTGAAAGATGAAAAAAGATGAAAGATTGAAAGAATCAAGTTTCTAGAAAAAAATCGAATATTTGGGATGAAAGTTCACATTTCGAAAACAAAGTGGAAATCGAAAATAACGAATTTCGAATATACAGTGTGTCCCAAGGTAGAGTACTGGAAAGGGATTTTCTTTTTATTTGTGGATTTACAAAAAAAGTCATCCTTTATAAAAAATCTAACTCGATCTTAAATCACTGGAAATGGCATTTTTTTGTAATTCTAGAAAATGACCCGGAGTATACTACTGTTCTTTTTGGCAGTTATGCAAAAATGTTATTTAGAAATATTGTTTAGAATTACAAAAAAATCCTGAATTTGAATTTTTATAGTTAATGTTTAGAAAATTTTGTAAATAGAATGGCCCGATCTAAATAAACATGTACATTATTGCATTCCGTGTTTGGGTCTATTCTACTTGCATGACAATTGTCTTGTTTCTTCCACAAGTCACTAGGTACTTCATACCAGGTCTTAGAACCAATATTATTTTCGTTCCGGTTATCGGTTTTCGCCCCCGAAAAAAAATTATATAGGTTCAGTTCCGGTTATCTCTCCGACAAAAATAAGGGTTTTTTCCGGTTTTCGGTTTTTGGCTCAGCTCCGGGTGACTCATTTTTAATTTTTTATTTAAAAGAAAGAAAATATTTTGGGTAATCTCGAAACAAAAGTCCAAATTTTAAAAAAGGATATGAAATTTAGGTTGAAATTTCAAGTGCAAAGTCAATTTTTTTTAGAAAATGTACAAAATGCAAACTTGTACTCTAACTTTTAGAATAAATTAAAATTAAAAATTTCAGATTTCAAAGTTTTAAGTTAAACTATTTAGAAATAATGTTAACACTTTTTAAGTTTTAAAATAAAATTCGAATCTAATAAATGTTCAAACCTATTGGTCTGTGCATTATAGAATTAAAAATAAAATGTTTAGAAAAGTAATATATGAAGTGGAGTTAATATTTCTATAAAAAAAACCTCTACATCTGAATTTGAAGTAAAATTTTCAGCAAAAGAAAATAACAATTTTTAAATTTTACAAAGAATTCAAAATTAAAAAAAAGTATTAAGTTGCAAAATTCTGACTTATACTAACGATTTTAAGTTTCGAGAAGATACTCGAATAATCGAGTTGAAAGTCAAATTGTTATGATTAAAATGAAACCTTTGAAATTTTTTTTACATAAATTTTGACTTTTTTTCCAATTTTGATTTCTTTCTTAAAGGTGTGGTTAGTGTCTAAGGGTTTTGACCTAGGATTTTAGTTACAGTGAGTGAAATTAAATAAAAATATATGGAATGTTTATCTAATAGTATTTGTAAAAAAGCTTACCTATTACAAATTTGTGATCTTTATTAAAAATAATAATAATAATAATAACCCGAGTGTTTCACTCAAGGAGCTTAATCTTCCAGCAGTTTTAAGAAAAAAAGTTTATATCAACAAAGGTTCGGAACCGCTTTATTTTAAAGTTACAGGGTCTTAAAAATTAAGAAAAAATTTGGTTTTTCCTTAAATACTAGGAAACCACTCGAAATATTTTTTCAGATTTTGTTAGTTACTAACTAGGATTAAAGGCGCACTTTTTGCTCGAAAAATATTTCCTTTTTTTCTATCAGTGGCGTTCATGCTAATTTGTCTTTGAGTATTCTTAACAAAAAAACTGGTATGTCACTGCTTTTTTACAAATTAGGTACCAATTTCATAAACAATCTTTATTTCTTAGTAAAAATGCTTCCTTAAATTTTTTTTGTCTGACGACCGGTTTTCGGTTAAAACAATTATTTAACTTTTAAAACTATGTTTACTTATTTCGTAGAATGGGTTTATTAATTATTAAAAATAGTTATATCCCAAAAACATATAAATCTAACTTACATATTAATATAAATTTTCATAAACAAACACTAATGAACAAAGTTGCCTTAAAATAAGGAATTAAATTTGTAGAAAAGATTATAAAACGTCCATCGAAATGCAAAGAAATGCATTTTATTTTTTACTTAGAAACCATTGGTCGGATGAAAAGAGTTAAGGAGGACTTTTTACTAAATTTAAACAGTTTTACTGAAAGCCATATTTATTTTGAATAAGAAAACAGTGGCGCGATTTTTTTTAAATTAAAAGTATTCAAATATATGTTACCCAAAACCGTTCGTCACACAAAAGAAAGTTGAGGGGGCATTTTCACCAACAACTGAAGGATGTTTACGCAATTGATACTTGTTTAAAAAAAAAGTAGTGGCGTAACATTTTAATTTAGCTATTTTATACAATTTGGGTAAGATAGCCCAAACTGTTCCACTTCCTATGGTGGCAGTAAACATGGGGGCTAGTGAAGGACATGTGAAGCTGCAACTTAGGGTTTGGTAGCCCAAAGTAAATCGCCTCCTAAATTGAACCGCTTAATTTTTTCTATGTTCTTAAGTGTTTAAAAGAATAAAAGCTAACTGACTTCACTAGGTGTACCTTACCCAACCTTTTTACCAAGAAGTAAAGGTTGTTTATGGAATTGGTACTTAATTTGAAAAAAAAAAGCAGTGACGCACCATTTTTTTCGTTAACAACACTTGACGACATATTAGTACGGACGCCATTGATGGGAGAATAGCAAAATAATTTCCAGCAAAAGGTGCGTCTTTGTGCCTCAATAATGTCTAAAAAAATTTCGAGTGGTTTCATACTGTAACGCACTGTAAATAGATGAAATAGGATTTAGAATAGAATTATAGAATTTAGTAAATAAAAAAAGTTTCTAGAAGATTCTGATAAGGGGAAAGCGGCCGCGATAACGAAACAAACGGCAGATAAGCATTCCAGGAATTTCGGCATTCGATAAGCCTTATCTGCCGAAAATTCTGGAAGCCGGGGGCCAAAACTATAAAAAGGCGGTCAGCTTTCCCTCGAGTCAGTCAGTTCGAATCAGTGCAATTAGTGAGTTAGTAGAAGTGAGTTAATTGTCAATTGTGGTGATCCAAGTTGAGTTCAGTAATAAAGTGGGTATAATCTATCACGTGTATCAATTCGAACCGATAAAGCACGTAATATCTGGTGTCAGAAGCGGAATTATTCGTGAATTGTGCTTTATTACTCAAAAAAAAATTCTTGCCAGGTAATTGACTTTATCTCGGACGTCTTAAACTATTAAACAGTTATACGGGGCGCGTCAAGTAAAATCTTGAACAGTCTAAAACGCTTTATGGATACTAGATTAAAATCGGCCAAAATGGAACAACAATTGCAAGCGTTGTTAGCGATGTTTAAAGACAAAGAAGAAAAAGATCAGGAGAAAGAACGAAGACAACAAGAAAGAGAACAGGAAAAAAACAGGAGAAAGAACGAAGACGCCAAGAAAAAAAACGGAAAAGTTTGGTAGTGGCAGCCTGCGTAGATGAAAGGAATGTGCAGGCAACAGTGGACACAGGCTCCATGGTTACTTTAGCACGAAGGAACATTCTTCCATCACAACCGAAGATACTGTCGCAAAGAATGGTCCTCAGGACAGTTACGGGAGATACTGCGCCAATTATAGGAGAGGCAGACGTTATGATTGGTCTGGGAAGAGCTTGTCCTGACTACACCAAAGGACCCTCCAAAGGAGGTAAGACTGTTTGCCTGCGAAACAGCTGTGGTGCAGGGAAGCAGCGAGAAGACGGTTATGGCTGTGATGGAAGGAGATTTGGGCTGCTGCGTTGGATTAGTGGAACCGACTTATGACATTTCCAAGAATTTACTATTGGCGAGATCCGTGGTTAGAACATCCCAGAAGGTGCCTGTGAGAGTTGCCAACGTGTATCTAACAGCACGCTCAATCAAGAAGGGTAGTACTCTGGCAGTCTGTACCCCGGTAGCCTCTATAAGCTCCTTGGGTGACAATTGTGCGCCAGTGCAGGAAGCAAAGATTGGGCAAGTCAAGTTGGAAGTGGACTTGAAACACTTGTACAAGGAAGAAGTAGTTCTGGCTAGATGATTTCTAAAGAAAAACCAGGGCCTTTTTACCGATGGAGACCGAAATCTAGGAAGGACGGACGTAGTTCGACACAAAATCAACACCGGCGATGCAACACCTATTCGTCAACCCCGTAGATGATTACCGGTGGCCAAGCAAGAGAAAGTCGCGGGACTGGTTAAGAAGATAATGAAGGATGGAGTCATCGAGGAGTCCAATAGTCCACGGTCTTTCCCTGTAGTCTTGGTTACAAAGAAGGACGGGTCAACAAGATTCTGTGTCGACTATCGGAAATTAAACAACGTCACTAAAAAGGACAGCCACCCCTTGCCAAGAATTGATGACACCCTAACAACCTTGTCTGAGTCCACCTGGTTTTCAACTTTGGACTTGAAAAGTGGATATTGGCAAGTGAGCATAGACCCCGATGACAAAGAGAAGACGGCCTTTTCGCCAGGGAGTGGATTATATCAGTTCACGGTTATGCCTTTTGGACTATGTAACCCAACGGCTACTTTCGAACGTTTAATGGAACTGGTACTTCGAGGACTCACTTGGAAAACCTGCTTGGTCTACCTAGATGTCTTCATGGTGATGGGCAAGAGCTTTAAAGAACATTTGGAAAATCTTCAAGAAGTTTTCGACAGATTAAAGCAAGCCAACTTAAAGCTGAATCCAAAGAAGTGCTCTTTGCTCCAAAGGAAAGTAGAATTTTTGGGCCACACTGTATCAGCCGCAGGAGTTGAAACAAATATCAGCAAGACTCAAGCAATTCGTGATTGGCCAAGACCCAAAGACAAATATGAACTGAGAAGTTTCCTGGGGCTATGTACCTGTTACAGAAGATTTGTGAAAGGTCTCGCCAACATCGCTGCGCCGTTGCATCAACTAACGGAAGAAAGAAAGCCGTACGTCTGGACTCTCGACTGTGTTACCGCTTTCCGAAGACTGAAGTCCCCCTTGTGCGCAAGCCCTATCTTGGCTTATCCTCAGCGGGATGGGAAATCGTGTTGGACACTGATGTCAGCAACGTCGGCATTGGGGCTGTGCTGTCCCAAGTTCAAGGCGGTGAAGAAAGAGTTATCGAATATTACAGCAAGATCCTGGCAAAGCCAGAGAGGAACTATTGTACCACCAGGAAGGAACTTCTTGCGATAGTGAAGGCCGTGGAACACTTCCACAAGTACTTGTATGGGCAAGAATTCCTCATCAGGACAGATCATTCGGCTCTTTCTTGGTTACTTTGAATGAAAAACGCAGAGGGGCAAACAGCTAGATGGTTAGAAAGGCTTCAGCAGTATCACTTCAAGGTGCATCATCGACCAGGACGACAGCATAACAACGCTGACGCTTTGTCCAGAAGACCTTGTGGGGATTGCAAATACTGCAGACGAGTTGAGGACCATAAGGACATGGTAGATATAAGGATCACTTCTGTCCAGGCAGAAGACGAATGGACTGTTAAAGGTCTTTGGGAGCTACAGAAGAACGACGCTGATATCGGCCTCTTTTTGGAATGGAAAGAAGCTGGAGACAGACCGAAATGGCAAGAGGTTTCCG
This sequence comes from Dastarcus helophoroides, assembly GCA_028583605.1. Classification (NCBI taxonomy): domain Eukaryota; kingdom Metazoa; phylum Arthropoda; class Insecta; order Coleoptera; family Bothrideridae; genus Dastarcus; species Dastarcus helophoroides. The sequence goes on from CM053336.1 coordinate 21,024,366, forward strand.
ACAGAAGTCCAGCTCTTAAGAATTTGTGGGCCAAATGGAAATCCCTCCAGGTCGAGGACGGGGTGCTGAAGAGAGCATGGAAAAGCGCGGATGGAAAGCGTGTCAACTTGCCGTTGGTGGTGCCTCAGGAGAAGATTCCACAGGTCTTGTGGAAGGTGCACAACGGGATCTCTGGTGGACATCTAGGGATGAACAAGACCCTGGAGAAGGTTCGAAAACGGTTCTATTGGGTTAACTGCAGGGAGGACGTCGAGCGGTGGTGTCGGAAATGTGTCACCTGTGCTGCATCCAAGGGTCCTCGTACAAGAACAAAAGGGGCCCTGAAGCAATACAATGCGGGAGCTCCATTCGAAAGAATTGCAATCGATGTGGCAGGACCATTCCCAGCTTCAGACGATGGCAACAAGTACATCCTGGTGGCCATGGATTATTTCAGTAAATGGCATGAAGCTTATGCCATTGCGAACCAGGAAGCTACCACAGTCGCAAGGGTTCTTGTGGACAACTTCATCTGTCGATTTGGTGTTCCCTTGGAACTACATTCGGACCAAGGAAGGAACTTTGAATCGGGAGTTTTCCAAGAGGTGTGTCGTCTTCTTGGAATAAGGAAAACTCAAACAACACCTCTTCATCCACAGTCTGACGGAATGGTTGAGAGATTTAACAGGACCTTAGAGGAACATCTTTCGAAGGTCGTTTCCAAACATCAGACCGACTGGGACCGAAATCTACCACTGTTTCTGATGGCCTATCGCGCGGCAACTCATGAAACTACAAGTCAGACACCGGCAAAAGTGATCTTCGGGAGGGAACTGCGGCTTCCGTGTGACTTGGTGTTTGGATCACCAAGGGAGATCCCCAGGGAGACGATGGGTTTCGTAGACGACTTGAGGGAAGCGATATTGGAGACGCAATTTAAATATAAAATTTGTAAAAAAAATGTAAACATTTTGAAAAAAAAGTTAAATCTCTATCTTTGCAAAAAAAAATTGAAATAAAATCAGGCAAAATTTGTTTACGGTATTTTCCTCGAAATTCACTTTTGATTTATACTGTTGGGTACTTTTTTATTCAAATGAATAAATACAAATAAATAAATAAAAGTTTGTTTTTTAAAGCGAATTTTTTTCGACTTTTAGAAATTTAGAATTTTAAAAAAGTTTAGGTTCGCTTGAATATTTCGAACTTTTCTTGAAAATTCGTTTTAATCGTTTTTTCTTAAAAATTTCGACTTACTTTTTAAATTCCAAGTTTTACTGAAAATTCCTTTTTTTATTCAACATTTTTAAAATATCCAACATTCACATGTTTTAAAAATTTTTACATTTTTTAATTTTAAAGTTTTTTACAAAATTTTGACTTTTAAAAAAAGTTGAAAATTTTGGCTTTTTAAAATTTGGATTTTTTAAAACTTTGACCATCTTCAACCAGTTTTAAATATTCTAAATTTGAAATTTTCTGTTGTTTTCTTTAAATTACATGCAATTTGTTTCCAAATTTGAAAATTTTGGAATTTTACGAAATTATAAAATTCCTATTTTGATTTTTATTAATTCAACTTATTCAAAATTTCAACTGTTTCTTAATTCTTTTTGCAAATTTTCACCCTTTTGAAAATTTTGCCCTTTTTTAAAATGTTGTCTTTTTTCAAAGTTTGCATTAAAAAATACTTTTTTGATAACTTCGATTTCTGAAAAATGTTCAATTTACAAATTTAGATCCTTTTTGAATATATCGATTTTTATTAAATTTAGACACTTCTCGATACTCATTTCTGTTCAAATTTTCAAAACTGTCGAAACTTCCAAAAAAGCTTAAGAAAAAGTTAAAAATATTACTTTTAATTTTGATGTAGGTGGTTAAAATTTTCAATTATTTTTTGAAAATGAGAAATTTTATTTGACCAATGTTTTTTTACTAATTTTGCCTTTTTAAAAATGTTAACTTGTTTTAAAAATATCCATTCTCATGAAAACCTATCCATTTTTAAAATCTCGGCTTTTTTCAAAGTTTCCTGACTTTTGAAAGGTTCTAACTCCTTCGAAGATCTTGACAAATTTTATCTTTTAAAAATTCCGTCCATTTTTAAATACAAATTTGGACCTTTTTTGAAAATTTCGGCTTATTTTTGAAATGCTTTCAAACTTTTTACTTTATTCAAAGCTTCCACTTGTTTCCAAAATTTATTTCTTCAAATTTTAACTTTTTCCCAAAAATTTCGCTTCCTTTGACTATTTTTGTTATTGTCGTAATGTCCACTACTTTAAAAAATCTCGACTTTACGGAAAACTAAGACATTTTTTAAATTTCAACTATTTTAAAAATTTGTACTGCAAACTGCTTTATCCAAAAATTTTCACTTTTGCTTTAAATGTCCACTATTTTTCAAAAATCTTTTTTTTAAGTTTCGACATTAAAAAGTTAAACTTTTCTAAATTCCGATTTTTGTCATATCCAAAAATTTTGGCCTTTTCTTCAAAATATTTCTAGAAGCAAACCTTTTTGAAAATGTTGACTCTTTCACAGCTAGACATTTAGAAATTCATAATTTCTCGAAATTTCGACCTTTTTTCAATTTTGTCTTTTTTTGCCTAAAATTTTGACTCGACATTTTACGTTTTCCAAAATATTACAAATTCTTCTATTTAATTTTTCAAAATCATGAAATTCAGTTATTTACTTTTTTCTATATTTTGGTTATTAAACTTTAAATTGCGACTTTTTCTAGGGATTTTGATTTTTCAGTTTTGAAAATTCGTGTGCGTTTTCTTAAAAAATAGATTTTCCGTCAATATTTCGGAACTTCATTTAATCTCAAAATATATTTATTTGTTACATTTTAATATCAAAAATTCCTGAAAATTGAATATTTTTTCTTGATTTTGATTCTATTCCACACTAGTGGAAAACACCAAGGGATAAAAAAAAATCCAAATGTTTAGGTTATTTTCAACGGGCTGGAACTTGGTGAAAAATGATAATACAGAAAATCTAAAAAAAAGTAAATTTAAGTCCCGAGTGTCTAATTTTCCGATCTGAATTTCGAAATTATTTAACGTCAGCGGTTTTCAAGTAATCTTAAGGAAATTATCGACAAACAAATTTTTTGAAATTTTCTTTGATTTTTCTTAGTCTACGGACTTAAAAACTTATTTTTTTCTTGGCTTAAACACTATATGAACCAGATAGTTCATTTAGATTCAATTTATTTTTTAAAAGACCTTGATATAACCATTTCTCGCCGAGATGCCGGTCTTTGAATGGACAAGGATCATTTGCCTTTGATTATCGATATCTCGGGAACCAGTAATCGCACAAAAAGATGAAGGTAGGTTTTGAAAACTTAACAAAACCGCCTGCAAGGATTAGCCTATGGTTTTTCGATTCTTTTTTCATTTTTACATAAATTTAAAAAAGCATCAAAAAAGGGCTTTTGATGATTTCTTGGAAAATTAAGGGCGAAAAAAATATCGAGGAAACCACTAATGTTAACTGTGCCTGTGTTTGCGAGAAAAATGTGAAAAAAAGCTGAGAATTTTTTTTCATTTTGTTAAAAGATTTTAAGATTTTTAAAGCAAATAACGTCATTCTAGAATAAAACATAAAAACAGCTGGCTGGATTGAATTGCATCTTATAAGATTTTTCTGGGTATATTGAACTGTAAAAGGCACACTTAACATTAGTGGTTTCCTCGATATTTTCGGTTCAGAGCTTAATTTTTCGAAAAGACCACCTAAAGCCATTTTTTTGTTACTTTTTCAAATTCATGTAAAAAATGAAACATGTAGAGAATTTATTCAGTTTTTTGAAATTCACCTTCAACTTTCTGTGTAATTACTGGTTGCTATAGATAACACTGGTCAACATTGATTTTGTCACACGAACTATGATGGGTATTTATGTTTGGACTACCTACCCCCATCATGAAACCGTACTTTTTTTCCATCACCTTGAGTTTTCTTGTGACACGGAAATTTATTTTTGAAAATGTAGTCTTCCCAAATACTGTTCCTTTTTATTTAGGTCCATATATTATTTACATCTTAAAAATGTTTATCAAAAATAAAACATAATATCATGATTATAGTAATTCTTCATTTGAAGTCTTTTTCATTATTAAAATTTGGACACTTTTTATGTTAATGGGACACCAGGGATCAAAAAAATCACAATTAGGAAAAAGTTTACCTTCGACGTAGATCTTTAATTTGTAAAAAGAAAACTGTAAAGCATTTACACTTGTAAAGCTCTCTGGTATATTTATACCACCACCTCATATCAAATTAGGCTTACCAAAAAATTTCTGCAGGGGTTGGGTCCCAATAAAAATAGATATTTATATTTTAAAGAGAAATTCCCTAGAATGAGTGAAGTAGTAGTAGTAGTAGTAGTTGAACCTCAAATTAAGAAATGTAATAAAAGACTCGTTGTTTAAAGAAGAATTAAAAGTTTTGAAAAAATCAGCATGAAGATGCTTTAAATTTTTTGGTTTACCATAAGAGTGACGTCTAAAGATATTTGGTTAGAAAACTTTTATTGGCGTATAAAACTGGGTTGCAATATGAGGAGTAAAATTCATTTTTTAGACACACACATATCTTGACTTTATTCCTACGAATTAGGGGGCTCTGGGGGGCTCTAAGTGATAAGAACTGATAAAAGTTTCACGCGGAAATTTCAGTGATGGAAAAACGTTATCAAGGCAGATAAACCCAATGGTGTTGACTGACTACTACTGCTTGATCAAGAGGGACCAATTAAAAGCTAAATAATCTAGAAAAACAAAGATTACAAGTTCCTAATGTACATTTTTTTATTATATTTCTGGAGATCCATCATTTTTCAAACATTTAACAGACAGTTGTGGGTGATGAAAATTTCAAATCTTCTTATTTTAAATGACAACTGACACTATTAAAAAATACAAAAGAAGTTCATGTGACATGACAAAACTTCAATTTTGTTGATCAGTGTCTAGTTTTTGGATCTGAACGTTGATTATAATCAAAGACAAGATGTTGCTTTGCCTTTCAAAGATCGATAACTCAGCGAAAAATGGTTGCATCGAGATACTTAAAAAAAGAAATTAAAGACAAATAAACAAGCTCTCTGTCCATGTAGTGATTAAAAAAATTAATTCCATAATAGATTAAAAAAACAAAAAAAATTCAAAAATTTTTTTGTCGATGGTGTATTTTAAGATTACTTGAAAACTGCCGAAGCTAAGATATTCAAACTTTAGATCCAAAAACTAGATACTTTGAGCAACAATTTGGGTTTTTAGATTTTTGGTACTACAATTTTTCACTAAGTTACAGCCTGTTAAAAATAACCTAAAAAAATGGAATTTTCATCCTTCGAACTGAACCGAATTCAGGAAACAAGGATTCTAATGTACATATCAATAGGTTTGAAAATCTATTAGATTTAAAGTTTCAAATCTATTGGTCTGTGCATTAGAATCCTTGTCTTCTGGGAAACTTTTCCCTAGAGAGCAACCGCCTCGCTAGGTGACAGTGTTTCAACTGTTGGTAGTTCAGCTACCTATACACGCCCGGAGGGCTGCACGAATTTGTAGTCTAGGTTGCATTCTACTTGCATACGAAAACAGGAAACCGAAAAAAACCGTTATTTTTGTAGGAACGAAAACCGGAACAGAACCAAAAAAAATAACGGTTTATTTTGGTTTGTTGAATTTGTATGTTCTTAAAATAATTGTTACTTTACACTAAAGTTTGGTTCACAAATTCATGCAACTTTCATCTCAAAATTACAAGTTTACTTTAAAGAAAATTTTTTTGAAAGTTCAATTGGAAACTTTTCCACTCTTTCTAAGAAAATGTTGATTTTATTCTCAAAATTTCAAGCCAAATTGAATTTTAAGTTGTATAACTTGAATATCTTTTTTTAAAATTTTGGGCTCTTTTTTAAAATTTGGATCTTTTTCTCGAAATATTTCTCTTCTTTTCCTAAAATTTCGAGTTTAAAATAAAAATTTTATGTGCTATTGTAAATTGAGACCCAAGCAGTGGAGTCTTTTTCATTGAAGCCCAGTTTCCTGCCAATATTTTTGCAAATTCGGATTTTTTCGAAAATCCAAAATTTCTCTTCAGAACAAACACTAAAAATTTGTTTTTTTTTTCTCAAACTTGGATTTTTTCTTTTATAATCTAATACCCCTATTTTTTTAAATTATTAATAAAAATTTCGAGTTTTCTTGAATTTTTTCCTTCAAATGTCACTTTAATTTAAATATGCCAATTTTTTTCTCGAAATTTCTAATAATTTTTTTAGATGCTGACTTTATAAAACTTGCCAAAATTCCTGGATTTGGCTTTGTTTTCAAAATTTGCAATAAAATCTTGCTATTTCTAATTTTTTCTAGAAATTGAGAATTTCAGTCAAAATTTCAAGAGAAAAATACAACATTTATATTCCAGTTTAAAGCCGGGATCTTGAAATTGAAGTGAAAATTTTGAGGGTAAACTTGAAACGATGATCCAATTTTTATTTGGCTTTATTTACGCTATATTTGACTTTTTTCTTAAAATTTTGTCTTTAGTCTCTAAGCTGCGATTTTTTTTTCAGATTGGTTTGAATTTAGGCAGCTTTAAAATCAAAATTAAGTTGAGTCTTGAATTCGTTTTGAAGAATTCGTTTAAAATTTAAAAATTGGTAATTTGGAAAATTAAATTTTTTAGTAAAATTCAAAAAATTGTGGAAGCGAATTTTGAAGTTATCACAAAAACTCGACCTTTTGAAGAAAAAATGGAAATTTCGGAAAAAAACTTCAAATTTTGAATAAAGCTATATTTAACTTCGAAAAAAGTTCCAATTTTGATGATAAAAGGTAAAAATTTTCAAAAAAGATAAAAATGTAAATATTTCAAAAAGTTGCAATTTTGAAAAAAGTGAAAATTTTCGGAAAAAAGTCGAAATTATCAAAAAAAAGGAATTAAAACTTCGAGAAATAGTAAAAACTTTGAGCTAAAGTGGAAATTTTCAATAAAAGGTAAAGGTTTTTTAAAAAAAATTGTCAACATAATTATATGATAAAAAAATCAAAATTTTGAAAAAAATTGAAATTTTGGGAAAAAACTTTGTGTTGTTAAATTCTTTTACAAAAGTCAAAATTTTGAAAAAAGAGGAGGTGTTTCAAAGAAGTCAAAGTCCCAAAAAGTTACAGCTTCGAGAAAACGTTGAAATTTTGATGATAAAAGGTCGAAATTTTCAAAAAAAATCTAAATTCTCAAAAAGTTCGAAAATATTAAAAATGCCGAAATTTTGAAAAAAATTTAATTTTCCAAAACCCAAAAATTAAAGGCAAATTTAATTTTTCTCAAAATCTCGGCATTTTTAATATTTTTGAACTTTTTTAGTTTACTACATAAAAGCCGAAACCTCGAGAAAAAGTCGAAATTTAAAAAAAAATTCAGTTTTCAAAAAAGATCAAAGCTTTAAGGAATTGTCAAAAACTGGACCAAGGTAAAAAATTTAAAAAAACAGGGTAGAAGTCTTAAAAAGCCAGTATTTCAACATCATTAAACTTACCGAAAAAATCAAAATTTTGAAAAAAAATATGAGAATTTGGAGAAAAGATTGAAATTATGTGTAAAGATATTCAAAAAATTCAGAATTTGGAAAATAAATTAAAATCCTACAGAAATTGTCAAACTGAAAATATCTTGTAAATAATAAAAAAAATAAACATTTTAAAAAAGTGGAAGCTAAAAAATGAACATTTCAGTTTCAAAGTTTTCAAAATATAAAAACGAAATGCTTTAAAGAAATCGAAAAATATTTGAGAATTTTCAATAAAAATCAGAGGCGGACTTTTTAAAAGTAATCATTTTTAGAAAGTCAAAATTTTGCGAAAAAGTGAAAATTGAAAAAAAATTGAATAAAAACAAATAAACACTCGAGAAAGTCGATATTTGTAAAAAGTTAAAACTTTGAAAAAATTCAAATTTTTAAAAAGAATTAAAATGTTTTGAAAAAACCAAATTTAAAATTAGTTAGATCTCCAAAAAACAGATGAAATTTCAAGTCTGAAGATTCTGATATTTTTAAAATAAAGGTCAAACTTTCAAACTTCGAGATCAATTCCAAATATTCAAAAAAAATTGAAATTTTCAAAAAATAAAATCTTTAACAAGAACAAAAAACATAAAAGAAAAATATTCAAAAAAATCAAAACCAACCAAATAAGACAGAATTTTAAGAAATTTGGAATATTCAAAAGATCAAAATTTTGAAAAAGCCGAAATTTTTAAAATCAAGTTAAAATTTCGAAAATTTGGAAGTCGAACGAGAAAAGATCGACTTTGTGAAAAAGAGGGATTTTATTGTCGAAATATTCGAAATAAATCAAAATTTTCAATAAAAATTGAATTCTTCAAAAAAGTCAAAACTTTCAAAAAGTATATAACCAAAGGATCCTTTCTCTTTTTTTCACCTAGGCGAAAGCGCGGGTATCAGCTATTTTTTTTATAAAGTTCGAGGTTTTTTAAAGTTTGAACTCAAAATTAACCCAGAATCAGGTTTCAGCCTGAAATTTTTAAATTCGAAAAATCAAGATATATTTTCTTCAAATTTTAAGCATTACCAGAGTAGTTTTATGCTGTAATATTTAAAAAAAGAGAGAGAAGATTTTCTGAATTATGTTAGAAAATCAATTTATATAAAAACTTTTAAAAAATGAGTCCCCCGGACTGAACCGAAAACCGGAAAAAACCGTTATTTTCATCGGAAGGAAAACCGGAACGGAACCGATATATTTTTTTTTCCGGAACGAAAACCGAAAACTGGAAGCAAAAAAATAGTGGTTTGATGCCTCGTTTTCTTTTGATCTTTTAATTTTTTCCACTAGGGTATAAATTTCGAGTCAAATGTTTAGATGCAATTTTTTTTCCAAAATCTTGACTTGTTTCTAGAAACTTTGAACTAAAATTTAAAATTCCAATAAAGATTAGTTGAAATTACAAATTTTAAATCGAAATTTTAGATTTAATCACCAAATTTCGATGTTAAACTCAAAATTTCTTTAAAATTTATATTACAAATTTGATTTATAGTTCGAAATATTAAGATTTTCTATCGAATTTTAATTCAATACTTGACAAAAGTACAAGGAAAACGTAGAATTTGTCAGAAAATAATCAAAGAAAATGTCAAGAAGTACGTATTTGCTGCGCACGTTAGAGTGATTTGGATTTTAAATATACTTATTTTTTTCTAAACCAAGTAGACCAGGGTAGAAGCCTTCAAAAACGATAAAAAGTGAAAAAAAAAATATAGTAGGATTAAACCTATTAAAAAAGGAAGATAATGCAACAAAAATGAAAGCAAAAATAAATTACGGGCAATCTGAGGTCGGGAAGGGGTAGGGGGTGAGTTTTTAAGGGTAACAAACGGTTTATCTCGATTTCTGGCAAAACTACAAATCCTATGGAAAAAAGTTCTAAAACAAAGTTGTAGGTAATAAGAAGATCTACAACTTTTGTACCTATACTTTTTTAACATAACCTAAAATAAAATTCACGTGAAAAATTTAAAAAAACCAGGTTTATGGTTTTTTATTTTTATCTTTTACAAAAAAATGTTTTTTTTTCCACGAAATTTGGTGGAAACTTACCTTTTTATATTCCAAGGACGTTGTAATTTATTTGATTTACAATATTTATTTTTTCACCTTATTTTGACTCAATATCAAAAAAGCACCCTAATTATCAATCGAAAAATCTCACATTAAAATTTTAGCTTTTTTAAAAAACTCGGCAGGCTTTTTGTTCGTTGAAATGTCTATTTTCTTATGGTGTTAAAAAAATATACATTACTATGGTAAATCTTCTAGGAAAATTCAAAAAAACGAAAAGTACCCCAATTCGAAATTTTTTTTTATCTTTATGTATAATTTTGAGCTATTTGTTAAAATTTATACTTTAATTACTCGAAAACCGTAAGATTCCATTTTACATTGATAAACAAAAAAATTGTAAATCGAAATATACTACTATAATTAACAACCAAATAAATTAATAAAGTTAATATTTAATAAGACATCTACAATATTTCGAGGAAGTTGTAGAATCGTCTTTAAATTATATGCGTAAATGCCTATTTATTGCTATTTTAAGATTATACTTATATACCTGAGTGATTTACGGAAAATTTTACCCCATCAAAAGGAATTTTAGAGAGAATTTCTGCATTGTTTTCTGTTTGCGATACAACATCTGGATTTGCCGGAAAAGGAAAGAAAAGAATCATGAATTCATTAATAGGCGATAAAAATTTATCAAATTTGGCTAATATTTTTTTAAAAAAAGATGCAAATAAAGAAGATATAAAAAAAATGGATTACAATTAATCAAATCTGGTAATAAACGTAAAAATGATAATATTACACTAAATCAATTAAGATTTCAAAAATATCAATTAGCAAAAATTAAATCGTCTTTTATATTGGCAAATCTCCCACCCACAGAAGGTGCAGCAGAACAACATTGTTACAGGGCATATTATCAGCCTCAAACTTGGCTGGGTAACGAACTGACAGCAACAAATTGGGACTGGAAGCAACATCTACGTGCCATGATGCCCAAATTTACAGAAAAAGAATTAATTCCACACATATTGCTGAAAACTATTTGCTGCAGCTGTGAAACTGGATGCAATAGTTTAAAATGTGGCTGCCGAAAACATGGTTTAAAATGCACAAATTTATGTTCAAATTGTCATGGTTCTGAAAAATGCGCCAGTGTGGTAGATGAAACCTACGAGGAAGTTAATGATCTAGATAAAATTGTGGATGAAGAACCAGTGCAAACTAGAAATGATGTTGGAGACGAAGACGATGATGGTCTTGAAGAGTTCGAAGATCTAGTAGAATCGGAAAGGTGTGCTGAATCTAACGATGAAGAAATACCATCAAAGAGACAAAAACTGATGGATAAGTGATTAAAATTGAAGACGATGTTTTGATAAATAAAAGGATTAATTTTCTATGACATAAATGTAATGAGAATTTAAGAAATAAACTTTTTTTTCTGAAAACAACAGCTACAGTCATATTTTTTAGATTAAATCCCCTTAAAATCCAATCTTCAATATTTAAAACAACGATGTTTTTGCAATGTTTATGTTTTTTGGATTTGTAATTTTTTTGTTTATCAGTGTAAAATGGAATCTTACGTTTTTAGAGTAATTAAAGTTTAAATTTGAACAAATAGCTCAAAATTGTACATAAAGATAAAAAAAAATTCGAATTGGAGTACTTTTCGTTTTCTTGAATTTTCTTAGAAGATTTACCATAGTAATGTATATTTTTTTAAACCATCAGAAAGTAGACATTTCAACGAACAAAAAGCCCATCGAGGTTTTTGAAAAAGCTAAAACTTTAACATGAGATTTTTCGATTGAAAATTAGGGTGCTTTTTCGATATTGAGTCAAAATAATGTGAAAAAATAAATATTGTAAATCAAATAAATTACAATGTCCTTGGAATATAAAAAGGTAAGTTTTCACCAAATTTCGTGAAAAAAAAAATTTTTGTAAAAGATAAAAATAAAAAACCATAAACCTGGTTTTTTGAATTTTTCATGGAATTTTGAGGTTATGTTAAAAAAGTGTAAATACAAAAGTTGTAGATCTTCTTATTACCTACAACTTTGCTATTTAACTTTTTTCCATAGGATTTTTAGTTTTGCCAGAAATCGAGATAAACCGTTTTTTACCCTTAAAAACTCACTTCCTACCCCTTCCCGACCTCAGATCGTCCGTAATTTATTTTTTCTTTCATTTTTGTTGCATTATCTTCCTTTTCTAATAGGTTTCATCCTACTATAATTTTTTTTTGTTTCAAAAATTATCTACCCTAGACTAAAGTGTGTTTAAAATTACTTAAAAATTGTTAAAACAAACATACATACCAACTTCAGCAGATTTCTTGCTCCTGGCACCTCCGAAAGCCACTATCACCAGGATTGAACTTTGATATTGAGCAAAAGCAGGACTAAGCACAATTCGTATTTTATCAGCCCCCGCCTCTGAGGGTTGAACGGGGTTAAAAGGCCGGCGATCAGTGGTGGTCGGTCGCCAAAGCGAATTCCCATTGGCTGCACCTTCTAAACTACCCCATTCTGGATTGGCCACCCTCCCTGTTCTTTGCCGTCGTCTCTGAACATCCAGTGGTCTCTGGCCCGAATTACATTCGATGCGGAATCCAACTGTCTTTTGTGACTTTTTTTCTAACCACCGGATCTGTGGGAACGAGCACTTTTGTTACATCAATTATTGATGTTGCGGCAAAATGGCTCTCTTGGATTATTCACTTCGTCGTGTACTTACTTATTGAGTTATCGGCCTTCTGTAATATTTAAGCGTTGGAGTTGCTTAATCAATAGGCTCAACTTTAGTTTTCGAATATTGTAATTGTTTCTAATTACATAATTTAAATAAATAGGCAGTACTTTGAAGTTTTTTCAAGCATTGGAGCATTTAGTTTTTTCTACTTTTATGTAAGACTGATTTTTAAGAACTGAAAGTGCAGCTATTTCTTGACACCAGATTTCATATTTGTAATTTTTTAACCAATAACACTTGAAAAAAAAAAATCTTGTCCATTGAAACCAAGAATTAAAATACACAACAGAGGTTGTTCTAATGCGCTTCAATAGCCAAGCTATCATCTTCAGAGAGATACCCAAGATAACACAAGAACGTATCTAAAATAAGGTAGGGTAAGGCGCTTGTTCCCTAGCTCCTGAAAGCGCGAAAATTTTCTTATCATTTTTTCTTCAAAATTCGTACTTTCTTTGGAATTTCGACATTTTTTGATAATCCCAATTTTTTCACATTTCGTGATTTTTCACAAAATTTGCCTTCTAATTTACCAATTGCACATGTTGACTTTCTCTGAAAAATTTCGAATTTTTACTAAATTTCGAATTTTTTCCCCAAATTTTGATTTTTTTTAAATTCCTATCTTTTTCTCGAAGTTTCAATTTTTTTTCAAAATTCGTTTTTGCTTTTGCGATTTCTTGGGGGTTAATCTTTTTTTTCGAAATGTCACTAGTTTTCTCAGAATCCTCCTTTTTTAGAAATTTTGACTTTATTTCAAATCCAATCCGTTAGGTTCCTGAAAATCTCACTTCTTTCCTCGAAGGTTCTCTTTATCTCAAAATTTCAATTTTTGTTTTTAAAATTTGTTTTATAAAAGACTATTTTAAAAATTAGACCAATTTCTGAAAATTAAACTCTCTGTGGAAAATTTCCATTTTTTTTTTCTCAAGATTTTGTCTTTTTCCTCGACATTCATCTTTTTCTCTAGATTTTCATTCTTTGAAAAGTTTTTGTTTGTTAATTTTGACTTTGTTTTAAGTTTAATCCACTCGCAAAGGATAACCCCATTAGGCCATCAAAGCATTGCGAGTAGGATGCGGAAATAAGAGAGAGAGATGGCGCAAAAACTCGACTTGCTTTCTTTACATTCTCTGAAATATTTCGAATCTCCTCTCAATTTCGAAGTTTCAAATGAAATTTGAAGCCGATTTCTTAAAATTTCGCCTATTTCTCCAACTTCCCTTATTTTTCCTAAGACTGGGAATTTTCTGAAAATTTCAATCTTCTAGAATTTAACTGTCCAAAAATTTTGACTGATTTCTTAGAGTTTGCTTTTTTCTCGAAATCTGATTTTTATCTCAAAATGCGACATTTTATATTTCTGGATGTTTCGAATTTTTGCTTGAAATTATTCTTTTTACCGAAATCCTAACTTTTAATTCTTAAAATTAGTCTTTTTCCTGAAATGTTCCCGTTCATCAAAAATTTGAAATTTTGCCTTTGTTATCAATATTTCTTCTTTTGGAATGTTCTTCCAAAAGTGTTTTTTTTTTTCAAATTTCCGCTAATTTACTTACGTCTTTGTTTGAAGTTCTTCCACTTTTTTAATATTTGTCTTTTTCTTACGAAAGTACAGAAAGGACATCGATTTAAAAAAACTATCTTTGGAAATTTCGACTTTTTTCTCGAAATTTCGACGTTTTTTTCGAAATTTTGACTTTTTTCTCAAAATTTCGACTTTAATCTCAAAATTTCGAATTTAATATCAAAATTTCGAATTTAATATCAAAATTTTGACTTTATTGCCGAATTTTCGACCTTTTTCTCGAAATTTTGAGACTCAAGTCGCAATTTCGAGATTAAAAGTCGAAATTTCGAGATTAAAGTCGAAATTTTCATGGTTAAGTTAGGTAGATGACGATTGCGTTCCATCACTCCCCTTTACCATCAATATTAACAGTTGTCAATATTGATATTCTCTGAAAGATTTCGAATCTCCTCTCAATTTCGAAGGTTCAATTGAAATTTTAAACAGATTTTTCAAAATTTCGCCTATTTCTACAAATTCCCTTATTTTTCCTAGCATTGGGATTTTTATGAAAATTTCAATCTGAAATTCTGCTAGTTTTTTAATATTCGTCTTTTTCTTACGAAGGTATAGTAAGAACATCCATTAAAAAAAATATCTTTAGAAATTTCGACTTTTTTTCTCGAAATTTCGACGTTATTTTCGAAATTTTGACTTTTTTTTCAAAATTTCGATTTTAATCTCAAAATTTCGACTTTAATCACAAAATTTTGACTTTAATGTCGAATTTTCGCCCTTTTTCTCAAATTTTTGAGATTAAAGTCGAAATTTCGAGATTAAAGTCGAAATTTTTATGGTTAAGTTAGGTAGATGACGGTTGCGTTCCATCACTCCCCTTTCCCATCAATATTAACAGTTGTCAATATTGACATTCTCTGAAAGATTTCGAATCTCGTCTCAATTTCGAAGTTTTAATTGAAATTTTCAAACCGATTTCTCAAAATTTCGCCTATTTCTCCAAATTCCCTTATTTTTCCTAACATTGGGATTTTTTTGACAATTTTAATCTTCTAGAATCTAGCTTTCCAAAAATTTTGACTGGTTCCTTAGAGTTTGTTTTTTTCTTGAAATCTTTATTTTTATTTCAAAATTCGACATTTAATATTTTGAAATTTTTGAATTTTCGAATTTTTTATCGAATACTTGACTTTTATTTCTTAAAATTAGCCTTTTTCCTCAAATTTTCCTTTTTATCAAAAATTTGAAATTTCGCCGTTATTCTCAAGTGTTTTTTTTTCAAACTTCCACTAATTTACTTACGCCCTTGTTTGAAATTCTTCTATTTTTTTAATATTCGTCTTTTTCTTACGAAGGTGTGGTAAGGACATCGATTTAAAAAAAATACCTTTAGAAATTTCGACTTTCTTCTCAAAATTTCGACGTTTTTTTCGTAATTTCGACGTTGTTTTCGAAATGCCGACTTTTTTCTCAAAATTTTGACTTTCATCTCAAAATTTCGAATTTAATGCCGAATTTTCGACCTTTTCCTCAAAATTTTGAGATTAAAATCGAAATTTCGCGATTAAAGTCGAAATTTTTATGGTTAAGTTAGGTAGATGACGGTTGCGTTCCATTACTCCCCTTTCCCATCAATATTAACAGTTGTCAATATTGACATTCTCTGAAAGATTTCAAATCTACTCTCAATTTCTCAATTTCGAAGTTTCAAATTTTAAACAGATTTCTCAAAATTTCGTCTATTTCTCCAAATTTCCTTATTTTTCCTGACATTGGGATTTTTCTGAAAATTTCAATCTTCTAAAATCTAGCTTTCCAAAAATTTTGTCTGGTTTCCTAGAGTTTGCTTTTTTCTCGAAATCTTGATTTTTATCTCAAAATCGACATTTAACATTACTGGAAGTTTCGAATTTTTGGTTGAAATTCTTCTTTTTACCAAATTTTTAACTTTTTTTCCTAAAATTAGCCTTTTTCCTCAAATTTTCCTTTTCATCAAAAATCTGAAATTTCGCCTCTATTCTCAAAATTCCTTCTTTTGGAATGTTCTTTCAAAAATGTTTTTTTTTCAAAATTCCGCTAATGTCCTTACGTCTTTGTTTAAAATTCTGCTATTTTTTAAATACTCGTCTTTTTCTTACGAAGGTGTAGTAAGGACACCGATTTAAATTAAAAATATCTTTAGAAATTTCGAGTTTTTTCTCGAAATTTCGACGGTTTTTCGAAATTTTGACTTTTTTCTCAAAATTTCGTATTAAATCTAAAAATTTCTACTTTAATGCCGAGTTTTCGACCTTTTTCTCGAAATTTTGAGATTAAAGTCGACATTTCGAGATTAAAGTCGAAATTTTTATGGTTAAGTTAGGTAGATGGCGGTTGCGTTCCGTCACTTCCCTTTCCCATCAATATTAACAGTTGTCAATATTGACATTCCTTGAAGGATTTCGAATCTCCTCTCAATTTCGAAGTTTCAATTGAAATTTTCAAACCGATTTCTCAAAACTTCGCCTATTTCTCCAAATTCCCTTAATTTTCCTAACATTGGGATTTTTCTGAAAATTTCAATCTTATAAAATCTAGCTTTCCCAAAATTTTGACTGGTTTCTTAGAGTTTGATTTTTTCGCGAAGTCTTGATTTATATCTCAAAATTCGACATTTAATATTTTGGAATTTTCGAATTTTCGCTTGAAATTCGTATTTTTTTCGAATACTTGACTTTTATTTCTTAAAATTAGTCTTTTTCCTGCAATTTTCCTTTTTCATCAAAAATTTGAAAGTTCGCCTTTATTTTCAAAATTCCTTCTTTTGGAATATTCTTTCAGAAGTAGTATTTTTTTCAAAACTCCGCTACTTTAATTACGTCTTTGTTCAAAATTCTGCTATGCCTAACGAAGGCGTAGATAGGATATCGATTTAAAAAATATATTTTTAGAAATTTCGACCTTTTTCTCGAAATTTCAACTTTTTACTCAAAACTTCAAATTTATCTCAAAATTTTGACGTTTTTCTTGAAATTTCGACTTTTTTTTCAAAATTTCGAGATCAAAGTCGAAATTTCTATAGTTAAGTTAGGTAGATGACAGTTGCGTCCCATCACTCCCCTTTCCAATCAAAATGGACAATGGCAGTAGGGTGCGTTCAGTAATTTCCATTTATAATTACCAGAATTTATTTTTTTTTCTCGAATTCTCGAGATTAAAGTTGAAATTTCGCCTTTAATCTCGAAATTTCGAGAAAAAGGTCTACATTTCGAGTTTAAATTCGAAATTCCGAGAGTAAAGTAGACATTTAAAGAAAAAAATCCAAATTTCGAGTTCACAGTCAAAATTCCTATATTAAAGTTTTAATTTGGAGAAAAAAGTTTAAATGTCTATATTAAAATCGAAATTTAAAGATTAAAGTCGAAATTCCGTGACTTAAGTCGAAATTTCGAAGAAAAAAGTCGAAATTTGGAGGAAAAATCAAAATTTCAAAAAAAAGTCAAATGTCAAGTTGAAAGTCGAATTTCCTAGATCAAAGTCAAAATTTCGAGTCTAAAGTCGAAATTTTGAGAAAAAAGTCGAAATTTCGAGTTTGAAGTCGTAATTCCGTGATTAAAGTCGAAATTTTAAGAAAAAAAGCCAACATTTTTTTAAAAAGTCGATTGTCGAGTTTAAAGTCGAATTTCCGAGATTAAAGTCGACATTTTGAGAAAAATGTTGGAATTTCAAGTTTAAAGTCGAAATTCCGTGATTAAAGTCGAAATTTCGAGAAAGAAAGCCAAAATTTCTTTAAAAAAAAGTCGATTGCTGAGTTTAAAGTCGAATTTTCGAGATTAAGGTAGAAATTTCGAATTTAAAATCGAAATTCCGAGATTAAAGTCGAAATTTTAAGAAAAAAGCCGAAATTTCAAGTTTAAAGTCGAAATTCGGGGATTTAAGTAAATAAAAAAAGTCAAAATTATAAGTTTAAAGTTCAAATTTTGAGTGTAAAGTCGTAATTTTGAGTTTTAAGTTGAAATTTCTAGATTAAAGTCAAAACTTTGAGGAAAAAAGTCGAAATTTCGAGGAAAAATTAAAATTTCAAAAAAAAAGTCAAATGTCAAGTTCAAAGCCGAATTTCCTAGATTAAAGTCAAAATTTCGAGTCTTAAGTCGAAATTTTGAAAAAGAATTCGAACTTTTTAGTTTAAAATCCAAATTACGAAAAAAAAGTCGAATTTCCGAGATTCAGGTCGAAATTTCGAGTTTAAAATTAAAATTCCGAGATTAAAGTCGAAATATTACGAAAAAAGTCGAAATTTCGAGTTTAAAGCCGAAATTTCGGGTTTAAAGTCGAAATTCTGAGATCAAAGTCGATACAAAAGTCGAATTTACGAGATAAAGGTCGAAATTTCAAGTTTAAAATCGAAATTCCGAGATTAAAGTCGAAATTTTATGAAAAAAGTCGAAATTTCGAGTTTAGAGCCGAAATTTCGCGTTTAGAGCCGAAATTTCGAGTTTAAGATCGAAATTCAGAGATTAAAGTCGATAAAAAAAGTTGAAATTTTAAGTTTAAAGTCGAAATTTCGAGTTTAAAGTCGAAGTTTTGAGTTTAAAGTCGAAATGCCATAATTAAAGTCGAAATTTCGAGGAAAAAAATCGAAATTTCGAGAAAAAAATTTAAATTTCGAGTAAAAATCAAAATTTCGAAAAAAAAGTCAAATGTCAAGTTTAAATTCGAATTTTTTAAATTAAAGTCAAAATTTCGAGTCTAAAGCCAAAATTTTAAGAAAAATGTCGAAATTTCGAGACTGAAGTCGAAATTCCGCGATTAAAGTCGAAATTTCGAGAAAAAAAGTCGACATTTCTAAAAAAAGGCGATTGTCGAGTTTAAAGCCAAATTTCCAAAATTAAAGTCAAAATTTCGAGTTTAAAGTCGAAATTCCGAGATTAAAAAGTCGGAATTTTAAGAAAAAAGTCGAAATTTCGAGTTTAAAGCCGAAATTTCGAGTTTAAAGTCGAAATTTAGGGATTAAAGTCGATAAAAAAGTCGAAATTTCGAGCTTATAGTCCAAATTTCGAGTTTGA
Organism: Dastarcus helophoroides; assembly: GCA_028583605.1. NCBI lineage: Eukaryota > Metazoa > Arthropoda > Insecta > Coleoptera > Bothrideridae > Dastarcus > Dastarcus helophoroides. The sequence continues at coordinate 21,043,301 of CM053336.1, forward strand.
AGTTGAAATTCCCTGATTAAAGCCGATATTTCTAACAAAAATGTCGAAATTTGGAGGAAAAATCAAAATCCGAGTTTAAAGTCGAAATTCCGAGATTAAAGCCGAAATTTTAAGAAAAGAGTCGAAATTTCGAGTTTAAAGCCGAAATCTCGGATTTAAAGTCGAAATTCAGGGATTAAAGCCGATAAAAAATATCGAAATTCTCATTTTATAATCGAAATTTCAAGTTTGAAGCCGAAATTCCGTGATTAAAGTCGAAATTTCGTAATTAAAATTGAAATCTGGAGTTTAAAGTCGAAATTCCGAGATTTAAGTCAAAACTTTGGGAAAAAAGTCGAAGTTTCGAGTTTAAAGTTGAAATTCAAAGATTAAAGTCGAAATTTCTATGGTTAAGTAGATAACAGTTGCGTCCCATCACTCCCCATTCCAATCAATATTGACAGTTGACAGGGTGCTGTCAGTAATTTCTATTTTTAATTACCAAAATTTATTATTTTTTCTTAAAATTTCGAGATGAAAGTTGAAATTTCGACTTTAATTTCGAAATTTCGAGAAAAAAGTCGACATTTCGAGTTTAAAGTCGAAATTCCGATATTAAAGTAGACGTTTGAGGAAAAAGTCGAAATTTCGAGTTGACAGTCGAAATTCCGAGATTAAAGTTGTAATTTGAGGGAAAAAAGTCTAAATTTCAATATTGAAATCGAAATTTCGAGTTTGAGGTCGAAATTCCGTGATTAAAGTCGAAATTTCGAAAAAAAAAGTCAAATATCGAGTTTAAAGTCGAATTTCCGAGATGAAAGTAGAAATTTCGAGTTTAAAGTCAAAATTTCGAGATGAAAGTCGAAATTTTGAGAAAAAATTCGAAATTTCAAGTTTAAAGCCGAAATTTCGAGGAAAAAGGTCGAAATTTCGAAAAAAAATGTCAAATGTCGAGTTTAAAGTCGAATTTCCCAGATTAAAGTCGAAAGTTCGAGAAAGATTAAAGTCGAAATTTCTGTGGTTAAGTTAAGTTGCGTCCCATCACTCCCCTTTCCAATCAATATTGACAGTTGGCAATAGGGTTGCGTTCAATAATTTCTATTTTTAACTACCAAAATTTATTACTTTTCTCGAAATTTCGAGATTAAAGTTGAAATTTCGAGTTTAAAGTCGAAATTCCGAGATGAAAGTAGACGTCTGGGTAAAAAAAAACTAAATTTCGAGTTTAGAGTCGAAATTCCGAAATTAAAGTTGTAATTTGAGGGAAAAAAGTCTAAATTTCAATATTAAAATTGAAATTTCGAGTTTGAAGTCGAAATTAAAGTCGAAATTTCGAGGAAAAAAGTAAATTCCGAGATTTTTTTCGACTGTTTTCTCGAAATTGGAATTTGTCTTGAATTTTTTATAGCAAAAATTTTCATAAACGGCTTTTAGCGTAGCCCCCGTCCGTTTTATGCGAAAGATGTTGTATATTTTTGTTTGAATATGATGTGACCTTGGATTTAGAAATATTTTCAAATGAACAAAAACCATGCAAGAAGAATGCAACCTAGACTACAAATTCATGCAGGCCTCCATACGACATTGTTGGCGATGGCCATAGTTTCTCTATGGACCAATAGGTGGTAGTACTAAAGAATCACTCGCTTGACGCCTGTGAATGTTTTAGTACTTAATTGTCGGAACATTTATTAGCATTCGAGTTGGATATACCAAAAAATATACATTATTTTTTTTCTGCAGAAAACCGAAATAGGGCTGTTTTTTTTTAAATTAAACCGAAACGAAAACTGCAATGATAAAAATAACGGTTCCAAGATCTTATAAAAATCTTTCCAGAAGTCTACTTTCTTTCATTATTAATCTTTAATTTTCAATAAAATGTTTTTTGCCCAGCGATTGTTTCCATTATTGCGATAAAATTATGGCTGTATTTTTTATCTTATTTACTGCCGTTACGTGGAGCTATGTAATTAACGGAAGATTGTAAATTAAATTAAATATAGTAATATTAATAACGAAGTTATATTTACCAATTTTGATTGTTTGTTGACAACATAATTTAAATGTTTAAATGTTCATTTGCGTGATACCTTGTGATAGAAATTTGTTCCAACACGCCATAGAAGCATTTGATAAAGGTAAGAACTTCATTAAAATGAAAAAGAAAATGTTTGCAACACATTTACGATTTGAAACATCCTTCAGCAGGGAATAAAAATAATTTTTCATTTAAAACGAAGAAGTTACAACTGTCATTCACAATGGAATTGAGAATGGGCACAATTTTTGGAGTGAATTTGTCACCTTTTACGTTGTGATATGTTTATTTTGCAACCAAAAATTTCCCAGAAGTTTTTTTTTAAATATGCATAACATTTGAGGTTGTTTGGTATTCGAGTTTTTCTAAGATAAGAATTATTTTTTTATATTGTCATTGCCTCATTGTTATGGGAAATGTTTGTTAGTGGGCAACAAAATTAATATAATTTATGATGTTATAGCTGTGAAATTAACAAAAGAAAATTTACATACAAATAAATGAAATAACATAACAAATTGCTTCCACTTCTGCTTTTATATTATTTTTTGTTTAATTACATTGTCAATTCGGTTTTCTTTTTATTTTCTGGTCCTCTCCACTGATTTTATGTTCCATGTAAAATGTATTTTTTTGCCATATGCTGAGAACTGACGTGTGAGAGATCTTTTTAAATAAAATATTAGTCATAGAATTTTTTGAGAAAGTAAAAATGTTTTATATGTAAAAAAAATTGAATATTTTCAAAAATTAAATGACAAAAATGTTATTTATTTAATATAATGCTGAAAATACAAAGAAAAAACAAAAGAAAAGTTGTACCCCTGGTGGGACTCGAACCCACAGTCCCCGGCTTAGGAGGCCGATGCCTTATCCATTAGGCCACAGGGGCTATGAGTATTAATTGCGAAAACACAGAATATAAACGTATGTCCATTTTATAGTCAAATTAATTATAAAAATAAATATAACTGTATTGACATTAAATTGTGATTCAACATAAAAATATATTCTGTTTTGACCAAAGTTTCCAAAATTAATACAACGCAAATGGATAATGCATGAATACAATATTGCAACGAGGTTTCCTTCAGCTTTATGGAGCTACAATCATTTTGTTTGATTTTTCGTCACCAGGAAAAGAAAAACGGCCCGAAACATTAATCTTTTCAATTTTAGTGTGATCTAAAATACACCAATTATTGCAATATTTACATTGATTAGTGTTTAATTACGCTCTTCTTGTGCAGGCAACCTACAATACACGAGACGTGTTATTATGGTAATCACGACTACTGTTGTGAGCATTTTCCAAATCTTAAATTATGATTTTTTTAATTTAAACCTGAAAAATAGTGCTTTTTAAAATGGAAGCCTTTAAATCGAAATTTAGTTAACAGTAAGTCTTAAATTCATTTAACACTTTAAAAATTCGCAAATTAGAAATCGAGATTCCAAGCCAAATTATTCAACGAGTCGAAGTTTTGAAAACAAAGGCGATATTTTGAAAAAAGGCGATATTTTGAAGAAAAGGCAATATTTTGAAAAGGTCAAAATTTTTTGAAAAAATCAAAGTATTGAAAAAAGTCGAAATGTAAAAAGTTCAAATTCTAAAAGACATCAAAACTTCGAAAATAAGTCAAAATTTTATTGATAAAATGTTGAAATTTACAAATTCTACAAAAAGGTCGAAAATTTCACAAAGGTCAACATTTTCAAAAAATGCAACTTTTTATCCAATTTTCCAAAAAAAGTCGAATTTTTCCAATAAAAGCCCACTTGACTGCACAAAAGTCGAAACATTTAGAAAAAACCAAAATTTTCAAACAAAAAATCGAAAATTCGGGAATTTGTCAACATTTTTATTTTTAACAAAGGTCGAAATAGGAGAGTGAACATTTAAAAAAAAGGAAGAAACTTTCAAAAACAAATTATTGAATTTACAAAAAAAAGCAAAATTTTGAAAAAAGTTTTAATTTATCAAGTAGCGGAATGTGGATTGAACAAATATAATTGAAGGACGACGAATTTGTCATTGGATTGAAATTAAATTGCCTAAATAAGTCAAAATTTCGAAATACTGGAAATAAAAAAAAAGAAAAATTTGAAATTCGAAATTTACAAAATATAAGACGAAATTTTGGTGGAACGGACTGATCCTTGGTTATCTTGAAAAATTAAAGATGACATTGTTCTGAAACAAATAAAAATTATAAACACAACGCGCTTCGACAGCCAAGCTATCATCTTCAGAGAGATACTGTATCTCTCTGAACCTTTGTTGTGATTTAATCTTTCTTGGTTTCAGGGGACAAGATTTGTATTTCAGTAAGACGAAACGTTAAGAAAAATAAAAATTTTCAATAAAAACTGGTCAGATTTTTAAAAAATATAAAAATGTTGAGAAAAAGCCTATATTTTGAAAATGTCAAATTGAAACAATCAAACATTTCAAGTTTAAGTCAGCTTTCAAAACACGAAACTTTCAAAAAATTCAAATTTTGAAAAATAATTGAAATTTACTAATTTAGTCGAATTTAAAAAATAGTTGGATTTGCAAAAAACAGTTAAAATTTTGAGTTCAAAATTTCGAGTCAAAATTTAAACAAAAAAGATAAATATTCGATAACAAGGTGGAACTTTTAAAAAAGTCATAACTTGTAAAAATAAGGCCAAAAGCTTGGAAAAAGTTAAAATTGTCCAAAAAATTCAAAGCTTCGCGATAGGTCAAAATATTTTTAAAGAATTTAAATTTTGGGGAAAATGAAAAGGTCCAAAAAAGACAATTTTTGATTTACACGAAAATTGTCAAGTAAAATTTTTCAAAAAAAAATCAAATTATATTACCAAAAGCCAGAATTTTTAAAAAAGTTGTAATTTTCAAAAAAAGTCAAAGTTTCTAAAAAAAAGTCGAAATTTTTGAAATTTCGTGAAAAAATTAACATTTCGGGAGTCTAACAGGAAAAGTTGACATTTTGGAAACATGGATATTTTGAAATTATTGGAAAAAGTAAAATTTTTCAATAAACATCGAATTCTTCCAAAAAAGTCGGAATTTTCAAAAATGTTACCCAATAATCGTTTCTCTTCTTTCGCAGACGAAGGTGCGAGTATATGCAAGTAAATTCATAATTTAGATTTTTTCCAATAATGTTTGCTTAACTTTCGAAATATCAATCTTTTTAATTTTTTTATAAATCATAAATTTTTTGAAAATATATACTTTTTTGTCATAATTCTAGTTTTGAGCTTGCACTTCAATTGCCACTTTTTTCATAAAATTTATGTTGCAGATGCCAATATTATTATAACAATTTTAATGTGAGAATTTCGACAAAGCTCGTTTCAAGTATTTTTTTAATTTTCTCTTTTAATCCCTAAATTTAAATTTTTTTCCGGTATTTTCGCTTTTCCTAAATTTCTTAATCACGAAATAATAATAATAATAATAATAGTTTATTATATTTCAACAGGGTTTAGGCCCCAATTACAGAAACAAAATAAAAAATAAAAATTGATGGGAGTAGATGCACTTGATCATAAGAAAAAATAAATAATTATCAATTATACAAAATAGTTACCTGGAGAAAACACTAATTATTAGATAAATAAAGTAAATTAATTATAAGGAAATGTGGCTAAACGTCTCTTCGATAGTTTTTCTTAATTTGGCCCGACTGTCTGAATAGAAATCAAAACTGTCCGCAATACCATTAGCATATTTTGTGAGAATCACTAGCGGAGACCTGCCCATAGCGTTAGTACGACTATTCTCACAATAGAACATTTGTTTTGATCTTGCACTCTGTCTTGGCACCAAAAAGTTTATCTTGGAAAGTAAGTCTGGACAATCTATACAATTATTGAGGAGTCTGCATAAGAAATTCATTCCATGTGTTATTCTTCGGGTTTGTAGACTGATAAAATTGAAGCGATTTAAAAGAACTTTATGGTCACAGCCTCTAGCTGGGTAGACACCATCTTGAATGAAACACAAGAATTTGAGGAAACGCCTTTGAATTGACTCTAACGCTGTGACATGAGTATTATATATTGGAAACCAGATAAGGGAGCCATATTCAAGACGTGTTAGTACCAGCGACTGAAATAATAATGCTAAAGATTTCTTGTTTTTAAAATCCTTACAATTTCTACACAGAAAGCCATATGTTTTATATGCTGATGAAAGTGCCTCAGTAATGTGTAAAGCAAAGTTAAAACTACTATCCATAATAACTCCTAGATCCCTTATGGATTCACATCTGCTTAAAATGACACTATTAATTTCATACTCATGCTTGATTATATTGATTTTTCTTGAGTAGGAAACAACATTACATTTAGATATATTTAAAGAAAGCCGATTATCATTGCACCACTTAACAACAGCATCAATGTCTTTTTGAATTAATACACAGTCCTCATTAGAAGATACGGAACTAAAGAATTTTAAGTCATCTGCAAAAAGCAGTTTGGATGATTTTATAACAGAAACAATATCATTGATGAATAAGACAAAGATCAAAGGACCGAGATTTGAGCCTTGTGGAACTCCCGATGTTGGGCTGAACGTGTTAGATTTAAAATTTCGATATTTGACAAATTGCTCCCTATTTGTTAGGTATGACATAAAAAAGTGTATCAGCCGGTTTAAAAATCCATAAAATTGCAATTTTTGCAAGAGAATAAAATGATTAATTTGATCAAAGGCTTTTTGAAAGTCTGTGTATACACAATCAACTTGACCATGACGGTCAATGATTTCAGCCACATACTGAGAGAAAGAAGCTAAATTTGTTACAGTAGATCGTTTCTCAACGAAACCATGCTGATTCTCAGATATAAAAATTTTTATTGATGCATGTATGCGCTTGTATAAAATCGACTCAAATATCTTTGCAAAGTTACAAAGTAGCGAAATTGATCTGTAGTTGCTTATTTGCATTGTAGTACCCTTTTTAAACACTGGAGTAATACATGCCTGTTTCCACAGCGACGGAAATTCAGATGTTTTTAGAGACAAATTAAATAGAATAGTGAGCGGTTTAGAAAACACGTTAGCACAATCTTTCAGCAGAAAGCTGGGAATGTCATCTGGTCCAGAAGTAAACTTATCCTTTGACCGTTTTAGTGCCTCTAATATTTCAGCTTCAGTTATATTCAAAATAGAGACTGTATCAGGAAAATGAAAGAAATATTTGGTAGCCGTATTATCTGAATTATGAGTGTTACTGGGTGTTATGTATACACTTTTAAAAAAAGTTGCAAACCCATCCACAATCTCTTGAGGAGTGGACAATTGTGCAGTACCATAAGACATAACACCAGGAATTCTTGTTCTCCCTTTCTTTATTTGAATAAAAGACCAAAACTTTTTAGGATCATTGGAAATGCTATTCTGGACGTTCAAGAGATATTCTTTGTAAGATTGGTCAGCTATTTTTTTGCATAATGCTCTATAATATTTAAAGTTCTCATGTACATTGGAATTGCGAGTACACTTATAATTTTTGTGTAAACTGCCTTTAAATTTTATTAACTTTATTAAATGGGAATCGAACCATGGTGGATAGTATGTACGACCATTTGATTTCTGTGTATATCTCGGAATAGCAGATTCGAATGTATTCGTCAGGATTTTGTAGAAGGTAGAGCAAGCAATGTTCACATCATTAAATGTTTCCAGTATACTCCAGTCAATATTAGATAATAAATCATATAGCAGTAGGTAGTTCGCTTTTTTAAAATTAAATGATAGCCTCGATGATTAACATCAAAATTAATAAACCGCTGACAAGATAGAGTAACATTAATGTCAAGCGCAGGATGATATGCATCTTCTGGAACTAAAGGAAATGTGGATTTCAGAACATGACAATTAAAATTTGATAATAATAAGTCCAATAGCCTGTCGGAGGAATTTAATACATTATTGCATTGACGAAGGTCCTGAATTTGCATGAAATTCTTGATTGGCATAAAGTAGTTGTCATTTGGGTTATTAAAGTTTCTAATATTGAAATCACCAATAATCATTAGTTTGTCACAGTTAAACTCAAAATTAGAGTGTTCAAGTAATTCAAAAAATAGCTCGTACTCAGCAACTCTACAGGTTGGAGGTATATAAACAACCAAGACAAAGATCACTACATTAGAGTGCAAAGTAACTTTGACTCCACAAATATCAACTAAAGGAATTGCTTCAGTTATATGATTAAAATTAAGTTCAGAGGTTTGAAATTTATCAGAAATTGCGAGGAGGACACCACCTCCTCTAGCCACATTGAGAAAACTATACTCCCTGTCCTTACGAAACACTGTGAAATTATTAGAAAACAACTCACAGCATTGTATATCTGAGTTAAGCCACGTTTCAGTTAATGCAACTATATCATAATTACATAATAATAAATTGTTATAAAACAAAAGAATTTTGGATCGTAAACCTCTCACATTTTGATAGTATGTGTGGAGGGAAATTATTTCGTAATTGGGGGGATTTAGTTTAAAGCCTTTCCGTTGGTAATCCTTGGAACGCCCTGGTTGTAAACAATCCTAAGATTAACTTCTCCATTAGCTGTTCTTGTATTTAATTCGTTTTTTAATGCTTTGTATGCATTTTGTTGTTTTATGGTTTTGTCATATGAAAGCCTAATCCGTTTATATTGCTCATGGCTTCTCAAATTCTTAGCCAATTTAATAGTTTTTGAGACATCTAAAGCCAGTATAACTCTTAGGGGCCTAGATGTATTGGTTTCTACGGCATGACCAAGTCTTTGTATTTCCAATTCTTCAGCGTTAATAGAAGGATTAATAACTCTCAATATATCCGATACCATGCGCCTGTCACGAATTAAGTTTTCCTGCTTCGAAATATGGGAAATAGAAAATGAATTTTTACGAAATTTAGAAAAGTGTGTGTCAATCTTGTTTTGTGAAATAAATCATAAATTTAATCTTGAAATCTTGATTCTTTTTTTAAAATTTTAAATTTAAACTCTCTCTCCCTCTCCCTCTCCCCCCCCCTCTCTCCCTCTCTCCCTCTCACCCTCTCACCCTCTCTACCCCTCTCTCTCTCTCTCTCTCTCTCTCTCCTTCTCTCTTTCTCGCGCGCTCTCTCTCCCTCTTTCTCTCCTAAATTTCGATTTTTCTCAAGTTGATTTGTCCTAAGTTACTATGTAATGCGATTAAGAAGAATGAGTATTCGATCTTGCTACATTATTACAGCAAATGCCGCTTAATAGAATCATGTTGATCCAGAACATTTTGATTGTAATAACTGTCGATTCTATAAAGCGAAAAATAATTAATTTAGAAGCCACAAATTCTATTTGTACAGGACGAAATTTTTATGCTTGAGATCATTTATGATTTTTCGCCGTGAGTTAACTCGAAAGACAGAGAAAAGCATTTTCCCTTCTCGGCCAAGTTAGACTTGACATGATCTGTCGGGTATGAATCGCGACCGAGGTTTCCCTTTAATTGATTTTCGATAAAAGGTTTCCGCGTTTAACATAATAGCGGTGGAGTGTTTCGGAACCACTCAGCGGTGAGAAACGTCATGTGCCTTCGGCTTTTCCTGATGGGGCGACAATAGCCAACTTGTGTTCTTTGCTTCGCGCGTATCCCCATTCCAGCCGTCTTGGCACTTTTATATTCTAGCAGAATGTAACAACTTCATTTGTGCTAAAAACGATTCCCATAGTTTCTGGGGCACAAAAATTGAAAACTGAAACAAAAAAAAATTAAAAAATGCAACAAAAGTTGCTCTAACTCGTTTTGATAGCCAAGCTATCATTTTCTTCTCTTCATCTTCTTTAAATTCATCTTTCTGCAACCTTCGACTTATTTATCAAACTTATTAACCTTCTCAAAATTTGGTAGTAAAAAGAACAAAAGCTTGGGAGTAATATTTACCTATCTGGAAATTTTGAAAAATGTTTCTCAAAATTTTAATGTTTATCCCTATAGTTTATATTTTCTAACGTCACAATGGGACAGGAAGGAAGGAACTTGTCTTTGATTCAGACAGTCGTTAAAAAATAATACGACTTCTTTCTTGAAATATCGACTTTTTTCCTGAAATGTTCCTCAAAATTTGCCCCTTTTTTCAAATTTCTCTGGAAAACTTCGAAATTTTACTAAATTTCGACTTTTTCCTCAAAATTTCTGTTTTTTTCTTAAAATGTGGAAATCTTCCTCAAAATTTTGATTTCTATTTTTCAAAATTTGTTTGGGTTTGCGAAACTTTTAATTTATAGCTCAAAAATGTTCTTTTTTTCAAAATTTCGATATTTTTCAAGTTTTGTTAAAAAGTCGGGTTGTACATTAAATTAGAATTCCTGAAAGATTCGACTTTTTTTTATTTATAATTCACCCTTTTTAAATTAGGACTTTATACTCAAAATTCTACTTTTTTCGCTAGAAATGGGCTGATTGGAATAAATTTTGAATGTTTTAAAGAAATTTTGTCAGGAAACTTTAACCTGTTTCTTAAAATTCGTCTTATTTTCGAAATTTCGACTAAATCTCCTATGTGTCTAGAAATTGCCATTCAAAATTAATCTTTTTCTCCAAATATCGACTTTTTCTCAAAATTCGGTTAGTTTCCTAACATTCGATTAAAATTTTCTTAAAACGTATCATAAAATTTTGACAAAAATATTTTAAGAAACTAAAAAAATATTTCTTGTAAATTTCGAGTCAAAATTTAAATAAAAATAAAAATTGTAAGAGAAATAATTTTTGAAACCGGGTTTTTTCTCCAAATTTAATGTATTCTAGAAATTGAGACTTTTCTAATAAAATTATCTAAGAGTAATTAAAAAATCAACCTTTGAATTCGCATTTGCATTCACATTCGCGAATATTGCGTATTTGCATTCTCGAATGTGGGAAAACTAACATTCGTTACTTCTCTTTTAGGTATAGGGAAACTCAATGAAACCCCCACTAAAATGATGAGTAGAATTCGAAGGTAGGTTGGTTGTGTTTTCCATGTGTCCAGAGCAGTGGCGGCGGCGTATAGGCCGCCTGCAGCACCCCCAAGTTTGCTGACGAGTTTTTTTCGCAAAATTTTCTGAACACTTTTCATTACACAATTTTTTGTAGAAATTTTAAATTTTCTCTGATTTCTCTCTATAAAAATTTTGGGTTTCTTTCACGAAGTTACGACATTTAAAAACCTACTTTATTTTTAATTTTAATCAAAAAATCACATTTTCAAAAACTAATTTTTGTAAAACTTTTAAGGAAGAAATCAATATTTCGAGCAGGAATTAAAATATTAAGAAAAAACTCAAATTTCGTTAAAAATGTCAACATTTTGAGAAAATAAATACAATTTCAAGAATAAATCTAAATCCAACTCATCTCGCATTTTACTATTACTCTAAAAAATAAGTCAATACGGTATCTTCGAATTTTCACCCCAAATCCCATTTTGTATAAAAATCTTGAGTTTTTTTCAAATACTTCGATTTTTTTAGGATATTTTGGTTTTTTCTGCAAAGTTTCCATTTTTCCTAAATATTTTATATACAGAAATTTTCTAGAAATTTCCATTTTTCCTGATAGTGTTGTTCTTAAAATTTCTTCTAGAAATTCCAACTTCTCCAGATTTTTCTTTGTGTTCCTCTAATTTGTTCTAAAAATGTCAAGATTGTTCACGACATTTTGACAATTTAAAGTTCATTTTAATTTGTAGTTTTGACAAAAAATGTTTGGAAAAAACCCTGAAAACTCTATAAAAATTTCAATAATTTGGGAAAAACAAAAAATTTCCACTCTTTTGTAAAGATATTTCAAATTTTTTTCAAATTTTGATTTTTTCTCTAAGAAATTTTGCTTTTTTTTCCCTATGCAATTTGTGTTTTTTCTAAACATTTTATACAAAGAATTTTTTTGCAATTTCGACTTTTCCTGGATATTTTGTCTTTAAAATATTTTTTCTTGTAGAAATTTTGATTTCTCTCTAATTTGTTTTGGAAAGTTAAAAGTTTTCTAACGAAATGTTAATATTTTAAAGTTCATTTTATTTTGTAATTTTGATAAGAATCTGAAAATTACTAAGTATAAGTTTAGGGAAAGTAAACTTCAAATCTGCATAAAAAATAAGAAAACCTTGCGAAAAATATTGAAATTTCAAGAAACAATGGACCTTGTAAATTTTAACCTTTTTTACAATTTGATATTTCTCTAAAAAATTACTACTACTGCAGGACCAAAGGAAATTCTGAATCAGAATTTCAAATTTTTCTACAAATGTTAAATTCATCCTTGAAATTCTCAAGTTCGAATTTAAAATTCAAATTTCGATAAAAAAAAACATCGAAGTTTAAAAATTAAATTCAAAATTTCAAACGAGAGCAGATCATATTTCTTGAAAGAGTTGAAATTTCTTATTAGTAACATTTAAAAAAAAAATAACATTTTCGGAATTAAAGAAAAAACATTTTTTTTTTTAAATAAATTAATAGTCAAAAATAGTTTAATAATTTCAACCTCTAAAGTGGAAATTGAAATTTTTGAGAAAAAGAGTCAACATTTCTAGAAGAGTCTTAAAATTTCGGAATTAGAATTAATCGAAATGTTAAAAAAAATCATTAACAATTTACTGCTCTAATTTAATTTTTTTCTAGTAATTTTGAAGTTCCAGAGAAATCTCAAAAATCAAATATTCCAGTTTGATGCCAATTTTTTGTGATCAAGTTTTTTTTGAAAATTTGTTTCAGAGCTTTGCTCAATTTTAAAAATAGAAATTTTTGTTATTATTTTTTTTTTAATTCGAGTGTTATTGCAAAATTTTTTTCAAAAAATGTAAATTTTAAAAGAAAAATACTACCACTTTTAAAAAATAAAGGTAAAATTATCAGAAAAGTCGAAGATTTAAAAAAAAAATCAAGTTTTAAAATGGTCCACATTTTCAATAATGTCGTGAATAAAAAACGAATTTTTGGAAAAATATCGACATTTAAAATAAATTGCAGAGTTTTTAATTAAATTTTCAAAAAAGCTGAATTTTTTGAATATTGGAGAAAACTCAAAATTATCGAATAATTCGTAATTATCAAAAAAGTTGACATTTTGGCCGGAGTTTTCAACAAAGTGGGAATTAAAATAAAGAGTCGAACATTTCAAAGAAGTGCAGATTTAAGAAAAGGTTAAAATTTTCAATAAGAAAGTCGAAATTTGACAAGGCAAACATTTTCAAAATTTTTCAAATGTCCAAGAGAAGTCAAAATTTTGGAAAAGAAGAAATCTTCAAAAAGAAAAGGTCGACATTTATAGTCGAAACTAAAAAAATATCAAAATTTGCAAAAGATTTGAGAATTTTTATCGAATTTACAAAATAACTCGAAATTTTAAAAAAGCTTAAATTTTAAATAGTTGGGAAATTTGCCCTCAACTTTTCAATAAAAATTAAAATCAAAATATAGAAAACAAGTGAAAATTATCAGATAGATCGAGGTTTTCCAAAGTCGAAATATTGAGAAGTTAAAATTTTGGAAAAAGTTTAAATTGTTGGTAGTTGAAATTTTGAATCAAAGTGAAACATTTTTTTAAAGTTGAAATTGTAGGTCAAAAAAATTAAAATTTTGAAAAAATGTCAAACATTTCGTAAAATTTCAAAATTTTCAAGAAAATCGAAATTTTGCAAGAATTTCAAAAATTAAAAGGTAGCGAAATTTTCAACAACAAAAAATCAAAAAATAGTCGAAATTTTGCAAAAAAAAAGTCGAAATTTTGAAAAACAGTTGACATTTTAATAAAAATCAATCGAAATTATCAAGAATCGAAATTTTCAATAAAAAAATTATAATTTTCTAAAAAAAAATTATAAACAAAGATGAAATTTAGAAAACAGTCGAAAATTTAAAAAGTCGAAAGTGCAGATTTGAAAAAATTTACATTTTCAGAAAAAGTACGATTTTCAAATGGTAAAAATTAAATTTTGCAATACAATCGAAATTTGGAAAAAAATCCAACCTTTCAAAAAACACGACATTATCAAAAGTTTTCGTTGTCAGTAAATCTAAAATTTTCGAAAAGTAACGTTTTGAAAATGTCGAAATTTTCAGTCGAAATCTTAAAAATTTTAAAACACTAAATATTGTCGCAGCACCCCCATTAGTTTTGGCCACGAGCCGCCACTGGTCCAGAGAATACAGAACACACAGCTTTTGAACATTTTTATTCAAAATTTTGTCTTTTAATAATTTTTATCTTTAGGTTACCTCTAGGTTATAAAACACATCAATAATCCATGTTTTATACCAATTGCGGAACTCCATTTCTCCACTTTTCGCCCTTTTATGAGGTGAATTGTAAAAAAAAATTCGTATTATGGCCCTCGCCGGAATGGATCAAAATGTTTACTTTAAACTAGAAAAGTTTACTTAAATAAGTGATTTCGAAATTTTTTTGACTCTTCGTGTTTTTCAAAATTTTAAATCTTTTTCGAAAGTGTGTTTATTTGAAATTTTAATTTTATTTTCAAATGTTGACCCATTCTAAAAATGTAGCTTTTTTCAGAGCCTTACTTTCTTAAGGAACTTCTTTCCAAATTTGGACTTCTTGTTCGTCTTTTTTCAAAGTTTTCATTTTTCTAAAAATTCGGCCATTTCTGAAAAGAACCTTTCTGAAACCCAATTCTGAAAATGTCGTTTTGTTTCTTAAATGTAGTCATTATTTCAAAATTTGAGCTTTTCTTTCGATATTCTTTCTAACAAAATTTATATTTGTACAAATTTCGACTTTTTCCTCGAAAATTCGCCTTTTTATCAAAAATTTGACTTTTTTTACTGTGATTTTATCCCCAAAATTCAACTTTTTCTAGTGTGATTTTGTCCCCAAAATTCGACATTTTTTTAATTTAATTTTCTCTGACAAAATTTATCTTTTTTACAGTTCAGTTTTTTGATAATTTATAGGGTTTTTCATAAATTCGACTTTTATTACTATTATTATCATTATATTATTTCCTCGTCTTTTATTCAAATTACAATTTATTTTCAAAATTCATCTATCTTAGAGAATGTCTAATTTTATTTTCAAAATTTGACTTTTTTCTCACAAATTGGTTATCTAATGGCTAGTACACACTCGCAACAAAATAGAAGAACTCGTGCCTATAGTCAAAATTCTGCGATTGTCTATAAACAAATGGGAAAAAAATCGCGCTTGTTCTACAATTCCTTGTGAGAAAGCAGCAATTCGACAAGTGGCTGTCTCACTTGTCATGGTGTCTCAGAAATTAGTTTAGCTGAATTGCGTAGGTGTGGACGCTTGACAAAGTCTCTATGCCATTTTGAAATTTGTTCTGGACTATCTAGAGACCAAATCCTCGATTTGTGTAGTTGCGCGATTTTGTCTACTAGTGTGTACTAGGCTTAATGGAAAATCCGACCTACATATTTTTCAAAATGATGTACTTTTACTAATAATTTCGACTTGCTTACAATTTATCTTTTTTTCTTTTCTTTTCTCAAGGTTTGACTTTTTTTGGAAATTATGACATTTTAAAATTTGACATTTTCTATTTCTGGAAATTCAGACTTTTTTTTCTCGAAATTTCCCGTTTTCTATTGAAATTAGATCCAAATTTCATTAAGTTCATTAGTTTTTGTTTTAAAATTTAATTTTATGTTCTTGCAAGTTTCGACTTTCGCCTCGAAATTTGTCATCAAAATGTTAATCTTTTTTTTCAATTTTCTCCTTGTTTTGAAGTTAGAATTTTTTTCCCAAAATTTGACTTCCTGCGAGATATTACATCTCTATTTAAAGTTCGGTCTTTTTCTCGAAATTGCAAATATTTCTTGAAATTTCTTAATTATTTCTTGAAATTTGTCTTTTTTTTTCAAATTTAGCTTGTTTCCCAAAGTTTGACTTTCTCTTGAAAAATTTGATTCTTCTGAAAACACTGATCCTTTACTCTCTATTGCGACTTTGGTAAAATTTGTCTTTTTGTCCTTCATCTCATTTTTATGAAAGTTTGGCTTTTTTACTTCAAAATATTGTCTTTTATCTCAAAATTATACATTTTCCTTTCCTAAAAATTTCGATCTTGATTTAGAATTTGTCTCTTTTTCGAAAATTTTTTTTTTAGAAATTAGATGCTTATTTTATTAAAGATTAAAAACTTCCGACATTTCGACTTTTCTCTCAAATTTAATCTTTCTTATTTATGCAAATTTTGACTTCTTTTTGCAAATTCTTCTTTTTGTGAAATTTCGACTTCGATTCTCAATATATTTACCTTTTTTAAAACTCGACTTTACGTTTTTATGATCAAAACTTGACTTTTCTCTGACGCCTCTATCTAAATAAGTTTTTGGAAATTCTGGAAATTTACAGATTTTTTTGTGAATTTGATATATTTAAGATGGTTTTTTAGAATTTTAAAAATTTCAATCTACACCAATACCTCACTTTGCGTCGGGGTTACGTTCTAAAAAAAAACACGACGTAAATTGAAAGGACGCAAAGTAAATTAAGATTTTCTATAGCAAACCATGTAAAGATCGAAGATATAATATTAGTTTATTAAATGTATAAATGAATAATACATATTTTTACAGGAAAACATTATTCTTTAACAAGGAACATTCATTTTAACATAGGCACCTAACTTTCTCTTAAAACTAGACAAATTATTTGCACTTTTTATTTCATTTGACAGATTATTAAATAAAGACACACCCTTATAAAATAAAGATCTATATGTCGATTCTTTGCTAACAGTATTTATATATATATTACTACAGTTACGTGTTTCATAGTTATGTACTTCGTTAACATTTCTTATATTGTACATTAAGTACTCTGGCAACAATCCTTTAATAATTTTATAAATAAATACCATGGTTTGATAAAACAAATATTGTTGTACAGACAGTGAGCCCAGACAATCAAGCATCAGATCGATTGGTGTATAAACGTTACATTTCAATATTGCTCTATGACATTTGTTTTGCAGTATCTGCAGTTGTTTTAAATGGTATTTATTAGCAAAGAACAAGATACTTGGGCAGTAATGAAAATAGGGTCGAATTAAAGTATTAAAAACTTTAAGGCGATTAGGAAGATTTAAATTTTTACATATTCTGATAAAGTATTTAACTTTACCATTTATTTGTAATCACAGTATTGTTAAGGTGTTTTTTAAAGTTTAAGTCATTGTCAATGGTTACTCCTAAATACTTTATCTGGTTGACAAACTCCAGAGATTCTCCATTTAACTTTACTTTATCCGCCATCGCGTTAGAGCTCCCCATTAACATCACTTTAGACTTCTTCACGTTTATTATCAGACCATTAACTTTTAACCACTCACTAACGTTCACCAAAATTGCATTCATGCGAGTTACCCCTCTTTGAAAGTCTGATTCTTCAACTGATATGAGCGTATCGTCCGCAAATAGGTTAAGGAAGCAGTCGTCGCCTGTGCACTGATCGATGTCATTAATGTACAAAATAAACAACAGTGGGCCTAATATCGACCCCTGCGGTACACCTAAATTGTTAGCTGCACTTCTCGAAACATAATTGTTAATCCGAGTAACCTGATATCTGGATGTTAGATAACTGCTAAACCATTGGAGTGCGGGATCGCCAAAACCAATAAGTCGCAGTTTTTCAAGAAGGAGTTTTCTGTTAATAGTTTCAAAAGCACGGCGTAAATCCAAGAATACAGTTAAAACTAGATGGCGAGGGTTGTCTAACCATTTCTTCCATCTGGAGACGGTTAGCTGCAGTGCGCTTTCACAAGAGTGCCCCTGTCGAAATCCTGACTGATTTGGAATGAGAACATTACTATTTTTAATAAATTGCAGCATCTGATTATACACAATTCTTTCCAACGCCTTTTCTAAGTACGGTAGGGAATTAATTGGTCTATAATTAGATGGATCATCAGAACTGGTAACTTTTGGTATTGGCGTAATGACAGATTCTTTCCATTTCTTCGGAAAAGCGTTTGAGGTAATAGACTTATTGATAATTTCAGTAATTTTGAGTAAAAGAAAATTACCGCCCATTGAAATAATCTTATTATTGATTGCATCAGTCGACGTTCCTTTTTTAATACTTTTGAGAACTTTTTTGACTTCTTCGGGCGTAACTGGCTCAATTGAAAATGGTTCACCATAAGTGCTATTGAAAACATTATACGGATATTTGTCTTTATAATGTCTCCCATCAGATTTCACTAATGCAATAATACTTTGACTCACAAAGACATTGTATTTTTCGGCTACTGTTGCCTCGTCTTGGTATATAATGCCATCAAATTTCATTTTTGTTGGATGTGACATTTGCGTGGCACCGATAGCTTCTTTAACATTTCTCCACATATGTTTGGGATCGGTGCTGTTTTCAATTTTTCTTGAATAATAATTCTTCTTTTTACGTTGGATAGTGCTTGTAACTTTGTTTCGACTTTTTCTGTATTTTTCCCAGTCTGAGCCAGTGTTTGTTGCACAAGCTACTCGATAGAGATCATCTCTAAATCTTGTGAGGTCTCTTATTTCACCATCGTACCACTTTTTGTTATTTTGAGATCTTTTCATTAATTTAATAGGGGCTATTTCATCTAGGACAGCTATAACGTTATTATATAAGCAGTCCACCAGTTGATCAATGCATACTTGATGATTATTCATCCAATTTTTTCTAAGCAATTTATCTTGAAATACAGCAATATCGATACTTTTGAGATTTCTTACATATTCATTTTTATCATATGATATAATAGTGTTATAAGGTTTCATTTTACGATGTATTTGTATGATACTATGATCAGAAAACTTAGGAGAATCCAACACTAATGCAGAAATGGCATGCAGGTTTGTAAATACCAGATCAATCTTAGTTTTTGATGTGGCAGTGACTCTTGTACATGCTTTCACAATTTGGCAAAGTCTATAATTGTCCATAAGAGATATCAACTGTTTCGTATTATAATCATCACGCGATACATCAAAATTAAAGTCACCCATCAAGATCAGTTTTAGATGGCTATAATTGTCCATTAGTTGGCTCAATATATTGCAAAAATCTGATCTGTTTGAAGAGGGAGATCTGTATAAGCATATAATAGCAAAGGTTGTATTGTCAATTATCAATGTTACACCCAGGATCCAGATTTGGTTATTAATATTTGTGTTAATGATGATTGTAAAATTAATAGATTTAAAGATATAGAATATTACTCCACCGGTAAAACGACTGTGTGAGTCACATCTAATTAAAGAGTAGTTACTTACATGCAACTCACTATTATAAATATTATCAGTTACATGAGTCTCAGTAAGAGCAAGGAAGGCAACATTGTTGTCCATAATAAATGTTGAGACTTCATCAATTTTCGGCAAAAGACTTTGTATATTGACTATGTAAATGGTGTTGTCTAATTGCTATGATTCATAGTTTATTTTTTTTCTGATTATATCTACAACTGCTTGGTACGATGGACAATTTGGATCCCATGAATTATGATCTACAACAAAGTGGGTACCGTACTGTTTATTTTTATTTACACAGTTTGTACATTTGACCTGTTCTCTTGTACACGTATTTGACTCGTGTTCTTCAGCACAATATCCACATATCTCTTTATTTTTACAACTGCTACTTTTGTGTCCATATTGTTTACACTTGAAACATTTAATGATGTTATATGTCTCACTAAATTTACATTTACTAAAACCAACAGTTAGGTACTCAAGGTCTTTAATTTTTGCAAATGTTATGGGATCAATTTCAATACCCAAGCTAAATACATTTTTTATTGTTTTTGTTTTATAAATTAATTTAAAACAAAAATTTTTTACTGTAGAATCTAACTCATTTTGTTTTATTATCATGCTTAGTAAGGCATCATTATCAAGTTCACAATCATTTTTGATATTTCTTACTTTAATTTGTGGTAATTTCTGTTTTGGTTTACGAATTTCAACATCACCTTCAAACTTCTGTTTGATTGCAGTACCCATTTCCTTCAATTTTTGTTTATCTTCGCTTTGTAAGATTAACGTACCATCAAGTTTTGAATTTCTTACAGCTATATCCTTAAATAATTTTACATCTAAGTGAGTGATTAAATCTTTACGCATATCTCCTTTTGTTTTATTATTCTTGGATTTCATTATTAATACATCTTTAAAACTTTCTTTTAGTATGGGGTTAACAAACGTTTTAGTTTTATTACTGTTGATATTTGTGCTACCGGTTGCTACAGGTGCTTGCACTTGATCCACATCGGGTGTTGTTGATAATTTGGCATTAGTCTCTTTTACAGTTGCGCTTACTGTTTGTGCATAACTAAACGGTCTTCCCTTGTGTTAAAACCCTTACCAGTTCAATATTGCTGGTTCGGAGATCTTTTACCTCAATCTTTAACTTTTCTATTTCTCGTGTTAGAGGCAGAATTGCATTGGCAATAACCTCCTGAATATGATTCGTTAAAACACCAGAATTCGTGCTAAGGTTGCTGTATCCTTCCTCGCAGCAAATAATTTCGTTCCCATTAAGATGCTTAATATTTTTTACTAATTTTATGCAACTAGGATGACTCAGTGAATCACATTTTACACATACCAGGCCGCTGGTCGGCATTATTTTGCACTTTTTGCATGGAAGAGCATGTGGCGCGTCTTTATCAGCTGACATGTTCTTATCAAGATATTCACCATATAATAATTTATTTAAAGTCTGAATTTGCACTTATTATTCTTGTGTGTATCACTATTATTGACTAAGAAGATTACATAGATCTGTTCTCTATTCATTTAACTTGCATCACAACAAAGATGACTTTGGTTTATGAACTATTTACCACATTAATTCACGTACTTAAAGAACCACGATGCACGCGACTGTTGTTTCGACGACGTAGAAAAAAAGATAGGTTCCAGGGTTACGAAAATACTACTTTTTAAAAAGAAAATTGATCAAAGTAAACATTTAAAAAACAAAAATAATATAAAATTTTATTACATACATACAAAAAACAAAAAAAAAACGTATTCAATTAAAACAAAATAAACTATTCAATTAATTTATGAAAAACAAAATTAAAATTAATCACTGCCTGATGAGTCCATAGTGGCTGTTGTCGTAAGTCGGCTTTCTGTCACAAAAAATTGGTCCAATGTTTGCTGAATAGCTTTTTTCTTCAACGTAAAATAAATTTCCTTCTAGCAATTGATATTCGCCTGGGACACTTTAAAACTCCTTCCGCTGTCAGGATCGTTTTTTAAAAAAATCTCCATAGCTTCGTCAATCAAACACATCGCTTTGAAAATTTGTTTGGAGGTTAAATTTTGTTCTTCGGAGATTTCTATTGAACGGTCACTGTCATCTTCTTCATTAGCAAATTGCAATTCCAGTTGCAATAGTTCTTCATTAGAGAATTCTTAGTTGTGCGAGGTTAGCAATTCATTTATGTCAGTCTCCTCCATATCTTCAAAATTAGACTCTCTAGCTAAATTAGAAATTTCATGACGAACAGCTGGTGTACCATCAACTTCTGCAGCGCATATTCGGTGAACACATTCAGGCCATATTTTGCGCCAAACACCATTCATGCAAGATGGTTTAATCTCCTCCCACGAATCGGAAATAATTTCTATGGCTTTCATAATGTTGAACTTTTTCCAAAACTCTAGCATGGTAGGCTTATCTTGTCCATCAGTCTCACTTAAAAGAAGTTTAAATGTTCGTCGAAGGTAATAACTTTTAAAAGTCGATACTACTCCCTGATCCATCGGCTGAATAACTGGTGTCGTATTAGGCGACAAAAATACAAATTTAACGTTTTCTGACAACTCATCAACATAAACTGGGTGGCCAGGAGCATTGTGTACTGGGACCAAAGGCTTGAAGTTTAAGTTTTCCTTGTTGCAATAAGCTTTAATTTCTGGAATAGCACAAGTTGAAACCCAGTTTTGGAATAATGATGTTGTCATCCATGCTTTTTTGTTTGCTTGCCAGTGGACAGGAAGCAGATTCTTTAACAACCTTTCAGAGCTCTTGGATTTTCTGATTGATAAATGAGAAATGGTTTAAATTTGAAATCACCATTTGCATTACCACCAAGAAGAAGAGTCAGTCTATCCTTGCTAGCTTTAAATCCTGGCGCAGATTTTTCTGTTTTAGATATGAAAGTTCTGTTAGGTAGACCTTTCCAAAATAACCCAGTTTCATCAACATTAAATACTTGTTTCGGATCATAGCCACTTTCATGAATTAATACTTTTAACTCTGTCGGATAGCGTTTTGCAGTAGTTAAATCAGCAATGCTGTGCAGATTTACTCGAACCTTGAATCTCTTAAACCAGCCCTGACTAGCTTCAAATGTTTCATTATTGTCTGTATTACTACCACTAGCATTACTGTTGGATACTGCTTTACTTTTTATGTCATCAAATAAGTGTTTTGCTTTCGTCTGAATTACCATTTTACTTAATGGTTTTCTCTGCGCAACTTGATTTTCAATCCAAATAGAAAACAAGGTCTCCATTTTAATCATCAAAGCATTCCTTGTACGGGTCATCGTTTTAGCATCTTATGATGTTGCACATTTTGCAGCCTCTTTTATTTTATCCCCATTTCGATCTCTAATAGTTCTGACAGTTGTTGTAGCCAGCAGTGGCGGCTGGTCTTAAAGAGCGCAAGAGCGCGCGCTCCTCGTGAAATGAGCGATCTATTCATTTCTAATTAATGTAAAAGTCTTGGATTTATCACCTTTTTAAACACAAAATAATGATATACTAATTAACTATTAATACTTCTGAGAGACTTGGAATAAAGTACGCAAACTTTTATTCCATTATATTATCTACTATGAGGAAATTGAAACACGTTCGTGCGCGCAGAATTATGCACCTAGCGTGGTTGCCATGCGATGCCTATCAACGGCCTCCACGGAATACGGAGAAATAAACTAGAGAACACCACGCTAAAGCTAGCCCTCGGTGCGGTACGCCGCTCCGCGCTTATGCGATATTGCCAAATGGTGAGTACGAGTCAGAGTTTGAAGTGTGTATTTACGGTTTATGATGCTAAATGCGTAGGTGCCGGCTGATTTGATTGCGATTGCTAATTGTGCCATTTACAGGCCTAACTGCCAATAGTACGGCTATTCACAAAGAGATAGCAGTACCCATTCTAGGGTCTAATTATTAATTTGTAAATTTGGATTTTAACAGTTTTACTGAGAAAGTAATGAACATTTTATTTCTTTAATAGATCGTAGAGGGGATGTTGTTTAAAAAAATATTTTTTTGTGTTTTTGTCGAGTTTAATTAGAACTTTGCAATAAAATACATTTTATTTTCAAATGCAATTTTCATGAAAAAGTAATATAATTTTATTCCTATGAAAGCAAACAATTTTAATTAAATAATCTAGAACCGTAACCAGGTGCAACCGCACAGAGTACTTTAAGGGGCTCAGAAATGTCCATAATGATTATTTTTGTACTCGATGAAAATGATTTAGACATGATAATCCAAAAATATTTTGGAGGCTATAAGATGTTATATAAATTTAATTCGTGAAAATACTATTAAATATCACAATTTTTGTATCACTTTTGTTTCTCTTAAATTTAATACCTTGCTATGGCACTGGAGTCACCTAAATTCTTAACTACTAATATTTTTGCACAGGGCATCGAACCTCTATTTTTTTATTCCGGGTTTTGGTTTTCGTTCCGGGAAAAAATCATATCGCTTCCGTTCCGGTTTTCGTTCCGACAAAATTAGCGGTTTTTTCTGGTTTTCGGTTCAGTTCCAGCTTACTCATTTTTTAATTTTTTAATTTTTTTCATTTAAATTGATTTTCTAACATTATTCAGGAAATGTTCTCCCTCTTTTCTAAATATTACGGCATATAACTTCTGTGGTAATGCTTAAAATTTAAAGGAAATATTTCTCGATTTTTCGAATTTAAAAATTTCAGGCTGAAACTCTGGATTCTGGGTTCATTTTGAGTTCAAACTTCGAACCTCCAGCTTTATAACAAAAAATTAGCTGATACCAGTGCATTCGCCTAGGTGAAAAAAAAAAGAGAAAGGATCCTTTGGTTATATACTTTTTAAAGTTTCGACTTTTCTGAAGAATTCAATTTTTATTGAAAATTTTGACTTATTTTGAAAATTTCGACAATAAAAACCCCCCTTTTGACAAAATCGATCTTTTCCCGTTCGACTTCCAAATTTTCGAAATTTTAACTTGATTTCGAAAATTTCGACCTTTTTCAAAATTTTGATTTTTTGAATATTCCAAATTCCTCAAAATTCTGTCTTATTTGGTTGGTTTTGATTTTTTTGAACATTTTACTTTTATAACTTTCATTCTTTATTCTTCATGGAAGACCCTTATTGACCGGAAATATTATGTTTTTTTCAATAAATTTAACATTTCTTCGGCCCAGTTTAGAAATATTTAAATTTTTAGGGTTTGTTGACAATTTTCTAAACAGTTTTTGAAATGCGAGTACGTGATATTTAAATTTATTGAAAATGTCACTTCATGACAGTTCACGAATTAAGAGGTTATTTTATTTTACATAGAATAGGAATAATGAAAAATAGGAGACCAAAATTAGATATGGAAAAAATCAAAATTTTGTTTTTTTGATAAATTAGGAAAATATAAAAAAATACATAAAAAGTTGTAGCACTGGACATCGATGTTTCGCTCTCATTTGAGCTCGTCAGCATTGCATAACATGGAAAGGGAAAAATGAGGAAAATATAAAAAAATACATAAAAAGTTGTAGCACTGGACATCGATGTTTCGCTCTCATTTGAGCTCGTCAGCATTGCATAACATGGAAAGGGAAAAATGAGGAAGAAGAAATACCTAAAAATAAAATAAATATATATATATATATATATATATAATCAATTCCCTTATACCGTAAGGTGTCGGGATTGGTATTCTCTATTTCATTCACAAAATTTTTTCCATTCCTTTTTGTTTAGCGCTAAAATTTTTGCTTCGTTTAGGTTTAATTGTCTCTTTCTGATTAATTTATCAATGATGTCACCCCATCTTTCTTTAGGTCTGCCTCTACGTCTCCGGTCCGATGTTCTTGCTTCCCATATTTTCTTTACTTCCATGATATCTTTCATCCTTTGTAGATGTCCCCACCAACCTAATTGTTTTTCTTCGACAATTTCTAATACAGGCTTAGCATCCAGTTCTTCCCTCACTTTTTGATTTCTTATTCGATCTCTTCTACTTATTCCCTTTATCGCTCTTAAGAACTTCATCTCGACTGCTTGTATCCGGCTTTTCATTCTCTGCGTTAAAACCCAGGTTTCACTTCCAAATAGCAGTATAGGCTGGAAGATGGTCTTGTATACCAACATTTTCGTATTTTTGGATATTTCTTTCTTCTTGACTATCGTTGCACACATACTGTAATATGCTTTAAGTGCTTTCTCTATGCGTTCATTGATGTCCCTATCCTGATTTCCTTTTTTATCTATTATTACTCCTAAATATTTGAATTCCTTGACCTGCTGTATATCCTTATTTTTCAATCGTATATTTATTTTTTTATTTTTATCTCCTGTTATTGCCATTACTTTTGTTTTATTGACATTTATTTTCATTTGTTTAGATTCTAGAGCATCTTTTCATATTTCTAAGTTAGTTTGTAGATCTTTGGGTGAATTGGCCATTATTACTATATCATCTGCAAATGCACATTCTTTTATACAGACTTTTTGTAGATTGTAGTATCCTACTTGTAGGCCTGTTGTTTTAGTACATGTTTGTTTGAGTATGTCATCTATCAGGATAATGAATAGCAATGGGCTACGTACTCCTCCCTGTCGTAAACCATCTCTTGTGTAGAAAGTAGAAGACTGCATATTTCGCGTTCTGACGTAATTTGCATTTTCCTCATATATGCTTTTTATTCCAGCAATTAATTTTCGGCTGACTCCTCGTTGTTCCAAACTTATCCATATTTCTTTTCTGGGTGCTCTGTCAAAAGCCTTTTTAAGATCAATGAACGTGGTCTCCGTGGTCTTAATATTTTATCCGTAAGTTGTTTTATCGTGAATATATGGTCCTGTATACTATGGCCTCTTCTAAATCCACTTTGGGATACACTTAATTGCGTTTCTATGACTAAACGGAGCTTGTTTGCTAACACCCTTTCATATATCTTTGCTACCGTGCTCAATAAAGTTATACCTCGATAATTTTGGCATTGTTTTCTATCTCCCTTTTTATATATGGGCATAATAACACCTATTCCCCAATCTTTAGGTATTTTTCCTTTTATCCATGACTTATTACAAATGTTGTACAATAGTTTTACACCTTCCTTCCCCATGTGTTTAATCATATCTGGTGTTATTCCATCATGCCCGGGTGCTTTTCCACATTTTGTTGCCTTGATTGCTTCTTCAACTTCCTCTATCGTAAGTACTTCATTTTCTTCATCTGCTATTGTGTCATTTGTTGTTACTTCTTTGCCTTCATGTATCTCTGTTTCCAGTGGATTTAATAGTTCGTAAAAGTATTCTTTCCATCTGTTCATAATTAAATTCTCATCTTTTAGCAATGCGCCTTCTTTGCTTGTTATAGCCGTACATTTCTTTTCTTTTCCTTTTCTTGTTGTCTTCACTGCTTTATAAAATAGCTTGCGATCTCCTTTATTTGTCTCCTCCATTTTTTTCCCAAAACATTCCCATGCCTTCTGTTTAGCTTCCAAAACCATTTTTTTTACTTTGGTTCTTTTCTCCTTATACAAAGTGTATTTTTGTGCGGTGTTATTATTTAAGTACTCTTTCCACGCTTGTTTCTTTAATTTAACTTCTTTTTTGATTTCATCGTTCCACCAGGCAGTTAACTTTTTATTGGCGTTGGTTGTAATCGTGCCAAATGCTTGTTTAGCTGCCTCTATTGCTACCTCCTTAAATATTTGCCATATGTCTTTGATATCTTTTTGTTCAACCTCTTTTTCTATATTACTTATTTTTCCCTCAAAAATTTGGTGATAATTGTTTGCTATATCTTTTTCTCTTAATCTGTATGTTTTAATATTTTTATTTTTTACTGATGCAGTTTCGTGTCGTTCGTTGTCACTCCTACACTTCTTCTTTTTCCTAATTTTTGCTACAACCAGGTAATGATCACTAAATATTTCCGCACTTCTTTTGACTCTTACATCCGTGATCGATTTCCTATTATTTCTTTGCACAAGTACGTAGTCAATTATGGATCTTTCTTTTCTGTTTTCCGCTATTCTTGTAAATTTATGTATTTTTATTTATTATTTACATATCCTGGTGTTCATAAAACGTATTTGTTATTATGAGATCGTTCAATATGCAATATTCTATCATTCTTAACCCATTATTGTTTATTTTTGTTTCCCCACAGTTTCCAATCACATTTACATTTCTATTCTCTCTTTTACCCACCCTGCTGTTAAAATCTCCCATTACGGTAATTTTACCTTTACTTGTCTCCGTGGTCAATGTTAGTTCCTCCCAGAATTAATCTTTATTACTCGCTAAATCATCTTCATTTGGTCCATACACTATTATTATGCATATTCGTTCCCCATAAATATCATCAAATTCTATTTTTAGTATTCTTTCCGAAATGCCTTCCCAAGTTAGTATATTATCTACTAATCCTTTCTCTATTATGCACCCAACCCCTGCCGCAGCATGTTTATTTTGTTCTACTCCACTGTATATTAAAAGGTGCCCATTTTCTAGCACTAGTTCCCCTTGCCCCTTCTTCTTCGTTTCTGTTATTGTTAATATTTGGATCCCTGTCCTTTCAAATTCTTCTATTAGTTCCTCCTCTTTTCCTCTTAGTCCTCTAACATTCCATGTTCCCACTTTCCAAATTTCTTTTCCTGTTATTTTCTTTTTTTTATTTATTTTTTCTATTGATGTGTTTTTATGTGTTTTCGCATCCATTTTCATTGCCTTGTTCGTCATCATACTATTTATCTCTTTAGATTTATTGCTCAGTTTTTTGAATTTGTATTTTCTAATTTTTCCTTGATTTTGTTTCATTTCCAAGTTTCTCCATCAACTATTATCTTGTTATATCCCATTTTGATATGCTTACCCATGCGTTTCTCCTCTTCTGCTTTATTTTTTAGTTGTCTCTGCTTCTCCCTTTCTTTATGCGTCAAGTCTTCATTTATGAAAATTTTTTCATTAATTTTTCTAAGCTTCGATTTGTTTTTCATAATCTGCTTCTTTTCTTGTTCATTTTGCAGTTTCACAAGATATATATTTCTACCAGTTTTCTAAGCTTCTTCAACTTTGGTTTGTATTCCTAATTTTTCTTTAAAGAGATTTTCCATTTCTGTAATTAAAATTGCATTGTCGTTTGTATTTACTGTTAGACCGTTGACAATTATGTTATTTTTCCTTTTATCTTTTTCGATCCACTCCAAATTATTGCTTATTATTTTTATATCCCTTTTCATTTTCTCGTTTTCTTTTATAATTCTCTCGTTTTCTTCTCTTAGTTTAGTGTTTTCGATTTGGATTTTTCTAATGTCGTTATTGTATTTTTTCTGTTCATTTTTTATTTCTTGCATTTCTTCTCTTATATCCTGCATCATACTTAGTATAAGATCAAGCTTATCCTCGTTATCAATTGTTTTTGTTTTTATTGGCGTTCTCGACTTTTTTTTTGTTCTCGCTAAGGTTTCTTTTTGTACCCTTTTTCTTTTGCCTCCTTCGTCTGTGGAGGACTCCTCCATGTCGGCGTCTCTCATATAATTCTTGTCCATGTTTATTTCTTTATTTCAGCGCTGATTCCTAATCTGATTACTATATGCTGTGATGCGCGTCTTTTCCACGAAAGAAACCGTTCCCCGGACTATCTCCTCGAAGGTCACGGTTTCTTATCTCTTATCAGAGCTAATGCAAATGCAGAGTCTTACCTTAAATTACTAATTATTGCACTAACCTGTTGTAGTGTTGTTTTAATCACTACACTATTCTTATTGTTTACACCTTTGGTTTACCACAATTTTCTGAAATAATCGCTCATTAATTCCCGTAGAATTTGGGTTTATTAATGGAGCATATATTCAGCAGCTGCTTATGCACGCACCATCACATCATCATAAAAAAAATTTTTTTTAAATATAAAAAAGAAAAATTAAGAAATTTTAACATGAATAGACGTTTCATCATCAATTTACTGTGTTAAAAATTTACTGTGTTAAAAATTTAAATATTTGAAGCGCGATCCACAAGAAACAACTACTCCGAGGGCTAATACCCCTTCCGGCATTGAACTACACTTGTGGGTCGAACTTATATGCTCTTGGTGACTACTGTTCCTAACCGCTGAAATCTATTCAGCTTGGTAGTTAGAAGCACTAACCATTTGCGGAGTCCGTTCGTTCCGTTAGAGGAATAGGTTTATTCTTCATGGTAGACCCTTATTGACCGGAAATATTATGTTTTTTTTTAACAAACCATAAAAATTTAAATATTTCCAAACTGGGCCAAAGAAATGTTAAATAAATTGAAAAAAACTTTCGTTCTTGTTAAAAATTTTATTTTTTGAAAATTACAATTTTTTTTGAATATTTGGAATTGATCTCGAAGTTGTCTGACCTTATTTTTGTAAATATTAGAAAATTCAGACTCGAAATTTCATCTTTTTTTTGCAAATATAGCTAATTTTAAATTCGATTTTTCAAAACATTTCAATTCTTTTTAAAAATTTGAATTTTTTCAAAGTTTTAACTTTTTGCAAATATCGACTCCCTCGAATGTTTGTTTTTTTTATTCAACTTTTTTTCAATTTTCACTTTTTCGCAAGATACTGACTTTCTAAAAATGATTACTCTTTTTAAAATCTGCATTCGATTTTAATTGAAAATTCTTAAACATTTTTCGATTTCCTTAAAGCATTTAGTCTTTATATTTTGAAAATTTTCAAATTCAAATGTTCTTTTTTTTAGCTTTCACTTTTTTCAAATTTTTATTTATTTTATTAATTGCCAGACTTTTTCAGTTTGACCTTTCTCTAAGATTTTCATTTATTTTTCAAATTCTGAATTTTTTGAAAATCTTTATACATAATTTCGATCTTTTCTTCAAATTGTTATTTTTTTTTTAAATTTTGATTTTTTCTGTAAATTTAATGATGTTAAAAAACTGACTTTTAAAAACTTCTACCCTGTTTTTTTTTAATTTTTGACCTTGGTCAAACTTTTGACAATTTCTCAAAGCTTTGATCTTTTTTTGAAAACTGAGATTTTTTTTTAAATTTCGACTTTTTCTTGAAGTTTCGGCTTTTATGTAGTAAACTGAACTTTTATTTAAAAAATTAGATTTTCCTTTAATTTTTGTTTCTTGAAAAATTAAATTTATTCTCAAAATTCCGACATTTTTAATATTTTCAAACCTTTTCCAAAATTTAGACTTTTTTTGAAAACTTCGACCTTTTATCATCGAAATTTTTCCCGAAGCTATAACTTTTTCAGAATTTATATTTTTTTTGGAAAATTTCCCCTTTTTTTTTAAAGTTTGGATTTTTTATAATATGATTATGTTGAAACATTTTTTTTCAAAACATTTACCTTTTTTTTTGAAAATTTCCACTTTAGCTCAAAATTTTTACTATTTCTCGAAGTTTTAACTTCTTTTTTTGATAATTCCGACTTTTTCCCGAAAATTTTCACTTTTTTCAAAATTGCGAATTTTTGAAATATTTGAATTTTTTCAGGATTTTAATCTTTTTTGAAAAGTGTTACCTTTTATCATCAAAATTGGAACTTTTTTCGAAATTAAATATAGCTTCATCCAAAATTTAAAGTTTTTTCGAAATCTCCATTTTTTTTCAAAAGTTCGAGTTTTTGTGATAACTTTAACATTTTTTCAAAATTCGCCTGTTTTAGAATTTTTTTTAATTTTGGTGAAGAATCTAGGTTTTTAAATTACCAATTTTTAAATTTTGAACGAATTCTACAAAAGGAATTCAAGATTTAACTAAATTTCGATTTTAAAGCTGCCTAAATTCAAAACAATCTAAACAAAAATCGCAGCTTCGAGGCGGAAATCTAAATTTTAAGAAAAAAGTGAAATATAGCGTAAACAAAACCAGATAAAAATTGGAAGTTTAAATTGGATATTTTCTAACATGTCATCGTTCCAAGTTTACCCTTAAAATTTCGACTTCAATTTCAAGATCCCGGCTTTAAATTGGAATATAAATGTTGTATTTTTCTCTTGAAATTTTGACTGAAATTCCCAATTTCTAGGAAAAATTAGAAACAGCAAGATTTTATCACATATTTTGAGGTTTTGGGAAGTTTGATGAAGTGGGCATAGCAAAAAATCATTAGAATTTGAAATATCGAGAAAAAAAATTGGCTTATTTAAACTAAAGTGAAATTTGAAGGAAAACATTTAAGGCAACTCGAAATTTTTATTAATATCTTCAAAAAACAAAGGTATTATATTACAAAAGGGAAAATCCAAGTTTGAGGAAAAAAAACAAAGTTTGAGTGTTTGTTCTAAAGAAAAAGTTGGAATTTTCGGAAAAATTTAAATTTGCAAATAAAATTGCCAGGAAACTGGGCTTCAGTGACTTCACTACTTGAGTCCATATTTACAATATCACATAAAATTTGTATTTTAAACTCGAAATTTTATAAAAAGAAAAGAAATATTTTGAGAAAAAGGTCCAAATTTCAAAACAGAACCAAAAATGTTGAAAAATGAATATTTAAGTGTATAACTTACTTAACTTAATTAAGTTGTATAAACTTAATTAAATCAATTTGGCTTGAAATTTTAAGAATAAAATCAACACTTTCTTAGAAAGAGTAAAAATTGTAGGTTTCTAATTGAACTTTCAAAAAAATGTTCTTTAAAGTAAACTCATAATTTTGAGATCAAAGTTGCACGAATTTGTGTAAAATTTTGAAAAGGAAATTTTTAAAAATTCCCAAACTTTAGGGTAAAGTAAAAAGTATTTTAAGAACGTACAAATTCAACGAACCGAAACAAACCATTATTTTTTCCCGTTCTGTTCCGGTTTTCGTTCCCACAAAAATAACGGTTTTTTTTGGTTCCCGGTTTTCGGTTCAGTTCCGGTTCGAAGCCCTGTTTTTGCATCTGCGCACCCCTGTCAAAAAGTCACCAGCCGCCACTGGCAGCCAGACCAACGGTCTTTGCTATCTCCACAGCCTTCTCTCCCATATCAAATCGTCGCAGAATATCTAATTTTGTCTCGAAGCTGAGTTTTTTTTATTTTTGGTAATTCTACCAGCAGCGCCCTTTCCACTCATTTGGCTAAAAAAATTACAAGTGTATGTAATAAAAATAATATAAATCTGCTCTGCCAATAAATAAATTACCTTTTTTGTAACCAGAAACAAACCGTAATAATTTATAATTCTCTTTTAAAAAAAGCGCCACACACTAATTGAAATATTACAAAAAGCACAACACACTACATAATTGAAACTGAATTCTAAAATTAGCAAAACAAAGTGAAAATAAAACTGTATTAAAATTGCGTTCGATTTTCGGTTAGAAAGGGAATCCCCGAGTTTTCATGGCATGGCGCAATTAGAAACAAAAGTGGTGCCATCTTTTAGAAAAAAAAGAAAATTTCTAAAGAAAAATTAATGACTCGAACCCAAAACAGCGCAACCTCGAAAATCTAACGACGGATCAGACGGACAGTGAAAATTAGTACTAATTAAGCAGCGATGCAACTTTGAAAAAATGCAAAACGAAACGACGCAAAATAAGGTATTGGTATATTCTCAAAATTCGCCTTTTTTTCAAGAATTCGATTTCTTCTAAAAATTCGACTTTCTTATTTTCTATTGGAAAATTCCATTTTGTAGAATTTGTATTTGTTTCTAAATTTTTTCAGTTTTACTTTTCTGGAAATGTTAACTTTATGCCAAAGGTAAACATGTTTCTCGAAATTTGGGTTTTTTCGTCGAAATTTATCGAAGTTTCATTTTTTTTCTCGAAATTAGGTCGAAATTTTATAAAATGTTTCGAAACTTCTCTTTGAAAATTTAACTATTTATTATTCCGTAAAATTTGAGTTTTTTTTGAAGATTCGTATTTTTATTCATATTTTAAATTTTTTATCAATATTCATCTTTTTCCAAAGTTAGTTTTTTTTGGAAATTTAAAATTGTTTTCTAAAGTTTGCTTTTTTTAAATTGGGTTTTTCCTCGAAATGTTAATTTTTTCTCAAAATTGTTTTTTTTTTAATTTAAACTTATTCCCAAAATTCAAGTTTTTTTCTCAAAAATTGACATTTTATTAAAAATTCGAATTATTGGTAAATTTTTTCTCCCCTTTTTCTCAAATAGGTTACCTCAAAATTCGACATTTTCCGTTTCCCAAAATTTTCATTTTCCGTTTCCCAAAATTTTCATTTTTTTGAATTTGTTTTTTGAAATTAGGTCAAAATTTTCATAAAAGGAAGAACCATTTCGGGACAAAATCTTTAAAAAAATTAAACTTCTTTCTCGAACTTTCAAGATCATCAGAATTTATAAAACACTGAAAATTAGTATAAATGCATTTTTTTGAAGTTACTGTTATTTTTCTTAAAATTTGTTTATTTTCTCAAAATGAGGCCAAAATTTTAATAGAAGCAACTTTAATTTTAGAGTTTTTTTTTAATTTCTGGGGAACTTTGAATTTTTAGGCATAATGTAAATTTAAATTCGAAATATATCGGATCTCCATTTTGGTATTAAACTTTCCGCTAAAAGCATTAAATTTTCTATTTATCATCAAGATTTTGAATAAAAATATTGGAAAAGTCGAATTTGTGAGAAACTCTTGAAATGTTTAAAAAAGTAAAATTTTTACTCGAAATTTCATTTTAATTTGAAAGATTGGAAAGACCAAAGTCGAAATTTTTGAATTAACGTCGTATCATATTTGGAAACAGGTCAAATTTTTATTATAAACTCGAAATTTTATGGAAAAACCTACATCAAAATTTGAGGCAGACGTAGAAATTTTCAAATGAAGAAATTTTTGAGGTTAAAATTAAATTAAAATGGAAATTTTATACAATTTTAAAAAATTAACAGTTTAAAGCGAAAAATATGCAAAGAAAGCCAAAGTTTTAGGAAAAAGAACTTTTTTTTTAAGTTTAATCCACTCGCAAAGGGTAACCCCGTTATGCTTTCAAAGCACTGCGAGTAGGATGCGGAAACAACGATAGATGGCGATGGCATTCGCACTTTTTTTCGTAGATACGTAATGAAACAAAGAAAAACATCACTATGCATGTATCGTTGGCAATCAAAGCCTTTGTTACCAGGGGGCGAACCCACGCCCATTATATAGGACGTCAGGGAGTAAACAACCTGACAGTTTCACATTCTTTAATCCATTCGCAAAGGGTAACCCCATTATGCCTTCAAAGCTCTGCGAGTATGATGCGGAAACAAGGGTAGATGGCGACCGCCTTCTTAAACAAGGATAGGTTGTAATTCTTGGGGAAAATTCCTTTTGGTAACAAGTTCCACAACTTGGAAGTTGTTTAGAAAAAAGTCTCCGTAGACGGAAGTCCTCACTGTGTCAAACTGGATCGCACAGGAATTTGCTGTCTCCGACTGTCTAGTATGCCTCAAGAATCTTGTCCTTGTGGGGATCACTCCTATTAGTTCCTGCGAGCATCTTTCATGATAGTACTTGTAGAAAAGAGACAAGTCACCAACCATACGCCTGTGCTCTAGTGTTTCGAGAGAATCGGTCAGACTCTCGTCATCAATTAGGCGAATCGCTCTTCTTTGAATTGAATCTAAGAGAGCTAGAGAGTTTTGAGACTGAACTCTAAACATGAGAACCGTATTCTACTCAAAATTTGTAAAATTTTTATGCTTGAAACTAAAACGTTTTGATAACTGCAAAAACTGAAATTTTGCATTTTGAAAAAGGTTGAATTTAAAATGTCATCAGGCCGAATTCGATATTGTCGCATGCCTATTCCTCTGTTCTGTTGCCCACCCCTTATCTTGGCTACACTGGGATTGTTTTTTTATCCTATATCAGAATTGAAAATTTATTCCGGGATTGCAGTCACTTTTCACTGATCCACCTGGTATCTTCCACAGTGAAAAAAGTGCTAAAGAAACTCAATTTAAAAATTCCAGATCTTTATTCGAGAAAAGTGGACAAACATAATTAAATAAATTTTAACAATAATTAAAGATATTTCCCAATATATTATATATATTTAGCTTAGGATTGTTATTCATCAGTCTTTACGTTCGAATCAGATCCCATTTTGTCAAGTCGGGATTCGTACAAAGTCTCATTATTACATTTGCGTTAACTTTGGCCTCTTCAGCAGCTAAGCAGGTGCCTGATGCCATGTTGTAAATCGGAGTAGCTTTCTGGAAAAAAAATTAACATTGAAGACAAAATATATGGATATCCATTTTGTGTTCTATATTTAGTTTGCTACATCTATCTTGACATACAAATCTTGTCCCCTAAAACCAAAGAAGATTAACAAACACAACACTTGCTCTAACGCGTTTCCATAGCCAAGCTATCGTCATCATCAGAGAGGTGCAGTATTTCTCTGATGCTGATAGCTTGGCTATCGAAACGCGTTAGACTAAATGTTGTGTTTTGACCTTTTTTGGATTAGGGGACAAAATCTGTATGTCAAAGACCAATTCGTTAGGCCCAAAAAATAAACAAAATTAGATCTATTTTGCTGATTTTTTCTCAAATTAGCAATTTCTAATCTTTGTAAGTTTATTTGACGAGCTTTTAGATAATAGGGTAAGTTAACTGTACCTATTTGGTTCACTCCTTATCAAATTAGTATTTTCTAGTACTGTGTAAACTATCTTTACATCAAGAAAATACGAGCATCAATATTGAAAAAGCTGACTGCATGACTAAATTTAAACAAATTATAAAGCGAAACTGGTCGGGGTAATTAAAGAGCTCAGTTCAATTTATTGTTCTGAATCATGAACATTTGCTTGCAATAACTTGTTTCTAGGGATGCACAAAACTTTGAAAACATCGATACTGTATTTAATTAATGTATCGAAAAAGATATATCGATATGTTTCCATACATCGATAAATTTATTCGATATTTGATGTATCATATAAATACAATATCATACCGCAGTTTTCAACCAACGAGACGAACCTCATAATTTCCCTTTTTTTAAAACTCCTTCTTTTTAAAACAAATTTTTACTTATTTCAAATTTTCGACATTTTAAAAATGATGACTTTTTAAAATTCGATTTCATTTAATAAAAAACGTCTGCTTCTGTTTAAGTCTTCGGTTTTCTTTTATTAAACTTCGAAAATTGTAACTGTTCACTTTTGTAAGCTTTAATTTTTTTTGAAAAAGTTGAGTTTTTTGAAGTTGAAATTTTTTACGATTTACGATTTTATTCCAGAACTAGGACTTCTTTTTCCAGAATTTGCACTTTTTCTCAGATGTCGATGTTTTTCAAAATTTTTATTTTTTTGTCGACTTTAACTTTTGATAGGTTGGATCTTTTTGAAAGTTTCAACCTTTTTTGATATTTCAGTTTTTTTGAAAAATTCGATTTTTTTTAAATCTCAACTTTTGATAATTTCGACATTTTATTTGAAATGTTCGATTGTTTTTTCAATTCCCAACTTGTTTCACCAAAT
This sequence comes from Dastarcus helophoroides, assembly GCA_028583605.1. Lineage (NCBI taxonomy): Eukaryota > Metazoa > Arthropoda > Insecta > Coleoptera > Bothrideridae > Dastarcus > Dastarcus helophoroides. The sequence continues at coordinate 21,080,007 of CM053336.1, forward strand.
TTTTGGCAAATTGATATTTTTTCCAACCTTCTTTGAAACTCGTTACTTTTTTAAAATCTTTGTTTTTGTTTCAAATTGTTGAATGTTTGTATTAAAATGCAGAAATTTTTCAAAATGTTGACTTATTTTCAAATTTTTGCACTTAGTAGAAAAATTTTAATTTTTTTAAATGCCCTAAAATTTTTGACTATTTTTAAAATTCATATATTTTTTCAAAATTTGATTTTTTTCAAAAACTTTTTTTCAACATCTTTTTTGAATTATTTATAATTTCGAATATTATTGAAAATTCCCCCCTTTTTCAATATTTTGATTTTTTGAATTCATACGAGTTTCTTCAGAATTACGATCGATTTTCTTTTAAATTTTAACTTTTTTAAATCTTTCGACATGTCTCAAAATTTTTCTTTAAAATGTTTACTATTTTTTCAAATTTTCCTTTTGGAAAATTGGGCTCTTTTATAAAATTGCGACATTTTTAAAAAATTCATCTATTTTTTAAAATGTTAAAAATTTTTCTGTTTTTTGTTCTTTAAAAATTTAGATTTCTTTAAATTACATTTTTTAAAATTGAATTTTTCGGGAAATTTTTATTTTTTTCAAAATTTCATTTTTTTGATATATTTGACTACATTACAATATTTCGATTTTTTTTTAAACAAAAACGAATTTTTTCTAAAATGTCAATATTTTTGTAAACTGATTTTTCGAAAATTTTTACTTTTTATGAAAATTTCTCCATTTTTCAAAATTTTTAATTTTTTGAAAATTTTCAGCTTTACTGAATATTTTAACTTGTTTAAACATTTTGACTCTACAATTTCGACTTTTCTAAAAATTTGGAATTTTTTGAACATCTCGCATTATTTTTTAAATTTTCTAAAATAGGCACTTGAAATATTACATAAAAATGTCGAAGTTTTTAAAGAAGTCTGATTTAAAAAACACAAAAATATAAAAATTGAAAACTTGCAAAAAAGTAAACTTTTAAAACAGAATCCATTTAAAAAAAATCAAATTTTCAAAAAAAGTCAAATTCTTAAGAATTATTTGAAATGTTGACATTTTAAATATCAATATATCTTTCAAAAACATTCCAGATCTTTAAAAAAGTTGAATATTTGAAATAGTTTTTAAAAAATTCGAAATTTTAAAGAAGGAAAAAATTCTTCAACAATTAAAATTTCCAAACAAGTAAAAAGTTTGAAAAAATGTCGAAGCTTTCATAGAAGGTTAAAACTTTCAAAAAGACTTACGAACTTTAAATAAAACCAATATTTGCAAAAATGGCCAAATTTTCGAAAAAAAGTTTAAATGTTAAAAAATTGCCTAAAACTAAAAAAATAATCGAAATTTTGAAGAAATGTCGAGATTTAAAAAAAATGAAGAATTTTCAATGAAATCTCCTGAAAACCTAAATTTTTGAAAAACCCAAATTCCCAAAAAAAATCAAAACAATCAAACATTTCGAAATTTTTGTTAGTTAAAACTTTGAGAAAAAAGTTAAGTCACAAATCTCAAAAAGAAATGCAATTTAAAAAGTGTCGAAGTTTTCAAAAAAAGTTAAGATTTTTGAAAAAAGTCAATATGCAGAAAAAATCGACATTATGAAAAAATTCAAATTTTCGAAGTAAATCAAAAACTTTAAAATGCAGCGAAATATTTGCAAAATAATCCAAAATTTTAACAAGAGTCGATATTTTCAGATAAAAGCGAAATGAGGAAGTGGAAATTTTTGAAAGTCAAAATTTTGAAAAATAACGAAATGAAATTTTGAAATTATCATAAAAAATTACGACTCAAAAAAAATCAAACTTTTGAAAATAATGTCAACATTTTGAAAATATACTGTTAAAAGACGACATTTCCAAAAAAAATTAAAGATTTTGGTAAAATAATGAAATTTTCAAAAAAAAAACTTAGAAAAGTTGAAATTTTGAAAAATAATCCGAATTTCAAAATTTTGAAATGTGGAGATTTAAAAAAGTGAAGCATTTTCAGTTAAATTTTCAAAAACAAGCCGAAATTTTGTAATAGCCCAAATGTTGAAGAAAAGTAAAAATTATCAAAAAATTCTAAGCTTCCAAAAAAACTAGAAATGAAGAGTAGAAATGTTGAAATGAAAAACAGAAAAATTATGGTTAGTTGAAGTTAAAATGGAAAAAAGATAAAAGTCTTTTTAAAGAGTCAAAATTTTTGATTGAATGTTTTCAAACAGATTGAAATTTTGAAAAAACAGAAATTTTCCCAAAAGTCAATCTTTTTTTAAAAGCTGCAAAAGTTGACACTCATGAAGTTGAAATTTATAAAACAATTCGAAAATTTTAAAACCGGCGAAAGTATGAAAAAAAATTAGAAATTTTGCAAAATAGTTCAAAATGTCAAAACAACTCGAATCAAATAAAGTAGAAATTTTAAAAGAAATTTCAAAAAAAATCCAAGATTTTCAAAACATAAAAATTGTTGCAAAAGGCAAAATTTAAAGACACAAAATTTTAAAAAAATAAGAATTTTAGGAGTAAAAATTTGGAAAAAACGTCGGAGTTTTCAAAAATACAAGGTTTTCAAAGGTGTAAAAATTTTGGAAAATAAAATCTACGTTTTTAAAAGCCAAAATTGTTTTTTTTAAAAGACAGAGATTTCAAAAATTTTGCAAGTCGAAAATCTTAAAAAACCCGAATTTTAACAAAAAAATCGAAATTTGCGGAAAAAAGTTTAAATTTTGAAATATAACCGTAGATTTGAAAAAAATGCTACTTTTTAAAAAACTGGACATTTAAAAAATTTTTCGGTATCAAGCTTTCCAAAAAATCTAGAATTTTTGAAAGAGAAAGATTTAAAAAAAGTTGAAATTATCAGAAATTTTCAAAAAGATAAAATTTTGAAAAAAGTCGAAATTTTGGCTAGTTGAAAAATGTGTAAAAATTTTTTTAAAGCGAAAGTTTTGAAAAAGTTGACATTTTAATAAAAAAAATCGAAATTCGCAAATGAAGTCGGAATTATAGAAAAATTCATTAAAAAATCTCGATATACTGATTTTTCCAGAGAAGTTGAAATTTCAGAAATTTTAAATTAAAAAATTGAAGTGTTTAAAAAGTCAAATTTTTCAAAATGATTAGCTGTTCGATAGGTTGAATTACAGGAAAAAAATCGTAACTTTGAGTAAAGTGAAGTGGGCAAAATTTTGAAAAAAAGTTGAAATTTTGGGAAAAGTCGAAAGTTTGAAAAAAAAAGGCGAAATTTTAAAAGTCGAAACTGAAAAAAGTCAAATTTTCATAAAAAGATTGAATTTAAAAAGCCAGAAATTTCAAAAAAAGCGATATTTAAAAAATCGATTTATTTCAAGAAAGTAAAGTAGTGGCTGTGAAATATAGGAACGGGTGACATATTACCTGGTCCCTAGGGTAACCATCGAAAAAGTAAAATTTTTAGGAACTCATTTCACCAATCGATACATCGAAAAAAATATATCGATACCGTCGATACATCGGAATGAAAGTATCGATACAAAAATATCGAACGAAAACATTGATGTTTTTGATACATCGATGCATCGTGTGCATCCCTACTTGTTCCTGGAAAACTGAGGAAATATCTAAAAAATCCCATACCTCTCCTGAATGTTTCCAACCTTGATCGGCGCCCATCTCGTGGCATTTGTACAAAATGGGACCACTCTTTCCCACTTGCAGACACAGCAATTGGGCCAGAACTAATTCAGCTTTGTCAGTTTCGTACCATAACTGCAAAAAAAATTAATTTAGTAACGCCGTTTTGATGAAACGTCTACAATGGAATTACAAAGGTTTTCAGTCCACTGAAAGTGGCACAAAACGGTGAGATGCCAAAATAGAACGGCATTAGAAAATGTAAGATTCTATTGTAAGACTTCCCAACCAGTGGGACACGCTCCCCTACAATTCCACTACGAGGGCGTTAAGGGATCCTAAGAGGGCCCAATGTGTTTGGATATCTTGAAGAAAAATTCCTTTTAAGTCCGCTCATTAATTCATTTGGTTATCTCGGCTTTAACGATCTCAGTTGGTGACACTTCAGCTGCGCCCCCACTAAAAATACTATATCGTATTTTTCTCAATAATACAACATAATCAAAAATTGCTTTTTTTAAATTTCTATAAAGATTTAAAATATTTTGAAAATCTTTACTTTTTTAAAGTGTTACTGCTTTTTAAATCTAGGATGTTTTCTAAACTTCAAGTTCTTCAAAGATTCGACTTTTCTTAACAATTTTCCACTTAATTCAAAATTCTAACTTTTTTCAAAATTCTGAATTTTCCCAAAACTGAACTTTACTCCAAAATTTCATGTTTTATTCAAAATTTCGGTTTTTTTCTTGAATTCGACTTTAAAAAATTTGACTTTTTTTCAATTTTGTTTTTTTTTTCTGAACTCTTTTTGAAAATTTCGGAGATTCTAAATAATTCTAATTTTTTCAAAACTTTGATTTTGTTACAAAATATTGACCTTTGTCAAAATTTCGACCTTTTTGAAAATTTCGACATTTGAAAATTTCCACTTTTTCGAAAATTGCCACTTTTCCCGAAATTTTCAATATTTTTTAAAAACTCTACTATTCAAAGTTTAGATTTAGGTTTTTTAAATCATTTACTGATAATTTGGACATTTTTTAGAAATTTCGATTTGTCCCACGTTTTTCGACTTTTTTAAAATTATATTTTTTTCGACGTTTAAAGTTTCTGCATTTTTTTGAAAATGAATCTAACTTTAAAAAAAAGTTTTTTTTAATTTTGGTTTTTAAAAATGTAGATTTTATTTTCCAAAATTTTTACACTTTTGAAAACCTTGACTTTTTGAAAGCTCCGACGTTTTTTCCAAATTCTTTCTTCTTTAGTCTTTAAATTGTGCTTTTCGAACAATTTTTATCTTTTTTGAAAACCTTGGATTTTTTTGAAAATTTATTTAAATTTTCTACTTTATTCGATTCAAGTTGTTTCGACATTTTGAACTATTTTGCAAAATTTTTAATTTTTTTTTATACTTTCGCCGGTTTAAAATTTTCGAATTGTTTTATAAATTTTAACTTTATGAGTGTCAACTTTTGCACCTTTTAAAAAAAGATTGACTTTTTTAAAATGCTTTAACTTATTTGAAAATGCCAATTATTTTGAAAATTGATTTTTTTAAATTTCGCCTTTATTCAAAACTTCAACTTTTAAATCTTTCAAAATTTGTCTTTAATTTCGAACATTTTGGTCTGTTTTGTAAAATTCGTCTATAGAGGTTTTTTGAAATTGAAATTTCAACTATCCTTTTAATTTCGGTTTTACTTTTAAATCTATTATTTTCAAAATTTCGATTTTTTTTGCAAACTTTCATTTTTCTTTAATTACGACTTTCTTCAAAAAATTTTTTCAAATTTTTTATTTTATTTATAAATATCTCGATATTTTCGGCTTTTTAAAAATTTTAATTTCTATCCAAATTTCAATTATCTGTCTTTTTTCTGAAAATTTCTAATTTTCCAAATCTATCTGCTTGAAATTTCTAATTTTCTTCAACATTTCGACTGTTTTTAAAAAACTCAACTTCATAAAATCACATTTTTTTAACTAGGAATTTTCCAAAAATTTCAACTTGTCCTGAAAATTTGAATTTTTAAAAAATTTCCCTTCATAAAATTACGACTTCAAAATTTTGACTTTTTTAAAAATATCGAATATTTTCTAATTTTCAACTTTTACCAAAAATTTTTTAAAGTTTGGTTTTTAAAATCTCGGCTTTTTCATGAAAAAATTCGAAATTCGTCCGTTTTTCCAATTTCGATTTTGTTTTTTCGAAAATTTTGAATATTTTGAGAATTTCACTTTTAAAGTTATAAATTTTTTGAAAATTTGTAATTATTTTAACTCATCGGATTTTTCAATTTTGACTTTTTTTTCAATTTTCGACTGACTTTTGAGAATTAGTACGAATTCGAAAATTTCAACATTTAAAAAAAAATTTTATTCAAAATTCGATATTTTCTCAAAATTTCAGTGTTAGTTTAAAAAGTTGAAAATTTCAAAATTGTTTCAAATTTCTACCTTTTTCGCAATTTTAATTATTTTAGACAATGTCGACTGTTTTTAAATTTTAATATTTTTTTACAATTCTTCTGTTTTTCAAAATTTCGACTTCTTTAAACGTTTGTAATTTTTTGAAAATTTCACTTCTGACAAAGAACTCCAAAGTTTTTGAAAATTTCGCCATTTTTTAAAATTTGCAATTTTTATTTCTTGAAAATTTTTAGTGTATTTAAGAATTTTAAATTTTTCTGAAAATTTTGATTTTAAATCTCAACATTTTTTCAAAATTTCGCCTATTTTTGAAGTTTTTGACTACTTTTTAAAATTTTATTTTTTTAGTTCTGATTTTTCCAAATTACATTTTTTAAAATTAAATTGTAGAACTTTTTAAACGTTTAGAATTTTCGGAATTGGATTTTTACAATTTTTTTTTAAATTTCGCCTCTTTTCAACTTTCCCGTTCTTAAAAATTGTTTAGTATTTAGAATTTTATGAAAATATCGACTATTTTTGAAAATCCTGACATTTTTGATAATTGTAACTTAATTTTTTTTTTCAAAACTTCGACTTTTTTAGTTTTCGATATTTTTCAACTCTCGACATTGAATTCTTCAAAACTTCGTTTACTTTTGAAATTTTTGATTTTCAAAATTCCGACTTTCTTTAAATATCTTTGCTTTTGTCAAAATTACAATTTATTTTTAGGTTAAACTAGTATGATCTTTCAAAAATTTTTACTTTTCTTTTAAAAACTTCGATTTTTTCCAAATCCCGACTTTTTCAAAAATTTTCATCTATTTTAAGATTATTAACAATTTTTCAAAATTCCATTTTTTTAGAAACTTCAACGTTTTTATTTTTATTTTTTTTTAAATCATGACTACCCAAAAATTTTAACTGTTTAGGAAAATTCTTTAATCATATATCGATATTTTTTTAAATATTTTAACCCTTTTGACTTTTTCAAGAATTTTGTATTTTTTTTTAATACAAAAATTTTGAATTTTTGTTAAACATTTCGGCATTTTTCTAAAGTCTCATTTTTGTAACTTTGGCCCTTTTCAAAATTTCGACATCTTTTTGAAAATTTCGATATTTTACAATTTTCGACATTTTTCAAAATTTCACCTTTTTTGAAAATATTTGGTTTTTCTAAAATTACAATTCATTTCTAAATTAAATTAGTACGACCCTTACAAAAATTTCTGTTTTTTTAAACACATTTTTTTTTTTTTTTTTGATGCAACGGACTGGTCCTTGTTTATCTTCAAAAATTGAAACACAGAACTTGTCCCCTGAAACCAAGAAAAATTAAAAAACACAACAAAGGTTGCTCTAAGGCGTTTCGACAGCCAAGCTGTCATCTTCAGAGAGAAACTAACATCTAATCTTAAAATTAACCCTTATATACTAAGAATATTCACTTCGTGCGTGATCGGCCGCACCCGAACGCGCATCCAATCATACACGTCGTTGTGTCACAATTTCTTATCTATCAACCTTAACTATTTTTAACAGAGATGAATGGCCTAAAGGTCCAGCGCAACCATTCATAAGGTTGTTTCCAGCCTTATGGATGGCTAAGCTCTCACATGCTCTCTCATATTATTATCTATCCTATGATCTAATTCAAAAGCATGTCGAGCCACACTTGACTTCTCAGTTCTTCCGTACCTGAAATGAGCCAAATGTTCTTTGAGTCGGATTTTAAGAGATCGTCTAGTTTGTCCGACATACTTTTGAGGACAATCCCTACATGAAATTTGGTAAATACCAGACTTATCTGTTTGCTCTACTTTATCCTTTAAACTACCCAAAAGCGAATTTAATTTTCCATTAGAAGTGTAAATAACCCGAAAACCCTGATTTCGTAAAATTCCACCCAAACCCTGCGTGAGCGAGGGTTCAAATGGAAGTGAGACGAATTTAAAGTTTTTGTTTTCATCAGCTCGGAAAGTTGTAGTATTCACCAATTCACATTTAAATTTTTTCTTATTAATAATTTTATAAATAATATTTGGATCGAATCCATTAACTTCAGCTATATGTTTTATTGTCTTCAACTCCTTTCTGAATCTTTCCCTACTAAGAGGAAGACTCAGAAGGCGATGGGCAAGGAAGTTGAAGCTTGCCATTTTGTGCTGTATGCAATGGTTAGAATCGGAAGTTATATAGCGGAAGGTACTGGAATCTTTCCTATATACATCAAATTCTAATCTATTTTTATTCCTAATAACTAAAATGTCTAAAAATGGTAAAGCGGCTTCTTTCTCTAATTCTACAGTGAATTTAACTGTTGGAAAACGTGAATTTAAAACATCAATGAAATTATCTAAATTATCTAAAAGGGATCTTTTTAAAATGGGAGTAATAAGGTTGTTACTTTTGTCGAGCACTTTTTTCAGCCCGCTTAACATTTTACTCAAAGGGTTCTTCTGTAATTTTTGATAAGATCCCTTCATGTATCTAACCCCACCGTACCTAATTTATATTGTCGCCCAAAAATACATAAACCTGGAAAGGCGGTGAGACCAATTGTGTCAGCTATTGGAGCTCCGACCTTTAATTTATCAAAATGGCTAGTAAAAGAATTCAGCAAATTAGAATTCCAGCAACTCAGTTTGTCAGTCAAGAATTCCCAAGAGTTTGTACAGAAAATTCAGAATGAAGAGTTGTTGGAGGGTGAAATGCTGGTTTCTTTTGATGTTTCTTCACTCTTTCCCAGTGTACCCATACCTCAAACTTTATTATACCTTCGAGATCTGTTGGAATCTAATAACCTTTCAGGCAAAATTATTGACGAATATATTTCATTAACGAAAATATATATGGATCAAAATTATTTCCAAATTAATAACGAATTTTATGAACAACTTGAGGGAGCAGCCATGGGAAATCCTTTGTCACCTTTCATGGCTGAGCTCTTCATGGGTGTTTTTGAAAGTCGTCTTAAAAATGAATGTAGTTTGTTTCCTAGAGTATGGATTAGATATGTAGATGATATTTTTGCTATTTTTGACACAAAAAATCAAAATTTAGATAATTTCATTGATGTTTTAAATTCACGTTTTCCAACAGTTAAATTCACTGTAGAATTAGAGAAAGAAGCCGCTTTACCATTTTTAGACATTTTAGTTATTAGGAATAAAAATAGATTAGAATTTGATGTATATAGGAAAGATTCCAGTACCTTCCGCTATATAACTTCTGATTCTAACCATTGCATACATCACAAAATGGCAAGCTTCAACTTCCTTGCCCATCGCCTTCTGAGTCTTCCTCTTAATAGGGAAAGATTCAGAAAGGAGTTGAAGACAATAAAACATATAGCTGAAGTTAATGGATTCGATCCAAATATTATTTATAAAATTATTAATAAGAAAAAATTTAAATGTGAATTGGTGAATACTACAACTTTCCGAGCTGATGAAAACAAAAACTTTAAATTCGTCTCACTTCCATTTGAACCCTCGCTCACGCAGGGTTTGGGTGGAATTTTACGAAATCAGGGTTTTCGGGTTATTTACACTTCTAATGGAAAATTAAATTCGCTTTTGGGTAGTTTAAAGGATAAAGTAGAGCAAACAGATAAGTCTGGTATTTACCAAATTTCATGTAGCGATTGTCCTCAAAAGTATGTCGGACAAACTAGACGATCTCTTAAAATCCGACTGAAAGAACATTTGGCTCATTTGAGGTACGGAAGAACTGAGACGTCAAGTGTGGCTCGACATGCTTTTGAATTAGATCTTAGGATAGATAATAATATTCAATTGTTAAGAGTAGTTAATAAGAATTATATGTTAAATGCATGTGAGAGCTTAGCCATCCATAAGGCTGGAAACAACCTTATGAATGGTTGCGCTGGACCTTTAGGCCATTCATCTCTGTTAAAAATAGTTAGGGTTGATAGATAAGAAATTGTGACACAACGACGTGTATGATTGGATGCGCGTTCGGGTGCGGCCGATCACGCACGAAGTGAATATTCTTAGTATATAAGGGTTAATTTTAAGATTAGATGTTAGTTTCTCTCTGAAGATGACAGCTTGGCTGTCGAAACGCGTTAGAGCAACCTTTGTTGTGTTTTTTAATTTTTCTTGGTTTCAGGGGACAAGTTCTGTGTTTCAATTTTTAAACACATTATTTTCAAATATTGATATTTTTCAAAATGTCAATTTTCAGTTTTTTAAAAAAATTTTCAAAATTTTAATTGTTTTTAGAAATTTCGAAGTTTATCAAAATTTCAACTTTTTTTGAAAATCTTGACTTTCTAGTGAAAATTTTAACTACATATTTATGAAAATTCGACATTTTTCGAATTTTTGACATTTTTCGAAATTTTTGCATTTTTCGAAATTTCGACTTTTAAAAATGTTTTCATATTAATTTTCACATTTTTTTAAATCTCGTCCATTTTTGAATTCCGATTTTTATTTTAAATATTTGGTATTTTCAAAATTGCAATTTATTTTTGTTTAATTGTATGACCTTCCAAAAATTTCGTTTTTTTTTGAAAACTTCGATTTATGTCAAATCCCGATATTCATTTTTTAGATTATTGACAATTTTTCAAATTTCCAATTTTTTTGAAATTTCGATTTGTTTTATTTATTTCTATTTTTATTTATTTATTTGAAAATCATAACTATTGAAAATTTTAACTTAATATAAAAATTCTTTAAAAATATATCGACATTTTCTAAAAATATTTTAAACTTTTGACTTTTTCAAAAATTAGGAATTTTTATTGATTAAAAATTTTTGACTTTTTCTTGAAAATTTCGACACCTTTCCAATTTTCATTTTTTTAAACATTACCCTTTTTCAACATTTCGATATTTTTTTTGAAAATTTCGATATTTTTCAATTTTCGACATTTTTCCAAATTTTGCCTTTTTTGAAAATCTGGTTTTTCAAATTTCTAAATTAAATTAGTACCACCCTTAAAAAATTTATGTTTTTTTTAAACATTCTCTTTTCAAATCTCGACATTTTTTCAAAATTTCTTTACTATAATTTTTTTTAATTTTCCAAAATTTCAATTTTTTTGGAAATTTCGAAGTTTTTCAAAATTTCAACTTTTTTTGAAAAACTTGACTTTCTATTGAAAATTTTAACAACATAATTATACAAAGATCGACATTTTTCGAAATTTCGACTTTTAAAAATGTTTTCATATTAATTTTCACATTTTTTCAGAACGCGTCCATTTTTCAAAATTCAGATTTTTGAACATTACGTTTTTCGAGAAATTTTTATATATTTTTAATTTCGTCTTTTTTACATTTTTGAATTTTTATTTACATTTGTACTTTTTTGACAATTTAAATATTGTTTAAAAATTTTTAAAAACTGTAGTTTAACCATTGTGAATTTTTCGTAATAAGGACATTTTTATTATTTCGCCCTTTTTCGGAATTTTCAATATTTCAATTTTTTTAAAGGTGACGAATTTGTTTCAAAATTTCGACTCTTTGAATCTTGTTGAATTTTTAATTATTCATACTTAATAATTTTTAGGAGTGAACACCAACGTTTTAATTTAATTTATTGTAGCAAGGATAACATTTGAAACGGGAGCATTAATATATTTCTTCGTCAATTTATAGACGCCTAACACAAAAAAGGTTGGGGACCCCTGTTTTACTGATACATTGTGGAATGTGTCAGTTTCCAACTAAATTTTCAATCGCAACCGAGTTTAGACTTCTGTTCTAGTTTTAACCAAACTAAAAATAGAAGAAAGTAAGTGAGTGTTTGACAAATGACCAATTAAATGTTCTGTAATTAAACAGTTAAATGTGCCTAAAATTGAAAATATGTACAACCGCAACCATAGACTAGTTTCGGCCTTCCTTGGCCTCATCAGCATGGTACGGTGGTTGTATACACTTCCAATTTAAAGCCGTTAGTCAGTCGTTTAAGTATCCAAGAGAGCAAACCTCCATTGGGTGACTTGTAACTGACTTTTAACATTTTGGCTACATGCTAATTGAAGCATTACTCTCTGCTGAGATAATAAGCCTTGTATATACGAATATATACAAGTTTATTACGATGCAATTGAAATCTAATTTCATTAGAATCTAATGAAAACCAGACTGCAATTGCAAAGTTCATGTAGATGAGGCAAAGCTTCTATCACGGGTTGCATCGCAACATCCATAGATACAAACGTCCTCGGCGTGACTTTACTTTCATCTAGTTTTGACAAATGACCAATTAAATGTTCTGCAATTAAACAGTTAAACGGGCTTAAAATTGAAAATATATACAACCGCAACCATAGACTAGTTTCGACCTTCCTTGGCCTCATCAGCATGGTACGGTGGTTGTATACACTTCCAATTTAAAGCCGTTAGTCAGTCGTATAAGTATCCAAGAGAGCAAACCTCCATTGGGTGACTTGTAACTGACTTTTAACTGTTTATTACGCAAAAGTGAGTGTTTGTTTCCCTCACCTGTTTTTTAGATAGAGAGCACGGTCTCAATATGAGATTTCCACCTTTAGTTTTGATGTCTTTCGCGCTTTGAATGCAAAGCGACGTGTTACTCAGCTTTATCTGATACTGAGCAATGTAGTTACGTTTTCTGGAATGCCAAGGCTGAAATTTGTCGCGTTCCAAAGCAGCCCACTTTTTCTTCAATCTCTCCTCATCATCAGAAGGTAGAGCTAATTCGGGATAAACATTTTTCAAATACCAGTCGAAGTCCCGACATTGTAGTTCCTTTCTCAGCTTGATACGCGACTGAACGTTGCCATAATTGACGGATTTCGCATCCACTCGTTGCTTCAGAAAATATTTCTGAAACAAAAAAAAATTGCTGCAGTGTGTTGCACTTCGAAAATATACGCCTACAAGGCTATTTTGTTATTTTTTTTTACTCTTCTCCTATTATTTACTTAGCATACGGTATTACTTTCACATTTTTTTTTCTAATACAAAGGTTCAATTTTCGCTAAAGCAAGAAAAAGCTTATTAATCTACTGTTTTGTTTTTTCACAAATATGAAGACATTAATAAAAAATAACATTATATTTTGGTAGCAATTTTCATTGCTTTGCTTGATTGAGCACTTTTCTGGATCAAATAAAATCTCAAAATTTGTAAGTTGTATATTTAAGGAACGGAAAAGAGGTTTTTTCCCATTACTCCACAAAATGAGCATTCAAGTTCATCTTTTTTGCCGGTGTTGAAATTTAGCCCCCCAGATACCTATTCACATACTCATATCTCATTTTTATTTCCTATTGTAAATCATCTTACTTTATAATCATCCATCCAGACATGAGCTACCCTTAAAGAATTATGCAGCATCGAGTCTTGGCCTTCAGGATCCCCATAAGGTCTTCTTTGTCTGAAAATGTGGCCCACACGACTGCATGGGATTATGTCAAGGCGACCACCGCACATCCACACCTAGGTGAACGAAATTTCATTAAGAAATAGTAGACAAAATCGAAACTGAATCCTGCTTACCCTGAAAGACAGTTCGAGATTTTCTCCACCCCATACATTCATTCCAGCATCGTATTCGCCAAGTTCCTTAAAATACTTTCTATCGATAGCAAATAAACCGCCAGCCATTGTGGGGGATTTGATGGGTTTAACAAAATCTTCTTTTTTAGACAGAGTTCCTAAAAAATAGAAAATTTAAGCATGTTCGTCTGTCCAGACCCCGGGATTCGTTTACAACTGTGTGGAATACTTTTTTACCAATTACCAAACTTAGCAATTTTTTCTTAAAGAATAACAATATGACGTTCAAAAGAAAAAAGTATTATTTAAATTTAAGTTTTTGTTGCCTTAAATAATTTAGTTTTTCTTTCAAAGCTTTTACTTTGACATCAAATTCTAATTTCAAAATTTCAACTTCGAATTTTGAGTTTAGACCTATTTTTTTTTGAATATTGTGTTTGAATCCATTTTTTTTATATAAACTTGGGGTTCACCAAAAACATGAACTTTTGTCACTTAAAATGTTTAAATCTGCAAATTTGAGAATTAATTAATTAGTTCAAGATTGTTTGTGAAATAGTTCAATTTATACTTAAAAAAATTTCAGTTTTACTTAAAATGTCAATCTTATGTCTAAAACATCGCCTTCTATACAACATTTTCACTTTAATTTCCACATTTCTACTTTTTTCTTTAAATTTGCAGTTTCAAGTTAAAGCTGCGGAAAAAAGGTTGAAATATCAGATTCCAAATGGAACTTTAGACTCTTAATTCAGGATTTTCCAACGAATAGGGGCGCCTTCCTACAAACAAAGGAAGGGTGTTGTAAATTGATCGTAGGGGAGGCCTCATGTGTCTTCGGACGCATTCTGACTTTTTTTGAAAAGGGTTGGATTTTTCAAAATCTCGCCCTTTTTGAAGTTTTGATTTTATTTTAAAAATTTCCACTTTAAAAAAAGTATTACTCATTTCAAAATTTTCACTTTAAAAATTTTTAAAATTTTATTAAAAAATTCTGATTTTCTTTAAATTTCGATTTTTTTTAATCAGACATCGACAACTGCATCTTTTTATAAAAATTTTGTTTTTAAGCTTTCAATTTTTTAAAACTTCTCTCGTATTCTTTCAGAAAGGATTACTTATTTTAAAATTTGACCTTTTTTAAAATTTTCAACTTTTTCTTACAATTTTGATGTTTTTCAAAGTGTTTGTTGTTTTTTTAAATTACAATTTTTTTTCAAAGTTTCGATCTCTTCGAGAATTTCGATCTTTTCTAAATAACATTTCGGAATTTCAAAATTTCAGCCTTTTTCGGAATTTCCTTTTTTTTGTAGAAAATAACATCTCTTGCTAATTTTGACATTTTTACAAAATTTCAACCCTTTTTTCAAATGCTCAACTATTTTAAATCTCAACTTTTTTTGAAGATTTTGACTTTAAAATTTGAACTTCTGTAAGTTTTGTCAACTTTCATTAATAAAAATTTAAATATTTCCAAACTGGGTCGCAGAAATGTTAAATAAAATTAATAAACATAATACTTCTTACCAATAAGAATCCACCATGAATTCTTTAAGCTTGTCCATTTTTTCAAAATTAAGAATTCTTTTGAAATTATTGACCGTCTTTCCAAAATTCATTTTTTTTAATTAATGACTGTTCAAAAATTTAGACTTTTTTGCAAATTTCGATTGTTTTAAGTCTCGCTGATATTTCTTCAAAATGTGGTATTCTTTGACTGGTTTTCAAAAGTTCGACTTCTTTAAAAATGAAAGAAAGTTTTAAATTTCAGCTTTTTTTGAAAATCTTCACTTCCTTTTTTGAATTTTGACTTTTTTGAAAATTTCAACATTGTGCAAATTTTTTACTTTTCTTTAAGTTTGGCCTTATTTTCTAAAATTTTAACTTTCAATAAAATGTCGACAAATTTTCAAAATTCATCGATTTTTCAAAATTTTGACTTTCGAATATTTAATTTTTCTATATTTTTCCAAATCTCCAAATTATGTTAAAAATTTGTTTTTTTTTAAATATCGATTTTTTTAACACATTTTTGAATTCTTTTGAAAGTCTTAATTTTTTTTTCGAAATTTCACCTTTTTGTGGAATCTTTGATTATTTTTCAATATTTCAACTTTTTAAAATTTACAATTTTTTTTATCAATGTTTAGATTTTTTTCAAATTTTTAACTACAAACTGTTTTCAAATTTTCGCCTTTTTCCAAATTTTGACTTTTGAAAATTTTGGCTTACTTTTGAATTTTTTTTTTTTTCAAAATATTGCCTCTTTCGGATTTATTTTAATACTTCGACTTTTTAAAAATTACCACTTTTTTTCGAAATTTCCACTTTTTTAAAAATTTGGACTTTAAAAACTTTTTCAAATTTTGGTCTTTTACTAAAATGATGCTTTTTTTTAAATATCGCCTCTTTTGGAAATTTTTCAATATTTCTATTTTTTAAAAATTACGATTTTTTTCAAAATGTACTTTTTTCAAAATTTTGCGTTTAGAAACTTATTTCTCAAATTTTCGCGTTTTTCCAAAATTTTAACTTTTTTCAAAATTTTGGCTTTTAAAAATGTCGACATTTTCTAAAAATTCATCTATTTCAAAATTTTTAATATTTTAAAAATATTGGTTTTTTAGACCATTTCCAAGTTTTTTTAACATTGCGTGGTTTTCTAATTTTTAAATTTTTTTGGAACTTCTTAATTTTTTCAAAATGTCGCCTTTTTAAAATTTTTTGGCTATTTCTTACTATTCTTCTTCTTTCTTAATATAAAACACGACATTTTTCCAAAATTTCGACTTTTTTTTGAAAATCTACACTTTATTTTTTTAAATTAATTTTTTTTTGGAAAATTACATTTTGCAAACTTTTTACATTTCTTCAAGTTTAGCCTCATTTTCCAATATTTTAATTGCTATATTGAAATGTCGATATTTTTTCAAAATTAATCTATTTTTCAAAATTTTGAATTTCGCCAAAATTTGAACCTTTTTATTTACATTTTTCAAAATTTTCAATTTAAGTTAAAACATTGATTTATAAAAAATTTCGAATTTTTAACAGATCCGAATTTTTTTTAAATGTTACATTTTTTTTTCAAAAATCGCCTTTTTTTGAAGTCTTCGACTCTTTAAATATTTCGACTTTTTAAAAATAACGATGTCTTTTCAAAATTTCGCCTTTTCTCCAAAATTTTGACTTCATTTCAAAAGGCTTATTTATGAATTTTTTGGGAAATTTTCTTCTTTTTAATTTTTTTTTTGCAAAGTTTTGACTTTAAAAACTATTTTCAAATATTTGGCTTTTCCAAAATTTTGCCTGTTTCTGAAAATTTTGGCTTATTTTAGAATTTTTTTGGGAACGTTTCACTTTTTTCAAAATGTCGCATCTTTTGGAAAATTTTCAATACTGGGACTTTTTATAAATTACGATTTTTTTTCAAATTTCGCCTTTTTCCTAAATTTTAACTTGTTTTGAAAATTTTCGCTTTTAAAACGTTGACTTTTTTAAAATTCATCTATTATTTTATCTATATTTTGAAAATTTTGTTTTTTAGAAAATTTCGAAGTTTTTTTTATATTGCGTGGTTTTCTAATTTTGAGCTTTTCTGGAAACCTTTCCACTTGTTTCAAAATGTCGCCTTCTAGGAAATTTTTTGACTATTTCTTAATATTTTGACTCCTAAGAATTATCAACTTTATCCCAAATATCAACTTTTTTTGAAACTCGATTTTTTTTAATTTTAACTTTTTCTTCATGGTGAACTCTTATTGACCGGAACTATTATGTTTATTAATTTTATTTAACATTTCTTCGGCCCAGTTTGGAAATATTTCAATTTTTATTGTTTGTTAACTTTTTATGAAAATTTCGACTTATTTAAAAATCTGCACTTTATTTTTTTAAATTTAACTTTTTTTTTGAAAATTTCAACATTTTGCAAACTTTTTACTTTTCTTTAAGTTTGGCCTCATATGCCTAAATTTGTTCTTTTATTAAAATGTCGAAATTTTTTTCAAAATTCATCTATATTTTAAAATTGGTATTTTAAAAATTATCGATTTTTTAAAAACGTCTTTGAATTTTTTTAAAAGGTTTGATATTTTTTTTCAAAGCTTCGCCCTTCGTAAAATCTGGCTATTTCTCAATATTTCTATTTTTTTAAAATTACGTTTTTTTTCAACTTTTTTCAAAATTGTGACTTTAAAAACTGTTTTAAGTTTCGCCTTTTTTTAAAATTTTGACTATAAAAAATTTGACTTATTTTTGAATTTTTTTGAGAAAATTTGTTTTTCTATAATTTTGCCCTTTTGTGAGAATTTGGGCTTATTCTTGATTTTGTGGGAACGTTTTACTTTTTTTAAATGTTTCTTTTGACAATTTATCAATATTTCAACTTTTTAAAAATCATATTCTTTTTTCAAATTCTGGACTGTTTTCAAAATTTTCATTTTAAAAACTTTTCTTCAAATTTTCGTATTTTTCCAAAATTTTAACATTTTTGAAAATTTTGGTTTTCGACAACTTTTTGAAGTTTTTTTAATATTGCGTGGCTTTCTTATTTTACAATTTTTTTTGGAAACTTCACTTTTTTCAAAATGTCGCCTTTTTGAACATTTTTGGCTATTTCTTAATATTTCGACTAAATTTTCCAAAATGTCCACTTTTTTAAAAATCCACTATATTTTTGATTCTTTTTTGAAAATTTCAACACTTTGCAAACTTCTTACATTTCTTTAGGTCTGGCCTTATATTGCAACATTTAAACTTTTATATTGAAATGTCGATATTTTTTCAAAATTCATCTATTTTTCAAAATTTTGTAAATTCCCAAAATTTGAATTTTTTATATTTAAAATTTTCAAATTAGGTTAAAAATTTGATTTTTTAAAAATTTCGATTTTGTAACACATTTTCGATTTTTTTTAAAAATTTGGATTTTTTTCAAAATTTCGCCTTTTTTGAAATCTTCGACTATTTTCCAATAATTCAATTTTTTAAAAATTACGATTTGTTTTTCAAAATTTCGACTTCTTTCAAGATTTTGACCTTAAAAACTTTTTTTTTAATGTGCACCTTTTTCCATAATTTTGACTTCTTTTCAAAGTGCTTATTTCTGAATTTCTTTGGGAACTGTTCTTTTTTTCAAAATTTCGTTTTTTTCCAAAATTTTGACTTTAAAAACTTTTTTTAAATGTTCGCCTTTTTCCAAAATTAACTTTTTTTTTTAAATTTTGGCTTATTTTTGAATTTTTTTCGAAATTTTTTTTCCAAAATATCGCCTTTTTGAGAATTTTTTAATATTCTCACTTTTTAAAAATTACGATTTTTTTCAAAATCACAATTTTTTTTTGTAAATCTCGATTTTTTCAAAATTTTGACTATAAAAACTTTTTCAAATTTTCGCCTACTTTTACACCTTTGACTTGAAAATTTTTACTTATTTTTGAATTTTTTTGGAAACTTTTTTTCAAAATATTTTCTTCTTTTGGAAACTTATTAATATTTTGACTTTTTAAAAGTAATTTTTTTATTCAAAATTTCGTCTGTTTCAAAATTTTGCCTTTAAAATTTTCGCCTTTATCCAAAATTTTGTCTTCTTTGAAAATTTTGGCTTATTTTTTGAATTTTTTTTGGGAACGTTTCACTTTATTTCAAAATATCGCCTCCTTTGGAAATTTTTCAATATTTCGTTTTTTTAAATATTACTACTTTTGTAAAAATTTTGACTTATTTCAAAATTTTGACTTCAAAAACTATTTTTCAAATGTACGCATTTTTCCAAAATTTTAACTTCTTTTGAAAATTTTTGCTTTTAAACATGTTGAGATTTTAAAAAATTGATTTACTTCAACATTTTCGATCTTTTGAAAATTATGAGTCTTGAACATTTCGCAATTTTTCATTGCGTGGAATTCTTATTTTAAAATTACGAACTTTTCCAAAATTTCAACTTTTTTTTGAAACTCGATTTTTTGAAAATTTTAACCTTTTATGAAAATTTCGACTCTGAAAATCTGCACTTTATTTTTTAAATTTTAACTTTTTCTGAAAATTTCAACATTTTGCAAACTTTTTACTCAAGTTTGACCTCATGTTCCAAAAATTTAGCTTTTATTGAAATGTCGACATTTTTTAAAAATTTTCACTTTTCCAAAAATTTGAATTTTTTTAAACACATTTTTGAATTGTTTTGAAAGTGCTAATTTTTGTTTCTCAAAATTTCGCCTTTTTTTAAATCTTTAGACTATTTTTCAATATTTGGATTTTTTTAAATTACGACTTTTTTTCTGCTTTTTTTTCAAAATTTTGACTAAAACCCTTTTTCATATTTTTGGCTTTTTCCAAAATTTTGACTTTTTTCAAAATTTTGGCTTATTTTTGAATATTTTTAGAAATCTTTCTTCTTTTTCAAAATATTGCCTTTTTTGGAAATTTTTGACTTTAAAAACTTTTTTCAAATTTCCGCCTTTTTCCAAAATTTTTCCTTTTTTGAAAATGGTTTATTGTCGAATTTTTTTGGGAACGTTTCACTATTTTTGAACATTTTCAAAATTTTGAAAATTTTGTCATTTAGAAAATTTCGAAGTTTTTTAATCTTGCTTGGTTTTCTGATTTTGAGCTGTTTTTTTGGGAACCTTTCACTATTTTTAAAATGTCGCCTCCTTGGAAAGTTTTGACTATTTCTTAATATTTCGACTCCTAAAAATTGCGAACTCTTTCCAAAATTTCAACTTTTTCTTTTTGAAGCTCGATTTTTTTTTTAAAATGAAAATTTCGACATTTTTTAAAATTTCGGATTTGATCAATATTCGAATTTTTAAAAATTCTAACTTCTTTTAAACATTTTGACTATTAAATTTCCACTTTCTTCAAAATTTGGAATTTTTTGAATATCTCTTTTTTTAAATTTTCGAATGAAGCTATTCAAAATTTCAACATTTTACAGGATTTCGACCACTTATTTAGATATGTTTTAACAAGAAAAGAAATTTACAGAAAATTCCAAATGTTGTAATTAAAAAAAAACGAATCAAATATGTTGAAGTTTTTAAAAAGCCGAAATTTTGAAAAAAGAATTAAAATCCTGACAAAAATCCGGAAATTAAATAAAAATAAATCGAAATTTGAAAAATATCGACATTTTATAAAAATTGATATTTTCAAAAAAAGTCAGGTTTTTAAAAAGTCGAAATTTTGAAAAAACTCTGACCTTTTTTAAAAAAGTCGAAAATAGTCAACATTTCAAAAAAGTAAAATCTGAAATCACAAACTTTAGAAAACGTTTTGAAAAAATATCGAATTCTGAAAATTTTCGGAGTCCCACTAATTCTCAAAAAAAAAATTGAAAATTTGAAATAAAAAATCGAATTTTAAAGATTCAAAATTTTTAAAAATTTAAAATTTCGAAATTTTGAAATGTAAAAAATTTTAAAAAGGCGAAATTTTGACAAATTCGGAAAACATCGAAATTTTCAAATAAAAGTTGTGATTTTTGAAAAAAGGTGTTAATTTAAAAAAATAAAATCATAATTTTGAAAGTCAAGATTCTTAAAAAAATGGAATTTTTCGAAAAAATTCACAATTTTAAAAAATAGGTGAAAATTGTGAAAAAGGACACAATTTAAAGATTTACGAAATTGAATATTGACATGCTTTGAAATTCTTACCCTAGTTTCACACACGCCGGTTTTGATCGTCCGGTATAACGCCGGACGGTTTTTTGAAGGCTTTCACACACACCGCTCAAATACAGAATTCAGTTTCTTGCAGAACGACTTCAATAATGGACCGTAACCAAATTATATATTATTATTATTTATTATTATTAATTATGTATATTTGTAGCATCGACTTGATGCGAACGTTAACACAACAGAATTTATTTGGTTGATTTCAAAAAGGGAACAACTTTTTGATAGATTCTTTGAGGATCTGCATTGTAAGAATAACGAGTTCTTTAACTGAACACTTGATTAAAAAAATACTTTTTAAGCGTAGGACACAAAAATGAGAAACTATATTCAACCTGTAAATGTGTTGGCTTTTTATATTATTTCATCTCTTTTACGCCCCAAGGCATGATTTCAGCTGTGGTCTTAATTTACGAAGTCAATATTTCAATGTCTATTTCGGAAAAATTGACTTGTTAGAATACAACACTGGACTCGAAATTAAAACGGAAACATAAACAGCCGGTCAGTGTGAATAGTCCAACCAAAACAGATGTATCACTGCGTCCCCGGTGGCCGTCCGTCCACCGGATGGATAGTGGGGTCTCCGGTCGACGGCACCAACACCGTGACCATGTGAAATGTACATGTGAAATGAAGTATATGTTTGC
Source organism: Dastarcus helophoroides (assembly GCA_028583605.1). Taxonomy (NCBI): domain Eukaryota; kingdom Metazoa; phylum Arthropoda; class Insecta; order Coleoptera; family Bothrideridae; genus Dastarcus; species Dastarcus helophoroides. The sequence continues at coordinate 21,101,873 of CM053336.1, forward strand.
AGGAACCACTACGTTTTAAGAAACCGTCCGGCGACTTACCGGACGGTCAAAACCGGCGTGTGTGAAACTAACCTTAAACTTTAAGTTTTTAAAATTCCCATTTATTTTGAAAAGTGCTTTATTTTCTTTAAATTCAATTTCATTTTGACATTCTAACATCAAAATTTGTGTTTTCTGGAAATTTTTAATTTTGTCTAAAAATTTCCATTTAGTACGAATGTATTTAGCACCCTGTAAACAGTAAAAAAACAATTTTTTAACATTTATTCAATTATCTGCGCCAACATAGTCATTTTTCATAGCGTACAATTTTTTATTATAATTATTAATCATTGTGTGATCTAAGTCATCTGAAGCTAAATTTTTGTTCTATTTTTTCAGATACTTGATTTAAAAAAATATCATCAGAGAAGAAAAATAGACAACGTTTATACCTTTGGGCAAGTTTTCCCACTTAAAGTGAAGTCCCCAATTGAAGCCACCCCTAACCAGAGGACTTGACGTGTAAATAAACGTGTCTGCGTTGATTATATCGATCACAGGCACAGCTACATTTTTATGATTTTCCTTGATTCTAGCCAACAAAGGTTCAAGCCAGCCAACATTAACTTCAACATGACTATCCAAGAAAACCAAAACCTAAAAATCTCCGACTAGAATAAAGCCCCTAAGCACAAGTTATGTACTTCTCCAGTGGCTCTTCTCGCCCCATATAATCGAGCTCGTATTAAGCCTTCCCGCCTTTCTGTTTTAAATAGTTTAACTTTTCCATCAAAATTGGATGAAATGTATTTGTTCACATCATCATGTAAGTCTTTAATATCGCTAAAGTCATCCACTAGGAGTATTTCCTTCAGGAGACGTTCAGGAACTCTGTCAATGATCGAATGAATTGTTCTCAAAAGTGTGTGATAGTGCTCATTATAGAAACAAATGATGATACTGGCCGATGGTAGGGCATCGGGATAAGTCAAATTCTTGCACCTTAAAATAATTTTACGATTAACAGTCACGTAAATGTTCTCTAAGTAGTTTTGAGATATACAGTAATGTCGGCTTATAACGAACCCAAGCGTAATAAGCATTACGAACTTTCGCTTATAATGAACCAATTATGGATGGACTAAATAACTGTTGTATATGTGTTAATCAGTATTTATCGTTTATTAAGAACTTTGCATATAACGAACTGATTTCTTCAATTCTTTATAAGTGGACTTCACTGTACATCTTTACAGTTAATATTAGTTACATTCAACATCTATTGACTTAATAATGCAAATATCATTTTGAAAGAAAAAAAGGGGAACTTCAAACTTTAATTTACTTTCTATCAAAATTTAAAATATTTTTTAAAACTTTGATTTATCGTGACATTTTGACTTCATCATGATATTTCTACTTTATCTTGAAATTTCTGCTTTATCGCTGCTTTTGTATATAAATGGTATTTTAATATTTCAAATTTTATTATCAAAATTCATATTTCTACTTTTTATAATCATTTTCTTTCTAAGGTTTTGTAACATCAAACTATTTGAACTTGCTTCATCTCCAAATTTGGGCTTTTTTTTCTCCAAATATCAAGTGTAGTAATCTCGCAAACTCAATTTTTGTATTTCAATCAACTCAGGGTTGTTCCACTATTAATTTGTTTTTTCGAAATTTCGACTTTAATTGCCGAATGTCCTTTGTTTTGTCCAAATATCTAGATTTTGTTAGATAAATTCTGCGTTTTTTTTTCTCTTTTATTATTGTTCTTATTTTTAGTAGTTTGAGTGCTAAGAGTTTTTGACTATACATCATTAAAATTGAAGCAAGAAAAAAAAAATATATACTTTATTATCAGATTTCCATTTCATTAACGTTAATGACTTCCAAGCAAAGACTCAACTGATTTACTTTTATATGATGTAAATTTTTGATAAATAGCGCAAAATAAGATTCAAGATGTAACAATCGTTATCAGTCGAGTGCCAAATGCACACTGATGTAATGGTTGATGCAGCGACGCGCTGCAAATTTGAAACAATGCGTGCTCTTCGCTGTATTGACGAATCGCGCTTAAACGGTTAAAAAACGTTATAGCAATAGATATCTACAAAAAAATTCTGTGTAACGGAACTTACAAAGCATTACGTGTATCGGGAATGCTTCTGTGGTAGCTCAGCTTATTGCTAATCAAGACATTGAAAGCATAACGCTTGTAACCGTCATCTTTCAGCTTCTGATCATCCTCCGACTTTACCATCCCAAGCTCGGACAATGCTAAAACCACGGGTTTATGTTTACAGCAACGTAAATCTCCATTCATTACCTTCCTCGTCCTTATTTATGTAACCTTTAGGTTTAGCCAGGACAGCTTTCGAGATATTTAAAAGCTCATCAGAAGTCTTTTTCTCTGGCACAAGCTTGTAACTTTTAACATCAATGGACTCACCCAAGTAAGGGCTTACATCAGGGCTGTTGTAGGACGCTGTACTTTGCGCAATTAATCGTGTGTATAGATAAAGGGACACAATCCAAGTGATGGAAGCGAAACATATGCCGTAGACAAATGACCTATTTACGCTCACCATTGTTTACACGAAAATTTTGGACAACTAAATGAGTATTGTTTAGATAAATTTAGGACTAATTTGGGTATATCACATTGTTGTTTGTGTATCACAAAATGAATGGAAATTATGGTTTTGTTTTTTTTTTGTTGTGTTATTGCATTAGAATTGTACACAACATCTTTAAGGTTAGATTCTTCTTCTTCCTAACATTTGCTGCTTACGCGCGTCAAGTTCAAGAGTCATATATTTTGGCCAGTTAAATCTACAATACAGTATAATTATTTACATAGCTTGACTGCATAATTATACGTTGTCTATAACGTACTATAGTTCATTTAAGATAAATATGGATTACTTTGCTCTATTAACTTTAAAGTCTCTATTCGTTACTGAAAATAATTACCTAAATTAAAAATGTTTATTGGGTTGCCTATATATTTGGGTGGTTGTTTGACAAAAATAATAGAGGGCGCTTAACATAGAGTACGACAGTGGCGTATTCTCCATGAAAGCTAGGCCGACAAAGAGAATAATACACAGTATTTTATTTTTAGTTTTAAAACTCTTTTTTTACGCGAGACGTACCACCAATATTTATTATTCATTGAATTTTTAAAGAATGTTTTTAAGTCGGACTGAAAACTTCAGAAGAAAAACTGAAATCGTAAAAAAATTCTCAAAATTTTAACTTACATAAATTTTGAAATCTTGAGTTTTCTAAAAACTTGAATGTTTGAACAAAAAGTCGAATAATCGTAATATTGCCAAAACTTTACAATATTCAAAAATGAGTCTTTTTTATTTCATTTTTTTTATCCAAGTTTTAATTTAATTTTAAAACCACGTGTTAAAAATCTATTTTCACTTTCATAAAGTATTTTGTTTCTCTCGAAATTTCAACTTATTTCTCAAAATGCAAAGGACACTTTTATCTCGAAAACTCAAGAATATTTTTGCCGCATCCAAACTCGGGGAAAATGTATTACATCGTTTTTAATTTCTTGTTCAAAGTTGTCCATGAAGAGATTGGCTAGAAATGGTTTTAATGGATTTCTCATGGTGGTACCGTATCTTTGTTTATAAAATTTATTGTCCAACCCGAAAACTTTCTGTTTCATGCATAGTGAAGTTGAGAGTTAAATATTCTGAAATTGCTTCCTTGTCTATTTGATTGAATGGCAAGAATTCTCAGGGGCGGCCTTAGCCATTGCGAGGCTCCGGGCGGGTAGATCTTTAAGAGGCCCTGGTCTTTGTGGAATTAGTTTTAACATAGACCTAGTCAGAATAGGGCAGGGTAGGGCGCTTGCCCCCCCCCCCCCCCTCCCCAGCTCGTGTGGTTAACGAAAATGTATATTGAACTGAGGAGACTTTCTCTAAAAAATTTCCATTCGACAGAAGTCGTCCTTCTTGAAGCTGTTGATATTTTCTCGAAATTTCGACTTATTTCACGAAATTCGTCTTTTTTCATAAATTTCTTTGGAAATTTCAAATGTATTCCTAAAATTCGATTTATTTTATCAGAATCCAACTTAACCAAAAATTTCGAATTTTTATCTCAAAATTCATCGTTTAATTTTTCGAAATTCTATCATTTCTCAAAATTAGTTTTTTCTGGAACCTTCGACTTTTCTTTAAACTTTGATTTTCTGAAAATTTCGACTTTTTTTTATCAAGATTTACCCTTTTGCTTAAAACTTGATCGATTTTTTGATAACAATATTTATCTGGAAATTTTTATAATGACTTTTTTAGAAATTTTGAAAAAAGGCAAAAATTTCGAGAAAATTTCCCCTGGAATGGGGAAATACAACTTGTTTCTCAAAATTTCGACGATTATTTCAATATTGGACATTTTCTGACTCAGGGTAGGGTAGAATAGGGCGCATGTCTGCCTCTGATTCAAGCGCTCAAGAGAAAAATCTAGAAATTACATTTTTCTCAAAATTTGTCCTTTTTCCAAAATTTCGACAAAATTTGACTCTCTCTGAAGAATTTCGAGTGTTTACTAAATTTTGACTTTTTTTTCAAAATTTCGATCTTTTTTTTGTTTTTCAAGGGAAAAAAATCAAAGTTTTCAAAAAAAAACAAATTTAGAAAAATCGAAACTTTGATATTTTTTTCAAAATCCGACTTTTTTCGCAAATTTAAAATTATCCTGAAATCCCATTCTGTATGTTCCCGGAAAACTGAATATTTTTCCTGGAAATTCGTATCTTTCTTAAAATGTTGACTTTTTTTTCAAGATTCGTTTTTTCCACAAACGGACGGCTATTCTCAAAGTTGCAATTTTTCATTAAGTTTGAATTTTTCTGGAAAATTTCGATCTTTGATGCTTCATTTGGTAGTTTTTCTAGAAATGTCGACTGCTTTTCAGAGATTTCGTTTTTTTTAATTCCTTTATTTGTATTAACACCGGTTTTTTTTGAAGATTCTGATCATTTGGAATTTGATTTTTCAGAACTTTTAACAGGTTTCTTAAAATTTGCCTGTTTCCCGATATTTTTATATCAAAATTCGATATTCAACTTTGCTAAAAATTTTGCATTTCTCTTAAAATTAGTTTAATTTCGTCTTTTTAGAAATTTCGACTTTATTCTCAAAATTCCACTTTTTGGGCTCTTCTTTCGGAAATCATTTTTTCTATCAAAATTAGGCCACTTTTCTGAATATTTGTCTTTTCTTTAAATTTTGACTTTTTTAAATTTGACTAGAAATTTCATCTTCATATTTCGCCTTGTTTTCGAAATATTGACTTTAATTTCAAAATGCCATGTTTTAGTTTCTGGAACATTCTGGACTTTTTCCTCGAAATTGGCTTTTCCTTTAAATTTCAGTTTTCTCGAAATACGTCTGTTTTCTCTAAATTAGGTCGGCATATTATCAAAAATTAAAAATGTTGCGAAAAATATTTTTGGGTAATTTCGAGAAAAAGATTTCTTGCACATTCAATTTCTTTATTGAAATTTAAATATTATGTCAAAATTAGAATAAAAAAGTAAACATTTCGAGAAAAGCGTTTTTGGAAATTGCAAATTTTTTCACAACATTTGGTCTTTGGAAATATTTTGGCATATTTAGAAATTTCGAGTTCTTCTGAAAGGTTGGGTTTTTATTCAATTTCGGTTTTCTAAAAAATCCTTTCCCAAAATAGGGTTTTTTTTCAAAAAAATTGGTCGCTTTGGAAATTATGACTTTATTCTACATTTTTCTCTCAAAATTGAACTTTCATTTTTTTAATATTCGTTTTTTCTGATTTTTTTTCAAATTTAAGTTTCCAAAAATTTCATGTTTCTCAAAAGTTGTCTTATTCTGGAAATTTTGACTTGTACTAGAAATAGGGATGTTTTATGCTTCTGAAAATTTCCGTTTACAGTGAAAAATTTTTCTCAAAGTTCCAACTTTTTTTGAAAATTACATCTTTTTTTCACAAAATTCCCCCTTTAAAAATATAATTTTTTCGATTTATCAACATATTTTGAGATTTTTCGAAAGGTTAGAATTTTATTTTAAACGCGAATTTCTAAACATTCCAACTTTTTCCCAAAATTCCTTTTTCCTCGTCTCTTTCAAAATTAAAATTTCTCTTGAAAATGTTCACTTTTCTTTTAAAGATTTCAACCTTTTTCTCGACATTTCGACGGCATTTTTTAAAATCGTTATTTTTTGAAATCTTCGAAATTTGGAGTTTTTAAAGTTTTCCGAAAGGATCGGTTTTTATTTTAGATTCAATTTTCTGACTGTTTTCGCAAAGTTCGATTATATTTCCAAATTTCTAAGTTAATCTGAAAATTCGATTACTCAGTTCATGTAGTTAAATGAAAATATACATATACTCAGAACGTTTTCCGGTTTTCTTTTTTTATCAATTTTTCAAAATGATTCTTGCCCCTCCCTGAACTAAATCCTGCCTACGCTTATTGACTAGAAATGCAAAGTCATAAATAAATATATTTGGACTTTCAAAATTGTTTATTGGAAACTAAGAAAAATTAATAAACACAAAGATTTTTTTTGGTGGAACGGACCGGTCCTTGGGTATCTTCAAAAAAATCCTTCTTGGCTTCAGGGGACAAGTTTTGTACTTCAATTTTTAAACACAAAGATAACAAACTATTAATCATGATAAATAAGGTGCATTAATGTCTTAAAAAGATCAGGGATTTAGAAATGATGACGACTGCTCTAATATAAAAGCATAATCCGACGACAGTTGACAGCTGAAATGAAACACGGGAATTCCCCGAATCGTAAACACGAAGAAAATGGAGTACTATCAGATTTTGTTTAGCCCTTGCAGTTGGAAGCACTTGTGGCACTGGTACGAAATTTCGCCAATGTGAAAGAGAAGGAAAGAAACATTTATTGGAGCGAATGAGACAGATATCAGCGCGATAACTACCACGCAAGGGAGCAGCGAGTCCAGTTTTATAATGCGCTGTTAATGCTCGAAATTCAAATGAACATTAAAATTCGTGCTATTGGGCGTGTACGCGAGGCCCCCTACAAGAGCGAGGCCCCGGGCGGTTGCCCAGCTTGCCACCCCCAAAGGCCGCCCCTGAGAATTTTTCTAAATAATTTAAAGTTTCTAGCATCATCAAGTCGCTAGCAAAAAGTGGATGTACATTAAAAGATACCAGAATTTCTATAGGTGACAAGGTTAAAGTAGGGATGCACAAAATTTATAAAACATCGATACTATATTCAATTGATGTATCGAAAAGGATATATCGATACGTTTTGATACATCGTTAAATTTTTTCGATATTCGACGTATCACATAAATCCAATGCCCATCCAGCAAGGCTTCTCAAGCAGCGAGGGGCGCCTCATATTTCGCTCTTTCCAAAATTCCTACTTTTTATTTCAAAATTTCTACTTTTTTTAAATTCTTGACTTTCAAAATTCGATATTTAATAAAAAAACTTCTACTTCTGTCTAAAATTTCAACTTTTTTTAAAATTAAACTTCGAAAATAGCAACTTTCTATAAAAATTTCAGTTTTTAAGCTTCCAATTTTTTTTTGAAAATGTCTAGTATTTTGAAAGGTTGACATTCTTGTTTAAGGTTTTTATTTCAGAATCATGACTTCTTTTTCCAGAATTTGCACTTATTTTTAAATTTTTGACCTTTTCTCAAATTTCGATGTTTTTCAAAATTTTTAGTTTTTAAAATGTCGACTTCGATTTTTCAAAGGTTCAACTTTTTGGAAATTTCGACTTTTTTTGAAAATTTTGAAATTTCAATAATTAAAATTTTTTCGAAAATTTCGATTTTTTTTTCAAATCTCAACTTTATTGACAATTTCAACATATTTTTCAAATTTTCGATTGCTTTTTTATTTCCCAACTTTTTCCAAATTTTCGAATTTCTTTGAAAATTTTGATTTTTCTAAATTTCATTTTTAATTAAACTTTAAATGTTGACTTTTTGCCAATTTTTAAATTTTTTTTGTCTTTTTTGGAAACTTGCTGCTTTTATTTTGAAAACCTTCATTTTTTTTAAAGGCTTCTATTAAAGTTTTGAAATTTGTCTAAATTTTGACTTTTGTTTTCAAATTTTTGCATTTTTTCCCAAAATTTTAACTTTTTTTTTAAATGTCTTTTGCAAATTTCGACCTTTTTTAAGTTTATCTCTTTAAATTTTGACTTTTTCGAAAATTTGAAACTTTTTTTAAAATATTTTTTTAACTTTTTTTTTAATTTCGAATATTTTCGAAAGTTTTCCCATTTTTAAATTTTTTCGAAAATTTTGACTCATTTCGAAAATTGCTGTATTTGTGTTTTTTGACCATTTGTCAATACTTTGATTTTTTATAAATTTTATTTCGAATTATTTTCAGAATTTCGATTGATTTAAAATTTTAATTTTTTATAAAAATTTCGACATTTCTCAACATTTTTCTTTAAAATTTCTACTTTTTCAAATTTTTATTTTGGAAAATTTGGATTGATTAAAAAATTACATTTTCTGAAAATTCATTTATTTTTTAAAATGTTTAAAATTTTTCTATCATTTACTTCATAAAAATTTTTGTTTCTCTAAATTTCCCTTTTTTTTTTGATACTGTAATGAGCAGCCGAGCCGTTTGTGACCATAACCAGTGAGTGTATATAGTTTTTAGAATTGTCGAATTTTGCTCATCTTTAAAAATTTTCGAAGAATAATTTACTTTCGATTTTCGGACCCAATTTGTCTACGTTGTGTTTAAAATTATTTTATTCCAATAAATTGTAACCCCAGTTCGTAGAGTCGACAGGGAAGTGTTATCAAATTCAAACAACAATTGACCTCAACGTTTTATTACAATAGGTCAACAAATAAATCAACAAAATTTCAAGTTTGTGATTTTCAAGTGTTCTTAAACATAATACAACAGAATAAAAGTGAACCTGTTTGTTTCAACTTGTTTAAATTTGCTGGACACAGATCTGAGAGAAATATTTCTTTAGAAAATTAAGAGAATTCATTAAGCACAAATAATCTGACGTTCTTTGTTTAACTCTTTCGCTCATATATGGTACGTCGGTTATTAATTTCCCAAAGTTTATTTTAACCCTAATAATCGCAATGCTTTCCCCAGCTGAGCCATTTAGTTTGTACTCGAAGGTTTTCAAACCAAATGCAGCTAACTTTGTACCTGATTATCGGTGGGTGTTCGCTGGTTAGTTTGTACACAGAGGTTCTCAAACTATTTTCAGGTGTCTGTTTTATTCCCCAATTCTTTTGTGTTTTTGTCGCTTCTTAATTCAAGCATACTTCACATAGCATACAGTTTCCTGTTAAAGCTTTGAGCTAACAATATCCAAAGGATAATGCTACGAGAAAATGGAGCTCAAGCTTGGAAATGAAGTTGTGATTTATCGTAATAAATCAAATTTATAGATGTTGATTCAATCTTACAGATCTCTCGTTCTCTCACTCTTTCTTTCTTTCCTTTGTTAACTTGTTCCTTTGTTTGTTTTCTGTTTTTCTCATACCAAACTCAATCATTCGAACTCAAACCAGTGTCATAAAATAGACTAGAAATATTGTTCAGATTTCGTAGAAACTTTCTGAGCAGAATTTGCCCTTCCAAACACTACATCTACTTCTACGGCTACTAGTCTAATAGAAGGGGCGTTTTCTGGCTTAGAAAGTGGCTAAGCTTGACTTAGCACAAAAAAAACATTTAAATTAAAGTTAGAAACTGGCAAGAAGTTCTCATTTCTTTCGTCAAAACATTTCCCTAACGAGAGCTGATGCTGATACTGCTCGTTCACCTACGTTAGTACTCCCCATTTGTCAACAGATCTATAAGGCTCTCTTTGGGCCAGGTTGTCTTGTCCTATATTTTTGGGATTCAAGCAACCTACGAAGGAGAATCTGCGAATGAGGTAGCACTAGGTGAATACACCAAAACAAGAACTAGGTAAGAGCTCATTGTGGCTTATGCTTCTAGGATGTTAAGGTGTACAATGCCCACGTTTCTAGAACTTGCAGAACATCATCAGTAAAACCCAAATATATGTGTCTGCTGCCAGTTGCCGGACCTTTGTGGTGATGGGTATAAATTATTTTGGAACCCCTGGAAACTCAGCTTCCAACAGCAGAACACTAACATCGACCTTAAGGAAATGAAAATGTTTGTATGAAGCAAATGCGCTTTATTTTCTTTTCGTTTTCTTGTCTTTGTATTTTTATTTTGTTTATTTCTGTTTCCCTTTTTTTGAAACTGAGACCGGTAGTTACACCAGTCAGCGGTAGGGTTCTTGGCCCTATAATTATTTTCTAACGACTTTCTCATTCATTCGGTTTGTCGTGGAATTTTTTAAATTCCTTTTTCTTTTTTTTTGTGTACGCCCCCCAACCCCATATTAATCAAAATTAGGAACAAGTATTTCTCAAATTTTAGGAAAAGTTAATTAAATCATATAAGAGCGAAAAACCATCAAACAAAATCATCGGACAATTTAAAATTTACTTGCCTATTTATCCCGTAGCAAACCTCCCACAAATGGCACAAGAACTTCACGTTGAACAGAAATTGTTTTTTTTTGTGTTCATTCACGTTAATTAGCACAAACAAAAGTAATTTGTTTTTTCTTTAAATACTCCCGTATTTCGTACTCGTTTACGTAAGTCCGGGGGTTGGCCATAATTTTAAACTAATTTCATCGAAGTTTAGTTCTTGATTACTTTTAACTTCTTTACGGTGCTTTAAGTTTTTCTTCCCCTACCCTTAACTTCTGGGGACCGAAAGATATCCTCTGCATCTCGCTAGAGGGCATGAGAATGCAGAATTTCCACTAATTTAAATATTTCTAATTCAAATTAGCCCTTAAATCAATTTTGAAAAGGATTCTTAAAGTGCATATCAAACTGCAAACCCCTTTTGAATAATGTCGTCCCTTTATCTTGCAAGTTTTACTCCGATAATTTAAATTTAAATAACTTACAATTGTACGTGTTTATAAGGGCCTTTTTCGAACATCAAATTCCTCCAGTCTACCACCATATGGTCTTGCCGAGATATTTGCTACGGTCTCCGTTATCGGCACTTTACCCTTATTTATGACTCTACTTTTCAGCGGTCCTTCAAAACTAACATGATATTTTACTCAGTCTAGGTATCTGTGCTTGAAACAAACCAGGCCTAACAAATAACTCTTATCTAATTTGTGAACGCTAAGAAATCTGTTTCTCACGCAAAACGTTATGTTACAAAGAATTTTATATAGTACAATATTTGTAGATTTAATATTTCCAAGAAAATATTGAATAAAATTCAATTAAATAAAACAAACGAGGAAATAGAACAGTTTAGTAGAACTCGACTCACCGCAATACTTTTGACTGTTTTAGTATTTCGACTTTTTTAAAAATAAAATACAAACTTTTTTCAAAACTTCGATATTTTTGAAAACTGATTTTTTAAAAATTTTTACTTTTTATAAAGATATTTCCATTTTTCAAAATTTTCGGATTTATTCAACATTTTAACATTATTTGAACATTTGGACTCTAAGATTTCGACTTTTTCAAAAATTTGGAATTTTTTGAACATCTTGTATTATTTTTTAGATTTTCAAATACAAATTTAGGACATTTGTCAAAATTTCGAGATTTTTTAGAATTTAGACATTTTTTGATTGTCAGTTTTAAATAGAATTTTCGACTTTTATAGAAAAAACTAAGAGTACAAAAGTAAGTAAAAAAATTACAAATTTCAAGCAAGTTCGGATTTACAAAAGCCAAAATTTTTCGAAATTCAACTTGACAAAAAAGTCGAAATTCTAAAAATTAAATTAAAAATTAGGGGCTTCGAAACGCTATTTATTTCGTTCCAGTTATCGGCTTTAGTTCCGATTTTCGTTCCAAAAAAATAAGAGTTTTTCCGGTTTTTGGTTCAGTTTCGGCTGACTCATTTTTTTAATTGTTAAATGTTTTTCGAATTAAAAATTGATTTTCTAACGTAACTTAGAAAATGTTGTTTTTTTTCTATTAATATTACAACATATAACTGCACTGTCCTTGCCTAAAAGAAAATATTTTTAAGTTTAAACATCAAATGTTAATCTGAAACTTTGAATTTTGAGTTCAAATTTGAAAGTAAACATGAAATTCAAAAAAAAAAATTGAAAATTTAGAATTACAAATTTTAAACTCGAAATTTTCATAAAAATCTTAAATTATTTACCCAAGAGTTGAAAACTTTCAGAATATACAAAATTTTGAGATTAAAAAAATTGAAATATTGAAAAGGAAATGAAAAAGTTGAAATTTCCAAAAAAAGAACAGTTCAAAGTAAGATAAAAACTACAAAAAAAGTAATAACTCAAACAAAAAAAATTAAAATATATCCAAATAAGCCAGAATTTTAAACAGGTTTGATTCTGGATTCGTTGTTGCCTAATGTTTAGGCCAGCACTTAGGCCACCCTTTCCGGGCCCATTGTGATTGAGGTGTCCTTGGCAGTGGCGGCTGGTGACTTTTTGACAGGGGGTGCGCAGATGCAAAAAATATTTATAGTTACAGTTTAGGTGACTTCAATCCCGCAGCAAGGTATTAAATTTAGGAGAAACAAACGCTTTTTGTAAGGCGTGGTATTTAATAGTATTTTATTTATTTATTTATTTTTCACATTTTTATTCCAATTTCAACACTGGCAAACGCCTACCTAGTTCTTTTATTTTCACTTTCTCTTCTAGTGGAAGTACACCAAAATCGTTTTTTAATATAAAAATACTGTTCATTTTAAAAACACAATTAAATCTTTTAAAACCTGGAGCAGAATACTGATACTGACAAACATACACTTCAAATTTTCACGCATACTGACAATGTCATAATTAGTGGTGGGTGTCTATTCAACGAACTATTTTTTCTATAATTTAGAACCAAATACCAAATCAACAAACTAATTATTAGGCCCTAGAATGGGCGCTGCTACCTTTTTGTGAATAACGGAACTATTGGCAGTTAGGCCTGTAAACGGCACAATTAGCAAACGCAATCGATCAGCCGATATATATGCATTTAGCATTTATCATTTCACAGTTAAGTACTTGTTTTTAGGGATGCAACATCGTTCAAAAATGCATCGATGTTTGAACATCGATATTTTTTTCAATGAAACATCGATGTCTTAAACTACGGTATTCGGTATCGATACATGATGTTTTTCTGATGTTTTTTAAATATTTAATTGCGAGTTTAAGAAGTCAAAAACCGGAAAGTGTAGAAAAGGACATCAATTTAATTCCGAGTTTAATTGGAATTTCCACTTTTTTCTCGAAATTTCGTCAAAATTTTAACTCTAATGTAGAAATTTTGACTTTTTTCTCAAAATTTCGTCTTTAATTTCGAAATTTAAACTGTTTTCTAGAAATTTTAAAGCCAAAGTCAAAATTTCGACTTTAATCTCGAACATTCGACCATAAATATACACGAAAATTAGGTTAGTCATACAATATTGACAGATGACGGTAAGATGTGTTTAATTACTTCAATTTTTAATAACCAAAATTTCGACTTTTTTCTCGAAATTTCCTCGACTTTTTTCTCGAAATTTTCAGGTTAAAGTTAAAATTTGAGATTAAAGTCGAAATTTTGACTTTACTCCTGGAATTTCGAAAAAAAAAGTTGACATTACGAGATTGAAATCGAAATTTCGGGAAAAACTCGACAATTCGCCTTTAAACTCGAAGTTTCTAAAACTGTTTATTGGTTGATGGTCTTTCCTCGCCTAATTTCTTTGATTATTTTTTATGAAATGTCAAAAAAACTCAAATTTCGGGAAAAAACTAAAATTGATAAAAATAAAATCTGGTTTATTACAAATTTTGGAATTTTGAAAAATAAACAAATTTTAAAAATGTCAAAATTTTTAAAATACCCAAAATTTTGAAAAAAAAACTTAAAACTTTGAGGAAATTTAAAAGAAAAGGCTAAATTTTGAAACGTTAAAATTTTCATAAAAAATTCAGGTTTTTCAAAAAAAGTCTAAATTTCGATAAAACTTTTTTTTAAAACGTCAGGCAAAATTTTGTAAAAATGCTAAACTTTATAAAAATCGGAATTTAAGAAAGCGAAGTTTTGAGAAAATATCAAATTTTGAAAATTTTTGAGTCGCATTAATTAAAAAAAAGAATTCGAAAATTTTTAAAAAACAAAATATTTGAAAACATTTCAAATTTTCGAGAAAGTCGGAATTTTAACAGACGAATTTTGAATCAAAATTCCATGTTAAAATTTAGAAAAATATCGACATTTTTATAAAAGTCAAAATTTCCAAAATTGTGGAAATTCCGAAAGAAATAGTAAAAAAATTCAAGACAACATTTAAAAAAAAATTGAAAATATACGATTTTCAAAAAAAGCGAAATTTTTTTTTACTAATTTCATTTGAAGATAAATTGTAATTTCGACCAAAGTAAAGATTTTCAAAAAAGGTCAAAATTTTGTTAAATAGTCAAAATTTCAAAGGGGACAAAATTTTTAAATACTGTTGAAAATTGAAAAATATCGAAATGTTTAAAAAGAAAGTTGAAATTTTGGAGACAGCTGGAAAATTTCAAAAGATGCCTTTCAAGAAAATTTCAAAATTTTTTATGAAAAAATGAAATTTTCAAAAATGCCAAACTTTTTTAAAACTGGTTCTAATTTAACTTAAAAAAATGTAATTTTGGAAAACTAAAGATTTAACGAAAAATTCGAAATTTTGAGAAATAGCCAAACATTTTACAAATAGATGTAACTTTGAAAAAATGTGACAAAAAAATCTGAATTTTTCAAAATATTTGAAATCTTAAAATAACGTCATAATTAAAAAAAATAATCGACCATTAAAAAACATTGAAATTTAAAAAAAAATCGAAAGTTTTTGATAAAAAGTGAAATGTTTAAAAAAATCCTAGGAATTTTAAAAAATAAAAATATCTGAAAAATGTCGAAATTTTTTAAAAAGCCACAATTTTGAAAAATAAATTAACATTTTGAAGAAATTAAAAGTTGAAATTTTGAAAAACGTAGAATTTTCATAAAAAATTAAAATTTTCAGAAAAAATTCTAGATTTTCTAAAACAATTCGAAATTTTTATATAAACTCGAAATTTTTATAAAAGTCAAAGCAGTTTGTGAAAATACCAAACTCCTAAAAAGCCAAGCTCTTAGCAAGAGAGTCAAAAATTTAAAAATTCAAAATTTTCAGAAGAATCCGAAACTTTTTGAAAATCGAAATCTTCAAAAAGTTCCAAATTTTCGAAAAACTAGAAATTTTAAAAAACGGAAAAAATACGAAAATTTTTAATTAGCCGAAATTTTGAAAAATGTAGACATTTTCATAAAAAGTTAAAATGTTCAATAAAAAGGCAAGATTTTCAAAGAACTGGATATTTTGAAAAAGTCGAATATTGTAAAAAAAATTTTTGAGCCGAGAAGTACATTTGAAGTTTAAATTTTTCGAACAAAGCAGACATTTCGAAATTATTGACATACATGGGAAGAAACTTTAACATTTAAAAGCTAAACTGAAAATTCTAAAATTTTCCAGTTAAATCTTAAATATTAAAAAAAATGTTCAAAATTTCGATAAAACTCTCAGATTAAAGTCCGGATTTGGGGAAAACAATTCGGAAAAAAACCAAAATTCATAAAAATAAAAATTTAATACACAATTTCAGGTAAGGTTCGAGATTTTTAAGAAAATTTGGAATTAAAAAATATGCCATTTTCAAATTTAAACAAGGAATTTTGATAAAAATTTATAATTTCTTGTATTAAGTATGAAGATTTATTTATTCAAAAACTGACAACTTTTCAAATATTACAAATTTGGAAATTAGGTCCGAAATTTTGAGAATTCTGGTTAGGTTTTAATTTGGACATTTTTATTTCTAACTTGAAAATTGGTCTATTTCTAGAAATGTTTATCCTTTTTATGAAAATTTCGACTTTTTTTCTAGAGGTTTTCAATTAAAATACGAAATTAACAAAATTAAAATTAAAAAAAAAGGAAATTTATGTAAAGTAAGTTGTCTTAAAGGAACTAAATATTTGAAGTTCAAACTAGAAATGTTGATAGGTAAGATTTTTTTTAAAATATTAAATAAATAGTAAATAAAAGTAAAAATTCTGTTTATAGTTTCGAGTTTTCAAATTAATACTTTTCTAAAAATTCTCATTTTTCTTTCAAAATTTGTGTTTTTTTATAGGTTGCCAAATAAAAATATCTAAACTATGAATTGTCAGATAATTGTATCGTTTGATGCCTGCCGCTAAGCTTTAGTATCAATTTGTTAAATATACACTGCTGCCATCAAGCCACCAGTTACAAAATTGTCTGGTCATTTGTACCATCAATATTAATTCTATGCAACAGATGACGCTAATTCCATCGCGATACGATACATCGATTTTTCAAACATCGTTTGTAAACTGAACGATGTATCAATAGTTTTTATGTTTTAGAATCGATGTTAAAATATTGATGTTTACAAACGATACATCGATGTTTTAAAAACATCAAACTATCGTTTGCATCCCCACTTGTTTTTCCTCGTTAAGTAGTAATGCACAAAACATTTATAGTTTTAAACCTTCAAAGTGTTCAGTATGTGTCACTCATTTTAAAATTTGTTTAAATATTTAAATCATACAAATCAGCCAATCACAACAATAACAGACAACGCAGACAGATGTAACGAGATATGCTACTGCCAGATTGATTGCAGATGTATTACAAGTAATAAAATTTGTAACTTATATGACTTCTTTTTATGTTAATAATTAGATAATCGAAATATAATTGATATGAAAATCTATCCTTCATTTCGAAACAAAATTAAGACACAAAAGTTATAACAAAAATCTTATCCCATGAACCATAAATATTTCACTTCAAACTGTGTCTCGTACTCATGATCCGACAACATCCCGTGGGGGAGCGGCGTACTGCGCTAACTTTAATGCGCGCTCCGTAGTTTATTGTTTCTACATAACGGGAGGATGCCGTTGATAGGAATCGTACAGCAGCCACACGCTAAGTGCTTAGTTCTGAGCGCACCAACTTATTTAAATTTCCTTATAATGGAATAAAAAATATGCGCACTTTATTCCAAGTAATGCACAAGTACTAGTGCTAGTCCTAGAAGTAATTATTTAGTACTTAAAAATGTGATAAATCCTTGTCTTTTACATTAAAAAGAAAAAAATTAATCACTCATTTCACGAGGTGCGCGCGCTCTTGCGCTCTATAGGACCAGCCGCCACTGGTCCTTGGTCATTCATTCAGCCACCCAACCTTGTTGATAAACAGGTTGGAATTTTTCAAATAAAAATTTTAAAGAAAGTAAAGTTTTCAGAAAAAAAAATCAAAATATATCCAATAAACCAGAATTTTAAAGAAGTCATAATTTTGCAAAGATCGAAATTTCGAACAAAAAGTTGAAATTTTGGGAGTCGAACCAGAATAGGTTGACACAGAAAAAACTGAATCCAAATTTGGAATAAAAATCGAATTCTTCAAAAAAAAGTTAAGATTTCCAAGATGACCCAAGAATCCTTTTTTTTTCATGTAGAGGAAGGAGCGGATATCAGCTAGTTTAAAAACAATTTTCCTGTTTAACATGTAATAGCGGACGAAAATAACTTATCAAATTAAGACAAATAGTTGCGCAGTAATTAACCAAATTAACTTCCAAACTACATGGAAAAATTTGAAACAATTTTGGCCGCTTTCAGTAACGCGGTCTAAAAATAATTAAACGCCTACAAAATCGACACCCGAAGATGCGATGTCGCCGCCACACAATAAAAAACCGAAACACCATCGCCCGATGTCAACAAAAATTCTAATACATCGTTCCTGTGGAAATGTTTCCAAGTTTAATCCGCGTACTACGTACACGTAGATTCGGCGTATTAGCGCTCGCCTGAAATCAATTTCAGCAGGAAATTTTCAGCAGTCCGACTGGCGACCGCTAGTTCCGTGACCTAGAAAAGATGTCGTTGTTCGCGTACTTCTTTCGACTGATAAATCGGTGGTGATTGTGGTCGAAGAACGTCACGGCGCCTTGTGGACGATTGTAATGTAATAATAATAGTAATCGACCTATTGTGCCTTGAATTTACGTCGTGCGTCCGGCTCCAGGACTAAACCCTGGGACATAACCTACGTTTTTTACGTAACTAAGTTTATGTGCTTCCGCTTTGCAGGATAATCTGTGATTATTTATAATGCTTTTTATTTGTACTTTTGACGTTTTACAATGCGCAATGGGGCTCGTCTTTCGCTGTCAAAGTGTTTTAAGATTGCTATCGAATGTTGAAATTTGGGTAGACGGCGGCTTTATAAACAATTTTAATGTTTATTTATTCAATTGCTTACGCTTGTTATTTAAAAGTTCGAATGTTGGAAAAATTGGACGTTTCGTTTTATCAATGAAATTTTGGAATTTATTTGACATTTGTGACGTCATCGTTCTTCCCTGAAACGAAGTTCCTGACCTACCACCACTTTTCTTTATCGATTCTTTCGACCTTAATTTTTGTTCACTTTAATTCCAGTTTTACAGATTTCAGTTTTAAACTCGAAATGTAAACTTTAATCGCGACATCTTGATTTTGGTTTCAAATTTTAGACTATAAATTCGAAATTTTTGAGAAATTTGTTTTACAGTTTTCTCGAAGTTGTCATTTCAAAGACTAAAAGGCTTTAAACTTAAGTTCGGGCTTTTTTCCCGAAATTTTGACTATCTTCGCAAAATTTTAACTTTGCCAGTTTTGGAAGTTTTTTAATCCGGTGCCTTTGAAAATGTTTGTTTTTTGCATAGATTTTAGGTTTTTCTCCAACTGTTGTGTTGATTTTAATCTAGTTAATTTTTATCTCGATTCTACCACTTATTTTGGATCTAAACCATCTTAATTTGACCTTTAATTTGAAAGAAATTCTATTAAAAATTGGACTTTTTTGAAATTGTTACTTTAAGCTCTCAATGTAGACTTTTTTAATTATCTCAATGTTTTCTCAAAATTTCGATTCTAATCTCAAAATTCCCTTTTTATAATGAAAATTTCAATTTTAGTTTCGAAATTTTGGCAATCAACGTTTGATCTGGAAGGTTCGAATCTAAATTTGGAATTTCGAAACCTTTTTTGAAGGGATTTCGGAAACAAGGTCGAAAGTTGAACTAAAAAATTAATAACAACCTCCAATCTTAAATAAAGCTTATCGGTTCGAATGATTACAAATGTGAATATTACCCATTTTATTTCTAAACTAAACTCGGAACACCACAACTGAGTAATTAACTCACTTATTGACTTCTAATTACTAACTCACTAATTACCTAAACTGATTAACTTACTGACTCGAGGGAAAAGCGACCGCCTTATCTAGTTTTTGCTTCCGAGTTCTAGAAAAATACAGCAGATAAGGCTTATCGTTTGCCGAAATTTCTGGAACCCTTATCTGCCGCTTGCTTAATTATTGCGGCCCCTTTCCTTTATCAGATCTTTCTAGAAAATTTTTTTACGTACTAAATTCTATAATTTACATTTCGCTACAATATCAACATGTCTGAAAAAAATTGAAAGTATTTCTCAAAATATCGAAGTTATTAGTTCCAAATCAAAATTTTTAGTTTTTAAAATTTTTTTAACGTCAGATTTTCCGAAAATTTTGATTATGTCCCAAATCTCGAGTTTTTTCCTTTTTTTTAATTGAAGTTTTAATTTTCGTTTCAAAATTTCAATTTTTTTTCTCAAAATGTCGACAATAAGATTTTCACTTTAATGATAAGGAACCAAAGCAAAACTTTGAGTTTAAATAAGGAAATTTTGACTTTGAAGTCGAAATTTTAAGTAAAAATGATACGTTTTAAAAATCTTCAAATTTCGATAAAAAAGCAGAAAAAGATCGCAATTTGTAAAAAAAAGTTTAGATGTTGAGTATTTGCTTGAAATAGATCATTTTTCGATTCTTTTAATATTGAATATTTCCTGAAAAATCTAAATTTGAATTTATAACGGAATTTTTTTATGAGAATTTACGAAAAATTTTAAATATAAACCTCAGATTTCAAGAATTAGGCAGAGATTCGAAAAAAAACAAACACAAAATTATGTTTAAAAAAATGTATTTTTCAGTGTTATCTCGAAATTTTTACTTTTCTTTTCAAATTTTTAGTTTAAATGAAATTATTTAAACACAATATTTTTCAATATCCTCTTGAAATCTTAACTTTACCCCTGATATTATTAATTTAATTTATTTGAAATATAAAACTTAAAAAATCCTTTTTTAAATTCCGAATTTTTGCTGAAATTGAAATGTTTATCTCTCGAGACAAAAGTTTAATTCGAAGTCGAAAAAAAAAATTAAATATCTCCAATGAAAGCCTCAAATTTTAATGAAAATTGACATTTAGGGAAAAAGGTGAAATTTCTAGAAAGCTAATTTCCCCGAAATCTATGTTTTATCAAAATATTATTTACATTTTTTCAAATTCCTCGGCGTTAGAAATTTATTTAATGAGCCTCAAGCCTTAAAGAAATCAGTTTTTTAACTCAAAATTTTTATAAATAAATCAAAATTCGATATTACAGTCGAAATTTCGAGGTTAAAGTCAGTATTTTGAAAAAAGATTAACAGATTTTCGCGAAAGACATTAACATTTTCCAAAATAAACACAAAATGTTTAGAAAAAGTCTAAATATAACTTTAAGTCAAAATTTCAAAAAAAGACGAAAACTGGTGAAGGTAAAATAGAAACTTAGAAAAAAGGAAAGAAGAGTTCTTTATAAAAACAATTCGGGGTTAAAAGTAAAGGCAACTTTTCTCAAAAAAGTCAAAATTTCGAGTATGCCATTGAACTCTTAGGAAAAATTAATAAACTTGGAAGTGAGCAATTGCAATTATAAAATGAAGCACAGATTTTCAAACAAAAATCATAATTTATTCGAAAAAATAACCTTATAGAAATTTTTAGGTTACAATCCGAATTTTATAACAATGTGACTAAAGTGTGAATTTAAAATTAAAAAAAAATTGAAATTTAGAACGAAAAAGTCGAAATTCCGATTATAAAATGGAAATTTCGTGAAAAAATAAATTTCGTGGTTAAGATCTTCGTAAAAACTCGACACTTTAAGAAAGAACAAACAAACTAACTAACCAGCCAACCAACACCCCGACAAACAAACAAAGTAACAATCAAACCAAGAAACAAAGCAACAGACCAACAAATCAACAAACAAACAAACCAATAAACAAACAAACAAATCAACAAACAAACAAAAAATCAACAAAGAAACCAAAGAAACAAACAAAGCAAAACAAACAATCAAACAGTCAAACAAATAAACAAACAAACAAAGCAACAAATAAACCAACAATCAGACAGACAAACAAACAAACAAAGAAACAATCAAACAATTAAAGAATCATTCAGACAAACAAACAAAGCAACAAATAAACAAACAAGCAAACAAACAATGAAACAATCAAACAATCAAACAACCAAACAACCAAACAATCAAACAATCAATCAAATAATCAATCAATCAATCAATCAAACAAACAAACACACAAACTAACTAACAAACCAACTAATCGGCCAACCAACAAGCTAACAAACAAACCAATAGACAAACAAACAAACAAAGTAACAAACAAACCAAGACACAAAGCAACAAACCAACAAACAAACAAAAAATCAACATAGAAATCAAAGAAACAAACAAAGCAACAAGTAAACAGGGAAACAAACCAACAAACAAGTAAACCAACAAACAAACAATCAAAGAGTCAACCCATCAAAGAATCAAACTATCAAACCATCAAATAATCAAACAATCAAACAATCAATCAAACAAACAGACAAACAGACAATCACACAAACAGACAAACAAATAAACAAACAAACAAAAAAACCATCAAACAATAAAAGAATTAGAAAATCAAACAAACAATCAACCAATCAAACCGTCAAACACTCAAACAAACAAACAATTACAAAATCAAGCAATCAAACGAACAAACAAGGAAACAAACAAACAAAGAAACATACCAAGTAACGAACTAACCAGCCAAACAACAAACCAACAAACAATCCAATAAACAAACAAGGAAACAAAGAAACAAACCAATAAACAATCAAAGCAACAAACAAATAAACAAACAATCAAAGAATCAAACAAACAATCACACAAACAAACCAACTAACTAGTTAACCAGGCAACGAGGCAAACAAACAAACAAATAAACTATCAATCAATCAAACAAACAAATAAACTATCAATCAATCAAACAAAGAAACAAACAAACAGAGAAACAAATCAAGCAACCAACTAACCAGCTAACCAACAAACAATCAAACAAACAATCAAACACTCAAACAATCAATCAAACAACCAAACAATTAAACAACCAAACAATTAAAAAACCAAGCAAACAAACAATCAAACAAACAAACAAATAAACTATCAATCAATCAATCAAACAAAGAAACAAATCAAGCAACCAACTACCCAGCCAACCAACAAACAATCAAAGAATCAAACAAACAATCAAACAAATAAACCAACTAACCAGCCAACCAACAAACAAACTAACAAACAAACAAAGCAACAAACAACACAACAAGCAAACAAAGCAACAAACAAACAGAGCACCAAATAAACAAGTAAGCAAACAAACAAACAATGAAACAATCAAAGAATCAAACAACCACACACTCAAACAATCCAACAATCCAACAATTAAACAATTAAACAAACAAACAAGCAAGCAAACAATCAATCAATCAATCAAACAATTAAATACTCAAACAAACATCAGAAAGAAAAAACCCAATTTTGGAGTTTAATATCGAAATGTTGGGTTTACATTCGATAAAAAAACAAGAAAAAATTAAAGTAGAAATTTTCGAAAGAATAAAAAATATGAAAATTAACGTTATAAATAAAAAATTAAAAATCTTACAATGAATATTGAAAATAAATATGCAACTTTCAAAAAAACTGAAAATGAATAAAAAAATCGACAGTTCTGTAGAAGTTCCGAATTTTCTAAAAATCATGTAAACATTTCGAATCTAACGTCCAAATTTTGAGGTTAAAATGTACGTTAAAAAAAGGTTTCTAAAATTAAGATTGAAATTTGGATGACAAATTGAATTGAAATTAAGTTTGAAATTTGAAAAAAACACCCATATTTTTAAATTTTATTTTGTTCCTAAAATTTCAGATGTTTTTAATGTTTGTAATTGCGACAAAAAACTCAAAAATCCGACAAAAGTAAATTGAGTGTAAATTCGTTTTTGACTTAAAGTTTTGTTTTATCGAATTTCGACTTTTTTTCACATCTTTGACTTATTTTTGGAAAATTTTGACATTTTTTTAAAATTCCCCTTCTTATTGAAAATTTATACCAATATCAAAATTTTGGGCTAAAAAGTTTGAATTTTTTTATAAATTTGAGGTTTTTAAAATTTGAAATAGTTGACCTCATTGAAAATCTCGACTTTTTTTCAAGATTTTGACATTTTCTCAAGATTCTGACTTTCTGAAAATTTTTGAAAAATCTGCCTTTTCGATTTTTATTAAAAATTTCAAATTTTTTTAATACTTGGACTTATTCTGGAAATTTCGGATTTCAAATTTTTTAGTCTTTCAAAATTGTCACATGTTCCAAAATATGATTTATTTTGAAGATTTCAACCTTTCCGCAATTATAGTTTCCCAAAATTTGACTTTTTTCCGGAAATTTTGACTTTTGTGTTAATTTCTATTACTTTTTCTGAATATGTCTAATTTTTTGAAAATTTTGACACAAAATTTCCACTTTTTCTCAAAATTTTGACTCGTTTAAAGTTTGCTTTTTTTGTGAATTCGATTATTTTGAAATATATTATTTGTGAAAACTTCGACATTTTTGCAAAATTTTCACTTTCTTTGGAAAATTGCAACCTTTTTGTTCAAAATATTTCGACTATTGTTCAAAATTTCGTCTCTTATATAAATTTGACTCATTTTAAAAAAAAATCTTTTTTTTCAAAAGTTTGATTATTTGAAAAGTTGGATTTTTATGAAATTTTCAGATTTTTCGAAATATTCTTTTTTTTTCTCAGAATTTTCAGGTTTTCTGAAAATTTAGGTTTTCTGAAAATTTCGACCATTTAATATCAAAATTTCAACCTTGCCTCGAAACTTTGATTTTTTTCAACAATTTTTTTAGAGGTCGACTTTAATCTAATTTTTCAAGTTTTTTTTTGAAAATTTGAAAAATTGATATAGAAATGTTGTTCTCTGAAACAAAGAAAGATTAAAAAACACAACAGCTGCTCTAATGCGTTTCGACAGCCAAGTTATCATTTTCAGAGCGATACTAAACTTACTTGTTTTAGGGAACAAGATTTGTATATCAGTTTTTAAAGGGAACCAAAGGCCAGTTAGTTCCACTGAAAATTTGAACTTCAAAAATAACGAGTTTTTTGAAAATTTCGACTTTTTTAAAATTTAGTTTTTTTAATTCGACTTTCTTCAAATTTGATGTTATTAAATTGTTACTCTTTTCTAAATTACGACAGTTCTTTTTGTGGAACGAAACTGGTCCTTGGTTATGATTAAAAAACATAACAAAAGTTGCACTAACGTGTTTCGACAGCCAAGCTATCGTCTTCAGAGAGATATTGAATAGTGATATCTCTCTGAAGATGATAGTTTGTTGTCGAAACGCGTTAGAGCAACCTTTGTTGTGTTTTTTAATCTTTCTTGGTTTCAGGGGGCAAGATTTGTATTTTAAATTACGACAGACTTCAAAATTTCGACTTTTTTCAAAATTTCGAATTTTTTTAAATTTCAACATGATTTCAAAATTTTAACTTTTCCTGAATTTTGTAAATTCGAAATTTTCTGAAAATGTCAACCTTTTTTGCATCAAAATGTAGACTTAAGAGTAGAAGGTTTGTTATTATTTAAAATGTCGCTCCTTTTTCAAAATTTCGACTTTTTCCAATATTTTGACTGATTTGTCGAATCTTTGAATTTTCACAATTTCGACTTTTTTTCGAATATTATGACTTTTCTCTAATCTTCGAATTTTGCAAATTTGACTCTGCAAATGCGCCTTCTGCTGAAAATTTCGAATATATTTTGAAGAATCTAAAGTTTAAAATTGCGAATTCGAAGAATTCCAAATTTTAAAATGGAGTATTTTTCAAGTTGAAGATGAGAGTAACAAAAAAATCGAAATTTAGAATAATTTTTGAGTTTGAAATCATTTAGTTTTCAAAAAAAGCACAAATTTCGAATAAAAATTTAAAGTGGTATAAAAACCTGATTTTTGATATTAAATTTCGAGAAAAAGGCTTTAAAATTTTTGTAATTCACGAACTAACAACATGGCAGCTCACCTGGTCTCTATAAAGCGCGAGCTCTGGGGCATTTGCCCCCTTTACCCCTCCCCCTTTGCGTTCCTGATTTTTCAACATTGAAGTTGAAATTTCGACTTTACAATGAAAAGACATTAAGAATTAAAAGATAAACGCAAAATTTTAAGAAGTAGAACGAAATTTTGAGAAATAGTTGGAGATTTTAAGAAACTAGTCGAAATTTGTTTAAATAAAACTCTCGATAATTTGGATAGAAAATCCCGAAATGGTAAGGGTCGAGAGTTGAAATCCTGAAAAATTGAAGTGAACATTTTAAGAAAAGTCACAATGTTAAGGTTAAAATTTTAGGCAAAATAAGGAATAAAATAATGTTACGCGTTATCGGTTTGAATGATTATTAACATTTGTTGACTTTGTACCCACTTTATTTCCAAACTAAACTCGGAACACTACAACTGAATAATTAACTCACTTATTCATTGCCTTCTAACTACTAACTCACTAACTAACTACACTCTAACTGGCTGACTGACTGACTGGGGGAAAGCCGACCGGACCCTCTTTTATATAGATTCCTGGTTCGGGTTCTAGAAGATTCCAGCAGATAAGACTTATCGTTTGCTGAAATTTTTGAAACGCTTATCTGCCGTTTGCTTCATTATCGCAGCCGCATTCCCTTATCAGATTTTTCTCGAAAATTTCCTTACATTCTAAATCCTATAATTACATTTTGTTATAAAAATAATAAGCACCCCCAAATTTAAATCATTTTGATTGTCTATTCATAAAAAATGTCTGCACATCTTCTAAACCCCTGTTTAGATGTTTTTTATATATTGTAATAACTAAAAGGAAACAAAGACTAAAAAATACTCTGCACACGATTTCGAACCTTAGCACCCCCAACAATTAAATGCTAGTTGCTCCTATGAATATAATAATAATAAAAAAATAAAAACTTCAAACTTAAACTCGTGATTTCAAGATTCATATTCAGATTTTGGGGAAAATAATCAAAATTTTGAAGTAAAAATTGAAAGCTCAAGTTAGACCAACACTAGAATGCTGTTCTCATGTTTTGGAGTTCAGCCCCAAAGCACACTTTAGCTCTTTTGGATTCAATTCAAAGAAGAGCGATTCGCCTAATTGATGACGAGAGTTTGACCGATTCTCTCGAAACACTAGAGCACAGGCTGATGGTTGGTGACTTGTCTCTTTTTTACAAGTACTGTCATGGAAGATGCTCGCAGGAATTAATAGGATTGACTCCCTCAAGGGCAAGATTCTTGAGGCATACAAGACAGTCGGAGACAGCAAATTCCTGTGCGGTCCAGCTTGACACAGTGCGGACTTCTGTCTACGGAGGTTATTTTTTCTGTAGAACTTCCAAGCTATGGAACGCGTTACCGTAAGGAATTTTCTCCAAAAATTACTACCTATCCTTGTTTAAGAAGGCGGTTCAGCACCATCTATCCTTGTTTAAGAAGGCGGTTCAGCGCCATCTATCCTTGTTTCCGCATCCTACTCGCAGAGCTTTGAAGGCATAATGGGGTTACCCTTTGCGAATGGATTAAAGAATGTGAAACTATCAGGTTGGTTACCCCCTGGCGTCCTATACTCTGAGCGTGGGCAATCGTCCCGTTCGCCCTCTGGTAACAAAGGCTTTGATTCCCAACGATACATGCACAGTGATGTTTTTCTTTGTTTTATTACGTATCTACGAAAAAAAGTGCGAATGCTTAAAAGGAATTGCACCATTATTTGCATGGAAGTTTCAAAATAATTTTCATTGACAGTTCTAGTAGGAATTGCGTTGAAGTACCCAAGGTCGAATCTCGTCGCCAGCATTAACTTTTTTTTGAACATTCGAAACTCCTTAAAATCAAGTAATTTTCGAAAGTTAAGATCTCTCTGCCTCAGATGACGGCTGCTGTCGATACCCAACCGATTTAAAATTCGAAATATGAATTCACGGTAATGAACTATGTCGCCTCACAAAGCTTTAATGAGATTGCATTTGACAGTTATCAGAATATTCCTTTGCTTCATGGAATTTTAGTAGCTAGTAAAAGAATCGATAGCGTTAATTGGTTTATGATTAATATTTTCTTTTAACTTGAAGGTTGAGGTTCACCCGTTTAGAGAACAATTAAACCGCGTACATGTGTTTTTAATAATCCCGTTAATTAAGCGTAATCACAGCTTATCCTGAAACAACATCGTAAAATTGTACCACATGTGTAATAGTGCAACGTTTTAGTGCATACTTGCATAAAGATGGCATGTCAGCTGATAAATTCTCTTGTGATGGATCGTTCACGTTATGTAATCTGTGTTGTTGTGTGATGATGGATTAAAAGTTTTCAAAACGTCGTCTCAAAAAAACTCGTGGCGGAAGAAGCCACGCCAAGGTAAGCACGAAAAAATAATACTTCAAAAATTGAAATACAAATCTTGTCCCTTGAAACCAAGAAAGATGAAAAAACACAACAATGGTTGCTCTAACGCGTTTCCATAGCCAAGCTATCGTCATCATCAGAGAGGTGCAGTAAGTATCTTTACTAGAGTATGTATCTCTCTGAAGATGATAGCTTTGGTCCGAGAGATACATACTCTAGTATCTTGGCCACCGAAACGCGTTAAAGTAACCTTTGATGTGTTTTTTAATCTTTCTTGGCTTCAGGGGACAAGATGTGTATTCCAATTTTTGAAGATAACCAAGGACCAGTCCGTTCCACTACAAGTTACTCATTAACCAACCTCTTCAAATTGATTGGGGTTCTGCTTTTTCATTGGAAATAGTCGCAACAGTGGCTAGGGTTCCCAATAGAGGTGTCCAGCCAGTGTTTAGGGATGCCACGTCGTTCAAAAAAGCATCGATATTTTTTTAATGAAACATCGATGTCTCAGACGTCACCTTAGGGTAACGATGCATCGATGCTATTCCGATGTTTTTTAAATATCAATATTACGAAGGTGCAGCAAAGACATCAATTTAAAAAGAATTTTTTTTTGAAATTTTAAGTCTAACGTTAAAATTTCGACTTTTTTCTCGAAATTTCATACTGAAATTGAAATTTTGACTCTAATTGCGACATTTCGATTTTTTCTCGAAAATTCAATCTCTTTCCCGAAATTTCGCCTTTAGTCACGAAATTCCGACTTTTTTATAGAAATTTCGAGATAAGAATCCAAATTTCGACTGTAATATCGAAATTTCGATTGTAATATCGAAATTTCGATTGTAATATCGAAATTTCGACTAGAGGTTAACCCGAAACTGTGACTCTTTTTTTCAAATTTCGAGAAAAAGGTGGAAATTTTGAGATTAATTGTACAATTTCGAGAAAAAAGTCAATATTTCGATACTACAGTTGAAATTGAAACTCGAAGTTTCGTCTCTAAACTCAAATTAAAAACTATATTTTTTTAATTTATTTTTTCCTTCAAATTTTGACTTAAAACCCACAATCTACGTTTTTTGAACCGAAGATTAAAATTTTTAAAAAAAGTAGACATTTCAAGAATACATGCTCGAATTTTTGATAAAAATAAAAGGTTAAACTGGGGATTTGAAGAAAAAAGTTCTCGAAAATTTTTTATAAAGACTAAATTTTTAAAAATATTGAAAATTTCATAAACAAATTAAGTTTTCAAAAAAGTTCATGTTTTAAAAAATATTTCGAAATTTTCATAACATTCCTTTTAAAAATCCGGCGAAACTTTGTAAAAATGCCAAATATTATAAAAATCGAAATTTTCAAAAACAGCGAAGTTTTGAGAAAATATCGAATTTTAAAAATTTCTTCAACAAATTTCGAAATTTTTTAAAACCGAAAATGAAATTTTCGAAAAACAGACGAATTTTGAATTAAAATTTTAATAGTCGAAATTTAATAGATTGCCAAAAATGTGGAAATTCTGAAAAATTCGATTTTTAAAAAGAGTTGCAATTTTGAAAAATAGTAAATAACTTCAAGCAACATTTTAAAAAGATTTGAAAAAATTAAAATTTTCAAAAAAAACGAAATACGATATCTAGTGATACTAATTTCATGTGAAAATAAATTATAATTTTGAACAAAGTAAAGATTTTCAAAAAAGGTGACAATTTTGAATATCAGTTAAAATTTCAAAAAAGACAAAACTTTTGAAATAATATCGAAAATTAAAAAGTCGCATTTTCAAGAAAATTGGACAGTTTCAAGATACTGCAACTTTCAATTTTAATATTTTTTTTATTAAAACATGAAATTTTGAAAAAGGCCAACATTTTTGAAAAAAAAATGTGATTCTGAAAGAAGGAATTTTTTTTAAAAAAAATTGAAATTGATTTTAAGCTGGCATTTTTCAAGTTTTAAAAGAAATGTTTCAAAAAAAGTCGAAATTTAAAAGAATTTTCGAGAGATAGGAATTTCGAAAAAAAAAGAGCACAAGCGAAATTTTGGTTTCAATTTAAAAATTACGATATTTAAATGGAAATGTGGCGAAACATTTTTTTAAACATTTGTAAAGTTTCTACAGGATATTTCCATATTATATCAGCTTCTAAATTGGTCCTGGAATAAGTAAAAAAAACAGCGTCCTTGGTTATAAGACCAAAAGATGTTACAATTTTATTCTTAGAAAGCAAACCCTTTATAGAAAATAACTTTATTTATAAAAATGTTTAAGTATTCGTTGATAAATCTTTGCTATATTTTAATAAATGTGGTGGGACGGACTGATCCTTGGTTATCTTCAAAAATTGAAATGCAAATCTTGTCCCTTGAAACCAAGAAAAATTAAAAAACGCAGAGCAACGTTTGCTGTTTTTTAATATTTTTTAGTTTCGGGAGACAAGATTTGTATTTCACTTATAATAAATGGTTTGATTTTAATGAACGCAATTAATTATGCAAGTAAAAAAAAAATTATTAAATGAATTGAAGTTTAATTCTCAGATTTAAAAATTTTGATATTCGAATTTAAACACAAACTTTCGACTTTCTCTTTGTAAACTTGAATTAATAAAACCAAAGTTTGTAATTGAGGTCGAAAATTCTAGGAAAAGCCAGAATATTTTGAGAAGAAAACCAACTTTTGTAATTAAAATTCGGGGAAAAATCGACAATTCCTTAAAAAATTACAAATATTTCAATAACTTTCGAAAATTAAGAAATTTATGACCAAAAATTTCGACAAAAAGGTAAACACTTTAATAAAATATTATGAGTAGAAAGGACATTAATTAAAATAAAAAGTTTTCCGAAAGGGTAGGTTTTTATTTTAAATTTGATTTTCTAAAAGTTCCAACTTTTCCCAAAATTGGTTTTTTTTTCTTGAAAGCCTCTTTCGAAATTATTCTCGAAAATTCTAATTTTTCCTCTCAAAATTGAACTTTCTCTTACGAATTTTGAATTTTCTTAAAAAAATTCGACCTTTTCCTCAAAACTTCGACGGTATTTTTTAAAAATCGTTATATTTTTCGACATCCATTTTGTAATATTGTGCTTTTCTCTAAAAACTTCCTTTTTTCTAACTTAACTTTCCGAAAAATTTAATGGTTCCCAAAACTTCTTTTAATTTCGAAATTTTAGTTTGTCAAAATGCGATATTTCTGGAAATTTCTATTTACAGTGGGGCCATAATTTTGGTGGAATGGAGTGTTCCTTTTCAAAAATTGAAATGTCCCTGAAATGTCCACTGAAACCAAGAAAGATTAAAAAACACAACAAACGCTCTAACGCGTTTCGACAGTTTCTTGGTTTCAGGGGACAAGATTTGTATTTCAATTTTTTAGTGGGGCATTCTCCCAAAATTTCAACTTTTTTTCAAAATTCGTTATTTTTTCGAAATTGGATCGACATTTTAATAAAAATCTAAATATTCAAAGAATAAAATTTTTAGGAAAACTTCGAGAAAAAGATTTCTTCTGAATTCCAAGGTTATGACGAAACTGAAATAAAGTAAACATTGCGAGATTACTTGGTCTGAAAATTTTTTCAAAAAATTCGAACTTTGAAAATTCGAATTTTTTTTCGACATCTTTCGAAATTTTCCGAAAGGTTTAATTTTCTTTTTGTTTTGGTGGAACAGACTGGTCCTTGGTTATCTTTAAAAATTAAAATACAAATCAGTATCTCTTTGAAGATCATAGTTTGGCTATTGAAACGCGTTAGAGCAACCTCTGTTGTGTGTTTTAATCTTTCTTGGTTTCAGGGGACAATATTTGTATTTTAAGTTCAGTTTTCATCTTAGATTCAATTCTCTGACCCGAAAATTCGGCTCTATTTCGAAATTTTAAATTTAATCTGAAAATTCGATCCCCAGTTCATGTATTTAAGTGAAAATATACATATACTCAGTCGGAGGGTTATCCGGTTTTCTTTTTTACAACAATTTTTCAAAATAGTTGCCGCCTTCCCTGTACCAAATCCTGCCTAGGTCCATGCCTTTGTCAAACGTATATTTACGTATATTCTTAATAGCACTAATTACTTGTAAATAATCGACAGAGGCCTCGAACCTATCATTAATTTCATCCCCTGGTTATCTCTCTAATAGCTTCTACCAAATAACTTTAACTTTACGGTCCATTACGATAAGATGAAAGATTCTAAAAAGAATTGATTTACAAATCTTGTCCCCTTTGGTCCGAGAGATACATACTCTAGTATCTTGGCTACCGAAACGCGTTAAAGTAACCTTTGATGTGTTTTTTAATCTTTCTTGGCTTCAGGGGACAAGGTGTGTTTTTCAATTTTTGAAGATAACCAAGGACCAGTCCGTTGCACCAAAATGAATGGTTCTCATAGATTTAATATTTTTTTTAGGTTCTTCTGGCGGTAGTGGGAATACGGTACGTCGTTTCAATGTGACTGTAGTGAACGCCTCGGGGAATGTGGTCGCTGACAATACAGGAGGGTCCGTATCCCCGGGACCTAGACACAGAGGGCAACAATTTGCCAGCATACCTGAAGACCATCCCCTCGATGATACCATCTCTTCGACTTATCAGCAAAGTTTATCGAGCAGCAGCAGATGCGCCTCCCCCGCACCCTCCTGGGATTTCAGCTTGGATGACAGCGACTCGGTGAGTTTTTCTACTAGCCAAACGAAATTGTACCACTACACAAAATTTGACTAGGACCATGGAATTCAATTTATATTCTTTAAGTCAGTTGCAGTCCTCGTTTTGAGGACTGAGTCTGAGTCGGATTTTTTTACCAAAGTCGGCATATTTCAGAAATTCTTCTGTAAAGTCGACTGGTCGGCAAAAAATTTTGAATTCAAATTAACGCACGCGGAAATGTTCGTGCACAATATACTGTGGCACATATATTCGTGTGGCGCCACTATATATTCTATTCGAGTCGACATTTTTAACTTGACTCACCCCCCAAAAGCATCAGGCTCGGTACGCCCCTGATTAAATCATTTTTGAACGATAATACGTGTGCAAAAATAAAACTGATCGCTATACGGTTATTTCTCGGATTATTTTCAAATAATGCGCGAAAATATGTTCTTTTAAGTTTTCTAGTCAATCTAGGTTTAGTTCCTTTTTCAGCAGTTGTCTGTCACTTTGACATAAGTCATATTTTTTGCAAACAATCGTGATTACAATGTTTCATTTAAAAATTTATAGTCGTTCATTCAAATGGTTTGATAATAATAACTAGCGACAGAAATGTTCATTACAATCGCTGTGCCATTTATTTCGTCAGGCAGGCCTATAACCAGGGGGGGGGCTAGGGGGCCGCAGCCCCCCTCCCCGAAATTTTTTGGCTTCACACTAGATAGAACTGAATTTTTCAGATGTGCGACCTTTTTAAAAACCATCTTTAATGGATTATTTTGTTTTTGTACTGAAATGCAAGGATGTTTTTTTTTCAAATTTGGCGCCATTTCTTATTATTAGAGACCGGATTTTAAGCACAATCAAGCAAGGTAAAAAGGTGAGCAAAATGTTAAATTAGGCAAAAATGAAAAGCTAAAGAGGGCAGCAAAAAGTTAAAATACTCTAAAAAAAGGCATTAAAAGGCCAAAACTCACAATTAACAAAAAAACATTTTGATATCTCAGCCGAAATTTAAAACAAATAGATTTTAGGTTATACTCAGGATATTCAGAAGGGGTATAACATTTTCAAATGAAGAAGCTCTTAATATTTCGGGTTTATTCTCGAATTTTCGCCCCAAATCTTAACATTTTTACCTCAAACTCATTCGAATTTTTTCCAAAATTTTGACCTTTAAATCTAAGATTTTGTTTCTAGAAAAATTTAAACTTTTCTTGAAATTTCTTTTTTTTATTTGAAATTTCAATCTTGCGTTTTGAATTTTATTAAAATAATGTTGAATTTTGCAAGTTTTTCAAGCTTAAACTCCCCGTTTTGAAATAAAAATCAAATTTTGAGAAGAACTGGGAATTTATACAAGCGATTTTTTAAGATTTAACACCAAATTTTGAGAAAAACTTGGATTTTGTAATAATAGTTTTACAGTTTTGGAATTTAAAAATTTAAATTTTAAATTCGGTTTTTGAATAAAATTTTGAATGTTAGGCCCTTTACTAAAAAATCGAAATCTCTTATAAGCCATTATTTAGAGAAGACATTTTTTAATAAATTATTTTTATAAATTTCTTCTATAATTTTTCTAACATGGCAATTGGACTTTAAAAAAATTTCTAAAATGTCGATTCTTTTATAAATTTCAAGCTTTATACAAAACTTGAGCATTTTTAAGTTGGAAAATTTAGGTTTTTTTTAACAATTTTAACCCACCAGCTTAATTCGAAATTTTTAATTTTTTCAAAAAGTTTTAACTTCATAATAAAAAATTTCGAAATGTTTTGTTATGAAGTTGATTTGTTTATATTTCGATTACGATTAGTTATCGAATTTCAACTTTAATTAAGAATTTTTTTTACTTTTAATCACGACATTTCAACTTTAAATTCATATTTTTAGAAAAACTTGATTTATCAAATGTTTACAACTTTTTACGACGAGTTTAAAAAGGTCAAGATTAAAGTCGAAATTTTGAAAAAAAATGTGCTTAATGCCTTAAGTTTATTTTTCAAAATTTTTACATTAGCACTGGTTCAAAATTCAGACTTTCTCAA
The DNA here is from genome assembly GCA_028583605.1 of Dastarcus helophoroides. Lineage (NCBI taxonomy): Eukaryota > Metazoa > Arthropoda > Insecta > Coleoptera > Bothrideridae > Dastarcus > Dastarcus helophoroides. The sequence goes on from CM053336.1 coordinate 21,136,416, forward strand.
AATATATTGACTTTTTTCTAGACATTTAATTTATAAGAAATCCCCTGACCATTTTGAGAAAACACTAAAAGTTTCAGGAAATATCAAAGTTTATTTTTTGAATTTTGTTTCAAGACAAAATGTTGAGTGTTATTAGTTTTTGTTAATTGATTTTATCTTTTGGAAATTAAAGATTATTTTGGAAAATGTTGACTTCAAAACCTTTTTTTTTTTCAAAAATTATTGCTGTTTTTTTCTTCGGATTTAGAGAGTAATTTTAAATGTCAATTTATTTCAAAATTTCGAATTTAAAAAAACTAAAAATTTGAGTTCAAACAGGTAAATTTGTTAAGAATTAGCATATCCTAATTTTATTCGGAAATTCAAAATTTTTAAAAAAGTTAATTTTTTCAGAAGTGTTTAATAATGAATTTTGGCTATTTCTAAGTACAAACACGGTCGTAATTAAACTTTTTCTAGAACGAGTTTGTCGATTGTAAATGTAGACTTTTCTAGACATTTCGAATTAAAATTCCAAATTAAAAAACTCGGGATTAAGTGCAGAATTTCGATATCTGACATTTTTCATAAATATTTTGGCGAAATTTCCAGGTTTCTAGAAAGAATCGAAGTTTAAAAAAATATTTGTGAGTTTGAAGTAAATACCAAGATTTTAAACTTTAAATTTTGAGAAAAAAAAGTAAAAGTATCAACATAATTCGCATTTAACAAAAAATCTAATTCAAATTGAAAATTTCCAAAAAAGGTCGAAATTTTGAGATTAAAGGTAAAAACTTACAAAAAAACTAAATAAATAACTTTATAGCAAAAGCTTTTGTCGAAATTCGGAAGAATCAAATGAATTTCGACATTGCAAATTCAGATAGCAACAATAATTCCCAACATGGCCCAAAATAAAAAACGAATTGAAGTTGTAGCCAATTAGAAAAAGAGTTGGACGTTAAGAGGAAACTTGAACTTATAAAAAACATCTAATCTTCCAGAATTTAGAAAGAATATCCAAATTCTAAATGTTCGGGTGCAAACTTTAAATTTGAGATAAAAGTTAAAATTATGAATGTAATCAAAATTTGAAAAAAGTTTTTAAAAAATTGACATCAAACTGTCTCTTTAAATAAAACACTTTCTAGAGGCATTTTTCATACACAGGTGAGGGTTATAGAAGACAGTTCAAAGATAAATTTTAGAAAAGGAATATTTTTCGAGTAATTTTATCATCTTACCCACACATCTGTTTTTATTTAGAAATTAAATGAAGGTAAATATTCAACATTGTTGTTAAATTACTTTGTCAGAATGTTAGAAGAGTTAGACTCAAGAAATGTTTTTAGTGTATTTTTTATATTTTAGTATACTTGTATACAATAATAATTCTTAGCTTTAACCTAAACGCAAACACTTCTAGATAGTTTTAGCAGAAGGATCGCAGCCCCTCCCCTCGAAAAAAAATCTTGGTTACGGGCCTGTCGTCACGGTTATAAAATAATACGCTCCCAATGGCCAGAGGCGTACAGCTCCCATCTCCCCCTTCTAGGTATGTCACTGGTGTAGTCGAAATTTTCAAAGAAAAACAAGATTTTTAAAAAAGTCTAATTTTTGAGTCAAAAGTAAGTTTCCAAATAAAAATAGAAATCTCAAAATGCGACCCGAATTTCCAACTATGGAATATTTGAGAAGTTGTCAATTTTTTAGTAAAAAACTTTAATATTTACTACTATAAGTTAGAAACGTTTATCAAAACTTCATGTTTAAAAATTGAAATACAAATCTTATCCCCTGAAACCAAGAAAGATTAAAAAATACAACAGAGGTTGCTCTAACGAATGTCGTTAGCCAAGCTATCATCTTCATGTTTAAATTTAAAAAGTGCATATTTTTTTAATTCCAAATTTTCTTAGAAATCTCGAATCTAAAATGTTGTATTAAACCGAATTTTACTTTTACAAATACTAGTTTTTTTTCGAAATTTGAGCTTTTTTTTCCAAACCTGGAGTTTAATCCTAATTTTTTATCGAAAAATCGAACATTTTGTATATCGGGTGTAACAGGATCATGGTACACCCCCTTTATTTTCTTTATTTATAAAGATAAAATTTTCAAATTTACTCCAGTTGATGTACTTGATGATGAAATGTTAAATTTTGATATAAAAATGATATTTCCACTGCTGTCACTTTTACACACAATTTTATCTTCATAAAAAAAAATAGGGGGGGTACCATGAACCTGTAACACTCGACATTAAAGTCGAAATTAAAAAAAAAATGAGTTTAACTTTTAAATGTTTTTCTCTAATGAACGTCTGCTTTTTCAAAATATCTACTTCATTTAAAAATTTGAATCTTCAAATGTACTCTTCGCCTCAAAAAACTAACAAAATTCAAATTTGTCAAAATACCACTTTTTTGGAAATTACGGCTGTTTTTTCGACTATTTCAACTTTTTATGAAAATGTCGATAATTTTAAAAATTCTGATATTTTCCCTAAATTTCTCTGTTTTTCAAACGTTTAATTTTTGTGAAAATGCGGATTTTTTAAAATTTTGTTATTTACAAAATTTTGAATTCTTTTGAAAATTTTGACTATTTTAGAAAATTAATGGACTTAAAAAATTTTCCAAATTCGATACTTTCTTAAAACTTCGCTTATTTTGAAAATGCGGACTTTTTTAAAGTTTGGCATTTTTACAAAATCTAGTCTGACTTTTTGAAAAAGTTCGAGTTTTTTCAAAATTTCCACTTGTTTTGGAAATCTTGAATTTAAAAAATAAAATTATTTTTTTATGAAAATTTAATATTTTTCAAAATTTCGGCTTTCAATATCTTTAAAATGGTAATTTCTTTTTCAAAATATTGATTTCTTAAAAATGTCGACATTTTTAGAATTCCAAAATTTGTAATTTTCTGAACATTTCGCTTTTTGATGAAGTTCTGAATTTGTTTTGAAAATTTCACTGTATTTTTAAATTGTCGATTATTTTTCTTTAACAATTTTGATTTTATCTCAAAATTCCATCTTTTTTTGAAAATTTATACTTTTTTAAATTGCAACATTTTATCAAAATTTAAATATGTTTGAAATTTTCGGCCATTTCTCAAAATTTTGATTTTTTTTTGGAAATTATGACTCTCATAATTACATTGTCTTAAATTAGAACGATTCGAATGCCACAGTAGGGATGATCGATATTCATCGATGGTGGATAGTGGAAAAACATCGATGTTTTAATATCGATGGTAAGTTTTCGATAATATTGACACATTGATATTATGAGAATAAAATCTGGACACGATATCGATACACTCTAAGTCTAGGGCTAGGCCATCCACAGTGATTAGGTATAATAAATGTTGCTGATTAATGTTGCTATTAGTTTTATTTCACATTTACCCAATTTACACTAGATGTCGCTAATCGATGTAACCAAATTAAAACCAACAAAATAAAAAACTATCAATTTCAAGCCATGGTCAAATGTTTTTCTTATCTAATAATAAAGTGGGAGCTAGTGTTAGTAGAACTTAATTTTTTTTTTTTTGGAATGAAACTTCGAAAACGAAATAATAGGTATAATAAATCTACCCTTTATCGTACTCTATGTCTGTCCAGTAAACTCAAACTTTTGCAATAATGTAACCCAACAATCTACCATGAATTTGGTTACGTCGCTTACTATATGTATACCTTACCTTATAATAAAATGGATTGTTTTTTTTTTACCTAAAACATCGATGTTTTCGAACATCGAAATTTTACTTTCGATATTCATCGTACACCGATACTTTTGAACCGATGTTAATATCGATGTCAATTTCGATGTTTTTCTAATATCGGTTTCATCCTTATGACCAATAGGTTTTTAAATATTTATTAGATTCGAAGTTTGGAAACCAAATACCAGTTTCGATTTTGTTAGATCTCGTCAGTTTGGCATATCCAACTCTAACAAATGTTCCGACAAGTAAGTACTAAAGAATTCACGGACGTCAAGCGTGTGACTTTTTAGTAAACTGCCACCTATTGGTCCATAGAGAAACTATGGCCATCGCCAAGAATGTCGTATGCAAGATTGCAAATTCATGCAGCCCTCCAGGTGTATATGGTGAATCATAGGTAGCTGAACTATCAACAGTCTTCTAGGAACTTTTTCCTAGAGAGCAACCGCTTCGCTAGGTGGCGGTGTTTCAACTGTTGGTAGTTCAGCTACCTATGATTCGCTATGCACGTCTGGAAGGCTGCGTGAATTTGTAGTCTAGATTGCATTCTACTTGCATAAATTAGAACCACTTTCCTAAAATTTTGGCTTTTCTGAAAATTTTGTTTTTTAATAAAAATATTTGAAGTTTTTTGAAAATTTCAGCATCTCTTAAAATATTCCAATGTTCTTAAAAATTTCGATTTTTTCTAAAATTTCAACTTTTTTTTTTGAAAATTTCGATATTTTTCAGTACTTGACATTGTTTTAAAATTCTCTCCTTTTTGAAATGTTGACTATTTTTCAAAATTAAAAATGACTAATTTTCAAATTAAATTTTATAAATCTCTTTCAAAATGTTGTCTTGAAAAAAATTGCAATTTTGAAATATCTACTTTTTTAAAACGTCCACATTTTTGGAAATCTGAAATATTTGACTTTGTCGATATTTTGATAAATTTCTACCATTTAATTTTGATTTAAAGTTCGGCTGTTAAAATTTTAACTTTATCGAAAAATTAAAATTTTAAAAAATTTCATATTTTAAAAAATTTCCTATTTTATAAAATTTCGAATTCTTTTGACAAAATTTTCAAAATTCGATATTTTCAGAAAACTTCACTTTTCTTGAAAATTTTGAATTTTATAGGGCTTGGCATTTTTACAAAATTTTGTCTGATCCTTTTTAAAAGAGTTTTATCAAAATTTCGACTTTTTTGAAAAAAAAAAATGAACCTATTTCAAAATTCTAATTTTTTATGAAAATTTTAACATTGTTTAACAGTCTTTTTTTAAATTTTCCCAAAATTTTAATTGCTTTTTCCAAACTTGAGCTTTTTCAAAATTTCGATATTTTTCAAATTCATTTATTTTTTCAAATTTCCAAAGGTTTGTATTAAATCAATTTGTATTTTTATAAATTTTAGTTTTTTCCCGAAATTTGAATTTTTTCTTTAAATCCGGAATTTACCTTTGAATTTTTATCGAAAAAATCGAACATATTTTATAAATATATGAAATTAAAGTGGAAATTCTTAAAACTTTGAATTTCACTTTTCAATGTTGATGTTTTTTCCAATATTGGACTGTAACCTCGAAATGACTACTTTTTTTGAAAATGTTAACCTTCAAACGTAATCTTCAGTTCGAAAAATGTAGATTTTTAAGTTTTAAGCCAAAATTTGGATCAAATAAATACATAAAATTAAATATAGTTTAAGTTAGAATTCGGAAGGAAATTAATAACAAATAATTAGTGACATTAGGCCTAGAAAGGCCATCAATAAAAAAAAAGTTTTAGAATCTTCGAGTTTAAAGACGAAATTTTGAGTTCCTTCTCGAGATAGCAACTCGAAATAGCAACTTTTTCTGAAAATTCCAAAATTAAAGTCAACTTTTCGACATTGATTTCAACATTTTGATTTAATCTCGAATTTTCCATCCTTTTCTTGAAATTCTTTCTCGAATTTCGATTTTAACATAAAAATTTCTTGGAAAAAGTCGAAATTTGGGTTATTAACAATCAAAATTACTGAATACACCCTACTGTAATCTTCATCTGCCTAACTCAACCATAGAAGTCAACCTCGAAATTTTCACTTCTTTTTCGAAATAAAAGTCGAAGTGTCGAGTTTATCTGTATCGATATGAAAGTCGAAGTTTCAACGTTAATCTCGAAATTTCTAGAAAATAGTCGAAATTTCAAGATTAAAGGCGAAATTTCGATAAAGTGGTCGAATTTTCGAGAAAAAAGTCGAACTTTCAAGATTAAAGTCAACATTTTGAAATTAAGGTCGAAATTTCTATTTTAATCTCGGACTTTCGAGAAAAAAATCGAAATGTTAACGTTAAACTCGAAATTTAGGGGAAAATTAGGGGGTGAGATTTTAAGGGTAAAAAACGGTTTATCTCGATTTCTGGCAAAACTACAAATCCTATGGAAAAAAGTTAAATGGCAAAGTTGTAGATAATAAGAAGATCTACAAATTTTGTACCTACACTTTTTTAACATAACCTTAAAATTTGAATATGCAATATGAATGTGCATATTATGTATGTATTTAATTTAAATAAACGTAATAAATAGGTATTCGCTGTAAAAACTGGTATGCAAATAAAATTAAAAAAAAAATGAACAAGAAATTTATTTTAAAAATACGTTACTTTCATACAATTAGTTTTTAAAGTAATCGTTCATGTTGGTCTGTTTTTTCTTAATTTGAATTTCAAATGTATTTTGCATTTTTTGTTTCATTTTCATTAAAATTTCTTGATTAACATCAGAATTAAACTCTTTGTTAAAAGCGATAAATTTTTGTAGAGTTGTGATAGCGTTAATAGCCTCGCATATTGTTGTTGGTTGAAACTGCTCGAGTTGGTCTTCGTTCCCTTCGTCAGTGTTGTGATTACTTTTGATTTCTGCTAAAATCTCTTCATCAGTAACTGAGGCATACACGGCAACATTGTCATCTATTCCTATGAACTCTATTTCAATTCTTGGTTCTGAGGCTAACTGAGCAGCAGTGGCGGCTAGTGCTAAAAAAAATTGGAGGTTGCAAAGAAACATCTGCAAAAAATGGGCCGAAATTATATTTACTGTTAAAGTTTTATTATTTACAACAAAAACTAACTTATTATAAGGAGAAGTCCATATGACGATATTTATCAGTTGCAATTTTATCGATAACTCTGAAATTAAAAAGTCGGATATTCTTGGTCAATACGTTATGGTTTGCAGTGCTACGTGCAACCCAATGCTGCTTATGGGCCCGTATTCAAACCAACCAAAATATTAGCTAACGCGCAGATGCATACATGTAACATAAGGTTTGCAATCTAGCGTGCAAACTCTGCAAACCAAATAACATTATATCTATCAAACAGGAACGAACCAGGGAAATTTGCTACAGTCGGTAATTTGTTTGGTTGTTTGGTAATGGCAAATGCGCTATTTATTATGACAGTGAACAAAAATTACTTTGTGTTTATCCCAGTCTTAGTTTTTTTTTGGCGGTTGTGCAAACCTGCAAACCTTAACACCAGCCGCCACTGCTGAGCAGCCAATTGAGACTGAAGTCGTCTTGCAAGCGGAATATCATCATCGTCCTCTTCTGCTGATGCAGAAAGATCTTTGAAACCTGCATGGCAAAAGCAGTTGACTATAGTGGTCTGTGTTATCTTTTCCCAAGCTTCTGATATCATTAGAATTGCATCCAGAATGCTAATACTTTTTGTATTTTCGCCGTTTTCAACATTCTGAAGCATTTGCAGCACTTGAAGTTTTCTATACTGTGTTTTTAGAGCTTTTATCACTTCTTGGTCCATGGGTTGTAATACAGAGGTGACATTGGGTGGCAAAAAGACAAGTTTTATGCATTTTAGATTGGGAACGACAGGGTGAGCAGGACAGTTGTCTACTAAGAGAAGAATTTTGTTACGTTTTGATTTCAATTGTGCATCCCAGTTTCGAAGCCATTTTTCAAAAATCTGTGATGTTATCCAAGACCTAGTGTTGTTTTCGTATGTTACAGATAATGAATTAATGTTCTTAAAACAACGCGGTTTTTTAGCTTTTCCGATTACTAAAAGTTTTTGTTTACGCAATCCAGTCATATTCGCAGCAACCAATACTGTGATTCTTGCTTTAGACAACTTCCCACCCTTGCATTGTTCCCCTTTGAATTTAAGCGTCTTATCTGGGGTCAAGTTAAGAAACAGTGCATTTCATCCGCATTAAAGATTTCCTCAGGCTTGTATCCTTCGCACAGTGCAGGCCACTTATGAGATAGCCACTCGTCCGTCACCTTCAGAAACACCAGCAGCTTCACCACAAACTTTTCCTGCCATAGACGAGCACGGAAACGTTGTATCCAAGATGATGAGCAATTAAAATTTTCTTTTCCTATAAGCCGAGCGAAATCGTTGGTTTTTTGTTGCAAGATCGGACCTCTTATTGGGACGTTGTTTGCTCTCTGGTGTTGAAACTATTTAAATAAAGCTTCTTCTATAACTTTATGCACCGATGCCCTCGATCGTTTAATTTTTAAAGAATTGTTTTCAAAAAGAGCTTTTATTTTATCATTATTCTTCCAAATTGTTGATATAGTGAAGTGTGAGACTCCACATTCTTTTGCAATTTCGCCATTAGACTCGCCATTTTCTAATCTCCATATAATGTGTGATTTTTCTTCTATATTAAATACCTTCCTCTTTTTTTGCGACATAGTGACGTTAAAATACACGATCAAAACTGAAATTAATAAGACAATGACACGATGATACGTATGAACTGTCAAATGACGCACTAAATACGCAATGTCAAAAGTCAAGGGACGCGAACGAGAAACAAAACAATCGTTTATAGAATATAATAAGGTTTAAAATAATGCTTCACTACTTTAAGCGATATGATGTATTGTGGTTGGTCGTTATAATCGAACAATTTCGATAAATTTCGTCGCTTTAAGCGATATGACGTTTTATCCGATGTTGTTATAGGCGGTATAATTATGTAAGTGTCTATATAGAGATTCAGCCGGGACCTTGTCATTTCGTCGTAATAACCGATCCGTCGTTGTAAACGATGTCGTTATATCCGGTTTCCACTGTATATCTAGAGGAAAGTCACCAAATATGGAATAGTATCCTAATATGGAATACCTTAATTTCTCTAAAAATATAAGTATGAAACGCAACACACGACCATCTTTTGTTTCATTCGGTTTATTTACTACCGCACTCACACCATCGTGTCAGTTGCGCGAACGCTACACGTGTGGCAGGCGTGTTTTGTTTTGTTGTCACGCAGAAAATTTTAAAGGTAAGTAATAAATGAGTATTACCAGTTATTAGGTATGTATACATAAGTGTTATACTATTTAGTATATCGATATTATGTTTATTTCAACATTTTGTGATCTTCAGTCATTAAAATATTGTGACTTGAAAAAATATTTAGACGAGTTTGAACTAGTATAAAAATCCAAATATGGACAGTCGTCGGTGTCTAATTATGGAATATTCCATAATTAGGTCTTTATATTTCACATGATAGGTACTTGCTACTATTTCTTTAAAAAATTATATGTTATGTTTGTTTTTAGAATGTCGGCTTCACAATCAACCAAGAAACGAAAAAATCTGGGATGAAGAAAAAATGGCAGAAGCTATAAAATTCGTCCGGGGAAAGAAAATGGGATATTTGAAAGCGGCACAGCATTTTCAAGTGCCTAGGACAACTTTATTTCGTTTATGCCAACAAGATGAACAGTCTCCAGAAGTGGCAGCAGCTACTACATTAGGACGAAAAACTATATTGGGCTCCGAACTTGAACGTCAGCTAGTAGAATACATATTAATGATGGAGAGCAAGTTTCACGGTTTAACAAGAACTGATCTTCGCCGTATGCCGTATATGCTAGCAAAGCGAAACAACTTGCAGAATCCCTTCGGTAAATCAGGTATGGCTGGAAAAAAGTGGTTAAAGTTATTTTTAAATCGTCATAAAGATAAACTTGCGATAAGAAGACCAACTGGTACATCTTTTGCCAGAGCATTTGGATTTGATAAAGAAAAAGTGGATGCTTTTTTCAACCTCCTTGAAAAAACCTTTACACTAAAAATAATTATCTACCAAATCGAATTTACAACGTGGATGAATCAGGCCTCACAATAGTACAAAGTAAGATACACAAATCATCGGTCACAAAGGTAAACGCCAGATAGCTGCACTGACATCAGCAGAAAGAGGATCTCTTATGACAATAGTTGTTTGCATGAATGCTACTGGTCATTTTGTGCCACCGTTCATTATTTTTCCCAGAAAAAATATGAGTGCTCAGCTAATGAAAGGCTGTCCTCCAGGATCAGTCGGAGTTGCACATCCATCAGGGTGGATTCAAATGAACATCTTTACAGACTGGTTCAGGCACTTTATTCAACACACCAACCCGACTCCTGAATCAAGGGTTTTACTGATACTAGATGGACACTATAGTCATACTCACAATATCGATATAATAGATATTGCTAGGGAAAATAACGTGGACATAGTTTCGTTACCTCCACATACGACTCACAAATTGCAGCCGTTAGACAAGACTTTCATGGGGCCATTAAAAACATACTACAGTGAGGAAATACGCATGTGGATTAGAAGCAGACCTCTAAGTCCATATGATATTGTGAAGCTGTTTGGCAAATCTTATTTGAAAGTACAAACAAGTGAAATTGCAGCCAACGGGTTCAAAGTCACTGGATTATGGCCTTTAAATAAAAATGTGTTCAGTGATATGGACTTTATTGCTGCGCAACAAAATGCTGTAAGAGACGGTTGTACAACCAATATCACTTCACTGGAATCAAGATCTGAAACTGGTCAAGTTCTGATAGAAATACCTGTACCAGAAACAACTGCTAATGTACAACCTGAACCTGCACCCTCGACTTCCGGGCTTAATCGCAGCAGTTTGGGTCTGGTGTCTCCGCATGCCATAAGTCCAGCACCAGAGAAACGAAGAAAAGTATCTAACAGAGGAAGAAAAGCTGCTGTAGCAGTAGTCATAACATCTTCACCCTACAAAAATGATTTAGTAAATAAAAATATGAAGAGACAGGAAAAAGAAAGTAAATTAGTCAAGCCAAAGAATAAGAAGAAAACTGCGAAGAGAAAGAAACAAACGAAGAAAAATAAGGATGATTGGGAAGAAGAAGACTCTGAGGAACAGGACGATATCCAGTTTGATGAAGGCAGTGAACATGATGAGTTGATGGACCAAGTATCTCCTGACTCTGCTGATGCAGAATGTATGTTCTGTTCAAGACTTTTTTCCATGGATAAAAGTGGAGAAAGCTGGATTAAATGCTTAATGTGTGGGCTCTGGGCACATTATGATTGTGCTGGTCCAGAGTTTGATACTTGGATCTGTGACTTTTGCAAGTGATTAAGTAACTTCTTTCATTTATCACAATATGTTATTTTTAATTATTTGATCTCATAGATATTTATGTCTATTTTTGTTATTGATATGATGATTTATGCTTATATTCCATATATGGGTACCTATTCCATATTTGGTTACTTATTTGTAATTTTGGTTTTTGTGTTAGATTGTAATTTAATAACTAATATATTTGATTAAAGGCTGTTAATTACTACATATAAATGTATGACTGATTAGTAATAACATTAAACTGTTTTCATTTCTATGAAGTTTTTTTTTATATCCCTAAAACAAAATGGTATTCCATATTTGGTGACTTCCCTCTATTCTATCAGACGCATCGAATTACAATGAAATAAAACTTTATTCAATTTTAGTAAAGTATTTCGATATTAAGAACGGTATTCAAATCAAGATTTTAAATTTGGAATCAATCGAAGGGGAAACATCAGACATTTTGTCTAATCACTTATTTCGATTTATAACAGACAACAATTTGAATAAGCGCTCTCGGCTGATAACACAAATATTAATTTTGGAGGACGCATCCGTAAAGGTGTCAATAATGTGTACACAAAATTACAGGATCTTCTGAAACGAAATATTTTGGGAATTGGTTGCAATGCTCACATTATATTAAATGCCATCAATACAGCATCAAGTTCGATGTCAATAGGTGTGGAAGTAATTATTACAAATATATATTTATATTTTAATCGGTTTACAGTACGGGTAGCAAGTTTGAAAGAATTTTGTGAAGAGGCTGGTGTTCAATACAAAAAACTGCTTGGTTATTCCAAAGTCAGATGGGTTGCTTTAACTCCAGCATTAGAACGCGTTTTGCAGTTATATGATCCACTACGTTCATATTTTTTAAGCCTTGACAAATGTCCTACAATTTTGAAGAAATTCTTTCAAAACGATATGTCAGAACCTATGCTTTATTTTATTCAGTCAGGCGTCGTTGTTTCATAAAATTACTCTACAAATTGAAGGAGATAAAATTTCAGCAGCAGAAGTTTGTATTATATTAAACGATTTCATACTGCAATGTAAATCAAGACTTAATGATGGATTTTTACCACTAATTCTAATGAATAAACTGACCGTTTTGGAAGATTCCAATCCCGGAATAAAAAATGAATTTTTAAAAGAAGTTGAAAATTTTATAAAATTTGCTATGAATATATCGAAGAATGGATAGTGAACTTTAGAGCATTAAATTGTTTCAAATGGACCCTTCTAAATAGTAAAATTGAATGGAAAGAAGTTTCTTCAGCAGTCGAATTTGTAATGAAGGAAGTAAAAGATATTGTTATTAATGACAATTTTCTCTTTGAAGAAATTTGAAGAGTAAATTTATATTTAAATGAAGAAAAATTGAAGAAATGGAACGATGAGAAAATAGAACTTTACAAAAGATGGGTAGAAATCTTTCGGCATTTTAGAGTAGAACATATCCCACATGAAAATTTAAAAGTTTTAATAGAAATTTTCTTATTGTTGTTGTCCAGGCACTAATGCTGCTGTTGAAAGGGTATTTTCACTAGGGAATGATTATTGGAGCAGTGAGAAGTCGCAACTTTCTGAAAAAACATTTTCTGCCGTCTTAACAGTCAAATTTAATATGCAAAATGAAAGTTGTTCGGATGTGGCTACATTATTAGACGAACATCCTCATTTAGCAAAAAAAATCCACTCCGAAGAAAAATATGTTTTTAAAAGAAAATTAAGTTTTTATCGTTTTTTCTTCTTTTTTTTTCACCTATGAAATACTTGCAAAGTGTACTCTGTTTGAACAAAAAATAGTTGGTCACCTTATTTTTAGTTATATATTATTTAGATTTTATCGTTTTCATATATGAATAAAATAATTTTTAAATAGGCATGAAATGACTTTTCATTCAGCTGTCCCTTTTCTGCATCCTAATTTATGAACTAATATAGAACTAAAAATTATCATTGAAATTTTAAGTGTTAGTTATAGTGTCATGAGGTTAGGTTAGGTTATTCAATCAACGCTAGCGGCGAGAAAATGAAAAAGCATAAAACGAGTCTACAAGTACAAGTTTATCTACTTGCTGGTAGATGGCACATATACGAATCACCTTATGTAACTATTTCTACGGTATAGTGTATAGTTGTGTGGCTATGACGAGTTAGCTTTGCGCAGTGGCAGTATCGTAACCGATGAGGTTTATCCGAGGTGCGATTATTGCTAGTTGAAAACTTTAACCAATACCCCGCCACGTGCACGTGAAATACCGTGCGCTAAGGCAATTTTTGGAAACCCCTAGCTGGGGTTATTTTTTAAATTAATATAACTTTTAGTTCGGTCTAGTCTTACGCATTATAGTATGCAACTGGGAGCGATCAGTTTAGTTCGCAGCTCTTTGGCGAACTAGGTCGTTCTTTTAGTTCGTTAGTTCGCAGCTCGGTCCCGCTCACTAAGCGATCGGTGATCTTTTGTATTACATTGTATTGGCAGTGAAGCTGGTCGCTCTTTTAGGTCATTTCGCAGTTCGAAAGCGGGAAATTACAGATCGCGACGGAGATATTTTGTTATTTATTTTATTTTACATGGATTTGACTTTTTTGATAATTCAACAAATGTAAAGTACTTATGAAAATTATTTTAAATGGGTTTATTAAAATGAATACAAAATCTATTTTAAAAATAATTAGCCTGTTAATCCTCTTGATGTATTTAAAATAATAAACGAGGGTACTTATAAAAAAATCTTGTAACAAAAATAATCAGATAATAAATTTATTACATTTATGTTAAAGCCAGTCAAACAAAAATTAAACTATAATTATTATAAAAGGAAATCCGCAAAGGAGTATACTGATGATGCTTTAACAACAAAGCTGGTTGAAACGTGACCTTTTTTAAATTAATTATAGGATGGCCAGCTATCATTATGACCAACAATAGTCTTTTCTGTAGATGCGGGTGACTATTTAATCTGTATTTGTAAATACGTTTACAAAAATCCAAAAATCTTGATAATGCCTAGCCACACAGATCTGGTTTACCCTCTATTCAATTGGACAATGAAAACATACATTGTTTTTCGTGGGTTTTAAGATTTAAGGATTTTTGTCCGTCTTGCCATCTGAATTTGAGCCCGTGAATGAACGATTAGGAACGCGTAAAGCATAAACAATGACGCGACCAAACGACGGCTGTATCACTCGGCTCACTATCGCTTATCGCCTTAACAAGTCCACCTCGGGAAAGGAACGAACCACGATAGACCAACTAAAGGAACGAACGAACTAAAAGAGCGGACGAACTAAAAACCTACGGAGGTGGGAACTAGTTCGCGTAGTTCGTCTGTGGGAGCGCTCTTTCGAACTAGGTCGTTCGCGAACTGCGCAAGACTAGTTCGGTCTCCGTTGATTAGATTTTAGATTATTCTATTAGGAATGCACAAGGTTTTTGGAATGTGGATGCTAGGGATGCAAGATTATTTTAATATCGATATAAATATTGATAGCAGGCCAGGGATGACCGATATTAGAAAAACATCGATATTAACATCAATATAAACATCGGTTCAAAAGTATAGATGTACGATGAATATCGAAAGAAAAATATCGATGCCCGAAAACATCGATGTTTTAGGTAAAGAAAAACAATCCATTTTATTATAAGGTATACATATAGTAAGCGATGTAAGCAAATTCATGGTAGATTGTTGGGTTACATTACTACAAAAGTTTGAGTTTACTGGACAAGATAGAGTATAATATAGGATAGAATTACTATACCTGTTATTTCGTTTTCGAAGTTTCATTTTAAAAAAAAATTAACTTCTACTCACAGTCGCTCCAACTTTATTATATATAGAATAGGAAATACATTGACCATGGCTTGAAATTGGGTGAAGGTGAAATAATACTAATAACATTAATCAGCAACATTTGTTACACCTAATCACGCTAGATAGCCTAGCCCTAGACTTGGAGTGTATCGATATCGATGTTCCGATTTTATTCTCATAACATCGATGTGTCAATATTATCGAAAACTTAACATCGATATTAAAACATCGATGTTTTTCCACTAAACATCGATGTTCATTCACCATCGATGAATATCGATCATCCCTACAGCAGGCAAATATCGATAATATCCAACATTTTTTTATCGATAATCGATATTTTGGAAATGAAGACAAAATATTGTAAACGGGGCTCCGCTCCTAGAAATGTTTACATATTTCGGGCATATCATTTTTGGTGACCAAAAAAAAGGTCCTCGATCTCCATATTTTTATCCATTATTAGCGACAATTGGACGATTTGTATCGGCTATCGTGCAATATCGATAATATCATATCGGCGATGTTATAAGGTCGATATTTTTGCTTCGATAATATCGATCAGCCGATATATCGTTGCATCCCTAAATCACTAGTGGATACTGAATTCAATTGATGCATCCAAAATACAGGGAAGCGCATGCATGCTGTGATATCGATGGTAAAATCAAAAGAACAACCGATGTTTTTATAACATCGATACTCTATGCGTATGCCCAAGTATGATAGAATAAAGATAATGCACGGCCTATATTGGCCATGTATAAAAATTTGACCGAAATGCTTCTAGAAAGTGGAGTAGTCTCGACTTTTTTCTCTCTCTCTCTCTCTCTCTCTCTCTCTCTCTCTCTCTCTCTCTCTCTCTCTCTCTCTCTTGTTGAAAATTATTGTTCATTTTAAACGCGCAAGAGATCATAAGAGCAGTTGTAGCTCAGTGATTCTGTTGAAGGACTACAAAAAACCCACCTGAAACATTTTTAGATTTCTCTAACATCGCCATTTTCGTAAAAAATATGAATTAAATACACTGAGAAATGACATTAAAATTAAACAAAATCGGTAAGTTCTGACATTTCTCAACAGATGTTTAATAGTCATATTTATTTACTTCGTTCCTCATCGGCAGTAAAATTCCATCACTCCTGATTTCACGAAAACGTTCTACCTACTCTCTAGACGCTTTTTCGACACCGTTTTCTGCGGTCGTGCACTAATCTCCTTCTATAAACCGTGCGTATGCTTAATCAAAGGGCAATAAATCTAAAATTCGTACAACATAGAGATTATTTCTATATTTATGGTTACAATATTTCATCATGCTATCTATTAAAATCCAGGTAAACTATTAATTTAAAAACATTAGCGAGTTAAAAAGTATTTCCTCATATATCTGGTAATAGTAATGCTATTCACCATTAGATGGCGCTCAAAAATTAGATTAATTATGATTAACATAAGTAAATCAATTAGTTTTCAGTATAAATAATAATGTACAGGCAAAAGTTTCGCCTAAATTAAAAAAAATATATTTTTCTAGTGCAAATAGTTTTTCATAAGAGTGCTATCAAAAACAGAAATAACATAAAAAATCGATTGGATCAACATAGATGTCATAAAAACATCGACAATAAGACATGAATGTCAAAACATCGATGTTTTTTGTGTAACATCGATGTTTTCAAAACATCGACATTCGATGCGCATCCCTAATCCAAAAAGATATATCGATATGTTTCGATACATCGGTAAATTTATTCGATATTCGATGTATAATATAAATTCAAGAATGCACAAAATTTTTAAAACATCGATAGTATATTCAATTGATGTATCGAAAAAGATCTATCAATACGTTTCGGTATATAGGTAAATTTATTCGATATTCGATGTATCCTATAAATCCAATGCCTTACAGCAGCTTTTCTCAACCAGCGAGGCCCGTCTCTCATAATTTCGCTTTTTTTAAAATTCCTATTCTTTAAAACAAATTTATACTTATTTCAAAATTCCGACCCTTTTAAAAGACTTTAAGAATTCGACTTTTAATAAAACACTTCTGCTTTTGTTCAAAGCTTCTTTTTTAAGTTAAGGTTCGAAAATTGGAACTTTTTTAAAAAAAATCAGTTTTGAAGCTTTCAATTTTTTCAAAAAGGTCGAGTATTTTGAAAACTCGAAATTTTTATTATCTTATTTTAAAATTAGGATTTCTTTTTCCGGAATTTCCACTTTTTTTAGATTATTATTCAAATTTCCATGTTTTCAAAATTTTGACCTTTTTAAAATGTCGACTACGATTTTTGAAACGTTCGAACTTTTAGAAAACTTCGATCCTTTTTGAAAATTTTGCAATTTCAGTTATTTACATTTTTTCGAATTTTTTTTTTTTTTTGAAAATCGCAACTTTACTGATACTTTCAACATTTTCTTAAATTTTCGATTCAATTCCGGCCATTTTCAAAGTTTTGAATTCCTTTGAAAATCCTGATTTTTTCTAAATTCCGTTTTCAATTAAACTTTAAATGTTGACTTTTTGACAAATTTCGATCTTTTTAGAATTTTTTTCGACTCTTTTTGAAACTTGCTACTTTTATTTGAAAACCACATTTTTTTAACTTTAAATATTTCTATTGAAACTTCGAAATTTTTTTAAATTTTGATTTTTCGGTTTCTTAAAATTTTAATTTTTTTTTGACAATGCGTTTTAAAAATTTGGATCTATTTTAAATTTATTGTTAGATTCGTGTTCCTCCTCCATAATTTAAACACCAATAACGGTAGCGACACACAAATTATAACGATAATAAAAGGTAACACACACTTCAAAATATTAATTGAACGAATGTTAAAACAGGTAACGATGTATCGATTAATTGAACAGGAATATCGAATTAACAATCCACTTCCGCCAGGCCCGAGTGACGCTGGGAGAGTATCCCCGCAGCCGGGACAAGCTGAGATTGGAATTCCTTCCTGGTGATTGGCGCCACGAAATATAAACAATGCGGGCCAACTCTGGTTGCTTACACGGCCAACCTGACGGATGTTTCGCTCTCGGAACATACCTGTCATTACCAAAACAAATCAAAGTCAATACATTTCTTCCTTTTCGACTAAACGAAGAAAAACAAACATTTTGTTTAGGAAAAATAATTTGTTTACCATGAAAGTACGTTGATTCCATGATCCGAAATGTTTTAAATACATACATGTTAATTTCCACGGGAGTATTTTGACCCATGCACATCAGAAACCAATCGTTGTTAATTTCCATGGGAGTATTTTGACCCATGCACATCAGAAACCAATCGTTGTTAATTTCCATGGGAGTATTTTGACCCATGCACGTTAGAAACCAATCGGTGTTTATTTCCATGGGAGATGCTGACCCATATCCACCAGAAACCAATCATTGTTAACGGATCATGGAAAACTCATGCTTCGAAATGTTTAAAAACATAACAGGAACCAAATCGTTAATAATGTACCATGGAAAACCCATGCTTCGAAATGTTTAAAATATAACGGGAACCAAATCGTTAATAATGTACCATGGAAAAATCCATGCTTCGAAATGTGTAAAACATAACGGGAACCAAATCGTTAATAATGTACCATGGAGAAATCCATGCTTCGAAATGTGTAAAACATAACGGTAACCAAATCGTCGTTAATGTACTATGGCAAAGCCATCTTCGAAATGTTCAAAACATAACGGGAACCAAATCATTGATAATGAACCATGGCAAAGCCATCTTCGAAATGTGTAAAACATAACGGTAACCAAATCGTCGTTAATGTACTACGGCAAAGCCATCTTCAAAATGCAAAAAAACATGACGGTAACCAAATCGTCGTTAATGTACTACGGTAAAGCCATCTTTGAAATGCATAAAACATAACGGTAACCAAATCGTTGTTAATGTACTATGGCAAAGCCATCTTCGAAATGCATAAAACATAACGGTAACCAAATCGTTGTTAATGTACTATGGCAAAGCCATCTTCGAAATGCATAAAACATAACGGTAACCAAATCGTTGTTAATGTACTACGGTAAAGCCATCTTCGAAATGCATAAAACATAACGGTAACCAAATCGTTGTTAATGTACTATGGCAAAGCCATCTTCGAAATGCATAAAACATAACGGTAACCAAATCATCGTTAATGTACTACGGTAAAGCCATCTTTAAAATGCATAAAACATAACGGTAACCAAATCGTCGTTAATGTACTACAGTAAAGCCATCTTCGAAATGCATAAAACATAACGGTAACCAAATCGTCGTTAATGTACTATGGCAAAGCTTTCTTCGAAATGTTCAAAACATAACGGTAACCAAATCGTTGTTAATGTACTATGGCAAAGCCATCTTCGAAATGCATAAAACATAACGGTAACCAAATCGTCGTTAATGTACTACAGTAAAGCCTTCTTCGAAATGCCTAAAACATAACGGTAACCAAATGGTCGTTAATGTACTACAGCAAAGCCATCTTCGATCTTCGAAATGCATAAAACATAACGGTAACCAAATCGTCGTTAATGTACTACAGTAAAGCCTTCTTCGAAATGCCTAAAACATAACGGTAACCAAATGGTCGTTAATGTACTACAGCAAAGCCATCTTCGATCTTCGAAATGCATAAAACATAACGGTAACCAAATCGTCGTTAATGTACTACAGTAAAGCCTTCTTCGAAATGTCTAAAACATAACGGTAACCAAATGGTCGTTAATGTACTACAGCAAAGCCATCTTCGATCTTCGAAATGCATAAAACATAACGGTAACCAAATCGTCGTTAATGTACTACAGTAAAGCCTTCTTCGAAATGTCTAAAACATAACGGTAACCTATGGCAGTTGGTTAATACATTTTTTTTTTTTGCCATCAATAGAACAAAAACAGAAATAAATCTAAAATATGCCATTATTTTCAAAAACTCCAGTATGCTCTCAATATCTATTGCCAATGACCATAGTTCATAACTGCATTTTCCAGCCCCCTTTTTTCTTTCAGCCTTCACTATTTTATGCATACAAATGTCTAAACGTTTTTATTCGTAAAATCTCAGATATGCAAAACTTACTTTTTTTTTTTTTTGTTAATGTGAGCTTCTTTTTTTTCTATAGGGCAATACAAAATCACCAATTTTATTAGTTTTTTTTAACTCTTGTAAAATATTATTATTTATCACTTTTGACTAGTAATTTTTATTACTTAGTGATCTTTTTACATAACCCTCGGCCAATCCTTAATTCAAATCAAGCTCATAAAGCTATACGTTAGATTTGACCGTTTGCCCCATGTATATCAGGATACATCCAAAAATTTTCAAACAGGAAAAATTGCATTTGTTTGCACTACTATCTATTGCCATAAATTTAGGGATACCAAAACAAATGTCCCTCTGAAAACCTACTTTAGCATGTGTGTGCAATTTTGTCAAGGTGTCGGTATAAAAGAAACAACTATTTGTTACTCTCGTCCATTATCGCATCTAGCGATTTAGGTTTTTAATCTAGGGCATAGCCAATGAATACGTCATAGTAAATTTATAGCAGGAACCAAACTGGAGGTCAAATAAACTAAGTTGTACTATGTTTTTAACTTCGGCTTTTCTTCGGTATAGAATGCGTTTCGAAATAAGAAATATTACACCCAAGATTATACCCAGCCGTGCGGCTGTGTTTGTTTACTTTAAAAACGAGCCAACGAATGTGTTTCAGACATTAAATGACACATTCGGTCCCTTATCCATGAAAGGCGTAAAAAACTACTACCGATTCAATGAAAGGAATCGTGATTCTTTTATCGGATTCAGTGGTAAATTTTACTGGATTGTTACGTTCTGCTTTATTTCACAAAATATTTTAAAAAACAAAAATTGCGCCCGACTAGTACCGACTGAACGAAATGCTACTCTGTTTTAGTAAATTAATTTCCTTTTTACTGCTATGTGGATATTTCGTAACGGGCGAGGCAACGCCACCCAACATAGCGATACTCCCTGCAGTCGTCAGATCGACCAAGAGACAAATCTCATATGGTTCGTTGACCTAACACCCTGAATGGTTTGTTTGGGTATCAAATTTAAGTAGGCAATCGGTGACAGAATAGAATTGAGCTTAGCCACACTTTCTTCATTTTTACTTTCCTTTATTTTGCAAACAATTAATTCGGTCAAATCATGCGTACTTTACGTACTCCATCCAGTACGTAAACTTTTCAACAGAACTGATTAATTGCTTACCTATGCGGTAGCCAACAGAGTAAAATTTAAAAAAAAATACAAACTAAAACTTCATCAAGGAAGCAACAAAGCTTTAAAGAAATCATTTCTAAGTATTGCCCAATTTCTTAAGTAGAAGATCCATTGTCAATCCAATTATGGACATCAGTGACAAAAAAATAAAACAATCAACTCTTACCAGTTCTGGCCGATCTAACCATTAAAACTCGCTTTTTTACTACCTGATTTAACCATTTTTTTTTTTAATTTCCGAACGAAGTAGAGGGAGAGCGATTTCACAGGAATCACTTTGGTACTGCCTACAGATTTCACCATTTCCACAACTAACTTTTCCATTGCACTTTTCGCAAAAATTTCGGAAAACAGAGGGGAATCCCACCGCTGCTGTTAGATTCGTGTTCCTCCTCCATAATTTAAACACCAATAACGGTAGCGACACACAAATTATAACGATAATAAAAGGTAACACACACTTCAAAATATTAATTGAACGAATGTTAAAACAGGTAACGATGTATCGATTAATTGAACAGGAATATCGAATTAACAATCCACTTCCGCCAGGCCCGAGTGACGCTGGGAGAGTATCCCCGCAGCCGGGACAAGCTGAGATTGGAATTCCTTCCTGGTGATTGGCGCCACGAAATATAAACAATGCGGGCCAACTCTGGTTGCTTACATCATCTATTTTTCAAATGTTAAAAATTTATTCATTTTTTCAAAAATTTAGATTTTTCGAATTGTGTGGTTTTCTTAAGACTAAATTTTTCGGAAAACTTGTTTTTCAAAATTTCACTTTTTTTTG
Source organism: Dastarcus helophoroides (assembly GCA_028583605.1). Taxonomy (NCBI): domain Eukaryota; kingdom Metazoa; phylum Arthropoda; class Insecta; order Coleoptera; family Bothrideridae; genus Dastarcus; species Dastarcus helophoroides. The sequence goes on from CM053336.1 coordinate 21,158,445, forward strand.
ACAGTTTTTACTGTTTCAAGATTTCGACTTTTTTTAAAATTATATACGAATTTTTTGCAAAACTCTAATATTTTTTAAAATTGTGATTTTTTTTTGAAAATTTGTAGGTTTTACGAAAATTTCTTCATTTTCAAAAATTTGGAATTTTTTGAACATCCCGCATTATTTTTTAAATTTTCGAGTTAAAAGTTTCGACTTTTGCCAAAATGTCAAAATTTTTTAGAATTTGGACTTTTTTTGATTGTCAGTTTAGAATTGAATTTTCGAATTTTATTGAAAAAACTAAAACAGTAAATACCTAATTTAAACAAATTAAAAAAAGTCGAATTCTTTACAATAACTTGAAATGTTAAATTTTTAAATATAGTAAAAATTCTTTAAAGAGTTGTAATTTTCAAAACATTCCAAATCTTTAAAAAAGTAGAAAATTTGAAAACTAGGGAAAATGTTCAAAAAAGATCCAAAATTTCAAAAAAAAGTCGAAATTCTAAGAAAGGTGGAAATTGTCCAAACAGTCCAAATTTCGAAAAAGTCAACATTTTGAAAAATTTCGATGCTTTTATAGAAAGTTAAAACTTCCAAAAAAAAGTTAAGGGTTTCAAAATGGCCAAATTTTTGAAAAAAAGTTTAGATTTTAAAAAATAGTCTGAAATTTAAAAAATATTCGAAATTATGAAGAAATGTCGAGATTTAAAAAGAAATGAATTTTAGGTAAAACCTCGTAAAAACCCAAATTATCGAAAAGCTCAAATTTCGAATAATACAAAATCATCAAAAATTTCGAAATTTTTTAAAATTAAAATCCTGAAAAAAATCAAAAATACTAAATTCAATTAAAAATGTTAAAGTTTTCAAAGAAAGGTTAAAGTTTTCAAAAAAATGTTAAAAAAATTCAAATTTTCGAAATAAATCATAAAGTTTAAAGTGCAACGAAATGTTTGCAAAATAACCCGAAATTTTTAAGAGTCGATTTAGAAAAAATCGATATTTTTAGATAAAGGCGAAATTTTAAAGAAAGTGAAAATTTTAAAATTCAAAATTTTTAAAAACAACGGTATTTCGAAACATTTCTAAATTTTCACAGAACATTAGGACCTAAAAGATATCAAACTTTTCAAAAATAATTTCAGCATTTTAAAAAGATACTGTTAAAAGTCGACCTTTTCAAAAAATTTAAGGATTTTGATAAAATGTAAAAATTTTCTACATAACCCGAATTTCGAAAATAATCAAAATTTTAAAGGAATGTGGAGATTTAAAAAAAATAAAACATTTTCAGTCAAATTTTCAAAAAAAACCCGAAATTTAAGAGCTCAAATATTGAAGAAAAGCGAAAATTATCAAAAAATTCTAAACTTTCGAAAAAAACTAGAATAGAAAGAATGTTGAGAAACGGAAAATTTTAGACGGTTAAAATGAAAAAAAGATAAATGTCATTTTTTTAAAGAGTAAAAATTTTTGATTAAATATGTTCAAAATGATTGAAATTTTGAAAAAATGTCGTAATTATCAAGTCAAAATCTTAAAAAATGCTCTAAAAAGTCGACACTGAAATAAGTTGACATTTTTTTTTAAATCGTTAATTTTAAAAAGCAGCAAAAGTTTCAAAAAAATTTTGTAAACTATTAAAAATGTCAAAAAAAGTCGACATTTTAAGTAAATTGTCGCGATTTAAATAACTCTAAATTTTCGAATAGTCGAAATTTTAAAGAAATTTTCAAAAAAATCCAGTGTTCAAAAAGGTAGAAATTTTTGGAAAAGTCGAAATTTAAAAAGAGGTTACATTTTAAAAAAGTAAGAATTTTTAGACTGGAATTTTGGGAAAAACGTCGAAATTTTCAGTTAAGGTCTTCAAAGGGCGTCAAAATTTTGGAAAATAAAATCTACATTTTTAATAGCCAAAATTAAAATAAACAATTTTTTTTAAGACAGATTTAAGAAAAAAATTCCAAAGTCTTAAAAAACCCAAATTTTGACAATAAGTCGAAATTTTCTGAAAAAAGTCCAAATTTTAAAATAAAATTGAAATTTTGAAAAATATAATTTTTCAAAAAATTGGATACTTTAAAAACTCTTCAATGTCAAGCTTTCCAAAAAGTCTACAATTTTCGAAAGAGAAAAATATAAAAAAAGTCAAAATTATCAACAAAGTCGAACTTATCAACAAAGTCGAAATTTTGAGTCTCGAAATTTTCAAAAATGTAAAATTTTGAAAAAAGTCGAAAGTTTGGTTAGTTGAAAATGGTGTAAAAAAATTTGAAACCGTTAGTCTTGACAAAGTCGAAATTTTAATAAAAAATCTGGAATTTGGAAATAAAATCGGAATTATGGAAAAATTCATAAAAAAACTCGACATTTTGATTTTTTCAGAGTTGAAATGCCAGAACTTTTAAATTATAAAAATTGAAATATTTAAAGTCAAATTTTTCAAAAAGGTGAACTGTTCGATACGTTGAGTACCACTAAATAAAAAATCGAAATTTTCAATAAAGTAAAAGTTCCAAAAAAGGCAAAATTTTGAAAAAAATTGAAAATTTCGGAAAAGTCGAAAGTTTGAAAAGTTGAAATTTTAAAAGCCGAAACTTTGGAAAAAGTCGAAATTTTAGATAAAGACTAAATTTAAAAGGGCAAACATTTCAAAAAAAGCGATATCTAAAAAAATCCATAGTTAGGTTCGTAGATAAATTTTAACCGCCGAAAAAGTAATATTTTTTGAACTTACTTTATCAATCGATACATCGAAAAAATATATCGATACCATCAATACATCGGAACGAAAGTATCGGTACAAAAATATCGAACATCGATTTGATTAGCGATCAGCAATTGGATTCTTATACGTGAATCGATTCATTTGATTCTCTCATTTAAAAAAGGTTCGTTCTTTACAGATTCGTTCACATTTAATTCACTTACCAGATATTCGGATTTCATATTATTTAATTCGCGTCTTAAAATTTTGACTACCAAAAAAAAAGGTTGAATTTGGAATTCGAAATATACTTTCTGAATTTGGTCTAATAAGAAAAAAACTGATAGAGCTCCTTGCCCACTACTACCCCCCAATAGACTAGGGATACACAAAATTTTTGAAACATCGATGTAATAAATTGATCTATCAAAAAACATTATCGAAGATTTTCACTAGGTAGATCGATAATTATCATAGACAAACTATTATAGTATAACTGTATAGTTTCTGATAATTACATTTCAAAGTTCGATGTAACACATAAATACGATGCTCCACAGTAACATCACAAAAGCCGATCTTGTTCAAATTTAGAACTCGAATTAAAGTTGACTCCAAGCGAAACTTTTTGATGATTAATGTGTTGTTTGGCAGAAATAAATGATTTCCATATTTTTGTTATTACCATTTCAGTAAAAATTGATGTAAAATATAAAAGAATCACTTAAAGCAACCAACAACAAATCAAAATATATAATGACATTTAGGTTAGGATTTTAAGAACACAGAATACCATAAGAAATGTCACACTGTTGCCACACAACCATGAAAAAGTATTACTAGTGCTTTTGTTGCCACACAAAATCAGAAGTTTAGTGCGTACTCTGATGCTTATTTATTTGAAATGAACTATACGTACCGCATTTTAAAATTATTCTCCTTATCCAGCTTTGCAATACATCGAAAAACATAGTAATCCATATTTTCGATGCAAAAATATCGAATAGGGATGCGCATCGAATGCCGATGTTGTGAAAACATCGATGTAACGCAAAAAAAAACATCCCTGTTTTGATATCGACGTTTTGTTTCCGATGTTTTCATGTCTTCGATGTTGATTCAATCGATTTTTTAAGTTGTTTCTATTTTTGAAAGCAATCTTACGAAAGCGGACTCTTTGCACTAGAAAAATGTTTTTTTTTTAATTTACTGGAAACTTACGCTTACATTGTTATCTAAACTGAAAACCAATTGATTTGCTTGTGTTAATTTAATTTTTGAGCGCCATCTAATGTTAAGTAGCATTACCATTCGAGCCAAGAATTCCAGGAACATTTTTTAATTCGTTAATATTATTAAATTAATACTTTACCTCAGAGATTATACAGTTTCTCTATGCATTGCCTGCTCTCTAGTAAAGAGAACGATGAAACATTGTAACCACTAATTTATCGTAATCGCTAATTTATGTCAATTTTAGATTTATTAGCCTTTAATTAGACATCGATGTTATAAAGACATCGATGTTTTCCTTACGATATATCAGTGGTTTCCAATCTTGGGGCGCGCCCCCCTAGGGGGGCGCGAGAATGTTGCAAGAGGGGCATGCAGCTGTTTCTAAAATATCTTTTTCGAATACAAACCAAAAAATATATATTGTATATTGTTTTGTAGCCCATTAAATAAATTATAATAACACTTGAGTATTTAAATTAGATTGTTAGAAAAATTAAGGGGCGCAACAATTTTTTTTTAAAGGGGGGCGCAGGTACAAAAAGGTTGGAAACCACTGCGATATATCATGGATTTTTCTTATAAAGTTACCATAGATGTCACAACATCGATGTTTAGCTAATCGATGGGCATCTCTAATATCGAACATCGAAACGAAAACATCGATGTTTTGGATACATCGATGTTTCGTGTGCATCCTTAAGCTACACTACCGCTTATAAAATTATCGACATTTGACACATAAAAAAAGTATCATGACCCTACATGTGCACAAACCAGTTTCATTTTTCCCTTTCCTATTTATTAATGTTCAAGGTTTTTTCCGCGTACTTCTTTAAATGATTTCATGGACTAGCCCCTGGTAAACGCTGAAATAAATTATTATTAAATAAACAAAAATATCAATGAGTCAACCGTTAAGTTTAAAACCCTTGGCGGCGGTTGGTGACTTTGTCGCTATTTTCAAGCGCGCGCAATGTTGGTATGAATCAGCTGAGCATCGTGCACGCCTCCTCCTGCGACTTCCGCGTACTAAACAAATGTCGGCCCCATCAGTCAATTATGACTACTCTTTACTGGCAATTTAATCACCGGTTCTGCCTTTGAACGCGAACTTACGACGAATTTCCACAGAGACAAACAGCACACGTGCTACGGGAATATTACAGATACATCCAGCGCCGCGTAGTGCCACCATATGCTCGTTTTTCGCGACTGTATAAACAAAACAGTGAAGTGCACGATTTTTTGGGGTTTTGTGTGATTAATTGTGATACTGTGGTTCGGTGATATGTTTTGGCCCGTGGATTACAGCAGCACCTGACGCAAGGATTACGTTGGAAGGTATTTCTTAGGTTAAATCTCGTGTGGGTGTGAATTTACGAAAATGGCACATAAATGTCAAAAAGTTGTAAAATGTGTAAATTTTGAATTACCAGGTGGGTTTTTGAATTTTGTAAAGTTGCCGGGCGTTTTAACAGTCTCCTGGCAGTCTGGTTGAATAGTGAATGAAAAAAATTTGCTGACAAAGGCGTCGTTATTTATTCCTTGAAATACGATAAGGAATTACATTTGATATCGGCTCAATTCATAACTTAAGGGTGTTGTATTTACGACTATTTATTTTAAGAATTATTTGCTGACTATTACTGCCTTATTTATATTGCTATATACCTTATTTACTCTGTTTATCAGCAATCGTAAATTCGTGATATATATTTATTGTGTCGAGTGGCCTATTACAACTTCGGTTTACTGTTCACAATTTTCGTGATTGTGTTTAAAATTGTGTTTTCTGATTTGGGATGATGGTAATTAATTTTCCAAAAGTTCAAATGTTCATTTTTGGGTCTTTCATCTATGATGAAAGCCCAAAATTCAACATTTTTAAAGCAATCTATGAAGAATTTTTAAAACGATTCAAATATAAGGAGTACATAACCTCACAATTTTTGGGGCTTTTTATGCCGGGACCAAAACTAGCACACTTAAAAGATTATTAATATATATATTATTGAAATCGCCGGTGATTTTTTAGCATTCGACTCTGTTAAATATGCAGCCATGTATTAGATAGTTTCGCTTTGACACTTGAGGTTACCCGAAAAAATTGACAGTTCATATAAATCAAATGATCAAATGACAATACTTATTTATTTCTCATGTAGAAAGATGGGCACGTCACCTGTTTAACAACCAGATTTGTGTTTATTATAACTACTTATGAAATTGCAATTTTAGCGCACTAGGGTTGATAAATTCGCCCCGACTTATTCGTTGCAATTTTGGCAGCTGGTTATTTGAATACCAGTGTTGCCACGACGTTCTACATATTTTCCTTTCGTTTCTCTTAATGGCCTTTTCCTTTAAGGACCGTTGGCCAGCATATTCTTAAAACGGCTTACCCACTAAAGGGTGTCTGTCCTCTCCTTGAAAATTATCCTATAAAAAAGAATTTACTAATTGTTGAAATGTTCACGGATTGTAAAAATTTTCACAGATTATTCCGATTTTCACGGATTATTATATTTGCACTGTGAATGAATCGGCTATAACCATGACCTAAACAACAATCTTCCATACCAGTGTTTCCGAATCTTTTTTGTCTTGACCCGCTTGTTTTTTATTTTCTGCGTTTTGGAAGTTTCGATTTTTTCTCGAAATTTTTACTCTTGCAACTTTTGAATGATTTCTTATCAAAATTTCGACTTTCAGAATGTGGACTTTTTCAAATATTTCGAGTTTTTCTCGAAATTTTAACATTTTTATAGATTTCGACTTTTTGAAAACTGTGATTAATTCTTTTTTTAAAAATTACGGAAAATCGGATTACCTATCCAAAAATATTGAAATTTTCAAATGGAAACTTTGAAAAGAAATGAAAAAATCAAAATCTAAAATTCTTTTAAAAAAGTAGATCTCAAAAAGGTAGTTTTTCAAAACAATCGAAATTTACAAAAATCATTTTGAGAGAAAATTGAAGTTTTCAAAGGAAGATGGATTTAAAACAAAAAATCGTGTTATCATTTTTGGAAATTTTAGATTTTTTCGAATTTTGCCTTTTTTTTTTAAATTTCGACTTTTCTGCTTTTGTCTTTTTAAAAACTTCCACACTTTTTTTGAAAATGTTGACATAGCTTTGACATAGCTTCTAAAATTTATTCATTTTTTGAATATTTCGACCTTTTTTGAAAATTTCCAAAATTTCGATCCGTTATAAAATTACAATTATTTTTCAAATTTTGATTTAAAAAATTTTCACTTATTTTCAAAATTTCGACATTATGGAAAATTTGAATATTTTAAAATTTTGACATTTTTGCATTTTTCAAAATTTATACTTTTGTAAGAAATTTCACTTATTTAAAAAATTTCGATTCTTTATCAAAATTGCTATTTGAAAACTATTTTGAGAATTTTCGTTTATTCTCAAATTTTGACTTCTTCCAAATTTCGATTCTTGCATAATTCAGATTTTGAACATTTGGGTTTTTTTAATAACTGTCAAAATTTTGAATTTTTCAAATCTTAATTTTCTTTAAATTTCGATTTTTTTAGAATTCTCGTTTTAATTTTTTGTGTGCTTTTACTTCCTTTGAAAATTTCGATTCTCTCTCAAAATGTTTTTGTTAAATTTCGACTTTTTTGAAAAATTCTACTTTTTCAAAATTTCCATTTAAAAATTTCAATATTTTTGGATAAGTCATCAGCTTTTTCAATAATTTTCGAAAAAAATTGATCACAATTTTCAAAAAGTCGAAATGTATAAAAATGCCAAAATTTCGAGAAAAAGTTGAAAATTTGATTTTCCTTTTTTTTTGAATTTTTCTTGAAATGTCGATTTCGGAAATTTTAGGTTTCTTGAGATGTTATCCTTTTTTTTAACTTTTCAGAGTTCTTTGACGATTTGAAAAATTCTACACTTTTTTTAAAAATTTCCACAAATTTTAACTTCTAAAATTTTGTTTTTTGAATATTTCGACCTTTTTGAAAATTTCCAAACTTTCAACTCCTTACAAAATTACGACTTTTCAAATTTTGATTTCAAAAATGTTTAATTTTTCTGAAAATTTTGACATTCGGAAAATGTAGACATTTTAAAATTTCTAATATTTTCAAAGTTGCAACTTGTCAAAATTTTGAATTTTTTAAATCTTGATCTGTTTTTAAAGCTCGAATTTTTTTAGAATTCTCGTTTTAATTTTTTGTGTGCTTTTACTTCCTTTGAAAATTTCGATTCTCTCTCAAAATGTTTTTGTTAAATTTCGACTTTTTTGAAAAATTCTACTTTTTCAAAATTTCGACTTTTTTAAAAAAATTCTAGATTTCAATATTTTCATTTCTTTTTAAAATTTCCATTTTAAAATTTCAATATTTTTGGATAAGTCATCAGCTTTTTCAATAATTTTCGAAAAAAATTGATCACAATTTTCAAAAAGTCGAAATGTATAAAAATGCCAAAATTTCGAGAAAAAGTTGAAAATTTGATTTTGTTTTGACTTAAAAATTTCGAATATTTCTTGAAATGTTGTTTTTTTTGGAAATTTTAGATTTCTTGAAATTTGATCTTTTTTTAATTTTAACTTTTCAGTGTATTTCTTTTGAAAATTTCGACATAACTTCTAAAATTCCGCCCGTTTTTGAATATTGGACCTTTATTGAAAATTTTCAAATTTCAATATTTCCACTTTTTCTAAAAAAATTGTCAAAATTTTAATTATCTTTTAAATCTTGAATTTTTAAATACCAATTTTTTTTTTAGAATTTTCGTTTTAATTTTTTCTTTAAACCCACTTCCTTTGAAAATTTCTCTCTCTCGAAATCTAATTTCGTCTTTTTTTTTTGAAAAGTTCTACTTTTTTGACAATTTCGACTTTTTTGAAAAATTTCGAGATTTCAGTGTTTTCATTTTTTTCCAAAATTTCCATTTTAATATTTTTGGATGGGTAATCCACTTTTTTCATAATTAAAAAAAAAATGATCACAATTTTCAAAATGTCTAAATCTACAAAAATGTCAAAATTTCGAGAAAAAATTGAAAATTTGATTTTCTTTTGACTTAAAAATTTCGAATATTTCTTGAAATGTTGTTTTTTTTGGAAATTTTAGATTTCTTGAAATATTGTTTTTTTTAGGTTCGTCTTTTTTATACTTTTTTTATTCTTTAAAATTTCAAGATAACTTTTAAAATTTCGTGTTTTTTTTTTGATTTTCAGATTTCAATATTTCCACTTTTTCCAAAAAAATTGTCAAAATTTTAATTATCTTTTAAATCTTGAATTTTTAAATACCAATTTTTTTTTTAGAATTTTCGTTTTAATTTTTTCTTTAAACCCACTTCCTTTGAAAATTTCAATTCTCTCTTAAAATGTTTTTTTTTTAAATTTTCGTCTTTTTTGAAAAGTTCTACTTTTTTGACAATTTCGACTTTTTTTTTTGAAAATGTTGAGATTTCGGTGTTTTCATTTCATTCCAACATTTTCATTTCAAAATTTCAATATTTTTGGATGGGTAATCCACTTTTTCCATAATTTTCAAAAAAAAATGATCACAATTTTCAAAATGTCTAAATCTACAAAAATGTTCAAATTTCGAGAAAAAATTGAAAATCCGATTTTCCTTTTTTTGACATAAATATTTTGAATATTTCTTGAAATATTGTCCTTTTGGAAATATTAAATTTATTGAAATACGGTTTTTTTATTTTCGTCTTTTTTAGACTTTTTCTGACTTTAAAAAAAATTTACACTTTTTTAAAAAATTTCGAGATAACTTCTAAAAATTTCGCCCATTTTTAAATAATTGGACCTTTTTTTTTGGCAATTTTCAGATTTTAATATTTCCACTTTTTTCAAAAAAACTGTCAAAATTTTAATTATATTTTAAATCTTGATTTTTTAAATTCCAATTTTTTTTTAGAATTTTCGTTTTAATTTTTTCTTTAATCCTACTTCCTTTGAAAATTTCAATTCTCTCTCTCAAAATGTTTTTCTTAGATTTCGTCTTTTTTGAAAAATTCTACTTTTTAAAAATTTCGACTTTATTGAAAATTTTGGGATTTCTGGTTTTTTATTTCTTTCCAAAGTTTCCATTTGAAGATTTCAATATTTTTAGATGGGTAATCCACTTTTTCCATAATTTTCAGAAAAACATGATCTTAATTTTCAAGAGTCGAAATCTACAAAAATGTCAAAATTTGGATAAAGAATTGAAAATTTGGTCTTCCTTGTTTCTGACTTGAATATTTTGAATATTTCTTGAAATGTTGACCTGTTTTAAAATTTTTGATTTTTTTTGAAATTTTGTCATTTTAGTTTCGACTTTTTAAAAAATCTAACCCCTTTTGAATATTTCGACCTTTTTTGAAAATTACCAGTTTTTAATATTTCTACGTTTTCCCAACAAACTGTCAAAATTTTGGATTATTTTATTTAGAATTTTTTAATATTTTCTTTAATTCTACTCTTTTCAAAAGTTCAATTCTCTCTAAAAATGTTTTTCGTAAACTTCGACTCTTGAAAAATTCTACTTTTTAGAAAATTTCGACTTTCTTTTAAAAATTTAAATGTTTTCACTTTTCCAAAATTTCCATTTGAAAATTTCAGTATTTTTAGATAAGTAGGTAATCCGCTTTTTCATCATTTACAAAAAAAATTGATCACAATTTTAAGAACGTTGAAATCTACAGAAGTGTCAAATTTCGGGAAAAAATTGAAAATTTGATTTTCCTTTTTTTGACTTGAAAATTGAAAGTTTCTGGAAATGTTGCCCTCTTTGGAAATTTTAGATTTTTTTAAAATGTCGTTTTTTAGTTCCCACTTTTCAGAGTCCTTTTTTTAAATATTTTGACATTTTTTGAAAATTGTTACATTTCAATATTTCCGCTTTTTTCAAAAAAAAATTGTCAAACCTTTCAGTTATTTTTTAAATCTTGATTTTTGAAATCCCGATTTTGTTTTTAGAAATTTTTCTTTAATTCTACTTTCCTTGAAAATTTCAATTCTCTCTCAAAATGTTTTTCGTAAATTTCGACTTTTTTGAAAAATTCTACCTTTTTAAACAATTTCCAGATTTCAATATTTTCATTTCTTTCCAAAATTTTCATTGGGAATTTTTAACATTTTTAGACTTTTTCTTTAATTAAAAAAAATTGATCGCAATTTTTAAAAAGTGGAAAATTTTAAAAATGTCAAAATTTTGAGAAAAAATAGAAAATTTGATTTTCATTTAAATTTTGACTTGAATTTTTCTCGAAAGTTGATCTTTTTGGAAATTTTGGATTTTTTTGAAATTTTGTCCTTTTTTAGTTTTGCTTTTTGCGTATTTTTTGACTTTTTAAAAAAATTTACACTTTTTTGGAAAATTTCGACATCTTCTAAAATATTGCCATTTTTTTTTGAATATTTCGAACTTAAATTTTCAGATTTTAATATTTTTTCTTTTTCCAAAAAATATTTGTCTAAATTTTCAGTTATTTTTTAAATCTTGCTTTTTTAAAATTCCTATTTTGTTTTTAGAAATTTCTTTTTAATTTTTTTCTCTAATTTTACTCCCTTTGAAAATTTCAATTCTCTCTCAAAATATTTTTCGTAAATGTCGATTTTTTTTAAATTCTACTTTTTTGAAAATCTATACTTTTTTTTGAAAATTTCGAGATTGCAACATTTTCATTGCTTTCCAAAGTTTTCATTCGAAAATTAAATTTTTTTTAGATAGGTTATCCATTTTTTCCATATTTTAAAAAAAAAATCACAATTTCCAAAAAAGTTGAAATCTAAAAATGTCAAAATTTCGAGAAAAAATTGAAAATTTGATTTTTCTTTAAATTTTGACTGGAAAATTTTGAATTTTTCTTCAAATATTATTCGCTTTGGAAATGTAGGACATTTTTGAAATTTTGTCCTTTTAGTTTCAATTTTTTAGTTTTTTGATTTCAGTATTTCTACTTTTTCCAAAAAAATATTTCGACCTTTTGTGAAAATTACGAGTTTTCAATATTTCCACCTTTTCCAAAAAAACTGTCAAAATTTTGAGTTATTTTTAAAATCTTGATTTTTTTAAATTTCAATTTTTTTTTAAATTTTCCTTTCAATTATTTCTTTAATTCTACTTCCTTTGGAAATTTTAATTCTCTTTCAAAATGTTTTTTGAAAATGACAATTTTTTTGAAAATTCTACTTTTTCGAAAATTCTGCTTTCTTTCAAAATTTGAAGATTGCAATAATTTCATTTCTTTTCAAAATTTCTATTTGAAAATTTGAATATTTTTAGGTAGGTAATCCACTTTTGCCATAATTAAAAAAAAAATGATTACAGTTTTTAAAAAGTCGAAATCTATAGAAATGTAAAATTTCAAGAAAAAATTGAAAATTTGATTTTCCTTAAAATTTTGACTTGAAAATTTTGAATTCTCTTGAAATGTTGGCCTTTTTGGAAATTTTTGATATTTTGAAGTTTTGTATTATTTTTTAGTTTCGACTACAGTTTTTGACATTTTGAAAAATTTCGCACTTTTTTTTGAAAATTTTTAGTTTTGACATTTTGAAAAATTTCAAATTTTTTTGGAAAATTTTCAAAATTTCGATCCCTTACAAAAGTAAGACTTTTTCAAATTTTGGTTCCAAAAATTTTCACTTTTTTTAAAATTTTGACATTTTGGAAAATGTGGGCATTTTAATATTTTGATATTTTCAAAGTTTGCACATTTTTCAAAATTTATACTTTTTCAAAAAATTGCATTTATTTTAAAAATTTCGATGCTTTATCAAAATTGCTATTTGAAAACTATTTTGAGAATTTTCGTTTAATCTCAAAATTCTGATTATTTGCAAAGTTCGACCCTTGAAAAATTTTAATTTTGTTTGCATAATTCAAACATTTGGAGTTTTTGTTTTTAAATAACCTTCCAAAAAAATTTTCAAAAAAAATTTCAAAAATTTAAAATTTTCAAAAATTCGAAATTTTCAAAAATTTGTGGTTTTTAAGAAAAACTAGTCGCCCACTTTAGAAAAAGTGGAAATAAATTCAGAAAAGTCAACATTTGGAGAAAAAGTCTAGATCTTTAAGAATAAGTCCAAATTTTGAAGAAAAAAAAAACGAAGAAATTTTAATAAAAATCGAATTCATCAAAACTTGCGAAAGTCATAATTTTGAAAATTAAAATTTTGAAACAAACAAAAATAAAGTGAAAAGTTGAAGAATAAGTGGACATTTTCAAAATCAAATATATTTTGATAAAAGTCCAAATGTTTGAAAAAAGCGGAATTTTTCAAAAAATAATCCAAAATTTTAAAAAAAGTCGATCGTCGGAACAATTAAAAAAAATATATATTCGGGAAAACTGGAAATTTGAACAAAAAATTGGAAATTATGAGAAGCGAAAATGTTGAAATGTGTCGGAAGTTAAAAAAAAAAAATAAAAAACTGTAAATTTCAAAACAGCCGAATTTTCAATTCGAATCAAGTCAACTCTTAAAGAAAGTCAAAATTTCCAAAAATAATCGAAGTATTAAAAAATAGTAAAAATTTTGAAAATAGCTCAAATTTTAAATTTCAAAATTCCAAAAATGTCAAAATCTCGAATAACATCCCAAATATTTACTTCGCATAAGCTGAGATGTTCAAAACATTTTAAATTTCCAAAAAAGTAGAAATTTTTCAAAAAGAAGCTCAAAAGTGCAAGGATAAGGCGAAATTTTCGAAATAAAATATATTTTGATAAAAAGTGAAAAGTGGAATTTTTCAAAACATAATTTAAAATCTTGATAAAAAGTCGAGCTTTTAAAAAATTTAAAAAAAATCAGGTACTCGGGAAAAGTGGAAATTTTAATCAAAAAATTGAAAATTTTTTGAAAATTTCAAGATTTCAGTATTTTTATTTCTTTTCAAAACTTGTATTTAAAAATTTCAATATTTTTAGATGGATAATCCATTTTTTCCCTAATTTCCGAAAAAAAAATGATCACAATTTTCAAAATGTCTAAATCTACAAAAATGTTCAAATTTCGAGAAAAAATTGAAAATCCGATTTTCCTTTTTTTGACTTGAATATTTTTTGAAATGTTGTCCTTTTTGGAAATATTAGATTTATTGAAATATTGTTTTTTTAGTTTCGTCTTTTTTAGACTTTTTCTGACTTTAAAAAAAATTTACACTTTTTTAAAAAATTTCGAGATAACTTCTAAAATTTCTTCCTTTTTTGAATATTTGGATCTTTTTGAAAATTTTCAGATTTTAATATTTCCACTTTTTTCAAAAAAACTGTCAAAATTTTAATTATATTTTAAATCTTGATTTTTTAAATTCTATTGTTTTTTTTTAGAATTTTCATTTTAATTTTTTCTTTAATTCTACTTCCTTTGAAAATTTCAATTTTTTCTCAAAATGTTTTTCTTAGAATTTGTCTTTTTTGAAGAATTCTACTCGTTGCCAATTTAGAGTTATTTTGAAAATTTCTAGATTTCAGTTTTTTTATTTCTTTTAAAAGTTGTCATTTAAAGATTTCAATATTTTTGGATCGGTAATCCACTTTTTCCATAATTTTCAAGAAAAAAACATGATCACAATTTTCAAAAAAGTCGAAATCTACCAAAATGGTTAAAATTTCAATAAAGAATAGAAAATTTGGTGTTCCATTTTTGATTTGAATATTTTGAATTTTGTGTTGACCTTTTTTGAAATTTTTAATTTTTTTGAAATTTTGTTATTTTAGTTTCGACTTTTCAGAGTTTTTGACCCAAAAAACTACCTTTTTTTGTGAAAATTTCGACATTACTTCTAAAATATCGTCTTTTTGAATATTTCGACCCTTTTTGAAAATTACCAGTTTTTAATATTTCTACTTTTTCCCACAAAACTTTGTCAAAATTTTCAATTATTTTATAAATCTTGATTTTTTGAATTTCAAATTTTTTTAGAATTTTCGTTTTAATTTTTTTTTAATTCTACTCTTTTCAAACATTCAATTCTCTCTAAAAATGTTTTTTGTAAACTTCGACTCTTTTGAAAAGTTCAACTTTTTTGAAAATTTCGACTTTTTTTGAAGATTTCAAGATTTTAATATTTTCACTGCTTTCCAAAATTTCCATTTGAAAATTTCAATATTTTTGGATAAGTAGGTAATCCGCTTTTTACATATTTTGTAAAAAAAAATTGATCACAATATTAAGAAAGTTTAAATCTACAGAAGTGGCAAATTTCGGGAAAAAATTGAAAATTCGATATTACTTTTTTTGACTTGAAAATTTAGAATTTTTCTGAAAATGTTGTCCTCTTTGGAAATTTTAGATTTTTTTGAAATGTCGTTTTTTAGTTTAAACTTTTCAGAGTTTTCGACTTTTTAAACAATTCTCCCCTATTTTTGGAAATTTCGACATAAGTTCTAAAATTTCGTCCTCTCTTTTTGAATATTTTGACACTTTTTGAAAATTATCAATTTCAAATTTCCGCTTTTTTTTAGAAATTTCATTTTAATTTTTTCTTTAATTCTATTTTCTTTGAAAATTTCAATTCTCTCTCAAAACGTTTATCGTAAATTTCGACTTTTTGGAAAAATTCTGTTTTTTAGAAAAATTCAACCTTTTTAAAAAATATCGAAATTTTCGTTTCTTTCCAAAAGTTCCATTGGGAAATTTCAATAATTTTAGACAGGTAATCCACTTTTCCTTTAATTAAAAAAAATTGATCGCATATTTCAAAAAGTCGAGATTCATAAAAATGTCAAAGTTTCGAGAAAAATGGAAAATTTGATTTTCCTTTAAATTTTGACTTGAAAATTTCCGCATCCTACTCGGAGTGCTTTGAAGGCATAATGGGATTACCCTTTGCGAGTGGTTTAAACTTAAAACAAAATTAGTAACACATCAAATCTAATAGTTATAATCATAATAAGCTGCATGGATAGTAACTAGTTGACACCTAACTAATAAATTCCGAAACTCATAAAATAAGGGATTTAATGACATGGTAAAGGTTACCTCTCGTATAAGCAAAGGTTAAAACGCTTATGCATATGGAGCACTGCAACAAAAATGAATACGATTTTCACCTTCGGAACCTCGTAAATGTTTTAATATTCGCATAAAATCTAACATTTAATGGTACCATCCGCTGTAATTAAGGCGAATTAGGTTATCATGGCGGTTTTCTTTGAGATAGCGTGTCATGTGTTTGAAATTATAAAAGCACGGGATCCATACGAGCATGGAGAATATTAATTAAAACAACTATTCTGCGAACTTCAGTTTATTAGCATTTACGAATGTTTATGTTGAGTGATTCATTACAAACTGTCAACCAACAGGCTGTTAAAGTAATTATTCTAACAAATAGTACGTTTTGAATTAGGATATTCGTTAGCAAGCATGTCAAAACACTAAGAGTGGATTCATTTTTCATTTGGATAGAGTTCTTTGAAGTGAAAACTTTTTTAGGCGTGCTAAGCATGTTCGGATAGGGCACTTCGTGTTACCATCACGCGTTACCAACACGCTATGCAGGTAACATTAGAGCATGTTAGTAATGCAAATTGGCGTAGTAACGGTAAGTTTATCTCCGATCAAAAATCGCCCAACGGGCCTAAAGGCTACTACACACTTCTAGACAACGCGACTGTCTACAGGGTGAGTCACTAAGCGGGAATCGGTCTTTGGCAGGCGTATCGTTTAAAACATCGAAAAATGTTTCGAATAAAAGTTGTTCGAAATAAAGTTCTCCACAACCTAAAATTATTGCCAAATATGGCGGCCTTGTGGTTGCACCGGAAATAAACACAACTTTCTTATTTTAAATAAAACATCCTATGTATTTTTACATTTTTGGATTCCTTGTTAAAAATGAATATGCATTTATTAAGACGACATAGGCCCTTAGTTAAACCATTTTCGCGTATAATTTTTTTGGTTAAATTTGACGATTTCGGAGCTTGACGCCTTTAACGATATTTTCCAAACGCAATGACTCAGAGTTATGTGGCATACGGTTTTGGATTCAGGAAGAAATGGAGTATTTGTTAACGTCTTTGCTGTTAGCAAGATTTCTTAAATTTCTTCACATCCGTCGACTCAATTCTTCAGTTGTTCAAACATGCATAACTTAATTTTTTCAAATGGAACCACCTATCTTGGATTATCTTATCGGATGCGAAATTAAATTACTTTTTTTTGGTACCAGGTATTGCCACCTCTGTCCAGTAATTTTTGAGAAATTTAGAATTTTCCGTAAAATTCGAAAATTCGAAGTCGACTTTTAAAGAAAGTCAGAATTTCGAAAAATAATCGAAGTTTTAAAAAATAGTTGAAATTTTGAAAATAGCTCAAATTTTAAATTTCAAAATTCCAAAAATGACAAAATCTCGAATTAAATCCCAAATTTTTACTTCGCATAAGCTGAGATGTTCCAAAAATTCCAAATTTTCAAAAAAGTAGAAAAATTGAGAAAAGAGTCGAATATTTAATATAAATCAAATTTTTCAAAACTTACAAGTCATTACTTTTAAAAATCAAAAGTTTTAAACGAACAACACGAATTTTTCAGAAAAAAATGTGAAAAGTTTAAGGATAAGGCCGAAATTTTTAAAATAAAATATATTTTGATAAAAAGCGAAAACTTTGGAAAAAAGTGGAATTTTTCAAAGAATAATTTAAAATCTTTATAATAAGTCGATCTTTTGAAAAATTAAAAAAAAATTTGGATACTCGGGAAAAGTGGAAATTTTCAACAAAAAAATGGACATTGTGGGAAGAGAAAATGTTGAAATGTGTCGAAGTTAAAAAAATTGTTAATTTTAAAACATCCAAATTTTCAGTAAAAGTCGAAAATTCGAATCGAGGTCGACTTTTAAAGAAAGTCAAAATTTCCAAAAATAATCGAAGTTTTAAAAATAGACGAAATTTTGAAAATAGCTCAAATTTCAAATTTCCAAAAATCTAAACATCTTGAAAATATCCCAAATAATTAATTTGCATAAGCTGAGATGTTCAAAAATTTCCATATTTCCAAAAAAGTAGAAATTTCGAAAAAAAGGTCGAAATTTTAATATAAATCGAATTTTTCAAAACTTACAAAAGTCATTACTTTTGAAAATCACAATTTTGAAACAAACACAAATTCTTCAAAAAGAATGAGATGTTCAAGGATAAGGCGAAATTTTCAAAATAAAATATATTTCGATAAAAAGCGAAAACTTTGGGAAAAAGTGGAATTCTTCAAAAAATTATTTAAAATCTTGATAAAAAGTCGATCTTTTGAAAAATTAAAAAATAAAATGGATAGTCGGGAAATTTTGAACAAAAACTTGGAAATTGTGGGAAGAGAAAATGTTGAAATATGTCGAAGTTAAAAAAAATTGTTAATTTCAAAACAGCCGAGTTTTCAATAAAATTCGAAAATTCGAATTGAAGTCGACTTTTAAAGAAAATCAGAATTTCCAAAAATAATTGAAATTTTAAAAAATAGTCGAAATTTTGAAAATAGCTAAAGTTTCCACAAATCTAAAAATCTTGAAAATATCCCAAATTATTAATTTGCATAAGCTGAGATGTTCAAAAATTTTCACATTTCCAAAAAAGTAGGAAATTTTGAAAAAAGGTAGATATTTTCAAGATTCGAACTTTTAAAGCGTCGAAATTTTGAAAAAGAATGTTACAAATTTGAACGTGTAATTTTGAAAATAATTTGCAGTTTTTTAAAAAACTCAAAATATTGAAAAAATTCTAGATTTGAAATAATCCAATTTTTAAATAGTCGAAACTTTTTCAGTTTTACTAATATAAACAAAAGGTAAAATTTTGAAAAAATATGTCAAAACTTAAAAAAATGGCGAAATTTTCATAAAAAATTAATATTTTCAAAAAAGTGAAGATTTTCAAAAAAATAAAGATTTTCAAAAAGTTAACATTTTTGAAATGTCATACCAGTTGGAATTTTTGGAAAGAAAGTCAGGATTTTTAAAAAAGTAGAAATTTGAAGAAAAAAAATCAAAATTGTCTAGCTAATTGGAAACTTTGAGTACGGAATACGAAATATGAAATACGAAATACGAAACGCAAAACACAAAATACAAAATACAAAATACAAAATACAAAATACAAAATACAAATACAAAATACAAAATACAAAATACAAAATACAAAATACAAAATACAAAATACAAAATACAAAATACAAAATACAAAATACAAAATACAAAATACAAAATACAAAATACAAAATACAAAATACAATACAAAATACAAAATACAAAATACAAAATACAAAATACAAAATACAAAATACAAAATACAAAATACAAAATACAAAATACAAAATACAAAATACAAAATACAAAATACAAAATACAAAATACAAAATACAAAATACAAAATACAAAATACAAAATACAAAATACAAAATACAAAATACAAAATACAAAATACAAAATACAAAATACAAAATACAAAATACAAAATACAAATACAAAATACAAAATACAAAATACAAAATACAAAATACAAAATACAAAATACAAAATACAAAATACAAAATACAAAATACAAAATACAAAATACAAAATACAAAATACAAAATACAAAATACAAAATACAAAATACAAAATACAAAATACAAAATACAAAATACAAAATACAAAATACAAAATACAAAATACAAAATACAAAATACAAAATACAAAATACAAAATACAAAATACAAAATACAAAATACAAAATACAAAATACAAAATACAAAATACAAAATACAAAATACAAAATACAAAATACAAAATACAAAATACAAAATACAAAATACAAAATACAAAATACAAAATACAAAATACAAAATACAAAATACAAAATACAAAATACAAAATACAAAATACAAAATGCCAATTGCGAAATGCCAATTGCGAAATGCGAAACGCGAAACGCGAAATGCGAAACGCGAAATGCGAAACGCGAAATGCGAAATACGAAATACAAAATACAAATTCAAAACGCGAAACACGAAACGCGAAACACGAAACGCGAAATACGAAATGCGAAATACGAAATACGAAATACGAAATACGAAATACAAAATACGAAATACAAAATAATACAAAATACACAAAACACAAATACAACGACACACAACGACACACAACGACACACAACGACACACAACGACACACAACGACATACAACGACATACAACGACACACAACGACACACAACACCACAACACCACAACATACAACTTACAAAATACTCTACATTCTACTAAACATTAGAGCATTAGAGCGTATTACAATGTATTTCATTATCAATAAATATTGGATTCGTTTCCACACGACACAAGCATCCAAACTATAAAAATAAAAAAAGTTGATCAGTTTGACAGAATTTATTTTCAAATATTTCCAATATTCTGACTTGTTTACTAGTGCCGGTTCGAACTACATTACATATTTCCTAGTTTTAAATTTTCACTTCTTTCGACAGCGTCCAAGATTGCCTGTATATTTTTTTAAATTTCGACATTTTTTCAAACTTTGACCATTTTCCAACTTTTAGTCTATTTTCAAAATTTCCTCCTTTTTCAAATTCTCGAATTTTTGAAAAATTTCTAGGAAGATTTTTTCAAAAGTTCGACTTTATTTCAACTTTCTTTAACATTTTAACTGTCTGAACATTACGACTTTTTCGAAAATTTTGGCTTGGAACATTTTTTATTTTTTCAGGATTTTCATATTTTTAAAAATTTTGTCCATTTTTCAAAATTTTGTCTTGAAAATTGGGAATTCTTTGAAAATTTTACCTTTTAAATTTTCGGTTTTTTCAAAATTTCAAAATTTTTCAAACTGAATTTTTCTCAAATGTTGGACTTTCGGCCTTTATTTTGAACATTTTTTTTTGAAATTTTCGTCTTTTTCCATATCTTCGGTTTAGGCTGTACGTTCTGGTAGTCAGTGTTTAAGAGTTTTATTAAGTAAATTTCAGTCATTTTCGAAATTTCGGCCAGTTTGAAAAATTCGGTTTTTTTTTTCAGAATTTCAACTTTCTTCTTTTTTCAAAATTTCGACTGAAAATTCCAACCATTTTGAGAATTCGACTTCTTTTTGAAAATCTCGATTTACGTTCAATTTCGACTTTTATTTGTAATGATTTTATTTTGAAAATTTTCGAAATTTTTTAAAACTTCCATTCGAAATTTTGACTTAATTTGAAAATTTAATGTGTTTCCAAATGTTGGTATTTTTTGAGATTCTCGACCTTTCTTTGAAATTGTGATTTTGCTGTAAATTTCAGCTTCCTTTGAAATGTTTCCTTTATTCGTTTGTTTTAACGAGCATCCATTGCTGCTGGTAATCAAGAAGAAAAAGAAATGACCTTTCAAAATTTTCATATTTCGAAAAATTCCACTGTTTTTGAAAATGTTTACTTTTTTTCGAAGTTTTGATTTTTTTTGGGACTTTTCGAAATTTTAACATTTTTAAAAAATATCGACCTATTTTAAATAAAATATTATTGAAAATTGCCCCTTTATTTTGAACTTTCCATCTCTTCAAAGTTTTGACCTTTTAAAAAATTCTATTTTTTTAAATTTCGACTCTTTGAAAATATTAACGTTTTCCGAAGTTTTGACTTTTAAAAATTGCGATTTTACAAATTTTTTATCTTTTTGCAAAAATTTTCGCCTTTTTTTTTAAATTGACAGCTTATTTGAATTGACAACTCTTGACGACTCTTCAAAATTTCGAATTTTCTGGAAATTTTGAGTTTCTTTGAAAGTTCTTTTTTAGAATATTTCGACCGTTTTCAAAGTTTTTATTTTAAACATTTTCCAAACGGGGCCCAGTGAAGCTAAAATGAATTTAGTATAAGTAAGAAAATGTTGTGTACAAAATACTATAATCTGCAATGTTTACTATTTTTTAAAGTCTAATTATGTTTAATTTTAGCAGACTATTAATTTTATGTCGTACAATTTGAGAATGTCATGATGAACGGTATGTATTTGGCATGCCCGTTTGGACAGACATTTTTAAAGTGCATTTTTCCTTTAGGACTAGGCGATTTGATACATCGTTGCCAAGTTGTGATAAAATCCTCAATATTAAATTAAGAAATATTTTGCATTGTCATCTGTTGTATACGTTCAGCAGAAAGGACTCTTTTTGGTGTTTTATTTCGAAATTTGCGTCTGCTCGAAAATTTAATTTTTTTCGAAATTCGTTTTTTCGAAATTCGGACCTATTTTGAGACGTCTAACTGACAGGTACCAGTATGGATTTGCCGAAGCAAATCAGGACACCTGACAATGTCTGCCATCTGACGCTATTAATCCTTCTGTCTTTCCTGTAAAATGCCCAACTACTTTTTCTCCGATTTTGTATGTCTCGTTGAAAAAATGGATTAATTTCAGTGGAAAGTTATAAATGTCGTGGGGAATCTCCCGTTGTTTAAACAGTTCTGGGCCGCGCCTGTAATTGGCGTGTTATCAATGTAAACTAACTAGTGGACAATCTCTCAAGTATCCACTTGAAAATCGTCGTTTCTGACGTCACCGCAGGCAATATTTATTTAATTCCCCCATTTTCGATCGATGTATACAAAAAACTGTGATTGAATTATTATGTATTGTTTTTTCATTCTCGTGGTTATTGCGCTTCTCTAATACGCTTTCGCCTGAATTATTCAAGGTCGCTCGAATTTTTCCGCTTTGTTTTGAACCTACTATATGTGTACATACGCACCGCTGTAATATTTTGTAATTATGTATTTAGTTTTGTAGATGAGGTGACGTTAAAACGTTGCGCACTTTTTTGTTTATTTCATGAATAGGGGTAAAGGGGGTCATAAATAATAATGAAGGTGATTCACTTAATAGAGTATAAGAACGAATTTTTATTTCATAATTTTTTAATCGTATAAGTACCTAGGATTTATTTTTTAACTACGATTTTATTAACTCGCTTTCTTATGTGAACTTGATTTCGTGTCTGTTTGTCGCCAATGACCCTTTAAAACAAAATTGTGTTTATCCCTGAGCTAGAGCCTTCGTTGAATTGGCGTCTTCGCAATCGTGTGTATATTATCTCGGATTAGATGGTTCCAGATTGAATCTGAGTTTACGTTCAATAAATGTTATTTGTTCGTGTTTTTTTTAACGCTGCATATTTGCATTGCAAAACGTTTACATAACTAATCTTGGATGACGGCTATGAATATAACAAACAAGTATAATTAAAATGGAATAATTGCATGACAAATAATTGGGTACGAAATGGATGCATTTAAAATCCACCGACAGGTTGATGATTTCACGAACATGCAACTCTCATCGCTAAAAATGTATTCGTTTTTTCTTTTAAAACTTTGTTCAAACTAACGATTGCAAAATCGTTTTTTAAGGTTATTTGCCCCAGAAAAAAAACTGAAACTCTAAATTATTATTATAATTCACAATTGGAAAAAAAGTGATAAACTCAATAGAATATAATAACAAGCTTTTATATTGACTTTTTTCTCAAAATTCTTCTCTTTTCGCAAAATTTGTCTTTTTATTTTGAAATTTCAAATTTAGTATTAAAAATTGACTTCTTCCTTATCAAAATTCAATCTCCTTAAAATTGCGAAATTTTACTTCAAACATCCTTGGTCTTCTTTTTCTTCAAAATTTCTATTTTTCAAAATCTGATCCTTTTTAAAATTTCCACTTTTTTAAAAATCCGTATTTCTGAAAATTTCGAATTTTTATCAAAATTTGTCTTTTCCGCAAAATTTGATCAATCTTTTGATAAAAAAGTAGAAACTTCGAAGAAATTTTTGTTGGAAATTCTTGAATTTTTCTAAAAAGAATAAAATTCCGGAAATTATTTTTTGGACTTTTCGAAGTTTTAGAGGTTTTTCTAAATCCCATTTTCTAAAAATTCTAACTTGTTTCTGTTAAAGTTGCGAAATTTTGTCTCAAAATTCTTGGTCTTCTTTTCTTCGAAATTTCTATTTTTCAAAATTTGGGCTTTTTTGAAATTTCCACTTTTTGAACAACAAATGAATTTTTAAAAAAATGTCGAAGTTTTTAAGAGACGAAATTTTAAAAAAAAATTAAAATTTTGGAAAGAGACGAAAATCTGGAGAAAGTTTGAAATTTTCGAAAAAAAATTTGTAACTTTTAAGTTTTTAAATGAATGCATAAATTAAAAAAAATCGACCTTTTCAAAAAAAGTAGAAATTTTTGGATTCCAACGAATCTTAAAAAAATGGCGCCAATTTTCAGATTAATTCGAACGTTTTGAGATATTTTCAAAATTTTGAAAAAACGAAGATTTTTAGGACTTGAAATTTACAAAAAAAAAATAAAATTTTGTAGAGGCGTAACATTTGAAAAAAAGTCGAACTTTTAATGTCAAAATTTTCAGATAGTATTTCCGAAAAAAAAATTAAAATTTTCAGAAAAAGTTTAAAAAAAAATTAGGTTTTAAAAAAATTCCAAATTTTAGTAACAATTTTTGAAAAATAGTGGAAAATTTAAAACATTCCAAAAAAGAGTTTAAATTTTGAAGAAAAAGTCGAAATTTAAATAATAACCGAGATTTCAAAAAAATGTTTTGAAATTTTGAAAACATGTCGAGTGTCAAATTTTTGGACGAATTTAAAAAAAATAAAATTTTGGAAAAGAGACAAACTGAGAAAATTGAAGATTTTAAAAAATTTAGCTTTTAATTTAATGAATGATAATTAACAAAACTTTTCAAAAAGTAGAAATTTTGATTCCAAAATTTAGAAAAAGGTCAAATTTTCAGATTAATTCGAACGTTTTGACATATTTCAAAAATTCTGAAAAAACGTCAAGATTTTTAGGACTTGAATTTTACAAAAAAAAAATAAAATTTTGTAGAGGCGAACATTGAAAAAAAGTCGAATTTTAATGGCAAAATTTTCAATAGTATTTCCAAAAAAAAATTAAAATTTTCAGAAAAAATTTAAAAAAAATTAGTTTTAAAAAATTCCAAAATTTTAGTAACAATTTTTGAAAAATAGTGGAAAATTTTAAAACATTCCAAAAGAGTTTAAATTTTGAAGAAAAAGTCGAAATTTAAATAATAACGAGATTTCAAAAAAATGTTTTGAAATTTTGAAAAAATGTCGAGTGTCAAAAAAATTAAAAATGTCAAAAAATTCAAATTTTTGGAAAAAATTAAATTTTGTGAAGTTGAAATTTTCAAAAAATATCGAAATTTTTGGAATCTTACTAAAAAACAAAATTTTGAAAAAGGAGCCAAACTTAAAAAATATGAAGATTTAAGAAATTAGCGCAATTTCAAGATAATTCTAAAATTTTCAAAATTGTCAAAAATTTCCAAATTTTCGAAAAAGTCAAAATTTTCAGATTAATTCGAACGTTTTGACATATTCTCAAAAATTCTGAAAAAACGTCAAGATTTTTAAGTCGACATTTTCAAAAAAAAAAGTTAAAATTTGAAAAAAAAGTCGAAATTTTAGGCAAAATTTTGATTAGTCAGTATTTCCAAAAAAAAATTAAAATTTTCAAACAAAATATTAAAAAAAATTGAAATATGAATAAAATTCGAAATTTTTAGTGACAATTTTTGAAAAAAATTGGAAAACTTCATGACTCCAATAAGTTTCAATTTTGAAGAAAAAAAAAAAAATTAAACAGAAAATCGAGATTTAGTAAAAATGTTTTGAGATTCTGAAAAATTGTCGAATGTATCAAAAAAGTTAAAAATTTAAAAAAAGAATCGATATTTTTGAAAAAACTAAATTTTGGAAAGTTACAATTTTCAAAAATTATCGAAATTTTTGGAATCTCATTAAAAAAAAAGAAATTTTGAAAAAAGAGCCAAACTTTTTAAAAATATGAAGATTTAAGAGATTTTCAAGATAATTCGAAAATTTTCAAAATTGTGAAAAATTTCCAAATTTTCGAAAAAGTCAAAATTTTGAAAAACAAATGAATTTTGAAAAATATTGACTTTTTTCAGAGACGAAATTATAAAAGGAATATTTAAATATTGGAAAGTGGCGAAAATTTGGCAAAAAGTAACGATTTTCAAAATTCGTAATTTGTCAGAAGTAGGTTAAAAAAATTGACATTTTGGAAAGAAAGTCGAGTTTTAAAAAAGTCTAAATTTTCAAAAAATCGAAATTTTGAAAAAATGTTAAAACTTGAAAAATCGAAACTAAAAAAAAAATAGAAATTTCCATAAAATGTCAAAATTATCAAAAAGGTTGAATGTTCAAAAAAGTCGAAGTTTTTGGAGCTTTATTTTCAAAAAATGCCAAATTTTGAAAAAGAAATCAAAATATTCAAAAAATTCAAAATTTAAAAGGGCGGCATAATTTGAAAATAATTCTAAAATTTAAAAAAATTCGAAAATAATTCTAAAATTTTAAAAAATTCGAAAATAATTTGAAGAATTTTAAAATAATTTCAAACTTTTTGAAAGTTAAAATTTTGGAAAGGGGCGAAAATTTGAAAAGTCCAGTTTTTAAAGTCAAATTTCTGAAAAAAGTCGACATTATAATGAAAAATTGAAATTCAAAAAAAAAAAAAAATTTCGAAAAATGAGCCGCATTTTGAGAAAAAAAATCGTTATTTTTGAGAAAGCAAATTTTTTAAAAACGGTCAAAAAAAGCCACATTTTGAAAAAATGTCGAGATTTTAAAAAATTCAAAATTTCAATAAAGTGAAATTTTTTAAGTCGTATTAAATTCATTAAAAAAATAAAAATTTTGGAATGCAAGTGCATAATTTCGAAAAAAAGCAAAAATTTTGAGTCTAACATTTAAACAAATTCGAAATCTAAATATGTAAGCTTAAAAAAATTAATAAAAAAAAATCAGTTTTAAAAAGACTACAATTATTTTAGAAAGTTTAAAATTTCTAAAATGAATGCAAACTTTCGAAAAAATTCATATTTTGAAATTTACATTATCAAGAAATATATGTTTTCAAAAAACATCGAAAGTTTTGGAATCTTATTAAAAAAAAAACGAGATGAAACAGGAGCGAAACTTGAAAAATAGAAGATTTAAGAAATTGGCGTAATTTCAAGATAATGGAAAAATTTTCAAAATTGTCAAAAATTTCCAAAGTTTCGAAGAAGTCAAAATTTTGTAAAACAAATGAATTTTGAAAAAATGTCAAATAATTTAAGAGACGAAATTTAAAAAAAATCAAAATTTTGGAAAGGCGAAAATTTTGAAAAAGTAAACATTTTCAAAAAGTCAAAATTTTGAAAATATTTGTAAAAAGTAGGTTAAAAAAAATAGAAATTTTGAAAAGAAAGTGTAGAAAGTCCAAATTTTCAAAAAAAAATCGAAACTTTGAAAAATGTTAAAACTTAGAAATAAACCCAAATTAAAAAATCGAAATTTTGATAAATGTTAAAACTTAGAAATAAATCCAAATTAAAAAAATAGAAATTTTGAAAAAATGTCAAAATGATCAAAAAAGTATTTATTTCAACAAATTTTGAAAAAGAAATCAAAATATTCAAAAAATCTAAATTTAAAAGAGCGGTACAATTTAAAAATTATTCGAAAATTTTAAAAAAAGTTTAAAATGATTCGAAACTTTTAATAAATTTGAAAATAATACCAAAAATTTTAAAATAATTCGATAAGTCAAAATTTTGGAAAGAGGGGAAAAAATTTGAGAAGTCGAGTTTTTAAAGTCAAAATTTTGACAAAAGTCGATCAATAAATTTGAAAATAATTCCAAAAATTTTAATATAATTCCAAATTTTTTAAGTCAAAATTTTGGAGAGGCGAAAAAAATTTGAGAAGTCGAGTTTTTAAAGTCATAATTTTGAAAAAAGTATATAAAAAAGGTCGAATGTTCAAAAGTGGTTATCAATTAAAAGAAATGTAATTTCGAAAAAATAAAAAAGATTTCAAAGAGACGAAATTTTGAAAGCAATCGATATTTTAAAAAAGTCGAAAACCTCAAAAAGAAAAAAATTCGAGATTTGAAAAATGTGAAAATTTCAAAAAAAACTTGAAGTTTTAAAGTCGTACATATTTTCCAAAAAAAAAAATAAAAAAACAAAATTTTAGGACATACTTCTTCGGGGATTGGACCGTGTCAAAGAACTACCAAAAGTGTTCGACGTATCGTAGAGGGCTTCTTCAGGAATAAAGAAAAGAAACAATAAATAAAAAGAGGAATATGAGGGAATATGCAAAAATGAAAGAATGAAAAGGCCAATTTCAAAACATCAGAGCACGGTAACTCATTATGTCCACCATACCAGGAGGCGAAACTTTTCTGAATTGAAAATTGGTACAAAGGATGAACACTTTTAGTAGTTCTTTGACACGGTTCAATCCCGGAAGAAGTATATCCTGTACTGACTCTGACCGTGGAAGCCTTCATTATCAAAAACAAAATTTTGTTTAAGGTAACCATTTTCAAAAACCGAAAATTTTAAGTGTCAACATTTTTATAAAAAGTTAAAATTCCCAATAAAATCAGTCTTCTTGGGATTTTTTTTCCTAAAATTTCAAATCTTGAAATTTTGAATTATTTTGGAGAAATTTTGATTTACAAGTCGACTTTTGCCTCAAGAAAAATCTTCTATTTTCGAATTTACAATTAACTTGGGTAAGAAGAAAATATTTTTGGAAAAATGACTTTTCAGATATATTTTGGAAACAGATTACTTCTCGACACCATGTTATTGGGTATTTTAAGTCTTTTCCCCTAAAAGGGACATGCAGGGTTATTTAAAAAAAGTAACGCGATACAGGGTTGCTTAAAAAAGTAGGGCTGTATCTCTTCGGGAGATCTCCGTGGTGAGTTGTAATTTCTTTCTGACGAGCTGTTATAATCTGGCGTGGAACAAGACGAATTCCTGTTCAGTTTAAGCATTTTAAAAATAAACCGCGAAATGTCATTGACTTTATTGACTGGCGAAACTGACGGTTTAATTAAAACGCAGGTGAATAATACTTCCTAGTAGGAATCTATTCATAGTGAAAGGGTGACGTGCACGCAATATTACTTGCAAACGATAGAGACAGACAAACGGGCTCCTTTCCTATCTTGAGACCACGGTGGACTTTGAGCCCCAATTAAATACATGCATGTGTAGATATCACAATTCATTATCTCAATAAATAATATGTAATGAAAGGAATTTTATATGTGTATATAGCGATTTTATTGTTTACTTTGCTCACACGACGTCGCACTCGGCGTTTTTTACTGTATATCTATCACCAGATTGATCAATTTGTGGTCACCTTCGTAAAATCTTCCACATTTTTAAAAATTGGACCCAATACGGGAAGAGCATTTCATGTAACGTATCATCAGTTAAGAGGATGGAAGCTAACAAGGAAGCCTTGTCAGTAGAATTGTGCCCTTTTCTCGAATGATGTAGAACGAGGATTTTTTTTCTGAGATGATGCAGCAAGCGGATTTGCGTTTCATTATGTGCTATTTATATTTAAATTTTATTTGTTTTGTATTAAAGCATAATAGCCCACGATTCAATTAATAATTAATTGCGGCTCTGATGTCGTTTTCAACACTGAACTGTCTTAATTTTGACATTTATGTGCCACCACACATGATAAATTTGCACCCAGTGGTCCCACAAATGACCGCAGTGCCAACCGGTGTGTTTTCGCCTCCAGATATGGACTCTGATGTTGCTGTTCAAAACCAGCAACATCGCCCTCCCTCTAGCAACGACAGTATGAAACCGCCAGTGATCGAAAAATTAGAAAGCAACAAGTCCCACCAAAAGAACGGTTCCGCGAATTCTTCGGACGATGACAGTGACATCGAAGCCGATTTGGTTTCCACGATACATTACAACACCCTGAACTCGCTGGCGGCCCTAAAGGACAGCCTTCAGCAGCAGACTAGAGAGGACACCTTCGACAGCGGCGGTTTCATCCAGAGATACTTTCAGAGCCATTCCAATAGTCTGCCATCGAGGATGGCCGTGCCTAGCAGGCGACTGTCCCAGTGTAGGGAAGAGGACGAAGAAGAAGAGAGGAAAGATGATAAAGTGCCTTCGAGCGACATCGCCACCATCATGGGGAGCGATAAAAGTCTCTCCGAATCCTCCACTAGTTCAAAGACATCTGTGATCGACACCGTTACGGGACCAACGCACAAGTTCGTGATAACAAAGACTAAGCCTCTTCCGGCGGAAGAGACGAAAAACGCGGATGAAACTGCGAAGGAAAATAAAACGACGCCGATCGTCGGCGAGAAGAAACAGCCGTCGGAGGCGGCGAAAATTTTTGCCAGTCGGAGGCAATACAGACAGGCGAATACCGTTCATGGGATACCGGACTCGAATAGGCCTTCGGTTTATAATTTGTTTCGGTCGCCGTTGCAAAGTCCACATTACGATAGTAGGTTTTTTGATTCCTCTTTGATTGAAATGAAGAGTCATACGTCGAGTAGTTCCACTATAGATGCCATTGGCAGCAACGAAGATATTTGGGTAAAACGGGAAGTTATTCCCAACAAACGGGTAAGTTTCTCAATTGGTTATGACGAATTTTTCCAAAATTATTTCGTCTATTGGCGGTTTCGCGCAATCAATGTTATACAAATATGAATAAAAACTATTTTTTTGAAGTTGCAGTTACACTACTGCTTTGTTACTATTATTATTAGGTTCCATTTAAAGATGAAGTGTATTTAAACACTTTATTTCTACAGAGAAATAGAACGTAACACAGCAACCAATAACAGTTAATCAATTACTAAACACTGGATGTCGAATACTCTATACTCAATAAATCACAGTGGGGGTGCGCGTATCTTTAGAATCTAACGCCTGCTTCCGGAAAAGTTCTACAATATTTCAGAGTCTAGAGCAGGGATTACCTATCTTTTTTGCCAAGTGCCTCCCCAAATTATGAAGAATGCATTCATGCCCCCCCGACTTCTTTAAATCCTTTTATGCTGCAGTAAAAGAGTGGAAATAAATAAAAATGTCGAAATTTTAAACGAAAATCCAAATTAACATAAAAGCCAAATTTGCGGAAAGTCAAATTTTTAAAAGTCGAAATTTTCAAACAGCGCAAAAATTTAACATTTTGAAAAAGTCGAAATTTTTAAAAAAGTCGTATCAAACTACAGCCGAAATTTTGAAAAATAGTCTGAAACTTTTAAATTGAAAATTGGAAAAAAGGCAACATGTTGAAAAAGTTGGGAAAAAGTTGAAATTTTGAAAAATAGACGAAATTGTAAAAAAGTCGAATTTTGGAAACGATGTCGAACTAAAAAAAAATCGAAATTTTCGTAAAATGTTAGAATTTTTAACTTCTTTAAATCCTTTAATTGCTACAGTAAAAGAGTGGAAATAAAAAAAAATGTCGAAATTTTAAACGAAAGTCCAAATTAAAATAAATACCAAATTTGCGGGAAGTCAAATTTTTAAAAGTCGAAATTTTCAAACAGCGCAAAAATTTAACATTTTGAAAAAGTCGAAATTTTTAAAAAAGTCGTAATCTAACTACAGTCGAAATTTGGAAAAGTACTCTGAAACTTTTAAATTGAAAATTGGAAAATAGGCAACATGTTGAAAAAGTTGCGAAAAAGTTGAAATTTTGAAAAATAGACGAAATTGTAAAAAAGTCGAAATTTGGAAACGATGTCGAACTAAAAAAAATCGAAATTTTCGTAAAATGTTAGAATTTTCAAGTCCCCTTTTTAAAATTTTTTGAAATAATTCGTAATTTTTTAAAAAGTTTGATTATTCAAAAATTGTTATATATTTCAAAAAAGCAAAATTTTGGTAAAAATTCCAAGATTTTAAAAAATCAAAAATTTAAAAAATCTAAATTTTTGGGAGCCAAAATTTCCAAAAAAAAACCAAACATTTAAAAAATAGTGCAAATTTCAAAATAATTTTGAAAAAAACCGAATTTTTCAAAAAATTCCCGATTTTTTTTGGTGGAAATTTTGAAAAATTGATTACTTTTGAAAAAACAGCTACATTTCTAAAAACTAGACATTTTAAAAAATCGAAATATTGAGAAATTTCGAAGTTGGAAAAAGTTGAAAATTAAAAAAAAGATTTTCAAAAGAAGTCTGCTTTGAAAAACTCAAAATTATGATGCAAATTTTAAAGAGGGCAAAATTTTAAAAAAATCGAAATCTGAAAAATCGAACTTTTCAAGAGAAGTCGAAATATTCGAAACGCAGTAGTTTCTAATTTAAAAAAATTGCAATGATTTTCCATACAAACGTGGCAATTTTGAAAAATAGTAGAAAACTTTAAAAAACCTAGAGTTTTAAGGTTGCACTATTTTCAAAAAATGTCGAAATTTTGAGTACGGTCAAATTTTCAAATAAATTCGAATATGTCAAAAATGGCGAAGTTGTCAAAAAATTTCACATTTTCCGAAGATTCTAAATTTTGACAAATTAGAGGACTTGAAAAAATTGGAATTCTTTTTTTGAAAAATGAAAATATTGTCGAAAATTTTGAAAAATAGTAGAAAATATTCAAAAATTCAGAGTTTTAGGGTTGCACTATTTTCCGGACAGTTAAAAATTTGAATAAAAGTTACATTTTAAAAAAAATTTCAATATTTAAAAAACAGCAAAATTTTCAAAAAATTCCGAATAGTGGGAATTTTGACAAATTGAAAAAAAGATTTGAAAACATTCGAAATTTTATAAAAAGTAACAATAAAGTCGATATTTTGAAAAATGTCGAAATTTTTACAAAAAGTAAAAATGTTGTGTTTTTGTAGATATGAGATTTTCACAAAATTTTGACTTCATTTCAAAAGTTCAATTGTTTATCAACATTTAGACTTTTTTAAAATTTTGATTTTCTAAAATGTTTGACTTTCAAATATTTGAATTTCAAATATTTGAATTTTCAGAATTTTGTCTTTCAAAATTTCGACATTTTTCAAAACTTTTACTTTAAAAGAATTTCAGATTTCGTCGAAAATTTAACAATAAAAATGTTTTATAATGTCGACTTTTTTAAAAGATTCAGTTTTTCCAAAATTCCGATTTTATTTAAAAATTTGGACTCTGTTTTGATTTCTTGTCAAAATTGGGCTCTTTAGAAATTTCAAAGTTTTTTCAAAATTTTAACTTTTTCAAAGTTTGTACAGTTTTTAAAAATTCGGTCTTTTTTATACTTCAATTGTTTTCAAAAATGTCCACTCTTTAAAAATTTCAATTTCTCGACTACAATTTTTTTTCGAAAATTTGGCATTTGTTGTTAAGAATATTGAATTTTCTGAGAATTTCCACTTTTTTGCAAAATTTTTACTTCTTAAAAATCCTTACTTTTTTAAAAATGTAGATTTTTAAATCTGGATTTTCTTTATTATTTTCGATTTTTTCAACATTTCACCTTTTTCTCAAAATTCAATTTTTTTTTAAATTATACTTTTTTCTTACAAAATTAAAATTTTGACTACTCTTTTTAACTCCAAAATTTTTAAAACGTCGATTCTATTGATTTTTTTTTCTTTAATTTTTTGCTATACTTTCGTATTTTATTATTTTTTAATATTAACCATTTTTTTATTTTTAATTTTTGAAAATTGCGATTAAAAAAATTAATTATACAAAAAAATATTGCCGAATTTTTTCAACATTTTAATTGTTGAAAATATGCGATTAAAAAAATTAATTATCTAAAACTTAACTTTTCAAAATTTCCCTTTTTTTAAATTTCGATTTTTTTTGATAATTTTGGCTTTTCTAAAACATTTCAATTTCAAAATGTTCTAGATTTATTGAACATTTGACTGAAAATTATTTGGTCTCAATTTTTATTCAAAATGTTGAAATTTTGGAGTTTTTCTAAATTTCGCCCTTTTGAGATTTTAAATTTTCACGAATTTGTTATAAATGTCGATTTTTTCAAAATATTGACATTTTTTTAATTTATTTCTGAAAATCTTGCCTTTTTCTTAACTGTGCATGAAAATTGCGGCAAAATTTTAGCCTTTATCAACATTTTAACCTCTTTTAATATTTTCGTGTTATTTCAAAGCTTGCGACTTTTTAAAACTCCTAATATTTTTAAAAATATCGTTTTGAGAATTTAAAATGTTTGGAAAACTTTGGCGTATTTTTAAATATGATTTTTTTTTGAAAACCCTGCGTTTTTTAAAATTTCAACACTTTTAAAATTTCAACTGTTCGAAGAGTTTTTATATTCCAAAATTTTGACCGTTTTCAATGTCGAATGTTTCAAATTTTCGACTTTTTTTAAGAAAGTTTTGGATTCAAATTATCGATTTTTTTTAATATCGATATTTTTTCGAAAATCGTGACTACTTTTTAAAATATAACGTGTATTTGGAGAAATACCCAAGTACTTATCTTCCTTAGACCAATACCGAGTTATCTAAGAATTGTTGCACTTATGAAGCAAAAAAATTCGACGAGAAACATCGAATTTCGACAACATTACTTCTTTCCCTCACAGATTTTTTTTTAAATTTTGCCCTCATTTGAAACTTCGACTCTTTCAAAAACTTCGACACCTTGAAATCTTTTAAAAATCCTTCAGAATTTTCAAATTACTTTGAGAATTTTTTTACTTAACATATACTTTAAAAAATTTCATTTTTTTTTAAATTGCGCCATGTAATGTATGTTTTTTTTTAATTTTTACTCTTTTTCAAATCTCCGCATTTTTCCTAGACATTTTTGTCTACTTTAGAATATTTCGACTTTTTTTTAAATCACGAATTTCTTCCAAAATTTCGACTTTTTGAAGAATGTAATTTTTTTTGTGAATTTTAACATTTTTATAAGTATATTTTGACATTTTAAAAACATTCGACTTTTAAAAATCGTTACCTTTAACAAAATTTCGATTATTTTTTTTTTTTTGAAAATTTGTACGATTCCTCAAAACTTCGGAATTTTATGAACATTTAATTTTTTTCAAATTTCCAAATTTTTCCTTTACCTACCTTTAACAACACTTTGATTTTTGCAAATTCGTAGGACTCTTCCCAGTTTTTTGAAAATTTCAATCATCTCGAATTTTTTTTCTATTTTGTTCTTTTTTTGAAATTTTCCAATTTTTTTAAAATATTAATTTTTTTTCAAAATTTTGACTTTTCAACATTTTGGCCTTTACAGAATTACATTTTTTAAATTAGCAACTTTTCAAGATTTTCAACTTCTTTGAAAATTACGATTGTATCAAACCTGGATATGTTTTCACAATTTCGTCTTTTTTGAAATGTTTGACTATTTTACAAGTTTTTGACTTTTTTAAAAATGTCGAAATTTTTACCAAAAGTAAAAATGTTCAAAATTTTCAAAATTCAATTTTTCAAAATTTTGAACATTTTTACTTTTTGTAAAAATTTCGACTATAATCGTAATTTTCAAAGATATTTTTAAAAATATTAGGAGTTTTAAAAAGTCGCAAGCTTTGAAATAACACGAAAATATTAAAAGAGGTTAAAATTTTGATAAAGGCTAAAATTTTGCCTCAATTTTCATGCACAGTTAAGAAAAAATCAAGATTTTTAGAAAAAAATTAAAAAAAATCTCAACATTTTGAAAAAAATCGACATTTACAAAATTTCGTGAAAATTTAAAATGTTAAAAAGTCGAAATTTAGAAAAACTCTAAAATTTCAAAAATAGCCAACAGTTCGAGAAAAATTGAGACTAAAAAATTTTTAGTCAAATTTTTAATGTTTGAAATTTGAAATGTTGAAGAAAAGCCAAAATTATCAGAAAAATCGAAATTTAAAAAAAGGGAAGTTTTGAAAAGTTAAGTTTTAGATAATTCATTTTTTTTAATCGCATATTTTCAACAATTAAAATGTTGAAAACATTTGGCAATATTTTTTTTGTATAATTAATTTTTTTAATCGCAATTTTCACAAATTAAAATAAAAAAAAATGGTTGATATTAGAAAATAATAAAATACGAAAATATAGCAAAAAATTAAAGAAAAAAAAATTTGAATAGAATCGGTTTTAAAAAATTTGGAGTTAAAAAAAGTAGTCAAAATTTTGATTTTGTAAGAAAAAAGTATAATTTTCAAAAAAATTTAAATTTTGAGAAAAAGGTGAAATGTTGAAAAAATCTAAAATAATAAAGAAAGTCCAGATTTCAAAATCTACATTTTCAAAAAAGTAAGAATTTTTGAGAAGTAAACATTTTGCAAAAAAAAAGTGGAAATTGTCAGAAAAGTCGATATTCTTAACAAAAAATGCCATATTTTCGAAAAAATTGTAGTCGAAAAATTGAAATTTTTGAAGAGTAGACATTTTTGAAAACAATTGAAGTATAAAAAAGGCCGAATATTTAAAAACTGTACAAAGTTTGAAAAAGTCAAAATTTTGAAAAAACGTTGAAATTTCTAGAGCCCAATTTTGACAAGAAATCAAATTTTTGAACAGAATCCAAATTTTTAAATAAAATCGGAATTTTGGAAAAACTGAATCTTTTAAAAAAGTCGACATTATAAAAAATTTTAATTTTTAAATTTTCGACGAAATCTGAAATTCTTGGAAAGTTAAAGTTTTGAAAAATGTCGAAATTTTGAAAAAGACAAAATTCTGAAAATTCAAATATTTGAAAGTCAAACATTTTAGAAAACCAAAATTTTAAAAAAGTCTAAATTTTGGTAAACAATTGAAATTTTGAAATGAAGTCAAAATTTTGTGAAAATCTCATATCTACAAAAAGCCAAATAAAACCAAAAACTCAACGTTATCAAAAACTGTCAAACTTCGAAAGAAACCTAAAATTCTTGAAAATTAAGTTTTGAAAAATGTGGACAATTTCAAGATGAAATTTTTACAAATCAAATATTTGAAGTCAAACATTAAAAAAAAAACCGACATTTTGAAAAATGCCGACATTTTGAAAAATGTCGAAGTTTTGATAAAAAAAAGTTGAAATTTTGAAATGAGGTCGAAACTTTACGAAAATTCATATCTTCACAAAAAGCAAAAAAGCCAAAAAAATAATCGTTATCAACAATTTGTATTGTCAAGTTTTCAAAGAAATTTGAAATTCTCGAAAAGTATGTTTTGAAATGTGTCGAAATTTTCAAAAAAGCGAAATTTTGAAGAGCTAAAATTTGCCAATTTGCTTTAACAATGTCAAGTTTTTTCACGACACTTTGACAATTTAAAATTCATTTTAATTTGTAGTTTTGACGCATTTTACTATTTCTTTAGAAAATAAGTTAATACGGTATCTTCGAATTTTTACCTCAAATCTCATTTTGTATAAAAATTTTCAGTTTTGTTCAAATATTTCGATTTTTTTAGGAAATTTTGATTTTTTCCGCAGTTTCCATTTTTTCTAAATATTTTATAAGAAGAATTTTTTTCGAAATTTCCATCTTTCCTGAAAGTGTTGTTCTTAAAATTTCTTTTAAAAATTCCAACTTCACCAAATTTTTCTTTATTCTTCATGGTAGACCCTTATTGACCGGAAATATTATGTTTTTTTCAATTTATTTAACATTTCTTCGGCCCAGTTTGAAAATATTTAATTTTTCTGGTTTGTTGACAATTTTCTAAACAGTTTTTGAAATGTGACTAAATTTATTGAAAACGTCACTTCATGACAGTTTAAAAATTAAGAGGTTAGTTTATTTTACATAGAATAGGAATAATGAAAAATAGGAGACCAAAAAATTAGATGTGGAAATAATAAAAATTTTTGTTTTTTTGATAAATTAGGAAAATATAAAAAAATACATAAAAAGGTTGTAGCACTGGACATCGATGTTTCGCTCTCATTTGAGCTCGTCAGCAGTGCATAACATGGAAAAGGAACAATGAGGAAGAAATACTTAAAAATAAAAAAAAAAATTTTAAAATATAAAAAAGAAAAATAAAGAAATTTTAACATGAATAGACGTTTCATCATCAATTTACTGTGTTAAAAATTTAAATATTTGAAGCCCGATCCACAAGAAACAAATATTTGTGAACTGTCATGAAGTGACGTTTTCAATAAATTTAAAAATCACGTAGTCACATTTCAAAAACTGTTTAGAAAATTGTCAACAAACCAGAAAAAATTAAATATTTCCAAACTGGGCGGAAGAAATGTTCAATAAATTGAAAAAAACAAAATTTTTCTTTGTTCCTCTAATTTGCTTTAAAAATGTCAAGTTTTTTTTACGACACTTTGACAATTTAAAGTTCATTTTATTTTGTAGTTTTGACAAAAAACTGTTGGAAAAAACCCTGAAAGCTCTTTAAAAATTTCAACATTTTGGGAAAAACAAAAAATTTCGACCTTTTTATAAAGATATTTCAAATTTTGTTTCAAATTTCGATTTTTTCTCTAAGAAATTTTGGTTTTTTTTCCTATGAAATTTGTTTTTCTCTAAGCACTTTATACAAACATTTTTTTTTTGAAATTTTGATATTTCCTGGAGATTTTGTCTTTAAAATATTTTTTCTTGTAGAAATTTTGATTTTTCTCTAATTTGTTTTGGAAATTTAAAAGTTTTCTAACGAAATTGTAATATTTTAAAGTTCATTTTATTTTGTAATTTTGATAAGAAACTGAAAATTTTTAGGTATAAATTTAGGGAAAATAAACTTCAAATCTTCATAAAAATAAAAAACTTTGGGAAAAATATTGAAATTTGAAGAAAAAATAAACCTGTGAATTTCAACATTTTTTACAATTCGATATTTCTCAAAAAAATTACTACTACTGCAGGACCAAAGGAAATTCTGAATCAGAATTTCAAATTTTTCTAGAAATGTTAAATTTATCCTTGAAATCCTCAAGTTCGAATTTAAAATTCAAATTTCGATAAAAAAAAGATCGAAGCTTAAAAATTAAATTCAAAATTTCAAGCGAAAGCAGATCATATTTTTAGAACAAGTTGAAATTTCTTATTAGTAAAAAACATTTTTCAAAAAAAAATAAAATTTTCGGAATTAAAGAAAAAACATTTTTTTGAAATAAATTAATAGCCAAAAATATTCTCATAATTTCGACCTCTAAAGTGGAAATTGAAATTTTTGAGAAAAAGAGTCAACATTTCTAGAAGAGTCTTAAAATTTCGAAATTAGAATTAATCGAAATGTTAACAAAAATTCATTAACAATTTACTGTTCCGATTTAATTTTTTTTCTAGTAATTTTGAAGTTCCAGAGAAATTTCAAAAATCAAATGTTCTGGTTTGATGCCAATTTTTTGTGATCAATTTTTTTTTGGAAATTGTTTCAGAGCTTTGTTCACTTTTAAAAATAGAAATTTTTGTTGCTACTGCTGTAGGACCAAAGAAAATTCTAAATCTGAATTTCCAATTTTTGTACAAATGTTAAATTTATTATTGAAATTCTCAAGTTCGAATTTAAAATTCAAATTTCGTTAAAAAAAGATCGAAATTTAAAGATTAAACCCAAAATTCCAAGCGAAAGCAGATCATATTTCTAGAAATTTCTTATTAGTAAACAACATTTTTCAAAAAAATTACCATTTTCGGAATTAAAGAAAAATCAATTTTTTGGAAATAAATTGATTGTCAAAAATATTCTTTTAATTTCGACTTTTAAAGTGGGAATTATTATAATTTTTGAGAAAAAAGAGTCAACATTTCTAGAAGAGTCTCAAAGTTTCAAAATTAAAATTAATCAAAATATTGAAAAAAATTCATTAACAATTTACTATTCTAATTTAATTTTTTTCTAGTAATTTTTAAGTTCCAGAGAAATTTCAAAAATCAAATATTCCAGCTTAAAGCAAATTTTTTATGAATAATATTCAATATTTGGCGATTTATTTGTACATAAAATGCAAGTTGTTTTTGGAAATTTGTTTCAAAACATTGCCCAATTTTAAAAATAGAAATTTTTTGTCATTATTTTTTTTTAATTCGAGTGTTATTTCGAAATTTTTCCCAAAAAATGTAAATTTAAAAAGAAAAACATTGCCACTTTTAAAAAATAAAGCTAAAATTATCAGAGAAGTCGAACTTTTTGAAAAAAAAATTCAATTTTTAAAATGGTCGACATTTTAAATAATTTTGGGAATGTGAATAAAAGACGAATTTTTGAAAAAAATATCGACATTTAAAATAAATTACAGTTTTTAATTATATTTTCAAAAAAGCCGAATTTTTTTAGTATGAAATGAAAACTCAAAATCATCGAAAAATTCGTAATTATCAAAAAAGTTGAAATTTTGAAAAAAAAGTCGAAATTTTCAATAGTTCAAGTTTAAAGAGAATCTTTTCTTTTAACTCGAAGATTTAATTGGAAATGTTTAATAAAATGTATAAATAACCTTTTTAAAAAAGTTCAAACTTTTCAAAAAAAAGTCTAGTTTTCAAAAAGGGTCGAAATGTTAAAAAAAAGTCGAAGTTTTGAAATGGAGTCGAATTTTACAAAATATTAGTCGAAAATTTCCATAAAAGGTTTTAAGAAATGTCTGACATAAAAAAACACAATTTTCAAATAAAGGATCGACAGTTTGCAAAAAATGTCAAAATTTTAAAAATAATTGGAATTAAAGAAATAGTAAAAAGGTTTAAGGTTACCAAAAATTTTACATTTTGGAAAAGTAACATTTTGAAAAAAAGTCGAAATTTTCAATAGTTCAAATTTAAAAAGAATCTTTTTTTTTAAGTTAAAGATTTAATAGGAAATGTTTAAAAAAATGTATAAATAAAATTTTTAAAAAGGTTCAAACTTTTCAAAAAACAGTCAAGTTTTCAAAGTCGAAATTTTGAAAAAAAAAGTCGAAGTTTTGAAACGGAGTCGAAATTTTACGAAATATTAGCCGAAAATTTCCATAAAAGGTTTTAAGAAATGTCCGACTTAAAAAAAAATCACAAGTTTCAAATAAAGGATCGAAAGTTTGCAAAAAATGTCAAAATTTTGAAAATAGTTGAAATTAAAAAAAATAGTAAACATTTTTAAGTTTTCCAAAATTCTGAATAGGTAAAATTTTGAAAGAGTCGAAATTCTCAATAGTTTAAGTTTAAAAAGAATCTTCTTTTAAATCGAAGATTTAATTGGAAATGTTTAAAATAATGTATAAATAATTTTTTTAAAAAAGTTCAAACTTTTCAAAAAAAAGTCAAGTTTGCAAACAGAGTCGAAATGTTGAAAAAAAAGTCGAAGTTTTGAAATGGAGTCGAAATTTTACGAAATATTAGTCAAAAATTTCAATAAAAGGTTTTAAGAAATGTCTGACTTCAAAAAAATCACAATTTTGAAATAAAGGATGGACAGTTTGCAAAAAATATCAAAAATTTGAAAATAGTTGAAATTAAAAAAAAATAGTAAACATTTTTAAGTTTTCCAAAAATTTTAAATTTTGGACAATGACCTATATTTTGAAAAATTCGAACATTTGAAAAAGGCCGGAATTTTCCACAAAATGGGAATTAAAATAAAAAGTCGAAAACTTCAAAAAAGGGCAAATTTAAGAAAAGGTTAAAATTTTCAATAAAGAATGTCGAAATTTGTTGACAAGGCAGAAATTTTTAAAATCGTTCAAATTTTCAAAAGAAGTCAAAATTTTGCAAAAGAAGAAATTTTCAAAAAGAAAAGTTAGACATTTTATAGTCGAAAAATATCAAAATTGGGATAAGATTTGAGAATTTTTATCGAATTTATGAAATAATTCGAAATTTTAAAAAAGTTTAAATTTTGAATATCTGGGAAATTTGCGCTCAACTTTTCAATAAAAACCAACATGTCGAAACCGGAATATTGAAAACAAGTGAAAATTATCAGATAGATCGAAGTTTTCAAAAGTCGAAATATTGAGAAGTTAAAATTTTGGAAAAAGTTTAAATTTTTGGTAGTTAAAATTTTGAATCAAAGTGGAACATTTTTTTAAAAATGTTGAAATTTTAGGTCAAAAAATTAAAATTTAAAAAAAATGCCAAACATTCCATAAAATTTCAAAATTTTCAAAAAAAAAAAACGAAATTTTGAAAGAATCTTGAAAACCAAGAAGTAGCGAAATTTTCAACAACAAAAAAAATCAAAAAATAATCGAAACTTTGCAAAAAAGTCGAAATTTTGAAAAATAGTTGACATTTAAATATAAACCAATCGAAATTATTAAGAATCAAAATTTTCAATAAAAAAATTATAATAAAATTAATTAAAATGAAATGTTTTAAAAACGTCAATTCTGGAAAGTCAAAATTTTCAAAAAAGTGTCAATCTTGAAAAAGAGATTACAAAAATGGAAATTTTGGGAAAAGGTTGAAATTTGGAAACATTCTAATTTTTCAAAAAAGACAAAATTTTTAAAAAGATTGAAATTTTGAAGTGAATATTTCAAGAAAGTACAAATTTCTACAAAAGCTGTCATTTCTAAAAAAAATGACATTTCTAAAAATATAGTCAAAATTTTGGGAAAAAGTTCTAAATTGTAGAAAAAACCAAATTTCTAAAAAAGTCGAAATTTTCAACATAATCTTAGAATATAAAACCTCAACATAATAATTAAATATTTAAAAAAGTCATAATTCTAAAAAGAAAAGTCGACATTACGAGAAAAATTTAAAATGTTAAAAAAAGAAAGTTTTGAAAAGTTATTAAGTTGAAATGTCCAAATTGTCAAAAAAGTTCAAATTTTCAATAATAAATCTAAATTTAAAATATCGAATTTTAAAAATAAATTTAAATTTTAAACAAAAGTAAAACTTTTCAAAAAAATTTAAAAATAATGAAGATGGTCGAAATTTAGAGAAAAAATTTGAAATTTTGAGAAAAAAACTGAAATTTTGAGAAAAAGTCCAAATTTCGACAAAAGTCTAATTTTTCGAAAAAAAGCCCACTTTTCAAAAAAGTTGGAAATTTGAAATCAAAATGTTCAAAAAAATTTAAAATTTCAGAAAAAGTTGAATTTTCGAAAAACTTAGACATTTTCAAAAGGCGGTCAAAATGTCACGACAAAAAACTAGATTTTAGAAAAATCAAATTTTTAAAAAAGTCAAAATTTCCAGTAAAAGTCATGGAGAAATTGCCAAAATTTTGAGACAGTCGACATTTTTAAGTCATAATTTAAAAAAAAAAATCGAAATTTTCAATAAAAAGTCGACGTTACCTACAAAGGTACCATGTTAAATGTAAACTATTTTTCAAAATTTCGACTTTTTTGCAAAGTTTCGATTATTTTTTGATTTTTTGTTGTTGAAAATTTCGCTACTTCTTGGTTTTCAAAATTCTTTCAAAATTTCGATTTTTTTGAAAACTTAAAAAATGTCAACTATCCCATAAAATTTTAAAATTTTCAAAAAAATCGAAATTTTGAAATAATTTTGAAAACCAAGAAGTAGCGAAATTTTCAACAAAAAAAATCAAAAAATAATCGA
Source organism: Dastarcus helophoroides (assembly GCA_028583605.1). Lineage (NCBI taxonomy): Eukaryota > Metazoa > Arthropoda > Insecta > Coleoptera > Bothrideridae > Dastarcus > Dastarcus helophoroides. The sequence goes on from CM053336.1 coordinate 21,201,653, forward strand.
AACTTTGCAAAAAAAATCGAAATTTTGAAAAATAGTTAACGTTTAAATAAAAACCAGTTGAAATTATTAAGAATCAAAATTTTCAATAAAAAAATTATAATAAAATTAATTAAAATGAAATTTTTTAAAAACGTCGAAAATTTAAAAAGTCCAAAAGTCCAGTTTTGAAAAAAATTACGGTTTCAGAAAAAGTAAAAATTTTCAAATGGTACAAATTAAAAAATGTAATTAAAAAAAATAACAAAAAAAAACAACACCAAAAAGTCGAAATATTTACGCAAATACGGAAATTTTTGAAAGAGTATTGACAGTTTTTCAGAGAAGTTAATACTTAAAAATAAAATAAGGTTGAGAATTCAAGAAAAAATCTAAAATTTGCAATACAGTCGAAATTTGGAAAAAAATCCAACGTTTCAAAAAATTGCGACATTATCAAAAAATTTGATTGCCAAATTTTCAAAGAATTCTAAAATTTTCGAAAAGTAACGTTTTAAAAATGTCGAAATTTTTAGTTGAAATCTTAAAAAGTTTAAAACGTTAGACATTGCCACAGCACCCCCATTAGTTTTGGCTACGAGCCGCCACTGCTAGAAAGTCGAAATAAAAATCGCAATAAAATATTGGAGACTTTCAAAATATTTCGTAAAGCAGGTTTTCTGGGGTTTAAATTTAACATTTTAAAAAAATGGGATATTTTAAGATGAATTTTGGCGTGTTGGCATGCTGGCAACTTGACATTAGCATGTTGGTGATGCGAAACCATAAGATTACTCAAAATCACTCAGCGAGGTTCACAGCAAAAAAATGAATATTGTATTTTGTTGGGGCTAAAAATAAAGCTTACAAATTTTAAGTTTTCACTAATTTCACTGCGTTTTATTTATTTTTTACGTTTTCGTTTGTACCTAAAAATGACATCGCCAAATGTATGTAAATATTTCTTACATGAGAAATGATATTTAGTTCAAGGTCACTTGAGGGTATCGTTTTACGGAAAGAAGCTCTGGAACGTAATATGGAATATGGAACAGTACAGTTACTATACTTACTCGACCATGAATCTGTTCCATTACCTTTCCGCATGATAAATTCTGCGGTTATTACGAACTGATAATTGCGTTAGCGTAAGCACTCATTACGTACCATTGCATGCCACCGATATACCGATAATGCAGATTTTTCCCACATAATATGCACAGTACATGTGCAATTAGAGGATTTGATCCCTGGATCCTGACTTTCGGGATCCTGGGATCCCGACCGCTTTTCAGTCTCGAAATTGTCGGGATTAAATTTTTCTGATCCAGGGATTTTCGGTCATTTAAAAAAAATGTAAAATAGACTGCACATAGTGAAACGTTCAGAGCATAATGTGAGCATGTAATATTTGGGAAAAATTTCGTTTGGTAACGAATTCCATATCTTGGAAGTTCTGTAGAAAAAAAAAATTTCGTAAACAGAAGTCCTTACTGTGTCAAGCTGGATCGCACAGGAATTTGCTGTCTCCGACTGTCTTGTATACTTTAAAAATATTACCCTTGGAGGGATCAATCCTATTAGTTATCACAAATTACAGTGGTGTAGCTAGGGACCAAATAAATGCAAGGAACTTTTCTTCCTATCAAAAATCGCTCAACACGCCTAAAGAAGTTTGACGTTAAAGTAGCGCTTAACCTAAGAATTTGGAGATTAATATTGTAGCAAAATATAGTTATAAAATTTGTATTAGTGATTGTGTAAGAAATTCTCTAGAAACATTTGATAATGGGAAGCGGCCGCTAGAATGAATCATACGGCAGATAAGCGCTCCAGACGTTTTTGCAAGCGATAATCTTATTTGTACGGAGACCCGTCTAGAAAAACGGAAGGGTATAAATACGCAGTCGTTTTTTTCCCAGGAGTCAGTTGGTCAGTTAGTTAGTCAGATAGTTAAGTGAATTATATTTGTAGTGTTCCGAAATAAGTTTGAAATAAAGCGGTTACAATGCACGAAGTTTTAATTTTCGAACCGATAACAGACAACAATATCTAAATTTTGAAGATACACATTAGTATCGTTTTTGCTATTTCATTTTGAATTTAACCAGTTCTATTTTTAGAATTGGTTGCTAAATTTAATTCGCACCTTTACATTTATTTGTTCGGTTTATATTCAATGTAGCATTGACGTGATACTTTCTTAAAAAATAATTAGTATGTCTCGGGTAATTCACGTTTCTTTTTCAAAAAAACTCCTTTTAATTTTAACCTTGAGAGTTATTACTTCAGTTACCTTTTTCGAAGTTTAATTTCATTAATATGTTTCGAATTCTCCTTTTCAATTTCGACTCTTTTTCTGAAATTTTTTAGTTCACTCGGAAATTATATCTTTCTAAAATTTAAATTTTAAAATCGAAACATTTCGGTTAAAACTCAAATTTGTTTTCTGATTTCTAGTTTGTCTTAAAAATTCCCTTTTTTTTGTTTGTCTTTGGAAAGTTCCACTTTTTTTTCGAAATCTGGTAATATTGACCATTTTTTCTTAAAGTTTCAATGTTCTGATTTTTTTTTTCAAAATCTCCAACCACTCGCTTCTCAGAAGCTTAAAAATTTGACTATTGCGTGCAATTATGACTTTCTTCTCGAACTATTTAAATTTTGAATATATCGATCTTCAAAGCGCGAAATTTTTATCCTTTGTCGAAATTTGTCACGTTGAACTATTTTCGGAATACGCAAATTTGGACTATTTTCTTCTTAAAGGTTCCAAATTCTGGGTTTTTATGTTTTTTTCTCGACTTTCCAAAATCTCGACTTTTTATCGAAATATAACAAACACATTCTCGAAATACAACCTTTTAAAACTTGCCTATTTCTCGCAATTTTCATTTTATTCTCAATTTTTTTTTATTTACTAAAGTTTCGAATTTGCCGTTCTCGAAATTCCACTTTTTTTCAAAATATTGAAATTTTCATTTATTTCTCGAAACTATTATCAAAATTTCTACTTTTATCTTGAAAGTTCGAACTCGTTTCTACAAATCTCGAAATTTTTAGTTTCTTCTCAGAAGCTCAAAATTTTGACATGTTCCGAATATTGAAATCCTCAATACACTCACGATGGTAAGAATATGAAATTTTGGGAAAAGCAGCGAAATAGACGGGGAACTTAAAATTGTAACATAAAATTTCCTGGAAATGGTCGAAATTTTGAGATAACATTAAAAGTTCAGAAAAAACCGACAATTGTATAGCAAACACTTTTATTTCAAATTCCGAAAAAACAAATGCATGGGCATTTTGAGACTGCATTCGGTCAACAAGTCAACAATTCTATTAAAAAAAACAATAATATAATTTTGTGTTCATCTAAATTTTAGGGAAAAATGTAAAATTTGAAATTTTTACTAGAAAAAGACCAAAACGCTGATCGAAAGCTTGAAAGAAAAAATATCCTAATTTCAAAATTCATAAAAGGAATTTTACAAAAAGAATATGTTTGAGTATAAACTTGAAATTATGAGGAAAAGTTTAAAAAAGTCGAAATTTTAAACGATCAAAATTTTAGAATAAAATTTTTGGAAAATCGAAAATGTAAAGAAACAGTAATTTTTTTAAATCCGAGGTTTTTAAAAATCTGTCAATATTTTTAAAAATTTTTGATTTGGATAAATGCCGAGATTTATACAAAAACGAAATTTATAAAAAATCAAAATTTATAAAAAATCGAATTTTTTTTAAAAAAGTGAAAATTTTGAAAAATTGTTGCAATTTAAAAAAAGAGGAAAATTATAAAAAATATTCAAATTTTTTACAAAAAATTTCAATTTTTAGAAAATTTATTTAGAAATTTACTGGCCAAAATTTTCATAACAAGAAAATTTTAAAATTTTAAAAGGGTTGAAATTAGAAAGGAACTGAAACTTCTGAGAAAGGCAAACTTTCCAAAAATATCGAAATTTGGAAAGAAAGTTGAAATTTTGAAAAGAACTTAAAATTTAAAAAATGTGGAAAATTATAGAGAATTCAAAAAAAAATTACACTTTTTATGTTTATATTAAATGTTCGACAATTTTAAGAGGGTGAAATTAAAAAAAAATTAAAATAATGCTAAAAGTCAAACTTTTCATAAATATCGAAATTTAGAACGAAACCAAAATTGGATGAAGGTGAAATTAAATAAAAAAGGTTCAAAAACTAGAAATTTTCAAAAAAGTAGGATTTTTTTAAGAAACTGGAAATTTTGGAAAAAGTCCAAATTATCAAAAATTTAAAATTTTCAAAAAAAATCTAAATTGTTAAAAGTCGAAATTTTTCGAAATTTTTTTAAAGGGCTTTATTTTGAAAAATAGTCGAAAATTTGGATTAAAGACAAATTTCAAAAAAGTTGGAATGTTGAAGTACTAGTAATTTTTAAAAAAATAGACCCTTTTAAAATTTTGTAAGTCAAGGTTTAAAATATCGAAAAGTTGAAGAACGGCAACATTTTAAAAAAAATCCGATTTTTTAAAAATATGGACATTTTGAATGAATGCCGAAAAATCGAAATTTTTTAAAAAAAAGTAGAAATTTCGAAGCAAGTTGAAATTGTGAAAGGTAGTTAAAATTGAAAAAAATGTGGAAAATTAAAAACGATTAAAAAAATACACTTTTTAGAAGATATTTGAAAATTTTAAAAGGGGTAGAAATTAAAAATAATTAAAAGAAAGGAAAAAGTCAAAAATTTCATAAATATCGAAATTTAGAAAGAAACCAAAATTTTGAGGTGAAATAAAAAAAAGCATTCAAAAACTGGAAATTTGAAAAAAGTAGGAATTGTTTTAAGATCTAGAATTTTTGGAAAAAATGTCAAAATTATCAAAAATTCAAAATTTTCAAAAAAATTAAATTGTAAAAAGGCGAAATTTTGACAAAGTTCGAAATTTTTTAAAAAACTTTATTTTAAAAAATATTCGAAAATTTTGAAAGAAGGGAAATTTTAAAAAATGTGATTTTAAAAAATCCAAAATTTTCAAAAAAAAAACTGAGTGTTGAAGCACTACTAATTAAAAAAATAGGCTTTTTCGAAAAAGTTAAAATTTTGTAAAAGTCGAGGTTTAAAAAGTCGAAAATTTGAAGAAGCGGCAATTTTTTTTAAAAAATCCGTTTTTTTTAAATATGGACATTTTGAATAAATGCTGAAAAATCGAAATTTTTTACAAAAAGTAGAAATTTGGATGAAAGTTAAAATTTTGAAAAGTAGTTACAATTGAAAAAAATGTGGAGAATTATAAAGAATTAAACAATTACACTTTTTAGAACCAATTGGAAAATTTTCAAAAAAAACGTCGAAAAGTACTGATAATTTCAAAAAAATCGACTTTTTCGAAAAGATTAAAATTTTGTAAAAGTGAAGGTTTAAAAAATCGAAAATTTGAAGTTACGACAGCATTTAAAAAACTCCGATCTTTTAAAAAATATGGACATTTTGAATAAATGCCTCAAAATCGAAATTTTTTAAAAAAACTAGAAATTTCGAAGGAAGTTGAAATTTTGAAATGTAGTTACAATTGAAAAAAATGTTGAAAAGAATTAAAAAAAACACTCTTTGGAAAATTTTTGAAAACTTTTAAAAGGAATGAAATTAAAAATAATTAAAACAACGGAAAAAGTCAAAAATTTTATAAATATCGAAATTTAGAACGAAACCAGAATTTGGAGGTGAAATAAAAAAAAAAGGTTGAAAAACTGGAAAGTTTCAAACAATTAGGAATTTTTTAAGAAACTGGAAATTTTGGAAAAAATGTCGAAATTGTCAAAAATTCGAAATTCTTAAAAATATCTAAATTGTAAAAATTTAAAAAAAAGTTAGAAATTTTTTAATTTAAAATTTGAAAAATAGTCGAACATTTTTAAAAAAGAGAAATTAAAAAAATTTGATTTTAAAAAGTCCGAAATTTTCAAATACAATTCGGAATATTGAAGTACCCGTAATTTAAAAAAATTGACATTTTCGAAAAAGTTGAAATTTTCTAAAAGTTATTCTCTTTTCTTTCGAAATTATTTTAACAATTTTCTCAAAAATCGAATTTATCTGAAAAATTGAATTTTTTTTAAATCGTCTTATTCTCGAAATTTTAAATTTCTTCTTAAAATTTAAATTTCTCTGGAAAATTTTTTGTCGAAATTTCGAGCTTTTCTTACAATTGTGACTTCTTCCTTGAAATTTGTCCTAAAATTTGACTTTTTTCTTCTTCTCTGAAGAACTTCAACTTTTCTAGAAGTTCGACAATCTTTTTAAAGCTTCCAGTTTATTTTTACAACTTTTCTTTTTGAAATTTTATAGTTTTTCAAAATATTCAAATTTCTCTCAAAATTTCAGGTTTTTAATTTGTTTTGCGTTTCAATCTACTCTCGAAATTCAACGTTTTTTTTTTCTAAAATTTTATCTTTCTTTAAGAACTTTTAATAAATTAATTTTTTCGAAATCTCTTCAATTTCTTGATTTTTTCGAAATCCCCCTTTCTCAACTCTTTCGAAGTCTTTTTCTTTTTCTCAAGTTTTTCGAAATCTCTTCCTTTTTTTCAAAGTTCGGCTTTTTTTGAAAATTTCAGTTTTTATTTCGAGCTTTAAAATTTGCTGGTTCTGCAAATTTAGTTTTTTTCTCACAAAAGTAATTCAATGTTTTTTCAGGAAATGTCAAGGCTATTTATAAATAAAAAAAGTAAAAATCATGAGAAAAATATTTTTTAGAAATTTCGATCCCCAAATTGGTGTTTTTTTAGAAATTTCAAATGTCATGTGTTTTTTTTTAAATGTTAATTTGTATTAACATTTTGAAAAACTTCCAGCTTCCAGTTCATTTTTACAACTTTTATTTTTGAAATTTTACAATTTTTCAAAAAATTTCTCTAAAAATTTCAAGTTTTTAATTTGTTCTGCGTTGCAATCTATTGTCGAAACTCGACGCTTTTTTTTCTAAAATTTTACCTTTTTTTGAGAACTTTTAATAAATTCATGTTTTCGAAATCTCTTCATTTTCTTGATTTTTTCGAAATCCCCTTTTCTCAACTCTTTGAAAGTCTTTTTCTTTTTCTCAAATTTTTCGAAATCTCTTCCTTTTTCTCAAAGTTCGGCTTTTTTTGGAAATTTCAGTTTTTATTTCGAACGTTGATATTTGCTGTTTCTGTAAATTTAAATTTTTTCTCACAAAAGTAATTCAGCGTTTTTTTCAGGAAATGTCATGACTACAAATAAAAAAGTTCAAATCATGAGAAAAATATTTTTTAGAAATTTCGATCCCCAAATTGGTGTTTTTCTAGAAATGTCAAGTTTCATGTGTTTTTTTTTTTCAAAATGCTAAGTTGTTCTTCATGGTGAACTCTTATTGACCGGAAATATTATGTTTATTAATTTTATTTAACCTCTTATTTTGTCAACTGTCATGAGGTGACGTTTTAAATAAATTCAAATATCACGTAGTCATATTTCAAAAACTGTTTAGAATATTGTCAACAAACAATAAAAATTTAAATATTTCCAAACTGGGCCGAAGAAATGTTAAATAAAATTAATAAACAAAATGTTAATTTGTATTAACATTTTGAAAAACTTCGACTTTTGGAAAGTTCGACAATTTTTTTAAGCTTCCAGTTCATTTTTACAACTTTTCTTTTTGAAATTTTACAATTTTTTAAAAAATTTCTCTAAAAATTTAAAGTTTTTAATTTGTTCTGCGTTTCAATCTATTGTCCAAATTCGACGCTTTTTTTTCTAAAATTTTGCCTTTTTTTGAGAACTTGATAAATTCATTTTATCAAAATCTCTTCATTTTCTCGATATTTTCGAAATCCCATTTTCTCAACTCTTTCGAAGTCTTTTTCTTTTTCTCAAGTTTTTGGAAATCTCTTCCTTTTTCTCAAAGTTCGGCTTTTTTTTTTGGAAATTTCAGCTTTTATTTCGAACTTTGTTATTTGCTGTTTCTGAAAATTTAGATTTTTTCCTCACAAAAGTAATTCAACGTTTTTTCACGAAATGTCAATCAAGGATGTAAAAAATTTACAAATAAAAAAGTAAAAATCATGAGAAAAATATTTTTTAGAAATTTCTACTCCCCAAATTGGTATTTTTTTGGAAATTTCAAATTTCATGTGTTTTTTTTCAACATGTTAATACAAATCAATCAAAAATTTCGGAAAAAATCTTGACATAAGTTTTTTGTCAACATTTAAGCAAAATATAAAATTCCTAGAAATTTTGGAGATTTCTACTTCTGTAGGTCACACAGGTTTAATAAGTAATCAGTTTTCTTCAAAATGTTCATATAAATCAGTCAACAATTTTGGAAAAAATACTTCTTGACATCATAACGTTTTTGTCAACATTTAAGCAAAACGTAAAAATTCCTAGAAAAGTATTTTTGGAAATTTCGACCTCTGTAGGTCTCATGTTTAATGAGTACTCATTTTCCGCGTGTCTGCCCTCTTTAACTTTTATATAATTATTTTTTTAGAGAAATTTAAAGGGCCGCAACTGTCTTTTTAAAAGAGCCGCATGCGGCTCGCTAGCTGCGGTTTGCTGACCCCCGGTATAAGAAATTTTAAGTACGGATTATCCGTGGTTTTAAGATCTTAATGTCAACTGTTGTTAGATCACACTTTATCATTGTACGTGTATGTTTGGTTGCCTACAATTGTGATTAGGTTACTGTGTGAATCTTGATACGGATATTTCTCCAAGCGATTCATGCAGGTTAGCTCATTCATTGTTTTACAAGCTTACAGTTTAGTTACGCATTTTGGTTTTGGTTGTGAGTAATAGAAGATTCTATTTTTTACAACTTTATTAATTTTGTAGCACACTGAGCGTAGTAGGGCGAATCTAGTCATTTGTCAATGGATTTTCTAAAAAGAGTAATGGTATCGGATTTTCTCAAGTTTAAAGGATCACTTTGGGGAAACATTTTTTTGGGGGATGAATTTTGCTTACAAAACAACTTGAAATGGGTTTCTTATGACGTTATACATAATACTAGCTGTTCCTGCGACTTGGTCAGTGAAGTTTCAAACAATTTTACATTCAAATGAAATTAGAAATTACTTTTCAATACAAATTCTAAGGTGGAAACGTAATATTACTGAAATCGATAATACAGATGCCTACTTTTATGGGAATTGTTCGAGGACCTAAGAAGAGAGGCCGCTGTTAAAATAAAGATTACAATCTTACCTTTCTCTACGATTGTTTACGTTGTATAAAAATATAAATATGAACGTTATTTAAGCTTTATGGATGCAATACTTGGTATAAAAAAATGGCCTACTAACCACTCAGTTTCGTAAGGAATGTTTACCAATTTTCGTCAAAATCACCCGTGATTCAGCCGTGAAAAAGGGTGACAAACACACTTGTGTTTAAAATGAATCTGGCGTTATTGCTAACTTTCTTATTATTAAAGATACTATTTCGGTTAAATTAATAAAAATGTGTATTTTTAAAAGCAATCTCTGGTAACAAAATTTTCAAAAAATTCGTTGTTTTTGGAACAAAATGAAAGAGTGTTTATCTCTTCGTTCGCAACCTTTTCACGTCTAAATTACTGAAGCGATTTCGATGAAAATTGGTGTAGAGGTTCCTCGGAACCCGGGATAGAAAATGGGATACATTTTATCTCGAATTTTTAATTTAAACCTAAATTGCAATTTTTATGAAATTTCCAAAATCATTAAAAGATCGGTTTGTCACCACGGATAACATTTCAATCGACAACCCTTGTTACAGGAACAACTAGGCTCCCAACCGCTACCGACGATTACCTCCGATGATCTCGACCAGTCGATGCCCAGGCCCCGATCGGGCACATGGGGCTCAAAATCCGACACCAAAAAGAAAGAAAAGGGCACCAAAGACAAGTCGTCCAAAGATGGCAAAGAGGGGAAAAACAAGGACAGAAAAAAGGACAAAGGTAGCAGGAGCGGCTCGGCTTCCAGATCGAATTCCGCCGAGAGGAGAAAGAGCGGCGACGACGTCCAAAGCCCCAAAAAGCCCGGCATGTTGGACGCCTTCAGGGCTAGGAGCAACTCGGACGCTAGCAAAAAGAGAGGGAGCATCTTTATGGCTTCGATGAAGAGCGCCATGTTGGTAAGTGTGTTGTAAATATCAAGTGTGTAGAAAACGTTTTCTAATTTAGTGTGCTGCTGTCATTCTTTAAACATGTTTACCAGTGGCGAGCATGCAATGAAGGCAAAAAGGCATTACCTACCCTAGCAAAATCAGAAAAAAAAATGATTACTCCTAAATAAGATTAACTTTTCTGGGGACACAGTATTTCACTTTATTAATACTATGTTTCCGTTTTCGATCATTAAAAAAGGGTACAAACTTTTAAAATTAATTCAAAGTTGCAAAGTTAACACGAATACAGTAATATTCCAGTGAACAGTCACACTCCATCACAATATTCCCCTGTAGGTGGCCCATAAGCCAAAGGCATAATTTTAATCATTATTTATTAACAAATGATTATCTTTTTTTTTGTTGAAAATTTAACGATTTAATTCAAATACTCGCCAATCACACAAAAATCAATATTTTTAAAATTCCCTACGTATTTCTCTAGCTATAAGCATGTACAATAAGCGTTTTTTTTTCTAAATGCAAATTTGCAGCAGCTACACTGCGTGCCGCAGAGTGCCTCAAATTCTACGTGCCCCGCGAAAATGGCCGGGGTGCTGTCATTTTTGAATATTTTTTTATAATAATTTTCTATTTTGTTACTGTTGGAAATCACGTTCAAAACGTGAGAACAAAAATCTATCGGTACTTATTTTAAAGTAAAATATTAGACACCCTCGAATGCTTTATGGGTTTCGCTGTATCTTTTACGAACTGAAATCTGATACGGGTACTTCAACTTATTTGGAACACTCTTAAGTGGATGATTAGTTCCAAGAACGCTGGTCAGTCCCTTTTCTGAATATAGGTTTTAAGGCATTAGCGTTGACATGTGTATTAGCAGTGTATCATGAAATAAACCAGATGTATTTGAAAGTATTATGAAAAGCTTCTTTTTCGACTAGAAGTTGAGAATATAATTTCGTCGCGACAACACACACCTTCCGAGACCTCTTGAATAAATAAAGTCTCGATAATTAAAGTGTGGTGTTTCATTGAAATAAATCGTTCATACACACCCCATTTCCAATAGTTACTTAAATATACGCTAAATAACTTCCTCCAATATTTAAATTTTATTACCTTTCCTTCCACCCGAAAAAAAATGACAAAAAAACACGTTTTTTTGGGCTGTTACAGTGGTGTTACTCCTTAGCCAAAACTTTCAAAAATTTTGAAATTTTTAGCAAAATTTCCAGAAAAAAATTAAATTGTTGGGTTAAGTTTAATATTTCTAAATTAAGGTACAAAGTCTGAAAACTCTTCTGTTAAATTTTGAACTTCTTTTTTCGAAATTTTGATTATTTCATCAAAATCTTAATTTAAAACTTCAGCTGAACTAGAGGTGGTCTTTTGGTGTTAAGGTTTTTATGAATATTTCAAGTTCAAATTTGAAATTTCTAAACCCGAAATTAATATTTGTTTTTTTTTAAAGTTCAGATTTTTCTTGAAATTTGAGCCCAAATTAAAGTAAAAATTCAAAGTTTCAGCTTGCAATTTTGAAACCTGAAAAATAGAAAATATTTTCCTTGAAATTTAGGCAAGGTCTCAGTAGTTATGTGTTGTAATACGGAGAAAAAAAGAATATAACATTTTCTAAATTATGTTTGAAAATCAATTTTTAATTCGAAAAACTGTTGAGAAATCACAAAATGAGTCACCCGGAACTGAACCAAAAATCGGAAAAAACCGTTATTTTTGTCGGAACGAAAACCGAAACTGAACCGATATAATTTTTTTGCCGGAACAAAAACCGAAAACCGAAACGAAAAAAATAGCAGTTCGAAGCTCTGACAAGAAAAGGTCGCGAAGTGTCCGGCGCCGATTTTGTTAATTTTTGGATATGTTTTAAAGGACCAAAATCTAAGAGACACGTATTTTTTTTTATCGGCTGATAAACGGTTTTAAGGGTAGTTTTACCCCCTCAAAGTTGGGGCAAAAAATGCAGATTTTGCTGTTTCTCACATACCAAAAATGATATTCGAGTCGTTTCTTTTTTCAAAAGTTTTGTTTTGACGAGAAATAAAAGAAAAAAAAATTTCAAAATTTTCCCACCCCCCTCATGGGGGCAAACTACCCCATTTAGAAGTTTTTTAATCATAAAAATGGTAATTACGTCAGCAAAATTTTGAAAAAAATATATGTTATTTTATACACCAAAACTAATTTTACCTGTTTTTGGATTTTGTCGAAAAAAATTTTTTTGGGGGTAAACACCACTTATACGAATACGTATATGATAGGATGTATTTTTATGATTTTTGTTTTATTTTTTTTTCTGAAGCTTGACACAATGAGGACTTCTGTCTACGGAAGCTCTTTTTTCTATAGAATTTCCAAGCTATGGAACTCGTTACCGAACGAAATTTTCCCCAAAAATTACAACCTAGCCTTGTTTATGAAGGCGGTTGATCGGCATCTATCCTTGTTTCCGCATCCTACTCGCGGTGCTTTGCGAGTGGATTGAACATAAAAAAAATAAATGAGGTCCATTCACCATTGATTTTTTAGGCGTTTCGAAAGTAGAATTTAACACTAAAAGATTTTTCCTTAATTGTAAAATCAAATCAATAAAATATTTGTTTAAGGTTATGTTTGTCTGTTTAAAATACAGATCAAGTAAGGAACATACGTTAACATGACGAACAATGGTAGTAGCACACTAGATTAGAGAATTTTTTTGTACACACGGTATCAGGGGCGAGCTCCCCAATGTACTAATGGGTAATTTTTAGCACACAGGTCTGATGCATTCGAAGCCGAAGGCCCCCAGAGATGGTTCAGCTCATCCTGTACGCGACGGCAGCTCGGACACTCAGTATTACCATACAGTTACCGCAGCTTCATCAAGCAGAAGCCCGATGACCAAAGTGATGGACATCTTCAGGAATAGGTCTCATGGTACAGGTTCCTCCAACGACGATCGAAGAAAGGTAAGTTTGCTTTTTTTTGTATTTTTGGTGCCTCTGCTATTTTTTTTTGAATTTTTGTTGTCTCTCAGCGGCAGTTTATGTGTAGCAAGATTTTACAGTAAAGAATTATTATTTTGACGGTTCTTCACGTAAACGATAAATTTTGGAAGTTTTTGGAAATATTCAAGTAATTCAATGATATTATTTAAATATTGTAACTTAGTAGTTCTTGTTGATATATTCCTTTTCATTTTGTTGACATCATTTTCAAAAATAAATATAATGTTGGAATGCGGGATTTCGGACCAGGAGACAATTATGTAATCTTTTTTAGGCTCGGTGAGCGATTTTTAATATGGTTTCACTTCAAAGAGTTTGAACAAAACATCATTTTGGAACCTGCTCGAACTCTTTAAAGTTACCTTTATTCGAACTGATTTTATAAAGGAGAAAGTGTTTTCAATCGACGCTAATTTGCAACAATCTACTATATCTGGTTCTTAATTAAGACTAGTGATGTGCCGGATATCCGTATCCGTATCCGTATCCGCGGATATCCGAGGGAGAAAAAAGATCCGTATCCTTATCCGTATCCGTTAGTTTTTGGCGGATCTTTTACGGATCTTTTCCCTTATTAATTTTTAATTCATAGATTACATTTTATATATAGGTAACAATGAAAAACTGTTAAATTCCATTCAGATTATTTTTTATTTCTTAAAATCGTATTTGGCACCTTTATATTTCAAACATTTATCGCAGTGAGTACCAAACCAATAATACGTAACTCAAAGGTACTAAATCAATTATCTTTATAATGAGATAAATTGAGTTTAAATCTTTGTGTTAAGCTTAATAAAATAATGAAATATTTAAGTATTATAGAAAGTTATAAGATCACTTTTATAACGAGAAAAAAAACAAAACTTAAATCTTCGTAATAATTCAAATTCAAATTAAATGATTATTTTAATTAGGTAAATTAATACTGCGTTACATACAAAGTGTTAACATTAGATTAAAAACACAGTGACAATTAGAGGAATTTAAAAAATTTAAAAGACATAATTAAAATTTAGTAATGGTAAATTGTATTTCAAAAAGAGTAATTTGGCAGCTTTGTCCCCCAAAAGTCTGTTACGATGTGGTTCATAAACAATTCCTGCTGCACTAAAAAATTGCTCACTTGGAACGCTTGCCGCAGGTGATGATAAATATGTGCGAGCAATGTGACTGACAAGGAAAGGTCGCGAAGTGTCCGGCGCCGATTTTGCTAATTTTTGGATATGTTTTAAAGGAGCAAAATCTAAGAGACACGTATTTTTTTTTATCGGCTGATAAACGGTTTTAAGGGTAGTTTTACCCCCTCAAAGTTGAGGCAAAAAATGCAGATTTTGCTGTTTCTCGAATACCACAAATGATATTCGAGTGGTTTTTTTCCAAAAGTTTTGCTTTGACGAGAAATGAAAGAAAAAAAATTTTTCAAAATTTTTCCACCCCCCCTCATGGGGGCAAGCTACCCCATTTAGAAGTTTTTTAATCATAAAAAGGGTAATTACGTCAGCAAAATTTTGAAAAAAATATATGTTATTTTGTACACCAAAACTAATTTTACCTGTTTTTGGATTTTGTCGAAAAATATTTTTTTGGGGGGTAAACACCACTTACACGAATACGTATTGATAGGATGTATTTTTATGATTTTTGTTTTATTTTTTTTCTGAAGCAAAGTATTTCGACGAAAAACTAAAAAAATAATTTTTTAAGATTTTTTCGGTGACCCCTCATCCCCACTCTCCACCCTTCCCTTATAGGAGGGTAAGCTACTTACTTAAAAAACCGGAAAATTCGAGATTATTATGATCGCTTTACTGTCTCTATACACCAAAAGAAAAGTTTACCAAATTTTTTTAACCCTACCCCTCCTAATAGGGGTAAGTTACCCCTTGTGAAATTTTTAATTAACAAGAAAATAGTCATTATAACAGCTAAATTTTGAAAAATAAATGTTATTTTATACATCAAAATTAATTTTACTTTTATTTGGGTTTTGGTGAAGGAAAATATTTTGGGGGTAAACACCCTTTAGGTTAAACACGTGTATAATAGGATGTATTTCAATGTTTTTTAATTCGTTTTTTATCTGAAACAAAGTATTTCAACGAGGAATTAGCAAATTAATTTTTTTGAACTTTTCCAGTCACCTCTCTTCCCCTCTCTCCACCTTTTCTTACCAGAGGGTGAGTCATCTACTTAAAAAATCGGAAAATTCGAGATCATTACGATCTCTTTTTATACACCGAAAAAAATTCTAAACTTTGCACCTTCGCAAGGGGCTAAAGTACCCCTTTCTGAGGTTTTTAAGTATTCAAAAAATTGTCATTATAACAGCAAAATTTTGAAAAAAAACACTATATTTTATATACCAAAACTTATTTTATTGAATTTTTTGGGGGTTTGTCGAAGAAAAATTTTTGGGGGTAAACACCCTTTAGAGCAAATACGTATATAAAATATCTATATATAAACCGCGGTCAGTTGTCTGAACTATATAAAAATTTAGAAGTTTTGTATATTACATATACCTACACGAGTAATGTGGGAATTTACCAAAACATTTAAGTGTATATTATTATGGTGGTAAAGATATTCGTCTCTTTTTTTCCTGGAACGAAATATTTTAACAAGAAACAATAAAAATAATTTTTCCGAATTTTTCCAGCCACACCTCGCGTCCTATTTCTGTCAGAAGGATAAGTCACCTGGGATGGGAAATGCAAAAATTTAAAACCTTTCTAAACTCTGTTTTGTGGTATCTAGAGAGACAGCAATGATCTCGAATTTCCAGTTTTTCAAGTAGATAACTAACTAGCTCACTCTACTGGTATGCCAAGACAAAGGATGGGAACGGTAGAACCAAAATTTAAAAATAATATTTTTCTACCTTCTTTAAAAAACTTCGTTTGAAAAATAACGAACCGAAAATTATACAAATATATCTCCTATATTTGCGTTAAAGGGTGTTCACCCCAAAATATTTTCCTTCACCAAAACCCAAATAAAAGTAAAATTAATTTTGATGTATAAAATAACATTTATTTTTCAAAATTTAGCTGTTATAATGACTATTTTCTTCTTAATTAAAAATTTCACAAGGGGTAATTTACCCCTATCAGAAGGGGTAGGGTTAAAAAAATTTGGTAAACTTTTCTTTTGGTGCATAGAGATAGTAGAGGGTTCATAATAATCTCGAATTTTCCGGTTTTTTAAGTAGGTATCTTACCCTCCTATAAGGGAAGGGTGGAGGGTGGGGATAAGGGGTCACCGACAAAATCTTAAAAAATTATTTTTTTAGTTTCTCGTCGAAATACTTCGCTTCAGAAAAAAAATAAATTAAAAATCATAAAAATACATCCTATCATATACGTATTCGTGTTAAGTGGTGTTTACCCCCCAAAAAAATATTTTTCGACAAAATCCAAAAACAGGTAAAATTAGTTTTGGTGTCTAAAATAACATATATTTTTTTCAAAATTTTGCTGACGTAATTACCATTTTTATGATTAAAAAACTTCTAAATGGGGTAGTTTGCCCCCACGAGGGGGGTGGAAAAATTTTGAATTTTTTTTTCTTTTATTTCTCGTCAAAACAAAACTTTTGGAAAAAGAAACGACTCGAATATCATTTTTGGTATGTGAGAAACAGCAAAATCTGCATTTTTTGCCCCAATTTTAAGGGGGTTAAACTACCCTTAAAACCGTTTATCAGCCGATAAAAAAAAATACGTGTCTCTTAGATTTTGGTCCTCTAAAACATATCCAAAAATTAGCAAAATCGGTGTCGGACACTTCGCGACCTTTCCTTGTGAGACCTCCAAACTTTTTACTGTTAATCTGCCAATACTTTAGCTGATCCCTGATCTCTTGGTAATCTTTTTTCTGACATATATTCTATAAGTAAATTAGCTTTCGTATCTGATATTTGATTTTCAGATTGCTCATGGTCATCATCACTATCTAACATATTAGCAATAGACTCTCCTAGACTCTGGCAATGTTCTTTTCTGACAGTAATTGGTTTGTCTTCAGTACTTATTGTAGTTGCTGTGAGATTTACTCCGGTTTCTAAATCTGTAAGCAATTTCCATTTTATTTCTTTTATGAGAATATCACTGAAGAATTTACCTTTGTACCGTGGGTCTAAAAATGTGGCTACTTGAAACAAAAAATTTTTATCAATTTCAGAAAAACGATAATCTAATTCATTCTTCAAAGCAGACACAAAATCAAGAACGGCGGATACACCGATATTGAGATTTTCTTGAATCTCGTCATAAATTTTATTCAATGCTCGTACTAGAGGAATAACCTCAGATATACATGTGTTTTGTGAGCTCAATTTTTTTGTAATGTCTTCCAGAGGCTTCATCACATTTACTAATTCGTGAATTAAAATCCAGTCATCGGCATCAAATTGTTCTATTTTATTATTAGAAGAATAAAGCGACAACGAATCCTTGATGCATTCAAGTCGTTCCAACATGTAATAGCTGGAATTCCAGCGTGTCGACGAGTCTTGTAAAACTTTTAAAACTTTTTGATTGAGTCGAACTTGTATTTTTTCTAATTCTTGCTTTGCCATTGTGGAATGGTTGAAATGTCCTGCAATTTTCCTACATTTTGTAAGTATCATGGAGATTGTATCAACTTTTTTAATAGCTTCTTTGACCACCAAATGTAACTGATTTGCTGTACAGTCGATATTATGTATTTCAGATAAATAACAGGCGCGCTTCATATTGGATCCCCCATCTCTTACCATGCAGTGCACATTTTGTTTCAGAATTCCCCATTCTTCTAACATATTTTCAAATGTTTGCGAAATATAATCTCCCGTGTGACGTTCTTCAAGGACTTCCGCTTTCAAAACGAAATTTTTTCGTTGAAAATCTTTGGTAATACCATGACATGTTAAAGATAACAATGAAACTCCTGATGAAGATTCTGACCAGATATCTGATGTGAAGGAAACTTTCTCAAAATCTTGTAACATGTTTTTTATTTTTGATGACACTATCGTAAAGCTCGCTGCAAACAAGGTCCGTAAAATATTTTCTCCCTTTTAGAACATAATTTCGAACAATGTGGTCCATCAATCGTCGGAACCCTAATTCTTCTACGTGTTGAAAAGGTAAACCTGATAAAGCTAACATTTCAGCAATCAAATAATCAATTTTTATTGATTTGGGGTTTGTATTATCCCACATTTTAACTTTTTCCATGTATTCTTTGAAAAAGGTTTGTTTAAATTCTCTTTTTACCGTTTGTAAAGACGTTCCCGGGCGTGATATTTCATCGCTAGTCTTCTTAGCGTAGTCTTCTTTACAGAATAAATCATATTCTTGAGGATGTTTTCTCTGTAGATGATTTTTTAAAGAAGTTGTGCCTTTACCCTTACGAGAATACTTTCCGTCACAAATTTTACACTTCGCACATTCATCATCTATAATCACATAATAATTCCAAATTACACTACTAAACTTCTTTGTAGACATTTTTTTTAACTCATGTAACAAAATCAAACACAAACGTTATCTATGCTACCCAGTGTCACACTAAACTAAAAACAAAACAAAAGAAAGACCTGCGCAATGCAAATCAAAACATGTCCTGCCTATCACACAAAACGTCAAATGGCGTCAACTACCGTTTCAAGGTCTCGCGCAGACAATACGAGTACAGTACGCGGCGGTAAATATTGCACATCGATCTTTGGAAAGAGAAGATCCGTATCCGTATCCGTATCCGCGGATCTTGAGACCAAATATCCGTATTCAGATCCGTATCCGCGGATATACATTTTTAACGATCCGGCACATCACTAATTAAGACTTCATACAAATTTAAACAAAACAAACTGATCTGCAATTTAACCAATTTAAAAACTCTTTAATTTTGGATAGCTTTTCCGTGGTCTTGAACGCAATAGTCATTTAAATCCCTAAACGAAGTCGCGGGTAATAGCTGGTAAAAATCGATTTTCTCTCAAAATTTTCACTTTCTTATTTGTAAAATTCGACATTTTCATAGTAAGTCCAAACTATGAAAAAAAGGCGAAATTTGGAACAAGGTGAAAATTCTGAAATATGCTAGAATTTAAGCCTTTAATGTCCAATTGTAGTTATAGGTACCCTCGGTTTTTATTTAATTTCTTCGCATGTATTACTATTCTTTGCCAATTTGACTTGTTGGAACACAGGAGGACCTTATATGTAAGGTATTTCTATCTTCCGATAAGTCAAATTGTCAAAAAAGTAATACATGCACAGAAATTAGATAAAAACTGATAAATACTTATAAGTACCGTCGGGCAATAAAAGGAAATCTTAAAATGTCGAAGAATCGAAATTTTTTAAAAAACTTCAGAAAAAAGTTGAAACTATGTTAAAAAAAAATCAACAGTTCGAGAAAAATTCAAAATGTTTGTAAAAAATTGATTTTTTTCCAAATTTACAACACTCGAATTTTTCAAAAAAGTGAAATTTTATGAGAAAATTGAAGTTTTGATGTCGAAATTTTCAAGAAAATAAAATTTTTCAAAAGAATCGAAATTTAGATACAAAAAGGTTAAAATTTTAAGTCAATTTTAAAAAATTAATTTTCAAAAACAATTTTAAATAAAAATCAATTTTCAAAAACAATTTTAAATAAAAATCAAGCGGTTAAGTCAAAACTTTGAGTTAACGCTTTTAAAAAAGTGGAATGTTAAAAAAAATTGAGTTTAACAAATCAAAATTTCGAGAAAAAATCAAAATTTACCAAAAAAGCCGAAATTTTCAAAAGCAGAATTTTTAATAAAAGCCAAAACATTCAACAGATGTTTTAAAAAAAGTAGAAATTTGCAAAATCTCAAAATTTTGATAAAAGTAGAAGTTCTGATAAAATTGGTGATTTAAAAAAAAAGTCGAAATTTAAAAAAAGCCTAAAATTTTCAAATAATATTAAAAAATCGACATTTTAGAAAAAACAAAATTTTCAGAAAAATTCTGAAAAAAAGTCGAAAATTTTCGTTTTATAGAATTCGTTTAGAATTTAAAAATTCTTAATTTTGAAAATTAGATTCTTTCAAAAATTAAAAAATTTCTGGAACAGGCGAATTTTTCAAAAAGTTCAAAATGGTAAAAATTCGAAATTTCGAGAAACATTTCAATTTTAAAAAAATATCGAAGAAAAATTCTTCAAAAAAGTCGAAAATTTTCGTTTTATAGAATTCTTCAAAATTTAAAAATTCTTAATTTTGAAAATTAGATTCTTTCAAAAATTGAAAAATTTCTGGAACTTTTCAAAAAGTTAAAATTATAAAAATTCGTCTGTTAGCTATCTAAGATATTTAGTGTAAGAAATGGTCAGATCGCCACTTGACCACCGGAAGCATGTGGACTGACCAGCGACCCTATTAGAACAATAGAACACATGTGGGGTAAAACTTGGTGTTTTGAAGTAGTCTGTAGGTTTTGTACAAAAGAATTGCATCCCAGATCTCGGCGATGTCAGTTCACTTAATAAACGTAGTTAAGTTTACATAAAACGCGTTTCATTTATCGGAGCTATCAAGACCTGACAGTGATCCCGAACATCGTCATTTCGAGAAACATTTCAATTTTGGAAAAATATCGAAGTTTTCACAAAAAGTTGAACTTTTGAAAAAAGATGGAAAAAACATCAAATGCTGAAATAAGCCACAAATTGGAAAATTTCAAAAAATCGCAATTTAAAAAAAAAATCAAATTTTCAAAAAAGGTGAAAATTCTCGGAAAATGATCGAATTTCTCCAAATTACTACACAAAAGTCGAAACTCTGAGAAAAAAACAAAATTTTCGAAAAAAACAAACCTTTCGAAAAAAAGCAGAATTAAAAAAAAATGTTAATACTTTGAAAAGTAGTAAAAAGTTTGAACAAAAGTGGACATTTTCGAAAAGGTTTTCAAAAAAGAACCAAAATTTTGAAAAGATCCAAAATTTGAGAAAGAAGCTTTGTGTCAAAATTTTTACATTAGGTTGAAATTTTGAAAAAAAGGGAGAAATTTTCCAGAAAAATCAAATTCTGAAAAAGTTATATAGCTTTTGAGAAAAAGTCAAAATTTTGGCGATAAAAGGCCGTTTTCAAAATAGTTGAAAATTCTGAAAAAGGTTCGAAAATATTTAAGATGTCGAAATTTTGAGAAAAATGCAATATTTTAAAAGAGTGCAAATTAAAAAAAACGAACTTTTTAAATAAAAGCTTAGTTTAATATACAAAAGTTGAGACTTCGAGTAAAAGTCGAGACTTCGAGTAATAGTCCAAACTTTTGAAAAAAAGTTGCAATTTTTAAAAAAGTTGCAATTTTTAAAAAAGTTAACAAAACTTTGAGAAATTGTCAAAAGTTGGATCAAGGTGGAAATTAAAAAAAAAGGGTAAACGTTTTCAAAAGTCAGTTTTTCAACATGATCAACTTTATAGAAATTTTTTTCTATAATTTTTCTCAAAACTTTGAATGAAATCGCAGTTTTGAGAAAAGATTGAAATTTTGTGTAAATATTGTCAAAAAATTCAGAAACTAAATTAAATTCCTAAAGGAAGGCGAAACTGAAAAAGTCTTGCGATTAAAAAAATAAAGTAAATAAACATTTGAAGGAAGTGGAAACTAAAAAAAAAAAAATGAAAACATTTGATATTTGAAGTTTTCAAAATACGAAGATTAAGTGCTTAAAAAAAGTCGAAAAATGTTTAAGAATTTTCAATAAAAATCGATGGCACTTTTCAAAAAAGTCATCATTGTTAATAATTTTTTAGAAAAAGTAAAAATTTTGAAAAAGGACGGATAAAAAAAGCAAACACTCGAGAGAGTCGATATTTGTAAAAGTTGAAACTTACAAAAAATTCAATTATTGACAAAGAATTGAAATGTTTTGAAAAAATCGGATTTAAAAACAGTCAGATTTGCAAAAAATTGAAATTTCGAGCCGAACTTTTGAAAAATAGTCAACATTTTCAAAAATGAGGTCAGACATTCAAAAAAGTTGAAATTTCCGAAAAACTTCAAAACTATGTAATAACTTCGCAATATCTAAAAAAATTTGAAATATTGAAAAGAAAATTTTCAAAAAGATGAAAATTTCAAAAAAGAAAATTTTTAACGATGACAAAATTTATACAAAAGGTAAAAAGTTCAAAAAATCAAAATATATCCAAATAAGGCAGAATTTTGAAGAATTTGGAGAAGTTGAAATTTTAAAAAAGACAAACTTTTGAAAAAATTCGAAATTTTCAAATTTAGTCAAAATTAAAAAAAAAGGAATTTTGGTCGAACGACAAAAGATCGACTTTGTGAAAAAAGTGGGTATTTTAATAAGTCGAGATTTTCGAAATAAATCGAAATGTTTAATAAAAATTGAATTCTTCAAAAAAGTCGGGAATTTCAACAAAGTGACCTAAGAATCCTTTCTCTTTTTTCATGTCAGCGGGTCAGCTAGTTATAATCACAGATAATCAAATTAAAACACAATTTAAACAATGCACTGTATACACATACACGTATTCCACGTAGTCAGTTGTAGGGGTGGGGATATGTAAGTTAAAATTTAAAATTCTCAGCAACGGTATGGCGCAATGATCGCTTCTTGCTTGATAAGTCACGAGTCACGAGTAACGCGGGTTTAAACCCCGCTGTCAAACACTCAGTTTTTTAATTTTATACTCGTATTTTTCGGAGATACTGTTAACATTGAGCATGTAAGCATTACCCTGTTAACATTGAGCATGTTGGTAACGCAAATTAGCATGTTGGTGACGCGAAACTATAAGTTTTCCCGCTATCAAAAATCACTGAGCGCGTCTAAAGACCTCACTTCAATAATAAGCTACGTTGTTTGCGCATCCTTGCACCAACTTTTTTGTTGCAACAAACGAACGGTTGTAATGCAAAAAAAAAGCGACAGAACTTTGTTATTCAAGAGCAAATTACTCGCGTATGACCGATGGTTAATTTAACCGCCTTATTGACTGACACCCACTAAGCGTAAATCGAACATCTTCACGCTTAAATAGTCGTTTCCAATTCGCGAATTGTTGGTCTATAAAGTCGGTCTTTCCGGTCGATCGCTTCGTTCGTCTCGATTTAATAAATTCGCATCCTCTAAACTCTAAACAAACACTCCTATCGTGCTATCTAACTTTGAACGTCTAATGTCAGCTGGTCTAATCTGTGACGTAATTTCAAAAACGGTAGGGAGTTATGGAATTGGATGTTGTATGCTACTGGCTACTGATTTTAGTCTTATCTCGGCACGGAATCGGCCTGATGCCGACGTCCGAACTCTAAACGCCGGTGCCCGGGCCGATTTTTCGAAGGAAAAAGTTCGCTGTGGCGTAGAATTTGTTGTTGTTTTGCCAGTTGGAACCGTTAATAGTGTATTATGCCTGTGATGATTTGTGGTGGAGTTAATTATTTTGTCGCACTGTTTACGGGTTTGTTATTGTTGTTATTTTTATTGCGGAAATGCATTTGGAAGTGCGCTTCCAGCTCCCGGGTTCTTAGTTACTTGTAGATGGTTTAATTTGTTGGTGTCCCTGGAAGTTGCCCTGAAATTGTTGAAGACCAAGATTTTGACTAGGTCAGTGGCGGATTAAATGTTGATAACGCCCCCTAGATAAATTTTGCATGGGCTCATCACTTTAACGACTAAATAAAAATTGATGTGCTCCAAGTTATTTTTGATGACTAAAAAAAGGTTATGCGTTCTCGCGTGCGCCCCCGGGTGGCCTCGTGCCCATAGGCACGTGCCTAGTTTGACCTAATGTATAATCCGCCACTGGACTAGATTGAGAACTAAAATTGTCAATGAAAAAATTTTACGTTTATTAATTTTATTTGAATCTCAAAAAAAATTAACAGTATTCAATTATTAGATAGTATACAGTAGACCGTCCTTTATTTGAACTAATTGGGACCAAAGGTAATCCATTTGTTCGGATAATGTATCTTGCATAAAAAATAGTGGGAATTAAAAAAAGCCCGAAAATTGTAAAAAAAAGGATAGTTAAAAAAGTCCGAATTTCCAAAAGTATATTTTCAAGAAAATTTAAAAGTTAAAGAAAAATCAAAAATGTGAAATCAGTTTTGAAAAATGTTGAAGTCACTGACAGTTAAAATTAGTAAAAAAGTTAAACATTTTTTTAATAAGTCAAAATTTTGATAAAGATGTCAACAACTTAAAGAAATTTTCAAAAAAAAATCGTGACGTAAAAACTGAAATTTGAAAAATAGGCCACCACGATTTCAAAAATAATTAAAATTTTGAAACATCTCGAGATTTAATGAAAATTGAAAAATGTTCCCAAATTTTTAATAAAGTCAAAATTTTGCAAAATGTCGAAATCATCGACAGTTAAAATTTTGAAAAAAAATTGAAATTTTGACCAAAATGTTAAAAACGAATTGACATTTTCAAAAAAACTCGTTATTTAAAAACAAAGTTGAAATTTTGAAAAATAGTACAATATTCCAAAAATAGTTCAAATTTGGAAAACAAGTCGAGACTTAAAAAAAATATATTGCCAGGTTTTTACAAGTCACATTTAAAAAAAATGTAAATATTAAAGAAAAGCCAAAATTACCAGAAAAGTCTCAACCTTTCATAATAGAAAATTTAAAAGTTAAAGAATAATCAAAAATGTGAAGTCAGTTTTGAAAATTGTTGAAGTCACTGACAGTTAAAATTAGTAAAAAAGTTAAACATTTTTTTAATAAGTCAAAATTTTGATAAAGATGTCAACAACTTAAAGAAATTTTCAAAAAAAAATCGTGATTTAAAAACTGAAATTTGAAAAATAGGCCACGACGATTTCAAAAATAATTAAAATTTTGAAACATCTCGAGATTTAATGAAAATTGAAAAATGTTCCCAAATTTTTAATAAAGTCAAAATTTTGCAAAATGTCGAAATCATCGACAGTTAAAATTTTGAAAAAAAATTGAAATTTTGACCAGGATGTTAAAAACGAATTGACATTTTCAAAAAAACTCCTTATTTAAAAACAAAGTTGAAATTTTGAAAAATAGTACAATATTCCAAAAATAGTTCAAATTTGGAAAACAAGTCGAGACTTAAAAAAAATATTTTGCCAAGTTTTTACAAGTCACATTTAAAAAAAAATGTAAATATTATCAGAAAAATCTCGAACTTTTCATGAAGTTGAATTTTTTAAAAATTTTAATTGCCGAAAAAATGAGAATTTTTTTATTGTTTGTTACAAATAAAAAAAATCACGATATTCATTTCTTTTACAAACATAACCGCCTAAATTAAAACTTTGATGTTAACTCCCTAAAAGTATTTAAGTATGAATAATTAACAAAATTTTCAACAAAAATTCTGAAATTCGAAAAAGATGAAGCTTTAAAAAATGTCGATATTATAAAAAAAATATATATTTAAAAAAAAGTCGAAATTTTTGGTGTTTAACTAATTTTTAAAAAAAGTTGAAATTTAAGATGACATAGTTTTTAAAAGAATTCAAAATTTGTTCAAAAACGAAATTTAAGAAAAAGTCAAATTTTCGTAAAAGTCGAAATAGGTCTAAAATTTGAAAAGCAGACAAATATTTTTAAAAAAATAACGAAATATTTAATAAAGTCCAAATTTTTGAAAATTCTTCGAAATTTTGAAAATTTTCATAATAAGTTAAAATTTTTAATAAGTTTTGAAAAAAGTGGAGATTTTCGACGATTCTAAATTTAAAAAGATTTCAGATTTTGAAAAACAATTAAAAATCTCCAAATTTTGAAAAGTATCGATCGAAATTTTCAAAAAAATCGTAATTTTTGAAACGTCGTGTAGTAATTTAATTAAAAGATAAATTGTAATTTATAAAGTAAACATTTTCAAAACAGATCGAAATTTTGAAGTTTAGAAAATTTTTAAAAAAAGTCAAAATATTGAAAAAAGAATAAATTTTCGAAAGTCGAAATTTTGAAAAAATGAGTATTTTGGGAAAAACAATAATTTTTGATGGGTGGTTTAAATTTTGAGAAAAAAAGTTGAACATAATTTTAATAGTCCAACTTTTTCGTTGGAAATTATCAAAAAACAATTAAAATTTCGTAAAAATGTCGAAATTTTTGAAAAATATTGAATTTCAAAAGAAGTCTAATTTTTGGAAAAAAGGCTGAATTGTGGATACTAGTAGAGAATTTAAAAAACAAAATTTTAATGAATGTCCAACTTGCAAAAAACTCGATATTAAAAAAAAAATAAGAACTTTCGAAGAGCGGACGTTTTGAAAAAAATGTCAACATTTACAAAAAAGCCAAGATTTTCAACAAAAACCTAAATTTAGAAGACATAACTAAAAGTCTAAAATTTCAAAAAAAGTAATTTTGAAAAATGTCTAAATCATTACAGTTAAAATTTTAAAAATTGAAATACAGTCAAAACCGGATATAACATCGTTTACAACGACGCATCGGTTATTACGACTAAATGTCAAGGTCCCCGCCGATTATTTTAAAAGCTAACTGTACTGCTGTTATATTGCTTATAACAACTACCGGTTACAGCGTCCGTAATTTATGGTCCCTTCAATGTCGTTATATCCGGTTTCAACTGTACATATCTTGTCCCCTGAAACCAAGGAGTATTTCTCTGA
The DNA here is from genome assembly GCA_028583605.1 of Dastarcus helophoroides. Lineage (NCBI taxonomy): Eukaryota > Metazoa > Arthropoda > Insecta > Coleoptera > Bothrideridae > Dastarcus > Dastarcus helophoroides. The sequence goes on from CM053336.1 coordinate 21,228,382, forward strand.
AGATGATAAAAAATTTTAATGTCGAAGTATTAAAAAAATCGAAATTTCCAAAAAAGTGAAATTTTCAAAAATGTGAAATTTTCAGAAAAGTCGAAATTTCCAAAAAAGTCGAATTCTTCAGAAAAAAATCGAATTTTTCAGAAGGAGGTACAAACAATTTCAAAAACAGTCAACATTTCCAGGAAAAATCGAAATTTTCATAAAAAAAATCTAGAGCATCTCTCTGAAGATGATAGTTCGGCTATCGAAACGGGTTAGAGCAACCTCTGTTGTGTTTTTTCATCTTTCTTGGTTTTAGGGGACAAGATTTGTATTTCAAGTTTTGAAGATAAGCAAGGACCAGTCCGTTCCATCAAAGTTAAAATTTTCAAAAAAAGTTGAAGTTTTGACAAAGATGTCAATTACTTGAAGGAATCGACATTTTCAAAAAAACTCGTCGCTTAAAAAAAGCTGATATTTTCAAAAAGAAGTCGACGTTTTGACTAATATGTCATAAACTTTTAAAAAAATCGAGATTTTCAAAAAGAATCGCGACTAAAAAAAATTGAATTTTGAAAAATGAGTTAAATTATTAAAAATGATTAAAATTTTAAAAATATGTCGAGATTTAAAAAAAAGAATGTTCCTGAAATTTTAAAAAAGCCGAAATTTTGAAAAATATCGAAATCATTGACAGTCAAAAATTTTCAAAAAAAAATGACTAAAATGTCAACAACTTCAAGGAATCGACATTTACAAAAAATCGTTTAAAAAAAAATAAATTTTCAAAAATGGGGCAAGTTTTAAAAAAATAGTTAAAATTTGAAATCGAGACCTAAAGAAATGATTGAAGAATGTTCCCGAATTTTTAAAAATGCCAAAATTTCGAAAAATGTCAAAATCATTCACAGTTGAAATTTCCAAAAAAGTTAAAGTTTTGACCAAAATGTCAAAAACTTGAAGAAATCAACATTAAAAAAACTCGTCGTTTTAGAAAAATTTAAATTTTCAAAAAAAGTCGAAATTTTGACAAAAAAGTTTTTGACAAAGATGTCAAAAACTTTAAAAAATCCAGATTTAAAAAAATCGTGATAAAAAAATTGAAACTTTGAAAAGTGGGCCAATTTTAAAAAATACTTAAGGGCCTGAAAACATGTCGAGGCTTAAAAAAAATTGAAAAATGTTCCCAAATTTTTAAAAAAGTCAAAATTTTGAAAATTGTCGAAATCATTGACAGTCAAAATTTTTTCAAAAATTGAAATTTTGACAAAAAAGTTTTTGACAAAGATGTCTAAAACTTTAAAAAATTCGAGATTTAAAAAGAAATCGTGATTAAAAAATTGAAATTTTGAAAAATGAGTTATGGTTTCAGAAATAGTTAAAATTTTGAGATCATGTCGAGATTCAAAAAAAAGAGAAATGTTCCCAAATTTTTAAAAAAGGCGTAATTTTGAAAATTGTCTAAATCATTGACAGTTGAAAATTTCTAAAAAAGTTGAAATTTTGACCAAAATGTCGAAAACTTATAGGAATCGACATTTTCAAAAAAACTCGCTATTGTAAAAAAAAGTCGAAATTTTGAAAAATAGTACAAGATTCCAAAAATAGTTAAAATTTGGAAAAAAATTTCGAGATTAAAAAAAATATGTTGCCAAGTTTTAAAAAAAGTCGAATTTTTAGAAAATGTAAATATTGAAGAAAAACTAAAATAATCAGAAAAATCTATCTTACCAAAAATTTTTAAAAAATAAAAATTTCTTAGAAAAAATAAAAATTTTTCATAGATGAAATTTTCAGGAAGAAGTAGAACATTTTTTTTAAAAGTTTGACTTTTTAATCGGAAACTATCAAAAACAATTAATAAGAAAGAATGTCGAAATTTTCAAAAAAATTAGAATTTGGAAGCAGTCGAATTTTCGGAAAAACGGTTAAATTGTGGAAACTAGTAAAGAATTTAAAAAAATCGATATTTTAAAGTAAATCCACCTTGCAAAAAACTTTACATTTTCAAAAAAAGTATGAACTTTCAATGAGCGTAACTGTGATAATAAAATTCGAAATTTTAGAGTTTAATTTTTAAGAGCGTCGACATTTTCAACAGTGAAGTCGGAAGTTTGACAATATTTTGTAATTTTTAAAAAGTCGAAAATTAAAAAAAAGTAGTCTAAATTCAAAAAGGAATACATCTTGGAAAATATCGAAAATGTTGTCCAAGTAACTTAAAATAAATTGAAATTTTGAACATCGGGTTTCAAAAAAGTGCGAAATTTTAAAAAATGTCGAAGTAAAAAATTTGACATTTTAAGATGAAACTTTTCGAAAATAAGGCAAAATCAAAGGTCATTTAAAAAAGAATTTTGAAAAATGTCGATATTATCAAAGAAGAAATAAATAAAGCTTTAAATAAATTCTAAAATTTTGAATAGAGTCGATACTTTCGAAGTCAGAATTTTCAAAATTTTGTTTTTTAAGATATTTGGAATTTTTTGAAAAATGCGCCTTTTTAGGTTTTTCAATTTTTTTGTAAAATGTTGGTTCTTGTTTCAAACTTTGGAATTTTCGAGTCAGAATTTTCAAAAAATTAAATTTGCAAAAAATGTAAACTTTGGAAATCAGAAATTTTCAAAAACAAAATGGAAATATTCAAAAAACTGGAAATGGTTAGAAAAATTGGAAATTTAAGAAATAAAACAAAATTTCAAAAAATCAAATACTGAAAAATAGTCAAAAACTGTAAAAATTGTGAAATTTTGAAAAAAGTAAAAATTTCCAAAACAAGTTAAAAACGGTAAAAGGCACAGGTTTTAGAAAATTCTTTTGCCAACTTAATGGCGTTTTCAACAACGAAAAATGTGCATATTTAATTTCTAAAAAGTCAAAAACTGCAAAAATTGTGAAAGTTTGAAACAAAAACCAACATTTTTCAAAAAAATTGAAAACCTAAAAAGGCGCAATTTTCAAAAAATTCCAAATATTTTAAAATACAAAATGTTGAAAATGTAGTGACGCCCATTTATAACGAATCTCAAAAGACCAAATAAATCTTTTTTTGAGCTAAGTTCTATATTTTTTGGTACAAAATTTTCAAAAATTAAAAAAAAATCGAATTTTTTGATAAAGTTCAACTTTGCCAGTAGATGAATTTTGGAAAAATACGACATTTCTAAAAGCCGCAGTTTTTAAAACTAGTTGACATTTTGAAGAAAATGGTGAAACTTTTAATGAAAAAATCGAAATTTTAGAACTGAAATTTTTAAAAAGGTCCACATTTTCAACAGAAGTAAATGTTTTCGGAAAAGGTCGGAACTTGAAAATATTTCGTAATTTTTAAAAGTCGAAATTTTAAAAAATAGTCGTAAATTCCGAAAAATTTCGTAATTTTTAAAAGAGGCCCCACATTTTGGAAAAATATCGAAAATTCTATCTCAAATAATTTAAAATTAAAATTTTGAAAGTCAGATTTTTAATAAAAATCGAAATTTAGAAAAAAATTCGAAACTTACAAAAGTCGAATTTTTAAGAGTCAAAACTTTCAAACGGAGTTAAAATTGTGAAGCAATTCGAAAATTGAAAGAAGAATCGAACTTTTGAAGAAATGCGGAATTTTTTGGAACGTTCGAAGTTTTCGAAAAAGTCGAATCTTCAAAGTGAAATTCAGAATTTTTAAAATTTTAAAAAGTTCCAATTTTGAAGGTAAGCTTTTTTTAAATCGAAATTAAAAAAAAAATGTCGAGACTTACAAAAGTCGAATTTTTAGAGTCATAATTTTCAAAAGGAGTTAAAATTGTGAAGCAGTTCGAAAATTGAAAGAAGAAATGTGGACATTTTTGGAACGTTCAAAGTTTTCGAAAAAGTCGAATCTTCAAAGTGAAATTTAGAATTTTTAAAATTTTGAAAAGTTCAAATTAAAAAAAAACTTTGAAAAGAAATCAGTTTTGAAATAATTTTAAATTTTCAAAAAATTCGAAATTTGCAAAAAATAAACTGAAAACTTAAAAACAGTTTTTCTAAAAAGTCAAAATCTCCAAAAAAAAATCTAAATTTACGTAAAAATGTCAACTTTGGAAATTAGAAAATTTCAAAAACAAAATGGATAATTTAAAAAAATAGAAATGTTAGGAAAAATCGAAACTTAAAGAAATCCAAAAAATTTCAAAAAATTAAATTCTGAAAAATAGTCATAATCTCTAAAAGTCGTGAAGTTTTGAAAAAAAAATCAAAATTTTCCAAAAAAAATTCATAAACTTAGAGGCGCAATTTTCTGACTTAAAGACGTTCCTAAAAAAATGTACATATTTAATCTTTAAAAAGTCAAAAAGCTGGAAAATACCTAAAAACTTCGAAAATGGTGAATTTTTTAACAAAAGTCAACATTTCCCAAAAAATTCAAAAATTAAATCAGGCGAAAATTAAAAAATTTCTAAATATTTTAAAAAACAAAATTTTGAAAATGTGCTGACGTCCATTGATAACGAATCTTAAGGGGCCGAATAAATCGGTTTTATAAGCGAAGTGCTATATTTTTTAAAACAAAATTGTCAAAATATTTCGAAAATTTTGAAAAAAATTAAAATCTTTGAAAAGAATCAAATTTCGTAGTAGATAAATTTTGAAGAAATATTGAAATTTTTAGCAGTCCAAAATTTCAAAAAAGTTAAATTTTGGAGAAAATGGCGAGACTGGTAACAAAAGTCGAAAGTTTTTACAAACGTCAACATTTTCAACAGAAGTGAAGTTGGAAGTTTGAAAAATTTCGCAATTTTTAAACAAGCCCAAATTTAAAAAAATACTCCAAAATTTCAAAAAAGGTTTACATTTTGGAAAAATATCGAAACATTTTTTCAAGTAATTTAAATTAAATTGACATTTTGGAAGTCAGTGTTTCAAACAACGTAGTTTAAAAAAAATGCAGAAACCCAATTCGAAATCTTAATGTCAACACTTAAAAAAAGTTAAAATTTTGAAGACACTGGAAAATTGAAAAAAGAATTGATCTGTTGAAAATGTGTCGACATTTTTGGAATGATCGAATTTTTTGAAAAGGTCGAATCTTCAAACACATTGAAAATTTAGAATTTTTGAAATTTTAAAAAAGTTTAAATTTTAAAAAGTTCAAATTAAAAATAAAAACTTTGAAATGAAATCAAAGGTTTGAAAGAATCTAAACCTTTCAAAAAATTCGACATTTTCAAAACAACTGAAAGCTTAAGAAAACCAATTTTTCTGGAAAGTTACAATTATTGTCGAGGTCGATTAAATAAAAAAAAAACAAAATTTTGGACAGAAGTAGAATTTCTTAACAATATCATAAAATTTTGAAAACAGTCGAAAATTTTGACAAAAGCTAAATTTTGACAAAAGCTAAATTTTGACAAAAGCTAAATTTTGAAAGAAGCTAAATTTTGAAAGAAGCCGAATTTTGCAAACTCTTAGAAACAACATTTTCAAAATAAAGTCAAAATGAATTCGAATACATCCTAGCCCCCCGTGATCTATTTAAGCCCCTCTAGAGAAACGCGCCCCACTGATTGGGAGGCCCCAGACTAAGGCTTGAAGAGCAAAAACAGACATTTTCGAGACAAGTGGAAATTTTCAAAATAAGCGCGATATTAAGTAAAGTGACGAAATTTTGAAACAAGGTCGACAAAAAACGAAATTTTGGAATAATTTTAAAAAATCGATTCAATTAACCGACACGTTAAAAAAAAAGCGTTGACCGTGAAAGTAGTGCGTGCTTGGATAGCTAGTATATTTAAACAAATTACATCTTTTGCAATAGATATTATTTCCTCGTTTTTTCACAGGTCAAAAGCGGATAAGACGTAGCGTGCCCCGAAAATATTGTTTATTCGCCCCTGTGGCGGTATTCGGATAAACGACGGTTAATCAACGTTGGATAATGCGCGCCTTACTGTAACTTTAAATTGTAATTCGCAACTTTCAAAATAAAAAGACGAAAGACACGAAAGAAACGTCAAAATGAATGCCCACGCCAGATTTATTGGATTACTATACAGGGGCGGATTTAAGGGTGTGCAACATGTGCTATAGCAGAGAGGCCCCCGCCAAAAAGGATGGTTTTCCATTTTTAGTTGTAAAAATATTTTAGGCGGGACAAGTCACATTTTTGCGGTGTAAAAGGGCCCCCACCAGTGAGTTACACAGGCCCCGAGCAAGCTAAATCCGCCCCTGACTACGTGACATTTTATTGAAGATTTTCTATTTGAAAATCACACAGGCTTATTAATAAGGTGGTGTTAGATTTTATTCCAAACATTAGCAGAAGGTTAGTTTGCTTTTCATTTATTTACCGAAGGTATCAGGCGAAATCTATTAACAGCGCGTGCCAGTCATAAAATTGTTTTTGCGTATTTTTCAAACTTCACGCCATCCTTATTAAAATATTGACTTTACGTTCTATTTGACCTAAAGTTTGCAAAAAAAAATGAGGTAATGGTTTTCGTAATCCACAAGGATAATGTATATACAACCAAAAAACCAATAAGGAACCGCGAAATTTATAAACTCTTCTCGGAATTTAAACTTTCACAATTTTAGTTTTTTTCCTCTAATTTTAAATCGAAATTTTGAGGAAACCCAACATCTCTAGATCACAAAAAGCCGATATTTCGATAAAAAACAAATAATTTCAAAATTTTGAGTCACAATTTGAGAAAAACTGAAAAGTTTCAGTTTTTATCTTTAATTTCGTGATTTGCCAAAATTTGGTAATTAGTCAAAATTTCATTTAAGTTTGACATTTCGAACGATCTTGAACAATGACGTGAATATCGAAATTTATAAAATATCGATTGAATTGATTTTATAAATAAAAAAATTCAAAAATTGATAGAAATTCTTTTTGGCATTTCGAATTTTAAAATCTTAATTTCAACATGTGCCCCGGAAATTTAAACTTATTTTTATAAATGTCGAAAAATAATTGTATTTTTCAAAAAGAAAAATGTAGCAAAATTTGTGAAAATTATAAACTGATTTAAAATGTGTTTGAAAAAAACACTGGAAAGTTTAAAATATTTTGGTTTTGGGGACCTTCCTTTTGTTCTACTTTCTACTTTTTTGGAAAATTTAACATTCTTAATTTGTTTCAAAGTCGAACTTTTGACCTTAAAATCAATCGATTATGTTGCTCTGGACATTTTGAGTTTAAAAAAGTGTTAGGTTAGAGTGAATGTGTCGCGGAAAAAAAACCAAGACGTTAAAACTTTGAAACTTGATTAAAATAAAAAATTTCCAAAAAGAGTTTTCGAAAAAATTTTAATTTTTGGAAAGAGCTTTAGGAAAGAGGTCAGTATTAAGTTTAAATTTGAAATTTCGATTAAAAAAATCGAAATTTTGGGGTCAGTATTGAAATTTTGAGAAAGAAGGCTAATTTGAATTTAAACCCAAACTTTTTAAAACAAAGTCGATAAACTGTTAAGTTCATAATAGAAATTTTAAATATACCCGGTTAATTCTCAAATTTTCGGCTCAAATCTCGAAATTTCGCCTTTAGACACAAATACATTTTCGAATTTTTTTCGAAGCTTATATTTTGAAATCCAAAACCTGAAACTTAAAAGTTATAGAAAAAGTAAAAATTTTGAGTACAAAGTAAAAAATTGCAGAACAAAGTCACGACTCAATTTTAAGTATTTTGAGATTTATTGATTTTTTTCAAAATTTTGACTTGTCTGCTTAAAATTTCGAATTTGATTCTAACATTGTTCTTCAGTTTAAAAATGGTAAGTCTATACACCGGATTTCGAGAAAAAAGCTCAAATTTCAACAGAAACTAAAAATTTATAAAATTCGATTTCCAAAAATAAATGGAGCAGTTTACAGAAAAACAATTCTTCATATCTTCCACTCCAAAGATGTCAAGCTTAAACTAAAAATTTTCATAAAAAGTTCAAAGGCTTAGTTTGTTGCTTAGAAATTTAAAACTAATTCAAGCATCGAAATTTCGGACTTAAAAATGAAATAATGAGATTTTTTTTTTTGATAAATTTAATGTTTCTTACAGATAAATGTGTCGATGAAATTTCAAGGCTTCGTAACTTTTAAACGAATTGATCGAATTTTAAAAACATCGCCAGTGTACAGAGAATCAAAAACATTTTTCAATGACCTATCACTTGACCCCCATTCATTTGAAAAATTTTGGTAGATGACCAACGTTGGGCTATGATTTTTGCCTCAAAAGTTGTTCCCTTCGGAAAAAAAATCGATGTGGTTCATCATTTTTTCGACAAGATCTTTTTGTGGCAGCTTTATCGATGGGCTACATTGTGGGGGTGAACTAGATCAAGGGTTCTCACCTTTTTTTTACGTTGAGCCTCCCCGGGAATATATTTATGCTCACCATTAAATTTTTTTCATTGTTACAAATCAAAAAAATCTCGATATTCATTTCTCAGTTACAAACATAATCGTATAAATTAAAACTTTAATGATAACTCCTAAAAGTAATTAAGTATAAATAATTTACAAAATTTTCAAAAAAAATTGTGAAATTATGGAAAAATTGTAATCTTGAAAAAGTCAAAATATTGAAAAATGGTCAAACATTTCGAAAAAGGTAAAGCTTTAAAAAATGTCGATATTACATCAAAAAAATATTTAAAAAAAGCTGAAATTTTTGTTGTTTAACTAATTTTTTTTAAATTTGAAATTTAAGATAAGACATAGTTGTCAAAAGAATTCAAAATTTTTTCAAAAACGAAATTTAACAAAAAGTCAAATTTTGGAAAAAGTCGAAGTAGGTCTAAAATTTAAAAAGCAGACAAATATTTTTTAAAAAATTACGAAATGTTTAATAAAGTCCAAATTTTTGAAAATTCTTCGAAATTTTGGAAATCTTCATAATAAATTAAAATTTTCAATAAACATTTAAAGTTTTGGAAAAAGTGGAGATTTTGGACGATTCTAAATTTAAAAAGATTTCAAATTTTGAAAAACAATTAAACATTTCCAATATCGATCGAAATTTTCAAAAAAAGTCGAAATTTTTGAAACGTCTTGTAGTAATTTAATTAAAAAATAAATTGTAATTTATAAAGTAAACGTTTTTAAACCAGATCGAAATTTTGAAGTTTTGAAAATTTTCAAAAAAAGTCAAAATAGTGAAAAAAGAATAAATTTTCGAAAGTCGAAATATTGAAAACGGAAATTTCGAAAAAGGTGAAGCTTTAAAAAATGTCGATATTCCAAAAAAAAATATATGTATATTCAAAATAAGTCGACATTTTTGGTGTTAAACTAATTTAAAAAAAAACTGAAATTGAAAAAACTCAGTTTTCAAAAAAATTCGAAATTTTTTCAAAAACAAAATTTTAAAAAAAATCCTGATTTTCGAAAAAGCCGAAGTAAGTCTAAAGTTTGAAAAGCAGACAAATATTTTTAAACAATAACGAAATTTTTAATAATATTGAAATTTTGTAAATTCCTCGACATTTTGAAAATTTTGATAAGTTAAAATTTTCAATAAAAAATTTAGGTTTTGAAAAAGGTGTAGATTTTGTACGATTCGAAATTTAAAAGGATTTCAGATTTTGAAAAATAATTAACAATTTCCAAATTTTGAAAAGGATCGTAATTTGAAAAAAAAATGGAAGTTCGCAAAGAGGGCGAAAGTTTAAAAAATGTGGAGATTAAAAAAAATCGAAATTTTCTAAACGAATCGGAATTTTGAAGAGTCGATTTAAAAAAAAATGGAAGTTTGCAAAAAAAGGCTCAAATTTCAAAATATATGAAATTAAGAAGTATTCGAAATTTCCAGCTAAGCAAAGATTTTTTTTTTTCAATAAATCTTGGTGCAAATTTTCAAAAAAGTCGAATTTAAAAAAACTTTACCAAGTTTTCAACAAAAAAAAACGAAAACTTGAAAAAAGATCAGAATTAAGAGTTGTTACATTAAAAAATGCTGAAAAACACAAAATTTAACAAAACATAGATTTTTTGAAATGGGATGCTAATTTAAGAAAATGTAATTTTGAAAATAGTCAAGATTTTAGAAAAAAAGTCGAACTTTTGGAAAAAAAATTAAATTGTGAAAATATGTGAATATTTCAGAAAAGAAAAAATTTCGATATTTCAAAAATGAAAATTTTCAGATAACAGTCGTATTAATTGAAAAAAAAAACGCATTTTTGAAAAAGTGTAAAGTTTTCGGAAAATCAAATTTTGCAAAAAGCCAAAATTTTGAAAATTATTTGATATTTTCAAAAAACCAAAGGATTGATGAAATGGCGAAATTCACAAAAAATCCAAGTTTCAAAATGTTGACTTCTTGAAAGAATGTTGAGATTAAAGTTAAATTTTCTAAATGAATCGAAATTTTGAAGTCGATAATTAAAAAAAAATGGAAGCTTGCAAAAAGACGAAATTTCGAAAAATAAAAGAGTGAAGATTTTTTTCTCGAAAATTTTGGTGTTAATTTTCAAAAAAATCGAATTTTAAAAAACTGGAATAAAGTTTTGTAAAAAAAAATCAAAAACTTGAAAAAAGGTTCAAACGTCAAAAATGTCGAAAATCACAGAATTTTTAAAAAGTCGGATTTTTTAAAAAGTTGTGGTAATTCAATAAATAAAATTGTAATTTTAAAAAAATTCAAGATTTACAAAAAAAGTCGAAATTTTGGAAAACATTAAAATGTTAAAAATTTGCGAAAATTTCAAAAAAGGAGAATAACAAACGTAGTAATTGAAAAAAAATGCAAATCTAAAAAAATGTTATTGATTTTGATAAGGTGGAAATTTCCAAAAAGTCAAAGTTTTGAAAAAACATGAGATTTTCAAAAAATCAAAGATTTATTGAAATGGCGACAACTGTAAACAAATTCCAAGTTTTAAAATGTTGACTTTTGGAAAAAATGTCTAGATTAGAAAAAATCGGAATTTTCTAAATGAATCAAAATCTTGAAGAGTTGAAATCAATAAGAGTTAAAATTTTGAAAAAAGCTTAAGGATTTAAAGAACTCGAAAGATTTGATGAAAAGACGAAATCTGCAAACAAATTCCAAGTTTTAAAATGTCGGCTTTTTAAAAAAATATCGAGATTAGAAAAAAATCAAAATTTTGAAGAGTCTAAGTTAAAAAAAAGAAAGTTTGCAAGAAAATGCGAAATTTTGAAAAATATAAGAAATTAAAAAGTATTTAAAATTTCCAAAAACTAAGAATTTTGATTTTCAAATCCCGGTATTAATTTTCAAAAAAGGCGAAACGAAGTTTTCAAAGTAATAATAATAATAAAACAACAGCTTGAAAAAAGGTTCAAATTTAAAAGGGTTGATACGACAGAAAATGCCGAAAATTGGAGGAAAAGGTGAAAAAGTAAGCTTTTAAAAAACTCGAAATTTTCAAAAAGAGTAGGAATTTTCAAAACCTGGAAATTTTAAAAGAGTCGAAATTTTCAAAATAGTTGGAAATTTTGGCCAAATGCCGAAACGTTAAAAAAAAAGTCGAAATTTAGTCGAAATTGTCAAAAACTGTAAAACATGTGAATGCAGTCGAAAAATTTAATAGAAATCGAAATTTTTAACAAATGTCCAAGTTACTAAAGAAGTCGAGATTTTCGATAGAAAATCAAAATTCTCGAAAAAAAACCCAATTTTGAATATTCCAAATTTTCAAACAAAAATTAGCTTTCTAACGGTTGTGACAACAGTTATGAAAATGTCAAAAAACATGAAATTTTCAAGACTCGAATTTTCAAAGAAAGTCGAAATCAGGGCTTCGAACCGTTATTCATTTTGTTCCGGTTTTCGGTTTTCGTTCCGGAAAAAAAATTTATAGGTTCAGTTCCGGTTTTCGTTCCGACAAAAATAACGGTTTTTTTCCGGTTTTCGGTTCAGCTCCGAGTGACTCATTTTTAATTTTTCGGGTAATCTCGAAATTTCAAAAACGGACCTGAAATTTAGGAAAAAAATTTAAATTAAAATTTAGAATTTCGATTTAGGTTGAATTTTCGAGTGCAAAGTATTTTTTTTTACAAAATGTAGAAATTGTAAGCTTGAACTCTAACTTTTAGAATAAATAGAATGAAATTTCAGATTTCAAAATTTTGAGTTTAAACTAATTATAAATAATGTTTAAACTTTTTAAGTTGAAACAAGACAAAAAATGTTTAGAAAAGTAATATATACAGCGGAGTTATTATTTAAAAAAAAAGTGTAGATTTGAATTTGAAGTAAAATTTTCAGAAAAAAATAATTTTAAAATTTTAAGTTGCAAAATTTCGACTTATACTAGAGATTTTAATTTTTTAGAACAATCGAGTTCAAAGCGAAATTCTTATGATTATAATGAAACCTTTAGAATTATTTTATACATAAATTTAAAGTTTTTTTAAATTTTGACTACCTTTTTAAAAGTGTGAGTTAAAACTTGATATTTTTTTTAATGTCGTGTTTTAATTCAATACTTTCAGGAAAACAATCAAATTTAGGGGGAACAATTGCACCGTTCTAGGAACAAATCTAAATTTTGATTCAATGAATTATCAGAGTTTGAAAAAACAATTCTTTCATAAATAAAACTTTCTCAAGATTTCAACTATTTCTAGTAATTATGAGTAAAAGGTCTTTTAAACATTCTAATTTAGAAATTAAGACGTAAATATCAAAAAAAGTCATGGTTTTTGGAAATAGGTTACAATTGATATTTAAGTCGAAATTTTAGGAAAAAAAAAAACCCTAAAATTGCAACTTAACCCTAGAGTGGGCGCGCCATACTTTGTAACACGAAGGGGCGCGCGCGGTCTCAGAGACCGCATCTATAAATAATGTTATTTATTAACTTTTTTTGGTTCTATGATGAAATATGGTATCTTGGTATATTTGTAAATAAAATTAAATTACAAATCATGCATTGCTTTAACCTATAAACAAAAAATTTAGCCAAATACAAAGGCCAGATTATTATACGAATTACGGAACTAAATTTCCGATAATATTATATTTAAGGGTTTGGGCCCAAAAATAGGTTTCATTTGGACCATACTAGTTTGGAATTATCCCCTACAGCCTTATTTCCTAGCAAAACTCAATTTATATCTGGAACTATAAAGACAAAACAATTTAACATGCGTGGGCGCGCGCGGTTTCACATAATGCAAATAGCTATAACTTACAAAAATGGAGATATAATTAATCACTTGATCAACTATTACATTCGTGATGTTATAAAACTCAGCTAAACCAAAAATGAGCATTATTGGCAAACTAATTATTGAAATATAAAATAATAAATATAAGTGCGGTCTGAGAGACCGCGCGCGCCCATCGGCGGGTTAAATATGACATTTTAAGACAAATGTGAAATTTTCAAAAAAAAAGTTAAATCTTTTTACTATCTTTTATCAAAATTTTGAATTCTTTTTGGACATTTTTAGGTTTTCGGGAAAGTTGGAGAAGACATTTCGAAGTTATTTTTGAAATTTTATTATGTTCTGAAGAATCCAAGTTCAAATTTAAAATTTTAATTTTTTAAGACAAAAATAGCTAAATTTGGAAGGAAAATTATCAACATTTTTTGAAATGGTCAAATTTTAATTGAAAGTGAAAAAAAAATTGTTAAAGATAAATTTTAATAGCTAATAAGATGCCCATTTTTCTAGAAACTTTGATTTTTTAAGCAAAAATTTTGACGATTCCAAATTTTATCAAAATTTGGTGTCAGCATTTTTAAATTCACAAGTTGATAAAAATGTTTCATAAACTTTCAAGTATTTTTGCAAAAAGTTTTTTCTCGAAATTTGGCAATCAAAGTAAAAAACTTGATTTGCCGAAATTTTGTGATTAGAGACAAATCTCGTAAAAATAAAATTTTCTGATTGAGATAAAATTTGGTTTTCGTGTTTTTTTTTGAAGTTTGGACTTTAGAACTGAAAACTTCGAGAAAACTCGACAGCCTGAGTAAAATTCCAATATATAAAAAAAAATCAGTTTAAACCGAAAACCTTGAAATAATTCAGGTTTCTTAGAAAATTTTTATTAAAATGAAAACATTATTTATTTTAAAAAATTATCGAAATTTCATGTTTCAACTCGACATTTACAAACTTTCGTTATAGTAAAACAAAATTATAAATTTTTAGTTTTTCTTAAAATGTTCGAATTTTTCTCCTAATCTCTTATTTATTTTTATCAATTTTAAGCTTCTCTGGAGATTTAAACTTTTTTCTTATAATGTTGTGATTAGGTTTGAAATTTTAATATTAAAGTCGAAATTTCGAGGAAAATAGTCAAAATTTTCAAAAAAGTGCGATTTATTAAAGAAAAACATTTCACAAAAAATTTAATTTGACATTTTAACCATTTTATCGATTTTTGTACTTTAATCTCAAAATTCGTGAAAAAGGCCGAAATTCTAAGATTTTTTCAGGAGAGTTTCTTCTGCAAATTCTAAACTCAAACTTGAACCTTAATATTTTTCCCCAAAAATTTCGATGCCAAACTCAAAACTTTGTTAGAGATTTAACTTTTGATCTCAAAATTTTGACCTCCATCTCAAGCTATAAACTTTTTCTCGAAATTTCGAATTTAAACTTAAAATTTGGACTCCTTTCTCGAAATTTTGTGTTAGAACCGAATTCTTGTGATTGACTTAGTTTTTGTTCAAAATTTAGATTTTTTCTCAAAATTTTGTGTTCAAAATTTAGATTTTTTCTCAAAATTTTGTGTTCAAATTTTAGAATTGAAAATTCGTTTTGTATCTTTTCAAAGTTTTGCATTAAATTTTTTATCTGAAGTTGAAAGTTATACTTTTTAAAATTCCAGTTTTTCTATTTGAATTTTTTTTCAAATTTTCGTGATTAAACTTAAAAGCTGAAAATTGGATTCTTCCAAATAAATTTATTTTGAATAATTTTTAAAACTTTTATCCTTTGCCTCAGATTTTTCACGTTAAGGTTGCTTTTTTTTATTTTTTTCTGATTTCAAAACTGAAATTTTGACTTTTTTTTAGAAATTTTGATTTTAGTCTCAAAACATGAATTTGCTAAATGAAATGGGATACCTTTTCTTTAATTAAAGTCACCGCAGGTTACATCAAAAGTTACTGCAAGCCATATGTGGCTCGCGAGCTACGGATCAAGCTTCAATTGTTTAAAACAATTGAAATAATGGAAAAAAATTGTGTAAAAAAAAAGGTGAAATCGGGGAAAATAAAAAAAAAATTCTACATAATTTTGATTCAAACGCTAGTGATATGTGTCGAAAAATTTAAAAATAAGTCATTATTTCTAGAAAAATTCAACATTTTAAATTTAAAATTGACATTTATGGGACACAATAAAAATAAGTTTAAATTCAAAATTTTAATTAAAAAAACCAAAGTTTCAAAGAAACAAGTGAACTAAACAATAATAATAATAATCGAGCGAAAATATTGGGTTGAAATTCGAGACTTTAAAAGTAAAATTGAAATTGAAGTGGGGAGATTTTGGCAACTCTGGACTTTGGAATCTGCATTGAACCAAAATAAACGGATATTTTCTTTTAGGTTTAGTTCCGGTTTTCGTTCCGACAGAAATAACGGTTTTTGTCGGTTTCTGGTAGTTCCGGTTCGAAGCCCTGGTTGAAATTTTCAAAGAAAGTCGAAATTTTCAAAAAATTCGAAATTTTCTAAAATGTCGAAGTTTTCAAAATGTGAGGCTTTTACAAAAGACGATATTTTGTATTTTTATTGCGTCGTATAACTGAGAAAAATATAATACATTTTTAGTGGGGCCCCCTAAAGTGTATTTTATTTTAGGGGGGAGTGAAAATTGGGTTAGTTAAAACTTAAACGAAAGAATAAATTAATCTGTGCATTTGGGATTTCAAAGGAATTTTTTTGTAAGATGTTCCAAGTTATTGGACCGCTCTAACGAGGCGCGTACTCTTTGGGCAGCCCTGGACTAAATTGTTGTATTTCAAAAAAATCAACATTTGACCTAGAATCGTGCAACAATACTTTTAAGTATGCAATTATAACTTTAAAATTACAACTTGCTAATTATTTATTATACATTCACGAAAAAAGATCAAGGTTGAAGGAATTTTAAAATGTACACAAAGTATTGGGACGCCCGACAGTCGAGAGTTGTTTTCGTTTTATTCGCGGTGCACGAGTGGCTCGTTTTTGTTATAACGCCAAGCAGCAATCGACCAAAAAAAAAGATGCACTCCATGCACGTTAACTTATTATTCTATATTTAAAAATGCGATAAACGCTTTGATAACTGGAGTAGATACGAAAAAATAACGAAAAAAAAGCAACAATATGTACATACATAAACACTTTAATTATTCTTAACGAGTAATAATGATTTTTAGCGGTTCGTTGTGCATTACATAACGACGGTAATATTAACTTTTGTTTACATATCGCTCTGTGTTCACTGGCAGATAAATCTCGACGTTACCATTGTTTTAATGATTTATGTATGCCTCTTAAATTCGGTATGGCCCAAATGGAAACAATGCAAATAAAATAAAACAAAAACATCACGTATGGAAATGCATTGCCCCACTTTCGATGCTTTCACATAAATCCCGCTTGATAAAAATATTGTCAATAAATCTTCCTAATGGTGGAAGTTTTTTCTTCTCTATTAGCGTTGCCAGGTGTCCCGATTTGCACGGGATACATATTCCATTATATTTCCTCATTGAAAACTAAATTTCAGTTGATGTCCACTAATTGAATAGGATTTATGTAGCACATGTGAAAAATGCATGTGGTAACAAGTGGCGTGTTGTGTCTTTTATAAAAGAGGAATTTGATCGGTAAAAAAGAACCAGCAAATATGATTTTTTCCCGATTTCAAATTCAACTGGTTTTTACTGAATAATTTTATTTCGCTTTCGGCTGTAATAAATTAAAAGAATATTATTTATTTTTTTGATAACATTAAACTGCCTACCTTACTTTAGTTTTCACATTTATTAGTCTATTATACATAATATAAAACACAAATACTCATTCACACTCACTCACTCACTCACTCACTCAAAATTAAAAAAATTCAAAAAATTAACAACTTTCAAAAAAGTCAAAATTCTTTTTTTCAACTTTTCAAGTAAAATATTAAAATTCACTTTACTAGTCAGGTTTTTCAAAAAAGTCGAAATTTTGAAAAACTTAAAGATTTTAAAAAGGTCGTTTTCAAAAATTTTGGTAGTTGTACTAATTTTGCAACAGAGGTTAAAAATTTGAAAAAAAAGACAAACATTTTAAAAGAACCGAAAATTAAAATAATTACGAAATTTTCAAAACATTTCAAACTTTGTCAATAAGACCAATTTTTAAAAAATGTCGAAATATTTTTAAAGAAATCAAAATTTTGAACTATTCGAAAATGAAATGAAAACAGTTGAAATTTTGGAAAATGTTGAAGTCTTGGTGAACAGTTACAACTTTCAAAAAAAAAACACAAGATGTTCGAAAAAAGTGGAAATTTTCAAAATATTCGTTATTTCTAAATAAAACTGAAATTTCGTAGTGAAAAATTTCAAAAAAGTTGAAATTTTCAAATAAAAGTCGAAATTTGGGCAGTTGTACTAATTTTGTAAGAGGCACAAAATTTGAAAAAAACAAAATAAAAGCTTTTTATAAAAGAACGAAAATTTAAAATAAATGCCACATTTTTATAAAAAATAAATAAAAAAAATTTAAATCTCGATAAACATTTGCAATTTTTAAAAACAGTCAAGATTTTCAAAAAAAGTGAAAAATTTCAAAATATTTGTTATTTTTAAAAAAGCCTAGGTTTTGAAGTCGAAATTTTCAAAGAAATATCTAGGTTTTTGGAGTAGTAGTAATTTTGTAAATTTAAGATTTTCATAAGAACCGAAAACGTAAAATATTTGCGACATTTTCAAAAAAAAAGAAAAAATAAATAAAATAAAAAAAATTCAGATTCCAAATTTTTGAAACAATATACATTTTGACAAAAAGAGCAATTTTTAAAGAATGTCCAAATTTTTATAAAGATATAACTTTAGTTTTGTAATAAAAAAGTTAAAATTTTAAAAAAGTCGAAAATTAAAAAAGTTGAAATTTTGAAAAATTTTGAAATCCTGATAAACAATAAATTTTTAAAACAGAAATAAATTAAAAAAAAACGAAATCTTCAAAAGATTTCAAATTTTCGAAGTAATCTACATTTTGAAAAAATTCGAAAATTAAAAAAGTTGAAAATTTGGAAAATGTTGAAATCTTGTTAAACAGTTACAACTTTCAAAAAAAACTTAAGATGTTCGAAAAAAGTGGAAATTTTCAAAATTTTCGTTATTTCTAAACAAAGTTAAAATTTTGTAGTGAAAAATTTCAAAAAAGTTGAAGTTTTCAAATAAATGGCGAAATTAATGGCCTCTTTTGCAAATGACGCCGAAAATTTGAAAATAAACTAAAAACTTTTTAAAAAGAACGAACATTTAAAATAAATGTAACATTTTCATAAAAGTAAATAAAAAAAAACGAAGTTTCTCAATTAAAAAAAAAAAATAAAATTTTGAAAGTCAAAAATTAAAATAAAACTTTAAATTTTGGAAAATGTTTAAATCTTGATAAACAGTTGCAATTTTTAAAAACAGTCAAGATTTTCGAAAAAAGTTGAAAATTCAAAATATTTGTTATTTTTAAAAAAGCCGAAGTTTTAAAGTCGAAATTTTCAAGAAATGTCAAGGTTTTTGGAGTCGTACTAATTTTGTAAACTGAAGATTTTCAAAAGAACCGAAAATGTAAAACATTTGCGACATTTTCAAAAAAAAGAAAAAAGAAATAAAATTAAAAAAAATCAGATTTCAAATTTTCGAAACAATACACATTTTGAAAAAAAAAGAGCAATTTTTAAAAAATGTCGAAATTTTTATAAAGAAATAACTTTTGTTTTGCAATAAAAAAAGTTAAAATTTTGAAAAAGTCGAAAATTAAAAAAGTCGAAATTTTGAAATCTTGATAAACGATAAATTTTTAAAAGAGAAATAAATTAAAAAAAAAAACGAAATCTTCAAAAGATTTCAAATTTTCGAAGTAATCTACATTTTCAAAAAATTCGAAAATTAAAAAAGTTAAAATTTTGGAAAATGTTGAAGTCCTGGTAAACAATTACAGTTACAACTTTCAAAAAAAACTGAAGATGTTCTAAAAAAGTGGAAATTTTCAAAATATTCGTTATTTCTAAACAAACCTGAAATTTTGCAGTGAAAAATTTCAAAACAGTTGACATTTTCAAATAAATGTCGAAATTTGTGGAAAAATTTGTAATTTTGCAAAAGAGGCCGAAAATTTTGAAAAAAACTAAAAACTTTTTAAAAAAGAACGAAAATTTAAAACGAATGCAACATTTTCATACAAATAAATAAAAAAAAACGAAGTTTTATAAAGAAATCAAAATTTTAGTTTCTCAATTAAAAAGAAAATAAAATTTCGAGAGTCAAAAATTAAAGAAAAACTTTAAATTTTGGTAAATGTTGAAATCTCGATAAACAGTTGCAATTTTTAAAAACAGTCAAGATTTTCGAAAAAAGTGAAAAATTTTAAAATATTTGTTATTTTTTAAAAAGCCGAAGTTTTAAAGTAGACGTTTTCAAAGAAATGTCTAGGTTTTTGGAGTCGTACTACTTTTGTAAACTCAAGATTTTTAAAAGAACCGAAAATTTAAAATATTTGCGAAAAAAAAGAAAAAGTAAATAAATTAAAAAAAATCAGATTTCAAATTTTCGAAACAATACACATTTTGAAAAAAAGAGCAATTTTTAAAAAATGTCGAAATTTTTATAAAGAAATCATAGCTTTAGTTTTGCAATAAAAAAAGTTAAAATTTTGAAAAAGTCGACAATTAAAAAACTTGAAAACAATAAATTTTTAAAACAGAAATAAATTAAAAAAAAAACGAAATTTTCAAAAAATTTAAAATTTTCGAAACAATATACATTTTGAAAAAAGACCAATTTTTAAAAAATGTCGATAATTTTATAAACAAATCAAAATTTTGCTTTTAAAAAATATTTGAAATTTTGAAAGAAAAAGAAAATTAAAAAAGTTGAAATTTTGGAATACGTTGAAGTCTTGACAGTTGCAACTTTCAAAAAGAATATTTTCAAAAAAAGTAGAAAATTTCAAAAAAGTTGAAATTTTAAAATCAAAAAGTTCAAAAAAGTCGAATTTAAAAAAATGTCGTGATTTGTAAAACTTCCCAATTTTGAGGAAAAGTCGAGATATTTGAAAATTGATGCTATTAAAAAAAATTGTAATTTTAAAACAAGTACGCTTAAAAAAGTCAAAATTTTGAAGAGAAAATCGAAATTTCAATAAATTTTGAAAAAAAATTGAAATTTGAAAAGTAATAATGCACATTTTAAAAAAAGATCAATTTTTAAAAAATGTCGAACTTTTTATAAAGAAATCATAACTTTAGTTTTGCAATAAAACAAAAATTAAATTTTGAAAAAATCGAAAACTAAAAAAAGTTGAAATTTTAGAAAATGTTGAAATCTTGATAAACGATAATTTTTAAAACAGAAATAAATTAAAAAAAAAACGAAATCTTGAAAAAATTTCAAATTTTCGAAACAATCTACATTTTGAAAAAAGACCAATTTTTAAAAAAATGTCGATAATTTGTTGAAACTTTGAAAAAAGACGAAAATTAAAAAGTTGAAATTTTGGAATATATTGAAGTCAATTTTCAAAAAAAAATATTTTCAAAAAAGTAGAAAATTTCAAAAAAGTCGAAATTTTGAAATCAAAAAGTTAAAAAAAGTCTAATTTAAAAAAATTCATGATTTGCAGAACTGCCCAATTTTGAGGAAAAGTCGAGATATTTGGAAAGTGATGCTATTGAAAAAAATTGTAATTTTAAAACAAGTACGCTTCAAAAAGTCAAAATTTTGAAGAGAAAATCGAAATTTCAAGAAATTTTGAAAAAAATTGAAATTTGAAAAAGTAATAATGCACATTTTGAAAAAAAGAGCAATTTTTAAAAAATGTCGAACTTTTTATAAAGAAATCATAACTTTAGTTTTGCAATAAAACAAAAATTAAATTTTGAAAAAATCGAAAACTAAAAAAAGTTGAAATTTTAGAAAATGTTGAAATCTTGATAAACGATAATTTTTAAAACAGAAATAAATTAAAAAAAACGAAATCTTGAAAAAATTTCAAATTTTCGAAACAATCTACATTTTGAAAAAAGACCAATTTTTAAAAAAATGTCGATAATTTGTTGAAACTTTGAAAAAAGACGAAAATTAAAAAGTTGAAATTTTGGAATATATTGAAGTTAATTTTCAAAAAAAAATATTTTCAAAAAAGTAGAAAATTTCAAAAAAGTCGAAATTTTGAAATCAAAGAGTTTAAAAAAGTCTAATTTAAAAAAATTCATGATTTGCAGAACTGCCCAATTTTGAGGAAAAGTCGAGATTTTTGGAAAATGATGCTATTGAAAAAATTATAATTTTAAAACAAGTAAGCTTAAAAATTTTGAAGAGAAAATCAAAATTTCACGAAATTTTGAAAAAAATTGAAATTTGAAAAGGAATAATGCACATTTTGGAAAAAAGAAAAAATAAGTAAAATAAAAAAAAATTAGATTTCAAATTTTCGAAACAATACACATTTTGAAAAAAAGAGCAATTTTTAAAAAAATGTCGAAATTTTTGTAAAGTAATCGTAAGTTTAGTTTTGCAATAAAAAAAATAAAATTTTGAAAAAGTCGAAAAAAAAAAGCTGAAATTCTGGAAAATGTTGAAATCTTGATAAACGATAAAATTTTAATACAGAAGTAAATTAAAAAAAAAACGAATTCTTAAAAAGATTTGAAATTTTCGAAACAATCTACATTTTGAAAAAAGACCAATTTAAAAAAAAATTCGATAATTTTGTAAAGAAATCGAAATTTGCTTTTAAAAATATTTGAAATTTTGAAAAAAAAGAAAATTAAAAAAGTTGAATTTTTGGAATATGTTGAAGTCTTGACACTTGCAATTTAAAAAAAAAATATTTTCAAAAAAAGTAGAAAATTTCAAAAAAGTTGAAATTATAAAATCAAAAATTTCAAAAAAGTCGAATTTAAAAAAATTAGAAAAAGTAGAAAATTTCTAAAAAGTCGAAATTATAAAATCAAAAATTTCAAAAAAGTCGAATTTAAAAAAATTAGAAAAAGTAGAAAATTTCAAAAAAGTCGAAATTATAAAATCAAAAAGTTCAAAAAAGTCTAATTTAAAAAAATGCCGCGATTTGTAAAACTTCCCAATTTTGAGGAAAAGTCGAGATATTAAAAAGTGTCGCTGTTTAAAAAAATTGTAATTTTAAAACGAGTACGCTTAAAACTTTCAAAATTTTGAAAAGAAAATCGAAATTTCAAGAAATTTTGAAAAAAATTGAAATTTGAAAGGAAATAAAAATTTGTAAAAGGTGCATTTGTTAAAAATTTAAATTGTTAAAAAGGGTCGAAAATTTGTAAAAAATGGAATTTTCAGAAGAGATGACATCTTGAAAACAGAATTGAATCTGGCGAAAAGAGTCGAAAATTTGAAGACAGTTGAGATAAAAAAGTGGAAGTTTACAAAAAAGGTCGAGACTTTGGAAAAATATTCAAACTTGGAGGAGACTAAATTATAAAGAATAGTCTACATTCACAAAAGAGGTAAAGATTTTGAAAAAAGTTTCAGTATAGTTTTTAAAGAAGTCAAATTTTACAAAAAAAAATTGGAAAATTTGAAAAAGTGGGCATTTAAATGTCAAAACGTTTTAAAAAGTTTTAAATTTGAAAGAAGTGGAAGCTTTTAAATAAAATTGAAGTAAAAAAACAGCTTTCAAAAACCTCGACGCTTTTAAAAAAGTAGGAATTTTTAAAAACTCTTGAAGTTTTGAAAAAAAGTTGTTATTTATATAAAAAATGCGAAAATTTGAAAAATACGCTGACATTTATGAGAAGACCGAATTATTAAGATCGAAAATTTAAAAAAAAGCGAGAGATTAAATAAAATTAAATTTAAAAATCTCGAAATTATCCGTCGCATTTCAAAAACTGTTTAGAAAATTGTCAATAAACCATAAAAATTTAAATATTGCCAAACTGGACCGAAGAAATGTTAAATAAATTGAAAAAAACATTATCCAAGTAGTCAGATTTTTCAAAAAACCGAAAAAAATCTCAATTTTGAATATCCGAAATTATCAATCAAAAAAATTCGAAGTTGAAATTTTCAGAAAAATCGAAATTTTGAAAAAGGTCGAATTTTTGAAAAGAAATCGAGATTCTGGGTACATTTAAAAACCTTTATGAAGTTGAAATGGTAAACTTTTGAAAAGACTCGAAATTTTCGGAGTCAAATAAAAAAAAAACCACAATTTTGTAGAAAAGCGGAATTTTTGGACTAAAGCCAAATTTTTGGAATAAAGATCAAATTTATAAAAGTTTGGAATTCTATAAAAAAATGCGAATTTTGAAATAAGTGAAAATTTTTGTAAGAAAGGCGAGATTTGAAATAAAGCAAAATTTTTAATAACACTTACAATTTAGAAGAAAATCAAACTTTTCACAAAATTCTATCTCAAAGAGAATCAAAATTTTCAAAAAAATCGAAATTTTCAAAAAAATCGAAATTTTCAAAAAAATTGAAACATTCAAAAAATAAAATTTAAAAAAAGATATTTTTGAGTAAAAATGTATAGGGTGTCCTATTTAAAATAACGAACTTGGTGTCAACTTCCGGTATACCCGGAAATACTACAACTTTGCAAATATTTTAGTTGTGTTGGACTTGTCGACTTTGCTTCGTTGTTAAATTCTCAAATGTTTTAGATGAGTATTTTGCCAGATATCGATCGTGGCGATTCCCGGTGGGGCAAACTGTATATTATTATACACGACGGGCCAGTACACGATTTCGGTCTGCTGTAACGTGTAAAGAACAAGCAACGTATCAAAATTTTGTAAGGAAAGAGAAGGATGGTATGATTTACACTGTTTCAATATATTGCTCGATAGACGCGCTTATCAAATCATGACCACGCATTCGCTGCAAACTGCACACCTGTCTTGTAGATATTGCATCAGAACCTTATCGGAGCTCGATAAAAGAGTGTCGTTTTAAATGGAAAATACATCTTTACCTATTAATTGATTCTACAATTATTTTCACACCCTAAAAAGTATGAAAATAATTGCAGATACTTTACGATTTTGTTTTCTTTAATCAACCGGGTCTCACGAAAAATAAAACAAAAATTCTAAAAGATAAATGAACTCTGTGTAAAAATAATCAGCCGTTGTGATGACAATCTAAACTGAAAACTTAAAAAATGATTCAACAAAAAAATGGAAGAAAAAATGCTTATGTAATAAGTGGTTCAAAAATGTTCCCTCCTGGTGTTTCGCAATAACCTAATCTGTCGTAAAATTCAGTTCTTACGCGTGCCGACATCTCAGGAGAAATATTATCTAGGACTTCTACAATTCGATCCCGTAAATGGTCTAAATTACATGGTCTTTCTTGTACGTGGGTTAAGAAATGTCCATCGACATCAACTTTTTCTCTCATAGAGTCACAAAACTCAAGACGTTTGTATCGATCTTCAGGAAATATTTCTTGGGTTTCAGAAACTTTATAACAGTTGTACCCATTTCTATTTCGCACTGTTCGCGATGGCACATTAACTTCTTCTGCGATCTGTTCACTAGAACAAGGTTCATTTTGCTTCGACAAATGCAATACAGCTAACTCCTTAGCCATTCTTTCGTCGGATAATGGCCTGTCACATTCAGGTTGACGCGCTTCCAAACAACACTTGTTATTACAACCTGTTATGCATCCCGATTTTTCAAATTTGTGGACGATATTTAACACCGTCTTTGCATCAGGTATTGGTCGATCTTCGTAGGAAAAAGCGAATCGCCCAACGACTTCTTCACCGCTCTGGGAGGTTAAATACAACTTAATAATTAGCACTTTTTCTTCTGAATCGAATAACAATAACATCCCGAGTTGGCCAATACATCATAATTTCGGTCAGCTGGATGTGTAAAGACAAATTAATTACTCGAATTCTGTAAGAAGATGGTTAAGAGTGGAAATTGTTGGACGATTCAATAAATTTAATACTGTTCGACCGAATCTCTTATCAAATTATGAGAACCCATGCGTCCGCATTTCGAGTTTATATTCGAAATTCTACTCTTTTCTAAAATTATGACCTTAAAATGTAGACTTTTTTCGCAATCTCATTTTTTTTCTTAAAATGTTAAGACAATCATTTAAACTAATTAAAATTTTAATTTTCATTTAAAAAAATGATTGAATTCAAAAATCTAACTTATTTTTGAAAGTTTGACTTAAAATTCGGAAATTCGAATTGAAAATCGAAATTTCAGAAACCATTCTTAACGAATTTCAAGAACAAGATTAAAAGTTTGAATTTAATGTAAAAAATCGACTTTAGGAATTTTATAAGAAAGTAAAAGTGCCTTAAAGAATTTGAAATGTATTCTCAAAATATTAAAATTATAATAGTTTTAACTCTAAATCTCTGGTTTTTTATTTTTATAAGATTTAAAATTTTTCCAAAATTTTGATTTTTTCAGAAACTTTCTTATCAAAATTTCTAATTTTTTCTCACATTTTTAAAGTAACACTTTCTCATATTTGTCGCAATTTTAAAATTGCAACAACATTGAAAAATTGAGTTTAAAAATTGAAAAAAATTCGTCTTTAAAGTCGAAAATTCATAATTCATTTTTAATTTAATGTTCAAATTTCGAGAAAAAAAAAAGAATTTCCAAAAAAAGTTCACAATTTCACCCCAAAAAATGTCTAAATGTTGAGTGTTTTCTTGATTGAAATGTAATATTTTTGTTTTGTTTTTAATTTGGAGTTTGGATTTTAAGAAATGCAAGGTTTAAATTTTGACTTCAAAATTCAACCTTTTTTTTTCTAGAAATTTGAATTAAAGGTCAAAATTTTAAGTCAAAAAATAAAAATCTTTAAATTTAAATAACTTATGAAATTTCAGAAAAAATTCGTAATGTCTAGAATATTTATATTTTAAAAAAGTATGCTTTCTCGAAAATTACACTTTTTTTTGTTAAAATTTTCAGTCTAAACTCAAATTTCTCAACTCCAGAAATTTGTTTAAACATTTTTGAATTTTCAACGAATGGTGTATTTTTCTCAGATTTTTTCTTTCTTTACAAAATGATCCCTTTATAAATTCAAAGTTGCAGAAATAGCAACCAAAGTTTGTATTTAAATTCGATAAATATCAGTTTTAAAATCTGAAATTAAGACTTCAAATTTCAAAGAAAAAAGTAAAATTTTATACAATATTATTCGACTAATGTTGCTTAATTTTAATTATTTTCTTCGAAGTTTTATCTTTATAGTTTATAGTTTTATTTATAGTTTTTTATTTTGAGAAAAAAGTCCGAATTTCTGGATCTAAATATCGACACATAAACAATTGCCGCTGTTATTAACAATTAAAGATTTGAAAAAAACAGTCCAGTTTTTCGCAATTATTTCAAAAACAAAGCAAGTAAAATTCTTTTTTATTATGTTATTAAATATTAATTCAAAAATTTCACAAATTGACCAAATCATCTAAAACTGTAAAAGAAAAAAAATCTGCTGGAAAAAATGATTTACATAAAGTTTTAGATTTTTCGTTTAGATTCCAAGTAGAATAATAATAATTAAAGTTGCTAATATGTTTTTTTTCCTTCGCTAAGGTTTTATGGCAACTATACTTAATATTATTGTAATTTTGCGATATTTATAATTGTTATAATCAATCTGGTAATTATTAATTTTTTAAACCATGAAAAACCTAAAAAAAAATAAATTTCTTAATAGTTTAGATAGTATATTTAATATCTAAATTATAATGTTAAGACACTTAAAAACATTGCAAGTTTTCCTATTAGTATACAACTTAATCTTGCCATAAGATCTCCACATAAGGAATTTAGTTAGTAGCTTTTGTTTAACAATTAACTAATTACCAGACTTCGAATTTAAACATTTTTAGAAACCTTATAAATTAACAAACGGCCTATTTTATGTAAAATTAATGAAAACACTTTTTTGGCCGATAGCGAAGCGTGTATCAAAGTAGCGGTTGGACTCGCGATTAATCTTCAATTTTATTCTCAAAGTGCCGAACATTTTTAAAATATTTTTTTTTTATGTTTTACTTTTTTGTCGAGTTTCATCCAAACATTTTGCTAAAAATTTCTTTTTTTTTGCTGGAAGTTATTTCCTAAATTCTAAGTATTAAATTTATACTTTTTTATTATCTTCAAGAAAACTAAATTTATAAGCTAGTTTGTCTTTTTGGGGAGATTTTTCCTTTATTTTTAAAATTTTACAAATTTTTTTTTCACAAAATTTCGAGTTCTTATTTTAAATTTTTACTTTTTCTCTTTTTTTTTTTCAAGAGATTTTAAAATTTTTTTTGAAGTTCTACTTTTTTTTGAGTGTTAACTGAAAAAACTAGAAACTTCGGTTTTTTCCGCGAATTTTTGACTAACATTTTCGGATTACTGCCACAATTTAAGGAACAATATGAAATATTTGAGTTTAAAAGTTCGGAAAATTCGATTTTGAAGTATTTTTAATTTGGATTAAATCCCCGACTACATGCCTATTGCCGCCTCCTCGATAGTGCCGCCCGTATGCGTTGTATGCTCCTTACGCCCGCGACGGACGGATTACTAGAGGATGATTTATTTAATGCAGATTCGGTCCAGTCGTAAGTCCATGTAGAAATAATGCCAATCGATGCCAGGTGACATGTGCGCTACACATGTACCCTTATCATTCTCCCAATTCTTGAATCGAAGAAGCGCTAAAGCGATTTATCCCGGTCATAATAAAGGAGATACACATAAATGAATTACCATGTGGCATCTCTGCCGATTTAGTTTCTCTTTCCGTCTTGCCTCATATCAGAAGTTTGCTTTGTCGTTCTCATTGGCAAGCAGACCGAAATAGTGTACTGGCCGATCCTGTATATTTCCACTGGGGACGCAAATGGGGCGCTGCAAATGTAGTGTTTCCTGTTACTGTGACCCCAATAAATTAATGGGTGGATTTAGGATTTCAAAGGAGTTTTTCTTTAAAGTATCTTCAAAAATTGCATATCCAAGCAAAATAAAATATCTTCCAGATTTAATGGAATTTGAAAATTGTTACTGTATGCAGTTTTAGCGGAATTTTTTTTTTCAAATTAAAGAAAATCGAAATTTTTAGAAATTTATAAAAAAAATGAAAATTGGAAACAAAAACTTTCAAAGGACTCAATTTTCAAAAAATCTAAATTTTTAAAAAAGATCGAGAATTTGCAAAAAAATTCGGATTTTTAGATAAGACGTCATTTTGAATTAAAAAAAAAATCGAAATTAGCAAAAAGAGTCGAAATTTTGAAGACAGTCAAGATAAGAAAAATCAATGTTTACAGAAAAATAGTTAAAACACTACAGACTTTCCTATTCAATTCACGTTTTCATGGAAAACGGATATTTTCAAGATGCAATTTGTTTTCAACAAATTTAATTTTTATCCAAGTCTATGACAGTACAGCAGTTCAAAGAAGGTTTTACCCAATGTACCACATTAAGAATTAATGAATAATTACGCGATACGTCGTTCGTCAGCAAAACTGGTTGCGAATTACGTAACACGTAATTATTCATTAATTGTTAATATGGTAAAGGGGTAAAACCTTCTTATCCTAGCTCCTATTAACCACAAACCACAAACACGTTTGGTGCAGTCCTCTAGTGAATATATCGGATGTTCAATTGAAAAAATCATCAAGTAGGAAAACTTCTTATGTTTTTAACGTCTCTTTAATAGATCATTAGTGATTGACAACTGCAAGGTTTTAATTCATTTGAACTACCATCATAACAAACTAATGATGGAAAGCCCAGTGATTTTGTTCAAGATCACTCGAAGACTTAAAAGTGACTCCTTATTTTGAGTATTTCATTAATTGAAATCAATTTTATCAAAGAGAATAGGATTTTCTTTTGTCTTCAAAATTCTAACCTCTTTGCATAGATAAGATATCAAAGTGACATCTAAAAAAGTGATCAACTAAAACGATCAATAAGTAATCGCATGCATTTTTCGCTATGTCCTTTTCTAACAATAACTAGCAGCACTATTTTTCAGTTGAATACTCGACAGTTAATTTGTTGGCCAGCTATTCATTTATAACAATGTTTTTCTGGAGTGTGGAGATGACCTGTCGTGGTGGTTTGTAATTTAGTTTTTTTTTCTATTCAGCGTTGGAGTTTATCTGAGAGAAAAACAAATCGGCAACAAATTATCCTATAAAAATGCCTACAAGCGCTGTGGGTAAATTTAAAAAATGTCAAAGGCGCCGTTGACGCGTTTTATCCAGTAATTATTCGCTGTCGTTTATCTGGGTCAGAGAGCGGTGTGACTTATGGAGGTAAGACCCCCTTGTACCTCGTTGTAATATCTGCAACAATTTGCATTGAGCGAACTAATTTATGATCGTTGCCAAGCATATTTTAATTCGATCTTAACACCTGTCTGTACTACATACTAAATAAAAAAAAGTCCGAGCATTGTTAACGTATAATTACAGAGCGATATATCTCAGTATTGTCATCTGGTTGACAGGGCAACTTCCACTATCTTGGTTTCCAGTTCAGGGTAGGACACTTTTCGGTCTCTATCTTGATTAACTTGATTAACGCGCTTTATAAAGCCCAGCTCGTAATTAATGATATGCTTACCCAGTCGACAAACGTCCCCTTAAACGATTCTCTACCTCAGATTGCAATTTTGATCCACGGACGTAAAAAACCTATTACAGATGACGCGTCAAGTTGCGAGGGTTAGAATGAGATCAGTTGTGGTTATTCAGTGACAGTGTCGTAACATTTAGTGCTTATTAAAATGTAACTGAAAGATCCAGAACGCGCGAACTATGTCTCAGTACTTCAAGTGGATGAAAAACAAGAAGGAAGAAATCCCTTACGTGAAGCCAAGAAGTTTATCGTTAGATGCACGCTCTTTGGAGGCCTCTGGGATCAAGAAGCTATCCCCGAATGTAAGGTATCTTTAAAATGTTAAAATGTGTTAGGTTTTGGATCAAGGAGATCCACGAAACTATATTGTTTGCGCCACTGGAAAAAGTCCAGCTCAGTATGTGGTGCTTCAAGTGGAAATATTAAAAAAAGTCAATTTCTGTTTGAATTTTTTGTTTTTAAGATTGAGGGGATCAATCCTATTAGTTCCTGCGAGCATTGGGAAGTATTTTCATTTGTGTGATGAAAAAGATGGACGTTTTTTTGGTAATAATTAAAAACGAATTAGGGACATTTCTATTTCCGATTTTTTTCCTCTTCCGTTCGTCATTATCGTTCATTCTTCTATATCTTTTTTCTAATTACGTTTTCTGCTCTTTTTTTTGTTTTCTCGTTTTTTTTAGTCCTTGAGGAAGGATCCTCTTTCTTCCTTTTTCTCTATCTTAAGACAGATTTGGTACTGATTTCTCTATTCCATTTTTTATTCTTATTTATCTCTTCTTCCTGTTTCCTCATCTTTGCCTTGTTCTTTTGTTCCTTCTGATATTGCTTTATTTTTGTTCCCATTTTTTTGAATCTCGCATAATTAAAAATGAATCAGGGACACCCCTATTATCATTTCTCCTTCCTCTTTCTTTTTTCCGTCATTATTCTTCCTACTAAATTATTTGCTTATTATTTTTTCTGTTCTCCTTTCTTGTTTTCTCCTTCTTCCTTGCCTCCTTCTTTTTTTGTTCTACATTTTAAGATAGATCTGGTACTGATTTCCCTCCTCCATTTTGCTGATTTATTTTCTTATTTATTTCTTCTTTCTTCCCGTTTCCTAACCTTTGCCTTATTTTTTTCTCATTTTTTTTCTTTTGTTATTCTCGTTATTTGGATCTCGCGATAATTAAAAACTAATTAAGGACATCTCTGTTTCCATTTTTCCTTTTCTGTCTTCTTAGATCTGGTACTGATTTCCCTCCTCAATTTTTCTTCCTTTATTTATTTCTTCTTTCTCCCTGTCTCATATCTCTTATTTAGTTGTTCTTAGTTTTTGAATTTTGCGATAATTAAAAATGAATAAGGGGCACCTCTATTTTTATTTTTGCTTTTCTTCCTTCTTTCCTTCATCATTATTCTTTTTTCTTCTATCTTATTTTTTTTTTTGTTCTTTGTCTTCATTGCCCCTGATGGTTCTTGTTTTGCCTTGACTTGAACAAGAATCCTCGTCCTTCCTTGGTGTCTATCTTAGATAAATTTGGTACTGATTTCTCCTTCCATTTTTTCTTCTTATTTATTTTTTCGTTCTTCCTGTTTATCTTTGCTTCATTTTTTTTCTCATATTTGTTCTACTTTGTTCTCGTTTTTTTGTATCTTGCGTAATTAAAAACGATTTGGGGACCGCACTATTTCCATTGTTGCTTTCTCTTCCATTTTACTTTCGTCATTATTCTTCCTTATAGGTATTTTTTCCTTATTATTTTTGCTGCTCTCCTTTCTTGTTTTTTCGTTCTTCTTTGTCCTTAAAGAAGGATCCTCTTTTGTTTTCTGTATCTTAAGAATTTACTGATTTTTCTCCTTATTTATTTCTTCTTTCTTTTTGTTTCCTTATTTTTGCCTCATTTTTTCTCATGGTTTTTCGTTTGTTGTTCTCGTTTTTTGTATCTTGCGATAATTAAAAACGAATCAGGGACAACCTCTATTTCCATTTTTCCATTTCTTCTTTCTTTCTTTCCTCATTATTCTTCTTTCTTCTACGTCTCTTTTCGTATTAATTTTTCTTTTTCCTTTGTCTTCATTGTTCTTGATGGTTATCGGTCTCCCTTGACTTTGAAGAAAAATTCTCTTTCTTCCTTTTTCTGTATCTTAAGATAGATTTGGTATTGATTTCTCCCTCCATTTTACTCCTTATTTATTTCTTCGTTCTTCCTGTTTGTTTATCTTTGCTTCATCTCATTTTTTTGTTCTCTTTTTTTGTATCTTGCTTAATTAAAAACGAATTGGGGACAGCCCCATTGCTTTCTTTTCCCTTCTTGTTTTCGTCATTATTCTTCCTTCTAAATCTTTTTTCCTTATTATTTTTGCTGCTCTCCTTTCTTGTTTTTTCGTTGTTCTTTGTCTTTGAAGAAGGATCCTCTTTTGTTTTCTGTATCTTAAGAAAGTACTGATTTCTCTTCATATTTATTTCTTCTTTCTTTTAGTTTCCTTATCTTTGCCTCATTTTTTCTCATGGTTTTTCGTTTGTTGTTCTTGTTTTTTGTATCTTGGGATAATTAAAAACGAATCAGGCACAATCTCTATTTCCATTTTTTCTTTATTTCCTCATTATTCTTCCTTCTTTTATTTTTTCGTATTAATTTTTCTGTTTCCCTTTGTCTCCATTGTCCTTGATGGTTATGGTTCTCCCTTGTCCTTAAAGAAGAACCCTCGTTCTTTCTTTTTCTGTATCTTACGGTAGATTTGGAATTGATTTCTCTCTTCTTTTTTTTCTTATTTATTTCTTCGTTCTTTCTGTTTGTTCATCTTCGCCTCATTTTTTCCTCTCACATTTTTTCTTTTTTTTTTATTTGGTTTCGTTTTTTGTATCTTGCATAATTAGAAACGAATTGGGGACAGCCCTATTTCCATTGTTGCTTTCTCTTCTCTTTTTCTTTCGTCATTATTCTTCTTTCTAAATCTTTTTTCCTTATTATTTTTGCTGCTCTCCATTCTTGTTTTTTCTTTCTTCTTTGTCGAAGAAGGATCCTCTTCTTTTTCTGTATCTTAAGATTTCTCTCCTTATTTATTTCTTCTTTCTTCCTGTTTCCTTACCTTTGCCTTATTCTTGTCTCATATTTTTTCTTTTGTTTTTCTAGTTTATGTATCTTGCGATAATTAAATACCAATTACGGACATTTCCATTTCTATTTCCATGTTTCGTTTTCTTTCGTCACTATTCTTTTTTCTTCTATCTTGTATTTTCGTTTTTCTTTGTCCTTGAAGAAGGATCCTCTTTTATTTTCTATATCTTAAGAAAGTACTGATTTCCCTCCTTATTTATTTCTTCTTTCTTTTTGTTTCCTTATTTTTGCCTCTTTTTTTTCATGGTTTTTCGTTTGTTGTTCTCGTTTTTTTGTATCTTGCGATAATTAAAAACGAATCAGGGACAATCTCTATTTCTATTTTTCCTTTTCTTCCTTTTTTCTTTCCTCATTATTCTTCCTTCTTCTATTTTTTTTTTCTTTATTATTTTTTCTGTTCTCCTTTGTCTCCATTGCCCTTAATGGTTCTCGTTCTCCTTTGTCTTTGAAGAATCCCTTTCTTCCTTTTTCTGTATCTTAAGATGGATTTGGTACTGATTTCTCTCCTCCATTTTCCTCCTTATTTTCTCTTCCTTTCTTCTTCCTTATTTTTACCATCTTTTTTTCCTTCTCTGCTTTGTTCCTTTCTTCTTCTCCCTTGTATTCCCTAGAACAGAGTTTATTTATCTTTCAGTGATCGTGAACAACTTCCAAAGTTTCTGACACTCTATGGGCCCTCCTTTCAATATTTTTTTGACGACTGATTTATCTCCTCCATTTTTTCCTTGATGGTTCTCGTTCTCCCTTATCTTTGAAGAATAATCCTCTTTTTTTCTTTTTCTGTATCTTAAGATAGATCTGATAGCGATTACTCTAATGATTTCTCTCCTACCCTTTTCTTCCTTATTTATTTCTTCTTTCTTCGCGTTTCCTTATCTTTGCTTCATCTTTTTCTTCTCATATTTCTTCTTTCATAATCTCTCTGGTAGTTCCTAGGAGTATCATCCCTTCCATCGTTCTTATTTTCTATTGTAAGATCTGGTACTGGTATTGATTTCTTTCTTTAATTTTGCTTTGCTCCCCCCTTCTTATTTTTTCTATCCTCATTTTCTTTTCATGTCATTGTGGTCCCTAGAGCGATAAAGGATCTTTCTCCTTTCTTGTGCTCTTCTTTAGAGTAAGATATACTTGGCATTGATTTCTCTCTTTGATTTTTCCGCCTTATTTCTTTCTTGTTCCTTCCTGCTTCTTTATTTTAACCTTTTTTCCCTTCTCTCCTCATCTTCATTTCTAATTCTTTTTTATAGTCCCAAGAGGATAGAGCATTCTCCTATTCTCCTCCTTTGTATGATCGCTTTTGTGTAAAGTAAAATACATTTGGTATTAATTTATTTGCTCCATGTTCCTTCTTATTTCGTTTTTTTTTCTTCCTGCTTCCTTATTTGTACCTTTTTGGTCTCCTTCTCTTCTTATCTTGTGGTCGCTTAGAGAGTACATAATTCTCCTCTTTTATATCATCCTTTTTTTGTAGAGTAATATAGATTTTTCTCCTCCTTTTCCCCCTTATTTTTTATTCCTCTTTCCCCTCTTATTTTTACCTTTTTTTTTCATCATCATTTTTTGTTTCTCCTTGTAGTCCCTAGGAGGATAAAGAATCCTCTTTCTTTCGCCCTTTTTCTGTCTAGTAAGATAAAATTTGTACTGATTTCGTTCCTTCATTTTTTTCCTTGGTTCTCGACCTCGCTTATCTTTGAAAAAGAATCCTATTTCTCCCTTTTTCTGTATCTTAAGATAAATCTACTGATTTCTCTCTTCAGTTTTACTTATTTATTTCCTATTTCTTCCTGTTTCCTTATCCTTGCTTCATGTTCTTTCTTGCAGTCCCTAGGAGGCTAAAGAATCGCTCTCCCTTTTGTTCTTTTTTTTTGTTGTAAGATCTGGTACTGGTACTGATTTCTTTCTTTAATTGTTCTTTTCTCTTCTTCCTAATTTTTTCTTTTCTCATTTTCTTTTGTTGTTCTTCGTTGTGGTTCCTAGAAGGATAAAGAATCTTACTCTTTTCTTTCATGTTTGTTTAGAGTAAGATTTACTTGACTTTAATTTCTCTATTCGATTTTGTCATCCTTATTTCTTTCTTTTTCCTTCCTGTTTCTTTATTTTTACCTTTTTTCCCTTTCCTTTTCGCCTCATCTCCATTTCTAATTCTTGTTTGTAGTCCTTAAGGGAATACAGAATTCTCCTTCTTTGTACCATAATTTTTCTGTAACGATAGATTTGGTATTAATTTCTCCCTTTTAGTTTCCTCCTTATTTCGTATTTTCCTTTCTGCCTCCTTATTTTCGGTCAAGTAAGAAACATTTGATAATCATGTTTCTCTTCCATTTTCCTATTTATTTCGTCTGTTTCCTTATTGCCTCCTTATTTGTACCTACTTTTTTCCTTCTGTTCTCATCTTCATTTCTTATTCTTCCTTGTGATCCCTTAGAGAATACAGAATCCTTCTTTTTTGCATCATCGTTTTTCTGTAAAGTAAGATAGATTTCTTTCCTCCATTTTCCTCCTTAATTTTTTCTTCCCTTTTCATTTGTATTTTTACCTTTTTTTATTCTCTCGCCGCCTTTTTTGTTCTTCTTTGTAGTCCCTAAGAGGATAAAGAATCATCTTCCTTTCTTCAGCCTTTTTTCTGTCTAGTAAGATAGATTCTGTACTAATTTCTCTCCTCCATATTTTTCCTTGTTGGTTCTCGTTCTTCCTTATCTTTGAAGAAGAATCCTTCCTTTTCGATAGATCTGTTAGTGATTTTTCTTTCTCGTTTATTTCTTATTTCTTCTTGTTTCGTTCCCCTTGCTTTATCTTTTTCTTCTCATATTTCTTCTTTCATGTTCCTCCTTGAAGTCCCTCACAGGATAAAGGATCATCCTTTCTTTTGTTATTTTTTTGTCTCGTAAGATCTAGTACTGGTACTAATTTTTTTCATTGTTTTTTCCCTTCCATCTTTTTCCTTATTTTTACCATTTTTTCTTTTTTCATATTAATTCATTGTTCTTCATTATAGTCCCTAGGGGGATAAAGAATATTTCTTCTTTCTTTCATCCTTTTTCTTTAGAGTAAGATATATTTGGTATTGATTTCTCTCTTCAATTTTTTCCTTTTTATTTGTTTCTTCTTCCTTCCTGATTCCTTATTTTTACCTTCTTTTTCCGCCTTTTTTCTTCTCTTCCCAAATTCGTTTCTAATTTTTTTTGCCTTTCCTAAGAGGATACAGAATTCTTCCTTTATATCATCCTTTTTCTACAAAGAAAGAGATTTGATATTAATTTCTCATTTCCATTTTTCCTCCGCATTTCGTTTTTTACCTCCTGCTTTCTTGTTTGTTTCATTTTTCCTTCTTCATTTTTTATTTTTACTCGTAGTCCTTTAGAGAATACAGAATCCGTCTCCCTTGTATCATTTTTTTTCTGCAGAGTAAGGTAGATTTGATATTGATTTTTCTCTTCCATTTTCTCCTTATTTTATTTTCTTTGTTTCCTGTTTCCTTATTTTTAACTTTTTTCGCTCACTACCTTCTTTTTTTGTTCTTCCTTCTTGTAGTCCCTAGGGAGTGGAAAATCTTTCTTTCGTCCTTCTTTTAAAAATTGAAATACAAACCTTGTCCCCTGAAATCAAGAAAGATTAAATAACAGAACAAAGGCTGCTCTAACGCGTTTCGATAGCCAAGCTACAATTTTCAGAGAGATACTGATAGCTTGGCTACCGAAACGTGTTAGAGCAACCTTTGTTGTGTTTTTCAATCTTTACGAGGCGAAGTTGAACTTTTCGATTCTTCTTTAGGTGTGGCTAGTTTTTTTATTGGGGTCTTATTTTATCGAAAAGTGGCGCGAATGCGTCGTATTTTGAAGCTAATTTACGGACACGACACAGTTCAATTAGACTTTAATAGATGTGCACCAAAGTCTAAAGAATACCATTTAGCGTTTAATCCTTTTTTAAAGC
Organism: Dastarcus helophoroides; assembly: GCA_028583605.1. NCBI lineage: Eukaryota > Metazoa > Arthropoda > Insecta > Coleoptera > Bothrideridae > Dastarcus > Dastarcus helophoroides. Next base: position 21,265,173 of record CM053336.1, read on the forward strand.
AATTAATGATCGTTGGAAAACACTTTGCAATAAAACACTTTTTTCGCATTAATGATTCTTAATGGCAAAATGCAGCTTGTTGTTTACCAATGAAGGTAATAATTTTAATGTATGGTTGTTAACTTAATTGTATAGGCCGGTCGCTGTTCGATTTAACACTTAAAAAAAACGCATTTCCCCGCTGAATTTAAATTGATTTGCCAATTCGGGTCGCGAGCGGAAATTTTCATCATTTGACATAATTTATGGGTGGCGCTGGCGTCGACATTTCGTTGCGTTTTCGTTTGTTTTTGGTTCGGGAAAGAAGACGTATTTACTTCTTGTTTAAATTGATAAATTTCTACACCCTATGTATGTTAAGCTGGATATAACTCAGAATTTTTTAAGCTGGATATAACTCACAATTTGATAACTCAATTTCTGCTGGAACAGCCTTTCGGATACAAACCTGAAACTTCATAAAATGAAGTCGAAATTTCCATAGAAATTTTCGGGCTGTTTTGAAAATGTTCGAATCTTCTAAAATTTTCTTACAAAAATAAGATGAAATTAAATTTTGGGATGAATATTTATATCGCAATTAATTTTTACATTTGTCGGCATTTCTAGCGAACGTTTCAAATTTTAAATTACAGAATTCAGAGTTTTTCTTCAAAATTTCAGATTTTTTCTTTTACAATTACAATTTTAAACTTGAACTTGTAATTTTATTCTTTGATCATAAACTTGAACGTGAAGGGTGAAGGTCGAAATTTTAAATATAAACCAAAGTTTGTGTCGAAGGGTTGGGTGGAAAGTTCCATTTTTCACTCAAGGGTTAAAGTTTTAGCTTAAAATGTCGTGTCTTAAAATTTTCAGTTTTTTTAAAATTCTGAATTAACACAATTTTTATTTTAAACTCTGAATTTTTGTTTTCTTTTTTGTAAAAAAACCATCAAGTTTAAATTTTAATGAACAATGCAAAATTTCGAACGAAGTGGACACTTCAAATTCAACTATGTAAAAACCTCCCATTTTGGAGTCGAATTTCTTCCAAAAAGTCGGTAGTTTCCAAATTGAAGTCGTGATTTTGAGACAAAGTTTGAAATATCAAATCCTAGATTTTCTTTGGAATTGCGAGCTTTTTGGAAAGTTTTTATAAATCTCCTCTTTTCTTCAAATTTTAGGATTTTAGTTTTTTTAACGTTAAAATTCAAAAAAAAAATTATTTTTTTCTTAAATTATTCCAAAATGTAGAATTTTAAATTTCGATGAAAAATTCAAAATTTCGAATGACGACGTCGTTTCAAATTTAAACTGTGTAAAAATTCTTATCTTGGAGTCGAATTTTCTCCAAAAAGTTGGTAATTTCCAAATGGAAATGGTGATTTTAAGAAAAAATTCGAAATTTCAAATCATAAATTTTCTCAGAAATTGCGAGGTCTTGGAAAGTTTTTAGAAATCTCCTCTTTTCTTCACATTTTAAGACTGCAGTATTTTAACTGTAAAATTTAAAAAAATAATAAACTTTTTTCTAAAATTATTTCAAAAATTTTATTTTAACTTACCGAGCCCAATTTATAGAATATTTAAATTATTTTATTAAATATCTTATCGTCGTGTGTCAAAACAATGTTTTCAAAAGTAAACAATTTCAAATTTTTAAATAGTAATCTGAATATAGTACAAACGTGGGCTCGATTAAGCTAAAATAAAATTTTTGAAATAATTCAAGACGAATCAATAATGATACAAAAATGAAAAAGAATTTTTTCTGAAAATTGAAACTGAATTAAATCGAATCGAAATTGAATAGAAATTTAATTGAATCGAGATCGAATCAAAAAGGAATAGAATTTTAAAGGAATCGAAATTGCATCGAATCGAAATCGAGTGCAAATCGATCAGAAATTACATAGAACCGGAATCGAATGGAACTTTAATAGAATCAAAATCGAATCGAATTTTAATGGAATTAACATAGAATAGAATGGAAATTTAATCAAATCGAATAGAAATAGAACTAAAATCGAATCGAAATCGATTCCAAATTTATTGGAAATCGAAATTTAATGGAAATGTAATTGGATTTAATTAAAAGTTAATGGAAATTTAATCGAAGTGTAATCGAAAGGGAATCTAAACATCATCGAAATTTCATTGAAATTTAATTTAAGGTTAATCGAAGTGTTATCGAACTTTTATTGGAATTCCGTTGAAATTTAGTTGAAGTTTTATCGAAATTCCATCGAAATTTTATCGAAATCAAATAAAAATTTAATTGATATTAATTGATATTTAATCGAAATGTAGTCTATATTTAATCGAAATTTAATTGAAATCGAATTGAATTGAATATAAATCGAATCGAATCAAATATTGTTGGAAATGTAATCAAATCGAATCGAAATCGATTCGAAATTAAATGGACATTTGTTGGAAATTTAATAGAAATGTCATCGAAATTTAATCGGAATGTAATCGATATTTAATGGAAATTGAATTGGATTTAATCGAATGTTAATGGAAATTTAATGGAAGTGTAATCGAAGTGTAATCTAAATGTAATCTAAATATAATTAAATTTTGAAGAATTTAAGGTTAATCGAAGTGTTATCGAAATTTTATCAGAATTCCATTGAAATTTTATCGACATTTAATATAAACTTGATTGACATTTAATCGATATTATTATATATTATATGTTATTATCGAAATGTAGTCGATATTTAATCGAAATATAATTGAAATCTATTCGAATTGAAATTGAATCGAAATCGAATGGAAATTTAATGAAAGTAACATAGAATAGAATCGAATGAAAATTGAATCGAAATCGAATATAAATTGAATCGAATTAAAATTTATTGGAAATTTTATTAAATAGAATCAAAATCAAAATCGATTCAAAATTTAATGAAAAGTTGTTGGAAATTTAATAGAAATGTCATCGAAACTTAATCGAAATGTAATCGCAATTTAATCGAAATATAATCGAAATTTAATGGAAATTAAAGTAGAATTAATCGAAAGTTAATGGAGATTTAATGGGAGTTTAATCGAAATGTAATCTAAATATAATCGAAGGTTCTTCGAAATTTAATTTAAGGTTAATCGAAGTGTTATCGAACTTTTATTGGAATTCCGTTGAAATTTTATCGAAATTAAATATAAATTTAACTAAAATTAATTGATATTTAATCGAAATGTAGTCTATATTTAATTGAAATCGAATCGAATTGAAATTGAATCGAAATCGAATATAAATCGAATCGAATCAAAATTTATTGGAAATTTAATCAAATCGAATCGAAATAGAATCAAAATCGAATCGAAATCGATTCGAAATTTAATGGAAATTTGTTGGAAATTTAATCGAAATGTAATCGAAATTTAATCGAAATGTAATCGACATTTAATGGAAATGTAATTGAAAGTTAATTGGATTTAATCGAATGTTAATGGAAGTGTAATAGAAATGTATTCTGAACATCATCGAAATTTCATTTAAATTTAATTTAAGGTTAATCGAAGTTTTATCAAAATTTTATCGGAATTCCATCAAAATTTCATTGAAGTTTTATCGAAATTCCATCGAAATTTTGTCGAAATTTAATAGAAATTTAATTGAAATTTAATCGATATGTAATCGAAATGAAGTCGATATTTAATCAAAATTTAATTGAAATCAAATCGAATTGAAATTGAATCGAAATCGAATTGAAATTAATGGAAGTAAAATAGATTAGAATCGAATGGACACTGAACCGAAATCGAATCTAATCGAATCTGATCGAATCAAAATTTATTGGGAATTTATTTAAATCTAATCGAAGTATAATTCAAATCGAAACCCATTTGAAATTCATTCTAAATTTATTCGAAATTTACCAGAAATTTCGCTGAAATTTAATCGAAATGCAATCGATCGAAATATAATTGAAATGCAATCGAAATTTAATCGAAATATATTGCAATTTAATCGAAATATATTGAAATTTAATCGAAATATATTGCAATTTAATCGAAATATATTGAAATTTAATCGAAATATAATCGAAATGTTATCGAAATTTAATGGAAATTGAATTGAATTAAATCGATAACTAATCGAAATGTAATCTAAATATAATGGAAATTTCTTCGAAATTTAAGGTTCATCGAAGTTTTATCAAAAATTTTATCGGAATTCCATCGAAATTTGATCGAAATTTAATTGAACTTTTATCGAAATTTAATAGAAATTTAAATATAACCGATATTTAATCGAAATTTAATTGAAATCGAATTGACTTGAAACTGAATCGAAATTTAATGGAATTAACATAAAATAGAATCGAAAGGAAATTGAATCGAAATCGAATATAAATCTAATCAAAATTTATTGAAAGCTTAATTAAATCGAATCGAAATATAATTCAAATTAAAATCGATTTGAAATTCAATTTAAATTTATTGGAAATTTAATAGAAATGTCGTCGAAATTTAATAGAAATGTAATCGATCAAAATATAATTGAAATATAATCGGAATTAATTCGAAATATATTGAAATATAATCGAAATATAATCGACATTTTATCCAATTTTAGTAAAAATTGAATTTGATTTAATCGAAATTTAATTGAAATGTAATCTAAATATAATCGGAATAGAATTCAAAGTCAATCGAAGTTTTATGGAAAATTTGAAAATTTATATTTATCCGAATTCCATCGAAATTTAATTTTTTGAAGTTGAACTTTTATCGAAATTCTATCCAAATTAATGGAATTTAAATTATGTAATCGATATATAATCGAAATTTAATTGAAATCGAACTGAATTGAAATTAAATCGAAATCGAATCGAAAGTTAATGGAATTAACATAAAATAGATTCGAAAAGAAATTGAATCGAAATCGAATGTAAATCGAATCGACTCAAAATTTATTGGAAATTTAATCAAGTGGAATCGAAATAGAATCAAAATAAAACTGGATTCGAAATTTAATGGAAAGTTGCTGGAAGTTTAATAGAAATGTCATCGAAAGTTATTCGAAATGTAATCGATTCGAAATTAAATCGAAATTTGTTGGAAATTTAATAGAAATGAAATCGAAATGTAATCGAAATTGATTGAAATATAATCGAAATTTAATCGAAATAAATCAAAATTTAATCGAAATATATCGAAATTTTTTCGAAATAAATCGAAATTTAATCGAAATATATCGAAATTTAATCGAAATATATTGGAAATTTTGTCGATATTTAACGGAAGTTGAATCGGATTTAGTGGAAAGTTAATCGAAATTTAATTGAAATATAATCGAAATACAATCGAAATATTTTCGAAATTTAATTCAAGGTTGATCGAAATTTTATCGAAATATTATCGGAATTCCATCGAACTTTAATTGAAGTTTTATCGAAATTTGATCGGAATTCCATCGAAATTTAATTGAAGTTTTATTGAAATATTATCGAAATTCTAGCGAAGTTTTATCGAAATTTAATAGAAGTTTAATCGATATTTAATCGAATTTTAGTCGATATTTAATCAAAATGTAATCTAAATTTAATTGAAATCGAATCGAACTGAAATGGTTTCGAAGTCGAATCGATTTGAAATGGAATCGAAATCGAATCGAATTGAAATGAAATCGAAATTGAATCGAATTGAAATTGAATCGAAATTGAATCTAAGTCAAATTCAAGTCAAAATCAAAATAGAATCGAGCTTGAATCGAATTTAAAACGGAATTGAATCGGAATTGAATCGGAATTGAATCGGAATTGAATCGAAATTAAATAGAAGTTGAATTGAAGTTAAATTAATTAAAATTTTGGAAAAAGAGTAACACTTTTGGATCTAAACTTAAAATTTCAACCTCTTGAAACTTAACGTATAATTTCGAAATTACTTGTTAACGCTTGTTGTTCTTGATTTTTTTTTGAAGATTTAAACCGAAATCACAAAGTTAGGGTATACATTTAGAGAAAAGCAGGTATTTCGGGTTTAATTTTACATTTAAAAATTTCAGATCGTTGAATTTCGAAATTGGAGTCAACATTTCCAGATTAAAGTGGAACTCCTAGAAAAAGTTTCAATTAAAACAATTCCATAAAAAATCAGTTTGTATGGCGACATTTTTTACTTCAAAAAATTTCAAATTTTCATTTATTATTTTCGAATTTTAATTTTGGTATCGATTAGAAGAGAGATTTCAAGAGAAATCAGAGCGGGATAAAAAAATTCAGTTTTAACATATAACCTTCGATAAGAGAGCAAAGAAATTTAAAGTCGAGATTTCGAGAAGAAAGTTGAAAGCTTGACATTAAAGTTGAAGTTCTGAGAAAAACAAAATTTATAACTATGAAACTTTATACACGAAGGGTTGGGAATGTAAAAAAACAAAATCAAAAAATCTCGACTTATAACTATAGAACAACTAAATTTGTTAGATAATGATCGAAATTTTGAATAGAAATTCGAAATTGTAGGTAAGAAAATTTTCAGCGTAAAGTAGGTAGTTTGGGAAAACGTTGAGATTAACTAGAATTTTGAAAAAAAAAACGAGTTTCATATCAACATTTCAAGAAAAACGCCTATATTTATTAACTTTATGTAACATTTTTGAGACCCACTTTGGAAATATTTAAATATTTTGTCAGCTGTCATGAGGTGACGTTTTAAGAATTTAGATATCACCTAGTCATATTTCAAAAAAATGTTTCAGAATATTGTCAACTTTCATTACCAAAAATTTAAATATTTCCAAACTGGGTCGCTGAAATGGTCATTAAAATTAATAAACATAAAGTTTCTGACCAATAAGAGTCTACTATGAAGAAAAAACATCTAGTCTAACAATTTTTAAAGCAACATAAAAAAACTGAAGTATTTAGTATAATTCTTTAAGCCAGTAGTTCCCATGGAAAAATCGGGTAAATGGCCGATGGGCTCCGTGACCGGTTTCGGCCCGTTTCTGATAAATCTACAATCCGTTATTTATTCCTAATTTAATGACCGTCTAAATTTAGATGTGTTTACTATTTTAATAGACCAGTTGATGTCAATTACACCACAATATTTTGCACAGCTCAAGGTCGATGCGAGGGCAGAAGTATGGCGGTCGAATTGTACGGCGGCGGCCAACTAGATGCAAGACGATAAAAATCCAACCAATTATCGAGTATTGTGAAATCTAATTTATCTCTTTTGAGAGCGATCTGCGTGGAAGTCTCCGTAAACAAACATGGCCCCAATTGAACTATTGAAATCGAACACTGATACCAAATATCATCCGCGCTAATTGATTGGGATACATTTTATTCGGAACGTCCATAATTTTTATATGAATGGAAGGATGCCTCTAATGCAGAGAATGGAGGTGTTGGTCATAGAGTAATTTTTAATCAAGGCCTTATTGGCTTTCTTAGGTAACGTAGTCTTAATCTGTACGTTAATGCATTTTATTTGATACTTCACTCGACGTAGGCGTGGATAGTTTTAAAGTAATTTTTAATTTATGTTCCTTTGGCTCCTTTTTTATGATTCTCCACTCGACTGGAGTATGGCTCTTCTTTTATTTTAAATTAATTACGTTGACAAATCTCTATTAATCTTCTGAAGAGTCCTAAAACAGCTTTCAATTCAAACATTTGCTCTGCCTTAGGGATGCAACGAATGTTGATTTTCCTACATTTGCCAATGCGGGTGCGAATGCCAATATTTATTTCCAACATTCGCGAATGCAAATGCGAATCTTTGCTTTTCCACTGGAACTTAGAGAATTTTGTGAGAAAAGTCGCAATTTCCGGAATAAATCGAATTCTCGAAACTTGCAAGAAATATTTTGCTCTAATTTCGTAAAAATATTCTCAACATTTTAATTTTTTTATTAAACTTTTAATCCAATTTTAGAAAAATGAAGGGATTTTCATAAAAAGTCGAATTTTGAATAAAAAACTCAATTTTAAGTAGACATTTCATAATTACCTAAGACATTTAGTCTGAACTCCGAAAATAAGACGAACTTTGAAAAACAGGCTGAAATTTCAGGACAGTCAAAATTTTGAAAACTACCGCAATATGAAATATTCAAAATTTCCAATACAGTTCAATTTTGAGAGGAAAAAGTAGAATTCTGAGTATAAGAACGTAATTTGGAAAAAGATGAATTACAATAAAAAACAGTTTTGGGATAAAGTCGGAATTTAAAAGAAATTAAATATAAAATAAAAACCTGATCCTTTGAAAAACCATACCAAATTTCAAGAAAAAGACGATTTTCGAAGGAAAAATGGAAATTTTCAAAAGTGTAGTCAAATTAAAAATTAAATTTTTGAGGAAGTTATTGACTTTTGACATTTAAATCTAATAAAAATTCGAAATTTCCCAGAGTCAAATTTTGTCTAAATTTCCAAAAAAAAGGCGTATTTTGGGGAAACAAGTCGAGATTTCAAGAAAAAGAATTGACATTTCTTGACTGAATATTTATTTTTTTGAGTGAAGGACAAACTTTTCTCCTTCTGCTCCTTGTGACAAGAAAATATCAACCATTGAGATAAAGGTCATTATTTTGAGAAACAAGTTGGAATTTAAGTTCCGTTGAATTTTTGACTTTTTATAAAAATTCAAAAATTTTAAAAATATTTTTATAAAACTACCAAATAAATATTATTTTAAAATTTTTTACTTTTTTACCAAAAGATCTACCAAATTTCGAGAAAAAGGCGAAGTTTGATAAACAAGTCGAAATTTGCAGAAAAACGAATTTGAAAAAAAATCGAAATTTTCAAAAAAGTTATATTTTAAGATATGGCGAAATTTAGAAGAAAAAACCGACGAATTTTGAAATAAGAATTCGAAATTGTGGGAAAATCAGATTTTGATAAAATAAACCGAATTTTAGAATAATTTCTAAATTTTAAAAGAACAAAAGAAATTTTGTGAACAAAGAGTAATTTTGACAAAAAAAGTCGAAATTTCGATCCACGTTAGCAATTGCGTTGTTATTTTATAAATAACTAGCTTTCGCGTCTTCGTCCGCGTGAATGAAGAGCAAGATTTCTTGGGTCAGCTTTTTGGAAATTCAGACATATTTTGAAGAATTCGATTTTTACTGGGAATGTAGAATTATGTATTTTAAAGATTTTGACATTTTAAAATATCAGCTTTTTCAGAATGTCGCCATTTTCTCATTCGACTCTAAAAATCTTAGTTCGAAATTTTGACTTAATTTGGAAAATTTTAACTTTTTTCGAAGTTTTTGCTTTTTTTGAAAATTACAGCTTTAAAACAACGATTTTTGGGTATATTTTAATTTTCTTTTTTACAAACTTGTTATGATAATTTCTGTTTTTGTTAAAAAATTTCTTTTTTGATAATTTGTTTTCAATAGCTTAAATTTGTAATATTTTGGCCTTATTTCGGAGTTTTTTTTTTGAAAATTTTGACTTTTTATCACATTTTCGACCTTTTTTTGAAAATTTTGACCTTTTTTCAAATTTCCCATCTTGTTATTGAACATTTTTGCAACGTTTTTTAAAATCTTGATTCGAAAATTCAACTTTTTTTGCCCACCTGACTGTTTTTAAATTCGATTTTTATAAAATATTTCCATTCTAAATTCGACTCTTTTTTTTAAGTTTCAGCTCCTCGTTTCGACTTACTGAAAGTAACGATTTTTTTTTAAATCTGACTTTTCCTCGTTTCGACTTACTGACTTCGTTTTTTATTGAAAATCTCGACTTTTTTAAACATTTCGACTTTATATCTTGAAAATTTCGAATTTCCAATTTTCTATTTTCTGGATGTCCACTTTTTTCAAATTTTAATATAATTTTTAAATTTCAACTCTTTCACAATTTTGACTCTCTTAAGATTTTGATTTATTTTCCAATTTTTTGAAAATTTTAAATTCTCAAAATTTCGACTTTTTTAAAATTTCGATTTTTATTTCAAGCCTGATTTTGTTGAAATAGTGCTTTATTGAAAACCGTTTTTTTTTAATTTCCACTTTTGTTAACATTTTTTATTATTTCTCGAAGTTTTAATATTTTTTGAAAATTTTAACTTTTTTCAAAAATTTCGACTTTTATGTAGCAAATGGGTTTTTTCATCCAAAAATTTTAAAAATTCGACTTTTTTTTAAAAAGGTTTACTTTTTTAAAAAATTGGATTTTTCTCACAATTTCGATTTTTAAAATTTTCGAACTTTTTTTTAGAATGTTAATTTTTTTTATTTCAAACTTTTTTTGTTTTCAAATTTAGGCTTTTTTTCAAGATATGATTTTTTGCACAATTTAAACTTTATTCAAAGTTTTAATTTTTTATGAAAATTTCGACTATTTTTCAAGAATTTTTACTTTTTTTTGAAATTTCGACTTTTATGTAGTAAATGGTATTTTTATTTGAAAAGTTCGACAATTTTTGAAAATTTCCGCTTTTTTCAAAAATTGGATTTTTCTCAAAATTACGATTTCTTTTGGAACTTTCTTCATAATTTGCACTTTTCTGAAAATGTTAACCTTTAGCCATCAAATTTTTATTTTTTTCTATTTTTTTCTTATTTTATTTGTTTTTTCAAAATTTCAATTTTTCGTGAAAATTTACCTTTTTTCAAAAATTTCGACTTTTTCTGGAATTTTACGTAGCAAATTGGTTTTTTATTTAAATATTTAAAAAATTCGACCTTTTTTTGAAAATTTTTACTCTTTTGAAAAATTGGAATTTTCTCACAATTTCGATTTTTAAAATTTTCGAACTTTTTTTAGAATGTTTAATTTTATTGAAAATGCTAACCTTTTGTCATCAAATTTAGGCTTTTTTTCCAGAATTTAAAGTTTATTTAAAATTTTAATTTTTTATGAAAATTTCGACTACTTTTCAAGAATTTTTACTTTTTTTTCCAAGTTTCTACTTTTATGTAGTAAATGGTATTTTTATTTGAAAAGTTGAAAAATTCGACATTTTTTGAAAATTTCCACCTTTTTCTAAAATTGTTATTTTTCTCAAAATTACGATTTTTTTCAAACTTCTTTCAAAATTTTCACTTTTCTAAAAATGTTAACCTTTTTTCATTAAATTTCGGGTTTTTTCTGAAGATATAAGTTTTTTCAGAATTTAATTTTGTTCAAAATTTCATTTTTTTTGAAAATTTTCACTTTCAAAAATTTCGACTTTTTCTCGAAGTTTAGAATTTTACGTAGCAAATTAGTTTTTTGTTTAAAAATTCGACTTTTTTTGAAAATTTTCACTTTTCTTGAAAACTTGCATTTTTCTGTTTCGATTTTTAAAATTTTCGAACTTATAAAATGTTTAATTTTTTTGAAAATGTTAACCGTTTGTCATCACATTTAGGCTTTTTTTCAAGATATGATTTTTCCAGAATTTAAACTATTCAAAATTTAATTTTTTTGTGAAAATTTCGTCTATTTTTCAAGAATTTTTACTTTATCTGTAAATTTCAACTCTTTCACAATTTTGACTCTCTTAAGATTTTGATTTATTTTCCAATTTTTTGAAAATTTTAAATTCTCAAAATTTCGACTTTTTTAAAATTTTGTTTTTTATTTTAAGCCTGATTTTGTTGAAATAGTGCTTTATTGAAAACCGTTTTTTTTTAATTTCCACTTTTGTTAACATTTTTTATTATTTCTCGAAGTTTTAATATTTTTTGAAAATTTCAACTTTTTTTAAAAATTTCGACTTTTATGTAGCAAATGGGTTTTTTCATCCAAAAATTTTAAAAATTCGACTTTTTTTTGAAAAGGTTTACTTTTTTAAAAAAATGTATTTTTCTCACAATTTCGATTTTTAAAATTTTCGAACTTTTTTTTAGAATGTTTATTTTTTTTGATTTCAAACTTTTTTTGTTTTCAAATTTAGGCTTTTTTTCAAGATATGATTTTTTGCAGAATTTAAACTTTATTCAAAGTTTTAATTTTTTATGAAAATTTCGACTATTTTTCAAGAATTTTTACTTTTTTTCGAAATTTCGATTTTTATGTAGTAAATGGTATTTTTATTTGAAAGTTGAAAAATTCGACATTTTTTGAAAATTTCCGCTCTTTTCAAAAATTGGATTTTTCTCAAAATTACGATTTTTTTTGGAACTTTCTTCATAATTTGCACTTTTCTGAAAATGTTAACCTTTAGCCATCAAATTTTTATTTTTTTCTTATTTTATTTGTTTTTTCAAAATTTCAGTTTTTTGTGAGAATTTACCTTTTTCTTGAATTTTACGTAGCAAATTGGTTTTTTATTTAAATATTTAAAAAATTTGACCTTTTTTTAAAAATTTTCATTCTTTTGAAAAATTGGATTTTTCACACAATTTCGACTTTTAAAATTTTCGAACTTTTTTTAGAATGTTTAATTTTATTGAAAATGCTAACCTTTTGTCATCAAATTTAGGTTTTTTTCCCCAGAATTTAAAGTTTATTTAAAATTTTAATTTTTTATGAAAATTTCGACTACTTTTCAAGAATTTTTACTTTTTTTTCCAAGTTTCTACTTTTATCTAGTAAATGGTATTTTTATTTGAAAAGTTGAAAAATTCGACATTTTTTGAAAATTTCCACCTTTTTCTAAAATTGTTATTTTTCTCAAAATTACGATTTTTTTCAAACTTCTTTCAAAATTTTCACTTTTCTAAAAATGTTAACCTTTTTTCATTAAATTTCGGCTTTTTTCTGAAGATATAACTTTTTTCAGAATTTAATTTTGTTCAAAATTTCATTTTTTTTGAAAATTTTCATTTCTTTCAAAAATTTCGACTTTTTCTCGAAGTTTAGAATTTTACGTAGCAAATTGGTTTTTTGTTTAAAAATTCGACTTTTTTTGAAAATTTTCACTTTTCTTGAAAACTTGGATTTTTCTCCTTCGATTTTTAAAATTTTCGAACTTCTTATAAAATGTTTAATTTTTTTGAAAATGTTAACCGTTTGTCATCAAATTTAGGCTTTTTTTCAAGATATGATTTTTCCAGAATTTAAACTATTCAAAATTTAATTTTTTTATGAACATTTCGTTTATTTTTCAAGAATTTTTACTTTATTTCGAAATTTCTACTTTTACGTATTAAATGGCATTTTTGTTTGAAAAGTTGAAAAATTCGACATTTTTAAAAATTTCCACTTTTTTCAAAAATTGGATTTTTTTTAAAATTACGATTTTTTTCGAACTTATTTCAGAATTTTTACTTTTCTGAAAATGTTAATCTTTTGTCATCAAATTTCAGCTTTTTTCTGAAGATATTACTTTTCTCAGAATTTAAATTATTTTCAAAATTTCAATTTTTTGTAAAAATTTACTTTTTTTTAAAAATTTTATCTTTTTCTCGAAGTTTTGAATTTTACCTAGCAAATTGGTTTTATGTAAAAAATTTAAAAAATTCGACTTTTTTTTAAAAATTTTCACTTTTTTGAAAAAGTGGGTCTTTTTCACAAATTCGATTTTTAAAATTTGCGAACTCTTAGAATGTTTACTTTTTTTTTAAAGTGTTAACCTTTTGTCATCAAATTTCGGCTTTTTTTTTTAAGGTGTAATATTTTCCCAGAATTTAAACTTTTTTCTAAATTTAAATTTCTTCTGAAAATTTCGACTATTTTTGAAAACTTTTATTTACTCTTTAAATTTTCACCTTTTGAAAATGTTTACTCTCTGGAATTTTGGCTTTTTGAAAATTTTGCCTTAAAAAATGTTTCTAATAATTAATCTTGAAACATCAACATTGTGAACAAATGTTTTTTAATTGACTCCGGAAATTTAACATTTTTCTGAAAATTCATAAATTTAAATTTAAAAATTTTTACAGTTATTTTTTTAAATTCGGGCTTCAGTTTCGAACTTTAAACTTTTTTCTAAAAGTTATGACTTTTTTTGTAATTTAGGTCTTTGACATGTAAACGCCGGCATGGCCAACCGGTGATATAAACATGGCTGCATAATACAAATTTTTGAAATAAGTAGAAATTTTGAAAAAACGTAAAATTTCTGGAAAAGTGAAACTTTCGAAAAAAATTGAAAATTTTTCAATGTCGTAATTTAAAAAGGTAAACATTTTTACAAGAGTCTAAATTTTTAAAGCTACATTTTTAGAAAATTAAAAAAAAAACATATTTTCAAGAAAGTAAAAATTTTTCAAACAATGTCAAAATTTTTAGAAGAAGTCTAAAAATGAAGTTGAAATTCCCCAAAAATTGTTAAAATTGTCGAAATTTACTATTTTTTAATAAACCAAAATGTTTAAAAAAAAATTTATTAATTTGAAAAAAGTGAAAATTTTCAAATTAAGGAACATAAAAAAAAGTCGAAATTTACCCAAAAGACACCACTTTGAGTGAGAAAAAGTCGATATTTTGAGGCCGATATTTCCAGAAAAGTCAACATTTTCATAAGTCGAAATTCTCAAAATTTAAAAAACTCATAAAGTCGACGTTTCGATAAAAATGGCATCTTCAAAAAATGTGGAAATTTTGAAATTTGTAGATTTAAAATAAAGTTGAAATTACACAAAATAAAAACTTTGAGAAACAGTCGAAATTTTGAAAAAAAAAAAAAATTTGAGCGTAAAAATGTTGATAACGAGAGTTGGAAAAGAATTAAAAATTTTGATAAAAATGGGGGTTGAGAAAAAGTGAAAATTCGCAAAAATGTTTAAATTTCGAAAAAAGTCCAAATTTTGGAAGACGAAATTTTGAGAGAAAATGTTGAATTCTTGATACAAATAAGGATTTGAAAAAAATGAAAATTCACAAAAAAAATCAAAATTCCCAGAAAAACTGAAACTTTTACAGAAAGGTCAGAAATATTTAGTAATTTTAAAATGTCGAGATTTTGAAATCAACATTCTCAAAAAACCAATTTTCTTAAGCTAAAAAATTTAATTTTAAAAACTTAAGATTTTGAGAAAAAATCGAAATTTTGGGAACAAATTTGTAAGAGAAAATTTAAACTTTTATAAAAATGGAAATTTAAGAAAAAGTGCAAAAATAGTCAAAATTTTGAAACAAATCGAAATTTTGAAGTCGACTTTTCCAAAAGAGTTTTCGAAAAAGGTCAGAAATATTTAGTAATTTTAAAATGTCGAAATTTTGAAATCAACATTCTTAAAAAACCAACTTTCTTAAGCTACGAATTTTAAAAAAGTGAAATTTTCAAATAATTATTTTAAAAACTCAAGATTTTAAGAAAAAGTCGAAATTTTGAGCACTAATTTGTGAGAGAAAATTGACATTTTTATAAAAATGGAAATTTAAGAAAAAGTGCAAAAATAGTCGAAATTTCGAAAGAAGTCCAAATTTTGAAGTCGAATTTTCCAAAAAAGTTTAAGTTTTTTAAAAAATCGAAATTTTAAGTTTTTTTAACTCAGAATATTGAGAAAAAATCAAAGGTTTGATATAAATGGAAATTTGTAAATTTTGAAATTTTGAAAAAAGTCAAAATTTTGATAAAAATGGGAATTAGGAGAAAAGTGGTACAAAAACCTCAAAATTTGGGGAAACGTCGAAAATTTAAAAAAAAATTGTATTATTTTTAAAAAATCGAAATTAAATAAAACGTAAATAAATTTTTCAAAACACGTGTTAAAATGTTGAAAAAACCGAAATTTCCATAATAGTCAAGTATTACAAAAAAGACAACATTTTCAAATTTAAAAAATCTCAGCAATTTAAAATAGTCAAAATTTCGATTTCGGAAAAAGTGAAAGTTTCAATTTCCAAATTGAAAAGCAGTCTAAATTTACATAAAAGTAAACATTTCAAGAAAAACTAGAAAATATGAAGGCGAAAACAGATAAGATTAAAAAAAAATGGAAAAGTTTTAAAAAATGCCCACACATTTCACATTTTCGAAAAAGTTAAACTATTGAAAACTGGATGTCAGAATTTTTATAAATGTTAAAATCTTGAAAAATGGCAAAAAGTTGAAAAAAGTCGAAATTTTAGTCATTTTGAAAATTTTCGACATTTTCATAAAAAGTTAAAAATATCAAAAAAGAACTAATTTATAAATAAATGAGAAATTTCAAAAAAGTCAGAATTTACGAGAAAATTTTAATTTTTAAAAAGTCGAAATATTGGAAAAATCATAACCTTCGAAAAAATTAAGACTAAAAAATGGTGCAATTTACAAAAAAAAATTCGAAGTTCTTTAAAAAGAAAATTTTAAAATAAATTCGAAAAGTATTGTCAAAAAATTTCAAATTTTCGAAAAAGTCAAATATTAAAAGAATTGTGAAACTTAAAAGCCCAAGATTTTTAGAAATGTTATAACTGTGAAAAATGGGCGAATATTGGAAAAAATATTCAAAATTGTACAGCAACAATTTGGGGAAAATATCGGAATTTTCCGATAAAGTTAACATCTTAAAAAATTCCACATTTCTTAGTTTTCAAAATTTAAATTTTATAATATGGTCGAAGCTTTTTAAATGAAGCCATATTTTGGAGAAATGTCTGGATTAAAAAAGTTTGTAACAAGGTCGAACAATTTAAAGAGTTAAGTTTTTTTTTTTGGTGGAACGGACTGGTCTTTGATTATCTTCAAAAATTGAAATACAAATCTTGTCCTCTGAAACCAAGAAAAAGGTATCTCTCTGAAGATGATACTTGGCTATCGAAACGCGTTAGAACAACCTTTTGGGTGTTTTTTAATCTTTATTGGTTTCAGTTGGCAAGATTTGTATTTCAATTTTTTAGTTAGGTTTTTAAAAAAAAATCGAAATTTTGAAACAACATCGGAATTTCAAAACGGCGATATTTTAAAATCAACATTTAAAAAAATGGTTAAAATTTTGATATAGAAATCAAGAAGCTGAGATTTAAAAAAAATTGAAATTTTCAAAAAATTTTAGTTTCCGAAGTTCCTAAATTTTCGAGAAAGGTCGCAATTTACGAACAAATCGAAACTTGAAAAATGTCGAAATTTAAAAAAAAATGGTGAGTTAGAATGTTGAGAGAAAAAGGCGAAATTTGTATAAAATGGGAATTGAAAAAAGTGGAAATTTACAAAAATAGTCAAAATTTCGAGAAAAAGTCGAAGTTTTGATAAAAATTATGTTTTGAAATATGTGAAATATTTGGAATTTCGAGATTTAAAAAAAATCGAAATTTACACAAAGGCAAAATTTCGAGAAAAAGTCGAAGTTTCAGTAAAAATGGTGTTTTAAAAAATGTGAAATATTTGGAATTTCGAGATTTAAAAAAAAATCGAAATTTTCACAAAGGTAAAAATTTCCAGAAAAATTATAAATTCTAAGGACACAATTTTGAGAGAAAATGTTAAATTCTTGATACAAATGAGGATTTGAAAAAAAGTGAAAATTTACAGAAAAGTCAAAATTTCGAGAAAAATTATAAATTTTAAGGACACAATTTTGAGAGAAAATGTTAAATTCTGGATACAAATGAGGATTTGAAAAAAAGTGAAAATTTACAGAAAAGTCAAAATTGCGAGAAAAAGTGAAAATTTTATAAAAGCTTTCAAAAAGTCGAACTTTGACAAAATTATGAGAGAAAATTTGAATTTTTATAAAAATGTGAATTTAAAAAAGAGAAAAAGTCAAAATTACGCAGAAAGTCGAAATTTTGAAGTCGAATTTTCCAAAAAAGCCTAAGATTTTCAAAAAGTCTAAATTTAAAATTCTTATTAAACCCAAAATTTTGCGAAAAAGTCGAAGTTTTGGGTATGCATGGGAATAGAAAAATTTTGTAATTTCGAGAAAAATTTGCACTTTTGATACAAATCGGAATTGAAAAAAAAAGGACAAAGATCAAAATTTCTGGAAATGTCGACATTTTCAGCCGGTAGTATTATAGTCAAATTAACAATAACAACCAAAGAGGTTAAATAAAAGTATATCCTGGTGTATTCAGTCACATGTTTTTTTTTACTTTCTAAAAGGGCCCCAAAGTTGCCCAAGGGCACCCCTACATGACCTACGACGGCTCTGTCTTAAATGATAATCCCGGGGGATAGTTCCGTGCTATTTATTTATCCTTCCAAACCAATGATTACTGTTAATATGTGTGATGCGTTGTTTCTAAAATGTATTTATTTTGTTGCAGAAGCTCCAGCAGCAGCTGACTGTCGGTAAGTAAATTTATCGATTATCTAACCGTACTTCGGCTATTCGTCGGGAGATGGCGCGCCCAGCACGTTATTAATTCACACGCGCCGCCTCAATTTAATTTCGTAAAAAGTTCGCAAATTGTGGACGTCCCGCAATTAATTTTATTCGATACCCTCGGGGGTAGAATATTATTACATTTGGTCCAACCGATTTACATTTCAACTCTGCCACATGCTCTAATTTCCACCAAATCGTTAACGCACGTGTATCTGGATATTTTTGTTTTCGTTTCTCTTTTTTTATTGCTTCGACACTGGATGAGAAAAACAAGAGGATGACGTGTCGATTATTTAATATAGCAACTTCGAGGTCAGACGCATGGAGTTCGTTGTTTTGATCGTTGAGGAAGTTTGGCCGTGGGGGCGCGTCTACTGTGCCCCGCGGATATGCACCGATACCACACGTTGGTTGTTATTACGGAGTGAATTTTATTAGGCTCCTTTCCAATTGCGCTTTTACGCTGGAAGTGAATTAGTCGGAGCGCTTTAGGAATAACGAGGTTATCCTGTTGTTGTTGCCTCTGGATTTCACGGATGTTACACCATCCCTAACAGCTTCTGCGTTGCGACTAGAATTAACTTTTGAAATGTTTCCCGACTCTTAACAGGATTACCGGTTTGTCCTGTATAAGTCAGTTACGTATCGAATATTCCGTTGGAAGAAATTCAAGGCCTTACGATAACTCAGAGCTACCTAATAAGTTCCTGATATTTAAAGGGTTTTAAACCGGAGTTGATCTTAGATCTCAGATTACTACCCTAAATTTCTAGCCTACTAGTTCGTTAAAGATCATAGCGTTAAGAATATACCCTTCCAATTTGTTATTCAATAAATACTTTTTTTAGCAAAATTTTAACAAATGAAAAAAATTCGTTCACCACTCTTCGTTAGTTTCGACTTACGTAATAAGTCTTATACTGAATTAACTATGGGTAAATTAATTTAAATTTTAAATAAGCAGCAGTTGTAAACGTGTATTTTTAATTTTAATCTGAAATTCTAGGTATAAAGGTATGATTGATGTCTAGACGAAATCTGGTTTCTGTTTATTAGACAATTATGAATCAACAACTAATTATTGGCGCTTAAAAAAATTGAACACACCTACTAGATTGCTATTGCGTCACAAGTCGTATTCTTATAAAGTAAAATTAAAAATCTGAGTCAGTTTAGTGACTAAATATGTCACATTAAGAGGAAGGAAGTATAAAACCGAGTAAAAAAAAATGTTTTATTTTATCATATGTTCGAGTGATTCGAATGATTTCTCTAACAAAAGGGTTGATCTTAATGACGTAACTAGGAGCCAATAGGTCCTTTGAAGGGCCCCCACTTCTTTAAAAATATGTGCCCTTTAGGTATTTTCTTCAGAAGGTGCTCAAATTCCAAACAAAAATTGTCCCCCCTCCCTTTTATCGTATTAAATAATTATTTGAGATAAACATACCAACTTCACAAAGCATCAAATTTTCAAAAAAAATGTAGTCCCAATTCGAGGTTCAAAAAAAAATCGAAATTTCTAGATCAAAAACAAAAATCATAATCTCACAAAACAACTTTGTAATTTATAATAAAAACTTCTCGAAATTTGGAAAAAAAAAGGACGACAGTTCAAAGGAAAGGTCGAAAGGAAACTTCGAAATTTAAAGCTCAAAATAGAAAGTTAAACAAAATCTAAAAAAGGTTCAAATTAAACTTGGAATTTTGAGAAAATTGTCGATATTTTTTGGAATCAGTTTTATTGTGTCTTATTCCTCCTCTTCCTATCCTTCGCGCCCTTAATTTTCTTTTCCTTCCTATTCTTTTTTCTACACTTTCATCTTAATCAGACGCATTCCTCTGTATATTCCATTTTCTTCTGTCCGATATTTTTTCATCTACATTTTTTTTCGATTAGTTTTATTTTTTGCTTTGCTTCTTTCTTATCCTGCTGCATTTCTGTCACATCAGCTCTTCTCGTTTTCTGTATCTGCCTCTTCTTCCCCATTTTCTCCAAATTATTCCCATTTACTCTCATTTCCTTCTTCCGGTCTTCTCTCAGTTTCTGCTTTTTCGTATTTTTTTATTTTCTCGCTTTTCTTCGTGTGCTTCTTTATTATCTACTTCTCTCTTCGTGTTTTATCTCGTTCCCTTTCGTTACTTTTTTTCTGTATTTCTTTGTCGTCTTTTTATATTGTTCCTTCTTTTCTTATTTTCCCCCCAAATCTACCTACTTGTGTCACTTTCCTTTTTGGAATTTTTTTGTTTCAGTATAATTTGGTCCTCTTATTGTCTTCTCCCATTCTTCTCTCTCCATTTTATCTCTTTTTTTTATATGTTTTCCCTTTTTCTCCGTGTGCTTTTTTATGATCTAATTTTTTCTTTGTTCTGTCTCTTCCTTTTCGTTACTTTTTTTGTTGTATTTTTGTAGTTTTTTCTGTCATTGTTCTTTCTTTTCTTATTTTCTCTTCCCAAAGCTATCTACTTGTGTCACTTTTCTTTATTGCCAAATTTTTTGTTTTAGCATAATTTGGTCTTCTTATTGTCTTTTCCCATTCTTCTCTCTCCATTTTATTTACTTTTTTATTTTCTCCTTTCTCTCCGTGTGCTTTTTTATTATCTACTTTTCTCTTTCTTCTTTCTATTTTTCCTTTTTATTACTTTTTTCCTGTAATTTTTTTTTTTTGGTAGTTTTTTCTATCACTGGTCTTTCTTTTCTTATTTTTTCTCCCCAAATCTACCTACTTGTATCACTTTCCTTTTTGCCATATTTTTGTTTCAGTATAATTTGGTCTTCTTATTGTCTTCTACCACTCTTCTCCCTCCGTTCTAAAATAAAAACGTACAGTTTTTATTTTCTCCTTTTTCTCTATGTGCTTTGTTATTATCTACTTTTCTCTTTGTTGTTTCTATTATTCCTTTTCCTTTTTTGTTTTCTCCTTTCTCTCCGTGTGTTTTTTTATTATCTACTTTTCCCTTCGCTTTTTCTATTTTTCCATTTTGTTAATTTTTTTCTGTGGTTTTTTGTCGTATTTTTTTGTAGTTTTTTTCTATCATTGGTCTTCCTTTTCTTATTTTTACTCCCCAAATCTACCTATTTGTATCACTTTCCTTTTTGCCATATTTTTAAGTATATTTGGTCTTCTTATTGTCTTCTCCCAATCTTCTCTCTCCGTTATATGTACGTTTTAATTTTCTCCTTTCTCTCCGTGTGCTTTTTTATTATCTACTTTTCTCTTTGTTGTTTCTATTATTTCTTTTCTTTTTTTGTTTTCTCCTTTCTCTCCGAGTGCTTTTTAATTATCTACTTTTCTCTTTGTTCTTTCTATTTATCCTTTTCGTTACTTTTTTTTGTATTTTTTTGTCGTTTTTTCTATCATTGTTCCTTCTTTTCTTATTTTTTCCCAAATCTATCTACTCGTATCAGTTTTTGTCATATATTTTTTTTTAAATACGATTTGACCTTCTTATTGTCTTCTCCCATTCCTCTCTCTTCGTTTTATGTACTTTTTTATTTTCTCCTTTCTGTGTGCTTTTTTATTATCTACTTTTCTCTTTGTTCTTTCTATTCTTTCTTTTCCTTTTTTATTTTCTCCTTGTTATCCGTCTGCTTTTTAACTGTCTACTTTTCTCTTTGTCCTTTCTATTCTTTCTTTTTGTTTGTTTTTTTCCTGTATTTTTTTGTTGTTTTTTATCATTTTTTCTTCTTTTCTCATTCTTTTTTCTCAAATATATCTACTTGTGTCACTTTCCTTTATGCAAAATTTTTTGTTGTCAATATAATTTGGTCTTCTTATTATCTTTTCCCATTCTTCTCTACGTTTTATGTATTTTTTTTTATTTTCTCCCTTCTCAGCCTGTGTTTTTTTATTATCTACTTTTCTTTTTGTTTATTTTTTTCTTCCCTTTCCTTTTTTATTTTCTCTTTTCTCCCCGCGTGCTTTTTTATTATCTACTTTTCTCTTTGTTCTTTCTATTCGTCCTTTTTGTGAATTTTTTTTCTGTATATTTTTGTCGTTTTTTCTATTATTGTTTTTTTTTTCTTATTATTTCTCCCCAAATCTACCTACTTGTGTCACTTTCCTTTTTGCCATTTTTGTTTGTTTCAGAATAATTTGGTCCTCTTAATGTCTTCTCTCATTCTTCTTTCTCCGATTTATGTATTTTTTTATTTTCTCCTTTCTCTCCGTGTGCTTCTTTATTATCTACTTGTCTCTTTGTTGCTTCTGTTTTTTCCTTTTCCTGTTTTATTTTCTCATTTCTCCGTGTGGTTTTTTATTATTTACTTTTTTCTTTGTTCTTTCTATTCTTCGTTTTTGTAACTTTTTTTGTACTTTTTGTCGTCTTTTCTATTGTCGTTCTTCTTTTCTTATTTTTTCTCCCCAAATCTACCTAATTGTACCACTTTTCTTTTAACCATTATTTTGTTTCAGTATATTTTGATTTTCTTATTGTCTTCACCCATTCTTTTCCCTCCGTTTTATATCTTTTCTAATTTGTCCTTTTTTTCCAGGGGCTTTTTTATTATTTACTTTTCTCTTTGTTCTTTCTCTTCTTTCTTTTCGTGACTTTTTTTCTGTATTTTTTTGTTGTTTTTCCATCATTGTTCTTTCTTTTTTTATTTTTTCTACTCAAATTTATCCACTTGTGTCACTTTCCTTTTTGCCATTTGTTTGTTTTAGTACAATTTTCTCATTTTATTGTCTTCTACCATTGTTCTCTTTCAGTTTTAACTCTTTTTTTTATTTTCTTCTTTCTCTCCGTGTGTTTTTATTAACCACTTTTCTCTTTGTTCTTTCGCTTTTTCCTTTTTGCTACTTTTTTCTGTATTTCTTTTCCTTGTTTCTATCGTCGTTCTTTCTCTTTTTACTTTTTCTCTCCAGATCTACCTACTTCTATCACTTTTACTTTTTGCTGATTTTTTGTTTCAGTATAATTTGGTTATCTTATTATCTTTTCTCCTTTGGTTTTATCTCTTTTTCCATCTGTTTTAATTCTTTTCTCACCTTCTCAGTTTGTTCTGATTTCCTTGGTTTCTTTTACCTTTTTTCTGTTCCCTTTCTCTCCCGTTTTGCCTATCTTGCTTTTTTACTTGTATGCCTTTTCTTTTGGTCTGCTCTTTTTTTTGACATTTCTCTTTTCTTCTCTATTATTATTTAATTTCTCCTTTATTTCTGCTTTCGTCCTTTCTTTCCTTTTTCCTTTTTTCCCAGTCTAAAGTTTTTTTTTATTCTTTAATTCTTTTTACCACTACATTTCTTCCCTCCCATTCTCTCTTTTGTTATTTGTTGATCTCTACTTTTCTCTTCTTTTTTTTTTTCGTCCTTTTTCACCTTTTCTTTTTATATACCTCTTACGGATTCAATCTTTATCTATACATTTCTTTCATCTCTTTGTCCTTTCCTTGTCCTTTCTTTGCATCCCTTTCTCCTCATTTTTTTATGGTTTTTGCCTTCAGTTTTTCGCTTTTTGTACCGTTTTTTCTTTCTATTTTATCCTTTTCTTCTCTTGTCTCTCTTTTCTCCGTGTCTTCCCTTTTTTGTTTATTTGTTTATTCTGTGACCTTATCTCAGTTCTTGCTTTACTTCTTTTCTTTTTTCTTTCTTTCTCTCTCAACCTTTTTTTTTTCTTCCGTCTTATTCTTCTCTCTGTAATTTACTTTCTAATTGTTCCCTTCTCATTTATATTTCTTTTTTCTCCTTTTCTTTTATCTCTTCTTTTCTGTTTCTTATTTAGCCCTTCTTTCTCTCTTTCTTCTTTCTATTTTTATCTCTTCTGTCTTCTTAATGGCCCATTTTTTCTGTAATTTTCTGTATTTGATATTCCATCCACTTTCATCATCAATCATTCAATGGGATTTTCTTTGTCTTTTGCCTCGTCACCTTCTTTTTTCCTTTTCCTCTCTCTAGTTTCTTCCTTTTCTTTCCTTACTCCTCTTTTAGTGTTTATCACTTGTCACTGTCTTGTCCCTTTTCTATTCTTATCTCTTTTCATTTTATTTTTCCATTTTTTTTTTCGTTCCATTTTTTTTCTTTTTTTTTTGTATTGCCTGAATTTTTCTGATTTGTTATTGTTATGTTAGATTTTGGCACAAAGCGAAGTTTTAAAGACAATGAAACATGTAGGTTTAATAATTTATAAGAATGTGGCAAGCTGGATTCTTATTCTATTTCTACTTATCGATTAATGGATGATTGCTACCGCATTTTCCATTATTTTACTTTCTTTGGCTGTGCGAATCAATAATGGTATATCGTGTATGCCTATCACTGCCTCACGTTCCGCAGCCATGATATTTTTCTTCGTCTTACTCCTCTTTTATCCCCGATCTTGCATTTGTTAATTAGATGGAGAATTTCATATTTATTGTTGCGCATAATGTGACCCAGGTATGCTGTCTTTCTTTTTTTATAGTGTTTAAGAGTTCTCGATCTTTATTATAACGTTTGAGAACGTCCTCGTTTCTAGATTAAACACCCTTAAAAGCATGTTGGGACTAATTTTCAGCTTATTATAGTGTTTCTGTTCGCTTTTGATGGAATATTTTTTCGAAGAATATGTAGAGACCAAACCAACCGAATCACTGCCTCCGTGTACGTGCTGCTTGAGGTGGATACGTTGTCAAGGTGAATTTCTTTTAGGTGACGCTGCTGACGCTAAATCTAGTTTTTTAATTGTATCCTAATGTCATGAGTTAGTGTCTTATCTTTTATCAGTTCGATTATGTTACTAACGGAATTCATAGTTGCAAGTCACTAAAAGAAAAAACAGAAAATATGATATCTCGCGCACGCGATGGCTATCGTTATACGCTTTAGACTGTCGAGAATCAAGAAATTCATGGTAACCAGTAGACTGTGTCATTGACTTGTAATAGCCGCGTTTTATCGCCACTACTTTGCCACCCTCAAAGATGGATTCCAGTATAGAGTTTGCAAGGCTATATGCGAGATGCTCAAGATTACAGGCCTGGCTATGCGTTCCAACGTATATTCCCTGAAGATTAATTAGGCAAGTACGTAGACTTCCATTATTCGTAAGAATATTGAAAGGTTTCATTCGCATCGGTTGCTCTCTCGAGATAATTCTCATATTAAAAAGAGTCACTTTGATTACTTTCATTTAAAGCACTATTTCGTGATGTACAATTTTTGCTTAAAACTGTTAATGGTTCAATCTAATTTTTTATTATTTGCCGTTGTTAACCAAAGTATCCCATAACAGTAACATAACTTGATTAGTTTTCTTTTAAATCAGGCTTCTGAGGTTGAAAGTGCCCTGACTAGTTACATTTGAATACCGTCAGTTTGAATGCATCTTAGGACTTTCGTGATTTTATTACATTGCAGAAGGTTCTCATTGTTTCTTTTTAATCGGCTACAAAAGTAATATAATTTCGGGTTAATACCGAAATATTCTGGTGCAGTGCTGTGAATCTGTGGTTGTTTTCTTCGAACAAAAAATGTTTTAAATCATTCCCAGCATCAAAAATTTTGATTACTGGGGCGATGCTTCATTGATCAGCAGGCAGATATCTTATAACAGAATTGTGCTGTGGATCTGTGGAACATATGACGATTGTGCTGTGAACTGTGGTTTTATCATGGAACAGAAAAATGTGATATTCTTTTTTAGCACACTTGACCTTTTTTTCTCCACATACGCTTTACTAGAGTTTCCTTTATCAAAAAATAGTATTGTTACATGTTGTCGGCTTAATAATTAAATACTGTAGATTGTTAACAGATTAACACCGAACAATTTATTCGTACAATTTACATCTAACTAATCTAGGGTGCGAAAACCTGCTTATTTTTCTATCTCACGCGTATATTCGTCTTCTGGATGTTGGATCTCGAACGTATTGAATGTATGAGTCATTTCATCGGCTTCGTATCTCCCTAATTACATCTAGTAAACGTCTACTAAAGTTGTTCATATACCATGAAAGGACTAATTTAATTTCGCAGTCCATAACAATATCTTATTATTGTGCCTGTGGTGTAAATCTGCAACCATATTTCTATATCATATTTTTTAAAAATATTTGTCCAGCGCACGTGATTAACCATTTAATTGATATTAAAGGCTGATTTGAAAATTTCTAAGATGCTTCTAACATATATTGTCTAAATATTTTAGATGTTTGCTTCAACCGAACGCCTGATGTATTGTATTTAAACAGAAGAGTCGTCACTTTCAATTTAATTAAAGTCTCTTGTGCGATGATCCTTGTTATTAAGTCTTCCACAATTCGCTCATAATGGTAATTGATGTTTCCGAATAAACATCGCCTTATAACGTAGGCGAAAGATGCCTTATTTGTATTGGGGGCACGTTCCATATTTGGCTGAATTACTCGACGAAATAGAAATTGGAAAACAGATCGTCGCTCATAATTATTTAAGGCATCAACAGTTTAGCCCTTTGCGAGTGTTGGTGATTGGAAACGCAGTTAACTACATCTTTGAATAATCATCCCGGAAAATTGGATTGAATTCATGCAGAATGTACGAGACATATCCGAGTGGTTATTTGCGCGGTGATTAGAGATAATTAAACAGAATGGGAAATTGTGGCCTCCTGTGGATCAGGTTCTGCGAAGTCTGTTCTAAAAGTAACTGAAAACGTAACGAAATATGCGCCACTTTGACTTCAAAAGTCGTCTTTTACTCGATTTTTATGTTAAATTTTGGCATGGGCGCAGCAAAAGCCATTTTTTACTCGATTTTTATGTCAAATTTCGACATGGGCATAGTCATGGTGGGGAAGTTTTATTTTAAAGTTAACTTTTTATTCGAATTTTCGTATTTTGTCTCAAAATACGCCTTTTTCGAAATAGCGATTTTATTCTCGAAATTCGAGTTCTTACTACAAAATTGAAATTTTCCCCGTAACACCGACTGTTTTCAAAATTATTTTTTTTAATGTCTCTCTTCATTTTTCTCAACATTCTCCATTTTCTCAACATTTTGATTTTTTAAATCCAATTTTTTGGAAATTTCGATATGTCAAAATTCGTCTATTCTCTTTATTTTAAATTCGCCCTGCCTCTAGTTGAATTTTTCGCGAAATTCATATTTTTTGTGAGATATCGACGTTTTTTTAAAAATTGATTTATTTTCCCGATACTAGAACGAAGTTTTAACTAAAGAGGAGACATTTCAGGAAAAAAAAATGTTGCAGAAGAACATTTATTAGAAAAAAAGTAATTTTCAGAGTAAAGTAGTCTTCGAAATTTCTACTTCTTTAAAATTTCAATTTTTTCAAATTCTCATTTTTATCAAGCCATCGATCTTTTTTCAAAATTTTGAGTTTAAAAATATTCTTTTTGAAAAGATTGTCCTTTGAAAATTTTGACTTTTAAAATTTCGACGTTTTCTCGTTTTGCCTTTATTAATTTTGACTTTGAAAAATATTAATAATAATAATATTAGTTTATTAAAAGTATAAATAAATAATACATATTTTTACAGGAAAACATTATTGGTTAACAAGAAACATTCATTTTAACATAGACACCTAACTTTCTCTTAAAACTAGACATTATTTGCATTTTTTATTTCATTTGACAGATTATTAAATTAAATCTTAATTTTTATCAACTTTTATTCTTCATGGTGGACTCTTATTGGTCGGATACGTTATGTGGAAATGTTAAATAAAATTAATAAACTTTTATCGACTTTGTTACAAATTCGATTTTTTGTAATTTTCCACTCTTCCAAAACGTCGACCTTTCCTGAAAATTTCGATTTTTTTTTTGAAATATTCGACATTTCAAAATTTATGATATTCTTAAAATTTCTACTTCTGGTGCTGAAATTTGCAGAAAAAAAGAAACTAAAAGTGAAGTTTATTGAAATGTTGACTTTTTTAGAATTATTTCTGAAGAATTGGACTTTTTAAAATATAATTTCTTTTGAAAATTTCGACAATTTCAAAATTTAAAGTTTTTGTTCAACACTTCGATTTTTCTCGACATTTTTTACCTTTTTTTGAGTGAAAACTTCTTTAGGCACGTTTAGCGGTTTTGGATAGGGGTAAACTTATCGTTTTGCGTTACCATCATGCTGAGATACAAAATATAGAATACAAATTACGAAATATGAAACACAAAAGACCAACACGAAGTACGAAATTCTACAAATTCAAAATACAAACACGTTTTAAAATGTTCACTTTTTTCAAATCCTCATTTTTATCAAAACTTGCATTTTTTTTCTGAAACTTGTAAGTTTTTAAAAATACTTTTTGAAAATTTCTACTTTTTGAAAATGTCGACTTAAAATTTCGACTTTTTATCAAAATTTGGAGTTTTTTTGTTGTAAAATTTGAATGTTTAAGAAATATTTCGACGTTTCAAAATTTCCAGTTTTTCAGATTTCATGTTAATCAAAAAGTCGACTTTTTCTTAAAATTTTGAGTTTTTTATTTATAAAATTTCGACCTTCTTTTCTTTTTGTAATTTAAAAAGTTCTACTTTTTATTAACATTTTTATCAAAGTTTCGATTTTTTCTCAAAATTATGAGTTTTTAACTAGAATTTGGACCTTTTCTCGTCGAAGTTTTGCCTTTTGATTAATTTTGACTTACTTTAAAAGAATCTTCATTTTTTATTTCGATTTTTTGTTGTTGAAAATATTGATTGTTGAAAATTCCGTTTTTTTTGGAATTTTCGACTTCGAAATAATGACTTTTTCTGAAAATTTAGATTTTATTTTCAAAATTTTGCGTTTCAAAATTTCCTATTTTCTGAAAATTTCTACTTCTATCGAAATTTGCAGCAAAAGTAAAATTAAAAAATCGAAACTTTCCAAGTCTTGGATTTTTTTTTAAATATTTCAAATTTTTCTGGAAATATTCATTAAGAAAAAGTTATTTCAACATTTTTCTGACTTTTTTTTAAATACCACTTTTTTTCGAAAATTTCTACGTTTTGAAAATTTAACCCTTTAGAAAATTTCGACATTTCACCATTTTTAAATTTTTACTTCTTTGTGGCCCCTGTTTTTTCTCGAAATTTTTAACCCTTTATTTTCGTAAATTTCGACTTAAAAAAATTTGACGTTTCAAATTTCCATTTTCATCAAAATTTTGACTTCAAACTTTTAGCTTCAAAAGTTCGACCCTTATTTTCCAATTTTGGAATTCTCTGTAATTTGGAATTTTAAAAAAAGATTTGGGCATTTCAAAATTTCCACTTTTTTCAAATTTCCTTTTTAATCAAGATCTCAATTTTTTCTCACATTTTTCAGTTTTTTGCGAATTAAATTTGGATTCATTTAAAAAATTTCGACGCTTCAAAATTTCCACTTTTTTCAATTCTCATTCTTATCAAAACTACTTTTTTTCCTAAGATTTTTAAAAAGTCTGAAAATTTTTATATTTTAAAAATTTCTACTGTTTGACAGTTTTTACTTTTTGGAAATTTCTACTATTCGAAAATTTCTCATTTTTGAAAATTTTGACTTTTAAAATTTAGATTTTTACTCGAGGTTAGGAGTTTTTTGTAAATTTCGAATTTTTAAAAGGGATTTGGATGTTTTAAAACTTCCACTTCCAAACTTCCATTTTAATCAAAATCTCAACTTTTTCTCAGAATTTCTCAAAATTTCTAGTTTTTTTTTTAAAAATTCGACGTTTCAAATTTTACATGTTTTTTCAAATTCTCATTTTTATCAAAATTTAGATTTGTTCTGTAAATTATGTTTTAAAAAATGTTTGCTTAAAATTTCTACTCTAAAAATTCTGACTTAAAATTTCGTGTTTTTCTCGTCGAAATGATCACTTTTTGTAAATTTTCATTTACCTTGAAAAAATCTTAATTTTTTATAACTTCAATTATTTCGAAACTACTGACTCTGGCTTCTAAAATTTTGATCGTTTTTGGAAATTTTAATTTTTTTGTAAATTTCAAAATTTTTAAAAAGACTTAGATATTTTAAATTTCCACTTTCAAACTTCTCATTATAATCAAAATTTCAACTTTTTCTCAGAATTTCTCAAAATTTTGACTCTTTTTAACAACTTTCAACGTTTCAACATTTGCAGTTTTACAAATACTCATTTTTATTAAAAATTCGATTTTTTTCCTCAAAATTGTGAATTGTAAAATTCCACTTTTAAAATTTTTACTTTTTGAAAATTTCTAGTTTTTGAAAAATTTGACTTTTGAAAATTTTTTCTTTTAAAATTTCGATTTTGTTCTCGAAATTTGGGAGTTTGTTTTAATTTCAAATTTTTAAAAAAGCTTTGGATATTCTGAGACTTCCACTAAAGGTTCCATTTTAATCAAAATCTCAGCTTTTTCTCAGAATTTCTCAAGATATAAATTCTTTTTAAAAAATTTTCTCGTTTCAAAACTTCCAATTTTTTCTAATTCTGATTTTTATCAAAACTTCGATTTTTTTCAAAATTTTTATCAAAGCATACTTTTATTTCAAAATTATGAATTTAAAAAATTCTAAATTTTTAAAAATACTTTTTGAAAATTTCTACCTTTTGAAAATTTCTATCTTTTGAAAATTTTTACTTTTTGAAAATTTCTACCTTTTAAAAATTTCTACCATTTGAAAATTACTGCTTTTTGAAAATTTCTACTTTTTGAAAATTTTAACTTTTGAACAGTTTGACTTGTAAAGTTTTGATTTTTAAAATCTTCCGACTTTTTCTAGAAATTTGGAGATTCTCGTAGATTTCAAATTTCTAAAAAAGGATTTGGATATTTTAAATTTACACTTTCAAAGTTCTATTTTAATCAATATATTAAAATTTTCTCAGAATATCTCACAATATCGTACAAAATTTCGACTCTTTTTAAAAAATTTCAACGCTTTTATCAGAGCTTCGATTTTTTTTTCAAAATTATGAATTTTAAAAATCTCTGCAAAATTTTTACTTTTTGACAATTTTTAATTTTGATTTTTTAAATTTCGACTCTTTCGAAATTTGGAGTTTTTTTTAAATTTGAATGAAAAAAAAGTGGATATTTTAGAGTTCCCACTCAAGCTTCCATTTTAATCAAAATTTCAAATTTTTCTCAGAATTTCTTAAAATATCAATTGTTTTGTAAACTTCGACGTTTCATCATTTCCAATTTTTTCAAATTCTTTTTTTTATTTAACAAAGCTTTGATTTTTTCTGTAACTTTAAAAAAATCTTTTTGAAAATGTCTACATTTTGCGAAATTTCTTGTTTATAAAAATTTCTACTTTTTGAAAATTTCGACTTTTGAAAATTACTATTTTTAAAATATCGACTTTTTTCCAAATTAGTTTTTTGTAAATTTTAAATTTTTGTAAAGAAAATGGATATTTTAAAACTTTCAATTTCAAACTTCCAATTTTTAAAAATTCTCTTTGAAATTTTCTACAGTTTCAAATTTTTCACTTTTTGAAAATGTCTAGTTTAAAAATTGCTTTTGAAAATTTTTATTTCGACCATTTTTAAAAATTTTGACTTGAAAATTCGACTTTTTTTTTGGAATTTTCGACTCTTGAAAATAGAAACTTTTTCTGAAGATTTAGATTTTCTTTCAAAATTTTGGCTTTCAAAATTTCTACTTCTATCGAAATTTGCAGTAAAAGTAAAAGTAATCGAAACTTTCAAAATGATGGCTTTTCTAAAAAATATTTCAAGTTTTTCTCGAAATATTCATTTCAAAAAAAAATTATTTCAATTTTATTTTTTAAATACGACATATTTCGAAAATTTCGACATTTTGAAAATTTCGACATTTAAAAATTTTCACCCTTTTAAAATTTGTACTTTTTCGTGGACTCCGTTATTTCTCAAAATTTTTAGCCTTTTTTCCGTAATTTCGACTCTTTAAAACCAATTTGACATTTCAAAATTTCAGTTTATTTCAAATTTCCATTTTTATCAAAATTTTGACCTTAAACTTTTATTTATTTTATATTTCGACCTTTATTTTCAAAATTTTGAGTTCTTTGTGATTTGGAATTTTAAAAAAAGATTTCGATTATGAATTTTTAAAGATTCTCTTTAAAAATTCCTATTTTTTAAATTTTTTTTACTTTTTTAAAATTTTTACTTTTTGAAAATTTTTGCTTTTCGAAAATTTTTACTTTTTTAAAATTTTTACTTTTTGAAAATTTTTGCTTTTCGAAAATTTCCCCTTTTTGGAAATTTTGACTTTTAAAATTTAGGGTTTTACTCGAGATTAGGGGTTTTTAGTAAATTTAGAATTTTGAAAGGGATTTGGATGTTTTAAAATTTCCATTTCTAAACTTCCATTTTAATCAAAATCTCAACTTTTTCTCAGAATTTCTCAAGATCTCTAGTCTTTTCCAAAATTTCGACGTTTCTAATTTTACATTTTGTTTTCAAAATCTCATTTTTATCAAAATTTCGATTTGTTCTGTAAGTTATGAGTTTTAAAAAATGTTTGCTAAAAATTTCTACTTTTTGAAAATTTTGACTTTTCAATATTTTGACCTTCGAAAATTTTTACTTTTAAGGTTTTGGCCTTTTCTCGAAATTTATTATTATTTCAAATTAAAAAAAAGATTAGGATATTTTAAATTTCCATTTACTTTCATTTTAATCAAAATCTCATTTTATTCTCAGAATTTTTTAAAATCGCAGCTCTTTAAACAATTTCGACGTTTTAAAATTTCCATTTTTTCGAATTCTCATTTCTATTAAAGCTTCGATTTTTTGTCAAAATTATAAATTTAAACAATTCTCTTTGAAAATTTCTACTTTTGAAAATTTCTACTTTTTAAAAATTTCTACTGCTTGAAAATTCCTACTTTTCGAACATTTTGACGCTTGAAAATTTTGACTTAAAATTTCGAAATTTGGAGTTTTTTGTAAATTTAAAATTTGTAACAAATATTTGAGTATTTTAAAATTTCTACTCAGCTTCGATTGTAATCAAAATCTTAACTCAAAAAAATTTAAAAAAATTGGACGTTCCTAGTTTCCATTTTTTTTTATGAAAAAATCGATTTTTTTTCTCGAAATGATGAATTTAAAAAATTTCTACCTTTTGAAAATCTCCACTTTTTGAAAATTTTTACTTTTTAACAGTTTTAACTTAAAATTTCAACTTTTTCTCGAAATTTTAAGTTTTTGGAAATTCCGAATTTTTAATAAAATTACGATACTTTAAAATTTCCACTTTCAAACTTCCATTTTAAGGAGAATACCAACTTTTATTAGAATTTCTTAGATTTCAACTGTTTTTAAAAAATTTCGTCGTTTAAAATTCCCAATTTTTTCAAATTCCTATTTTCATTAAAGCTCTGATTTTTTTCTTAACATGATCAATTTTTAAAAATTCTTTTTGAATATTTCTACTTTTTGAAAATTTTTTGCTTTTGATAATTTCTGGTTTTTGAAAATTTTGACTTAGGATTTCGACTTTTTCTGGAAATTTGAAGCTTTTTTTTGTAATTTTCAAATTTTTAAAAAAGATTTGAATGTTTTCAAAGTTCCGTTCAAGTTTCCATTTTAAA
Organism: Dastarcus helophoroides; assembly: GCA_028583605.1. NCBI lineage: Eukaryota > Metazoa > Arthropoda > Insecta > Coleoptera > Bothrideridae > Dastarcus > Dastarcus helophoroides. Next base: position 21,298,743 of record CM053336.1, read on the forward strand.
CAAAATCTCAACCTTTTGTAAGAATTTCTCAAAATATCAATTCTTTTTAAAAATATTTCGACGTCTTAAAATATCCAATTCCTTCAAATTCTCTTTTTTATCGAAGCTTCGATTTTTTTTTCAACGTGATAAATTTTTGAAAATTCTTTTTAAAAATATCTACTCTTTGAATATTTCTAGTTTTTAAAAACTTTGACTTTCAGAATTTCGACTTTTTCCCGAAATTTGGATTTTTTTTAGTAATTTTCGAATTTTTAAAAAGATGTGAATATTTCAAAATTTCCATTGTAAACAAAATCTCAACTTTTTCTCAGAATTTTTCAAAATATCAATTCTTTTTAAAAAATTCCTTTTGAAAATTTCTACCTTTTGAAAATTTCTACCTTTTGAAAATTTCTACCTTTTGAAAATTTCTACCTTTTGAAAATTTCTACCTTTTGAAAATTTCTACCTTTTGAAAATTTCTACTTTTTAAAAATATCTAGTTTTGGAAAATTTCTATCGTTTGAAAATTTTGACTTTCCATAATTTTTACTTTTAAAATTTTGACATTTTCTCGAAATTTGGAGTTTTTTTTGTAAATTTTAAATTTTTAAAAACGTTGACTTTCAGAATTTCGACTTTTTCCCGAAATTTGGATTTTTTTTAGTAATTTTCGAATTTTTAAAAAGATGTGAATATTTCAAAATTTCCATTCAAGTTTCCATTGTAAACAAAATCTCAACTTTTTCTCAGAATTTTTCAAAATATCAATTCTTTTTAAAAAATTTCGACCTTTCAAAATCAAAGCCTACATTTTATTTCAAAATTATGAATTTAAAAAATTCTTTTTGAAAATTTCTACCTTTTGAAAAATTCTACCTTTTGAAAATTTCTACCTTTTGAAAATTTCTACCTTTTGAAAACTTCTACCTTTTGAAAATTTCTACCTTTTGAAAATTTCTACCTTTTGAAAATTTCTTCATTTTAAAAATATCTAGTTTTTGAAAATTTCTATCTTTTGAAAATTTTGACTTCTAAGAATTTTGACTTTCCATAATTTTTACTTTTAAAATTTTGACATTTTCTCGAAATTTGGAGTTTCTTTTGTAAACTTCAAATTTTTAAAAACGATTTGGATCTTTTAAAATTTCCAGGTTCAAACTTACATTTAATCAAAGTTTCTCAAAATATCTCAAAATTTCGTCTCTTTAAAAAATTTTAATGTTTAAAAATCGCCATTCTTTTCAAAAAGTAATTTTTATGAAAACTTGAATTCGTTCTTTAAATTGTGAGTTTTCAAAAATTATTTTTAACATTTCTAGTTTTTAAATATTTTGACTAAAAACTTGGACTCATTTTCGTAAAAATTATGAATTTTTGTTCATTTTGTTTTACTTTGAAAAAATCGTCACCTTTTTTACTTCGACTTTTTGAAAAATATGGACTTTGAGGAAAATTCGACTTCTGTTTGAAAGTTTCGACTATTTCAAAATTTCGAATATTTCTGAAAATTTCTATTTTTGTTGTTGAGAATTTCAACATTACAAAATTTTTAATCTTTTCACATTTTTTACTTCTACTATCGAAATTACAGAAAAAGTAAAATTAAAAGTCGAAATTGTGAAAGTGTCGTATTTTTTGGAAAAGATCAAATTTTCAAAAAAAGCGATATTTGTCCAAGTTTACATTAAGTCAGAATTTCGAGAAAAAAAGTCGTAATTTTGAGGTCGAAAGTTTTTAAAATGGCTAAAATGTCCAAAAAATCGAAATTTCAAATAAAATTTTTGGTCGTAAATTCGTCATCAAAGTTGAACTTCTGAAAATAAATCCGAAATTTTGAATTTTCTTTGTATCAAGTAAATTTTTTTTACAACCTCCTTTTTTTCTCCCGAAACTTCCAACTTAACTTAATACTGCCACTTTTTTTTAGTAACTATTAAAATTAGTGAAAAAAAGTTGTATTAAAATTTTGAGTTTAATCCCGAAATTTCGATTTCCATTTTATGAATTTAATTTCAAAATTTGAATTTTATTAGAAATGTCAAAATTTTAGATAAAACATACAGATTTTCAGCTCAAATTGGAAAGTTTGAGAAAAAAAATGCTTCTTCATTTTGGATCCTTATTAACTGGACGTGAGCTGAGCTTCCGTTGGAAAATATTTAAATAATTATTTAAATAAAAGAAAATTGGAAACATTTGTTAAGGCACGACTATAAGATATATAAATTCTCAAATGTCGCTTCCGCTTCATGACATCTGACAAACCAATTGTTTACACGGAAATGGAAAACTCAGGAATTGAAGAAAAAAAGAATACTTTGCAAAAAATTGACATTATTGAGAGGTTAGTAAATATTAAAACGTCGCAAAGAAGATAATAACCATCTTGGGGGTTATTTTTATCATCTTTGAAGCTTAATGCGCGTATTAGTCCGGGGCGCATACTTTGGAAGGCCCCTAACTAGGGCGCATTACCCTTTGACGTCGTTTCCAAATCCTCCGCAGTCCCCTTCTGTAGCGACGCCGGAACAAAGCGGAGCACCAGAGATATCCTCGTTACATAACCTAACCCTCTACGTGCTTCCTTCCTCGTCTTGCTTTCCGGACCTGGCATGACTCCTCCTTTGTTTGGGTGCTCCTACCGCAGTGCGCACTCCGTTGTGTACGTGACCCAGCCACTGACTATGTTCTTGCTGTCGAGAGAAAATGCGATCAGCGATCGGCACTCATTCAGTGCGTATCTACCCCGCGCGGTGAAACGCTCGTTGTATGCACTCGCCATTGTTTTGGTCTGTGATGATATGATTGTGCACGTGGATTGTCGCGAATGGTGGTGCCGCTGAAATATCGGCGAGAAAGTTGTGTGTGATCTTTTCTGTTTTGATTGTGGTTGGTGTCGCGTGTTAGCTAGTGATGATGTAATATTTTGGGGTCATTGACAGCTTACGAACGATTTTTGTAGGTAAAATAGACGCCTCTTAATCTATATTTAATGCCGGTGTTTTGGAGCACTAATGAATGTTGTTTGTTTATCAAGGTTGGGGTTTCGTTTAGGAAAGTTTGGTTGCAGAAATTACTACACGTTGAGCGATTTGTTGTTAAAAAATCGACCGCGCTGATGCAATAGTAAAAGAGACATCCGGTTAAAAAAATTTGTCATTTGTTTTAAAACATAGATCTTTTGAAGAGTTTGACTTTTTTTTCAAAATTTCGCCTTATTTTTAAAAAATTGATTTTTTTGAAAATTTAAATTTTTCATGACTTTAATACGTTCTGAAAATTGCGTTCTTTTTCAGTAGCTCGTTTTTTGCTTTCTTACTTTTTTTTGACAATTTCCATGGTTTCGGTTTTAAAAAATTGCAAATTTTGAACTTTCAAAAAAAATTCGACTCTTTGAAGAATTCGATTTTTTTGTAAATGTTGATTTTGTTTTTAATAACTTTCCTCTTTAATAATCATTGGTATTATGAAACATCGATATAAAAAATGTCAGCTTTTTTTAAAATTTTAAATTTTTTTAAGTTTAACTTTTTTCAAAATTTTAAATTTTTTTAGGTTTCATTTTTTTCAAAATTTCGACTCTTTTTTCGAAAGTTTACCTATTTTTTAATATTTAGACTTTTCCTTAAAATTTCTGCCTTTTTCAAAATTTCGACTCGTAAAATTCTACTCTTTTTTTTTTGAAAAATTTAATTCTTTTGTGACCATTTTGAATTTTTCCATATTCGAGTTTATCAAAAATGCAATATTTTGTGAAGAATTTGACTTTTTCGACAAATTTTGAATTTTTTAAAAATATTTGACTGAAGAATTCGATTTTTTTTAAATGTTGATTTTTTAAATAACTGTACTTGTTTTTAATAATCATTGCTTCTATGAAACACCGTCAGAAAAAATGTCAGATTTTTTCAAAAAATTTAATTTGTTCAGAGGTTCCACTTTTTTCAAAATTTCGATTTTTTCTCAAAATTTTACCTATATTTTCAATATATGGACTTTTTCTCAAAATGTCCACCTTTTTTCAAAATTTCGACGCTTTCGTAAAATTCTACTCTTAAGAATTTCGTCCTCGTCTTTTTTTTTTTTTGAAAAATTTAATTCCTTTGTGACAATTTTGAATTTTTTTCATATTTGACTTTACAAAAATTGCAATTTTTTCTGAAGAATTTGACTTTTTCGAAAAATTTTGAGTTTTTTCAAAAATTCGACTTTTTGAAGAATTCGATTTTTTTAAATGTTGATTTTTTTTTAAATAACTTTACTCGTGTTTAATAATCATTGCTATTACGAAACACCGACAGAAAAAATGTCAGATTTTTTCAAAAATTTTAATTTTTTCAGAAGTTCCACTTTTTTCAAAACTTCGTTTTTTTCTCAAAATTTGGTTTTTTTCTCAAAATTTATCTATATTTTCAATATTTAGACTTTTTCTCAAAATTTCCACCTTTTTCAAAATTTCGACTCTTTCGTAAAATTCTACTCTAAGAATTCCGCCCTCGTCTTTTTTTTTTGAAAAATTAATTTTTTTAAATGTTGATTTTTTTTAAATAACTAATTTTTAGTTTAATAATCATTGCTATTATGGAACACCGACAGAAGAACTGTCAGATTTTTTCAAAAATTTTAATTTCTTCTGAAGTTTCCATTTTTTTCAATATTTAGACTTTTTCTCAAAATTTCCACCGTTTTGAAAATTCCGACTCTCGTAAACTGTATACTCTGACAATTCTGTCTTCGTCTTTTTAATTTTTTTTGAAAAATTTATTCTTTTGTGACAATTTTGAATTTTTTTCATATTCGACTGGAAAAAATTATAATTGTTTCTAAAGAATTTGCCTTTTTCTATAAAATTTGGATTTTTTTAAATTCGATTTTTTTTGAAGAATGCGATTTTTTTAAATGTTGACTTAGTTTAAATAATTTAATTCGTATTTAATAATCATTGGTATTATGAAACTCCGACATAAAAAAATTCAGCTTTTTTCAAAATTTCAATTATTCCAGAAGTTCCACTTTTTTTCAAAATTTCGATTTTTCTCAAAATTTTACCTATAATTTTAATATTTAGACTATTTCTCAAATTTCCACCTTTTTCAAAATTTCGCCTTATTTTTAAAAAATTTAAATTTTTCATGACTTTAATACGTTCTGAAAATTGCGTTCTTTTTCAGTAGCTCGTTTTTTGCTTTCTTACTTTTTTTTGACAATTTCCATGGTTTCGGTTTTAAAAAATTGCAAATTTTGAACTTTCAAAAAAAATTCGACTCTTTGAAGAATTCGATTTTTTTGTAAATGTTGATTTTGTTTTTAATAACTTTCCTCTTTAATAATCATTGGTATTATGAAACATCGATATAAAAAATGTCAGCTTTTTTTAAAATTTTAAATTTTTTTAAGTTTAACTTTTTTCAAAATTTTAAATTTTTTTAGGTTTCATTTTTTTCAAAATTTCGACTCTTTTTTCGAAAGTTTACCTATTTTTTAATATTTAGACTTTTCCTTAAAATTTCTGCCTTTTTCAAAATTTCGACTCGTAAAATTCTACTCTTTTTTTTTTGAAAAATTTAATTCTTTTGTGACCATTTTGAATTTTTCCATATTCGAGTTTATCAAAAATGCAATATTTTGTGAAGAATTTGACTTTTTCGACAAATTTTGAATTTTTTAAAAATATTTGACTGAAGAATTCGATTTTTTTTAAATGTTGATTTTTTAAATAACTGTACTTGTTTTTAATAATCATTGCTTCTATGAAACACCGTCAGAAAAAATGTCAGATTTTTTCAAAAAATTTAATTTGTTCAGAGGTTCCACTTTTTTCAAAATTTCGATTTTTTCTCAAAATTTTACCTATATTTTCAATATATGGACTTTTTCTCAAAATGTCCACCTTTTTTCAAAATTTCGACGCTTTCGTAAAATTCTACTCTTAAGAATTTCGTCCTCGTCTTTTTTTTTTTTTGAAAAATTTAATTCCTTTGTGACAATTTTGAATTTTTTTCATATTTGACTTTACAAAAATTGCAATTTTTTCTGAAGAATTTGACTTTTTCGAAAAATTTTGAGTTTTTTCAAAAATTCGACTTTTTGAAGAATTCGATTTTTTTAAATGTTGATTTTTTTTTAAATAACTTTACTCGTGTTTAATAATCATTGCTATTACGAAACACCGACAGAAAAAATGTCAGATTTTTTCAAAAATTTTAATTTTTTCAGAAGTTCCACTTTTTTCAAAACTTCGTTTTTTTCTCAAAATTTGGTTTTTTTCTCAAAATTTATCTATATTTTCAATATTTAGACTTTTTCTCAAAATTTCCACCTTTTTCAAAATTTCGACTCTTTCGTAAAATTCTACTCTAAGAATTCCGCCCTCGTCTTTTTTTTTTGAAAAATTAATTTTTTTAAATGTTGATTTTTTTTAAATAACTAATTTTTAGTTTAATAATCATTGCTATTATGGAACACCGACAGAAGAACTGTCAGATTTTTTCAAAAATTTTAATTTCTTCTGAAGTTTCCATTTTTTTCAATATTTAGACTTTTTCTCAAAATTTCCACCGTTTTGAAAATTCCGACTCTCGTAAACTGTATACTCTGACAATTCTGTCTTCGTCTTTTTAATTTTTTTTGAAAAATTTATTCTTTTGTGACAATTTTGAATTTTTTTCATATTCGACTGGAAAAAATTATAATTGTTTCTAAAGAATTTGCCTTTTTCTATAAAATTTGGATTTTTTTAAATTCGATTTTTTTTGAAGAATGCGATTTTTTTAAATGTTGACTTAGTTTAAATAATTTAATTCGTATTTAATAATCATTGGTATTATGAAACTCCGACATAAAAAAATTCAGCTTTTTTCAAAATTTCAATTATTCCAGAAGTTCCACTTTTTTTCAAAATTTCGATTTTTCTCAAAATTTTACTTATAATTTCAATATTTGGACTTTTTCTCAAATTTCCACCTTTTTCAAAATTTCGACTCTCGTCAAATTTCATTAGTGTTAAAAATTTCGACTCTGCCAGAATTTGGACTTTTTGTTGAAGTATTCAAAATATTTTTATATTCCAATTTATTAAAAATTGTTTTTTTACGTAATTTGCAGTTTTTCTGAAAATTTCGTTCTGTTTCAATATATTTTTTTTTGTTAGATTAGACTTCGTTAAAATTCTGACTTCTTTATAAAGAATTCGACTATTTTTGTAAATTTATTTTTGTTTAATTTAGCTTTTCCAAAATTTGGACATTTCTATTTTCTTTTCAAAAATTTTTCATTTTTTTTAGATTTTTTACTCATTTTCAAAAGATGATTTTTTTGTCACATTTTTACTTATTTTGACAATGTATGCTTTTTTAAAATTTGACTGAAAATTTCCATATTTTTCAAAGTTTTGAACTTTTCTCAAAATTTTACCTATATTTTGAAAATTATTTCAATATTTCTTGAGGTTCTCACTTTTCTTTTAAATTTCGAGTTTTTCGAAATAATGATTTTTTTTTGTATCCAACTTCTCATTTTTTTCAAAATTTCTACTTTTAAAAAATTGATTTTTTTGAAAATTCGATTTTTCACTAATATGTTCTGAAAATTGCGTTCTTTTTCATTATTTCTTTTTTTGTTTTCTCTTTCTTTTTTATTTTTTTTTGAACATTTCAATATTTTTGAATATTGCCACTTTTTTGAAAATACGACTTTGAAAACTTCGACCTTATGAAGTATTCGTTTTTTTGAAGAATTTAATTCTTTGTGAAAATGTTGCATCTTTTTCATAATTCTGTCTTTAAAAATTGCAAATTTTTCTGAAGAATTTTGTCTGCAAATTTTGAAATAAAAAAACCCATTCTTTTGAAGAATTTAATCTTTTTTAAATGTTGATTTTTTTCTAAATTACATTTAAACATGTTTTATAATCTTTTGTTTTATTTTTGAAAATTTCGACTCTTTGAAACTTCGACATTAAAAATCTCGGCTTTTTCCAAAATTTTTAATTCTTTCACTTTTTACAAAATATCGATTTTCTTTTGAAAATACCTATCTTTTAATATTTAGTCTTTTTTCTCAAAATTTTCACCCTTTTCAAAATTCTGATTTTTTCGTAAAGTTTTACTCGTGTTAAAAATGTTGATTCTTTCAGAATTTTCACGTTTTTGCAATTTTTGCTTTTTTTTTGAAATTTCCAATTTTTTTATAAATTGTATTTTTTACGTCGTTGCAGTTTTCCTGTAAATTTCGGTTTTTCAGTAATTTTTTTTTTTTGAAAATGATTTACTTTTTTGGATATTGTGACTTTCGAAAATTACGACTTCATAAAAGTTCAAAAGAATTCCACTTTTTTTGAAAATCATTTTTCTATCTAGCTTTTCCAAAACTTGGCATCTTTGAAAATTTTAAACTTCTATTTCAAAATTTCGACTTGCTTTGAATCTTTGAAGCTAAAAAATTCTATTTTTCAAAATTTTTACTTTTTTCAGATTTTCTACCCACTTTTGAAAGTTGATTTTTTCTCCTATTTTTACTTATTTGACCAATTGACTGAAAATTTCCATATTTTTCAGAATTTTGGACTTTTCTCAACATTTTACTCATTATATTCTGAAAATTATTTCGATTTTTCTCGAAGTTTTCACTTTTGTTTTAAATTTCGAGTTTTTCGAAATAATGATTTTTTTTGTAAATTTTGACTGTTTTCTAGAAGTTTTTGAAATTCCCATTTTTGTCAACGTTTCGATTTTTTCTTAAAATTTTGACTGCAAAACTTTAATTTTTCGAAATTTAAACTTTTATGTAAATTTCGACTTTTAAAAAATTCTGTATTTTTGAAATTCTCATATCAGCCAAAATTTTGAATTTTTCTAAAAAACATTTCAGACACTAAGTTTAAAAAAACCCAAAATTTCGAGAGAAAAAGTCGAAATTTAGAAAAAAATATAAGATTCGAGAGAAGATCTTTTGAAGTTAAAATTTTGAGAAAAAAAGGTCAAAATTTATTAAAAAGTCGAAATTATAAATAATTGAAAAATTTCGAGTTCTTCAAAATAATGATTTTTTGTATCTAACTTTTGATTTTTTTTTTAATTTCGACTGTTTTCTGGGAGTTTTCGAAATTCCCATTTTTGTCAACATTTCGATTTTTTCTCAAAATTTTGACTGCAAAACTTTCGAAATTTAAACTTTTATGTAAATTTTGACTGATTTAAAAAAATTCTGTATTTTTGAAATTCTCATATTCGCCAAACAAACAACAAGATTTTAAAAAACCCAAAATTTCGAGAGAAAAAGTTGAAACTTAGGAAAAGATTAAAAGTTTCGAGAGAAGTCGTTTTGAAGTTAAAATTCTGAGAAAAAAAAATGTTAAAATTTATAAAAACGTCGAAATTGTAAATAATTGAAAAAAATTTGAGATTATGTCGAGATTTTGATAATAATGGGAATTTGAAAAAAGTGGAAATTTTGAAATAATTGAAACTGAAATACCAATTATGTCCAGTGCAACCAAGAAATATTGAAAAATACAACAAACATTGCTCTAACGCGTTTCGGTAGCCAAGCTATCATTTTCAGAGAGATAAATCTCTCTGAAGATGATAATTTGGTTATCGAAACGCGTTAGGGTAACCTTTGTTCTGTTTTTTAATCTTTCTTGGTTTCAGGGGACAAGATTTGTATTTCAATTTTTGAAGATAACCAAGGACCAGTCCGTTCCACAAAATTTTTGAAATGTCGACATTTTTCAAAAAATTCAGAAATTTACAAAATAGAATTTTTGAAAAGTCGAAATTAAAAAAATCGTTAACAACTCAAAAGTTTGAGAAAGGGTCGAAATTTTGATGAAAACAGAAAGTTAAAAAAGCAAAAATTTTGAAATCTAAAGGAAAAAAAAAGAATGTTCAAAAAAAGTTAAAATTGCGAAATAAAAATAGAAACTTTGGAGTTCAACTTTTGAGGAGAAATCAGAATCTTTCTAAAAATGGGAATTTGAAAAAAAGTGGAAAGTTAGAAAAGTCGACATTTATAGTAAAGTCTAAATATTTAAAAAGTCGAAATTAAAAAGTGGTTTAAAAAACTTAAAATTTCAGAAAAAGTCGAAATATTGGTAAAAATAGAAAGTTGAAGTAGAAATTTTTCACTCTGGAAATCTTTTTTAAAAACTTGAAATTTACACAAAATCCAAATTTCGAAATAAAAGCCAACATTTGAAAGTTAAACTTTTGAGGAAAACTCAGTCTTTTTCTAAAAATGAGAATTTGAAAAAGATGAAAATTTTGAATCGACCCTTTTTCAAAATGTCGAAATTTACAAAAAAAATAAATGTTTTCTTAAAGTCGAAATTAAAAAAAAAATGTAAAAACTCAAATGTTTCAGAAAAGTCGAAATTTTGCTAAAAACGGAAAGTTGAAAAAGTAGAAATTTTGAACTCTTGAATTTTTTTTTAATTGAAAACGTAGAAAAAAGTCCAAATTTCGGAATAAAGGTCGAAATTTTGAATTTAAACTCAGTTAAAGTCAGAATATTTATAAAAATGGGAATTTGAAAAAAGCTGAAATTTTGATTTGTCGACATTTTTTAAAAAATTTTTATAACGTCGAAATTACAAAAAAGTCAAAATTTTCAGAAAATCGAAATTAATTTTTTTTAAATTGAAAAGTTTGAGAAGTCGAAATTTAAATCAAGTCAGTATGTTTATTTAAAAGCTAGAAATTTTGAACTCTCGAAGTCTTTTTTAAATATTCGAAATTTACAAAAATTATAAATTTCGAAAAAAAGTCGCAGTTTTGAAGTTCCTCAAAGAGTGGACATCCACAAAAATGTCGAAATTTCGATAACATGTTGAAAATGCGAAGTCGAAATTTTTACAAAATTTAGAAATATTGGAAATTTCGAAATGTCGAAATTTTTGAAAAAGTTTTCAGTCACGAATTTTGGAAAAGTCGAAATTTTGAAAAGTTGGTATTTTTATAATCCAAAATTAAAAAAAATGATTTTTAAAAAAAAATCGAATTAAAAAATGTTTAAAGTCAAAATTTAAAAAGGTCAAATTTTCGAGAAAGCCTTCCTCTAAGAGGCTCGTGATTCACAAACATTTAGATGTTGGATTGTAGCAGCGGAAAACAAATAAAACTCGAAGCTCGAAGCGCAATGAGATGCATATTCATGGTTCAAATGATAAAAAATTGACAGGTCAAAGTAACTTTCAGATAATCCCGGTTAATTGAACTCTGACTAATTATTGTGCACGACGGATGACGTGACAGTAGCGTAATTTCACTTTCATAAGCGCATTGTTTAATGGAACATTGACATTGATTCAGTTGGAACCGAACTTGCACCAAATAAATTAGAAAGGTTTGAAAAATTTGGATTCAGCTGTTATCAGTATTCAGATCGTTTTTGACGTGAGGAACTCTTGTGCAATAAGTCGGTGGGGGCTACAACCGTCTCTATATTTCGTTTGATCCAAAAATGGATAATTCATATGACCTGAGCCTGGCTTTTTGTCGATAGCTTGTCTGCTTGTGTGTGTCTTATAGATATAGCAGATCAAAGGTTGGCAATGTTGCGAAATTGTTTATTATAGCTAACGATCCCCATCGACCGTTGGCAACTAACCCGACATTTCTGCATTTACATGGATAGTGTACTGCTTTCTTTTGCCAAACTAAACTTGGCAGATATCTTGTTTGTGCTTCAGCTCCCAAGAGTCTTCATTGGAAATTTTTATATAACGCTGTTTTGCTTCATCACGTCGGTTTATCATCGCGAATGGAAGCTAATTTAGATTGACAGCTAGCCCTTTACACGTTATTATCAATGGCGTAGCTAGGAACAATAGGTTCTTATGCAAGAGCCTTTTTCTTAAGTCTTTCCTAAAATGTCCACTCTACACTCTTACATCTTCAATTGTGTTTTCTTTGAAACATCCTTTTGAAAATTGAATTTTTCTTAGAAATTTCGATTCTTTATTGAAAATTTCGATTTTTTTCTCAAAATTTCAGGTTTACTCGAGAATTTTTTAAAAAAATTTCCAATATAATAATATCGGTTTCAAACTCGACATTTTTTCTCGAAGTTTAAAATTTCAATTTCTGCTTTTTTTCATGAAAATTACGCCTTTAAATCCTTAATCAATTCTGTTGCAAAAGTGCTCCCTTTCACCTCCTTGCCCAAAATCTTCATCTTTTTGTCAAAATTTCAAGTTTTCAGTTTCAATATTTATTTTGTTTTATATTTTAATTTTCCACTTGAAATTCAGAATTTTGAAAATGAATTTGAATTTTGAAATTCAGAATTTTGATCTTTTAGAAATTTTGATTTTCCTTTTGAAAATATCAACTGTAGTAACTGCGCAGGAAAAATTTCACGGGAAAACAACTGGTGCATTTCATGGGAAAATAACTGCGAAACGAACCACCAAATACTCAATTTTTTAACGTAACATTAATTTGACTTTGATTCTCCAAGAAGATAATGTTTCGTGGCAATCAATTGAAATACTGATGAACTATCAAATGTCCAAGGTTTTAGCTCAAAATTATTTTGATCAGGATACTCCATGAGGACATTTGTGAATTTTAAAGAAGATTTCATGGGAAAACAATCGAATACTGATGAACCACCAAATACCGAACTTTTTGACATAATTTATGTTATTTTGTTTATGATCCTCCAAGAGGACGTTGTGTGAATTTTAGAAGACTATTCGTGGCCAAACTAATGAAATACAGATGAACTATTAAATGCTAAACGTTTTAGCTCGGAATTATTTTGATCAGGATCTTGAATTTTTTTACTAATTTTAGGGATTTCAAGGGAAATTAACTGTCAAACGAACCACCAAATACTCAACTTTTTAACGTAACTTTGATTTGCCTATGCTTTTCCAAGAGGAGAATGTTTCATGGCAAAACAATTGAAATACTGATGAATTACCAAATGTCCAAGACTTTAGCTCACAATTATTTTGATCACGATACTCCATGAGGACATTTGTGAATTTTAGAGAAGATTTCATGGGAAAACAACCGAATACTGATGAACCACCAAATACCCAATTTTTTGACATAATTTATGTTATTTTATTTGTGATCCTCCAAGAGCTTATTGTGTGAATTTTAGAGGACTATTCGTGGCCAAATAAATGAAATACAGATGAACTATTAAATGCCCAACGTTTTAGCTCAGAATTATTTTGATCAGGATCTTCCATGAAAACATTTGCTAATTTTAGGGAGTTTATGGGAAAATAACTGGCAAACGAAACACCAAATACTCAACTTTTTAGCGTAACATTAATTTGCCTTTGGTTCACCAAGAAGAGAATGTTTCGTGGCAAAACAATTGAAATACTGATGAACTACCAAATGTCCAAGGTTTTAGCTCAAAATTATTTTGATCAGGATACTCTATGAGGACATTTGTGAATTTCAGAGAAGATTTCATGAGAAAAAACTGAATACTGATGAACCACCAAATATCCAACTTTCTGACATAATTTGTATTATTTTGTTTATGATCCTCCAAGAGCACATTGTGTGAATTTTAAAGGACTATTAGTTGCCAAACAAACGAAATACTGATGAACTATTAAATGCCCATCGTTTTAGCTCAAAATTATTTTGATTAGGATCTTCCTTGAGAATATTTGCTAATTTTAGGGATTTCATGGGAAAATAACCGCCAAACGAACCATCAAATACTCAACTTTTTAACGTAACATTAATTTGCCTTTGGTTCTCCAAGAAGAGAATGTTTCATGGCAAAACAATTGAAATACTGATGAACTATCAAATGTCCAAGGTTTTAGCTCAAAATTATTTTGATCAGGGTACTCCATGAGGACATTTGTGAATTTCAGAGAAGATTTCATGGGAAATCAACTGAATACCGATCCTCCATTGCAAATTCTAGAAATTTCGTGGGAAAACGACTGTCAAATGAACCAGCAAATACCAGCAACTTTTTAACGTAATATTTTGCCGGTGGTTTTTCAAGAAGAGAATGTTTCGTGGCAAAACAATTGAAATAGTGCGAAAACAAGTGTATACAGATGAATCACCAAATACTCGACTTTCTAACATAATATGTATTGTCATTTTACGAATTTTATCAGTGGTCTTCCAAGAATACATTCGTAAATTTTAGAGAATTTTCGTGGTCAAACAATTGAAATAGTGATGAATTACTTAATACTCAACGTTTTAAGTCTAAATTATTTTGATTAGAATCCTCCATGAGATCCTTTGCAAAATTTAGAGATTTCATGGGAAAACAACTGCCAAATGAACCACTAAATACCCAACTTTTAAATATATTATGCATGTGGTTCTTCAAAAGGAGATTGTTTAGTGGCAAAACAATTGAAATACTGATGAACTACAACATTTCGACCGTTTTAGCTCAACATTTGCGAACTTTAGAGAATAGATCCTGGCAAAACAACTAAATAATGATGAACCATCAAATACTCAACTGTTTAACATAATATGTATTATCATTTTGCAAATTTTGCCCGTGGTCCTCCAAAAGCACATTTCTGAATTTTTAGAGAATTTTTCGTGCTCAAACAATTGAAATACTGATGAACTATTAAACGCCCAAAGTTTTAACTCGAGATTATTTTGATCAGGATCCTCCATGAGATCCTTTGCAAATTTTGGAGATTTCATGGGAACCCAACTACCAAACGAATCATCGAATACCCAACTCTTTGACATAAAATTTTGCCTTTGGTTCTTCAGGAAGAGTAATATTTCCTAAATTGAAATACAACACTTGTCCCCTGTCCACCTTTGTTGGTTTTTTTAGTCTTTCTTGGTTTCAGGGGACAAGTTTTGTATTTCAATTTTTGAAGATAACCAAAGACCAGTCCACCAAAAAAAAAGAAATATTTCATGGCAAAACAATTCAAATACTGATAAACTATCAAGCTTTCAATGTTTTAACTCAAAATTATTTTGATCCGGATACTCCATGAGGACATTTGCGAATTTTATAGAATATTTCATGGGTAAACAACTGAATACTTATGAACCACCAAATATCTAACTTTATAACATAAAATTATTTTGCTTTTGATTGTCCAAGAGGCAATTTTAGAGAATATTTCACTACAAAACAATTGAAATATCCGAATTGTTACTTTTACAAATTCTGAATGTTTCAAAGTATTTCATTTTTTTCCCGCATGTTTTAGTATTTTCACGAATTTGCGAGTTAAATACTTGAAATTTCGATTTTTTTTCTCTTTTGGAGCTTCAACTCAATGCCCATTGCGAAAATTTGGCCTTTTTTCCCAATACCATAATTTTTATGTGATCTTGTTCCCAATATTTTGACATTTTTCTACAAATTTTGAAGAGAGAGAGAAAAGCTAAAATATTACTCTTTTTTTTAATACATCTTCCTCGAAATTTCATGAAACAAATCAGTTTACTTTGGAAAAAAAAGTCGTAATTTCGAAATGAGTTAAGTTTCATGGAGAAAGTCGTAAATTCCAATTAAAAAATTCTGAATAAAATCGAATTCAGAGAAAAGAAATCGCCACTTTCAATAATATTTCTTCTGCAATTTCGGAAATTTCTCAAAGGAGGAAAAAAGTCGAACTTTCGAAATTAGTTCAGTTTCATGAAGAAAATCGGAAATTCCAAAAAAAAATGTGAAGGGGAACAAAATCGCCATTTTTAGTAACATTTGTCTTGTAATGTTAATTTCCCTATTTTACTTATGTCTTAATTTTAGGATTTTCAAAAGAAAGAAAAAAGGCCGAACCTTCGAAGTTAGTTTGGTTACAAATGGATTTTCAAAAAAAAGTCCAAATTTGAAAAATTTGAGATTTTGAAAAAATCGAAAATTAAAAAAATGACGAAGTTTTGAAAGATTGTAAAAAAGTCGAAAATTTCAAAATTATCAAAAAAATCGAAATTTTTGACAAGAATTTTTAAAAAAATAAAATTTTGGAAAAGCGCGACAATTTCAAAAAAATGTATTGATTTTCAAAAATTTCATTTTCCCAAAAAAAATCGAGATTTTGATAAAAATTTGAAAACTAAGAAAGACGTTAGTCTAAAATGTCGAAAAACCAGTCTTTTTACAAAATGTTGAAATTTTTAAAAACGTTGAAACTTAAACAAAAAATAAGACGACATTATTAAGAATCGAAATGTTCAATAAAATTTATAATTTAAAAAAGAAATAAATTTTCATAGAAAGATGAAATTGTTAAAGGATTTAAAATTTAAAAAAGTAAAATTTTTGAAATGAATCTTGAAATTTACCAAAAAAAAAAAATCCGTAGAAGCATAAACTTTAAAAATTCAAAATGTTCACCAAAAGATCGAAATTTTCATTCTCTTCGGACGAGTCAAAATTTAAAAATCTCGAGAAAAGTCGAAATTTCGAGAAAAGGCCCAGTCTTAAAAAAACAAATTTTGACGAAGTCGAAGTTTTGTAAAAGTACACAACTTAGTTCCAAATTTCGAATTCAATCGAAATTTGAAAAAAAATCGACCTTCTAAAAAACTTAACATTATCGAAAATTTTTATTGTCAACTTTTCATTTGAAGTTTTCGAAAACTAAAAATTTCAAAAAGTCGAAATTTTCAAAAAAAGTCTAATTTTAAAAAGTTGAAATTTTAAATAGTACGTATTTTGAAGTCAATCACTTCAAAAAAAATGTTTCGTAAAAAGTCGAAATTTTGAAATAGAATCGAAATTTTGGGAAAAATTCCATCAGTTAAAAAGTCGATATCTTTTCAAAATCTCTAAATTAAAGGACAAATGAAATTGCTTAAAAAATTCTTAGTTAAATTTTTTAAAACGCCGAAATTTTCGGTAAAGTAGAAATTTTCAAAATGAAGTTAGAGCCGTAATTTAAAAAAAATCTAGGTGACGATTTCAAAAAATCGAAATTTTGGAAAAATGTCAGAGTAAAATAAATCGATTCATTTAACACGTTAAACAAAGTACTAGGCCATGACACTAGTAAGTGGGGTCGGGTACCAATAGTTAAAAAATAAATTTGGTGCGACTCACAAATATGTAGATGCTTTTTTAAAGAGGCCGGTTAATCCGGCGGCCGGTTAATATTGTTACGTGCGTTATCGGTTCGAATTGATACACGTGATGGATTGATTATTCCCACTTTATTACTGAACTCAACTTTGATCACCACAATTGACAATTAACTCACTTATTATTGACTTCTACTAACTCAATAATTACACTGATTCAAACTGACTAACTCGAGGGAAAGCTGACCGCCTTTTATAGTTTTGGCCTCCGGCTTCTAGAACTTTTCGGCAGATAAGGCTTATCGTTTCCGAAATTTCTGGAAAGCTTATCTGCCATTTGTTTCGTTATCGCGGCCGCTTTCCCCTTATCAGATCCTTCTAGAAACTATTTTTATTTACTAAATTCTACAATTCCATTCTAAATCCCATTTCATCTATTTACATTGCGTTACAATATGGAGCTGGTTAAGAGGGAATATACTTTAGGCGACGAAAATGAATAATTAAAATATTTTAGCTCGATAAAATGTATTAATTACTTTAAGTTGAAGGGTCAGCTACTTATGGCAATCATTTTATAAATTATTTATGCGGTTCGACAAGTTTTTCAACTGTGTGTAAAATCCGTATTTTGTGTTAAGTTTTTTTAGTTTACGACAGTTTTTTTTGAAGTAATGAACGAAATGTGAGTACGTGGTTGTAACAATAGAACAACAAGGTAATATTTGTCCCGTGGTCACTTAAAAGGATAATTAAATAGTTAATTACTACGACGCAGTGTTTTGTATTCCTTGGTGTTTATGTTGGGCACCTTTTGGGTGCTGTTAGACATTGGGGCCACTCCTGATATTTGATTGAGATAACTGACTAAATCGCTTATTATGTTTTCCTTATCTCGTTACTGTGTTTTCCTTATCTGGAAACTGTTAGAGTAGGTTCTAAGCTGAGTAAATAGCAGAAAATATGAATTGAAATTAAATACGCAGTCTTTTTCTTTCAATTTATACAAGTGTCTCAGACTTCTATGGCCAACTTTTAAATACGCTGCCCCTCGTAAAGATTTTGGGAACGTCACGGAACGAAGTACTTAGATAACACAAAATAAACGCTCAGAAGTATACACGGTGGAAGTTCTTAACAAGATTAAATTCAATTAAACAACCAAAATTTTTGTGACAATATTCTTCCGCTATGAACCCAAAATTCGAAAATCGTTTTTTTTTTAAATCAAAATAAAAAAGGCAGTCTTTGAGACTGCCGACAGAAGTGAAAACTTTAAACTAGAAAATAACGTTTTTGGAAAATTTTGATTTTTTTGAAATTACCACTATTTAATTTTTTACTTTTTTTTTTAAATTTTGGCTTTTTGTGAACGAAAGAAATTTCGACCTCATTTCAAAATGTCTAATGTTCGACTTAAATATTTTAACTTTTCAAAATTTCGCCTTTTTGAGAATTTCAACATTTTTCAAAACTTATTTTTCGAGAATTTCAGATTTTTTTAAATACTTGATAATAACTAGAGCCCCGAAGTTGTGGCAGTAAAAAAGTTAAGTTTTGTCGCCATAAATGGCAAATAAAATAGGCTAAGATGGCAGTAAAAACGTATAAAATGGCATTTATAAGTTTTTAATATTATAGATTTATCTGTATATGGAAAAACACCTTTCTCTCATAGCAATGTTTTACCAAATTGATGTCATCCCCCCCCCCCACTGGCTTATGCAGTCAACTGAAAATATATATTTAACCAGAAATTTTCATTTTTATATTTCAAAATTCACCGGTGTGAAGACAGCGGCCAAAACCCAGCAGCCACTTTTACGAAGTTAACCGAACGTCCCTGGGCGTGCGGGTATCGCGATATGAGTTACTGGCAACGAACATGCAAACAGAAAATAATCCGTCGTAGCGGCCAAAATATTAGCAGCGTTAGGCGACCATTCTATTAAAGTAAATATCTATAAATTATATAAAAATTCATATTTACCAAACGCGTGGACCTAACCAAATAAAACTTTAACATTTTGTTTACAAATACATGGGAATTCACTTTGTCCAAGCTCATCAACTAAGACCGGGATCCTCAGGGTGAAATATACCCCTATATATGAATTATAAAAAAATTCAAATCATAACTACAGCCTGGACCTAACCAAATTAGATTTTGACATTCCATTCAGAAAAATATAAAAAATAAACTGTAAAAGTCTTATTTACTGACGGCGGCATTTTCGGGTTGAAGTCTACTCCTATCTATAAATTCTAAAGAAATTCAAATCATAACTATAGCCTAGACCTAACCAAATGAGATTATGGCATTTTATTCAGAAAGATATAGAAAAGCGACTGTAAAAAGCTGATCGACTGACGTCGGGATCTTCGGGGTGAAATGTACCCCTAACTATAAATTCTAAAAAAAATCAAATCATCACTACATCCTAGACCTAACCAAATAAAATTTTGACATTATATTCAGGAAAATATAGGAAATTAATTGTAAAAAGCTGATCGACTGACGGCGGGATCTTCGGGGTGAAATGTACCCCTATCTATAAATTCTAAAAAAATTCAAATCATCACTGCAGCCTAGACCTAACCAAATAATATTATGGCATTTGATTCAGAAAGGTATAGAAAAGTAACTCTAAAAAGCTGATCGACTGACGGCGGGATCTTTGGGGTGAAATGTACCCCTATCTATAAATTTAAAAAAAATTCAAATCATAACTACAGCCTGGACCTAACCAAATAAGACTTTGGCATACTATTCGGGAAAAGATGGGAAATTAACTATAAAATGCTGATCGACTGACGGCGGGATCTTCGGCGTGAAATGTACCCCTAACTATAAATTCTAAAAAAAGTCAAATCATTACTATAGCCTGGACTTAACCAAATAAGATTTTGGCACTTTGTTCGGGAAAATATGCGAAATTAATTATAAAAAGCTGATTGACTGACGGCGGGATCTTCGGGGTGAAATGTACCCCTAATTATAAATTCTAAAGAAATTCAAATCATAACTACAGCCTGAACCTAACCAAATAAGACTTTGGCATTATATTCGGGAAAATATGAGAAATCAACTGTAAAAAGCTGATGGACTGACGGCGGGATCTTTGGGGTGAAATGTGCCCCTATCTATAAATTTTAAAGAAATTCAAATCATAACTACAGCCTGAACCTAACCAAATAAGATTTTGGCATTATATTCAGGAAAATATAGGAATTTCATTGTGAAAAGCTGATCGACTGACGGCGGGATCTTCGGGGTGAAATGTACCTCTAACTATAAATTCTAAAGAAATTCAAATCATCACTACAGCCTAGACCTAACCAAATAAGATTTTGGCATTATATTCAGGAAAATATAGGAAATTAATTGTAAAAAGCTGATCGACTGACGGCGGGATCTTCGGGGTGAAATGTACCCCTATCTATAAATTCTAAAAGAAATTTAACGGGGTCGCGCACCGCTATTAGTTTTCGATTCTTAAATTTCGTCTTAATTTTTGTTTGTTTCAGCCTTTTTTAAAATTTTAAAATTTACGGAAATATATATCGAATTTTTTTAAATTTCGATTTTTTTCACACACATTTTTTGAAATTTTCGGCATTTTTCAAAATTTTATTTTTTTGAAAATTCTTGTAAAAAACTTTGGCTATTCTAAAAAACTCCTAAATTTCAACTTTCTATGAAAATGTGGACATTCTTTTTTGATAATTTTGGCCTTTTTTTCAGTATTTCGGTTTTGAAATTTTGAGCTGAAAATTATACTGATATTTTTTCAATTTTTGAAATTCGTACCATTTTTGTAAAGCTTCATTTTTTTTAAGTTTCGAATTTTTTTAAAAATTCTGCTTTTTTCAAGTTCTAAAATTTTGTGAAAATATTGACTTTTTCAAAGTGCTGATGTTTCGTTTGGTTTTTGATTCTGAAATTTCGAGTTAAAAAAATGCCTTCTTTCAAGTTCTAACATTTTGTGAAAATATCGACTTTTTCAAAATTTTGATTTTTGGTTTGGTTTTTGATTCTAAAATTTCGACTTTTTAAAAAAAATTCTGCTTTCCTAAAAATTTTGCTTCCTTTGAAATTTTTTAAGAATTTTAACATTTTGTGAAAATATCGACTTTTTAAATGGTTGAATATTTCTCAAAATTTCGATTCTATTTCACAATTTCGACTTTTTGAAAATTTTGTTTGACTTTTCAAAATATTCACTATATAAAATTTCAACTTTTTAAAATTTGACTTTGAAATTTTCGATTTTTGAAAATTTTTATTTTGCGAAAACTTCAGATTTCTTTGAAAAGTTGACAATAAAAATTTTCGATAATATCAAGTTTTTTAAAAGGTCGAATTTTTACCAAATTTCGAATTAAATCGAAATTTGGAACTAAGTTATGTACTTTTACAAAATTTCGTCTTATTGTCAACATTTGGTTTTCATCTTCTTACCATTTTCAAAACGTTACTTTTCGACGACTTTAGATTTCCTGACAATGAAAACTTTTGATAATGTCGCGTCTTTTGAAAGGTTGGATTTTTTTCCAAATTTCGACTGTATTGCAGAATTTAATTTTTACCATTTTAAAATTCTTACTTTTTCTTAAAATGTAAATTTTTTCAAAACTGGACTTTTGACTTCTTAAGTTTTCTACTTTTTTCTAAATTTCAGCTTTGTTTATAATTTTTTTGGAAAATTATAATTTTGTTATTGAAAATTTCGATTCTTAATAATTTCGACTGGTTTTTATTTAAATGACAACTGTTTCAAAATTTCGACTTTTTTTTTTGCAAAATTTCTATTATTGTTTGATTTTTTTGTTCAAAATTTCGCAACTTCTTAATTTTCGAAGTTCTTTCAAAATTTCGATTATTTTGAAAATTTTCAAATTTGCTCGACATTTTTTCAAAATTTTAATTTTTTTGACCTAAAATTTCAACATTTTTAAAAAATGTTCCACTTTAATTTAAAATTTTAACTACCAAAAATTTAAACTTTTTCCAAAATTTTAACTTCTCAATATTTCGACTTTTGAAAACTTCGATCTATCTGATAATTTTCATCTGTTTTCAATATTCTGGTTTCGAAAATTCTGATTTTTATTGAAAAGTTGAGTGCACATTTCCCAACTATTCAAAATTTAAACTTTTTTAAAATTTCGAATTATTTCGTAAATTTTGACATTTTTTGCAAACTGTCGATCCTTTATTTGAAAATTGTGATTTTTTATTCTGTCAGACATTTCTTAAAACCTTTTATTGAAATTTTCGACTAATATTTCGTAAAATTTCGATTCCATTTCAAAACTTCGACTTTTTTTTTCAAAATTTCGACTCTTAGAAAACTTGACTTTTTTTTTTTGAAAAGTTTGAACTTTTTAAAAAATTTTATTTATACATTTTTTTTAACATTTTCAATTAAATCTTCGACTTTAAAGAAAAAATTCTTTTTAAACTTGAACTATTGAAAATTTCGACTTTTTTCAAAATTTTACGTTTTCAAATTTTCTCAAATTTTTTGATAATTACGAATTTTTTGATAATTTTGAGTTTTCTCCAATATTCAAACAATTCGGCTTTTTTGAAAATTTAATTAAAAACCCTGCAATTTAAAATGTCGATATTTTTCCAAAAATTCGTCTTTTATTCACATTCCCAAAATCATTCAAAATGTCGACCATTTTAAAAATTTCGACTTTTCTGATAATTTAAGCTTTATTTTTTAAAAGTGGTACTGTTTTTCTTTTTAAAATTACATTTTTTGAGAAAAATTTCGAAGTAACACTCGAATTAAAAAAAATTAATAAAAACATTTCCATTTTTAATATTGAGCAGTTTTGAAACAAATTTCCAAAAAACTTTTGCATTTTATGTACAAATAAATTGCCAAAATTTGAATTTTAATCACAAAAAATTGGCTTCAAGCTGGAATATTTAATTTTTTAAATTTCTCTGGAACTTCAAAATTACCAGAAAAAAATTAAATTAGAGCAGTAAATTGTTAATGAATTTTTTTCAACATTTTGATTAATTTTAATTTCGAAATTTTAAGACTCTTCTAGAAATGTTGACTCTTTTTCTCAAAAATTTCAATAATTCCCACTTTAAAAGTCGAAATTATAAGAATATTTTTGACAATTAATTTATTCAAAAATTTTTTTTCCTTTAATTCCGAAAATGTTATTTTTTTTGAAAAATGTTGCTTACTAATAAGAAATTTCAACATTTTCTAGAAATATGATCTGCTTTCGCTTGAAATTTTGAGTTTAATTTTTAAATTTCGATATTTTATTTATCGAAATTTGAATTTTTAATTCAAACTTGAGAATTTCAAGAAAAAATTTAACATTTCTAGAAAAATAGGAAATTCCGACTCACAATTTCCTTTGGTCCTACAGTAGTAGTAATTTTTTAGAGAAATATCAAATTGTAAAAAAGGTTGAAATTTAAAAGATTAAATTTTTCTTGAAATTTCAATATTTTCCTCAAAGTTTTCTTGTTTTTATGCAAATTTGAAGTTTATTTTCCCTAAACTTGTGCTTAATAATTTTCAGATTCTTATCAAAATTACAAAATAAAATGAACTTTAAAATATTAAAATTTCGTTAGAAAACATTTAAATTTCCCAAAAAAAAATTAGAGAGAAATCAAAATTTCTACAAGAAAAAAATATTTTAAAATCAAAATCTCCAGGGAAAGTCGAAATTTCAAAAAAAATCTTTGTATACAATGTTTAGAGAGAAACACAAATTGCATAGGGAAAAAAAGCAAAATTTCTTCGAGAAAAAATCGAAATTTGAAAAAGAAAATTGAAATATCTTTACAAAAAAAATCGATTTTTTCAGTTTTCCCAAAATGTTGAAATTTTTATAGAGCTTTCGGGGTTTTTGCCAAACATTTTTTGTCAAAACTACAAAATAAAATGAACTTTAAATTGTCAAAGTGTCTTGAAAAAACTTGACATTTTTAAAAAAATTAGAGGAACACAAAGAAAAATCTGGTGAAGTTGGAATTTTTAGAAGAAATTTTAAGAACAACACTTTCAGGAAAAATGGAAATTTCGAAAAAATTTCTTGTTATAAAATATTTAGGAAAAATAGAAGCTTTGTAGAAAAAATCAAAATTTCCTAAAAAAATCGAAATATTTGAAAAAAACTCAAAATTTTTATACAAAATGAGATTTGAGGTAAACATTTGAAGATACCGTATTAACTTATTTTTTAGATAAATAGTAAAATGCGAGATAAGTTGGATTTAGATTTTTCTTGAAATTGTAATTATTTTCTTAAAATGTTGACATTTTCAAAGAAATTTCCAGTCAGACCAAAACTATATCGACGTCTGCCATTTTGCGTTAATTGAATATTTCAGTCCCAATTTCCTTGCCAAAAAAATAATGCACGGCAGCCATTTGTTAATAGACACACAGACGACTGAATATTTAGAAAGGCCAACGTTTACCATTTTATTTGGCTAATTCTTTTGATCGTAAACATGCTGGAAAAATTAATAAATTACTAAGTCACTGGAGTTCGTTTTAAAATATCTTCTGCCTACTTTTTCTGCGTATCGAGTTTCCCTAAATAGATTGTTATCAGAAGCTCCTCCTGGTTGAACGTGTACGTGAGAGTGGGTGTCTTATTGAATCGAAGTTTGCTTTCGTGACAAAAGCACTTTACTCCAAGTTGGGGGCGAAATAGGTCACCTGAACGGCTTTTTATGTGACTATAGAAGCGTATCGTGGCTGAAGAACCGTTGTTTATCCTGTTTGTTATAATAAGCTAGTCCCGTTCACACTTGATCTTCTTTTTTTTTCCTTCAATTTCGCCTTCTCTGCCCGAGGTATATTCAACTGTACGACACGCTTGATTGTATAGCGCGATTAAATTAGCGAAAAAAATTGAAAGTATTGGTAATTCTGCCCGCAGATATTACCAGAACTATGTCACTTACGTTGCAGTGTGAAGTCCAGTGACTTGGAATTTATTAATATTGCAACATGTTTTTAAAGTCATTGACCCACTGCGGTAATTCATTCAATATAATTCTTTAACGAATATGCATGTTTGTGTCATATATTGTGACTAATTTGTCCCCACTAAGGTTAAATTTGATTGATAAATAATGGTCATTGAGTTGTGGGTCACGGGGTAGATCGGCCAAATGCCGGATGCCGGATAACTTTGAGAAATAGTAAACAAAATTTCGGAAAAATTGTAACTTTCAAAATATTGAAATTTTCAGAGAAAAATGGTCTTAATAAAACCAACTTTTGAAACAAAATTTTGAAAAAAGTCAATCTTGGGTTAAATTTTTAAAATACATTTTGAGAAAGT
Source organism: Dastarcus helophoroides (assembly GCA_028583605.1). Lineage (NCBI taxonomy): Eukaryota > Metazoa > Arthropoda > Insecta > Coleoptera > Bothrideridae > Dastarcus > Dastarcus helophoroides. Next base: position 21,324,080 of record CM053336.1, read on the forward strand.
TAAAATTATAAGAAAAGCGATATAAAAAGTTGAAATATAAAAAAGTCAAGACTTTTAAAAAAAAGTCGAGTTGAAAGTTCAAAATTTTAGTAAAGGTTGAATAAAGTTTTGAGATTTAAGCCAAAATGTCAAAAAAATAAGTAATCATTTTTAAATTATCGATATTTTAGGGAATATTTGTTTAAATGTAAACAAAAAAAAAATTAACAAAGGGGTCAAAATTTCGAGAAAACCATGAGTATCATAAAAAATCCAAGTTTTAACACAGATATTTTGATAATAAAACTAAAATCTTAAGACTGAAACTGAAATTTTAAAGAATAAGTTTTAAAGAATCTAAAAAAATTGAATTTACTGGACAATAATCGAAATTTAAAAATTTAGATACAAGATTTCAGTGCAAACAAGGAAGTGTCACAAAAAAGTTGCGAAAAACTGAAACTTGACAAAAATAATTAATAGTTTCGTGAAAAGGGACGAAATTTCGAAATTGAATTCCAAATTTTCGACTCGAAATTTAATCCCAAATTTTCAATTCGAAATTTAATCTCAAATGTTCAAGAAAAGGGGCTACATTTTGAAAAATAAATACAAAAAAAAAACTAAAATAGCATAATATTTCGGCGAGTCTTTCTACCAGTCCATTGTATTGTTTACTATTTCTCAAAGTTAGGGGTTTTTCGAAATTTTTAATTTTTCTTCATAATTCAAAATTTTTGTTCAAATATTCGCTTTTTTTGTGAAAATGGAGTTACTTTTGAAAATTAAAATTATTTATTATTATTATTTTAAAAATAGGTATCTACAATTCCAAAGTTTTTTAATTTCATTATTTTTGAAATCTAGACATTTTTTCAACATTTCTCTGTTTTATAAAATTATAGACTACTTTTCAAAATTTAAACTCCAAAAATTTTATTTTTTTTGAAAACATCTATTGTTTCAAATTTCTACTTTTTTAAGTTTTATCATTTTCAAAACTTAAAAAATTAGATTTTTCAAATCCAGACTTTAAATTGAAATTTTGTAAAAATGTCAACATATTTTAAAATTCAAAACTTCAAATTTTTGAGGAAACTCGAAATTTAAAAAAAACAAACATTTTGAGAAAAATTTAAAATATTGGGAAATACCCTGTCGAAAATAGTTCAAAACTTTAATAAAGTCGACTCTTACAAAAATGTATCGAGATTTAGGAAAAAAATCGAAATTTTCAAAAAATGAAATATCAAATAAAAGTAATGAACATAATGTTGCCGAGCAAAAAAAGTTTACTATGAAGAATTTAAGAAAAAGTCGACATTTTGAAGAAAGTCGAAATTTTTAACAAAAAATTAAGTTTGTTAAAAATGTTAAGATTTTAAAAATTTGTTGAGATTAAAAAAGTCGAAATTTTAAAAAATAGTGGAAATGTTTAAAAATAGTTTTAATTTTCAAAGTCTAAATGTTGAAAAACAGGTAAAATTTCGAAAACAAAAAGTTAAAAACGTCGAAAAAAGTTTAAATAAAAAAAAACTCGACTCAAAAAAAGTCGACATGTTTCAAAAAAGTCGACATGTTTCAAAAAAGTCTAAATTTTCAAAAAATCCAAGCTTTAAAAAGACGAAATTTACAAAGAAATCAACATTTGGAAAATGTGAAATTTTTTAAAAGTAGCAATTTTGGAAGAATATCTAAATTTTCAAAAAAGCCGAAATTTTCGAAAAATCTAAACTTTAAGAAATATTAAAAAAGTAAAACTAGTCGGGAAAATCGAAACTTTTAAACAGTGGAAATTTTCAAAAAAAAGGGTCTCAAAAAGTCCAAATCTTGAAATAAAATTGAAATTTTGAGAAAGTCAGTCTTCGGTCAAATTTAAAAAAATTTCGAAACATTAACGTAAAAACGAAAATTATTAGAAAAGTCGAACTTTGCATAAAAAAGTCGAATTTTTGAAAAAAGTTAAAATTTCGAAAAAAGTCGAAACATGGGAGAAATTAGAAATCTCAGAATAAGTCAGAATTTTGAAAAAGGTGTTGACTTGAAAGATCCAACTTTTTAAATTTTGAAAATGATAAAACTTAAAAAAGTCGAAATTTAATAGAGCAGATTTTTTCAAAAAAATTATTAATTTACAAACAGGTCAAACTTTTAAGATAAAAAGAACAAAATGTAAAAAAACGGATCGAAAATTTTAAAGTCTAAATTTTGAAAAATAGCGAAACAGCGAAATGTTGACATTTCTGGATTTGAAAAATAATCGAAATTAAGAAAAAAAACTTTGGAATTGCAGGTATTAATTTTTAAAATAAATTTTAATTTTCAAGTGACTCCATTTTCACAAAAAAGCGAATATTTAAATAAACTCACATTATGAAAAATTCAAGAATTGAAATTTTCAAAAGTGACTCTATTTTCACAAAACAATTCATATTATGAAAGAAAAAGTGAAAATTTCATCAAAAAATTTATAATTTGGCAAAAATTACGGGATTTTTAAAGAGTAGTAATTTAAAAAAAATGTCTAAATTTTCAAGAATTTAACATTTTTAAAAAAAGGAAAAATTTTCGAAAAATCTAAGCTTTGAGAAATACCAAAAAAAGTAACAATTTTAGGGAAAGTCGAAACTTTCAAAAACTGAAATGTTCAACTGAACTTTCGCAAAAAAAGCGAATATTTGAAAAAAAATTCGCATTATAAAAGAAAAAGAGAAAATTTCAAAAAAAAATTTAAAATTTTGCAAAAATTACGAGATTTTTAAAGAATAGTCATTTTGAAAAATTGTCTAAATTTTCAAGAATTTAACATTTAAAAAAAAATGCGAAATTTTCGAAAAATCTTAATTTTGAGAAATACTAAAAGCAAGTAACAATTTTCGGGAAAATCGAAACTTTCAAAAATTGAAATGTTCAAAAAAACTTTCACAAAAAAGCGAATATTTGGAAAAAAAATCACATTATGAAAGAAAAAGTGAAAATTTCAAAAATCTTTTTAAAATTTTGCAAAAATTAAGAGATTTTTTAAGAATAATAATTTTGAAAAAATGTCTAAATTTTTAAGAATTTAAAACCTTTAAAAAAGGCGAAATTTTCGAAAAATCTAAACTTTGAGAAATACTAAAAAAAAGTTACAATTTTCGGGAAAATCGAAACTTTCAAAAATTGAAATGTTCAAAAAAACTTCTTACTAAATAAAGTCCAAATTTTGAAACAAAATTAAAATTTTGAAAAAAGTCAATCTTTAGTCAAATTTTTAAAAAAACATTTTGATTTGAAAAGTTATGTAAATAACAAAGGTGATATAATAAGCTGATATTTAAAAAAAAGTAGAGGTTTTTAAAAAAAAGTCGAGTTATAAGTTTAAAATTTTAATAAAAGTCGATTTTTTGAGGATTAGGCGAAAATTTTGAACAGGAGAAATTTTTAAAAAACTACGAAATTTGAAAAACTCGAAATTTTCTGCTTCTACCAATTTTTAATAATAAAATTGGCGTTTTCAAAAAGACTAGATTTAAAAATTGGAATTTTAAAAAAAGGAACAGTTTTGATATTTAAAAAAATTAGAAATTTTCAATAAATGTCGAAATTTCTGCACCCAAACTAGTTTTGAGAAAAACTGAAATTTGGAAAGGAACGTGAGCTATCCAAAAAAATTGGAGAAAAACAAACTTTTGGAAAAAATACTTAAGATTTAAAGTAAAGTCTAAAATTCTAAGAAACGGAGAATTTCCTTAAATAATCGAATTTTTTTTCGAATACTCGACAATTGTATAAATGTCGAGATTAGAAAATAGAAATTTCCAAATAAGTAGAAATTTTGGTAATTGACAAAAACGAGAAATTTTAGAGAATAGTTTAAACTTAAAAAAAATGTCGAAATTATAAAAGACAGAAAATTTTAGAAAAAAAATAAAAATTTTCAGAAAATTTGGATGTCAAGATTTCCAAAAAAATTGTCAGTTTTCAAAATTCTTAAAAATGTACAAAATGTTACAAAAAGTCTGAATTTGAAGCCACAGTTTAAAAAATAATAATTTTGTAAAATATCTACAGTTTTAAAGTCAGAATTTTTCAAATGTTACAGTTTTCAAAAATCAAAATTTTTCAGAAAGTCGTAATTTTGAAACATATTAAAATTTGCACGGAAGTTTCCAAAGTCGGATTTCTCAAAAAAAGTTGAAAACTTTTGAGAATTAGGCGAAAATTTTGAAAGTGAGAAATTTTGAAAAAACGAGATTTGAAAAACTCGAAATATTCTGGTTCTACCGATTTTTCATAATTATATTGGCGTTTTCACAAAGACAAGATTTAAAAATCGGAATTTTAAAGAAAGGAACAGTTTTGATATTTAAAAAAATTGGAAATGAAAGTCGAAATTTTTGAACTCGGACTAATTTTGAGAAAAATTGAAATTTGGAAAGGAAGGCGAGCTATCCAAAAAAATTAGACAAAGTCAAACTTTTGGAAAAAATACTTAAGATTTAAAACAAAATCGAAAATTTTAAGAAATGGAGAATTTTCTTAAAAAGTCGATTTTTTTTAGATAACTCGACAATTGAATAAATGTCGAGATTAGAAAATAGAAATTTTCAAAAAGGTCGAAATTTTGAAGAAAGTTAAAGTTAAAAAAATTGACAAAAACGAGAAATTTTGGAGAATAGTTGCAACGTAAAAAAGTGTCGAAATTATAAAAGACAGAAAATTTTAGGGAAAAAATAACAATATTTAGAAAATTTGGAAGTCGAGATTTTCAAAAAAATTATCAATTTCCAATATCTTGAAAAATTACGAAATGTTAAAAGATGTCGAATTTTTAGCGAGGCGAAAGTTAAAAACATAATTTTTTAAAAAGTCTACAGTTTAAAAAAAGTAGTTTTCAAAAATCAGAAAGTCGTAATTTTGAAACATTAAAATTTTCACGGAAGTCAGATTTCTCAAAAAAAGTTGAAATCTTAAAAGTGAAAATGGATATTTTCTGAAGATTCGGCAGTTTCAATAAATAACGAAATTAAAAAAAATAACAAATTTTTAAAAAGTAGGAATTTTGAAAATAAGTCATAATTTTAAAAAATGTCGAGTCTAAACAAAAAAAAGAAAGTTTCGAAAAGTATATTTTGAAGGAAAGCTAAAATTATCAGAGAAATAGAAATGTTCACAAACAGTCAAAATAATGAAAAGTTCGAGTTTTGAAAATAAAAATCAGTCAGGTTGTGAAAAATTCGAAATTTGAGTTGAAAATTTTCAAAAATAAATTATAATGTCGAAATGTTCAAAAAGTTGAATTTGTTAAAGAAATATTGGCGTTTGAAAAAATTCTAAAGTTTGAAAAAATGCGAAATGTTCAAACAAATTTGAAATGTTGAAAAATAGTCGATAATAATCACAAATTTTAATAAGAAAAACCGAAAATTTGGGGAAAAAATGAAATATTTTAGAAAATTTGGAAATCAAGTTTCCAAAAATTTCCTAAATTTTAAAGAAGACCTACATTTGAAAAACATTGAGATTTTAATCAATTTTGGGGGTATCTGTCGGTTTGGATACTTTTTTGTATCTCAGAATATCCTTTACATTATTATAATTATTATTATTAAACACCTAAAAAAGTAATTTTTTTTTTAAAAAGGTCGGAATTTTAAAAGAAGTTGAAAATTTGAAAATGCGCAGTTAAAAAAGTCTAATTTTCATAAAACCCGACATTTTCAACAAAACGTAGTTAATTCGAATTTTTGAAAAAAACCCGACATTTTCAACAAAACGTAGTTAATTGAAATTTTTGAAAAAGTCTAAATTTTGAAAAACTAAATTTTTAAAAAAACCAAAAGTTTCAAAAAATTTTCACATTTTGAAAGGTCTTAATTTGGAAATAAAATTGAAATTTTGAAAAAACCTTTCAAAATTTTACATTTCAAAAAATGAAAAAAAAAACCGAATTTTAAAAGTCAAAATCTTGAAAAAATCAAAATAGTCAAAATTGTAAAGCAAATCGAATTTTTCTGTAAAAAAGTCGAAATTGTGGAAGAAAGCGAAATTTAAAAATAAGAGAGTTTCAATTTTAAAAACATGGAAGTTTTGAAATATGTCGAAGTCAAATTTTTGAAAAAATAGGAAAATTTCCAAAAAACTTTAAAAGAAGTACAAATTTGAAAAAATACAAATTTTGATAAGACACTATTTTGAATAATATTCAATAAATTCAAAAGAAATTTTAAGGAGAGGTGTTCAAATTAGAAAATCATCAACTCTGCTGGAATTTTTGTTGTTGTTAAAAGACGACTTATTGATTGATTACTCTGATCTGTCAAAATCTTCCATCTTTGACTAATTTAAAGCCTAAATTTGTGCCAAATTCAGAGTATTTTGAAACGGTCGAAATCATCAGCGTTTTTAACACGCATTGCTGCCACTCGTTGAACGGCCCCTAGTTGCGACACCCTGCAGATCATATCCCAGGCAAAATTCTGTTTTTGACGTGTTCGGTTTGCTATACAGATTAAATGTAATTTGGTGGCTGCAGATTAAATGTAATTTGGTGGCTACGTGCACAAAAACATTTTATAAAACCGCCAACCTAACCTAAAAGTTGTAAAGTGTGGGTGTGAATAAGTCATATATGTAATAAATACGTTTTGCATGGGTAATTATAACGCGATTTGTCACGCATTAAATAGTAATATTTAGCAAAATAACCTCTTTTGTGATGTAACGTATTATGACTGCTAGCGATAAAAAGCGTAAAAAAACAACGTTCGAAGGAAATACGATTTCCTGGTTAAATTTTTAAACACGTTCGATAAAAATAGTTCATTTTCAGGTACCCTTGATAATACTTGACACATCGGGTCAAATGCGCTACGCATTATCCTGTTAAATTTTTTGCTTCTATGTTGTTTTAATTAGCGAATGGCTACGTGGCTGCGAATACAACTAGTTTAATTATTCATTAGTGCTCTTTAAACATCACCGGTGTTCATTGTTGTGTGTTTCGCAATGTGGAGCTCAAATTTCTTTGCAGGAATTCCGCAGTGCCTGTGTTGATCAACGCAAAACGTGTCCGTGATGGTGTTTACAGCGGCTAGAATATTATCCCGGGCTCCAGTGAAATACTAAGAACTTCGATAGTATGTTGATTTCAAAATAAGCTTGAAATTGAATAGGAAAGCTCGCCGGTAAATATGAACGGTTTTAGCAGAGAAAGGAAGGCTCTTTAATCTTGTTAAAGTCGTGAATGAAAGTGGTTAATTTTATTTAAAAAAAATAGAAGTTGCTTTGAATTTTAACGAATTCGTTTCGTATTCGCCTTTCTGGTCGAATCTTATTTTACTCATTCACCTCAATAAAGCCTAAGCGATGACTTTTTTTACGCGATGAGCTCAAATTAGTCACCCAAATCCTATTTTCACGTCCAATTACCTAAGCCTAATTAAATGAGTCATCTTTTTTTTTAATTTTGACATACATATGTTAAAATACAAATCTTGTCCCCCGAAACCAAGAAATATTAAAAAAGTCTACCAATGTTTTTTGAAAATTTTGACTTTATACGAAAGTCTTAACTTTTAATATTTACTTCTTTTTTTTGGTGGAACGTACTGGTCCTTGGTTATCTTCAAACATTGAAATACGAATCTTGTCCCCTGAAACCAAGAAAGATTAAAAAATACAACAAAGTCTGCTCTAACGCATCTTCAGAAAGATATCTCTTTGAAAATGATAGCTTGGCTGTCGAAACGCATTAGAGCAACCTTCGTTGTGTTTTTTATTCTTTCTTGGTTTCAGGGGACAAGATTTATATTTCAATTTTTGAAGATAACCAAGGACCAGTCCGTTCCACCAAGATTATACATATGCTTTGTTTTTTGAAATCTTCGTCGATTTAAATTACAACTCTTTCCAAAATTTCGACCTTTTTCAAATTTGACTATTCTATATTCATATACTTTATTTTTTGAAATCTTCGTCGATTTAAATTACAACTCTTTTCAAAATTTCGGTCTTTTTCAATATTTAACTATTTTATATACATGTGCTTTGTTTTTTGAAATCTTCGCCGACTTAAATTACAACTCTTTTCAAAATTTCGTCTTTATTTTGAACATTTCCGCTTTTCTGAAAATTTCGACTTGTTTTCAAAATTTAACTTGTCGAATATTTTTGCTTGTTTAAAAAATTGGACTTTAAATTTTTTTTAGATTTTTGGCCAAATTTTCAGTTTTCAATTTTTTTTTTTAGAAATTTTGTGGTTCAATTTTTATTTTAACATTCCAATGTCTTATTAAAATTTCGACTTTTTTTTTAAAATGTGTAATTACTATGTTCAAAATTTCAACTTTATCCAAAATTTTGGCTTTTCTGATAAATTTGAGGTTTCTCAAAAATTTCAGATTTGTTTTTAATTTTATTGAAAATTTCGATTTTTTCCAAATTTTAACTTTTTTTAAAGATTTCAATTCTTTCTGATAAAGTTCAATCTCCTGAAAATTGGATTTTTTCAAAATAGCTATTATAACTAACTGGGTGGTTAGTGAAGATTTTTCGGGGTTTTCAGAAATAACAGAGAAAAACTATGTTATGCGGGATTTTATTATGCTAGGTTAGGTTAGGTTACAACAACGAACGCGGGTATCTAGATTATGACACCGAACTCTCTTCGGAAACACGCGATCTCCGCCGTGCCAAGTGGCAGGGTCGGCTTTTCGTTATTTTATGCGTTACACTATTCTATTTCAAAAACTAGTCGTTTCCAAAATTTCGACTTGTCAAAATTTGTAGTTTTTTAAGACTTTCGACTTCTTTTCAAAATTTAGATTTTTTTTAAGACTTTCGACTTCTTTTCAAAATTTAGATTTTTTTCAAAACTTTTTTTTCAACTCTGGAAATATTTTTTAGAAAATTTCTATTTTTTTTTGAAAATTTGTTTTTCTAAAAATGGAGATTTTTTGAAAAATTTCGCAGTTTTCAGGTTTAGATTGTTTTTGAAAGTTTCTACCTTTTTTTTCGAAAATTTTGGCTTGATAATTTCTGTATTTCTTTCAAAATTTCCACTCTCTAAAAAGTGCTACTTTCTTTTCTAAATTTGAATGCCGAAATAATTTAAAATCTTGATTTTTCAAAATTTCGACTTTCTTTCAGAACTTCGATTTTTTTGGACATTTTAACATTTTTCCAAAACATAAGAATTCGAAAATTTGTCTGAAAATGTTGACCATTTTCGAAATATTTCATTTCAATTAGACTTTTTAACAGGGCTTCGAACCGGAACTGAACCGAAAACCGGAAACCGTTATGTTTGTAGGAACAAAAACCGGTACAGAACCGAAAAACAATAACGGTTTATTTCGGTTTGTTGAATTTGTATGTTCTTAAAATATTCTACCCTAAAGTTTGAGATTTTTTTAGAAATTTCCTTTTCAAAATTTTACACAAATTCATGCAACTTTCATCTCAAAATTACGAGTTTACTTAAAAAAACATTTTGTTTTGAAAGTTGGATTAGAAACTTATAATCTTTTTCTCAAAATTTTCGATTATATCTCGCTATTTCTAATTTTTCCTAGAAATTGGGAATTTCAGTCAAAATTTCAAGAAAAAAATACAACATTTATATTCCAATTTAAATCTGAGATTTTGAAATTGAGGTCAAAATTTTGAAAGTAAACTTGAAACATTGACATGTTAGAAAATCTCTAATTTAAACTTCCAATTTTTATCTGGGTTTGTTTACGCTATATTTGACTCCTTCTTAAAATTTTAACTTTAGCTTGGAAGCTGTCAGTTTTTTGTCAAATTGTTTTGAATTTAGGCAGCTTTAAAATCGACATTTAGTTAAGTCTTGAACTCGTTTTATAGAATTCGTTCAAAATTTAAAAATTCGTATTTTGGAAAATTAGATTCTTCAAAATATGTCCAAGTTTTCACAAAAAGTCGAAGTGTTAAAAAAATATGGAGATTTCGGGAAAAACTTCAAATTTTGAATCAAGCCATACTTAAAATTTTGAAAAAAGTCCAAGTTGATGATAAAACGTAAAAATTTTCAAGAAAGATTAAAATACTGAAAAAATCCAAAGATTTCAAAATGTGGCAATTTAGAAAAACAAGTTGAATTTTTTTAAAAGTTACAATTTTCGGGAAAAAGTCGGAGCTATCAAAAAAAGTAGTTAAAACTTTGAAAAATCGTAAAAAGTTGAGCTAAAGTGGAAAATTTCCAAAAAAAAAGTTAAAGGTTAAAATAAAAGTGTTTTAAGATATCATATTACAAAAAAACCAAAATTTTGAAAAAAGTCGAAATTTTGAAAAAAGGAAATTTTCCCAAAAAATCAAATTCCGAAAAAGTTACAGCTTCGAGAAAAGATCGAAATTTTGATTATAAAAGGTCGAAATTTTCAAGAAAATTTCAAATTCCGAAAAAGGTTCGAAAATATTAAAAATGTCGAAATTTTGAGAAAAATTTAATTTTTCAAAATAAAGAAAAATTAAAGGAAAATGTATTTTTTTTTTAATAAAAATTCAGTTTACTACATAAAAGTTAAAACCTCAAGAAACAGTCGAAATTAAAAAAAATTCAGTTTTCAAGAAAGATCAAAACTTTGAGAAATTGTCAAAAATTGGGCCAAGGTGAAAATTAAAAAAAAAACAGAGTAGAAGTTTTTAAAAATCGGTTTTTAACATCATTAAATTTACAGAAAAAAATCAAAATTTTGAAAAAAAATTAGCAATTTTGAGAAAAGATCGAAATTATGTATAAACATTTTCAAAAAATTTAGAGTTTGGAAAATAAATTAAAATCGTAAAGAAAGGTCAAACTGAAAAAGTCTTACGATTAATAAAATAAATTAGTATTTAAAAAAGTGGAAACTAAAAAAAAAGAACATTTGAATTTAAAAGTTTTCAAAATATAAAGACGAAATGCTTCTTAAGTCGAAAAATGTTTAAGAGTTTTTTCAAAATTAAGCTTATCCTTCAAAATTTTAAAAATCTTTAATTTGATTGAAAATTTTGACTTGATAATTTCTATTTTTTTTTTTAAAATTTCCACTCTAAAAATTGCTGCTTTTTTTTCTTCTAAATTTGAAAGTTTGACATTTTTAAAAAGTTTCATTTATTTTGTTTGAAAATTTCCAATTTTTTTCAAGAAATCACGTTTTTGCCAAAACTTCGAAAATTAAACCTTTTGAAAATTTCAACCATCCTTTAGAATTTTAACTTTTTTGGCAGTTTTTTTTTTGTTGAAAATGTGGACTTCCTTTAAATTTTCGTTTTTTTGGTTTTAAAAAAATCTATTTTTTTAAATATTGAATATTTTTTAATGTCGAATTTTTTTTGAAATTTACTTTCGTCGACTATTTTTAAAATGTGTTTTTCAAAAATGTCCCCACTTTTTCAAATTATCGACATTTTTTTAAATTGTAGACATTTTGTTTTTTAACCCCCAAACTTTTTACAAATTTAAAATTTTTTAAAAATCTTAATTTTCCTTTCTTGAATTCTCAGTTTAAAATCTGAACTTTTTAAAAAAAAAAGTCAAAACTTTAATTATCAAACAGATTTAAAATCTACATTTTTCAAAATTTCGACCTTTTCTTTAAATTTCACTTTTTTTCCAAAAATATTTGAAATTGAGTTTTTTTGAAAATTTCGGTTATCCATTAAAATTTTCACTTTTTAAAATTTTTTTAATTTGTTTGAATATTTAGTTTTTTTCTAAATTTCGACTTTATTTGAAGATTTCAATTCTTTTTGATAATGTTCAATCTTTTGAAAATTGGATTTTTTCAAATTCAGTTATTTTCTTTTCAAAATTTTGACTTACCTCAACTTTTTTTTTTTTGGAAAATTTTGATTCTGCAAGGTTTTTTTTCGGGTAAATTTCTACTCCTTTGAAGCTTCAGATTTTTTTTGAAAATTTCGTATTTTTTAGGTTTAGATTGTTCTCGAATATTTCGACCTTTTTTCTGAAAAGTTTGACTTAATACTTTCGACAATTGTTCAAAATTTCTACTTTCTAAGCCTTGCTAGTTTTTTCGAATTTGAAACACTTCAAAATTTCAACTTTTTTCTTTTTTTTGTTCTTTTGTTTCGACTTTCGTAAAATTTTTGAGCTTTTTTAAAATTTTTGATTATTTTAAAGGTGGATTATTTTTGAAATTTTCGACTATCTTCAATTCAAAATTTCGATTTTTTTCAAAACTTCAAATATCAAAAATTTGAAAATACTTGAGTTTTCAATATTTCGACCTTCTTTGAAAATATTGACTTTCTTCAACATTTTGAGTTTTACCAAGGCTTTCGACTTTTTTTCGACATTTCGACTTTCTTCAAAATTTTGACTTTCTGGCAAAAGTTTTTACTTTATTTGCAAATTTCGACGCTGCAAAGGTTTTTTTTTTGGGAAATTTTTACTTTTTCAAACTTGGGATTTTTTTTTTCGAAAATTTCACGTTTTTGAGGCTTAGATTGCTTTAGAATATTTCGATCTTTTTTTGAAAAGTTTGATTTGGTAATTTCGACATTTTTTCAAAATTTCCACTCAGAATCGCTGCTTTTTTTTGAAATTGAAACACCCTCCAAAACTTAAACTTTTTCGGGAAAATTTCACTCTTGCTGAAAATTTCGATTATTTTTAAGTCAAATTTTTCGAGTATTGTCGATTATTTTTAATTATGTGTTTTTTCAAAAATGCCGCCACTTTTTCGAATTATCGAACTTTTTGAAAAATTCTCGACTATTTTTCATTTGTTTTCAACGTCTGGGCTTTATGCAAATTTCAAAATTTTTAAAAATTTTAGCTTTATTTTTTAATTTTCAATTCAAAATTTTGATTTTTTGAAAAGCTTCAAATATCAAAAATTTGAAAATCTTGACTTTTCAATATATGGATTTAAAAATGTTGACGTTCTTTAAAATTTAGAGTTTTTTAAGACCTATTTTTCAAAATTTCGACTTTCTTCAAAGTTTTTTACTTTTTTGTGAAAATTTCGATCCCGCAGTCATTTATTTTTGTTGGTAAATTTCTACACTTCTGAAAATGAGATTTTTTTTGAAATTTTCGCATTTTTCAGGCTTGGATTGTTTTCGAATATTTCGTTTTTTTTTTGTTTTTTTTGATAAATTTCACTGTAATATCGACAATTTTTCACAATTTCCACTCTTTAAAAATTGCTACTTTTTTCAAATTTGAAAGGTCCTTTAAAATTTCAATTTTTTTTGTTGGAAAATTTCAGTTTGTTTTGTTGAAAATTTCAACTTTCTTAAAAGTTTCAGATTTTGTTGTCGGAAATTTCGATTATTTTAAAGTCGAATTTTCTTGAGATTTTCGTCTACTTTTGTCGAATATTTTTTTAAATTTTGTGTCTTGTACTTTTTTTTTTTGGCAAATTTCCAGTTCAAGATTTTTCCTATTTTTAAAATGTTAAAAAGAAATAATTTTTCAATGTTATTTCGATTTGTTTTGAAGATTTCGCCTTATTTATAATTCTGGCATTTCTTCTTTTATCGTTTTGCAAAATTTGGGCATTTTTTTCGCAAAAACCTGTCTCGATATTTTTTCAAAATCTGTGTTTAGACTTTTCATTGAAATACTTCGACATATTGTCAGACGTAAATATGTTCTATCAGTTTTCTCGTTGAAACAGCACTTGGAATCGGCCTAGTTTTCTGAATTTTTCAAATTTGATCAAGATCGGTGGATACACTACATAGAAGCAAAGCAGTGAACAATTTTTGTTATGGAAGCCTTTACAAGTAGCAGGCAACAGGACCAAATTTATAATTTTATTTTTTCCAATCCAAACGCTACCGCGCAAATTTTAGATAATATCAAGCCAAAAATTTGATAGATATGAAAAAGATAACGAATAACCATAGTTTGTTTTCAACAATACAATGAAATCTGATAAATTAAGTGGCTGAATTTCGTTTTAAATTAAAATTACTCGATCTAGTTAGATAAATCCTTTGAGGTCAATTTCTCTTCAGTGGGTCTCCTCAAATATTCAGAACAGCACCTCTAAGGCCTAGTCTAAATTGTAAGTTACAACAATTTATTAATCGATGCAATAACAATTGCCTTAGGTTAGTTACATCACTTGATGCGCGTTTTTAAATTATTTCACTTGGCGAAGACCTTGATAGTAAATATATTTGTTTATCGCATTGACTCACAGATCCTAAAAATACCGCAGGTCTATAATTGTTTACGATTAAACGTTTTTGTTTATTTTTGTTTCCTCCAAACCGCTTAAAAATCGCTTTACAATGACCGTTTCGAATCGGTGAGAATTTTTGTCAATGGAAGCGTCAAAAGTCAAGGAATCTTGAACACCTTGGTTTCAGTTAATGATACACAAATTTATTCATCTACCCGTTACGATGATTACAAAGAAATAGGAAATTTCCTCCCAATAATATGCTGTTTTTTTTTAGCTAAAAATGTAGATCAAGGACGTTTCGCTTCGAATTTAATAATAGTTTAGAAAAGAAAGTTAGAGGGCCCTCCTTTCAAATCTTCTATTATTTTCAGCGTTAAAATCTCGTGATTGTTACGCTTCGATGCTATTGAACTAAAATTTTATAATCCGTCAAATTATACGCGTGTGATGTTCTCGAGATGAACAGCTTCAGCAACTTGTTTAGTTATGGCAACCCGCCGTACACGATTTCCGGCCACCAACACCACCGGACCTTAGGCCATGTCGGCAACTTCTACCATCATTCTCCGCACTATCATTACAGTCGGAGTCCCCCAGCCGGCATGCCATTTTACCAGCAACAGCGCAGTTTCGACAGTCAGGGTAGCTCGTCTCAAATGGAATCTTCGGACTCTTCGATATCGTCGAACAAAAACGAGTATTCTTCATCGCCTCGCAACAGCACCCTTAGTAAAAATCCGAATCATCACCATCATTCCATTCAGGAGTTGATCAGGCATTTTGGGAAGAAGGTGCACAATTGGCGGTCGTCGGAAGGGGGTGGTAGAAGGAGCTCGTGTAGTGTTAGTGAGGACACCAGTAGGAATAATAGTGTTGATGATGACTTTAGGGGGCGTAGTAAATCTTTGGATGGCGCCGTTAAAAAACCTAATAGACTTTTAAGTGATTGTGAAGCTACTTATAGGATATATGACAAGATATTGCGAGAAGGTAGGTAGAGTTAGTTTTGAGTAACATCCAAACGAAGTCTTATCTACCTTTGGTTATATATTTTTTTTGTTAGTTCTAAAAATCTTCCTGTTTGAATTCGAAAACTCTGCTAAACGTCAGTGGGTCAACTGTTGGTAGTTTAGCTACATACGATCCGTAACTACTAGTGTTGGCATAATCGAACGATTTTCAGAATCGAATACATTGAATTCGAATACTTTTGAGAATCGAATAAGTATTCAAATGCAAAGAACTGAATTATGGGATAATAAAATACCTACTAGAAAAATTGTCTGGGCTAGATATGACTTTCGATTTCAGTACTTCTGTACCTATGACCGTAATTGGTAATTCCTTAATTGAATATATATAAATTTCTTAATATAAATAAATCTTGAAGCTTTAGAATTCACATACGTATCTTTAACTTTGATTGGATTTGCATACTGGCTCTGTATTTCCTGATATTGTTAAATTTTATTATTAAAACTGGGAGCCAGATTTTAAAAAGTACTTAAGCATTTCGTTATTTAATAATTTTATGAGAAGGATGAAGCAATAAATTAAAAATTAGGTACATATTCGAATGCAGGAGTGTGCGAGCATAATGCGTAACCAACCATCCCGGATAAAATTGATCTCGAATACAATACGCATTCAATAATGCATGTCTAAGATCTCGAATACAAGAATCGGGTACAGTATTCAACATCAGAGAAGTTAATTAAGAATCGGAGATGTAGCGTAGTTAGGAGACCGAATCTATTCACTACTCAGCATTCCAATGTTTTGTTGTATTGGACTACCACAATGTCGAATACATATTTTATATTCGAATACAAGCAAGTATCCGAGAACTTAGGAATCGTGCCATGATGAGATGTAGCTTGCGCGAGGCGAGGACCGATTCTATTCATAGTCTCACTTCAACTCACGGAGTCTGAGAGTATTCGAATACCGCAGTTGAGAATCGGATGTATTCGAGATCTTGGTAGAATCGAATACATCTCAAAACTTGTATTCGAATAGCCCAACACTAGTTACTAAAACATTCGGAGGACTGCGCGTTTGCAGACTAATTAGCGTGTGATGGTTGTTTCATAGTTTTTTCACAGACCAATAGGTGGCGCTATACTTGGAAGTTAAGCTGAGAAACCTTTATATCTTTTTTTAGCCGCCTGGACTTTTGTCAAGTTCTAGTTGGGTATGCCAAATCGACGAGAGTTACTAAAATCGAAATCGATCCTCAGGGTCGTGCAGTAAATTTTCTCAATATGATGCAACTCTTCAAAATGCCGCCCTATAACAATTTTTTCAACTTTTTTTTGAGAATCTTAATTTTTTCTCAGAATTTCGAACTTTCCTCAAAATTTCGACTCTTTAAATATCATGAATTTTTATTAATTAATTAAAAATTTGGGTCCTTTTTACCTTAAGAATAAACACTTCAACGTAATTTTTTCAAATTTAAATAGATACTTTTAAAATTTTAAGTTTTTTGAAAATGTTCATTTCATAATTGGGCTTTTTTGAAAATTTTGATTTCTTCAATATTTCGTATTTTTCTTGAAATTTTCATTCTTATTTCGATTTTCTTCGAAGAATTCTGCTTTTTTGAAAATATCAGTTTTTTAAAAATGTCGACTTTAAACATTTCAATCTTTGAATTTTCGACCTCGTAAGTTTTGACTTTTTTAAAATTCTAGTTTTTTTTTTAATTTTCCTCTTTTAGATCATTTTAACTTCTTTCAAAATTTTGATTTTAAAAATTGCAATTTAAATTTTTTTTTTCAATTTCCACCATATTTGAAAGATTTGACCTACTTTTTTTTGGAAATGTTGTTTCGAAAATATTGACTTTTATTCAAAGTTATGAGTTTTTGGAAAACCGCGACTTTGAAAAAGTCACCTTTTTTGAATATTTCTATTTTTTTGAATTTAGAAATTTGGCCTTTATTCCAGATTTCATTTTTTTCCGATATTTTGCCTTTTTCAATATTTTGATTTTCTCTTTTTGGTTCGACATTTTTGAAATTCCATTTTATTTCTAAATCCAGCTTGAAAATTGAGAATTTTTTTGAAAATGTTAGCACTTCTATTGAAAATTTCAAATTTCACAGTTTCCAGTTTTTTCAACATTTCTTTTTTAAATATGACTTTTTCTTAAATTTTAGATTATTATAAAAATTTTGATCTTCGATTTTAACTTTCAAAAATTTTAACTGTTGAAAAACTTCACTACGGAAAATTTCGTCGTTATTGGAAATTGTTGCTTATGATTTTTTTTTGTATACTTTTGTCAAAATTTATACTCAACATTTTTTTCTATTTTTTTTTAAATTTTGACTTTTTCGAAAAATTCTACTTCTAAAAAAAATAATGATGTTTACTTTTTGTTCCAATTTCGATTTTTTTTTAATTTCAAATATTTTAAATTTTGACCTCTTCTAGGAATTTGAGTTTTTTTGAACATGTCAAATTTTTTCGAAAATTTTTGGTTTTATAGTTTACTATTTGGAGGAATTTTTTCTGTTCTGAAATTTTTGGTTTTATTGTAAACTTGTAAACATTTCACGATCTTTTTTTGTAATTTCAACTTTTTTTTTGATATTTCGATCGATTTTCAAAAATTTCATTTGTTCTGTTTTTTGAAAATTTTGTCAGAAAATTTTGAAAATGTCATTTCAAATTTACTTTTTTTTCAATAAATTTCAAAATTACTTTTTTTCAAATTTGTGACTTTTTTCAAATCTTTGATTTTTGCAAATTTCAGCTGTTTAAAAAAATTAGTTTTTCTGGAAATTTTTATTTCGATTTTTGAAAAGTTTTTTATTTGAAAGTTTTTACTTTCTTCAAGATTTTTACTACTTTCTTTTAAAGAGTTTATTTTTTTAAACATCTCAATGTAAATTTTTTTCCAAAATTTTATTTTGAAACACGTGCATGCTAGCACGGTATCGAAAATGTAAAATTTTTTCACAATTTTGGCTTTTTTTCGGAACGTTGTCTTTTTATTGGAATTTTGTTTTTTTTTGTAAATTTTCAATGCTTGTTTTTATTATCTTTATTAAAAAAAATGACTACTAAAAAATTCCACCTTTCTTTGACGATTCGACTTTATTAAAAAGATGTTTAGTTTTTTGAAAGTTCGAATGTTTCAAAATTTTAACCTATTTCAGGATTTTGTATTTTTCTTCTTCTAAATTCGAATGGTTCGAAATTGCGTGTTATCGAAATTTTCACTTTTTTTTTTTAGAATTACGCCTATTCTGAAATTTTTGATTTTGTTACAAAATTTCGACTGAAGAATTCTACTTTTTTACAAAATTCTACTCTTTTTGAAATTTTTGGTTGTTTTAAAAATATTTGCTCTGTGAAAATTTTGACTTTTAGAATTTTTAACTTTAAAATTCCGACTTTTTTCAGAATTTCGTCTTTTTCTTCAAATTTAAAAGTTTTTTTTAAATTTTTGTTCTTTCGCGAATTTTTGATTTTTTTTTCTGAATTACTACTTTTCTGAAATTTCTGATTTTTTTTAATGTTGACTTGTAAATTTCCATCTTTTTCATAATTTTAACTTTTGATTATTTGTTATTTTGACTCTTGAATTTTTGACTTTTTTGACTTACGCCGTGTTTTTGAACT
This sequence comes from Dastarcus helophoroides, assembly GCA_028583605.1. Taxonomy (NCBI): domain Eukaryota; kingdom Metazoa; phylum Arthropoda; class Insecta; order Coleoptera; family Bothrideridae; genus Dastarcus; species Dastarcus helophoroides. The sequence continues at coordinate 21,342,841 of CM053336.1, forward strand.
GTCGTCTTTTTCTCTAAATTGTGACATTTTTGAAATATTTGAACTTTACAAATTTTGGGTTTTCTTAAACTTGAACATTTTTTAAAATTCCGTCTTTTGAAGAAGTCAAATATTTTTTAAAGTTCCGCATTTATTTTTGAAAAGTTCGACTATTTTTCAAAAATTTTACTTATTTTTGCAGTTTTCAAAAATTTGCCTTGTCAAAATGTAAAATCGTTTTTAAAAACGTAATTTTTGTCTTATAAAAAAATATTTTTTTAATATTAATTAAGATTTGTTTTCACCCCCATAGGGTTTGAATTTTTCAAATCGACCAACTGTTTAGTCATTTCTTTGGTATATTCTTTACAGAGTGTATATTGCGTTAAGGAACGCTTTTTTAATTTTGTTGCTTCCAAACTTTCATATCACCTTTCCCCTTTCGAAAACAATCGAAATTTTCAATAATAATAATTGAAATTTAAAAATGGAAATTGTTCAAAAAAAGTTAAAATTTTGAAAACATTCGACTTTTAAAATAAGAATTTGGAAAAATGTCTACATTTTCGATAACATAAGTAATGTTTATACTCTTTCGCTGCTTAAAAATTTGCACACAAATAAATTCCTATTAATTATGTCAACAATAAGTTGAATTTATTATTTTATAGATACAGTTGTTAAATTTTGATCATAAGCGTTACTAAAGTCAATAAACAATTGTAGCAGCTGTTATGTAAAAAGAAAGGTTTTAAAATAAATGGGCAGTTTTGGATATTCTGGGTATCTTCTTTGCGAAGCATTGGTATTTTTATTCATGTTTTATTGGCTTTTTCTTCGCAAGCTCCTTAACAGAAGGTTTTTGATAATCTAGAATTGTGGAAGGAATCACCGGCGAAGAAAAAGCCAATAAAACATGAATGAAAATAGACATTTTTATTTTATAAGGGAAGCTGTGCTTCCTTAGCTTCCATGAAGAACACGCCACTGATAGGAACATTGTAATTTGAATTAGGATTTGAGAAACAACAGTCAATCACCAAACTTTTTAGTTAAACATAAAAAAAGTTTTATTTCAACCATGCATAGCAACCTCGATTGGTTAATTTATGGTACTTGCTTGGAATAAAACTGTATTTTATACTAAAAAGATAAGCAAGCAATTTTATTGAGAGCACTGACACTGAACGTTTCACTATCTGCAGTCTATTTTACTTTTTTTTTTTGAAATGATGTTAATCCCGAAAATCAAATCCTCTAATAGACACCTATACCGGGTGTTTTTTTTAGTTGGGAGGTTACCTTTATATGGAGTATCACTCATTATAAAGGTAAACTGACTTTGTCGATATGGCTAATCGGAACTAAACTACCTCTCAAAAATATTTTCAACTTCCTCCCACTTCCGGTTATACCGGAAGTAGACATCAACTTTCTTATTTTAAATAGCAACCTCCAAATTTTATATTTTATTTGGATTCTACGTAAAAAAATAAGATGAGTTTATGTATACATGTTTATTGCTATCTTTGGTAGTTTTTAAGATATTTCAAATTTTCGGAAAAAACTGACAGAAAAGAGGGTTATTTTGACCCTTTGTATCTTTTTTATTATTTGCAATAAAAACATGAAATTTGGTTTGAAGTCATAAAATATTATGGAGACTGTAATAACGTAATCAAGTTTTACATTTATTACACAGGGTGATGGAAATTTTGTGATCTTTATTGTTTTTGTTTTATTCAAAAAAACTCTGTTTTTTTAAATAGGAACTATGTGTTTTTTAAACATTTTTGAATTCCTCACGTAAAAAGAAGAAAAAAGTTATATTACTAATTTTTTAAAATTCTGCACCTTTACAGAGATATAATGCAAAATGAAAAAGAAAAATATATCTTTTTTTTTTTAGTAGCAACTTGGTAGTAGTCAACAAAATTTTCAAAAAAAAATACAACCACAAGGCTTAAAAATTGTAGGCTAAATAACATTTAAAATATAACCGCACAAGACGAATAAGTTTTTGACTAATTGTTAGAATACTTACTGAAAAATGTTTAGGTAGCCACCAATGTAAGTTTCGTAAAAATGGTTTGTTAAACAGACTTCTCATTTTTGGAGTAATCAAAATCAACAACAAATGTTCAAGAAAATTCGTCTTTTAACTGTTATGCTGTTAGATTAGAACTCAGGATTTTTAAGCGTTAAATTTTACAATGAAAATTAAAATGGAAATTTTTTAGTAATTTTTTTTACGACTACTGCATGACAAGCATTTTGCTAGGAACAATCGGATGTGCTTAAAAACGTTACTCAATTCGAAATCTTAAAATATGTCTTTAAATGTATTGAAAGAGAATATCGCCCTTGTTGTTCTTGATGTAAATTTTTTGTCAATTATCATTGTTTCCTATTACTTATTATGATTAATTCTTTAAGCTTTTATTGCCCACAGTTAATTTCCTACTTGAACAAACAAGAAATGTTTGATTTTTTTTATTTTGAGATTTATGTAAAATACCTCTGTAATGGCACAAAATTTAAAAAAATAAGTAATATAACTTTTTTCTTCTTTTTATGTGAAGAATTCAAAAATGATTAAAAAACATATAGTTCCCATTTAAAAAAACAGAGTTTTTTTGAATAAAACAAAAACAGCAAAGATTTTAAATTTTCCATCACTCTGTATAATAAATGTAAAATCTGTTTACGTTATTATAGTCTTTACAATATTTCCTGACTTCAACCCAAATTTCATGTTTTTACTGCAAATAATAAAAAAGATACAAAGAGTCAAAATAACCCTCTTTTCTGTCATTTTTTTTCGAAAAATTGAAATATCTTTAAAACAATCAAAGGTATCGATAAACATGTATACATAAACTCACCTTATTTTTTTACGTAAAATTCAAATAAAATATAAAATTTGTGGGTTGCTATTTAAAATAAGAAAGTTGATGTCTACTTCCGGTATAATCGGTAGTGGGGGGAAGTTGAAAATATTTTTAGAAGATAGTTTAACCCCGATTAGTCCCATCAACAAAATCAGTTTGCCTTTATAATAAGTAGTATTCCATATAAAGGTAACCTCCCAACTAAAAAAAACACCTGGTATAATACATATAAATACATTTAGACAATTTTAAAGAGAGTTATTCAGACGGGGTAAATCCGTAATCTCACGTGACATTTTTAAGATAATTAACTCGGACGAAATTAAATCTCAAGTAATCTAAAGTTATCTCTGTTCACTGATATTTTTATCAGATAGAACCGATAGTATTGCTTAGCAGGTAGTAGATTAAAAAACAAATATTTGTATGTATGTTTTGATGTAACGCGTAACATAAATCGTTTAGCGGGTATTAAGTAATAAAAACATCTGTCAGCGTGTCCCAGTTTGAAGTAAACGTGCAAAAACCGTCGATCTTGGGCAATTTAAATGTTTCTGGGAACCAGCATTCCAGGTAATGCTAATTTTGAAGAATATAATAGAAATTTTTTTCCATTATTACGTTTCAGTAGAGTCGAGTGCTTCTGATGTTGTGAATATCAAAAATTTTACTTACAGATGCTTCGTCACTTTGCACAAATTAAACCAAATTAAAAAAAACTCTTCTTTAATAAAAGTTAAAAAAGTTTCGTTGGTTTGAGCGAAGTTTTGAACAAGCTCTAAAAAATTCACTCCATTTAATGACCCACTGCAATGAGGTGACAAAGTAACAAAATGACCCACAAATTTCCCTTTGGCCATTTTCGATCTGCTATATGAATCAGAATCGAGTTTACAATGAAGAATGCAAAATTGAACGCCCACCTAATTGTGATTACTAAATTTATTACCTCAATACTTCGAGACGCTTCAATATACTCCTACGTCTTGGCTCATACTTTGCGAAACTTCAATACCGCCTGGGTGGCTATGCTTTATTGCCACTCTTCTTGTCAAGCGTTTGAGATACAGTTGTCTTGATAACTTCAAGGTTTTCGAACGCCTTTGCATTGAACCTGCTTTTGCAAAACAAATTTTATGTTATGTTACATGCAAACATCTAACCTTAACCGTATTCCCTATTCCTGTTCACCTTAAAACATATTTTTCACATTCCATTTGTTACGGTGTCCTTTGGATCTAATTCTATCACATTTATAACTAACGAATTCGTCTAGAGGTTTTCCAAATGTTCCATTGCGTTTTTCTAAGGTAATTAAGTAGACGTGAAGTGGTAGACCACGCTTGTAATTAGAATTGGAGCTAATTAGATTTGAATTTTAGTTATAAGTGAAAGGTTAATTAGATTTGATGTATAAATCAGGATAGGATAGACATTCTTAAGACTGATCCTTTCTTAGGGATTACTAGCACACCAATTCGTTAACATTTTATTTAATTGTTATAATTTCTGAATAATGAAAGTATTTTGTTTTCAACAAAACAGAGCATATTATTTAAATGTGGCAGAGTTGCTGTTTAAAATTTAAAAAAAATGAAAGGTGACCAGAGTGCTAATCGTCCAACTTTTGTTTACTTTAAGGTGCCCATTTACGACAGAGATCATTAGACACAGAACGGAGACGGCAGTCTTTGGGTACTATTCTGCCTCATAGGGCATCCGATGCCTTTTTGGATCCTCATCACGCAGCAATCCTCTTCAGAGATTCCAGAGGGGTAAGTACTCTTTCAATTTCAGTTAAACTTTAAAATTTCCCAATCTTCTGCAATTTTAACTACTTAATATATATAGAATTGGAGTTCCACGGAAACTTAACGTTATTTCGCAAATATCTGAAATGGTTTATTGACAACAATGACAACACAAAAAAACTTTGAAAAATTAAAAATATACAGTGTGCCCCACTAGACGTGGTATTATATTTTGTGACGACGTCTGTGGTTTACTTTTGACGTATGGCATGTGACGTATCAAATTACTCAGAAAATTTTGCTGAATTCGAATATGAGAAATTCCAATATGGCTCCCATAAGAAAAACGAATTTGCCTTAATTTTTTTCACAAATTATTCAGCTTAAAAAAACAGTTAGCTACGTCATTCTAAAGACAGAACTTCCTACTGGGAAGGTCATAAAGGGAGCATCCCCAATGTATTCGGGCATCTTAAAGAAAATTCATTTGAAGTTTCCACTTTCGCCATCTTCCCTTCCCTGAAAATATGCCATATTTTTCTCAACTGTAGACACAATTAAAAATAAAAGATATGAAAACTGATAGAGCAGCTGCAGCTAATTTGCAAGCTTTGGAACACGATTAAGGCACACGAGTAGAATATCAGAAATCCACGTCTTTACAATTATATTCCAAGAGATATGCAAGTAGAATATAACCTAGACTGCAATTTCATGCAGCCCTCCAGGCGTGTATAGTGAATCATAGGTAGCTGAACTACCAACAGTTGAAACACTGCCACCTAGCGAAGCGGTTGCTCTCAAGGAAAGTTCCCAGAAGACAAGGATTTTAATTCACAGACCAATAGTTTTGAACATTAATTAGATTCGAAGTTTGGAAACCAAAGTTTCGATTAGTAGAAAATAATCGAAATTTTTAAAAAATTTAAGTGGCACTAATCCCCAATAAATAATAATATCTTTATTTAGCAAAATTCTCTTAGAAAAATCGAAATTTTGATTGTCAAAATTTTCAAAAATTTAAAATTCTGAAAAAAAAATCATGACATTGAAAGAAGGTCGAGATGTCCAAACAAATAAAATCAAAAATTATATGAAATTCCAAAATTTTGGAAATATTCGAAGTTCTTAAAAAAGTCCACATTAAAAAAATGGAAATCTAAGAATATTGAAATTTTTGGAATCGAAATTTGGAAGAAAAATCGAGATTAAAAAAACTAAAAGTTCAGTTAAAAAGTCAGAATTTTGCGAAATAGTTAAATTAAAAACCAGTAATTATGAAGAAAAGCTAAAATTAAAAATAAATGTTACAATAGTGGAAAAAAATTTGAATTCAAATAAATTCGAGAAATTGGAAAAATTTCAAAAAGAAGACCCGAAATTTCGAAAAAAAAGTCGATAATTAAAAGTCGAAGTTTCCAAAAAAAGTAAAAAATTTGAAAAAGAGTAATTCTGAAAAATATCGAAATTTTGAAAATTTTTCGAAAACATCGAAATTTTAAAAAAAAATAGACATTTTCAAAATCGGAAACTTTCAAAAATATTGAAATTTTGAAAAGAGCCGAAATTTTGTGGAAAGATCAAACATTCTAAAAAAATTTGAAAAGAAGTCCTAATTTTGAAATTTTGAAAAAACTCGATATTTTCTCGTCAGTTTGGTACATCCAACTCGAATGCCAAGATCTAACAAGATCGAAACCGGTCTTTGGTTTCCAAACTTCGAATCTAACTAATGTTCAAAACTATTGGTCTGTGGTCGGTTTCGATCTTGTTAGATCTCGTCAGTTTGGCATTCGAGTTGGATGTACCAAACTGAAGAGATATAACAAGATCGAAACCGATCTTTGGTTTCCAAACTTCGAATCTAATTAATGTTCAAACCTATTGGTCTGTGCATTAGATTCCAAGAGAAGTTCAAGAGAAGGTTTTTGAAGAGTTTATTTCAAATTTTTTCAAAATATGCCTTTTTTTAATCATTTTGATTTTTTTAACATTTTTCTCTTGTTTTAAAATTTCTACTGCTTCCAAAATTTTTTTCGAATTTCGAAAGTTTTGGTCGAAGATTTTTTTAAAACTTGACCTTGAAATTTTGACTTATTCAAAATTTTATTTTTAATGTTCATTTTGTGGAAGATATCTAGTAATTTTTGAAAATTTCGAAATTTGGACTGTTTTCAAATTTTCTTAAAAATGTTTGGCCTTTCCACAAAATTTCGGCCTTTTTTGAAATTTCAACTTTTGTGAAAGTTTCGATTTCGAAAATGTCTATTTTTTTTTGAAAATTTCGATGTTTTCGGCAATTCTTCAAATGCTGGATATTATTCAGAATTAGAGTTTTTCAAATTTTTTACTTTTTTTTGGAAATTCGACTTTCAAGTTTTGGTCTTTTTTCGAAATTTCGGGTCTCCTTTTTAAAGTTTTTCCAAATTCTCGAATTTATCTGATTTCGAATTTTTTTTTTTCAAAATTTTTTGTTTTGAAAGTTTTGGTCGAAGATTTTTGTAAAACTTGACCCTAAAAACTTTGACTAATTTAAAATTTTATTTTTAACTTCTATTTTTTGGAAAATATCGAGTTTTTTCAAAATTTCAAAATATGGACTACTTTTCAAATTTTTTTTAAATGTTTGACCTTTCCACAAAATTTCGGCTCTTCGAAATTTCAATATTTTTGAAAGTTTCGATTTTGAAAATGTCTTTTTTTTTGAAAATTTCGATGTTTTCGGCAATTTTCAAAATTTCGATATTTTTCAGAATCAAGAGTTTTTCAAATTTTTTCCTATTTTTTTGGAAACTTCAACTTTCAAGTTTCGACTTCAAGTTTGGTCTTTTTCCGAAATTTCGGGTTTCTTTTTTGAAGTTTTTCCAAATTCTCGAATTTATCTGAATTCAAATTTTTTTTCCAAAATTTTTTGTTTTTTGAAACTTTTGGTCGAAGATTTTTTTAAAACTTGACCTTAAAAATTTTGACTTATTCAAAATTTTATCTTTAACTTCTATTTTTTTGAAAATATCGAGTTTTTTCAATATTTCAAAATTTGGACTTCTTTTCAAACTTTTTTAAAATGTTTGACCTTTCCACAAAATTTCGGCTTTTTTCGAAATTTCAACATTTTTGAAAGTTTCGATTTTGAAAATGTCTATTTTTTTGTTGTTGAAAATTTCAATGTTTTCGGCAATTTTTCAAAAATTTGACATTTTTCAGAATTAGTTTTTCAAATTTTTTACTTTTTTTTGGAAACTTTGACTTTCAAGTTTCAACTTCAAGTTTTGGTATTTTTTCGAAATATCGGGTCTCTTTTTTGAAGTTTTTCCAAATTCTCGAATTTATCTGAATTCGAATTTTTTTTTAAATTTTTTGTTTTAAAACTTTTGGTCGAAGATTTTTTTAAAACTTGACCTTAAAAATTTTAACTTTTTTAAAATTTTATCTTTAACTTCTATTTTTTGGAAAATATCGAGTTTTTCAAAATTCAAAATTTGGACTTCTTTTCAAATTATTTTAAAATGTTTGAACCTTTCCATAAAATTTTGGCTCTTTTCGAAATTTCAATATTTTTGAAAATTTCAATATTTTTGAAAATGTCTATTTTTTTTGAAAATGTCTATTTTTTTTTAAATTTCGATGTTTTCGACAATTTTTCAAAATTTCGATATTTTTCAGAATTAGTTTTTCAAAATTTTTTTTGGAAACTTCTTTTTGAAGTTTTTCCAAATTCTCGAATTTATTTGAGTTCAATTTTTTTTTCAATATTGTAACATTTATTTTTAATTTTAGCTTTTCTTCATAATTATTGGTTTTTAATTTAACTATTTTTCAAAATTCTGACTTTTTAAGTGAACTTTTAGTTTTTTTAATCTCGATTTTTCCTCCAAATTTCGATTCTAAAAATTTCAATATTTTTAGATTTTCAATTTTTTTTAATGTGGACTTTTTTAAGAACTTCGAATATTTCCAAAATTTTGGAATTTCATCTAATTGTCGATTTTATTTGTTTGGACATCTCGACCTTCATTCAATGTCATGATTTTTTTCAGAATTTTAAATTTTTGGAAATTTTAACCATCAAAATTTCGATTTTTCTAAGAGAATTTTGCTAAATAAAGACATTGTTATTTATTGGGGATTAGTGCGACTTAAATTTTTTGAAAATTTCGATTATTTTCTACTAATCGAAACTTTTTTTTTTTTGAAAGTTGAACTATTTTTAAAAATTTCGACTTGACTTTTCATAATTACATTTTCTTTTTAGCAAGTTGGGTTGTTCAAAAAATCTGGCCTTTTTAATCCCAACTTTGTTAGCCTTTTTGAAATTTTCTACTTTTTTAAAATTCTGACTGAAAAACATTCAATTGTATGAATTTTCGTTTTTTTGAAAATCTTAATTCTTTCATGAAAATTTCGCCACCTCAGAATTTCTTTTTAATTTTCGTCTTTTTCTCAAATATTAATCTTTTTTTTTAATTTTCGACTTTAAAATTTATACTTTTTTAAAAGTAGTCAAAATTTAAAAAAAATTTCAAATTTTGTAGTTGTATATTACTTTCAGAAAAAGTCGAAATTGTGGTTGAAGTTGACATTCTTAAAACAATTAAGAAAAGTGGCGATAATTAAAAAAAATGGAATTTAAAAAAAAATGAATTTTTTAATAATTTGCAAATTATTGGAAGTTGAAACTTCGAAAAATGGACGAATTTCGACAAATGACGGAACTTTTAATAAAAACATTACAATTTCCCAAAAAAATTTAGGATTTTCGAAATAAGTCGAAATTTTGAAAAATTGATAAAAATGTGAAAAAAACGAAAATTTGAAATGATGTCGGAATTTGAAAAACGGAAATGTTCAGAAAAATTCGAACAAAAGGCCGTATTAATTAGAAAAAAATATTTAGTCGTGGAGACTGCGGACAAAAATAAAAACTTAAAACTAGGAGCATGTTGGTAATGCATAGCCGAACATTTCAAAAAAACTTGCAAAAAGTTGGGAATCAGAACAATCGAACTTTTCGAAAGAGTCCAAAATTTTGTGATTTTAATTGGAAAAAGACAAAATTTTAAAAAAATTGAAATTTTGTGAAAAAGTCGAGATTAAAAAAATAAAAAATTTCAAATAAGTCTTAAGTTTTTTGAGTCGAACTTATTTTCAAAAAAGGCGAAATGTTGAAAAAAGTCAATTTTTTTTAAAAATTACTACAATTATAAGATGTGTGAGATATTTGAAAATTTAAAGAAATTTTCAAAAACCAAAAGTTGAAAAAATTTTAAATTTTTGAATAATTAAAACTTCGATTTTTTCAACAATTTAAAATTTTTTGAAAATTTTGTTTTTGTTTTAATCCCCACTTTTTTCCAAAAGTTGGACCTTTCAGTTTTACCTGTTTTAAAATTTTTGACGATTTTTTAAAATTTTGATTTTTAAAACGTCGAACTACATACATCAAAATCAAAATTTTCAAAAAATTACAAGAATTTAAAAAAATGCGAGAGATTTTAGAAAAATTCATTTTTTTTAAAAACCAAACTTAAATTTTTTTTTAAAAATTAGGTTTTTTAAATCTTGACTTTTTTCCAAAATTTGAACTTTTAATAAATGTTGACTTATACTATAAATTACAATTTTTTTCAATCAGTTGGTTTCTCAAAAATTTGGACCTTTGTTTCGACTTTTTTGAAATTATTTGATTGTTTTTGAAATTTTAGACTTTTTGAGAAACATCGAAATTCATCAAAATTTCATCTTATTTTTGAAGATCTTAATCTTTATGAAAATTTCGACACTTTGAAATTTTATTTTTTTGTAATGTTTGACTTTTTCCCTAAACATAATCTTGTTTTTAAATTTTTAACTCTTAAAAATTTCTATTGTCTACAAATTTCGACATTTTAAAAAAAAAATGATATGTTTAAATATTTGGAATTTTACTAAATTTCGTTTCGTAAAAAAAGTTGAATCTTTTCTAAAACCTCAATTGTTTCCATTTTCGAAATTTTTTGAAAGTTTTGACTTCTTTTTTTAAAATTTCGATTTACATTAAAAATAAGGACTCCAAAAATTTCGACCCTTTTGAAAATTTTGATATTTTGATCTCCATATTTTTCTAAAATTTCCTTATTTTTCCGATTGTTATTTAAAATTTTGACTTCCAAATTCAACTTTTTCAAAATATTGACTTATCAAAATTACAGTTTTTCAAGTTTGCGCCACCATCACGCTAGTCTTACCAACATCCTCTTAGTTTTAAGTTTTCAGCAGTCAGCAGTTTTCATAACGGCCTAATTAAAAAAAAAAATTAATACGACCCTTTATTCAGCTTTTTTGAAAAAAAATGTAAAGTTACGTTTCTTTTTTGACATTTTCTACAATTCTTCAAAATTTCGATTTTTTTAAATCGTGTTTTTTTTGAAATTTTAACTTTTTTTCAAAATTTGCCCATTTTTTCGAAATTTTAAGTTTTTCGAAAATTTGGAAACTTGAAAAATATATTAAAAAAAACATTTCTTCCAATTTTCGCCCTTTTTTCGTTTTTTTTTTAAATTTTGACATTTTTTCTGAATGCAATATACGACTCTGGAGAATTTTTATTATTATTTTTTGTTTGTTGTAAATTTCAGCTTTTTCCCAAATTTTAATTTTGTTTTTAAATTTTCGCCCTTTTAACATTGTCAATTTTTGTTTTTTTTTCACTTGGAATTGTTTGAAAATTTCGCTTTTTTAAAAAAATTGAATTTTTCCTAAAATCTCGCAATTTTCTGTTTTCAATTTTTTTTGAAAATTTTGAATTTTTTAACTAACGAATTCGTCTTGTGGTTTACGAAATGTTCAAGTTTAGATTTATTACGAAACCAAAAATTTCGATTTTTTCAAATCTCCACATTTTTTCAAAATTTCACCTTTTTTGAAATTTTTGTCCGTTTTAATATTTCGACTGTTAAAAATTAAAGAAATAAAAAATCAAATATTTATTTCTTTTATAAATTTCAAGTTTTTAATGAAAACTTGGAACATTTCAAAATTACTATTAAAAGATTTCGACTTTTTTAAAAATTTTCTAAAATGCTCGACTTCAGTTCTAATGTGCGTTTTGTTAAAAGTTTTCATTTTTTTATTTCCCAATATTTTTTCATTTTCCAATTATTTTGAAAATTTTGACTTTTCCCAAAATTTCGAGTTTTTTCGAAGGTACTATTCGGAAAATCGGGATCTTTTCAAAATTTTACCTTTTCTGAACCTTTTCACTATTTCAATTTTTGAAATTTAAAAAACATAATGGGTTTTTTAATTGCCCAAATTTTTTTCAAAATGTCGGATTTTTTTGGAAATTGATACTAGTTTTTAAAGTTTTACGTGTGTACTCGTAGTTTTAATTTATTTGATTAGGTTTGCAACTGAAAAATAGTGTCGCGATTTTCTTTTATTGTAGTAAGTAGCAATAAAAAAAATTAAAGGGGGGACATAAATACATTTTTCATAATCCGCGCGGAGGCTCAACTCTAAAAGGGTTGGTAATTTCTGTTTTAGGAAACCAAGCAACATTCATTTCAAGTTTTATTTAGTCCGACTACTACGTCCGATTTTATAAAATGATATTTTTCACTTTTGACTGTAAATGGGCATAAAATTTCGCCCTGCTTTGTCCATTTATCCTGTTTTCTATCTCCATTAATAACGAAGATATTCATGTTACTCGACGTCTGCTAGGTCACAGTGTGTATTTATCCAGCAAAGTTTTGGACTATTAAAATAAAAAGTTATTCATACATCCTCGTCACAGCTATTTTATCAAACTAAAATATTTGTCTCTGAGAAGCGAAAGTTTTAGATATAAAATAAATTAAAAAAAGTCTAACAATTTCCCCTCAAAGAGCCAAGAAGACGAAGCTATCTGATTACTTAGGAAGTACTTTCACCGAAAGGAAACTTGAGAAAAACACGCTCATAAACAAAAGCAATGAGGCGGAAAGGCCACCAAAAGACCGGGAATTCGTCGTTCCTAAAGGAAATCAACTCGCCCGCTCGTGACGTAAGCGAGCGTTTGTGTCCCACTTAATTTTCCTACCGCTGCGCAATATGACGGGTCGCAAGTCTTGCAACAAAACCTATCTTTTATGCACGATGTTTATCGAGACATATTCGAGTGTGGGACGCCACCCAAGAACCCTTTCATTGTTTCGTAAGGCGGTCGGTTGCCCTTGACCTCGAATTGAGCCCTTGACCTTGTACTCGCTTCACCGTTGAAAGAGTCTAATTTAAGGTGAATTTGAAAGGAATTATGCCAAGTTGGGAGTAAATTGGCTTCTTAAATGTCGTAGAAGTTTTGATTGATGGGGAAATTGCGGCTACTTTCGGCCATTAACCCAATTACTATTAACCAAACCCCTGTTTAGCACCTTTAAGGTAAATTAAAGTGCTCCCAACTATCCCTAATTTTGGATTTTAATATTAGAAGGAACAGGGTTTATTAGGTCTTTAAAAAAATGGCTTCCTCCAAACTGACCTAGACTTTCCAAATATCATTCGCTCCGCTTGAAATTTTGCTGGCCGTGGAGCACTGTGGCTCTTTGATATGTTGATTTCTAAATAATATAATTATTGCTTTGAGGAATTCTCGTTAATTAAAATGGATAATATCCGGATAAAGTAATTAATTTTTTATTACTTTGGCTAAGAGATTTAGTCATTATACATAATCACTAGCGATTATGCATAATCGCTCATTAATAACTTTGACCGTTACATGTATATCAGTTAAAGTTTTTAGAAAAAAGTCGATGGTTTCAAAAAAAAAAATATTTTAGCAAAGTTAAAATTTGAAAACTAAACAAACACGTCCGCATTTAAATTTCGTTCGAAATTTAAAAATTTCGCTCCAAATTTAAAAATTTCGTATTTAAAATTAGAGTATTTTGCTTTTTTCTTGAAATTTAAACTTTAAACTTAACTTAAACTTTAAAATTTCGATGAGATTTAGACCTATATGTTGAAAAAAAAAGTCGACTAAAAAACGTTGAAGTTTTAAGAAATGTAACTCGAGCAAGATAAAAACTTGAGATTTGGAGAAAAATTAATATCTTGGTTAAGGTTGTAGATTTGACGAAAAAAAATCCAAAACTGTTGACTCAAAATTTCTAGAAAAATTTCCACTTCTCACAATTAAAAAAAATGGAAACTTAAACAAATAGAATAAAAAATCTAAATATATAAAAACAATTTTCAATTTCCAGTAAAGGATGAAATTTTGAAGAATAGGCGAATTTAAAAAAAATCGAAATTTTCAAAAATATCGAAATTTTGAAAGGCAAAATTCTGTTTGGATGTTTTTTTTTTTAATTTTTCAAAATTTCTGCCTTTCTGAAAATGTGGGTCTCCTTTTTTCTAATTTAAAATTTCGAGTTGATATCGAAATATTTTATCGAAATTTGGAAAAAAAAAATAGAAAAAAAATCGAGAAATGGTCGAAATATTTAAAAAAGGTCGGACATTTTCAGTAAAAGACAAAACTTCGAGAAAAAGCCAAACTTTTGGAAAAACGTTGACATTTTTTTTAAATAGTGAAAATTTCTAAAAAAAATCAAAATTTTAGAACAACAAACGAAAGTTTAAAAACAAAATAGAACCAAAAAACTGAAGTTTTAAAAAAGTCGAAATCCTAAAAAAATATTTCTAAAAAAGGTCGGAAATGTTCGAACTTTGAAATAAAATAAAATGTTCAGAGAAAAGAAAAACAGATTCAAAAAGTTGGAGTTGTAAAAAAATAGAAATTTAAGTTTTAAATAATTTACATTTTCAAGAAAATAAAACCGAAATTCCAAAAAAAATTAAATAAAAAAAATAGACATTCAAAAAAACACGGTTTAAAAATAATCTAAATCTACAAAACAAGTCACAATTTAGAGCAAAGGATGCAATTTTAATAAAATGACGATTTTTTGAAAATTTGCCTTCAAAAATTTTCCTATTTTTGAAAATTTCAGTTTTGTTTCATTTCGTTATTTTTTCAAAATTTCATCTTTCTTTCGAAATTGTGGTTGGAAATTACCATTTTTAGTAAATCCAGTTTTTTTTCAATTTCCACTTTTTCTACAAATCTAAATATTGTTTGGAATTACTACCCTTTTTTTAAACTCTAGTTTCCTTTAAAATGTGCACTATGGAATTCTTAGTCTTTTTTGAAAATTTCAGGTTTTTTGAGAAATTTGACTTCATTGACACATCAGTTTTTTATTCTATATTTTTTAAAATTTCGTGTGCTTGTTTAATTTTGATTTTTTTTTCTTAAAAACGTCGAGCTGTTTAAAATTTTCGACCTTTCTTCGAAATTCCAATTTTTTTTTCTCTTCCGAAATTCTGACTGTCGAAGTTTTTTACGGTAAATTTCGATTTTTTCAAAATTTCGACTTTTCTCAATAAGTCGATTTATTTTGATTTTTTTAATTCCACTGTTTTTCGGAATTTTGCCTTAGGGAAATTCCTTTTTCGAAAATTGGGACTTTATTGAAAATTATAAAACGTTCTTTGAAACTTTCCACCTTTCTGTGAAAATTTGCCCCTGAAAATTTTGACTTATTTCAAAGTTTCCACTTTTTCTTTTCTTTTTTGTTCTAAAGTAGCTGTTTTTTGAAAATTTATGATCTTTTTGAAATTTTTGACTTTTTTGTTGAAAATTTGCCGCTGAAAATGTCCACTTTTTTGAAAATTTCAATTTAGTTTCATTTGGCCATCTTTCCAAAATTTCATCCTTCCCTCGAAGTTGTGTTTGGAAATTTCCATTTTTTGTAAATATAGTTTTTTTTTCAGTTTCTACTTTTTCTCAAAATTAACTATTTTTTAAGATTTCCACTCTTTTTTTAATTACAGTTTTCCTAAAGATGTGTACTATTTAAAATTTTAACCTTTTTTGAAAATTTTAGGTTTTTTGATAAATTTGATTCTTTAAAATGTCAGTTTTTTATTCTATTTTTTTTTTTGGAAATTTTGTTTGCAATTTTCATTATTTTTTATTTAAAACGTCGAACTGTTTCAGATTTTCGATCTGTCTTCGAAATTCCAAATCTTTGACTTTTCTCAAAATTTTCTCTTTAACAATCCTGTTTTTTTTTAAATTCCACTCTTCTGAAATTTTGTCTTAGACAAATCTGCATTTTTCAAAATTGGAATTTTATTGTTGATAAAATGTTTTTTGAAACTTTAGACTTTTCTGTGAAAATTTCCCTTTGAAATTTTCGACTTTTTTTTTAACATTTCAGATTTGTTTTTACGCCATTTCTCGAAATTGTGAATTCTTTGGTAAAATTTAAATTTTTGGAAATTTCGATTTTTTTAAGTTATAGTTTTTCTTGAAATGTATATTGCTGAAAATACAAACCTTTGCTTGAAGGTGTCTTGAGCATGTCGACTTGTTTCGATTCCATTTCTTTACTATTTTTTTTTAATTTTTGACTTCTTCAAAATTTCGACTTTTTTTATAAATGTCCCTTTTTAAAAAAGGTCAAGCTTTCTCCAAAATTATAAGTAACGAAAAATGCCGAAAAAAGGATTTTGCTTTTTAAAATTTCAATTTTGCCTTTGAAAATTTCGATTTCTTTTAATATGTCAGTATTGGTTGTTACGCCATTTTTCTTAGAATTTCATCCATTTCTCGAAATTTTGACTTATTTGATAAATTTTAGATTCTTTTGGTAAATTATGTCATTTTTTGTTAAACCATTTTTTGATTTCCACTTTTTTTCAAAATCTTCAATCTTTTTTTGAAATTTCGATTTTTTTTAATTCTGGACTTCCTAAAAATGTAGATTACTAAAACTATAAACTTTTTCTTGAAGGTATCAGCTGTTGAGAATTTCTACTTTTTTTTGATTCCGTTTTTTTCATAATTTTTATCGAAAATGTCCTCTGAAGTTTCGATTTTTTTAAAACTTTTGACGTTTTCAAATTTTTAACTTTTCTAGAAGGGCCCCAAATGTCAAGTTTCTCCAAAATATTAGGAAGCAATTTTTGAAAAATACCAAAAATATTCTGCTTTTTAAAGTTCTGCCTTTTTTGAAAACCAACAATTTGTTTTTTAAAGATTTCATCCTTTTTGGCAAATTGCAATTTGTTTTATAAATTTAGATTTATTTTCATTTATATATTTTTTTTCAGAAAATTTTTTTTTCTTCAAAATATAGATTATTAAAAATTTTAACTTTTGCTTGAAAATTTCACCTTTTTTCATTCTATTTCTTTTATTTTATTAGGTGTTTTCTAAAACTTTGATTTTTTTTTGAATTGCTTCTTTTTCAAATTTTTCACCTTTAGAAATTCCTGTTTTTTTAAAAAAAAGGTCAAAATTTTTCCAAACCATCGACTTGTTTTTAAGTTTTGTCTTATTAAAAATTTCAATATTTTTTCAATATTTCCTTTTTTAAAAAATATAGATTTTTCTGAAATTAGGATTATATTTGAAACTGTGAATATTTTAAATTTTCGACCATTTTTATAAATTTTGATATTTCTCAGATTTTTTTCTAAAACTTCAGTATAGGATTCCCACTTTTCAAAAAAAAGTTCAACCTTTTTCCAACATTTTGACTCTTTTTGGGAGTTTTGTCTTTTATTGAAAATTCGAACTTTTTTTCACTTTAAAAAAAATGTCGACTTTTTTGTGCCTTAAAATCCCTAGAAAATGTCGAAATTCGAGGAAAAGTAGGAGTTTTGACTTTTAAATACATTTTCAAAAAGGTATAAAACTTTATCTGAAAACAACACCGAAAAAATCATTTTGCTTTCACAATTTCGACATTTTTGAAAATTTCGATTTTTTATAAATTCGCCAAAAATTTCCAATATGTTTATTTTTTTAGATTTTTCAGGTTTAAAGAAAAGACAGAATTTGGAAAAACGTCAACATTTTCAGAAAAACTGAAATTTGGAAAAAGGTCGAAGTTTTTAAGTTATCTCCATTTATTTTCCAACATTTTGATTTTTTTTGGAATTTCAAAGTTTTGAGAGAAAGACAGAATTTGGAAAAAGATCGAAGTTTTTAAAAATGTCGAAATTTTGAAAAAAGGTCGAAATTTTCAAGTAATCTTCATTTCTTTTCCAAAATTTTGATTGTTTTTTGGATTTCGAAGTTTTGAGAAAAGACAGAATTTGGAAAAAGGTCGAAGTTTTTAAAAAAAGTCGAAATTTTGAAAAAAGGTCGAAATTTTCAAGTAATCTTCATTTATTTTCGAACATTTTTTTTTGGAATTTCAAAGTTTTGAGAAAAAGACAGAATTTGGAAAAATGTCGAAATTTTGAAAAAAGGACGAAATTTTCAAGTAATCTTAATTTCTCTTCCAACATTTTGATTGTTTTTTTGGATTTCGAAATTTTGAGAAAAGACAGAATTTGGAAAAAGGTCGAAGTTTTTAAAAAGGTGTAAATTTTCAAGTTATCTCCATTTTATTTCCAACATTGTGATTTTCTTTTTGTTAAGATTTCGAAATTTTGATATAAAGACAGAATTTGGAAAAAGGTCGAAGTTTTTAAAAAAGTCGAAATTTTAAAAAAAGGTCGAAATTATTAAGTAATCTTCATTTCTTCTCCCACATTTTGATTTTTTTTTTGGAATTTCAAAGTTTTGGGAAAAACACAGAATTTGGAATAACGTCGAAATTTTGAAAAAAAGGTCGATATTTTCAAGTAATTTCCATTTTATTTTCTTTTTTTTTTTAATTTCGAAGTTTTGAGAAAAAGACAGAATTTGGAAAAAGGTCGAAGTTTTTAAAAAAGTCGAAATTTTGAAAAAAGGTCGAAATTTTCAAGTAATCTTCATTTCTTTTCCAACATTTTGATTTTTTTTTGGAATTTTAAAGTTTTTGTAGGAAAAGACAGAATTTTTAAAAAAGTCGAAATTTTGAAAAAAGGTCCAAATTTTCAAGTAATTTCCATATCGTTTCCAAAATTTTGATTTTCTGATCTTTTGGATTTCGAATTTTTGATATAAAGACAGAATTTGGAAAAAGGTCGAAGTTTTTAAAAAAGTCGAAATTTTGAAAAAAGGTCAAAATTTTTAAGCAATCTTCATTTATTTTTCAACATTTTGATCTTTTTCTTTGGAATTTCAAAGCTTTGATACAGAATTTGGAAAATTGTCGAAATTTTGAAAAAAGGTCGAAATTTTAAGTAATCTCCATTTCTTTTCCAACATTTTAATTTTGTTATTTGGATTTCGAAGTTTTGGGAAAAGACAGAAGAAGGTCGAAGTTTTAAAAAGGTCGAGATTTTAAAAAAAAGGTCAACATTTTCAGGTAATCTCATTTCATTTCCAACATTTTGGTTTTCTTTTTTTTGGAAAAGACAGAATTTGGAAAAGGTCGAAGTTTTTAAAAAGTCGAAATTTGAAAAAAGGTCGACATTTTAAAGTAATCTTTAGATTTTTTTTTTCGAATTTTAAAGTTTTCCGAAAAGATAGAATATTCGAAAGAGGTCGAAGTTTTGAAAAAAGTTCGAAATTTTCAAGTAATCTCCATTTCTTTTCCAAAATTTTGATTTTTTTTTAGATTTCGAAGTTTTGAGAAGACAGAATTTGGAAAAAGGTTTTAAATTTTTTTTAAAAAAGTCGAAATTTTGAAAAAAGGTCGAAATTTTCAAGTAATCTTCATTTCTTTTCCAACATTTTGATATTGTTTTTTGGATTTCGAAGTTTTGAGAAAAAGACAGAATTTGGAAAAAGGTTGAAGTTTTTAAAAATGTCGAAATTTTCTATGAATTCAAGATTCTCGAAAACGTCTTAACCTTGAGAAAAAGTCGAAGTATTGATGATGAAAGGTTGATATTTTCCAAAAGAAAATTGTTATGGAAATTCCGAAAATGGTGCAAAAATCAACAAAATCGAAATAAAAAAAATCGCTTCTTTAAAAGGGTCTACATTTAAAAAAGTCGAATTTTCGAAGAAAAGACAAAATAAAAGGGGAAAGTTCAAGAAAACGTCAAGAAAATAAAAATTCAAAATTTTTAAAACTTCGAAAAATAGTCAAAATTCTTAACAAAGGTCAACATTTTCAGAAAAGAATGGATATTTTCAAAATAGATCGAAATTTAAAAAACAAACATTACATTCACCCAAGTTACAAAAAAATTGTCCCAAAAGATTTTGCACTTTTCTCAAAATTTCGAATTTTTGCAAAGTTTTAAAATAAGGTCAAAATTTCGCGTGACAAAAAAATCATTATTTTCAGCCAGAATAAAAAACCAATAAAAAGTCAGAACTAACACAAAAATCAAAATTTTCAGGAAAAGTCGAAATTTGGAAAAATGATCGAAATTTAGCAAATATGTTAAAATTTAAAAAAAAAATCGAAATTGTGAAAGTTAATAATTTCAGCATGGATCAAATTTAGAGAAATTCGAAATTAAAGAAAAATTGGAAAGTTTGAAATTACTTAATTACTTATTTCCAAATTTTCAAAAAAGTAAAAATTTTCACCAAAAATCGAAAAATCAGATTTTTTAAAAAAGCCGTCATTTTTGGAAAGTCAAAATTTTGAGAAGTCGAAATCCTGGAAAAATCTAAATCCTGAAAAAATCGAAATTTGAAAAAAATCAAAATTTACCCATAAGTCGAAATTTTCAAATTATTCAAGTTTTCGGTAATGATTAAAATTGTTTAAAAAAGTCTAGTTGTAAAAAGTCTCTTGTACAAAAAACTGGAAATTACCAGTGTAAACATTTAAAAAACGATCAAATGGAATTTTGAAAAAAAAAGCACAATTTTTAAAAATAAATCCAAAATTAAAAAAATATGTTTCCAAAAAAGTTGATAGTTCCAAAATTAAGTTTTTAATAGACAACTTGTTTGAAAAACAGTAAAACTTTAAAAAAATCAAAATATACATAATATACACTGCAAAAGCAAAAATTGAAGAAAAGGTATAAATGTTCAATAGTCAAAATTTTGAAAAAAATCGAGATTTTTAAAATTAAGTCAACATTTCGAGAAAAATTCTAAATTTCCAGAAAAAAACGAAATTTTGGGAGTCCAAATTTTCAAAGATAAGTAAAAATTTCGAGAAAAGGTTGAAGAGTTGAAAAAAAAAATTGATACTTTAAAATGTCGAAATTTTCAAAGTGAGTTGAATTTGAAAGAAAAAAATCGAACTATTTAAAATAAATAGTCGGAACTTTCATACAATTAACATTTTGAAATAAGCAGAAATTTTCAATACAGGTGAAAATAACCTCAAAAAATTCCAAATTATCAAAAAAGAGTCGAATGTACTTAAACGGGATTGAAATTTACAACAACAAAAAAGTAGAAAAACGTCGAAGTTTTGATAAAAATGAGGCAAAAATAATTTATAAAAAGATAAATTTGCTACATCAGGTATTCCTCTCTAAAGCTAATTTTGATGGATCTGCTCGTTTGTCTTTCATACACATCAGGAAAGTCAAACACTGTCCATAGGGAGAATGTTAATGAGAGATTTAACATTGAGAGCTAATAGTGGGATAGATGGGCGGTGCCTTGTATTCTCCTACACCGGTGTAAACAATTCAACGCAGCGATCAGTGCTGGTGGAGATTTCAGTAGTACATCTTACCTTCTAACGTGTTTTGTTACGGGATTACTACTGGCAGGCAACGATTTTATTAAAATTTGCGTACCACATGTTGTTTGTTTTTTACTCCGTTGATTTAGTCAACATCTGAGACTGATATTCTTTGATAACCAAAATAAATAAACGAGATTTCTTAAACAAAATTAATAATAATTCTTATAAAGAATATAACACAATAACTCTTTAAACATAACAATATAAGGAGTTCAAATAGGCCGCCACTGTGCTAAACAATATTTCCAGTCTGTTGTAAAACTCTCGACGAGTTTTTTTGTAGCATTTAAACTGGAAGATACGAGCATGCTGCGTCAAAGTAGGGGAATACGTTCAGCGGCCGTAGAAAACTATGGAAGGGATAATTCTTAGCGTTTTACATGGACAATGAAAATTTTTCCTTATCTGTATATCAAATTTTACTTATCGAGGTCTATCCTATTGATATCAGGTGTAGGTATTTCTTCTCTAAAGCTAATTTTGATGGATCTGCCCGTTTGTCTTTCATATATGAAATTTTACTTATCGAGATCTATCCCTATTTATTATATGTGATGAATTTTCCCATTCTCTCTAGAGACGAACGAATTGCTGACGAGTTACGATTTTCTCTCGGTTTAATACATCCAACGCACTCTGGTTTCAACGCTAATCAACCTTTCAATTTACGCGTTACAGAAATCGTTCGCTATCTCGCAAATGAATATAAACATATCATTAGCGCAAGCGCCCAACACTTTGCATAATGTAACATATTCCCGGTTTTAATAACACACATGTTTACATGTTTTGTGTTTACCGGATAATTGTTACGTGATTGGTTTTATCGGAGCAGCCGCTCGACGATTTAGTATTGGTTCTGACCAGTTTCGGTTTCGCACTCACAGGACCATTTGTTTTTTGTCGGATCTAGTTCGGTGGTGTGTGGTGGTATGTGATTTTAGGTGGTAACTGGTGCGAATTTTTCCGTTCGTATGGTTTATGTATATTTACAATAACAGGGCCAATAGGACGATTCGTGGTTAATGCGCCTTCTTACTTACCATTTCATCTAGGATTTAAGCGTAAAACTCCCACGCGTTATTTGCGATAATTGTAAACAAGTTCGGACGTTTAATTTAAAACAATTTAGCTCAACTTAACATAATTCGTTTAACTATAACTCTCATTGCTTATGTTAATTTTTTTTACTGGTTTTTATTTGGTAAGACTTGTTTTAAATTGTCAATCCCTACGAAATTTCGAGTTTTGGGAATAAAAAAGTCAAAATTTAAGCCGGGCACTTCGATCATAAAATGTAAATTACGAGGAACATTCGAACTCGTTATAAATAATTGGAAATCTGATGATCTGACCTTCGAACAAAAATCACATCTAATGTCGAAATTCCAAAAAGAAGTATTTTGTTAAAAAGTTTGCAAGTTCGAGAAAAAGTTGACATTTCGAAATTAAAATGTAGAAAAAAAACTCGAGTTTTCAAGTTACATAGAAAATCTCTTGAAATGTAAATATTACGACTAAAGTTAGAAAAAGTGAAAGTTTCCAGAAAATGTCGAAATTTTGAGAACATATTGCAAATTTCCTAGTAAATCTGTAGGTAATTGAAAGTAAAAAATAGAATCTTTAAATAGTCTAAACCAGAAGCTCCCAATCTTTTTTTACGTTAAGCCTTTCCGGATTGTGAAAAATATATTCATTTCGACCTTAGAATTTTTAAATTGCTGTAATAAAAAAATTCATAGCATTTATTTCTTTCTAAACATAATTAAAAAATTAAAACTTCGACATTCATTCTTCACGGTTTTTAAAAATGTATTTCAATTTATTATTTTTAAGTACTTCTTCCTCCTTTATTGTCTCCTTTCCTTATTATGCAATGCTGACGACCCCAAATGAAAGCGAAACATCGATGTCAATGCTACAATCTTTTTTTACATTTTTTATAATTTCATAATTTATTTTAAAAAAATCATGTCAAATTTTGGTCTTCTATATGTCATTTTTCCCCTATGTATTCATGTAAAATAAACTAACCTATTTCTTCTCAATTGTCATGAGGTGAAGTTTTAAAAAATGTAGATATCACGTAGTCATATTTGCTTCAGAATATTCTCAACTTTCTTTGCTAAAAATCTTTTAAAAAAATTTTCATAAATTCGAACTTCGAAAAACTTTTCGAATAAATCGAACTTTTCGAATAAAATCGAAATTTTGAAAAATAGAAGAATTTAGAGAAAATATCAAAATTTTTAATAGTCGAATTTTGCAAAATATCGAAAATTTCATAAAAAGTTAAACTTTTTTATAAAAGGGCAGGATTTCCAAAGAAGTTGGAATTTGGAAAAATTCGAAACTTCTAAAAAAATTGGGGCTCCCGGTTTAAAGACGCGATTTTGAGAGAGATTTGAAAAAATCGATGTGTTCAAAAAAATTCGAAATGAAGTCTTGTTATTGTTAATTCAATTTGAAAACAATTCCAACTTTGAAGAAAGTGAGGATTTTTAAAAAAGGTCGACATTTTGAAAAATACTGAAAAATTTCAATAAAGCAAAATGTTGAAAAAAATGTCGAAAATTAAAAGGATATCGAAATTTTAAAAAAAAATTCTAAATTTGAAAAATCAAAATAGTTAAAAAAACAATTCGAAGACTTCGAAAGATGATGAAATTTTCTAGAAAAAACCATTTTTTTTTAAAACGAAATTTTTGAAAAAGTCAAAATTTTTGAAACCGTTTTAATTTGATTTTAAAAAATGTGTTTTAATTTGATTAAAAAAAATGTAATTGTAAAAAGTCGGGAACTTCAAAGAAAATTCGAAAATTTCAAATTAGGCGCAGTTATACAAAAATGTCTCAATTCTAAGAAAATATGTATTTCAGAAAGGTCAAAATCTTGTAGTAACATTTCTAAAATTTTTTTATTTATTCTCTGAATCTTCTTTGCGAAGTTTGGTTAAATCCATTCCTATTGAGTAGCATTTTCTTCGCCAGCTGCTTCTTCCACACGTAAAAAAGGATTGCTAATCCTTAACGAAAAAAGGTAACTGAAAATTTAGACCTGTGGAAGAAGTAACTGGCTAAGAAAATGCCATTCAATAGCAATGAAAATTTTTTTTAACTGAATTCGAAAATTTGTAATTTTCGGCAATTTGCGAAAAGAGCGGTGAAATTTTTAAAAAAATTCGAACTTTTTTATTGAAAAAAAAAATGTAAAAAATGTAAAATGTAAATGATAAATGCAAATTTTAGAAAAGTCGAAATTTCTAAAAAAGACCAAATTTTTGAAGAAGATATTGAAACTTACAAAACACAAAAATTGAAAAAATTTAAATGTTCTGCAATTTTTATAATAAGTTAAAATTTAACAAAAATTCGGGGGTTTTAAAAATGTCGAAATTTTGAAAAGTGGCCAAAAATTTGGAAAAAAATTGCAAAAACGCCAACATTTAAAAAGGTCGAAGTTTTCAAAAAAGGCAGTTTTGAAAAAAGTAAACATTTTCAGAGAAATATCAAAACCTTAAAATAATTGCAAAAGTAGAAGTCAAATGTTTTTCAAAAAATGGAATTTTTAGAAAATTTAAAATATTTGAAGACCTAATATTTAAAAAAAAAATCCATTTTTATAAAGAACGAAATTTTAAAAACTTGAAAATTTAAAAAAGCGAAAATTTTAAAAGGTGCCGAGATTCGAAAAACATCGAAAGCTTCAAGAAAAGGTTTTACTTTCTGAAAGCGGTATTAATTTAAAAAATAAAATTTTACTTTTGAAAAACGTCAAGCTTTTCAACAAAAAGTTGAAATGGTAAGAAAAAATCATTTTATAAAATGGGCGAAATTTCAAAAAAGGAAAACATTTCTAGATTTAAAAAAATCGATAATAAAACGTACTTGTACTAGGAAATTTAAAAAAATATTTCAAATTTAAAAATAAGTGAAAATTATAAATGATAGTCGTCATTTCCAAAAAATCTTGGTAGTTTTCAAAAAAGTCGAATTTTACAAAATGGGCTGAGATTTAAAAAATCGAAAACTAGAAAAGGTGAAGATATTCAAAAAAGTCAAAATTTTGAGAAAAATTTAAAATTTTATAATATAGCTGAAGTTTTCAAAAAGGAAAACATTTCTAGACTTGAAAAATCGATATTTTCAAAAAACAGTCTGACTGACTAATTTTCAATTTAAAAAAATGTTGAAAAATGGAAGTTCGCAAAAAAGTCGAAATTTTAAAAAATATTTGAAATTAAAAAAAGTTGTGGAAATGAAAACTATAAATTTAAAAGAGTCGAAGTTTACAAAAATGGCTGAAATTTAAAAAAAAATCGAAAACTTGAAAAACGTGGACGTTTTAGAAAAAAATCGAAATTTTGGAAAAAATTCAAAATTTTATAAAATAGGCAAAAATTGAAATACAGAATTTGTCCCCTGAAACCAAGAAAGATTAGAAAACATAACAAAGGTTGCTCTAACGCCTTTCGACAGCTAAGCTGTCACCTTCAGAGAGGAACTTCTTTCTTGGTTTCAGGCGACAAGCTGTATTTGAATTTTTGAAGATAACCAAGGACAAGTCCGTTCCACCAAAAATAGGCAAAATTTCAAAAAATGATAAAATCTCTAGATTTGAAAAGTCGAGTTTTGAAATAAAGAGTCGTATTTATTTTCAAAATAAATTGCATTTAAAAAAATGTTAGGATTTTCAAAGATCGAAATTTTCTAAAACTCACAATTCTGAAAAAAGGTTGAAATATTCAAAATATCAAAAATTCGATAAAATCGTGAACGTTTCAAAAAAAAGGTTCAAAACGTCAAAACGACATTTAAAAAAAAAGAAATAAAACAAAATCGAAATTTTGAACAAAATCAAATTAAGAAAAATCGAAGTTTGCAAAAAAGTCATATTTCAAAAAATATTTGAAATTTAAGAAGTGGAAATTTCCAAATGATAGTCAAAATACCTAATAAAAGTAAAGATTTAAAAAAAATCTTGGTATTATTCAGAAAAGTCTGAGCTTTACAAAATTTTAAAAAATGCCGCAACGTTTAAGAAAATCAAATAGTTGACTTTAAAAAAAAATTTGAAACTAGTCCGAATGAAAAAAAAATTACGAAATTACTAAAGGAGCCAAGATTTGCAAAAGAAAATCAAAATTTTCGAAAAAAACTAAATTTTGAGTAATCGAAATTGTCAAAAAAATATTGAAATTTCCAATGACGAAATTTTCTAGAAATTCGAATTTTCAAAGAAAGTCGAAATTCACAAAAAAGTCCAAAGACGACTTTTTTAAAATTTTTAATTGTGTCGTATATTTGAAAAAAAACATTGGTGGGGGTGCAGGTGGGGCGCTGTAAATTGATACTGTCAAAATTCGCAACGATCGAATGAAATAATGAGGAAATTTAGGATGTTAAAGGATTTTTCTTTAGGATAATCTAACATATGGGGCCCCCCTTACGATCTCTTTTCCCCCGCCCCTAGGGAAGCGCGCTCAGCTGGTTGGGAAGTCTTGGTCTAAAGTTGAAACTAAAAATAGCAGAAAAAGTTTCGGAAAAAAACAGAATATTAACAAAAGCACAATTTTTAGTTTAAAGTCAAGATATTGAAAGAAGGATTATCCTGTTTACTCTCGAAATTTTAAAGAAAAAAAAATCGAGATATCTAGGTGCAGGTTGAAATTTTGAAAGAAGAAAAAATGAGAATTAGGAAAATTCGAAATTTAGACTGCTTTTAGGAAAAAATACATTCATAATGTTAATGTCCTACAGGTCTGTTATTTTACAACAACCAGCTTACCTCGAGATACATTAAATGAAAAACAACCCCCAAGGGCATTATGAATATCTATAACACCCTTGGGCATTATAAATCCACAACACATCTTGTTGTCATGTTGGTGTTCAACGGAGTTTACAATTTCGAATTTTACTCTTTTAAATCAAATCATTTTGATATAATAGATGTCAAATTAATTCATCGTACTTGTCAAAAAAATTCGAATTAAACGGCAGATTTGTAGGACAGACACTAAGCGTTGAAGGCTCGAAAAGTACACTGTCGTCGACCTCCGTCCGTTATTATTCTGATAACCGCTTTGGCACCTTAATAACTATAAAGCGTCAAAATTAAAAAAGAAGTTTTAGACCAATACATTCTGCACATGGCTTAACCCAAATTTAAGAGCTTTAATTTTGCAGAATAAAAGTCAAAATTCTCCCAAAATAGAAGTTAAAATGTTTAGAAAATTTTGTAATTCCGAGCGTCCAAAAAGTTAAAATTTGTTTACAAAGTTTAGAAAAGGGTTTTAATTGTAATTTTATAAACTGGGAATTGCGAAAAAAAAGTTAGAGAGAATATTGAAAAAAAAAAATGTTCAAAATTTATATAAAATTTCAACTTCGATTTCGACTAATTTAGTTTGTTCTGGAAGTTTTGAAACCTTAAATTTTACGAAAAAAATTCTTACATATACGATAAAAATTCGAAGTATATAAAAAACAATGTCAAATTGCAGATTTTAAACCTAAACTTGAGAACTTCTGAAATTTGACACTATGAAAAACGTCAAGTATTCGAGAAAAAACTTTCAAGTTTATAAAAAAGGTTCTCAAATTCCTGAGACTTGAGTTAGAGAACAGAAGAGAAGTATAGGTTTCGAGTTGAAGGTGAAACTTCACGAGAAAGAGTTAAAATCGGAGTGTTAAAAATAAATGAAATACTTAGAACATGGTTCTCAAAATTTTGACTTTCAACTCAAATACATTAACTTATTTCTAGAAGTTTTCGCTTTTAAACTCCAAATCTCGTTCCAAATTTCAAACCTTCCAAAGACAAGATAAAAATTTAAAAAATTTTGGGATTGAATTCGAAATTGGTCAAATGGTGTTTCATGTCATTTAATCCAATGTTGTTGTACCATTTTTATTTGGATTAGCCTTCCAGAGTGCCTGTTAACTCCACTACTGATTTAGTTTTATCGAATTTTATGGTCCTCCATCCATGCCCTATTTCTGCACAGTTTTGTTTAAATATCTAAAAATTTGGAAAGGTAAAAATAAAAACTGATTTTAACCAAAACTAGTCTTGTAATTTACTAAGAGTGTCCAGAGATGCTTGCTCGCATGAAGCTTTTTGCTTAAAATTAATTTTTCTATCACCTGTTTCATTTAAAACGAAGATATCCTGTATAAATCGTTCATATTCCCAACTATTTTACCAGTGACAATTCAAATTACAACATTTTGAAACAAACCAACGTCAGCAATTCCTTCGAATTATGTATGCAAGTTTTTTCAATTACGTACTGAAAACAAGTATACATTGAGATCTTGGATCAAAGGCTTGTATATTGAACAATGCTACCGATGTATTTTCTAATAATAAAACTTTTTATCTTGCAAGCAACAAACACGAGTCCGCTTTATACATGAATTTGCATTAATTGCGTTACGTTAATTGCTCAGCGTTAGAAAGGCTGAACAGTCTGTCGATAAGAAAAAGAAAAATTACACTTATTACTATTTGTAAAATTTTTACAATAATGCATTAGAACGACACCCAATATTACGTTCATTTGTGTCGACGTTTCTGAAAATAAAATATTAAAATAATTAGTTCGTACGAAAAAGGATCAAATATCAACCCTTGATTTATTTTACCGTACGACTACTTGAGTAAATGAACCATAATTTGCCAAAAGTAGTAATAATTTGTACACTTGAGAAGTGTTCGACAACATATATTTTCATGTTGTTGCTAACACTAACTTAATCTAAAAATGCAAACCATTTCAGTTGTCTGATCAATAAATGGAGAAGAGTCGAGAGAAGAGACAGGAGGACCCGCACAAAGACCACAGTCAGAACCGAGCAGGGAGAGAGATTATGATCAAATGAAAATTGACATATTAGACCAACCACTTCCAAATTTCTGTTCTAATAATTAACAAACCTTGATGAAAAAAATAATTACGAAAATCCTTGCGAGCTGTAGTGTTTCTACATATTTTATACGCCCAGACTCGTCATTTTTCTGTGGAAAATTTAGAAACTTACAAAAATATATCGTTGGTTCCCTACAACGCGCCTCTCGTTTGACTTACTTTGCTTATCGCATCGCTTCTGTCATTCATTAATGAATCTTAGTTAATGAACAACAAATCGTTGGGAAGTTTAGTTTCAGTTTCTGTCTGCGATGCAAACAATTGCGAAGAACATCTCGAGAATTTATAATGTGTAATATGATGTCAGAGGATTATATAAATATATTATAACAGGCCGAGCAGCTTGTATTACAAACAAGTGGGCACTTATTATTCTAAAATAAATATTCAACATTGGCAAACTAATTTGTTAGCAAAATAAGCTATTGTACTTCGGGATGAAAGAGTTTTTATAATAAATAACCAGATTTCAATGCTGCGCCAAAGCAATGTTTATTCTCGCATATTGTAAGAATACATAAATTTAGCATAAATCACATACTTTTCGCAAGCACAATATTCTTACGGTAATCCATAGACCATGGTTTGTGCGGCAGTGCCATTAACGATTCTTTAACACTTATAAATAAGTAGCGACTTGGCCCGAATGAAAAATGTAATTTACTTTCTGATCTGCGTAGTCTTATTCAGAGTAATTTATTTTCATATTTCTGAGTATGCTATGCAGGGTGATTCTGTCATAATGACATTAATTTTAACTACGTGTTAAGAAGGCTTAGTAAAGTCAGAAAATCGAAAAAAATAATTTTTATTCGAATGGAGCCAAATCATCCCGTTGACCATCAAATTCCAGCGCTGCTGACAATATTAAATGCTTTACGACAACAGTCGCTGACCACGTTATCAACGCACCAGTTGCAATCATAAGCCGGACTGGCGAGGGCGAAACATCGCTAATTAATGGGCAACAAACCTCTATTAGTTATTTTGACGAATAAGTATTTGTACTTTCATATACTTAAAACTTTTTACATTTTTAGTTTCGTTAATCAATCGGTCTGATGAAAAATCAAAGGCAAATTCAAAAAATAAACGAATACAAACGACTTAAACTAAAACGTTAATTCTACAAAATAAATAACGATATTAGACTCTGGTTTGTTTAATTTTGAAGCATATTAACGTTGGTTAGCAGTTAGGTTGTTGTTTATAAACAATATGTCAGCGATAGCCCACAGTCAGAATAGGTGCAGTGTACTTAGATTAATACTTAAGTGCCTCTTTTCCGAACTATTTAAAACCTGTTGGGCCTATTAAAAGGACAGGTTTGTTCAGTGTTGAAATAAATTAGGCTGATATAGCCTAAAAGACGTGTGATACTGACTGAAGTGCGAAACAATCGGTAAACTGGCAATGGCAGTTGGTGGAAGCTGTCAAACATGGTGTTTAGAAGATTTTATTCCGTCGATGGTAGTTCGACAGCCGCTTCATCCCCAAAATCTGGATATAGTGTCACTCCGCCTTCGACGCCTCCAATATCCACAGGAGTTTGGAATTGGTATGCCAAATTGTCCACCAATGTAAAGGCCAAACAAACCCTGTTCTCGCCAGCGAGAAAAGCAGTTAGACGTCTGTTGGTAAATACTAGTCTTTGATTATCTTCTGTTACGAATAAGATAATGATAGTAATATGATGCTGTTACGTGTTACCTGTTCACACGATTAATCAGCAGACTTTTTTAACACATTTATTTAACAAATAACTTATTCGTATAAGAGTAATGATCATTAACTTACTAGGTTATATTGATATTGAATGCATACTAGAATATTCGATATCGCAGTCTCGGTCGCACAATTCCGTATCATCTTGATAACCATAATTACTTGTAAACATTCGCTAGACGTCTCGAACCCATGAGTAATTTCACTGGTTGTGTATATCCGTAATAACTTTTAGTAAACAACTATTACCTGTACAATACAATACAATAAAAAGTGGAATAAATTAGTAAAATATACTTATTATTAAACTGTCAAAGTTAATCAAAGCGAAAAATAAACATAACGAATGTAATATATATTAAAAAAAGCTAGACCCACAGGAGAATGGAACGTGCTGTTAGCACAAAAGTAATAAGTCTAAAAGGATCTACTGATACGTATTATTCCAAAATTACATGTAATTATTTTGTAACGTTTTTTTTGTTTATATTTTTGTTATTTTTTTATTGTTTTTTACATAAATTAACATAAAATTCAGTTAGCAATGTGTCTCTACTCGAGTTTATCCGAATGTTTGCAGGTGATCAGTGCATATTTTGTCTTTTTATAAATTATTTTTTAATTTTAATTATAAATGTCAATATAAATTTTAAATTTCTAGACTAAAGTCCTAATGCTTGGATTAATTAAAAAAAAAAATTATATTTCTGCAAAACCGTTTTTCGAAATTTTTACTTCAAATACATTTAGAAGTGATGTTGATATTTCGAGAAGTAACTTTAAAATGTTTCGAAAGACACAAATGTTTTCCCATATTTCGATTTAAACATCGCGATTTCTAAATTGAAGCAAAAATTTCGCTTGTGCTCTTTTTTAGAAATTCCTGTTCCCCGAAAATTTTTCTAAATTACGATTTTCGAAACATTTCAGTTAAAATCTGAAAAGAGGTCCTTTTTAAAATGCCAGCTTTAACACCGAAATTCGTTTTATAGAATTTGTCAGCATTTAAAAACTCGCTATTTGGAAAGTTAGATTTTTCAAAAAATTAAAAACTTTTGGAAATTTTTCAAAAAGTTAAAGCTACAACAATTCAAAGTTTCGATAAAACGGTCAATACTTGCAAAAAAAATTTGAAAAAGTGTCGGGTTTTTAGTTCGAGTTTTTAATTAAAATTTGGTTTGTTCTAAAAATTAACCGTCTTTCAGCCTTTTAGAGTTTCGACTATTTTTCAAAATTTCGACTATTTTTAAAATATCGATTTATTACAAATTGTTCACTTTAAGTTTTCAAATTTATCATTTTTATTTTTTTATATTCTTTCAGTTTCGAACTTTTTTAGAAGTTTCACTTTTTAGAAAAAGAATACTTTCCACAATTTTATGTTACTGAGAGAATTTTTTTTGAAAATTTAATTTTTTTTGAAAATCAAGCCTTATTTCCAAATTTTTAAGATTTTTGTAAATTTCGATTTTTTCCGAAATTTTAAAACTTCAAATTCGAGAGTTTTGACCATTTTTCTAAATTTCCACATTTTTCATCGACTATTTTTTAAAATTTTGTCTTTCTTTGAAAGTTTTAATTTTATTTAACTACGACTTTTTTTCAAATTTTTGGCCTTTCTTAATTTAATTTTTTCCAGAAGCTTGACATTCTTTTAAAAGTTCTACTTATTCGAAAATGCGATTTTTTTAAAATTTTACATGTAGGGAAATACTCAAACACATTAAAGGTTTTCGCAAAAGTAGAATTTTTGAATAGACAGAAATTTCGAAAAAAGTTTAAATTCTGAAAAATGCTTCCAAAAAAGTTTAAATTTTTATCATAAAAATTTTTAAAAAAGGATGAAAACTCCAAAAGAAGTTCGAGATTTTCAAAAAGTTGCAATTTAAAAAAAAATCAATTTCTTAAAAAAAGTGAAAATTTTCGAAATAAAGTCGAATTTTTTAAATAAAAGACCCACATAAAAGTCGAATCTTTGAGGAAAACAAAATTTTCGAAAAAGGGTCGAAATATTCAAAAAAAAGTCAAAATTTCCAAAAATAGTATAAAGTTTGAACAAAAGAGCAAATTTTCAAAAAAGTGAATATTTAAACAAAAAAGGTAGAGATTTAAAAAAAATGAAGTGAAAATTAAAATATAAATCGATTTGTTCAGCTAAAAGTTGAAACTTTGAGAAGAAACTGAAATTTATGAAAAAAAAAATCGCATTTTTTAAAGAAAGTCACAACATCGAGAAAATGTGAAAAGCTGGACAAATGAGGAAACTTTTAAAAAAAAGGTAGCAATTTTTAAAAGGTAGTTTTTCAGCATTGTCAAATTTATAGAAAACAATCAAAATTTGAAAAAATTTTGAGAAAAGTTCGAAATTTTGTGGAAAAATTTTCAAAAAATTCAGAATTCAGAAAATAAATCGAAATCTTAAAGACGGGCGAAGCTGTGAATATCTTGCAATTAATAAAATCTATTGACCTTTTAAAAAAGTGAAAATTAAACAAAAAATATATGAAAATTTGAAATTCGAAATTTTTAAAATATAAAGACAAAATGCGTAAAAAATTTCGAACAATATTTAGAAATTTTCAATAAAAATCGAAGGCAGACAAAATTAAAAAAAAAAATTAGAATTAAGAAAATCAAACACCCAAGAGAGTCGATGTTTTCGAAAGTGGAAACTTTTAAAATATTCGAATTTTCAAAAAGAATTGAAATATTTTAAAATACGCAACTGACTTTAAAAACAGTCAGTTTTGCAAACAAATTGTAATTTCGAGTGGAGATTTCTAAAAATAAGGTCCAAACGTTTTTAAAAAAGTCGAAATTTTCGAGAAACTTCGAAACTTCGAGATAAATTGAAAATATTTTAAAAAAATTTATATATTGAGAAAGAAATTTTTAAAAAAGTTTTAATTCCGAAAATATAAGGTTTCTAACAAGGACAAAAGTTATAAAAAAATAAGCAGTTGAAAAAATCAAAATATATTTGAATAAGCCAGACATTTTTAAAAGAAAATCAATGCGGAAAAAAGTTATAATCACGAAAAATTGAAATTTAGATAATAAAAGGTCGATTTTTTCAAAAGAAAAAAAACGTTAAAATTCTAAAAAAGTTCCAAAATTTTAAAAATGTCGAAATTTTAAGAAAAATCGAATTTTTCAAAACAGTGAAAATTAAAATATAAATTGGTTTGTTAAGATGAAAGTCCAGTTTAGTACTTAAAAGTCGAAACTTTAAAAAAAAACTGAAATTTCTGAAAAAAAAAATCGCATTTTTTAAAGAAAGTCACAACATCGAGAAATTGTCAAAAGCTGGACAAATGTGAAAATTTTCAAAAAAAAAGGTAGCAATTTTCAAAAGCCAGTTTTTCAGCATGATCAAATTTATAGAAAAAAAATCAAAATTTGTTCAATTTTGAGAAAAGATCGAAATTTTGTGGAAAAATTTTCAAAAAATTCAGAATTCAGAAAATAAATCGAAATCGAAACTGTTAATTTTTTTCTTGTTAAAGTAGGGGAAAATGCTTTACGCACATCTGGGAAGATAACCCAGATAGTGTCGGACTTCCGCTCAAACTACGGGTACCGACTAAAAACTTCTGCTTCTTCGGGCCGGGCCCTTGGCCCCCAATCCCTCCGTCGGAACAGTACAATAGTGCTGGAGCACTGTTGTAAGCTGTTTTGCCTGAAACATAAGAACAAACAAAACAGAAAATTTTCGAAATGGAAGTCTTAGCCTAGAGGACCATCCTTGGCCTTCTAATTCTGGTTGGGATGTTTAAATCGTAATCCACTGCCTGTCGAACTAGTTCGTTGGGATGCGTTTCCGGTCTCACCATCTCCCTGGAATTAATTTCCCTAAGAAATTCTCTTACCAAAGGTAGTTCAGCTTCTCTGTGGAGCTGATTGTTTCTCACAAACCATGAAGCGCCCATGGCTTATCTTAGAAAGACGTTCTGGAACACCTGGAGTTTCTTCATCTGATTATCCGTCGCCTGTGACCAAGCTACAGATGCGTAGGTCATCGTTGGTCTTATGATTGATTTGTATAGTAACACTTTAAGTCCAATGGACAAGTTACTATTTCTACCAATCGTCGCTTGCAGCAGTCCCTTCAGCATTTTAGCTTTGGACACTGCATAATCGATGTGTGCCTGGAATGTTAGTCTTTTGTCTAGAATGACACCTAAATACTTTGCCTGAAGTATCCAGTCGACGTTTTGCCCATGAACATTTACATGTCCATATGGTTGGAGTCTTTTTCGAGTGAAAAAGACTGCTTGAGTCTTGTCTGCGTTGACTTGGATTTTCCATTGGCCGAAGTAATCTAGTAGACTGTATGTTGCCTCCTGAAGTCGTCTGGTGACCACCTCTGGACTGAAAGAGTACTCCACTAAAGCTGTGTCGTCTGCGTAAGTTGCCAATAAGGTGTGGTCGATTGTTGGATTGGTTCTCGGAATGTCTGCTGTGAACAGAGAATACAGCAGAGGTGACAAGGCAGAGCCTTGAGGCAACCCATACTATGGCCTAAACTGGTTTGATAGTTCCTGTCCCACCTTTGCTCTGAATGAGCGCTGGTCCAGGAACGAGCTTACCATTTGAACCATTGTTAGAGGTATTCCAAACTGGTGCATCTTGTAGACCAATCCTTGGTGCCAAACTGTGTCAAATGCCTTGGAGGTATAGAAGAAAATAGCTCCCACTACCTGGTTCCAGTTCATGCGTTGAGTGATTGTTTCAACCACTCTCAGCAGTGAAACTGTTAATAAAATCAGTTCACCTTTGAAAAAAGTGAAAATTAAACAACAAATTATGAAAGTGTTTAAAAAAATTCGAACAATATTTAGAAATATCCAATGAAAATCGAAGGCAGATCTTTAAAAAAAGTCTTCGTTTTCAGAAAGTCAAAATTAAAAAAAAAATGGAATTAAAAAAATCAAATACCCAAGAGAGTCAATGTTTTCGAAAATCGAAACTTTTAAAAAATTCGAATTTTCAAAAAGAATTGAAATATTTTAAAATACGCAACTGACTTTAAAAACAGTCAGTTTTGCAAACAAATTGTAATTTCGAGTGGAGATTTTAAAAAAGGTCAACATTTTCAAAAATAAGGTCCAAAGGTTTTTAAAAAAGTCGAAATTTTCGAGAAACTTTAAAACTTCGAGATAAATTGAAAATATTTAAAAAAATTTGATATATTGAGAAAAAAAAATTCAAAAAGATTGTAATTCCCAAAATATAAAATTTCTAACAATGACAAGAGTTATAAAAAAAATTAAGCAGTTGGAAAAATCAAAATATATCCAAATAAGTCAGCAATTTGGGCACTTGGTGTTTTCAAAAAGAGAAAATTTCAAAAAAAGTTAAATATTTCAAAATTAAATCAAAAGTTCGAGAAAAAGTTCAAATGTTGGAAGTCAAGTTCAAAAAATCGAAATATATCCAATAAGCTAGCATTTTGAAGAATTTGGAGAAGTTGGAATTTAAAAAAGTCAAAATTTCGAAGAAAATGAAATTTTCTAAATTAAATCAAAAGTTTGAGAAAAAGTTCAAATGTTGGAAGTCAGTTCAAAAAATCGAAATATATTCAATAAGCTAGCATTTTGAAGAATTTGGAGAAGTTGGAATTTAAAAAAGTCAAAATTTCGAAAAAAATGAAATTTTCTAAATTAAGTCGAAATTTCTAGAAAAAGTTCAAATGTTGGAAGTCAATTCAAAAGGTCGAAATATACCCAATAAGCCAGCATTTTAAAGAATTTGGAGAAGTTGGAATTTTAAAACAGTCAAAATTTCTAAAAAAAAGTTGAAATTTTCAAAATTAAGTCTAAATTTCGAGAAAAAGTTCAAATGTTGGAAGTCAGTTACAAAATCGACATATACCCAATAAGCCAGCATTTTGAAGAGTTTGGAGAAGTTGGAATTTTAAAACAGTCAAAATTTCGAAAAAAATTGAAATTTTCAAAATTAAGTCAAAATTTTGAGAAAAAGTTCGAATATTGGAAGTCAGTTCAAAAAATCGAAATATACCCAATAAGTCGGCATTTTGAAGAACTTGAAAGAAGTTGGAATTTTAAAACAGTCAAAATTTCGAAAAAAATTGAAATTTTCAAAATTAAATCGAAATCTCGAGGAAAGTTAAAATTTTGGAAGTCGAACGAGAAAATATCGACATTGTGAAAGAAGTGGGTATTTAAAAATGTCGGACTTTTCAAAATTTGTGATTGTGATTTTTAATAGCAGTTCAATTCCCCAAAAAAAGTTGGAATTTTCAAAAGAGGGACCCAAGAATCCTCTCTTAGAGTGGGTGGCCTTTATGTACTCCCCCCTTGCGGGTATCAGTTAGTTACGTATAAAAGGTAATAAAACAAAACGGTCTAAAATACTGTTTAAAAAAATAGGTAACAGAAATAAAACTTTGCGTAATCAGTATCCAAAGTTACAAACAGTTTATGCAATTTCATGGTTTGTTAATTAATTGAAAGAGTTTGATTTGTTTTGTTTTACATAT
Source organism: Dastarcus helophoroides (assembly GCA_028583605.1). NCBI lineage: Eukaryota > Metazoa > Arthropoda > Insecta > Coleoptera > Bothrideridae > Dastarcus > Dastarcus helophoroides. Next base: position 21,380,199 of record CM053336.1, read on the forward strand.
GACAATAATAGCACAAACATTATTTTATTCCTGCTAGTTGATTAGGCAAAAAAAACTAAAAAAAAATAGAGGGCCCCGCAAAAAATCTAATCGGGCCTCCCATTTATTAAATCCTGGCCTGATAATTTCTCTGCGTAAACTTAAGGACGTCAATAAGCCCAACGGATTTTCAACACGATTCCATCAAACGGCGCGTGATACAAGCGATATTTTCTTTGTTTACCTCATTTTCCGCTTCGTCTAAACTTGGGAGTTTAGTTAGACATAATTAAACCTACGCCGAAGCGAAGTTTGAGTCCAAAAAAGGGCGCAAGTGAGGCGGAAAGATTACGGCAAAGTTGGCCGTCGGCGTTTTTCCGACGTATTTAGCGCCTGGTGGATTTTATCAGGACGTATTGGTCGTAATTGGAAAAGTATCTCTGTAAATGGAAATGGAAACAACGATGTTGAATTGAAATGAAACTTCTCGAGGAAATCTGTTTTTTTCTATTATCTTCGAGCTTCGAGGCTTTCTTGTGGAAATTATATTTTTAATTTAATTTTCGGTTTAATAAGTGGAAATTTACTTTGTGTCTAACTTTATAAGCAGTCACCGTTCTAAAAAAATAATTTATCTTCTAATTTTTTACAATTTTTTTAAATTATTGTATTATTGAATAAAATTAGGAAAATTTATTTTTAGCTTACCAAGTGGAAAATAATTTAATTTTAAATTATGGTTGCAATAGAAATTTAATTTTGTTGTTAAAAAGAGTATTAATTTAATCAAAAATTAATTTGAAATCTGTTACTGAAACTAAGTCTTCTGATTCAAATTTTTTTTTAACTATTGCGGTATAACCTTATCTTTTTTTAACTTTTTTCTATTTAATTCTTAATTCATTGTTAAGTATGGTTTGCGAGTTATGAATATCGAATAATTTCACCAAGTAACAATTAACACTATCAACTTGAACATTATTAAGTCTCAACTTAAATTTCGATGGAAACACTATGAATTCCGAGAACAAAATTCTAAAAATATTTTAAAATTTTTGCTTCCAAAGTTACGACATTTTTCTCAAAATTCCTAGTTTACTTTTCGACGCTACTACACTACACTGTACTTTTTAAAATGTAAATAAATATTTTTTTAAATTGGGGCATTTTTCCAAAATTTCGATTTTTTAAAAATTTTTTTCCGCATTAAATTTCTTATCCAAAATTTCGACAATTATTTCAAAATTTCTGCATTTTCGACCTTCCGTTACTCCGAAAAATTCGCCCTTTTTTAAAACCATAAGACTTTTCGGATATTTCGATTTATTTAAAATTTCGTTTGTTTGAAGGCTTCGACTTTTCTTTTTAGGTTTCGACTTTTCCAAAATCTTCGACTGCACAAACTTAAAATTTTTTTTTTAGAAAATTTGGCTTTTTGGGAATCATGAGCTTGAAAATGTCGATATTTTTTCAAAATTTCCACCCTCAGGAAATGCTTTCTTTTTCTGAAAATGTCAAGTTTTTTGAAGACGTTGAGTTTTTTGAAAACGTCAAGTTTTGTGAAAGATTCAATTTTTTCAAAATGTCGAGTTTTTCGTTTTTTTTTAAATTTCGACCTTTCAAAGCCTAGATTTTTTTTGAAATTTTAGACCGTTTTTCGAAAATTTTGACGTTTTTTCAATTTTTTTTCTTAATTTCCGCTCTTTTTAAATTTTTACATATTTATTTTTTGAAATATACTGATTTACAAGCTGGACTTTTTTCAAAAATTCTTTATTGTTTTTATAATTTTCCGATATTTCAGAATTATTATTTTATTGAAATTTTTTTTTTTTTAATTTTAACCTATTCAAAAACGCCCCTTTGGAAATTTTTCTTGTTTGAAAATGTCGATTTTTTGTGGAAACTGATTTTTTTTTAAATATTCATTTTTTTGTTACCTACTTTTTCAAAATTTTATATTCCTCAAAAATTCGATTGCTGTCGAAATTTTGAATACAAATTTCGGCGATTTTTTAAGTACAACTTTTTTTGAAAAGTCCGATTTTTCTAACAAATTTTTACTTTTTTTTTAATCTCGGGTCGTTTTTCAATATTGTCACCTTTTGAAAATTGTCAATTGTTTCATTTCGATTTTTATTTTCGAAATTTTGATAGTTTTTATAATGGTGAAATTGGTTTTTTATCATATTTTGATTTATCTAAAATTTCGTCTGTATGAAGACTTCGACTTTTCTTTTTAAGTTTCGACTTTTCCAAAATCTTCAACTGCACAAACTTTGGATTTTTTTTTAGAAAATTTGGTTTTTTCGGGAATCATGACTTTGAAAATGTCGACATTTTTTCAAAATTTCCACCCTCTGAAAATTCTTACTTTTTCTGAAAATGTCAAATTTTTTGAAGATGTCGAGGTTTTTGAAAACGTCAAGTTTTGTGAAAGATTTGGGTTTTTCAAAATGTCGAGTTTTTCGTTTTTTTTTTAATTTCGACATTTCAAAGCCTAGGTATTTTTCGAAATTTTAGGCCGTTTTTTGAAAATTTTGACTTTTTCAATTTTTTTCTTCTAAATTTCCGCTTTTTGGAAATTTTTACTTATTTATTTTTTAAATATACTGCTTTACAGGCTGGACTTTTTTCAAAAATTCTATATTTTTTTATAATTTTTCAATTCTTCAGAATGATTATTTTATTGAAAATTTTGATTTTTTTGAAAGTTTCAACATACATTCAAAATATTCAAAATTCGAAAATCCTTCTTGTTGGTCGAAAATGTCGATTTTTTTTGGAAGTTGATTTTTTGAAAAATATTTATTTTTTTTAAAATATTCAGTTTTTAGTTATCCACTTTTTCAAAATTTTATATTCCTCGAAAATTCGATTGGTGTCGAAATTTTTAATGAAAATATCGGCGACTTTTTAAGTACAACTTTTTTTGGAAAATTCCGAGTTTTCTAACAAATTTTTACTTTTTCTTAAACCTCGGGTTGTTTTTCAACATTGTCACTTTTTGCAAATTGTCCATTTTTTATTTCGATTTTTTTTTGGAAATTTTGATTGTTTTTTGATCGTGAAATTTATTTTTCATGTTGACTTGTTTTTTAATTTTCCACTAGTCTGCTAACTTTTTTCAGAAATTTTATCATTTTAAAAATTTTTAACTTTTGTCTGAAAATTTCAAATTTTTCCAAAATTTGATTTATTTTTTGAAAATTTCAAATTAAAAATTTCGACAACTTTTGAAGAATATTTGATTTTGTTCTAAAGTCCAAATTTTTTCCAAAACTTAAACTTTCCAAAATTTCGTAGTTTATTTTTTTGGAAATTTCAACTTTTCTGTTATATTTCGTGTTTTTTTTCAATTGTTAGATTTTTTGAAAATTGCGGTAATTTTTCAAAATAGCGTTCTTCAGAAATTCTTACTTTTTTTGTGAAAATATCGATTTTTTTGGAAGCTGAATTTTTTCAAGATATTAATTTTTTTTTTATTTTCTGATTCATAAAAATTTCACATTTTCTTTAAAACCTTTTTCGAAATCTTTCGATATTGATAGTTTTAAAAAAAAACGTCGGCTTTTTTCTTTTAAATTATTTTGAACATTTCGATTATTCTAAAAAATTTCTACTTTTTTTAAATGTCAACTATTTTTAAAAAGTTCGACTTTCTTTTAGATTTCAATTGTTTTTTATCATGAAATTTGTTTTTCTTGTCGACTGTTTTTTAACTATCGATTATTCCGCGGAATTTTTCGAAAATTTTAAGTTTTTAAATTTTTAATTTTTGTTTAAAAATGTAACATTTTTTCAAAAATTGAATATTTTGGAAAATTTTAAATAAAAAATTTCGAAATTTTTAATGAATGTTTGACATTGGTTTCTGAAGTTCAACTATCCAAACTTTTGATTTTTTGCAAAATTTAAACTTTCCACTTTTTCAGTTTTGAGACTTTTTGAATATTGTTAGATTTTTTCAAAATGTCATTCTCTGGATGTTTTTATTTTTTTTGAACATATCTATTTTTTAAAAGCTGAATTTTTCACGATATTAATTTTTTTAAATTTTCTAATTTTTAAAAATTTTTCATTTTCTTTTTAAGATTTCAATTTCTGTTAAAATTTCGAGATATTTCGAAATGTATAATTTATTTAAAATCTGGCTTTTTTTTAATTTAAACTTTTTTAAAAGTTTCGATTATTCTAAAAAAATTTACTATTTTTCATTTATTTTCCAAAATTTTGATTGTTGAACGTGAAATTTCTATTTCATGTCGACTTTATTTTAATTTTCGACTATGCTGGGAACTTTTTCGAAAATTTCATTATTTTTTCAATTTTTAATTCTTGTTTAAAAATGACGAATTTTTCCAAAATTTTAAATTTCCTTGGAAAATTAAAAATGTCGACTTTTTTGAAGAATGGTGGACCTCCTTTGTCAAAGTCAAATATTCAACCTATTGATTGATTCCACAACATTTGAACTTTCCAAAATTTCGACTTTTCTTTTGAAAATTTTGACTTTTCTGTTAATTTTGGTGTTTTTTCACTTCTAGACTTTATGCCAATTTCACCATATTTTCAAAATAGCGCTCTATAGAATTCTTACTTTTTCTTCTCGAAAATATAGATTTTTTACTTTTTCAAAATTCACTCTCTTTAAAATGTCATGTCTTTCGGAATTTTGATGAACTTTCCAAAATGGCGACTTTTTTTTTGAAAGTTTCGCCTTTTCTTTAGTTTTGGTGTTTTTTTAATGGTAGACTTTTTGAAAATTTAACCATATTTTCAAAATATCGCTCTATAGAAATTCCTACTTTTTTGTTCGAAAATATAGATTTTTTTACTTTTTCAAAATTTCACATTTTCTTTTACATGTCATATCTTTCGATATTTCGATGTCTTTCGAAATTTCGCCTTCATTCAAAATTAGTAGTTAAATAAAAATTTCGGCATTTTTATGTAATGAAACTTTTTTTTTTCAGGTCGACTCTTTTTTTCGTTTCTGTTTGAAAATGTCGATTTTTTTTAAATTTGAATTTTTTTGGAAAATTTCAAATCAAAATTGGACTTTTTTGAAGGATATTCCACTTTGTTTTCCAAAGTTCAAGTATCGAAAATTTCGACTTTTTTTTGAAAATTTCGTGCTTCTTCCATTTTTATTTTAATCTCGCCATTGTTTTAAAATTTTGCCCATTTAGAAAAACGAGACCATTTGCCAAAATTTCAAATTTTCGAAATTTTTGTTAATGTCAGGTTCTCTAAATTTAGATAACTTGACTTTGTTTTGTTATGGGTTTGTTTGGGTTGTGTTCAGTTTCTATGGAAATTTTGGTATTTTTCAATATTCCAGCATTTTTCATATTTCAACCTTTGAAAATTTTGATTGTTTTTTAGTTGATTTTTTAAATTTTTCCACCAACTGTCAAACGTTTAATTTTTTATTTAAAATTTTCGAAATTTTCCATAATTGGAATTTCTTGAAAGTAATATATTAACAATTTCCACTCTTTTGAAAAATGTTCGACTTTTATTCAAAAATTTTAACTATTCAAAATTTTTTCGAAAATGTCGACTTTTCTATTAATTTTAGTGTTTCTTCAATTTTTCGACTTTCTTCAAAATCTGAACATTTCACATTTACATTTAATTTCGATTTTTTTTAAATTTTGGTTATTTTTGTAAATTTAGCCCATTTTCCAAAATTTCGAATTTTCGCTTGATGTCGATTTCTTTAAAATGTTTATATTTTTTGTAAAATATTTTCGCTCTTTTTGAAAACCGCAACTTTGTTTTGTTGTTGTTATTTAAAGTTTAGATATTTTTGAATATTCCAACATTTTCCAATATTTCGACTTTTTTTTTTTTTGAAAATGTTGACGTTAATTTTTGAATGTTTTCAAAATTTTAACATTTTTTAAAAATTTCGACATTTTTGAGAATTTTTGACTTTTTTCAAAATTCGAACTTTTTCAAATGTCGACTCAAATTTCGGGATTTTAAAAAATATCCTTTTTGTTAATTCTTCAAAAATTTGTAATTTCTTGAAGATTTTGCCCCTATTTTCTGGTTCTTAATTAAAATTTCGTTTGTTCCAAAAATTAACCGTCTTTCAGCCGTTTAGATTTTCGACTATTTTTCAAAATTTCGACATTTCTCAAAATTTCACCATTTTTAAAAGTCACTTAAGATGTCGACTTGTTTCTTGAACATTTTATTTTTTGGAATATCGATTTATTACAAATTATTTATTTTGAAATTTTCGAATTTTTTATTTTTATTTTTTATATTCTTTCAGTTTCGAATTTTTTTAGAAATTTCGGCTTTTTTCGAAAAAAAAAATACTTTTCACAATTATATGTTACTGAGAGGAATGAAAGGTGGTCTGTTTTTGTAAATTTTTTCGGAAATTTAAATTTTTTTGAAATACAAGCCTTATTTCCAAATTTTTAATATTTTTGTAAATTTTGCTTTTTCCGAAATTTTAAAACTTCAAATTAGAGAGTTTTGACCATTTTTCCAAGTTTACACATTTTTCATCGACTATTTTTTAAAATTTTGACTTTTTCTTTGAAAGTTTTAATTTTATTTAACTACGACTTTTTCTTAAATTTTTGGCCTTTCATAATTGAGGTTTTTTCCAGAAGCTTGACATTTTTCCAAACGTTCTACTTATTCTAAAATGCTACTTTTTCAGAATTTTACATGTAGGAAAATAGTCAAATACATTAGGGAAATACTCAAATGTCTATTTTCCCTAAAAATTAGATCAATATCGAGCCATTTGAGGAGTTTGGCATTCGCAAAGATAGATAGATGATTCGTCGGTAAACAGCACGTGGTTAAAAAAATTTCGACGACATTCTGTTACCTTCAGAACCACAAAACTGAAGAGGTCGTTGCCGGAAAACACCTCGACTATTAATCACTTCGTAACACTTCCACACATTTATTTTCAAAACATTCTACGTTGCTCGCGATTTCAAATTAACTGTCTCTTTGGGACTCTCAAAGGCAAAGTATCACCATTTAATTTTATCTTTTATGCATATCGACATTTTGTTCCTATACAAAGGTGTATTACTCCCAATGCATTAAATATATGTGATTAATATACATAATATTGTGTCGCAGCTGTCGCATTATCTTGCACGTTGACAATACTTAATTTATGGTGCTGCAAATATTATAAAATAAGGTCGAAACCGGGAATGATACTTCTATTGTTATTAATAATTAATAATTTTATATGAAGTATTTGTAACAGAAAGGTTGGGAAATTTTTTCAAATTCTTTATTTTTGCCCATTTTTTTACCTACATGTTTTTCTTTTTCAGTTGCCTGTAGTGGACCCTTTTTTGGAAAAAATAAATATCTCCGACTTAGGTAAGTACATTTGATATTTTTTTTTATATTTGTCTTAGCGATATCGGCATTTCAAGGAATAGCATGGATTAACTTACCGTATTCTAATTAAATTTTGTATACCTTTAAAAAAATTGAAATACAAATCTTGTGCCCTGAAACCAAGAAAGATTAAAAACACAACAAAGGTTGCTCTAACGCGTTTCGACAGCCAAGCTATCATCTTCAGAAAGATACTGATACTGATAGTATCTCTCAGAAGATGATAGCTTGGCTATCGAAACGCATTAGACCAACCTTTGTTGTGTTTTTTAATCTTTATTGGTTTCAGGAGACAATATTTGTATTTCAATTTTTGAAGATAACCAAGGACCAGTCCATTCCACCAAATTCTATACCTTTTCTAATTATTTTTTAAATTAACATGCCTTTCCCTGAGTTATTTAAGATTTTCCAGATATTTAACCAATTCAGTATTTTATTTATTTATTTTTACAATTATTAATCGTTTTAATTCGAATTTGTGATATTTTTGCCCATATTTAGTTTAAAAGGCCAATATTCGCGAACAAAGTCGAAATTTTGAAATCAACATAAAAATTTTGGGGAAAATTAATCAAGCCTGAAATGTTATGCTATTCTGAAAATCGCGGAAAAGGTAAAAAATTGACAGTTTGAAATGGTAAAGGAGAAGGCTTAAAATTTCCAAAAGAACTTACTGTGTTTTATATTAGAAACGAAAAAGTCAAAAACTTTAAATTAAAAAAAGATTAAAACTTGAAAATAGTCGAAAACTCCAACAAAGCAAAATTTTGAAATGGTTCAGATTCATTAACTTTCAAAAAAATTGATTGAATGGAAAAAAGTATTCTCGAAAAAAAGTCAAAGGTTGAAAAAAAAAGTCGAAATTTTCAAATCTGATGTGAAAAAGATCGAAAATTTAAAAGGCAAAATTTTGAAAAATGTCGAGATACGTATAAGTTTGTGTAATTTTTAAAAAACAAGATTTTGAAAAACTTTAAAATTTTTAGGAAAGTTGAAAACAATGTCGGGATTTTAAACAAGTCAGAATTTAAAAAAAAACCTAATTTTTCGAAGTACTACTAGTTTTCAAAAAATTTTACAGTTTCAAAAAGTCAAGGTTTTTGAAAAGTCGAGACTTTGGAAAAAAAGTGTTATTTGAAAGCATCGGAATTTTCAAATAAAGTCGAATTTATTGGCCGTATACTAATTTTTTTAAAAATAATCAAAATTTTGCTAAAACATAAAAGGTTATCAAAAGAAGAAAGAAATTTTGAAAAAAGTTAAAATTTTGAGAAAAGTCAAGATATAAAAAATTCAAGATTTTTCCTTATAGATAAATAAATAAATAAAAGCAATCATAATTTTGCGAAGTCCTATTAATTTTCAGACAATTGACATTTTCAAAAAGGTCAAGGTTTTTGAAAAGTCTAAATTTGGAAAAAAAATGTTGGTATTAAAAAAAAGTTGAATTTATTGGTCGTATAACTAATTTGCAAAAAAAAACAAAATTTTTAAAGAAACATCAAAGATTTTAAAAAAATATAAAATAATAAATATTTTGAATATTGTTAAAATTTTGAAAAGAGATCGAGATCAATAAAATGGAAGATTTTTTAACGCTTTCCTAAACGAATAAACGCAGTCATAACTTTTTCAAGAACTACTAGATTTCAAGAAAATTGCAATTTCCAAAATCTCTAAATTTTTGGAAAGTCTAAATTTGGAGAAAAATGTTGGTATTTAAAAGCATAGAAATTTTCAAAAAAAAAAAAAAGTTCAATTTACTGGTCGTATACTAATTTTAAATAAATATATCAAAATTTTTAAAAAAACATCAAAGATTTTAAAAAAGTCGAAATTTTGAATATTGTTAAAATTTTGAAGAGGTCGAGATTTAAAAAATTGAAGATTTTGTTAAAGTTGTCATAAATAAATAAACGCAGTCATAACTTTTCAAAGTACTACTAGATTTCAAAAAAAATTGGAATTTCCAAAATCTGTAGGTTTTTGGAAAGTGTAAATTGGGAAAAAATGTTGGTATTTGAAAGCATCGAAATTTTCAAAAAAAGTTGGAATTTATTGGTTGTATACTAATTTTCAAATAAAAAAAATAAAAATTTTTAAAAAATGTCAAAGATTTTGAGAAAGTCGAAATTTTAAATATTGTTAAAATGTCAAAAATATTTAAAAATTGCAAAAATTTTCAAAGAAATTTTGAAATTTGAAGAAATGTCAGATTAAATAATAATTGAAGGATTTTCAGTCAAATTAAAAAAAGACCGAACATTTTGTAGAGCTTAAATTATTAAACAAAAGTAAGAAAATTCTGAACTTCTGAACAACATTTTTGTTAGCTAAAATTTTCAAAAAATTAAAAGCTAACATTTTTTAAAGAGCTGAAATTTTTAATTGAATATATTCAAAAAATTGAAATTTTGAAAAATGTACTTTTCAAACAACATAAAATTATCAAAAAAAACTAAAGAAGTTGACATTTTAAAAAAAAGGCGATTTAAAAAAATAAAAATTTTCAAATAAAGTCGAAATTTTTAAGAAATATCTACAGTTTGCAGAAAAATGGCTGAAATTTTAAAAGTGTGGACGTTTTTGGAAAAGTGGAAACTAAAAAGAAGGCGAAATACAAAAAGAGTAAGAATGTTCACAGTGGAAATTTTGAAAAAACGACACTGAGGTGAAGGTTTTCGAAAGTGTCAAAATATTCGAAAATAAAATCTAAATTTTTAAAAGTCGAAATTTTCAAAATAAAAACGAAATATTGAAAAAAGTAGGAATTTTCTGAAAATTCAAATCAGAAAAATACAAATTTTCAAAATAGTTAAAAATTCTGAAAAAAGTTCAGATTTTAAGAAAGTCGAAAGTTACAAAAAACCCAAATTTTGACAATAAGTTGAAAGTTTGTTAAAAAAGTAAAAAGTCGACATTTTAAAAAAAAATCGTGATTTTAAAAATAAAAACTTTCGAATAAAGTCGAAATTTTTAAGACATTTTCAAATAAACATATCAACAGTTTTCAAAAAAAATAAGGTTGAAATTTTCAAAAAAGTAGAAATTTTTGGAAAAGTCGAAACTTGACAAAAAGACGAAATACAAAAAAATAGGGTAAAAATTTTCAGAGTGGAAATTTTGAAAAAACAACAAAAAGGTCAAGGTTTTCAAAAGTGTCGAAATATTCGAAATTAAAATCTAAACTTTTAAGAGTCAAAATTAAAAAAAAGCGAAATGTTGAAAAAAGTAAAATTTTTGTGAAAAGTCAAAACATAGGAAAATATAAATTGTCAGAGTAAGTTAAAATTTTGAAAAAAGTGGAAATTTTGAGATAAAGTCGAAAGTAAAGAACAACAAATTTTGACGAATGGATTTTTTTTAGCAATAGTCTCCTCAGTTCAATATAAATTTTCGCATGAGCCAGAGGGGGGCAAGTGCCCTACCCTGCCCTATTCTAGCTACGCCTATGCAATTCACCCAGTAATTGTTGACTGACATACCGAGTAAGTGTGCTCTTAAATTGTCTTTGTTTCTAAAGGCGCTCTCTAAAGTGGTGTAGTTCTGACTTACACCGGAAGGTCCATTCAATAAATAATTTTAAAATGTATGCTGCATTTTACTGTATAAGGAGGAAGCGCAATATGTGCCACCATATTTTCTCTTTAGCTATTCCGCTTTAGTATTCAAATTTCCTTTTGTAATGGACCCAAATTGAAGCAATTTCCCTTAAATCGTCTGATACATTAAGCATTAAGTGGATCGGCGTGTCGTTTGATTCTCAAAAGTTTTATTCTGCAATTTTACAAGAAAATGGTTTTAGATCGAACGTATTTCGCCGACCTGTTGGCTATTTCACGCTTCACGAGTTGCCAGTAGCGAACTTTCTTGCAGACTTCCGATGAATTATAAATATAAATAGCTGTTCTGCGCTAAAATTCGTTCCCACCTTGAAATTAGCCTCATCAGCTGCTAAAATTGGATCCTCCCAGGTCAAAATAACAACAAGCTATCGCTTGTACAGCTTGAACTTTAATTTACTGTCACAAATCTCCCCAATTAAAAATGAGCTTAAGCTGTTGTTTTCGCACAAAGTTTTGATGAAAGTGTTTTACAGATTTATGCGACACTTACTCAGTGTCGTAGATAGGGGGATTAAGGGGATCAACCCCCTCAAGATACCTAATCCTAACCCCAACTTTCTAACTTATACAAATACGAAAGTTGTGTGTTTCTCCGGTTTCCATTGTTCGTTAAGCTACGGTTTCCTACAGAACGGTAACGTAAAAGAGCGACCGTAATGTTATGTCGAGCGACGTCACCAAAAACCGTGCACGTGCTTCTAATAGGCAGTGTTTTCCTACAGAACGTTATGGGCTACCGCTGCGAAAAAGTACGTCGACCACACTTTCGAAGCGACCGCTGTGTACGGTGAGGATACTGCAAGCACGATTTAATACGTTAGGTTGCCATGTTACGTTGGAATGTAGCTACTATGATTTATTTAATTTTTTTATTATTATGTGCATATGCAAGATGTTTTATATAATATTATATCTCCCTTTTATATCATTCAATTTTTATTAAATAAAAAGTTTGAAAATACCAAATGACATATAGAATTTGTTCTTCAATATGATCAAAAATTTCCATACTTTTTGAAACAATTTTAAAATTTTGCAGACATAATCTTTAAACTAGAAGACTAAGAACATATTTAATTAGGTATATGCAGTGGCGGCTCGTAGCTAAAACTAGAGAGGGTGCTGCGACGACGTTTGCGTTAAAATTGTGTAAGAGCAAATGAGTACAAATTAAAACATTTAAATTGCGAAATTTCGACTTTTCTAGAAATGTTGATTCATTTTTAAAAAGTTCTACTTTAAAAGTCGAAATTTTGAGAATATTTATGACAATTAATTTATTTTTAAAAATTGTTTTTGTTCATTGATTCCGACATTGCTATTTTTTCAAAAATTTTATATCCAAAAAACAAATTTCAACTTTTTTCTAGAAATGTTGTCTGCTTTTATCCAAATTTTGAGGTTAATCTTTAAATTTCAATCTATTTTTTATCGTAATTTGACGGACTTGGCAATTCCAAGAATAAATTTAACAAATAAAAATAACAGTTCTAGAAAAATTGGAAATTTCGATTCAGTTCGGTTGTACAATATAGTGGTAAGTTTTTTTTAGCGAAGTATCAAATCGCAAAAAAATTTGAAATTTAGAAGGTTCATTTTTTCTTAAAATTCAATATTTTTCTCAAAATTCAAAATTACTTTTTTTTTAAATTTCTTCGTTTTTTCCCAAAATATTAACATTTTTAGAGAAATATCAGGGTTCTTTTCTAAAAATTTTTTGTCAAAATTTCCATAAACACACATGAAAACAATCACTAAAAACGTACTTAGTCGATTTAAAAATGTTAACCTCAAGCGAGGTGAAAAAGGATATTTAACTGAACATTGAAATTTAAATTTTTTTTTACAAGGCAAAAATTGGGTTTTGAAACAATTTTGCTCGAACAAGGCAACATTTAAAAGATCGAAATTTTCGAAAAACTTTAGAAAAAAAATTCGAAACAAGACGCATTTTTAAGACCTAAGGGGGTAACAAACGGTTTTATTAAATATTAAAAAATGTCAGCACTTTCTTTTGTAAGCTAAAAATTAGATTTTCTAAAACAGTTTTGGCTCAACAAGACAACATTTTGAAATGTCGAAAGTTTCCAAAAAAAAAACCGAAAATTTTAATAGTTAACACTTTGAAAAACTGTAAAATGTTTTAAAAAAGTCGAAATTTTTAAAAAAGATTGAAATTTTTAAATCAGGAAGAAATTTTAAAAAAGGTCCAGATTTTCAAAAAAAAAAAACGAAATTTTCAAAAAAATTTAAATTTTCAAACAAATCGAAACGTTCAAAAAAATTTTACAAATAAAAGTCGAAGTTTAAAGAAAAGCCGACATTTCGAAAATAAGTTGTAACTTTCAAAAGTCAAAACTTCGAGAAAAGATCAAAATTTTAAAAAATAATTGGAGTTTTTAATAAAAAATGAAAATCATCAAAAATCGAAATTTTCCAAAAAATTTGGAAAATCGAAATTTTTCAAATTCTGGAAAAAAACTTTACATCAGAATAGTCGAATTTAACAAAAAAAATATCAAAATTTGAGAAAAATCAAATTAAAATAAAAATCGAATTTTCAAAAAGGCAAAATTTTGAAAGATTCAACATTACAAAAAGTTTAAATTTTTACCAAAAGTAAATATTTTAATAAAGCCGTAAGTTTTCAAATCAGTAGAATTTTTGGTAAATTTCAAAATTTTCAAAAAAAGTTAAAATTAAGAGAACAAATCAAATTTTTGAAAAAAGGTCGAATTTCAAAAAATAAATTGTAAAAAGCGGAAATTTTTGAGGTTGAGTTTGCAAATAAATTAAAAATATAAGAAGAGCCAAAATTCTCACAAAAAATCAAAATTTCTAGGAACATCCGAACGAAATTCTTAACAAAAGTGGAAATTTTCAAATTTTTCAAAATCCTGAAAAAGGTCAAAATTTTGAAGGATTCCAATTTTCGTAGAAAAAAAATCGAAATTACGAGAAAAAATTTGAAATATCTGTACAAAAAAGTCGAAATTTTAAGAAAGTAATCCATCGGTTATTACTTTTTCTCAGAAACATATCAAAATGCGGAAGCAATGGAAAATTTACTTAACATTTTTTCGTTTCTTTCCAAAATCTTGACATTTTTATAAAAATGTCAGATTTTTTTCCAAAAGTTGTTAGACAAAATTATAAAATTAACTTTGAAATGTCAAAACGCCGTAAAAAAAACCTAGCATTTTTAAAAGCAAATTAGAAGAACATAAAAAATCGGGAGAAGTTGAAATTTCCAGAAAAAAATTTAAAAACAAATTCGCTGGAAAAGTAGAAATTTCGAGAAAATTTATTTATATAATATATTTGGGAAAATAAAAACTTTCCAAAAAACTTTTCCAACAAAAAAATCAAAATATTAGAAAAAATTAAAAATTTTTCTACAATACAGTGGAAATTGCGAAATCGGGTAAAAACTCGAAGATTTGGTATTATTTTTTTTTCAGAGAAATATCAAAATGTGAGAAGAGTTGGATTTATATTGTTTCTTGAAGTTTTCATTATTCTCTCAAAATTTTGACACTTAGAGAAAATTAACCTTTTTTTTTTTTAAATTTCAATTCTTTCTTGAAATATTGATTTCTATTTCAAAAGTTTTACAAAAATTAGTTTTTGAAAATGCGTTTTTCATCAAAATTAAAAATAAAATACATTTTAGAAGATCCTAACATGAAAGAAAGATAAGGTTCCTATAAAAGAAATCAGAGAAAATTTAAAATTTCAATAAAAAAGTTTTTAATGAAGTCTTTAAAAAAGACCCAACACTTTGAAAAAAACTTGAAAGAGGAATTGGGGGTGCTGCAGTTCCTCAGTGCATATACGCGAGCCGCCACTGAGTATATGTTAGTTTATAAATTGACATCTTTAGAGTTTTTATTCGTGTTTATTGCAACATTTTGAAGGATTTTTTGTTCAAAATTTTGTCAATACCTTAGTCTTCTCTAGGAATTTCAATGTAATGTAAACAATATTTAGAAATAATTACCATAGCAATAGTCCCTTTGCCTGCGGGGATTTTGATGGCAATAAACATGCAATTAGAGTATACAGGGTGTTTTCGAAAAAATGCCATAACTGAAGGGGCAAAATTTTTGAACGATTTTAAGAAAAAAAGTTTATATCTGCATACGTCCGCTTTATTTTTAAGATACAGGGTGCTAAAAATTAAGAAAAAATTAGGTTTTTCCTTCAATACCGTTTGAAATATTTTTTTGAATTTTGGTAGATAATAAGTGGGCATAAAAATGCATTTTCTGCAAGTAAAATATTTGTTCTACTTCTATCAGTGGCGTCCGCAATAACCTTTCCCTGAGTAATCTTAACGAAAAAAATGGCAAGTCACTGCGTTTTTTAAATACAAGTACCAATTTCATAAACAACCTTAACTTCTTGGTAAAAATCCTCCCTTGAATTTTTTAGGTGGCGAATGCTTTTGCATTAAAAAATCATTTACCTTTAAAAAACCATTATGTTGACTTATTTCATGCTATGGCTTTATTAATTATTAAAAATACTTATTTAAAAAAAAAACATGTATATCTAAGTTATCTAACATAAATTTTCCCTAATAATCCACAATGACCAAAGTTCTCTTAAAATGACATATTACTTTGTAGAAAAGGATATCAAGGGCCCATTGAAATGCAAAGAAATTCATTTTATTTTTTTTATCAAAAACCATTCATCGGACAAAAAAAGTTAAGAAGAAATTTGTTATTAACGAATAAAAAGTATTAATGAGAACACCTGTTTTGAAAAAAAAATCAGTAGCGTGATTTTTTTTCTTTTTATTTTGATTAAAAATGTTCAAGGACATGTTAATCGAAAACTTCGTTCTAGGAAAAAAATCTGGGGGGAATTTTTACCAAGAAATAAAGGATGTTTATGAAATTTGTACCTCTTTTGGGAAATTTTGCATTATAATGAAAAGATATCGATATGGTATCTTTAGCTTTTATTCATGTTCATTGCAAAATTACATTCTGAACAATTTTTATTCAAAACTTTTTTCAATACCTCAGATTCGTTAATGTAAATAATATTATGAAATAATTATGGTAATAATAACCCCTTGACCTGCGGGGATTCTGATGGTTGTAAACAAGCAATTAGAGTATAAGAACAAATCTGTTGTGAATGAATCATTAGAGATTATCAATTTTAGAGAGAAATTTTTTCTTGCAAAACAACATACTTTATACGTTCATGAGACAGATTTTTAGTTTTCAACTACGTTGCCAATTAAAAAAACATCATGACCAAAAATGATTTTTGCCGATCAAAAAACCTCTAAATATAACCAAAAAAAAAAACACCCTAAAATACAACCTTGTCTACTAAAATAAAGAAAAATATGTTCTTTAAAAATAATTTTTGTCAACTAAAAGTGAAGTGAGACGTGTTTCAAAATTTCTTTGTCGACTAAAAGGAAAACAACAAATAAATATAGTTTGTGACTAATAAAAAAATTACAGAAAATTAAAACAATACAGCTCAAATCGTGACAATTTTACAGCCCTAGTCTCGGCCGACGTACTTTACTGCAACGCTTTTTTTACTTTACATCAATGTTTACCGTCAAGGGGACCGTTCTGTCCTCGACCGCTGCATGGCATACAGCGGCGGTCAAATAACGGCCGTTCTTTTACGTTGCTGTTTTGTAGGAAACCCTAGCTTTACTGACGTGATTTTGACGAAAATTTGTAAAAAAAAAAATTGGAACTGCTAGTAGGATACGTTTTATCCCAGAAAGATACTCTCAAGGCTTAGGACCTAAACTAATACCCAAAAAAGCAAATAACCTTTCTTAATTTTCTGGGTTCTATGTAAAATTAAAATAGAAATCTGCTCTGGAGCAACCTTTGTCGTGTTTTTTAATCTTCAAGGTTTCAGGGGACAAGATTTGTATTTCAATTTTTAAAGACAAGGAGCAGTCCGTTCCATCAAAATTATGGGTTCTATGTAAATAAAGGATTTGATAGCGACGACAGCGTCGTCTAACGATAGGACACAACCTTACCGTAGAATTTTTTTTATACAACCAGGCCCGTTGAGATAATTTCCGGGCCCGGGGGCAATTAAAGCCCGGGGCCCCTTACGTTTTGTGTAGTGGGCGCCCGTATCTCGGCAGTGCCCAATTAGACAAAACGAAAAAATAAAAAAGGTTTGATCATTAAACAAATCTGATGTTTTGAAAGATTCGAAATCTTGAAATGAAATCGAGATTCTCAAAAATTTATTTAGAAAGCTCGACAATTTTAAAAAAGGCGAAATTATAAAAATGTGAAATTAAAAAATTGATATGTTTACAAAGTCAAATGGTCAAAAATTCAAATGTTCAAAAAGTCAAATTTTTAAAACAGACAAATATTTTTCCTTGAAAATTTCAGCTATTCAAAATTTCGATTTTTTTGAAAATTTCGACGTTTATGATAATCTAAACTTTTTCAAAATTTATATTATGCAAAAATTTAGACTCCTTTGAAAGTTTGACAGCAACAATTTTTAAAAATGTCGCAGTTTTTGAAAAGGTTGATTTTTTTCAAAATTTCGATTTTATTTCAACATTTGGATTCTTTTTTAACAAAATTTCGACTTTTTGTCAACATTTGTTTTTTTTTAACTTTCGACTTGATTTCAAAGTTTCAACTTTTTTCAGAATTTTAACTATTTTGAAATATTTTTACTTTTCTATGTTTTGACTTTTCAGAAAATTTCTATTTTTTTTTCGTTTCTAATTTGAAAAGTTCGACTTTTAAAGTTTAGATGTAATTTTTGACTTTTAATGTTTATATATAATTTTCGAATATTTTGACACCTTTGAAAACCTCGACCTTTTGGTTGTTTTTTCAAAATTTCCACGCTGAACATTCTTACTCTCCTTTTTGTATTTCAACCTTTTTTTTTGAAAACTAGATATTTTTTTGAAAATATCTTAAATAATTCGAATTTATTCGAAAATTTTGATTTTTTTAAATCGCGAATTTTTTTTTTAAATCTTTTTTCAGTTGTTTAACAAAATTACGACTTGTCAAAATTTGAGTTTTTTTTAACGTTCGACTATCTCAAAATTACAACTTTTTTCAGTTTTAACTTTGAAAATTTATATTTTTCTTTTTTTTTGACTTCTCAGAAAATTTCTACTTTTTTAGACATTTCGTTTTTATTTTGAAAATTTCGACTTTTAAAGTTTTGGATTTTATTTTCGAATATTTTTGAAAACCTTGACCTATTTTTTGTTTCTTCAAAATTTTCACTCTAAATTTCATTCTAAAAATGTTTGCTCTTTTTTTTTGTATTTCGCCTATTTTTAATTTTCGACTATTTAAATACTTTGATTTTTTAAATCGCATTTTTTTTCAAAATGTTTGACTTTTTCAGTTTTTTGACAAAATTTTTTAACAAAATTTTTTAACAAAATTTTGACTTCTTGTCAAAATTTGAGTTTCTCTTTACTTTCGACTTTATCTGAAAATTTCAATTTTTTTCAAAATTTTAACTTTAAAAATTTATATTTTTCTGGTTTGACTTTTCAGAAAATTTTTACCTTTTTTAACATTCCGCTTTTTTATTTTGACTTAAAAATTTTGATTTTATTTTCAAATATTTTGACACTTGGAAACCTTGACCTATTTGTTGTTGTTTCAAATTCTGCACTCTGAAAATTCTTACTCCTTTTTTTTGTATTTCGCCTTTTTTTTAAGTTTCGACTTTTCCAAAAAATTCTATTTTGAAAATTTTACCCTTTTTGTTTGAAAATTGTAGACATGTTTTTAAAAATGTCTTGAGAATTTCTACTTTATTTAAATATTTTGATTTTTTTAAATCGCAATTTTTTTTCAAAATGTCGACTTTTTTCAGATTTTTGACAAAATTGTTTAACAAAATTTCGACTTGTCAAAATTTGAGTTTCATTTTACTTTCGACTTTATCTCAAAATTTGAACTTTTTTCAGAATTTTGATTTGATTTGAAAATTTATATTTTTCTGGTTTGACTTTTCAGAAAATTTTTACTTTTTTCAACATTTCGCTTTTTTTTAATTCTGACTTTTAAAAGTGTATGATTTTATTTTCGAATATTTCGACAATTTTGAAAACCTTAACCTTTTTTTTGTATTTCGCCTCTTTTTTAAGTTTTGACTTTTCCAAAAATTTCTTTTATGAAAATTTTAACCTTATTTTTTAAGAACTGTAGATATTTTTTTGAAAATGTCTTAAAAATTTCGACTTTATTTAAATATTTTGATTTTTTTAAATCGCAATTTTTTTTCAAAATGTCGAATTTTTTCAGTTTTTTGACAAAATTTTTTAACAAAATTTCGACTTGTCAAAATTCGAGTTTCATTTTACTTTCGACTTTATCTCAAAATTTGAACTTTTTTCAGAATTTTGATTTGATTTGAAAATTTATATTTTTCTAATTCGATTTTTCAGAAAATTTTTACTTTTTTCAACATTTCGCTTTTTTAAAATTTTGTCTTTTAAATGTTGGATTTTATTTTCGAACATTTTGACACTTTTGAAAACCCTAACCTTTTTTTTGTATTTCGCCTCTTTTTTAAGTTGTGACTTTTCCAAAAATTTCTTTTATGAAAATTTTACCCTTTTTGCTTGGAAACTGTAGATATGTTTTTGAAAATGTCTTGAGAATTTCGACTTTATTTAAATCTTTTGATTTTTTTAAATCACAATTTTTTTTTCGAAAATGTCGAATTTTTTCAGTTTTTTGACAAAATTTTTTAACAAAATTTCGACTTCTTGTCAAAATTTGAGTTTCTCTTTACTTTCGACTTTATCTGAAAATTTCAACTTTTAACTCCGACAATTTATATTTTGTTGTTTTGACTTTTCAGAAAATTTTTACTTTTTTCAACATTTCGCTTTTTTTTAATTCTGACTTTTAAAAGTGTATGATTTTATTTTCGAATATTTCGACAATTTTGAAAACCTTAACCTTTTTGTTGTTTTTTCAAAATTTCTGCTCTGAAAATTCCTACTCCTTTTTTTTGTATTGCGACCTTTTTTTAATTTTCGACTTTTCCAAAAATTTCTAAATTTTTGAAAATTTCAACCTTATTTTTTTAAAAAACTATTCATATGTTTTTGAAAATGTCTGTAAAATTTCGACTTTATTTGAAAGTTTTGGTTTTTTAAATCGCGAATTTCTCTTCAAAATGTCGACTTTTTTCAGTTTTTTAACAGCATTTTTTTAACACAATTTCGACTTGTCAAAATTTGGGTTTTTAACTTTCGACTTTATCTCAAAATTTCATTTTTTTTCAGAACTTTTACTTATTTTTAGAATTTGTATTTTTCTGTTTTGATTTTTCAGAAAATTTCTACTTTTTTCAACATTTCGTTTTTATTTTGAAAATTTTGGCTTTTAAAAGTTTAGATTTTATTTTCGAAAAACTTTTTGAAAACCTTGACCTATCTGTTGTTTTCACATTTTCACGCTGAAAATTCTTACTCTTTTTTTTTTGTATTTCGCTTTTTTTTAAGTTTCGACTTTTCCAAAATTTTCTGCTTTATTGAAAATTTCAACCTATTTTTTGAAAATTGTTGATATGTTTTTGAAAATGTCTTAAAATGTTTCGACTTTATTGGAAAATTTTGATTTTTTAAATCGCAAATTCTTTTTCAAAAATTTCTTCGGTCATTTAACAACATTTTTTAACAAAATTTCGACTTCCTGTCAAAATTTCAGTTTTTTTTCAAGTTTCGACTTAATCTCAAAATTACAACTTTTTTCAGAATTTTTACTCATCTTGAAAATTTGTATTTTTCTATATTTTGACTTTCCAAAAAATTTGTATTTTTTTGAACATTTCCTTTTTATTTTGAAAATTTCGAGTTTTAAAAATTTAGATATTATTTTCGAATATTTTGATACTTTTAAAATTCTTAATCTCTTTTTTTTTGAATTTCGCCTTTTTTAAGATTCGACTTTTACAAAAATTTCTACTTTTTTGAAAATCTCAAGCCTTTTTTTTGCAACCTGTGGATATTTTTTCGAAAATGTAAAAAATTCGACTTAATTTGAAAATTTGATTTTTTGAAATCGCAATTTTTTTTTAATGCCGACTTTTTTCTTTTTTTTTTGATAATTTTATGTTGTTTGAAAAGTACATTTTTCAAAATTTCAATTTTTTTGAAAGTTTCAGAATTTTTTTGATTTTTCTTTACAAATCTAAGTTATTTGAAAATTTCGGTTTTTTTTTAATTCCATTTATTTAATTTCAATTTTATTCAAATCTTGACATTTCTTCAAATTTTAAAATTTCTTTGAAAATTTGGGATTTTTATAAATATCTTTAAATTTTTTGAAAATGTCCACTTTACCAAAATTTTCAAAATTTCGACTTCTTTGTAAATTTTAATGTTCTTTAAAATTTTGACTAGCTGAAAAGTTAGATTTTTTAAATCGCGTCGTTTATTAAAATCCCTTTTTGAAATTATAGACTATTTCGCAAAATTTAGAATTTTTTTTTGAAAATTGCGTTACCTTTTAAAATTTTCGGTCCATTTTTGAAAAATTTCTTTACAATTTCTGCTTTGTTCGAGATTTAGATATTTTTAAATTACAGTTCATTAAAATGTCGACTTTTTAATTTTATAAAATTTTGAATTTTTTGCTGCTTTTCAAAATTTTTGATATTTTTTTGCAATTTTTTCAAATTTTAACTTTTTTTTTAAATCTTGACTTTTTATAAACTTCAAAATTTTTCAAAATTTTAATTTTTTTGAAAGTTTTCAATCGAAAATGTAAATAACTTTTTTTTTAAATTTCAATTTGCGAATTTTTTGGTAGCTTTGGACTTTATTTGACTTTAAAATTTTTCTTTACAATTTTTCTCTGAAATTTCGAATATCTTTGAAAATGTCTTAAAATTTTATCATTTTTTCGATATGTTCTCACCTTTTAAAAATCTGTTTTTTTAATCTTTGTTTTTTTCAATTTCAATTTCAATTCTTGAAAATTTTAATTTCTTTGATGCTTCAATTTTGTTTTTGATTTAATTTTTTTTAAAATCCCGATTTTTTAAGTTTTATTGCATTTTTGGACTTTTTTTAAAATTTCGGCCTATTTTAAATAATTATGAGTTTTCTTCGGCCTATTTTAAATAATTATGAGTTTTCTTTGTAAATTTAGCTCTTTTATAGTATTTTTCATTTTTTTGTAAATTTTTCAAAAATTTCAATTTTTTCACATGTCAACTTTTATAACATTTACGCTTTTTTTTAAATTTTGAATCAAAATGTCGACTTTTTATCTTTTTTCTTCAAAATATTTAGTTAACCAAAATTCTCAATGTTAAATTCCCATCGTTTTTCAATTTTGATAATAATTTAGGTTTTCCGAAAATGTTGGATTTGAAGAAAATTATTATTATTTAATTAAAATATTTTAAGTTTAGTTAAAATCTCGACCTTTTTTTTTCAAAAATTTCTACTCTTTAATAAATGTTGACTTAATTTTGCGAAAATTTTAGCTAACCAAAATGTCGACTGTTCCCCAAAATTTTACTACTTTTTTTGAAAGTTCAGAATTTTCTTACTTTTCTTTAATAATTTAGGTTCTTTAAAAATTTCGTTTTTTTTTTCAATTTGACTGAAAATCCTTTATTTTTTATTTAATTTGACATTTCTTCAAATTTCAAAATTTCTTTGCAAATATTTGTATTTTTTTAAATATCTGTATTTTTTGAAAATGTCTACTTTTTCCAAATTTTCGAGTCTCTTGAAACTTCTAATTTTCCTTAAAATTTTGACTATTTAAACATTTTGATTTTTTAAATCGCGCATTTTTATAAAATGTCTGATCTTTTTGAAATTTTTGACTATTTTCCAAAATTTAGAAATTTTTTGAAAATTTCGTTCTTTTAGAATTTTTGATCTTTGTCTGGAAAATTTCTTTACACTTTCTGCTTTATTCGAGATTTTGATTTTTTTAAATCATGGCATTTCGTTAAAATGTTGACTTTTTGATATTTTGGACTATTTTGTAAAACTTAATTGTTTTGAAAATTTCGCCGCTTTTTAAAATTGTTGATATTTTTTTGTAAATATTTCAATTTTTTTCTCAAAATGTCTACTTGCTTTTCAATACTTCGCATTTCTTTTGTTGTTGAAATTTTTGACTTTTTTATAAACTTCAACATTTTTAAAAATTTTCTATTTTTTGAAAGTTTCTATCAAAAATGTGACTAACTTTTTTTTTCAAAATTTTATTTCGAGAATTTCGACTGTTTTTAAAATTTTCTCTTTTGTAATTTTCTATTTTTTTCTAAAATTTGGAATTTTCTGATCATTTTGGATTTTGAAAATTTGAGACTTAAACATTTTTTTAAAGAATATTTCGCTGGGTATTTTCCAATTTTTTTTAAGTTTTGACATTTCTTCACAATTTTGACTATTTATGAAAGTTCAGAGCATTTTTCAAAATTCCAACTTTTTAAAATTTCAATTTGTTTAAAAATTATCTTTTTTAAAATTTTATCTTTTTTTTTTCAATATGTGCGCATTTTTTAGGATTCTGTTTTTTTTTCTAGCTTTACTTCCTTGGAAATGTCAATTCTTGAAAATTTTAATTTCTTTAAAAGTGCTAAAAAATTATTTAAAAAAAATTAATATTTTAGCTCTTGTATATTTTTGAAAATTTTGAATTTAGGAAATTTTTACTCTTATAAGTTAAAAGATCGACTTTTTAAAAAAACATTGCTGTATTTTATATCGCGACGTTTTTTTGAGTTGTTTTTGAAATGTTGAGCCTTTTTTGAAAACTTTGTCTATTTTAAAAATTCAGACTTTTCGAATTTTTTTGATTTTTTTTCTCCAACAATAATATATAAATTTAAGCTTTTTAGAGAGTTTCGACTTTGAAATTCGACATTTTTCATTTCAACTAATTTTTGATATTTCGGCTTTTTTTTCGAAAATTATGATTTGTAGATGTTAAACTTTTTCAAATTATTTTCCACCTTTTTCAAATTTTTGACCTTTTATAGAAGTCCCTTCTATTTTACAGTTTCCACTTTTCAAATTTTCGTTTTTTTTTATTTTGACTATCCTTAATCATTTCAACATTTTTATACAATATTTAAACGTCTCGTTTCCCTAGACCGATACCATCGAACTATTCTAGGGCTGTTGCGTCTACGAATAAAGAAACATGATTCCCCATCGTTTGTGAACGTTTCTTTTCAAAATATTCTGCCCTGTTCACAATTAAAATTAAAAATTCCTTGCTCTTAGCATCGGTCGATTGTTATGCAAAAAGAAACGACCTCTTCGGTGCTCTTCGGAACAAAGTATTATCATTTAATTGTTTTCGCATAATTTTATTCGAATACGAATTGGTCATATTACCTTACCTTATAAATAGTCCCTTAAGGGGACCAATTGCCAAAAACGCCGATACGACTGATTTTTATATATAAACTGAAACCTAAAGCCAGTTTTCATATTTCTACAAAAATGATGAACTTCGGTAGAGGATATACTTCTTCCGGGATTGGACCGTGTCAAAAAACTACACTTTTAGTAGTTCTTTGACACGGTCCAATCCCGGAAGAAGTATATCCTCTACTGACTCTGGCCGTGGAAGCCTTCGTTACCATATGATGAACTTCAATACAAATTTTCATCCCCTATTTAACATCCTTGGGGGATGAATTTTCAGGAAACTTTAATTAATGCTCATTATGGTATATAATCAACTTATGTGCAAAATTTGGTACTTCTAAGACTCATCGATTAGGCTGTGCGCCGTCTGTCAATATTTAGAGTAGTATTAAACGGATTTTACTACTAAAGTCGAAATTTTAAGAAACAATTTCCAAATTTTTGAGATTAAATGCGAAAATTCGATTTTGGAGTAAAAATAAAAATCTTTATTTTAAACTCTACAATAAGTGATAAAAAATAAGCAGTTAGAGTTTAAAACCTACCATTAAAGTTTAAAGTTGAAAGTTCTAGAAGAAAAGTGAAAAATTCAGTGTATATTTTGGAAATTGTTCAGATTGTTTTAAAATTTTTGACGTTTTTAGAATTTTAAATTTATAGCAGGACTTTCTATTTTTTCTATTTTCGACTACAAAATCGAAATGTCGACAACAATAATGTCAACAACAAATGTTCACATTTTAGTGAGGATAAAAGAAATTTGGAGGTTATAAAGATATGGAGTGAAATTTAATTATTTTGACATTAAAACAATACTTTTTAGCAAAGGTTTACAATTTAAAGTTTTTAATTTTTTTCCAAATTTTTGATCTTTGAAATCTAAATTTCTAAAGGAAAAAATTCTACAAATCAAATTATATTAAAGAATTTCTTCAAATTTCCAGTTTATGCTGGATTTTATTCACGAAATTTCGCTTTTTAAACTCGAGATTGATTCAGAGTTATAAATGCGAGAGTAAATACGAAAATTTAAGAAAACATTTCGAGCGTCAATTGACGATCCATAAAAAATTGACGTTTTTAACTTTTAATTTACAAAAAATAAGCAAGTGCCGGAATTTGCGAGTTTAAATATTTCAAAGATCTAAAATAAAGATTCAAATTTTCAGAAAACCTATAAATTCATAATTTTTTGGATCGTTTTAAAAATATAATAATTTAAAAAACTTTTCTATTTAAATAATTATTCCAATCACAGGAAGGAAAGCAAGTTAATAAAAACGTGTTAAAATAGTTAAGTGCATTATTAAGAAAATACACTTAATGAGGAAAAAAACTCATTTCAATTCTAATTTACCAAATAGAATTCCATAAAATATAAATCTTTCTGTTGTGAGTTTCACTGCAATAAGTCAGGATGACGATTCGATGTATTCTCTAGTAATCGGCTTCCTATCGTTGATATCATTGGGCATTAACACCAAGGGATCGATGGTTATGGATTTAGATTAATTCGGATGTTTAGTTCAATTACTATTTGTTGATACTGCGTCTTACGAGCCGAGGCACTGCGGCATAATTTAATCTGAACGGTCAACTAATATTTGGCAGATTTCCCGTGTATCCCGGCCAGCAACAATCCAACACCCAGTCAAGCTCTCGGTCCTGATACGTGCAGGCTCGTCTGCTTTTCGCAGTATTCGGGAATTTCGGTGGGTGCGATCCGTTTTGTCATTGTTTATTAGGTGCGCGGAACGACATTTGACAAGAGAACGGTGCAAATTACTTTGGAACTTTGGCGACGTCTTTGACTTGTAGAAAGACAACCGCTTTTTTATCGTTTTAATTGGGCACTATAAATGTTGACAACTTCTAAACACTGAACATACAGAGATCACAGAATTGTTGCAACTGTCATGATGTTAATTAGATTAGTCTGTAGTAGTTTGAAATTTTATTTGAATTGTTCTCAGTTGATGTAAATTTTGTCGCACAGTTTTTACTGGATGTTTCACTATTCGGGGAAAATTGTTTATTTCAAACGAAACACTCGGTAGACACTGTCCCAATTTTTCAAAAGTGCCTTTAACCGTTTGAATGGAGATGTGGACTCCAAAGGGTAATGATACGGTTGCACTGTTATTCGAACCATGTTGTCAGTGTCCTTTTACCCAACGTCCAAGAGGAAGAAGTCTATAGCTTAGATCAAATCAAAGAGTTTGAAGAAGTTTCTCAGTCGTATAAAGAGTGGCTTGTAGACCTACTGGAACAAGGTATAAACATTGTATGACTAATAAGTCCTTGGTGAGCAAATAAAGTAATATTGATGGATCTTAGCGGAACGGACTGGTCTTTGGTTATCTTCAAAAATGGAAATACAAATCTTGTCCCTTGAAACCAAGAAATATTAAAAAACACAACGCGTTTCGATAGCCAAATTATCATCTTCAGAGAGATACTGTATCTCTTTTGGTTTTAGGGGACAACATTGTATTTCACTATCGATGGATGAATAAAATACTATTTATTTTAATTGTATTAATTCCTAGACAATATACTGTTACATTAATCAAATTTAAAATCTTACTACAACATGCCAGTAAATGTCAATCGTCGTCAGTGTTAGACGTCAATAAATTTTGCAAAATCACTGGGATACTTTTCTTCCATGCTCACAAAATTAACTTTTGAATCAGAGAACCAGAATCAAAGAACCAAAAGTACGAATTTGCATCATAGCATATTCCATAAAATATAAGCGCCCTCGGCATCATGACATGCGTTTAGGCATGTTAAACTTGACAAATAATGTCAATTAAATGTTTTATAATAAAACTAGTAATAGTTTAAACTATTAACAACCACCACCGTGGACCGGTTTCAGCATTCCTTGTCCTCTTTCTGAAATTTCTCACTTTCAATATTTACGTGTTTTCCTATTGTGTCGATTTTTTCAAATTGTAATTACTTTTCGAAATTTCGACCTTAATTCCCATGTTTCGATTTTTTTATTTAAAATTTCGTCTTTAAAATGGACGGATTGTAAAGGATGGATTGCAAAGTAACTTGTTATTTTTTTATATAATTAATTCGAATTTATTTGTACGTACATTTTTAAACCTTATTTGGTACCACAAGAAAACAGTGGAATATAAAACATCGATTATTTTTTTTAAAGAAAACGTCCTACATATTGCGACTTTTTTCAAAATTTTGACTTTGAAATTTTCCAATTTTTTTAAGAATTTCGAAATTTGAACCTATTTTTGAAGAATTCAACTTTTCTTTCGAAATGTCGACTTTTTATTGGGAATTTCGACTTTTTTTTAAACAACTCGATACTTCGATTTTTTTTTCATTTCGAACCTCAGGTAATTCGCCATTTCTCAAAAAACGTTTTTTGGATCTTTCAATATTTTTTTAAAAATTTGGATACTTTTTTTTTATTTTGACATTCCATTCAAACTTTCGACTGACTTGTCTTTTTTCGATATTTCAACTTTTTAACCATTCAGATATTTTTGAAGTATATTACTTTTCTAAAATTTCAAATTTAAACATTGACTTTTTGAAACTTTTGAAAATTTTCATTTGGTCAAAGTATTTACGTTGTTTACATTTTTATTTTACAAAATTACGACCTTTTCTGAAAATTTCACTTATTTTGGAAATGTCTATACTTTTTTTTTTCAAAATTTTGAGGCATTTTCGCAAAATTCTATTTATGTACTTTTGAAAATGTCGATTTTCTCTCGAAGTATTTTTCAGTATATTTTACTTATTTTGAAGATTTGTATAATAATTTTCAAAATTTTGACATTTTCACAAATTGTTATTTATACAATTTTGAAAATTTCGGCTGTTTCATAATTTCGATTTTCTCTTAAACGCGTTTCCACTTTTTTTAAATCCCATTTTTTTCTGGAAATTTTTCTTTTTTGCCTTAAAATATTCGATTTTTTATTAAAATTTTGATTTTGTTTCAAAGTTCGCAAAATTTTACTAACGCAATTTTGAAAATGTCTACTTTCTGTCGAAGTATTTTTTAGTATATTTTACTGATTTTGAAGATTTGTATATGTTTTTTTAAAACTTTGACATTTTCACAAAATTTTATTTATGCAATTTTGAAATTCTGACCGTTTCAAAATTCGTACTTCAACTTAAAGTGTTTTCACTTTTTTGAAATTCCGATTTTTTCTAATCATTTTGCCTTTTTTCTGCCTTAAAAAATTTGAGTTTTTAACAAAATTTCGATTTTGTTTTAAAGTTTGGGCTTTTTTAAAACTATTTTCACTTTTTAACGAAATGCTGACCCTGTTTCAACTTTTTTTTTGAGGAATTTGAAAATTTTCAAACGACATTTTAAAAAACTCAAAATTTTTGAACAAAAAGAAAATTTTGATAAAAATGGGTACTTTGAAAAATCGGAAATTGTAAAATATTGAAATTTTTGAAGATATTCGAAAATTACAAAAATTCAAAATTTCGATAAAATTAGGAATTTAAATAAAATGGAACTTTTGAAAAGTTGCCATTTTTTTAGTCCTTTTTTTTTTAATTTTCAGTACTCGATCAAAATTTTGATATGAAATGGGAATTTCAAAATAGTAAAAATTTTGAATCTCGAAATTTTGCGAAAAATACTAAATGTTAATAAAAATGAATTTATAAGTAAACTTAAAAAAGTTAAATATGCAAATATCTAAATCTTTGAGGAAAACAAATTTACAAAAAAGTTAAAATTTCAGGAAAATTTTATTAAAATGAAAATTTTAAAATGTCTAATTTAAAAAAAAAAGTGAAAATCCTAAGATTTTCAGTAAAAGTCAAAGTTTTATAAAAATAATGTCATAAAATTGGAAAATTTGCAAGTCAAAATTTCACGAAAAAGTCGAAATTTTGAAGTCAAAATTTGCGAAAAAGTCGTAGTTTTGAAGTCAAAACTTTGCGAAAAAGTCAATTTGGAAAAATGGGATCTTGACAAAAGTGTAAATTTACAACTGAAATATTTGAAAAAAAGTCATAATTTACAGAAATGGAATTTGAATAAAATGGAAATTTTGAAATTTTTAGAATCTCTACTTTCAAAAGTTAAAAATTTCCAACAACAAATTTGTAAAAACTATTTAAAAAAAAGTCTAAATTTTATAAAAATGGTTATTTGAAAACAATGAGAATTTTGCAATATTAGAAATCTTTTAAAAGATGGTTGAAATTTGCAAAAAAGTCGAAGTTTCGAGAAAAAGTTGAAATTTTCGAATGATTTAAAGAATTCCGAAATTTGCACTTTTTTTGAAGACTACAACTTTTGGACATCTCCGCTTTGTTCAAAAACATCTATACTTCAGAAATATCAATTTGTTTTTCAAAAAACGTTTTTTTGAATCTTTCGATATCTTTTTGAAAATTTGGACTCTTTGCTTATGTTTTCACTCTTTTTTTAGTTTTGACATTCCATTCTAAATTTCCACTGACTTGCCTTTTTTCGAAATTTCGACTTTTTTTACCAATTCAGATTTTTTTGAAGAATATTACTTTTCTAAAAATTTCAAATTTAAAAATCGACTTTTTAAAACATACACTTCAAAATATTACTTTTGAAAAATGTTCACGTTGTTTACATTTTTTATTTTCCAAATTAAGACATTTTCTGAAAAATTTACTCATTTCGAAAATTTCTATACTTTTTTTATTTTTTAATTTTACTTACGCACTTTTGAAAATGTCGACTTTCTCTCGAAGTATTTTTCACTACATTTTACCTATTTCGAAGATTTGTGTAATTTTTTTCAAAATGTTGACCTTTTCACAAAATTTTATTTATACAATTTTGAAAATCTCGGCTGTTTCACCATTTTTAGTTTCTTTTAAAAGCGTTTCTTTTTTTCTTTAATTCCTATTTCTTTTCGGAAATTTTGATTTTTTTCTGCCTCAAAAAATTTGGTTTCCTATTAAAATTTCGATTTTGTTTCAATGCTTGGGCGTTTTTAAAAATATATTCAATTTTTAACGAAATGCTGACTTTCTGAAAATTGTTTCAACATATTTCTGAGGAATTTAAAAATTTTCAAACGCAAAC
The DNA here is from genome assembly GCA_028583605.1 of Dastarcus helophoroides. Lineage (NCBI taxonomy): Eukaryota > Metazoa > Arthropoda > Insecta > Coleoptera > Bothrideridae > Dastarcus > Dastarcus helophoroides. Next base: position 21,410,707 of record CM053336.1, read on the forward strand.
TCAACATTTCGGGAGAAAATGGAAATTTTAATAAAAATGAGTACTTTAAAAAAGCAAAAATTTGTAAAAAGGTCAAAATTTTTGAAGATATTCTAAAATTACAAAAAATTTAAATTTCGAGAAGATTAGGAATTGGAATAAAAAGGAAATTTTGAAATGTCGCTATTTTTTAAGTCGAATTCAATTTTTTTTAATTGTGATTACTCAGACTTCAACATTTTGATATTAATTGGCTATTTGAAAAAATTGGAAATCTTGAATGTCGAAAATTTGCGAAAAACTCTAAATTTTGATAAATATGTCAATTGAAAAAGTAATGAAATATGCGAATATGGAAATCTTTGAGGAAAATCTAACCTTACAAAAAAGTTTAAATTTTCAAGAAAATGGAATTTTATTGAAATGAAAATTTTGAAATGTCTAATTAAAAAAAAACTGTAAAAATCAAATCATAAAATTTTGACTAACAGTCAAATTTTGAGTAACAGTCAAAATTTTGGTAAAAATGAAAAGGTAAAAAAGTGGAAATTTTGAAGTCAAAAATTTGCAAAAACCCGAAATTTTGAAGTCAAAATTTTCGAAAAAGTAGAAATTTGGAAAAATGGAATCTTGAAAAAAGTGGAAATTCACAAATGAAATCTCCGAGAAAAAGTCAAAATTTACAAAAATGTAATTTGAATAAAATCGAAATTTTTGAAATTTACGGAATCTCGATTTTCAAAGAGTAGATAGAGATTTTTAAGAACAAATTTGTAAAGAGATTTTTTGAGAAAAATTTAATATTTAATAAAAATGGGAATTTGGAAAAAGGGAATTTTTCAAAGTTCAAAAATTTTTAAAAGATGGTTGAAATTTGCACAAAGTCGATGTTTGGAGAAAAAGTTTTTCAAATTTTTTAAAGAATTCCAATAATTAAATTGTTTTTGTTTTTTTTTGTTTCAAAGAATATGTTTTTTTTTGTGCGAATTTAAACTTTGTTTTAAAAAATCGATACTCCAGAAATATTAATTTTTTTCAAAATTTCGAATTCTTCTCAAAACTTGAGATTTTAAGACTTCGACTTTCTAAATTTTGACTTTCTTTAAATCTCTCTCTTTAAAAAAAAGATGTTTTTTTTTAATTTTGGCTCTAAAAGTGTGGATATTAATTTCGAAAATGTTGATATCTTTTGAAAACCTTGACTTTTAAAAATTTTGACATTTTTTCCAAATTTGTACTTTATTTTTCAAAATTTTTACTTTGTTTAAGGTTATTTTTGAAAATTTCATTTTATCAAAATTCTTGAATTTTTTTAAAAGGTACACTGTTAACGGTAATCTTTTCAAAATGTTATCACAATTCTTCAAAAGTTTGCTTTTTTAAGTCCTAACTGCAAAAAAATGTTAAAGTTTTTCGAAATTTCGTCATTTTTCAAAGTTTTAATTTTTCAAAATTTCCACTTTAAAATTTTTGGTTTCATTTGTAAATAACGATTTTTTTAGCGATGGTTATTGAAATTTTGGATTTTTCTTGCAAAATTTTTGTTGAATCTTAAAGTTTTTGATTTATTTTCAAAATTTGAACTTTTTTCAAAATGTCGGATCTTTTTCAACAGTTTGGCTTTTTTGAAAATCATACCTCTTTTGTCGTACGACATTGTTGGCGATGGCCATAGTTTCTCTATGGACCAATAGGTGGTAGTACTAAAGAGTCACTCGCTCGACGCCTGTGATTGTTTTAGTACTTACTTGTCGGAACATTTATTAGCATTCGAGTTGGATATACCAAACTGACGAGATCTAACAAGATCGAAACCGGTATTTGGTTTCCAAACTTCGAATCTAATAAATGTTCAAACCTATTGGTCTGTGCATTATAGAATCCTTGTCTTCTGGGAACTCTCCTAGAGAGCAACCGCTTCGCTAGGTGGCGCAGTGTTTCAACTGTTGGTAGTTCAGCTACCTATGATTCACTACACACGCCTGGAGGGCTGCATGAATTTGTAGTCTAGGTTGCATTCTTCTTGCATTTGTTTTAAAGTTTAAACAAAAAATGCAATATTAAAAATTCGGGATTTTTAAAGAAATCCGAAACTTTGAAAAAATTCAGGAATTGAAATAAACAATGGAACATTTGAAGAAATGTCGAAATTATCAATAAAGTTGAGAATTTCAAAAAAGTCGAAATTTTCGGAAAAATTTCCAAAAAGGTCGAAGTTTTCATAAAGATCAAACCTTTCAAAAATCAAAGTTGATATTTTAAAATAGTAGAAATTTTGAAAAACATCGGAATTTGAGAAAAACTCAAAAATCTTAAAAAAGTACAAATTTTGAAGTCCTAATTCTCAAACAAAATCGTAAAAAATTTCAGTCTTTCAAAAAACTCGACATTTTCAAAAAAATTTAAAGCTTTAAAACTGAAAATGAAAAGTTGGAAATTTTGAAGTTTAATAAAAAAAAATCGTAGTTTTAAATAGAAGCAGAAGCTTTTTGGTACATAATTGTCGAATTTTGATAGTCAAAATAAAAAAAAGTCGTAAATTTTAAATAAGTAAAAATTTGTTTTAAAAAATAGGAATTGTGAAAAAAGCGAAATTATTAGAAGAGCGCCTCGCTGGTTGAGAAGTCCTGCTGTGTGGCAATTTATATGATACACCGAATATCGAATAAATTAACCGATGTATCGAAACGTATCGCTATATTTTTTTTCGATACATCAATTAAATAGAGTATCGATGTTTTAAAAATCTTGTGTATCCCTATACTTGGCACTCTCACAGTCATTTATCAGTTTAATGGATAAACTAAATATTTTAATCAATAAAAACGGTTATCGATTCAAAAATTGCAAACAACTGTCAAAGTTCTGTCAAAAATCTTAATTTGCTTTCTGCCCACTCGAATTTGGATACCGAAATGTGTCACACTGACAGATGTCAGAGTGTACATTAAACGCCCCTGTAGGTCCCCTTAGAGATCAAATTGCCAAACATTCCTACTGGGTGTGCGCCTACATTACAAAAAGAACCTCTGTACAAAATTTCGAGTTCCTAGAGTTTGCGGTTTGGGCTGTGCGTTGACGTATACATTAGTCAGTTTCCATTTTTGTATATAAAGATTTTGACTGGTCGTTTTGATTTACTGGTTATTTTACGTTTTTTTTTGTCAATAATTCTCTGATTTTTCCAGTTTGATCTTCACCATTTAGACATGAATTCGAAATTTCGATTTTAAACGCGGAATCTTGACCGAAAACTTGAAATTTCTAGGAGCATTTTACTTCGGCAGTTTGACATTTTTTGGAAATTTTGTGTTTTTTTTTCAAAATTTCATGTTCAAATTCGAAATTTTATTATCCAAATTATCACATTGCCTTTTTTAGATTAGAACTATTGATTTTTTTCGTTAATTGGTTAATTTTATTGAAGTGAAATCTTCTCTAGACTGTTTATTGATATTGGATAGGGCGTAAGCTTATCATTTTGCGTTACCATTGTGCTAACATACAAAATACTGTATTCTACTAAATATTAGAGTCTATTAAAATGTATTTCATTATCAATACATACCAGATTCGTTTCCACACGATACAAGCATCCAAACTATAAATATAAAAAGATAGGCCAGTTTGATAGAATTTATTTTCAAATATTTCCAATATTCTGACTTGTTTACTAGGGTGGGTTCGAACTGCACTGCATATTTCCTAGCTTTAAGTTTTCACTTCTGTCGCCAGTCTCCAATACTATTTCTTACTTCAGCTCTTCTCATCGTTTCTAGTTTCATCTTCGCATTTGAACTTGAAGTCGAAATTTTGACATTAAACGCACAATCTCGATCGCAAACTCGAAATTTATAGTTAATTTTTGTTCGACTTTTCAAGCTTTCAATTTAATGGATGATTCAAATATGTGTCCTGATATTTTCAAGGTGAATAGAATGTAACCTCAACTTTGTTTCCACTTTAGCAAACGGTGACACTTTGTCCGACAAAGCGGCTTACAAAACTATAATAATAAATCTTGATGATAATAGAGTGACAACGAACGAAAAAACCGACCCAAATCGTATAGATATGAGGAGCAAATGGCCCAAGGTTGAATAGATTGTGTGTCAGAGGTAAAATAGGCAACCTCTTCAATTTTGGGGTCGATTGTTGGGAAAGATACATAAAAAAAGTTGTACGAGAAGGAAAAATCCCTTGAGCCGCATTTCTTTATGCAAATATCTATATCTCTTGCGGAAATTAGATTCACGAAATATACGAAAAGATATAAGCTCCAAGAGTTAGAAAGTTGCGCAATTTAAAGTTTCTTATTATAAGTAAACTTTGTAAATAACTGATCGCACATTTATGGTGTTTCTTATTGAAATCTTTTGTTTGTTACAGAGCAAGATGAGTCCCAAATCTTCGTTAAATTCTTCAAGTTCCACAAATGTTATGATCTCATCCCTACTTCGGCTAAGCTGGTGGTTTTCGACACGCAGCTTTTGGTGAAGAAAGCATTTTTCGCCCTAGTTTATAATGGTACGTATATTCTAGCTTTTAAACTCATTTGCTTAAGAAATTTCGAGCAATAATTCGGTAATACAAACCTAAATAAAAGCAGAATTATGGCTTGCAAACAATTTGAGTATCTACTTTTCAATCTCCTAAAATTACTATAATTCACGGATGTACTTAATTCTTTCTTTCAATTTATTTGCTTCGTTAAATTTCAACTTTTTTCCGCGGAATTTTAGAAAAAACTATTCTAAGATTAACTTCATATAAGCCAAAAAAATGAAAATGTCAACAATTTTGACTTATTTAAAAAATAATTTACATATTTTCCAAACCGGGCTTGATAATGTTAAAATGAATCTGATTTATGAACTTTTTGGTTCCAAAGGGTCCATATTTAAAACATAAAATTCTCTCTGGAGTCTGGACTTTGTATGAAAATTTAGATTTTTCCCCCATATTTGAACTTCTTTAAAAGTTTCGACTTTTTCTCTCGAAATGTTGACTCTCTGAAAATTGTTTTGACGTTTTTTTTTCCTAAAGAATTAGATTTTTTTGACAATTTCTAATTTCGTTTGAAACTTTTGATTTTGAAAACTTTCACGTTTTATTTTTTTTTTTTGTTGGTATAAAGGATTGGTCCTTGGTTATTTTCAAAAATTGAAATACAAATTTTGTCCCCTGAAACCTTGTCCCTTGAATCCTTGGTTTCAAGGAGCAAGATTTGTATTTCATTTTTTGACATTTTATAAAAAAAATTTGACTTATCGTAATTTAAAAATGTCCACCATTTTTTGATTTCAACTTTTTTGTGAATCTTCGAAATTTCTAATTTTTTCCGAAATATAGATTTTTGTAAAGATTTCTATCTCAACATTTTAGTTTGTTCTCGAAATTTTGAGTTTTATAAATTTTAACTTTTTTGTTTCAAATCATTTTTATCCAACTTGGACTTTCTCACAAAAATGTGATTTTTTTTAAATATGCGATTCTTTTTGTTCTAAATTTCCACGTTTTGATTTATTGTCGTGATTTCAAGAGCTTCACTTTTTCTCGAAATATTGGTTTTATAAAGATTTTAACTTCAAGATTTGGGAAAGTTGAAAATTTCGAGGAAAAGATATTTTTTGTAAATCTTGACTTATTTCAACAAATTCTTCTGCTATTTTTATTTTTAGATTTTTCGAAAGTATTGACTCTGTTTCGAAAATTTTGTCTTTTTCAGAATTTCGACTTTTTACAAATTTCGTCTGTGAAATTTTGAATTTTTGAAAATTTCAATTTCTCATTTCCATTAAAATAAAGTTTTTTATATTCGAATTCGAACTTTTTTGTGAATATTTCGACTTCAAAATGTCTACTTTTTCTCGAAATATTAACCTCTGTGAAGGTTTCGACTTCAAAATTTTGATTTCTTGTCGAAATATCTACTTTTATAAGTTTTACTTTTTACACGTTTCTCAAATCATTTTTATTTAATTTCGGTTTTTTTTCAAAATTTTGAGTTTTCTTAAATATTCGATATTTTTTTTCGGAATTTCTACTTTCTTGAGTTTTGATTTTTTGCGAAAATTTCGGCTTCAAGAGTTTTATTTATTTTTTTCAAAATATTGATTTTAACGTCAACTTCAAAATATCGAGAAGTCCTCTTTCAAAATTTTGATTTTTATAATTTCGACTGTGAAATTTTGAATTTTTGAAAATTTTAATTTCTCATTTCCATTAAAATTACGATTTCCCTTCAGAGTTATGAGTTTTTTAACTAGATTTCAAATGTTTTGTGAATATTGACTTTGGTGAAGATTTCGACTTCAAAATTTTGATTTCTTCTCGAAATATCGTCTTATAAATTTCACTTCTTACACGTTTCTCAAATCATTTTTTTTTTCGAAATTTCTACTTTCTTGAGTTTTGTTTTTTTTGCGAAAATTTCGGCTTTAAGAGTTTTATATTTTTTTCAAAATATTGATTTTAAGAAGATTTTAACTTCAAAATATCGAGTCAAAAATGTCGAGGAATAGTGGAAATTTTGACTTTTTGTAAATTTTAACTTACTTCAACCAATTCTTCTGCTTTTATTTTTATTTTAGGATTTTTTGAAATTATTGACTTTATTTTGAAAATGTTGCCTCTTTCAAAATTTTGATTTTTCAAATTTCGACTCTGTGGAAATTTGAATTTTTGAAAATTTTAATTTCTCATTTCCATTAAAATTGCGATTTCCCTTCAGAGTTATGACTGTTTTTTATTAGATTTTAAATGTTTTGTGAATATTTCGAGTTCGAAATTTCTACTTTTTCTCGAAATATTAACTTCTGTGAAAGTTTCGACTTCAAAATTTTGATTTCTTCTCGAAATATCGACTTTTATAAATTTCACCTTTTACACGTTTTTCAAATCATTTTTATTTAATTTCGGTTTTCTTTCAAAATTTTGAGTTTTCTTAAATATTCGTTATTTTTCTTCGAAATTTCTACTTTCTTGAATTTTGTTTTGTTGCGAAAATTTCGGTTTCAAGAGCTTTATTTTTTTTTCGAAATATTGATTTTTAGAAGATTTCAACTTCAAAATATCGAGAAGTCAAAAATTTCGAGGAATAGTGGAAATTTTGACTTTTTGTAAATTTTAACTTACTTCAAGAAACTCTACTGCTTTTATTTTTATTTTCGGATTTTTCGAAAGTATTGGCTTAATTTTGAAAATGTCGCCTCTTTCAAAATTTTCATGTTTCACATTTCGACTCTGTGGAATTTTGAATTTTTGAAAATTTTTATTTTTTATTTCCATTAAAATTACGATTTCCCTTCAGAGTTATGAGTTTTTTTTTAATAGATTTCAAATGTTTTGTGAATGTTTCGACTTCGAAATTTCCACTTTTTTTCTAAATATCGACTTTGGTGAAGATTTCGACTTCAAAATTTTGATTGCTTCTCGAAATATCCGACTTTAATAAATTCCAACTTTAGTGGAACGGACTGGTCCTTGGTTATCTTCAAAAATTGAAATACAGAAGTTGTCCCCTGAAACTAAGAAAGATTAAAAAAACACAACAAACGTTGCTCTAACGCGTTTCGAAGACAAGCTATCATCTTCAAAGAGATGAGTTCCCTGAAACCAAGAAAGATTTAAAAAACACAACAAACGTTGCTCTAACGCGTTTCGACAGCCAAGCTCTCATCTTCAGAGATATGAGTATTTCAATATTTAAATTTCAACTATAACAATTTTTTTCTTTCAAAATGTTTTTTTAAATATTCGATTCTTTTTTCTTCAAAATTTCCACTTTTAAGTTTTCATTACTTTGTGAAAATTTCGACTTAACATTTCTGGAAATATTGGTTTTTTGAAGACTTTCTAAATATAGATAAGTCGAAATTTTGACGTATTTGTATATTACGATTTTAGAAAAAATCTCAAAATTTTAAAATTTTCACTTTTTATAATAATCGATTCTGTTTTAAAATTCTGAATTTTTTCCAACTTTTGAAATACAAATCTTGTCCCCTAAAACCAAGAAAGATTAAAAAACACAACAAATTTTGATATTTTTTAGAAAATTTCGAGAAAAAGTTGAAATTTTAACTTTTTGTAAATTATTACTCCTTGTCCAATTTTTCTTCTTTTAATTTTATTTTCGCATTTTCCGAAAGTATTGATTTAGTTTCGAAAATTTTGCCTCTTTCAAAATTATGACTTTTTTCAAATTTCAAAATTTTGGATGTTTGAAAATTTCAACTTCTCAAGTTCATCAAAAATTATAATTCCCCTCAGAAGTATGGGTTTATATACGATTTATCTTCAAAATTTCGACTTGTTCTCGGATGTTCAACTTTTTTAGATTTTGACTTTGAAAAATTCTCTTACTTTTCTTAATTTGGACTTATATTGACTTTTTCTGAAAGTTTCGTCTTATTTTGAAAATTTTGCATCTTTCAAAATTTCGAGTTTGTTGAAATTTTGATTTCCAAGTTTTGACTTTTTAAAAATTTCGACTTCGTGAAAATTTGCGGATTTGTCCAACTTTGTTGAAAATTTCGACATTTCAAAATTTCCAGTCACTTTTATCAAAATTTCTAATCAGTTTTGCAAATTTTCGATTGTTTTTTGAAGTTTTGTCTTTGTAAAATTCTTATATCTTTTTAATTTTCACTTTTTTGAAAATATTGACTTTTTCTGAAAATGTCTTATTTTAATAATTTTTGCCTCTTAAAATTTGCACTTTTTTCAAATTTCGAATTCTTCAAATTTTATGTCTTTGAAAATTAAAACATTTCTTGACAATTTCGACATTTTAAACTTTGTAATTTGCCTCAAAATGTCAACTTTTTTCAAAATGTCGAATTTTTTAAAATATTCGACATTTTAAAATTTTTACTTTTTTCAGTTTCTTATTTCCACCAAAATTACGATTTCTCTCAAAATTTTCACCTTTTTTTATATTTAAAGTTTTCAAAATTCTGACCTTTTCTTAAAATTTTTGACGTGTATATTTCGGCTTTTAAAAATTCTGCTTTTTTATATATCAAATTTTTTTGACAATATTTTACTTTTTTTTTTGAAATATTTGACCCTTTTTGAAAATATTTGACTTTTTTTTGAAAATTTCATTTGATCGTGAAAATTTTGCCTATTTGAAATTCGACCTTTTTTTAAAGTATCGACTTTTCAGAATTTGTCATATTTTCAAATTTTCCTCTTTTTCCAAAATTTCGACTTGTCTCGAAATGTTGACTTTTTAATTTATAATTTTTAAAAATTCTTCTTATGTCTTGACTTTTGGAAAATTTCAAAATTTCTTTAAAACTTGCACTAAATCCTAAATACCAATTCGAAATGTTTGTAAATTTTGACAATTTTGCAAATCTGGATTTAAAAAACAAATCGACATTTCAAAGTTTCCAGTTTTTTTAATTTCTCATTTTTGCCAAAATTACGACTTCGTCTCAAAATTTTAATATTTGTTACATATTCGGTTTCTTTTCAAATCAAGGATCTTTTTGTAACTTTTGACGTTGAAAGGTTCTTTTACTAAAAAATTCTTTTACTTTTTTTTAGTTTCAACATTTTTAAAAATATTGACTGTTTTTGAACATTTCGTCTTTGTTTTAAAAATTTCAATTTTTCAAACTCTCGACTTTTTTCATATTTTGACTGATTAAAAATTTCAACATTTCAACAGTTCCAATTCGTTTTTCTCAAAATTTCCAAATTTTTAAAAGGTTTGTTTTCCTATCTTTATCAAACTACGGTTTATTCTCAACATTTTTAGTTTTTTTAATTACATACTTCGAAGTTCCGAATTTTCCAAATTTTCATTTTTTTTTTGTTAAAAATTTCTAGAAAAGCTCGAAATTTGACTTTTTGTAAATTTTGACGTCTTTTTTTATTGTCGACATTTTGAAAAATCTTAATTTCTTTTTGAAAATTTCACTTTTTTTTGAAATTTTTCCTCTTTCAAAATTTCGACTTTTTTCAAGTTTTAAATTTTGGGACATTTCTAAATTTAATCATTTATAATTTTTTTACTCTCCCCCTTCTTCAAATTTCGTATTTTCTGAAAATATTGACCCTTTTTTAATCTCGTACTTTTTTGGAAAAATTCGCATTTAAAAATTTTGACATTTTAAAATTAGGCAAAGTTTTGCTTGTTTTTTGTAAAGTTTAACTTTAAAAAATTCTTTTACCACAAATTCATTCATTTTTTCTAAATTTTGACTTTTTAAAAATGTTGATTTTTTTGAAAATTTCGTCCTTCGAGTGTGTGAACATTTCGACTCTTTTAAAATTTCCACTTTTATCATTGTGACTTTTTTTTGACTTGCATTGAAAATTTTTGAAATTCAGAATGTTTCTCGAATGTTGACAGTTTTGTAAATACCGAAGCAAAATTCGACACATCAAAATGTCCCTTTTTTCATTTCTTATTTTCATCAAAATTACGCAATCCTTTCAAAATGTTCAGTTTTTTAGATTTCTATGTAAAATGCCTTCTTTTTCTTGACATTTTGGCTTTTTGTGGATTTTGATATAAAAAATTTATGTTGCTCTTTTTTCAAAGTATTAACTGTTTATTTTTTAAATCCTTTTCTAAAAATTCCAACTTTTTCAAAATTTTTGTTTTATTTTATATTTTATCTTTTTAGAAATTTCGTCATTTAAATATGTTCATTTTTTTTTTTCAATATTTTTAAAATTTCGACATTTGCTCGATGTCTTTCGACCAAATTTCAGCTTTGAAAATTTTTCCTCTTTCAAAATTTCGTCTTTTTTCAAATTTTAATTTTTGGAAAATTTCGACATTTCAAAATTTCTGATATTTTTCCTCTACCCCTTTTTGAAAATTTCCACTTTTTAGAAAATGTTGACCCTTTTTTTAAACCTCGTCTTTTTTTGAAGAAGTTTTTGGAAAAATAAGTTTTTTGGCAATTTTGTAAATTTCGACTTTTTAAAAACGTATCAAAATTTCCTTTTTTTTCTGATTTCTTATTTTTAAAAAGGTTGCAAATTCCTTTCAAAATCACGGTTTTTTTCTTTTTCAAAATTCCGAATTTTCCTCGAAACGTTGACTTTTTGTAAATGTTGAATTTAAAAAATTCTTAATTTTGATTTTGTTTTTTTATTAATGAATAATAATGAAAATTTCAACTGCTTCAAAACTTCAACCCTTTTCATTTTTAGTCTTTTTAAAAGTTTTGAAATTTCAAAATTTTCAATTTTTTCTGAAATTTCCATGTTTTTAAAATGTCGGCTTTTGCTCAAAAATTTGGCTTATTTCTAAAAATTTCAGTTCTCTAACAGTATGTCAAATTTTTTCAAAGGTTCGATTCACTTTGAAAATGTTGACTTTTTCTCGAATGTTTCACGTTTTTTTGTAAATATCGACTTAAAAAAAATTGAATTTATGGGTTTTGGCTTTTAATAATTTTGACCTTTTAAATATAACGTAACTTCCAAAATTTTGGCGTTTTAAAAATTTCGATTCCTTTTTAAAATGTAATCACATTTTGATTTTTTTTTGCAAGTCAAGTTATTTTAATCTTTAAAAATATTTACTATTTTAGAAATTTTATTTTAATTTCGACTGTTTTGAAAATTCCGAGCCTTTCAAATTCAAAAACCTAAGTTTTGAATTTGAAATAGAAATTTTAATAACAATCAAAATTCAGGAAAAAAAAAGAAATTAATTTTTACTTACATAGCTAAAAAAAATTTTTTTATGAAAATTCCGACTTTTTACAAATTGTCGACTTATTCCCGAAATTTTCACTTTTAAATTTTGACCTATTTAAAAAAAATCGATTTTCCTTTAATACGTCCATTTTTCAAACGTTTTTTTCAAAATTTTGCCTTTCTCCATTTTTAGAAATTGCAAGAATTTGTACTTTTTTGGAAAATTGACTTTACTGAAAATCCCTACTTTTTCAAAATTTTAACTTTTTCTCCATAATCTAGATTTTTTAAAAATTTCGACTGAAAATTTCGAAATTTTTCAAAGGTTTGAATTTCTTAATACTTTTTCGACTTTTTTTTCGAAATTTTCACTTTTAAATTTTGACTCATTTAAAAAAAATCGATTTTCCTTTAAAACGTCTATTTTTTTAAACGTTTTTTGAACATTTTGCCATTCCGAAATTTCGACTTCTTTCAAATTTTGGTTTGAAAGTTTTGACCTTTTTTGAAAATAGACATTTCAAAATTTTGAAATTTTCTTTTTTTTTTAATGTTTATTTTCTTTTAATGTCGCATGTGATTTTCCAAAAATTCCTATTTTTTGTTAATTCGAATTTTTTGAAAAGTTCGACTTCAGCTGTATTTTAAAAATTTAAAACTTTCATTAAGGTTTTAGATTTTTTGAAAATTTCAGTTTTTTTTATAAATTATGATTTTTCCGAGGTTCTAGACCATTTCTAAAAATTGTGACTATCAAGAATTTGAACTCTTTTCGAAAATTGACTTTACTGAAAATCACTTTTTCAAAATTTTAATTTTTTCTCCAGATTTTAGACCCTTTTAAAAATTTCGCGTTTTTAAAAATTTCGACTTTCAAAATTTCGACATTTTTCAAAATTGTGATTTTCTTGATATTTCGCCATTTAAAAAAAAATTTACTTTAACCAACAAACTTCTTGAAATTTCGGTAAAAAAAAAGACGAATATTCGATATTTTTAAATTAAAATAGACACATTTAGAGAATTTTCGTGTTACCTTATCGAAATTTCAAGACTACCAGTTTAAGTTTAATTTTTTTAAATTTCAATGGAATGAATGCAGTTTCGAATCACAATAAAAATCTCCTAACACAAACCAAATTTTTTGGATCAAAATTTTTCTTAAAACTTCGAGTTCGAAATTTCGACTTTTCAGTTTTCTATTTTAAAACAAAAGCGCAATATTCCAGACTTTATCACACTCTTTCTGGAGCTCTTAAAAAAAAAGAGAATTTCTTTTTTTTGGTATTTTTCTCGAAAATTATTACCTACATATGAGTCATTCTATTCAGTGGCCGGCGAGTCACCTCTAACGTTCTTAAACATACTACTACACTCGAGAGAATTTCGTCAACTAAAGTATTTATAGCGTTACGATTTATCTAGATATAGGTGGCTCTAATATTAAAGCAAAATGTACCCTTTGTAGTTTCTGCAGTCTAGTGATTAAAAATTGTTTTGTGACTGAAATTTCAGAATAAAATTGGAGCTAGCTCGCGTCAGTTTATTAGATCGTCTATTTTAAAATGTTGCCCAGTACAAAAAAGTTTGTACCGGAGGCTTTTACTTCAAAAGTGAAGTTTAATAAACACGCATCAAAGCCAAATTGTTATAGAGCGCTGCATTTAAAAAAAAGTAACTTTTATTTTTGCCCCGTCTTTCTCGACGAACCGAGAACCAGCTTTGAATTGTATCATCGAGGTTTCGACAGAATTCATTCGCTTTGGCAAAAGTTCAAGGCTCTTTAGCACTCTGGAAACTGTAAACACATTTCCATGTGTTTCAGCTCGTCAGATTATTTCTCGTGTTGTGGGGCTTATATTTCCATTAGAAATCGTTATTTTCAATACAAGTTTTCACAGTTAGTGATAGATGATTAAAAGTCCCTCGTAACCACTTCAGTGATTTCCTTTGTTATCCTAGAGGCCTAGGATCTATTAGTAATAGTGTTATTTTATTTTCAGGGGTAAGAGCCGCCCCTTTATGGGACAGCTGCAAGCAGGAATTTGTCGGTATGCTCACAATTACGGACTTTATTAAAATCCTGAGAATGTACTACCGTTCTGCGAGTGTAACGATGGAAGAGCTGGAAGAACACAAATTAGAAACATGGAGGCACGTGCTCGAAGACCAAAAATCATTGATCTACATAGGACCTGACGCTTCACTCTACGATGCCATAAGAACCCTAATACATAATCGGATACATAGATTACCTGTGATCGACCCTGAAACTGGCAACGTTTTGTACATATTAACCCATAAGAGAATTCTACGATTCCTATTCTTATATGTGAGTGTTTACGTAATTTTTCGCTATCTTGATTTTTTTTTGTCATAATTGAAATTGTATTATTTTGTTTCGCGGTCGTGTTTACGATAATTTCATTTAATATTCTGTTTACCAGCTTTTAATATCATTTTCATAATTATATTTTATAATTAGAACGCGCGGACTCTCTTAATATAATTTCGCATCAAAAACAAGGGACATGAATAATTTAATTCGTTCTGAATGGGAAACGAAATTAAATTAGGTGAAAAATTTTCCATTACTTTGATGTTTCATCGTGTTTTTGTTGTAGATAAATGAACTGCCCAAACCTAGTTACATGAATAAAACTTTAAGGGAAGTGAAGATAGGTAGTTATGATGATATCGAAACGGCCACAGAGGACACTTCAATTATACTAGCTTTAAAAAAATTCGTCGAGAGGCGGGTGTCTGCTTTGCCGATCGTCGACTCCGAGGGCAGATTGACCGACATATACGCCAAATTCGACGTAATTGTAAGTACATTTTGATTTTTTTAAGATACGCTAGAAAAGAATTGAACGCCCCTCAGAATATTACACTAAGTAAATTGGACGATTCTTTAAGAATTTGAAACGAGATCAGGACTTCCCAACTAGTCGAGCATACCCCATTGGAAGGCGTAACGGGGCTCCAATGTGTTAGGACAGCTTAAAGAACAATTCATTTGAAACCTTAATTTCACTCAATAATTTATTTGGTCGTTTTGACAATCTCAATTTGCAGCTTTTCATCTGAGCCCCTAATAAAAATATATAAACTTTTTTCAACTGTTTGACATAATTAATAATAAAAGACTGGACGAAGACGTGCAAACTAATATTACAGTCAGGCCCGGATTTAAGGCAGTTGAAACAATTGGGCCCGATCAGGACCCGCATTACCACCAAAATGAACAAAGAATAATTTTCGAATTGTTATTTTTTTTTAATTCATTTTATCACAATCCTTGAATTTTTTTAAAAAGGTCGACTTTTAATAGTATCTTTTCAAAATGCTGACTTCATTTCTCAGATAATTTTTAAATCATAATTTTCTAAATTTCGAAATTTTGTCATTTTTCAAAATGTTTTCTTTTAAAAGATACACTTTCTTTAAATTTTCGTCCTTATCAGAAAATATCGATTTTTTTAAATAGACTCCTGTTACAATTTTGGATTATTTTGTAAAAATTTTATTCGCATTTTAAAGTTTTTGATTTATTTCGAAATTTTGAACTTTTTTCAAAATGTCGATTTTTCTCAACATTTAGGCTTTTTTTTGAAAACTTGGACACTTTTTTAAAATTGAATTTTAATTGTTATCTTAAAGTTTTAATGAAATATTATTTCGAAATTTTTGATAATTTTGAACAATTTAAATAAATAAAATTGAACAATGATCAAAAATTTCGAAATTTTTGATGATTTGGACTTCGTTTCGGAATTTTGGCTTTTCGAAAATGTAGGTTTTTAGGAGATTTCAGTGAAAATTCTTCATTTTTTAAATCACGATATTTCTTGATCATTTGGAATATTTTTTAAATTTCAAAAGTCTTAACTTTTTATGAAAGCTTCAGCAATTTTCAAAATTTTGACATTTTTGAAAATTTTGACCAATTTGGAGTTTCCATTTCTTTAAAATTTCTATTTTTTTTAGAAATTTTAGATCTTTAAAATGTTGCGTATTTTTCAAAAAATCTACTTTTTTATAGATTTAGAATGTTTTGAAAATTACGACTCTTTAATAGTAGTTTGTACAACAAGAGCGGATATGATGTCCATATCGCACGAGAACGAAGTTTGAGCACGACGCCGAAGGCGGAGTGCCTCAATCGTTCGAGTGCGATATGGACAATCCGCTCGAGTTGTACAGCGTATTTTTCCTACGACTACGATCTATCAAAGACTAAAATATGTTTTAGCAAATTAATAATTTTTCAGGTGACATTAGCAGTTTCTAATATATTTTATACAGTGTCCATGTGTCAATGAAACGTCATAAATTTATCGTAACCAGTGGCGGCTCGTAGTCAAAACTAATGGGGGTGCTGCTTGGAGTTTAAAATTTTTTAAGTTTTCTATTAGAAATTTCGACATTTTCAAAACGTTACTTTTCTAAAATTTCGAATTTTTTTGAAAACTTGACAATGAAAACTTTTGAAAATGTCGCTTTTCTTGAAAGGTTGGATATTTTCCAAATTTCTACTGTATTGCAAAATTTAGATTTCTTCTTGTTATCTCGACCTTATTTTAATTTTAAGTATTGACTTTTTTGAAAAACTGCGAATACTCTTTTAAAAATTTCCGCATTTTCGTAAATATTTTAACTTTTCGGTGTTCTGTCTTTTTTTTGTAGTTTTTTTTGAAAATTAATTATTACATTTTTTTAATTTTTACCATTTGAAAATTCTTACTTTTTCTGAAAATGTAAATTTTTTCAAAACTGGACTTTTGACTTTTTGAATTTTCGACTTTTTTCTAAGTTTCATCTTTGTTTATAATTTTTTTTTGAACATTATAATTTTTTATTGAAAATTTCGATTCTTAATAACTTCGATTGGTTTTTATTTAAATGCCAACTCTTTTTCAAAATTTCGACTTTTTTTTGGAAAGTTTTGATTATTTTTTAATTTTTTGTTGTTGAAAATTTCGCTGCTTCTTAATTTTGGAAATTCTTTCAAAATTTCGACTTTTTTAAAAATTTTGAAATTTCATGAAATGTTCGACATTTTTTTAAAACTTTTTTGATCTCAAATTTCAACTTCTTAAAAAAATGTTCCACTTTGATTCAAAATCTTAGCTACCAGTAATTTAAACTTTTTCCAAAATTTTAACTTCTCAATATTTCGACTTTTGAAAACCTCGATCTACCTGATAATTTTCACTTGTTTTCAATTGTCCGGTTTAAAAAATTTTGGTTTATATTGAAAAATTGAGTGCAAGTTGCAAAATTTCTACAGGAAAAAATATTTTAGAGACAAAATCTCCAGAATAAATCGAAATTTCAAAAAAAATTCTTTGTATAAAATTTCAAATTTCACAGAAAAAAAGCAACACTTTTTTAGAGAAAAAATCGAAATTTGAAAATAATTTGAAATAATTAATAATGTTACAAAGGCGTAGAAAGAACATCGATTAAAAAAAAATGTTATTTTTAGAATTTTCGACTTTTTTCTCAAACTTCCGCTTTGGTTTCAAGTTTTGACTTTTCTCTTAAATTTCGACTTTTTTCTGGAAATTTCGACTTTTTTCTGGAAATTTCGACTTTTTAATGAAAATCTGAACTTTTTCGAAATGTTACAAAGGCGTAGAAAGAAAATCGATTTAAAAAAATGTTATCTTTAGAAATTTCGACCTTTTTGCTCAAATTTCAATTTTAAGCTCGAAATTTTGACTTTTTTTCTCAAAATTTCGACTTTTTTTCTCAAAATTTCGACTTTTGTCTCAAAATTTTGACTTTTTTCTCAAATTTCGATGTTTCTCGAAATTTTGATCTTTTTCTCGAAACTTCGTTTTTTTTTCTCAAACTCCGACTTTTTTCTCGAAATTTTGACCTTAATATCGATATTTCGATATTTTTCTCAAGATTTCGACTTTAAATTCAAAATTTAAACTTTTTTTTCGAAATTTCGACTTTTCTCGCAAACTTCGATCTTTGTTCCGAAATTTCGACTTTTTTCTCGAAATTTCGACTTTTTTTTCGCGAAATTTCGACTTTTTTCTCGAAATCTCGACTATTTTCCCAAATTTCGATTTTTTTCTCGAAATATTTCGAAATTTCGAATTTTTTTCTCAACATTTCGACTTTTTTCTTAAATTTCAACTCTTCTGGAAATTTCGACTTTTTCCTGAACATTTCGACTTATTTTTCGCGAAATGTTGACTTTTTTTTCGAAATTTCGACTTTTTTCTCAAATTTCGGTTTTTTCCTCGAAATATTTTGAAACTTCGCCTTTTTTCTTGAAATTTTGACCTTTTTTCTCAATTTCGATTTTTTCTCAAAATTTCGACCCTTTTTCCAGAAATTTCGTTTTTTTTTTCAAATTTCAACTTTATTGATAACGAAGGCTTTCACGGCCTGAGTCAGTGCAGGATATACTTCTTCCGGGATTGGACCGTATCAAAGAATTACTAAAAGTGTAGTCCTTTGACACGGTCCAATCCCGGAAGAAGTATATCCTGTATTCAACTTTATTGTCGAAATTTTGATCTTAATATCGACATTTCAATATATTTTTCAATATTTCGATTTTAAACTCAAAATTTCGAGTTTTTTTTTCGAAATTTCGACTTTTCTCGCAAATTTCGATTTTCTCTCTCAAAATCTCAACTTTTTTCTTAAATTTCGACTTTTTTCTCGAAATATTTCGAAATTTCGACTTCTTTCTTGAAATTTCGATGTTTTTCTTAAATTTCGACTTTTTTCTTGAAATGTTGACTTTAATATCGAAATTTCGACATTTTTTTTCAAAATATCGACATTTTTCTCGAAATGTCGACTTTAAACTCAAAATTTCGACTTTTTTTTCTTAAAATTTCGATATTTTCTTAAATTTCGATTTTTTTCTCAAAATTCGATTTTCTTTTCTTCCTCGATACTTTTACAATAATTAGTTTTTAAAAATGTGATTTTCATTAAAATTAAAAATAAATTAGGTTTTTAAATGTCGTAACTTCGTGAAAGAAACCTAAAATTTCTATAAAAAGAAATCAGAGAATATTTAAAATTTCTATAAAAAATTGTGAAATGAAAAATGTTCGGAAAATTTTGAGAAAAAAACTCTTAAGCGAAATTGGGGGTGCTGCAGTTCCACAGTGTCTATACGCCAGCCGCCACTGATCGTAACAAAATTTATATTTACTTTTGATTTCTAAGGTAATAATATCTTGAATATTTCACTTGCAGCCTCAGAAATGTCCGCTGGGATAAAGTTTGCTGATTCTGCACTAAAAACACTCATTTTAAATAATTTTTTTGGTAAATACCGAAGTCAGTTTGACAGATTCTATGGTATAATTCTTAATCTAAAAATGACATTCGTCTTTATCGCATGCCATGATTGGTCAATTTCATATCCACACTAGTGTGGATATGAAATCGACCAATCACGTCGCGACTTTCGTTATATCCGTTCACTAGACTGATATGGTCTATCTATCCTGCTCGCAAGGTATAAAGAAAACAGTGCATATACGGGTGGGAGTGGGAAAAAGTGTTTTTACTACATTTAAATTTTAACATTTCCACTAATTCTTAAGAATTCGATTTTTTTTTGAAGATTTTGAAATTTTTTATATGGATACTTGTTTTATTTTTATTTTTTTGAAAGTTCTCACTTTTCAATTCTTTGTTGTTTTTTTTTGATTACATTTTCTTTGAAAACTTTTACCCCTAAAATTTTGTTGACTTTGGTCAGGTGATATTACTGTAGGACAGGGGTGCCCAACGTTTTTTAGGTTGTGTTCCCCGGAGTATAAAAAATATATTCATGCCCCCTCTTTTAGTTTTTTTGAATTAAAGTTGAAAATTCGATTCAAAATTAACAATGAATGAACAGAATTCTAAAAAATGTTGAAATAATGACAAAAACCCAAAACTTTTATTTCGAGAATTTAAAAAATAATCCGAGATGTTTAAAAAATTTCAAACTTTTTCAAAAGACGAAATTTTAGAATCAAAGTGTTCAAAAAAATTTAAAATGTTGAATAAATCCGAATAACTGAAAATTTTGAAAAATGGAGAAATTTTCATAAAAAAAAAAACTTTTAAAAAATCAATTTTCAAGAACATTAAAGTTTTGAATAAAATTCGCATTTAATTTTTAAAAAGGTCAAAATCTTGAAACGTAGTCAAAATGAAATTTTGGAAAAAATATAAATGTTCTGAAAATTCAAAACTTCTGAATAAAAAAAAACAGAAACATTTTCTACATTTTGAAAAATAGATGAATTTTGAAAAAATGTCGCTAAGTTATAAAAAAAACAAATTTTGCAAAAAAAAATTTTAAAAAGTAGAAATTTTAAAGAAAGATTTTGATAAATATGGAAATTTTTATAAAAAATTGACATTTTCAAAAAAAAATCAATCGAAATTGTGAAAAGAATTCGTATATATTTAAAAAATCAAAATATTGAATAATGGTCAATAAACTCAAAAAAAGCGATTTTACAACAATTGAAATACCAATCTTATCCCCTGAAACCAAGAAAGAATTGAAACAACAGAGGTTGCTCTAACGCGTTTCAATAGCCAAGCTATCATCTTCAGAGAGATACGGAGAAATATCTCCCCTTTTTTTTTGAAAATTCGAATTCTGGAAAAATATCGCAATTTTAAAAAAAAACTAAAATTTTCCTAAAAACGGTAATTAAGGCTTCGAAAAAAGGCAAACACTTGAAAAAAGTGAAAGTGAAAGTACCAATTTTTGCAAAATTCTTCGGTTTTTTTTTTGAAAGTCATCAGTTTTTGAGATCTTCGGCTTTATAAAAATTTAGATATTTTTCAAAATTTTGACTTTAATTTCTACTTTTTTAAAGTATTTATATTTTCTAAAAATTTTAAATACCTTTCTTTTGAAAATTTCGACTTTTTAAAAAGTTTCGACATTTTTAAGAATTTGTCTATTTTTCAAAATTTTCACTTTTCAAAATTTTGATTTATTTTTTAAGAACTTCGTTGGTTTTAATTTTGACCCTTTTCGAAGTCTTCGACCGTTTTTAAAAATTTCGACTTTTTTAGGAATTAGAAAATTTTACCCAATGTATCCCTTTCTTGAAAATCTTCATTTTTAAAAATTTTAGGTCTTGAAAATTTCGACATTTTTTTTTAAATTTAGACTTTAAATTTTCCATATTTTTTTTTCAAATATTTACCTTCCCCCAAACCTGTTTTTGAAAATTTCGATTTTAAAAATTGACATTTTTTTAAAATTCGCATATTTTTCAAAATTTCGACTTTTGAAAATTCGAATTTCTTTTAAAAATCCTAATTTTTACCAAATATTCGAATTATTTGGGAAATTTTGTTTTTTACTTTTGTGACTTTAAACTTTGGCCTTTTCCTTAAAAGTTATTAAAATTCCAAAAATTTCTACCCTTTTTGCCTTTTTCCTAAATCTTAATTGGCTATTTTTGAGAATTTCGACTTTTTTAAAAATTACATTTTTCCAAAATTTCGAAAATTTGAAATTCGTTTAAAGATGTGGCATTTTTACATAAAATTCTCGAATTAATTTTGAAAGTTTCGTTTTTTAAATTTTTCATCTTATTGTAAATTTTGATTTTTATTTTCAAACCTATCTTTTTTAAAAATTATGGAGGTCCCAAAAATTTCGACCTTTTGTGAAATTTCGACCTTTTGTAAAATTTTCGACTTTTTAAAAATTACAAATTTTCACAAAATTTATCCTTTTTTCGTCTGTTTTCAAACCTCAATTCACCTTTTTCCTGAAAATTTCGATTATTTTAATAATGATTCATTTTTCCAAATTCGTCCATTTTCAAAATTTCGACTTCCAGAAATATTTGAAAATTTTTTAAACATTTTTGCAAAATTCTGGAATGTTAAGAATTTACTTTTTTAAATTTTTGATTCTTTTTGAAAATTTTCACCTTTGTCAAGCTTATACCTATTTTTGAATATTATTGTATCCAAAAATTTTCACCTTTTTTGAACATTTCGAATTTTTACAAATTTTTACAAATTACAAATTTTTACAAAATTTCTCCTTTTTTGAAAATCTTTTTTTGAACATATTTGACTTTAAAATTTCAATTTTTTTTTTAGTTTTTTTCTTTTTCAAAATTTCTTTTTGGAAATTTTTGAATTTTTTTAAAATTTTTGAATTTTTCAAACTAAAAAAAAATATTATTCATTTCGACTTTTTTTACAAAATACTATTGTTTACTAAATTTCTCCTTTTTTTTTGAAAATCCACTTTTTTGAATCTTCTTGAGTTAAATATTTATTTTATACATTTTTCAATTTTCAAAAATTTGTCCATTTTCACGATTTCGACATTTTCAAAAATTTGAAATTTTTTAAAAATGTCACATTTTTGCGAAATTTTCGAATTATTTTGAAACATACTTTTTTTCATTTATGAATATTTTCGGAAATTTTGACCTTTTTCAAACTTTTGCCTTTTTTTGAATGTTATTTTCTTCAAAAATTTCGACCCTTTTTTGACAATTTTGACTGTCTTTAAAAATAAAAAATTTTTAGAAAATTTCTCCATTTTTGAAATCTTCACTTTCTTGAAAATTTCTGACTTCAACTTTTTAAAGTTTTTTCCTTTTTCCAAAATTCGTCGGATGTCAAGATTTCGTTTTTTTCAAAATTTTCTATATTTTTAAGTGTCGCATTTTTGCAAAAAAATTGTAATTATTTTTGAAATTTCTTATTTTAAAATTTTGATTTTTTGAACATGTTGAGCTTTGTCAAACTTTTGCCTTTTGTTTGAATGTTATTAAGATTTTAAAAATTTCGACCTTTTACATTGAAAAATTTTAAGTTAAAATTGTCAGAAAATCCAATTAAAGAAAAAAGTCTGAATCTCCCGCAAAAGACAGAATTTTTGACAAGCAGGCAATATTGCGATATTTTGAAAAAAAAAGAGAAATTGAGAAATTAAAATTTAGAAAAAAGTTGTCTACAATAATTCTAAATTGATCGAAATTCTGAAAAAGAGGCGAAATTCCCCAGCAAGTCGAATTAACCAAAAAGTGAGAAAAAACTTAATTTTTCAGAAATTATGCGAGAATTTGAAAAACATGAGACGTTTTTTGAAAAAATTCGAAACTTTGGGTCAAGTTCGAATTTAAAAGTCGAAATATTTCAGAAAAGGACAAATTTTTAGTCGAAATTTCCAGTTTCCCAATTTGGAGAAAAATTGAAACTTCGTCATAATTTCTATAACAAGTTTAAATTCAGATGCCAAGTTGACATTTTATTAAAAAAAATTATAAACATTGCAAATTCAAATTATTAATTCGCAAAAATTATCAAAATTTTGAAAACAAAAATCAAACTTATTGACAAAATTGCGACATTTTCTAGAAACAGGTTTTAAGCATTCAGACAAGAAATTTAGAAATTCTTTATTTTATGAAAATCTCGAGTTAAAACTAAAAAATTTTTTTAGAAACTTATTTTAAATTTTATGTCAAAGTGAAAACTGCAAAAAAATCCCAAATTTATTAAAAACAGTATACAGGGTGTTTCATAACTGCATGCTGAACCGGCAGGGGGATATTCCTTGGGCAATTTTAAGACAAAATTTTCATATTAACATAGGTCCGGAAACGCTTCATTTTCGATATACAGGGCGGTAAAAATTGAAGAAAAAATCGGTTTTTCTTCAATATTTCTGAGACTGGTTTAGATATTTTTTTGATATTCAGCACACGATATCTGGGTATAAAAGCAAGTATTTTGACAAAAAAACATTTGTTCTGATTCCACCGTTGGCGTTCCCTCAAACAGGTCGATACACATTTTTGAAAAAAAAAATGTGACACCAATGGTATTTTTCAAAATAAGAATTATTTTCCTAGTCTTTGTTGTGTTTCTATCAAAAATGAGCTCTTGACTTTTTGTCCTACGACGGCCGGTTTCCGAATTAAAAAATAAAAATCATTTACTTGCTATGCCGCTATGGTAGATTAATTTATTAATGAAATCTTAACAATGTAATTAATTAAATCATATCAGGTGTTGAAAATGTCCACCACCTGCAAGTATGCACGCCTCAACTCTTCTTCTCATAGATTCGCGTACTCGTTGAAAAATTCCTGGCGTATTTCTTATAGTGTTGCAGGAATCTGTTATGCGATTTCTCAGTTCTTCTTCAGTTTGGATTGGGGTGCTATAAACTAAGGTTTTAAGATAGCCCCATAAAAAATAGTCTGGACTGTTCAGGTCAGGGGATCTAGGCGGCCATAATTCTGTTCCTGCACTGCCTCTCCAGCGATTATTGTAATTTTGGTCCAAATATGCACGTGCCAAAACACTAAAATGCGCAGGGGCACCATCGTGCATAAACCACATTCGATTTCGGATTAAAACGGGGACATCTTCTAACAGCACTGGTAAATCATTTTCAAGAAAGTGACGATAATTTTCTCCATTTAATCTTCTTGGCAGAAAAAAGGTTCCAATTAAATAGTCGTCAACAATTCCTGCCCACACATTTACCGAGAATTGTTCTTGGTGATTGACTTCGACCATGGCATGCGGGTTCTCTTCAGCCCAAAAGTGATTGTTGTGGAAGTTTCTAATTGCATTTCGGGAAAAACTGGCTTCATCAGTAAATAATACTTCTCTGTCAAATAGTGGATTTTCAACAATTTTTTGAATAAACCATTGGCAGAAATTTATACGAAATGGTAAATCCCGAGGCAGTAAGGCCTGAACCCGTTGAATATGGTAAGGGTATAACAAAAAATCGTGAAGTATCCTCCAGACTAAAATATGGGAGATATTTAAATTACTAGCAATTTTCCTTGTGCTTATTTCGGGATTTTGCTCAACTGAATTAAGCACAGCTATTTCAGTTTCTTCTGTTCTTGCGGTTCTTTGTGTCCCTTTTAAGTGATGATCGGGTTTAAAACATCCCTTCTCGCGTAGTCTTCTATGAACGCTTGGAAAAGTTCTTGCATCTGGCACAATTCTTTGCGGAAAACGCTCTGCATACAGTCGCCTGGCTTCAAATGCATTTCCATCCGCAAGACCGTACATGTAATGAATATCGGCAAACTCAGCATTCTCAAACATATTTTCTTATACTTATCAATCACTCACATTCAGATAAAGTATTGAAGTGAAAAATTTGACACTTGGCTGTAAACACAAAACTAAATCTCAGTGGCCTACTAGATTTTCATAAATAAATTAATCTACCACAGCGGCATAGCAAGTAAATGATTTTTATTTTTTAATTCGGAAACCGTCCGCCATAGGACAAAAAGTCAAGAGCTCATTTTTGATAGAAACACAACAAAGACTAGGAAAATAATTCTTATTTTGAAAAATAGCATTGGCGTCACATTTTTTTTTTCAAAAATCTGTATCGACCTGTTTGCGGGAACGCCACTGGTGGAATCAGAACAAATGTTTTTTTGTCAAAATACTTGCTTTTATACCCAGATATCGTGTACTGAATATCAAAAAAATATCTAAACCAGTCTCAGAAATATTGAAGAAAAACCGATTTTTTCTTCAATTTTTACCGCCCTGTATATCGAAAATGAAGCGTTTCCGGACCTATGTTAATATGAAGTCATAGAAGCCATCTGTTGTCAAAATTTTTATTTCTGATTCTAGTTACTTTGCGTTAACTTATCTTCCCTTTTTACTATCACAGTGTATTAAAAAAGTTCAGTTTTACCCCTGTCATCGAAAGGCCAGTTCGAAAAACTCCATAAAAAGTTTTGAAATCAAATGTTTTGGAAATTAGTGTTTGATTAATGTTTGTTACGTTTCAGAATTTGGCTGCTGAAAAAACTTACAATGACTTAGATGTATCTTTGAAGAAAGCAAATGAGCATAGGAACGAGTGGTTTGAGGGCGTGCACAAGTGCAAATTGGACGAGACGCTCTACACAATTATGGAGAAAATAGTGAGGGCAGAGGTAATTTTCTAACTTTTACACATGAGAAACTAAATATAAGTCATAATTTCGTTTTCAGGTGCATAGATTAGTTGTAGTAGACGACGACGATAAAGTAATAGGAATTATTTCGTTGTCCGACTTACTGTTGTATTTGGTGCTGAGGCCTTGCGGCGAGGACGGCTCGCCAGATGGCGTTGCATCCGTTAGGGCACAGGTACGTACTACCTCCATAGAGCGTTTAATATAATTATAAAAATCTAATATTTGTGTCGAGTTATATTCTAATTAATACATAAAATGCGACAGTGTGTATGTCTGTCCTCTCAATTGATCAACTACTGAAGCACTTTTAACGAAAATTGACATAGACACACCTTGCAAGTCGGGATCGCTAATAGAATACTTTTTAACCAAAAAAAACTGTTCCGCGTACTCCCAAACTAATATTATATCTAGAAAAAGTAAATAACCTTTCTCCATTTTTTAATGTTCTTTGATTTAATAACGATAACGTTGTTTAACAACAGGGCACAATTTTACCATAACTTTGTTTGCTCTTATGATTTTTTAATATAATAGTCTCTTGTATACAGATAAGGAAAAATTTTCATTGTCCATGTAAAACGCTAAGAATTGTCCCTTCCATAGTTTTCGGCCGCTGAACGTATTCCCCTACTTTGGCGCAGCATGCTCGTATCTTCCAGTTTAGATGTTAGAAAAAACTCGTCGAGTTTTACAACAGACTGGAATCGCTGCGCTCTGCGTTGAATTGTTTACACCGGTGTAGGAGAATACAAGGTGCCGCCCTTCTATCCCACTATTAGCTCTTAATGTTAAATCTCTCATTGACATTCTCCCTAGGGACAGTGTTTGGCTTTCCTGATGTGTATACATTTAGAGTAACTCAGTATAATTAGAGCCCTTTAAGAGGCGCAAGCGTCGAGTTTAAGTATAGGACTTGTCCATTTACTATTATTATTACTATTTATTAAGTTTTCAGTTTAAAAAATTGCGGCTTAAGCTATTATTTAAAAAAACCGATTTTTTGAGTTATTACTTTTTTTAAAAATCTACCTCTTTAAAAGTGCAAATTTTTTGAAAATTTTATGTTTTCATTTCCGTTTTTTTTAATTTTGGGTTTTTTAATTTAACCTTTTTTAAAATTTGTAATACTTTTTGAATATTTCAACTTTTTTTAAATTTCAAATTTTTCAAAATTTTAAGTGTTCGACTTTTTTGAACATAAGTTGAAAGTTCAACTCAAAAAATGGATTTCTTTTTAAAATTTTGAATTAAAAGTAGATTTTTCACTTTATTATTGACTTTTTAGAATCTAGATTTATTCTCAAAATTTCGACTTCTTTTGAAAAACTACTTTTTAAACTCAATTTATTTTGACCATTTTAAAAACAGACTTTTTAATCTTGACTGTAAAAATAAAAAATAAAAGTTCTTTGCAAATTTCAACTTTTTTCACAATTAAGATGTATTATATTTGCCTTTTTTTGAAATTAGCCCTTTTTCAAAAGTAGCCTTTTCTCAAAATTGCCCTTTTTTCAAAATTTATCCTTTTTTGAAAATTCTGACCTTTCTGCGTCTTTTTCTCGAAATTCTGACTTTGACTTTTTTAAGATTTCACATTTTTTCAAAATTTTGAATTTTTTTTTAAATTGTGACTTTTGTCAAACTCTACTTTTTTAAAAAGTTTTTAATGTTTTCGAAAATTTCGTCTTTCTGGAAAATTTTGACTGTTTTTAAAATTTTTTTGAAAACGTTGATGGTTTCTGTATTTTAAAAACTTAACTGTTTTTTTTTTAAATTGTGACTCGAAATTTTGATTTACTTTGAAAATTCCGAATCTTTTTTTGACAAACTAGACTTACAAATTTTGAAAATGTTTTAATTTCCGCATCTCAAAATTTCCACTTTTTAAATTTTGCTTTTTTAAAATCTACGCTTTTCTTGAAAATTGTGGCTTTTCCTCGAAAATTTAACTTTAAAAAATTGGAATTTTTTTTTGAAAATTTCAACCTTACGAAATTTTAACTTTTCGAAATTTAACTTTTTGTTATATCTTAATTGCGGTTTTTTTGTTTTGATTCTACTTTTTTTAAAAAGTTCGATTATTTCCAAAAATTGACAAATTTTCTGAAATTTTGCCTTTTTTGTTAAAAATTGCCGCGTTTTTAAAATGTGCGTCTTTTCCTCGAAATTTTAGACTTTCGTGAAGTTGACTCTTTTTGAAAAATTAATTTCTTTTTTTAAGAAATTAGAATTTTTGAAAATTTTGTTAACGTTTTAATTTCCACTACTTGGAAATTTCCATCTTTTTCAAAATTTTGATTATTTTCTCAAAATTTTAACTTCTTTTAAACGCTTTTGGATCATTTTTAAAAATAAAAATTTTGTTGAGAAATTAGACTTAAAAAATTTTGAAAATGTTTTAGTTTTCACATCTCAAAATTTCCACTTTTTAAATTTTTACTTTTTTAAAACCTACGCTTTTTTTGAAAATTGTGGCCTTTCCTTGAAAGTCTAACTAAAAATTTTGAATTTTTTTCAAAAATTTTTTTTTAATTTCTCGTAAATTAAACCTTTTGTTATATCTTAATTTCGGGTTTTTTTATATTCTACTTTTATGAAAAGTTCGATTTTTCCAAAAATTGAAATTTTTTTCCAATTTTTTTTTTTGAAAATTCAATGTTTCCTAAATATGCATTTTTTTCTCAAAATTTTAACTTTTCGTGAAGTTTGACTCGTTTTGAACAATTAATTTCTTTTTTTAAGAATTAGAACTTTTGAAAATTTTGACTTCTTTTAAACGTTTTTGGACCATTTTTAAAAATAAATTTTTGTTTGACAAATTAAACTTAAAATTTTTTTATTTTCTGCATCTCAAAATTTCTACTTTTTAAACTTTGCTTTTTTAAAATCTACGCTTTTTTTGAAAATTGTGGGTTTTCTTCGAAAATTTAACTTTAAAAATTTGGGATTTTTTTCGAAGTTTTAACTTTTAGTTATACCTTAATGTCGGTTTTTTTTAAGTTCTACTTTTTTGGAAAGTTCGATTATTTCCAAAAATTGACAATTATTCTGAAATTTTGCCTTTTTTTTAAATTTTAGCGTTTTCAAAATATGCGTCCTTTCCTCGAAATTTTAATTCTTCGTAAAGTTGACTCTTTTTTGAAAAATTAATTTCTTTTTTTAGAAATTAGAATTTTTAAAAATTTTGAAACGTTTTAATTTCCACATCTCAAAATTTCCACCTTTTAAATTTTGCTCTTTTCAAACCTTCTCTTTTTTTTTTTAAATTGTGGCTTTTCTTCGAATATCTAACTTTGAAAATTTCAATTTTTTTTTCAAAATTTTAACATCGAAATTTTAAATTTTTGTTATAACTAAATTTCAGTTTTTTTAATATACTTTTTCTTGACAAGTTCGATTCCTTCCAAAGTTGTCATTTTTTCCGAAATGTTGCCTTTTTTTTAATTTCAGCTTCAAAATGTGCGTCATTCTTTCGAGATTTTTTTTTGGAAATTTTAACATTTTGTAAAGCGTGACTCTTTTTGAAAAATTTATTTCTCTTTTTGAGAAATTAGAATTCTTAAAAATTTTGAAAATGTTTTAGTTTCGACATCTCAAAAATCTCCACTATTTTCAAAATTTCGATTTTCTCAAAATTTTGATTTCTTTTAAAAATGTTTCGACTATCTTTAAAATTTGACTTTTTTTAACATTTAGACTTTTTGGAAATTTTTACTTTTGAAAATTTCGACTTCAAAATTTAAATTTTTTCAAAAATTTGGGTTTTTTGAAAATCTTGGCTTGAAGATTTCGTTATTTTTTTAAAATATCTACTACTTTAAGCTTCTTTTTCTTTTGAAAATATCGAGCAAGCTGATCCAAAATTTCAATTATTTTTAAAGTTTAAATTTTTAAAGACTTTGACTTTTTGAATTTATAACCTTTTGTTTATTCCTAAAATTTTTGACCTTCCTTTAGTTCCCAATACTTATTTTTTTAATTCTGACATTTTGCAAACATATGAATTCTTTTTAAAATTTAGACTTCAAAAATTTTTACAACGTTAACTTTTTTTAGAACTTTCCCATTATATTCTTGACTTTTCTGAAAATGTCATTTAAAAAATAAAATTGCCCAATGTCGATTTTTTTTCGAGGTTTCGAGGTCTTGACCTAAAAATGTTGACATTTTTAAAAACTGTTGTAATTTTCTTAAAATGTCGATCATTTTTTTTTAATTTTAACTTTTCTGATATTTATGGTGTAAATTTTGGAAAAATTTCCGTTTTTCTGAAAATTGGACGAAACATTCTTAAATTTTTTATCTTAAATTTTTTTTAAAATCACAAATATATTTGAAAATTTTGTTTCTTTCAAATGTTCGAATTTTTGAAAATATCGATTACTTCAAAAATTTGACATGTTATTCAAAATTTCGATTTTTCTTGAAAATGTTTACTTTATTTGGAAATAATAATAATAATAATAGTTTATTATATTTCAACAGGGTTTAGGCCCCAATTACAGAAACAAAATAAAAAATAAAAATTGATGGGAGTAGATGCACTTGATCATAAGAAAAGATAACTAATTATCAATTATACAAAATAATTACCCGGAGAAAACACTAATTATTAGATAAATAAAGTAAATTAATTATAAGGAAATGTGGCTAAATGTCTCTTCGATAGTTTTTCTTAATTTGGCCCGACTGCCTGAATGGAAATCAAAACTGTCCGCAATGTCCGCAGACGGTAACTTTCCGTGAAAATCTCTATATTTTTGAAGATTATATTTTCAAAATTTTGGCTTCATCTGAAAATTTAGACCTGGATTTTTTTAAAACTTTAAATTTTCAAAACATCGACTATTTTGGCAAAATTTTAACTTTTCTGATAATTTTAGTCTTTCTTCAATATTTGAACTTTTCGAAAAATTCGGATTCTTTTGAAAATTTCGATTTTTAAAATTTTCCATTTTCTAGAATTCAGATTCTTTTCCAATTTTTACTTTTACTGTTAATGAAATGAAAGTCGAAATTTTAAGATAAATTTGAAGTTGGAATCTCATTATTTTTTAAAAATTGTGCAAACAAATTTCTCAAATTTTGCCCACTTTGTCGATTTTGATGTTTGTTTTAATTTGGTTATATTTTTGAAACCCTTAATTCTTTTTGAAAATTTTAACTTTTCATGATAATTTAACTCGATATATCGAATTTAAAAAGATCGATTATTTCGAAAATTTTAATTTAAAAAAAAAAGATATTGTCTTTAAAATTTGGATTTTTTTGCCTTTTGGCTTTTTTTTAGAATTTTATTTCTTTAAAATTTCGACTTTTTCGAAAATTTGGAATTTTTTGGCAATCTTACCTACTTCAAATTTTCAGTTTTTTTTTTAAAATATCAACATCTTTTAAAATTTCAACAAATTAGAGTTTCGACTATTCTTAAAAATTTCGACATTTTTTAAAATTTCGAGTTTCTAAGTTCTGACTTAAATTTTGCCTTTTTGAAAAATTCAACTTTTTTGAAAATTCCACTTACTACAAATTTTTTAAAATGTCAACATTTTTTAAAATTGTAATAAATCAGTTTCGACTATTCTTAAAAATTTCGAACTTTTTTAAAATTTGAGTTACTAAGATTTCGCACTTTTTTTCGAGAATTCTGATTTAAATTTTGTCTTTTTCAAAATTTCCACTTTTTTTGAAAATTTCAATTTTATTTTTGCCAATTTTCGCTTGAAATTTTCAATTTTTTTCAACATATTTTAGAATTTCAATAAATTAGAGATTCGACTATTCTTAAGAATGTCGATATTTTTTAAAATTTCGAGTTTCTAAGATTTCGCACTGTTTTCGAAAATTCTGACTTTTAAATTTCGCCTTTTTCAAAATCTCTTTTTTTGAAAATCTCAATTTTTTTATTGACAATTTTCGCTTCAAAATTCGACTTCTTTGAAAACTTGGAATTTTTTGAAAATTTGACCTATTTTAGATTTTCAATTTTTTTTTAAATTTAATTATATTTTAAAATTTCAACAAATTAGAGTTTCGACTGTTGTTAAAAATTTCGACATTTTTTAAAAATTTCGAGTTTCTAAGATTTCGCACTGTTCGAAAATTCTGACTTAAATTTTGCCTTTTTCAAAATTTCCACTTTTTTGAAAATTTCAATTTTTTTTTACAATTTTAGCTTCAAAATTCGACTTTTTTGAAAATTTGGAATGTTTTAAAAATTTTACCTACCTCAAATTTTTCAAAATTTCAACAAAGTGGTGTTTCGACTATTTTTAAAAATTTCGACATTTTTTAAAATTTCGGGTTTCGAAGGTTTTGCACTTTTTTCGAAAATTCTTTGCAATTTTTCAATCTTTCCACTTTTTTTTTTAAAAAAAAACCACATTTTTGAAAATTTCGATTTTTTCAACATTTTAACTTTTCAAAATTTCGAACATTTTTTGGCCTTTTTTTAATCAAAATACAACTTTTGCGGTTCAAATGTCGAATAAACTTGGCTTTAATTCAACCGGAAATTGTTTAGAAAATGTGGAAAGCACTAGCGCAGCTAGTAGGGGGGCAAGGGCTCATTGCTCATCACACGGAGCTCATTGTCCACCCTGAAGCCACATACTCTTGTGAGGACTTTTTTTTTAATCGTCAAAAATTATTTCGGTTGTTCTGCATCCCCCCCCCCTCCACTACAAAAAAATCCTAGCTACGACAATGACAGAAAATTCTAGTTTTAATTTTAGAGTTTTAAGTGGAAGCTTCGAAAAGAAAAGGCAGAATTAAAAAAAAATTGGAAGCAGAAATTGAAGTGTTTCTTTAGTTTCGAATTTAAATTGAAATGTCGAGGATAAAGTCAAAATGTTGCGACAAAAATCAAAATTCAAAGAAACATGTTCAAAAGATTTTAAGCTAAAATCTGCACCTGAATTAAAATGTTTAGATAAAATTTTGATTTTATTAAAATTTCGATTTCAAAGCTAAAATTACGAAAAGAAAGTCAAAATTATGAAACTACTGAGAAAAAAATTGTTAAAAAGAGATTGGTAAAATTTTAAACAAATAAGATAAACTGCCAAGCTGGAATGAGCTTAAGGAAATTAAAGAAGAATACATAAGAGAATAATTTTAAATTTATGATGTAATACCTAACATTGATCGGCTCCACCGATTTGTAAATGCTCTATTGTCTGACAACGTCTTTAAACGTATGAGGTGCAAATTCATTACCCAGTATATAACTAAAGCACAGAATGTGTAAATTTATTTTGTGGCTAAAAACTCTCTTGGCTCCTAAAGGTGCTACCAACAAATTTGAACATGGCATCATATTGCAATCTGCACGAACTCTTTAAAACTGTGCACAACTCAACTGATTAAGTTAGTTTTACTACGTTTATCCAAATTAAATTCATAAATAAAAATACCTTCAGAGGCAAATTATTAAAACAAGCAGTGTGATCCGTCAATTTAACAATTTAACAATTTTAAACATTTTTTTCATTAAGTTGTAAAGTCATTTACAGAAAAAATCCTCCAAAATTGAAGGAAATCTTTAAATTTGTTAAACTGACCAATGACTTTGTTTTGTTTTAATAATTTGTCTCTGAAAATACATCCTGATTTATGAAATTGCTTTGAATAAACTGATTTAACTAATTTATTCAGTTGTGTTGTCCACATCTTAAAGAGTTCATGCAGATTGCAGAATTATGTTTTGTTTAAATTCCTTGTACAGGTAGCTATTCATTTAACTCAGCTGACGAAGTCGTGGGTAATAGCTAGATTGTTGTTATATTTATTAAATGATTGTTGTTATATTTATTATTAAATGCAATTTATGAGTTTTAAATATCGAAAGAGCTAAGTATGTAAATTATTTCCTAGGATGCAAAACTTCTCGAATCAGGCCAAGGGTCCCCCGGCAGGAGTCCGTCCACCGAAGAAGTATCTCAAACGATACCTGAGGAGGAAGAACACGCCGTTGAACAACCGGAGGCTCAGGCGTCGGAAGAAAGCGCCGAAGAATCGCTGTCGCCCGTACTGGAAGAAACAGGTGCTCTACCGACGGAAAACACCATATTCAGGGAGGTGGCCGTCACAGGCGGAGAGTGATGGGGCTCTTTACCGAAGTTTTTATTGTAATCATCCCCCAGTGATTGTAATTCGATGCGGGTGGACTAGATTGTTCCGATTGTGTCGGATTGTTTCTCAGCGTAGTCGGTCGAACACAAGAATTTGTTGCTGTTAACAATGTTCCCCGGTTTCTGTCATTTAATAATTTCATTTGCACACTTGCAATAGTTTTTGGATTGATCCTGCGCGTGGATTAGACTGGCTAGACCACGCTTCGCTATTTGGTGTCGAAAACATCTTCAGGGCTGATACTGAATTTAGCATCAGCGTAAAGGTGTCATCCGCATCGAGTAGCGAAAGGTAGGCAACCCACCGAACGCAATGCGGCTTCCATCCAGAAACAAATTAAGTTTTCGATCGTACCGGTATTTGATGCCACAAGAAATTTTCCAAGGATCACAATTTTTTTTAATTTCCCAAATTGTTTCACTTGTGTGGGCGCATTGACGTTTCAAAAATTTTAAAAATTTCGTTTTTTTTCGAACTTTTGCCTTGAGTTCTTATATTTTGTTATAAATTTAAAAATAATGAAAAATGCTTCATTTAAATTTGGAATTTTGGAAAAACGTCTAAACTAAAAAAAGAGAACGTAATACAGAATAGCGACTTCCTGCTGAAAATTCCGAATTGAATCGTACAACTTCACCTTCTATATTTTTTTTTCAAATTGAAATATATTTCTTGAAATGTTGTTTTTTTAGTTTTGAAATTTTGTCAAAATTTATTTACAATATTTAAGGAAAACTTGTATTAAAAAATTCGATTTTAAAAGTTCATCGCGATTTCTGGATAAATTTGAAATTTTATGAAGCATTATGTTTAAATTCACAATTTTGAAAAAATCTTAAACCTGAAAAATATGGCACAATATTCGGAAAAAAAATCAAGATTTCAGTTTGTAACTTGAAAACTAGAGGTTATTTTACTTTAATTTCAAGGACGGAAAAAATAGTAAAACGTTTCAATTCTCATTTTTGGGAAAAAGTAATTAAAAAAAATCAAATAAAATGAAAAAAAATTAATTTTCTTCTCAAAATTCATAATTTGGCGGCAAAATTTCGATTTTTTTATACCAAAATTTTAGGAAAATCTTATCGTTAGTGGCGAGTTTCGAAGTGAAATTTAGAATTTTCAAAAAGGAATCTTAAACTTGGAAAAAGCACCAAATACAAAAAAAAAATTCAAAATTCAGCATTTTACTGGAAAGTGCAGATTTAATATTAAAATTTTTCAAATTTAATATTGAAATTTTAACATTTTCTTTTTTCCAGTTTAAATTTATTTTTTTGGAATTTTGCCTGCAGTTTTGAAATTTCAATTCTAGAAGAGAATCTAATTATAAATTGAGAATTTCTAGTTGAAATTTTAGGAAAAGGTTAACAAATCTAAATTCTGAACTTTTAAAAATTTTACATTTTTAAAAATTTAAATTTCGAAGAACTTGTATATAAAATACATTTGATTTGAATTTCTAAATTTAATTCCCAAAATTTTGAATTTTTTCCAAATGTAAGGCCTAACATTTCAACGATTTCTTTAGAAGTTCTGATTTTTCAAAAAAAACTAATGAAAATAATTCTTTTCCCGAAATTCGAAAATGCGTCAAATTTTTGGAAATTCTGATTTTTTAAAAGACAATTGAAATTTCCGAAAAACTAATTAAACAAAATCAAAATTTTAATTTTTTTAAAGAAATTATGAATTCAGTCTCAGAATTTAAAGAAACCAAAAATAAATTACGAGTTTCTAGTTGAAATTCAAAATTTTAGAATGACTTGTTAACTTCAAATATAAAAAATATAAATAAATAAAATGAAAAATAAATTAAAATTTCAGCGTTTTGCTTAAGAAATTCTAAACTTGGTTTTAGCATCTTGGCACTTTATTTTGTTACTTTTTTTTCGTTTTTTTGTATTTTTAACTTATTTCTGTAAATTTCACCTCTAGTTTGAAATTTTAGAAAGAAAATAAGAAGTACAAATGTGTATAATAAATTTTCCAAAAATCTAATTTTGAAAAAGCCAAATAAATTCAAAATTTAAATTTTTTCTTCAATTTGAAATTTAGAATTTAAAGGTTTCGCTTATTTTTTTACTGAAGGGTTGCCAAGAATATTAGAATTTCGTCAAATTATTTGGAAATTCTGATTTTTCAAGGGAAAGTCTCAATTTCCAAAAAACCAATTGAAAAAATTGAAAATTTCATTTTTTCTCTCAAAATTCTGAATTCAGCCCTAAAAATTCGATTTTTTGTTCAAATGAATAGTCGAGAATTTTTAAAATTTTGTTTAATTTTTTTTAGAAATTGTGATTTCCCAAAGGAAGCTAAATTTCTAAAAAAAACAGATTAAAAAAACTTAATATTTCAGTTTTCTTGCAAAATTCAGAATTTAATCCCAAAATTTCGACTCTTTGCCAAAAATGTTGCAAAGAATTTTGGAATTTCGTCAAATTATTAGGAAAATCCCGATTTTTCAAGAGGAACTTTTAAATTTTCAAAAACCTAAATGAAAAATTTCAAAATTCAATTTGTTTTTTCGGGGAATTCGGAATTTAATCCCAAAATTTCGATCTTTTTTCCAAAAATTTCGCCAATAATTCTAGAATTTAGTCAAACTATTTATAAATTCTAATATTTCAAGAGAAAGTCTTAAATTTCCAAAAACTCAATTGAAAAATTTCAAAATTTCAATTTTTTCCCCAATATTCTGAATTCAGTTCCAAAAGTTTGACTTTTTTTCCAAATGATTCGCCGGGAATTA
This sequence comes from Dastarcus helophoroides, assembly GCA_028583605.1. Taxonomy (NCBI): domain Eukaryota; kingdom Metazoa; phylum Arthropoda; class Insecta; order Coleoptera; family Bothrideridae; genus Dastarcus; species Dastarcus helophoroides. Next base: position 21,447,235 of record CM053336.1, read on the forward strand.
TTAAAATTCCATCAAATTTTGTAGAAATTCTGAATTTCAAGAAGGAGCTAAATTACCACCAACCAACTAAACATTTTCAAAATTCCAATCTCAAAATTGGAAATTCAAAAATTTCGATATTTTTTCAAAAGTTCCTCGAGGGATTTTCAAATTTCGTCAATTTTTTTTTTGAATTTAAGGATTTTCAAAAGAAAGTGCACATTTCTAAAAACATCTAACAATTTTCTAATTTTTTTTCACGGAATTCGCAATTTAATACAAAATTTCGATATTTTTTTCAAAACTTTCGCCTGGAATTTGAAAATTCCATTTAATTTTTTGGGAACTCTGATTTTCACAGCTTACATTTCCAAAAAAACTAATAAAAAAAATCGAACCCCTTTTTGGCGGAGTTCCAGATTTAATCCCAAAATGTCGACTTTTTTCCAAAAGTTTCGCCAGTTTTTCGTCAATATTTATGGAAAATCTGATCTGATCTGATCAAAAAGAAGTCCTACGTTTCTAAATATCCCATTAAAAAATTCAAAAGTCTTATTTTCAAAGGAAAGTTTAAAAGTTTCTATTTCCAAAAAGAGTGATTACACCATTTCAAAATTTCGATTTACTTCCGAAAGTTTCGTCCGGAATTTTTTAGAAATTCTGATTTTTCATTTCATTTTCTTTTTAGACATTCAGAATATAATTCCAAAATTTCCACTTTTTTACCAAAGTTTCGCCTGGATTTTTTAAATTTACTTCTTGAAAATTCTGGATTTAAAAAATTTTAAATTTCATATTTCTTTTCGAAAATCGGAATTTAATCCCAAAATTTCGGACTTATTACAAAAATTTCGCCGAGAACTTTAAAATTTGGTGGAGTTATGTACAAATTCTGATATTTTTTTTCAACGAAAATCTTAAATTTCCAACAAGCCAATTAAAAAAGTTCAATTTTTTTTTCGAAATTCTGAATGTTGTCCCAAAATTTCGACTTTTTTCCAAAAATGGTGCCAAGAATTTTAGAATTTTGCCAAATTATTTAGAAATTTTGATTTTTCAAGAGAAAGTCTTAAATTTCTAAAACCCCAATTAAAAAATTTCAAAATTCAATTTTTTTTTCGCAGAATTCGGAATTTAATCCCAAAATTTCGACTTTTTTCCCAACATTTAGCCTGGAATTTTAAAATTTTCTCAAATTTACTTAGAAATTGTGATTTAAAAAGTCTGAATTTCCAAAAAAACTATCAAATGAGTCCTTAATATACCATGATTGATTTTTCTGGCGAAATTCTGAGTTTTGTCTCAAAATTTCGACTTTTTTCCCAAAAATTTAGCTTGAAATTTTCAAATTTGCTAGAAATTGTGATTTTTAAAAGAAAGTCTAAATTTCCAAAAAACAAATGAATTCAAAATTTCCCATTTTTTCTACGAAATTCGGGGATGTAATACCAAAATTTCTACTTTTTTCCAAAAGATTTTCGGAAAACGTTTTAGCAATTCAGATTCTCAAAAGGAAACAAAAATTTCCCAAAAACTGATTGGAAAAGTTCAAAATTTCAATTTTTTTCTCGAAATTCTGAATTCACTCCCAAAATTTCGATTCATTTTTTCAAAAGTTACGCCTGAAATTTTAAATTTCGTCAAATTTTTTTCGAAAGAGAATGCAAAAACTGAAAAAAAATTTAAATTTCCATTTTTGTTACCGAATTCGGAATTGAATCCAAAATTTCTTTCGACTTATTTTTTCAAAGAAGACCCACATTTCCAGAAAACTTATTTAAAAAATGTAAAATTTGAATTTTCTTTTTCTTTTTCGGAATTTGCTATTTAATCTCGAAATTTCGACTTTTTTTCTGAAGAAAGTTTTCAGTTTCTAAGAGTCTCGTTAACAAATTCAGAAGTCTGATTTTTCTGGCGAAATTCTGAGTTTTGTCTCAAAATTTCGACTTTTTTCCCAAAAATTTAACTTGAAATTTTTAAATTTGCTAGAAATTGTGATTTTTAAAAGAAAGTCTAAATTTCCAAAAAACAAATGAATTCAAAATTTCCCATTTTTTCTACGAAATTCGGGGATTTAATTCCAAAATTTCGACTCTTTTTGCCAAAAGATTTTCCTAAAATGTTTTAGCAATTCTGATTCTTAAAAGAAAAGAAAATTTCCCAAAAACTGATTGGAAAAGTTCAAAATTTCAATTTTTTTTTCTCAAACATCTGAATTCAGTCATAATATTTCGACTTTTTTTTTGAAAAGTTTTGCCTTAAATTTTAAAATTGTGTGAAATTTTTAAGAAATTCAGATTTCCAAATAAGGTCCTAATTTCCAAAAAAAAACTAAATAAATTCAAAATTTCATTATTTTTTTCGCGAAATTTGGAATTTAATTCTAAAATTTCAGATTTTTTCCAGAAAAGTTTTTCATGAGATTTTCGTAAATTTTGTTTAGAAATTGTGATTCTCACAAGACAATCTAAATATCCCAAAAACAGATTAAAAAAAGTTAAATATTTCCATTTTTTGTTTGAAATTCGAAATTTAAATCCCAAAATTTCGATTATTTTTCGAAAAATTTCGCTTGGCATTTTAAAGTTTCGTTAATTTTTTTTCCAATTTCCGATGTTCAAAACAAAGTCTAAATTTCCAAAAAACTAAAGAAGAAAAGGTTAACATTTCAATTTTTTCTGGTAGTTCAGAATTTCATCTTACAATTTCAACCTTTTTTCAAAAAATTTTTCGGAATCTTAAAATTTTGTCAAAATTTTTATAAATTCTGATTTTTCAAAAGAAAGTCTAATTAAAATTCCAAAAAACTAATTAAAAAAATCAAAATTTCAATTTTAAAATTTCTTGATTTTTTTTTTTTAAATTCTGGATTCTTAATTTTGAAATTTCATCAGAATTTCTAGAAAAAATCTAAATTTTGAATTTGTTTTTTTGAAAAAAAAATAAAAAATGTAGAGATGGCCGCGAAGTCTTAAAAAATATTGAAAATGGTTAAAATTAATCCCAAATTTCATCAACATTTTTGGAAAAATATGTTAATTTTTTATTTGACGTTGACATTTTATGACTGAATTAAAACTTCCACGTTTCACTTGAAAATTCAGAAGAAAATAAAGCAATAGGACAAAATTTCATAATTTCAACTTTTTACATAAAATTTGGAATTTAACCTAGAAATATTGTCCTTTTCTGTATTTTATCTCAATTTAAAATCATCTTTTGAGATGTTGGCTTTAATTTTAAAATTGCATCTAAAGTTCTAGAATGAAATGTAAATTTTCTTTTGATGGCTAACGTTTTGGGAGAAAAAATACAAATCCCCGAAAAAATATTTTCCTTAAAATTCCCTCCCCACTTAACAATTTGGCAAGATTTCTAAAAAAAAATTAATTATTGAGTGCGAAGTGTTTCATTTTTGGAACTTTGTAGTCTTGAATTAATAAAAATCACCGAATAAAAAATAGTCTCAAACATTTCAGCTTTTTATTCAAAATTGCGAATTTAATTCCAATATTTCGATAATACAATTTTTCAGTGAATTTATTTAATATTTCTTTAGCATTTTAGAAACTTGAATCTGCAAGTTGTTATTGGTTTTTTGTCGGTTTTGTTTTATTAGGTTCTGAAGTTGTTACTTTTTAAAAAGCTGTGTCAGTAGGTCAAAAAATGTGCCAGTATGGACTTTCTAAAATTTGCTAATTGTGTAAAATTCTGTTCACATTACAATGATGTTCGATTTTAAATTTTTTATGTTCTATTCCCATTCAACTGTTTTTAAGTTACCATTATCATGCTAGATTAAAATAATAGCTTTAATACATCATGCCACAGTACCAGGGACAATTCTCGAAGAACAGAATTCTCGAAGAATTTGTTCGCTTATCTGCTTGTGTTCATTTTTCAAAATTTTGCCGAGGGAGTCCCCAAGTTAAAGAACTTGTAGCAGCATACAATTTATCTAAAATGAATGTTCAACAGCAACAAATTTCAATTTAGCTAGTAAGCAAACTAAAACAATAAGTTTGTACTTAAGTTACATACCAAAGACTGTGACGTCACCAAATCCGTTACCGAGAAGCAATCCAGAACATTGCAAAAGTGTGCTTTATTTATTATTTATACGATATACACTTAACTATTTGATACTAAACTAATATAAAGCAGAAGGTAACTAAATGTGGTAGTTTTTAATTCACTCAATTGTGTTGAACTATGCAATTTATTTCGAAGGCGAATACTTAGCCTCATCTTAATTTATTTAATACGTAACTAATAGTTCTAATGGAGCGCAGTTGCCATAATTTTCGGGATGTAGTTGACTTATAACCGACTTAGGGGTCATAACCGACTTAAGGGTCGAATGGGATATTAATTTTTTGACTCGGGCGAGTTTCATTTAGATAGAACTTAGTATTATTGTTTAATTTTGATAAAGCATGCGCTATAGTTTACAATTTGTCAAAAGTTATTTTATAATATGCGCACTATTCTAATGAGCTATATTTTATGGGAATTTCAACGTGTTTAACTTAATAGGGAAACTTTTTGGTATAATTTATTGAATATTACGCTCGCTGTGATGTATAGTAATTTTGTCTACCTAAGTTTCTTCTTCATTGCTGATTTATACTTTAAACTGTATGTATCATGATGACAGGTTTTTTCCTAGTCCTGAAGTTTTATCATTGTTATACTAAACGGTTTCCTTCTATTTTTGAAAAATTAATAAAAAAAAGGGGCATTATGTATTTTTGTCAACTAGCTTTACCCTTGTTAATAATTAGGCGTTAATTAAGATATATTGATATTGTACATAAATGTTGAGATTTTTGCAATATTTCTGATGAAATTGCGCATATTTGTGCTGCACAGTTTATAAATTTTATATGATTGAATATGTACATATAGAGATAGTCGGTAGATTTAAAAGGAACCAACCAACTAAAACTTAGATTGGTAATTTGTAAGTATGTTAGGTTGAAAGCAAAAACGATACAACGATGTAGTTAGTAGTTCTAACGCATCAGGCTTCTTGAGGCCTATATTTGCTTAGTGTGCAAATTTTCAAACATAAAATAAATTATGTACCAACAGATTTGTTTTATTTTATTTGCTCCCAATGCTGGACACTAAAGGTTCAAGGTTTGAAACCGCCAGATTAGAGATGGAGGATGTCGTGGGTTAGAGCTACCAAGAGCCAGAAAGCCACCATTTGTTGCTAGCTCAAAGCGACTTCTGAAATGTAGTATTAACAAAATTGTGTAACACTGATATAGTGAAGTAGGTTTTTATCTAAAGTAAAAAAACACAGAAATATCACTTTTTTAAATATTTAATTAATCAAATAAAATTGTCACAACATACTTTACACACCTAACAAAAAATATACGAGATTATGACATAAATAATAAACGAAATTGTAAATTCTTAAGTATACAAAGTTTGTCATCAGGTAATATTCGGGTAACATTTTTTCTCTTCATTAATATAATTAATTAGCTCTCAGGTAAGTATACCTATGCCACTAAAAATATAAGATAAAAAATAGGATAAAATCTGGTAACTATTATATCTACTACGATAATTTAAAACTTAAGATTGAAGCTAATCCTAATTGAAAATTACAGCGATTAAAACTGGCATTACATGGCAAGTTTTCTAGTTATTTAAAACGTAATTGTAATCATGCTTACGTATCAACGCATGTAGGTAACTAAATCTGTAAGTACAAGTTGTATGGGATTGGTAACTTGAAAATAACCATTTGTTATTTCAGAATTCGTTACGTATTAAATTTAAAACGTAATTTTTGAAGCGATTAATTTTTCGTTTCTACGTAAAGCAGTTAAACTTCTCCATGTGTTGTCTTGGGGTTTCGACAAATTAATATACAAAATTAAGTACAAAAATACTAGGAATTTTTTATAAATGACACTAATATTGCAAGGTCCCGTTAGTCCGAACCATTTGCTAAAAAAATAGCAGTAGTACTATCTATATAATGCTCTCTATATACAATTTATTTATAGTCGCAACAATTTCAGTAAATTGCAAAGCCAAGGGTGAAATGGCCTAAAAAAAATGAAAAGCGGACGGTCTTTGTTGTATAGACTAACTAAAAAATAGTTTACCTTTGACTGAAAATTATAATTTCACTAGAATTTGTTTAAATTTGTTTTTTTTAGTTTATTTGAACAATTTATACTTTTTCAAAACTTCAATTTTTTTTCGCGAATTCGATTGAAACTTGCGAATTTAATTTGAACACTTTATTTTAATTCAAAGTTTCGATGTCGCTCTCCACATTTCAGTGCGAAAATTGAAACTTCGATTTTTTTTCCTAAGCACTCGACTATTTTAAAAGTGCAGCTTTTAGCACATGTTCTTGAGGTTGTTAAATCTCGAAAGTTCGATTTTAGAATTAAGGTTTCCTTGACCATTTTTACCAATTCCGAAGTTTCTTTCCTTTCGATGTTTAATTTCGGGTTGAAAAAACTCGAAATCTCAACTTCATCACGCTCGGAAAATTAAGAAACTGTTTTCGAAACCAGGGCTTCGAATAATTATTTGTTTCGTTCCGGTTTCCGCTTCGGGAAAAAAATATCGGTTCCGTTCCGGTCTTGATTCCGACAAAAATGGTTGTTTTTTTTCGGTTTTCAGTTGAGTTCCGGGTGACTCGTTGTTTAATTTTTTAAAAGTTTTTATATGAATTAAAAATTGATTTTCTAATTTAGGAAATATTCTCTCTTGTTTTTTAATATTACAACATATAACTTCTTTCGCATTCCTTAAAATTTGGAGAAGTTATTTCTCGATTTTTCGAGTTTAAATATTTCAAGCTGAAACTCTGAATTCTAAGTTCATTTTCGGTTTAAATTTAAAGAAAAACCCGAACTTTATAAAAAAGTAAATCGAATATCCGGATTTAAAAATGTCAAATCGAAACCCGGAATGTTCATAAAAATTTCAAATTTTTTACCCAAGATTTGGAAATTTCTAGCATATGCGAAATTTTGCCATTAAATTCGAAAATTTGACAGACCTTTTTTCATAGGAGTTGGAATTAGTTTTCAAGGTTTTCTAAGAGATCTCGTTGTAAACATATGTTGCATGTGGGCACTCCAAAACTATATTCGCGTCAAAGCGCTTTATTTTAGCTTGGATAGTCAGTATGTGTCATCTTGCGCAAGTGTAAACAACATACATTCGAAGACCATTCAATATGTCGACTTTCGTGCCGAATAAAAGCAATTTGCGGGAAGCTTTATTGTTCTGCTTCCATTTGAAGAAAACTGCTGCTGCTAGTCGTTTGCTGCTCGAGCAAGCTTACGGTGGTTATACTACATCAATTTTGAGAGTACTGGTTTCGACGCTTCAAAAGTGGTGATTTTGACACCGATGACAAGGAACGTCCCGGTCAGCCGAAGAAGTTTGAAGACGAAGAATTGGAGGCGTTACTCGACGAAGATCCGTGTCAAACGCTCCAAGAATTGTCCGTAGCATTGGAAGTTGACTTGTCAACAGTCGGCAAACGTCTCAAAGCCATGGGTATGATTCAGAAGCAAGGAAATTGGGTGCCATACGAGCTGAAGCCGAGAGACGTGGAGAGGCGGCTTATGACGTGCGAAGAGCTGCTCGCGCGTCAAAAAAGGAAAGGTTTCTTGCATCGCATCATCACTGGCGATGAAAAGTGGATCCGTTACGATAACCCCAAACGTAAAAAATCGTATGGATACCCCGGCCACACATCGTCATCAACGCCAAGACCGAATATCCATGGATCCAAGCTCATGCTCTGTATTTGGTGGGATCAGCTGGGCGTTATTTATTATGAGTTGCTCCACCCGAACGAAACCATCACCGGGGACCTCTATCGAACACAATTGATGCGTTTGAGCCGGGCATTGAAGGAAAAACGGCCGCAATTCGAGCAGCGGCACGACAAAGTCATTTTGCAACATGACAACGCTCGCCCTCATGTCGCAAAACCCGTCGAAAAGTACTTGGAAACGTTGAAATGGGATGTTCTACCGCACCCGCCGTATTCCCCAGATATTGCCCCGTCCGATTACTACTTGTTCCAATCGATGGCACATGGCTTGGCTGACCAGCACTTAACCTCTTACGAGGAAACGAAAAAATGGATCGATACATGGATCGCATCAAAATACGAACTATTCTTCCGAGCTGGATGGGAAAAAGTAGTGGCTAGCGATGGACAATACTTTGAGAAATCAATTTGTAACCATTTTTGCCCAATAAAGCCTCAAATTTCGAAAAAAAAACCTTTAAAACTAATTCCAACACCGTTAGCCTTTCTAGATCATTTAACTTTTTTCTTTTGAAGTACCAAATTTAAACTTGTACGTTTATACAGGGTTGGCCATTTAAAGTGGAAGCATTTGCTGCTAACAAATGTTAAAAAACAATGTTTTCGTTTTTAACTTGGATAACTATTTACTTAATTTAAGGAGATATGTTGCACTACTCACACAAATGGACATCTTTGGCGTTGACGACCAAATGTGCACTTTTTTCGGCGTTTTCCATCACGTTGGTCATAAATACCGCATATATGACAGCGTTTTTATTTCATATGTTGGTTTTAAATTAAGTTAAAGTCTTAGCTTTTTGGTGTATGCCTTAGATTTAAAAAATCCTACAAATAAAGGTCTGATGACGTTAAATCTGGTTATCTACATGGCCAGTCAAAATCTTCATTTGGCAAAATCTCCGGCTGCGTTTAGTTTTCGAGTCATTTAAATTTTGTAAGAAAATATTTTCAAATTTTTACGAATTATTCGTCGGAGAGTGGTTCCAGGGGTGCTCAATTCTCAAGAACAACGCACGTTCGACATTGTTGGGAACTCTACGAACCAATGAATGCGAATTTCAGCGCGTTTTTTCGAAATATACTCTACCATGGTAAAATTCTCCTTTGACTGAGTTTTTCAGAACCGTAGGTCATTAGACGATTTGATAACGCTGTCAAAAGTTGTAAGTTCTTCGATGCTTTCACTTTAAATGACCAATCTTGTATTTTTTAACCTAACCCTTTTTCCTGCCATGTTGAATTTATTCAAATTTTTTTCGAAATCACGAGTTGAAACTTGAACTTAAAGAAATTGAAAATTAAAAGTTTAAGCTTGGAATTTTGTTAAAAACTCGAATATTCGACTTTTTGATCAAAAGATCAAAATTTCCAGGATTCGAAATTATGAGATTAAAGTAGAAATTTTGAAAAATAATTGTTGTTCATAAATTTTTGTGTTTTTTAAAAATTTGGCTTTTTCTAAAAATGTTGATTTTTTTTTTGAAATTTGGACATCCTTTCGAGATTTTGAATTAAAATTTAAAATAAAAAACGAAATATATTTTCAAATTCAAACTTGCGCTCTGAATTATAATCTTTGCTAACATTTTTAGTAAAAATACGAAATTTTTAATGTAAATGTAAATCTTAAGATTAAAAGTAAAAAAATATATATAAAAAAAGTGATTCCAATTTATATTCTCGAATTTTAGGGAAAAATTGGAATTTAAGAATCCACGACTTTTTGGAAAACACGAAATTTCAATTTTAAAGACGAAATTTTAAGAAAAATTTTGGCTGTAGCTAAAAAGTTTGTTAAGAAACTTAACATTTTGAAAAAAACATATAAAAATCGATTTTTGACACAAAAGTTGAAGAAGCAACAGAACGATCTTTGGAGATTAAACTAGGAGTATCTTGAAAACAATTGATATTTTAGAAAATTTTGTGAAAATTATCTCATATTTTAAAATTTTGAATTTTTGGGATTTTGATTTTTCAAAATTTCCCTACTTTTGAATTTTTTTGACCATTTTTCAACATTTCAGAATTTTTAACAAAATATCGAGTTTTTTGAAAATATCAAATTTTTTGCAAATTTTAACTTCTTACGAAAATTTCGACGTTTCTCAACATTTTATTTCAAATTTCTTTTTTTTTAATTATCGCATTTTTTGAAACTTTTGCTTCTTGAAAAATCACAACAGTTTTTGAAAATATATCTCGTTTTGAAAATTTTTCGAATTATTGTCGTTTTTTAGATTTTCAATTTTTTGACGAGTTTTCATTTTTTTTTTAAAACTTTTGAAATTTCTGACTTTTGCAATATTTCAGCTTTTTTAAAAATCGGATACCATTTTTCAACATTTCAGAATTTTTCTCAAAATATCGAGTTTTTTGGAAATATTGAATTTTTTGCAAATTTTAACTTCTTACGAAAATTTCGACATTTCTCAACATTTTACTTTAAAATTTCTTTTTTTAAATTATCGCATTTTTTGAAAATTTTGTTTCTTGAAAAATCACAACAGTTTGAAAATTATCTAGTTTCGAAAATTTTTCGAATTTTCGTTTTTTACGTTTTTTTTGACGAGTTTTCTTTTTTTTTCAAAACTTTTGAAATTTATGACTTTTGCAATATTTCAGCTTTTTTAAAAATCCGATACCATTTTTCAACATTTCGGAATTTTTCTCAAAATATCGAGTTTTTTGGAAATAATGAATTTTTTGCAAATTTTAACTTCTTACGAAAATTTCGACGTTTCTCAACATTTTATTTCAAATTTCTTTTTTTTTAATTATCGCATTTTTTGAAACTTTTGCTTCTTGAAAAATCACAACAGTTTTTGAAAATATATCTCGTTTTGAAAATTTTTCGAATTATTGTCGTTTTTTAGGTTTTCAATTTTTTGACGAATTTTCATTTTTTTTCAAAACTTTTGAAATTTCTGACTTTTGCAATATTTCAGCTTTTTTAAAAATCGGATACCATTTTTCAACATTTCAGAATTTTTCTCAAAATATCGAGTTTTTTGGAAATATTGAATTTTTTGCAAATTTTAACTTCTTACGAAAATTTCGACATTTCTCAACATTTTACTTTAAAATTTCTTTTTTTTTAAATTATTGCATTTTCTGAAAATTTTGTTTCTTGAAAAATCACAACAGTTTGAAAATATATCTAGTTTTGAAAATTTTTCGAATTATTGTCGTTTTTTAGGTTTTCAATTTTTTGACGAGTTTTCATTTTTTTTTAAAACTTTTGAAATTTCCGACTTTTGCAATATTTCAGCTTTTTAAGAAATCGGATACCATTTTTCAATATTTCAGAATTTTTCTCAAAATATCGAGTATTTTGAAAATATTGAATTTTTTGCAATTTTTAACTTCTTACGAAAATTTCGACATTTCTCAACATTTTACATTAAAATTTATTTTTTTAAATTACCGCATTTTTTGAAAATTTTGTTTCTTGAAAAATCACAACAGTTTGAAAATATATCTAGTTTTGAAATTTTTCGAATTATTGTCGTTTTTTAGGTTTTCAATTTTTTGACGAGTTTTCATTTTTTTTTTTAAACTTTTGAAATTTCTGACTTTTGCAATATTTTAGCTTTTTTAAAAATCCGATTCCATTTCTCAACATTTTACTTTAGAATTTCTTTTTTTAAATTGTCGCATTTTTTAAAAATTTTGTTTCTTGAAATATCACAACAGTTTGAAAATATATCTAGTTTCGAAAATTTTTCGAATTTTCGTTTTTTAGGTTTTTTTTTGACGAGTTTTCTTTTTTTTCAAAACTTTTGAAATTTCTGACTTTTGCAATATTTCAGCTTTTTTAAAAATCGGATACCATTTTTCAACATTTCAGAATTTTTCTCAAAATATCGAGTTTTTTGGAAATATTGAATTTTTTGCAAATTTTAACTTCTTACGAAAATTTCGACATTTCTCAACATTTTACTTTAAAATTTCTTTTTTTAAATTATCGCATTTTTTGAAAATGTTGTTTCTTGAAAAATCACAACAGCTTTTGAAAATATATCTAGTTTTGACAATTGTTCGAATTATTGTCTTTTTTTAGGTTTTCAATTTTTTGACGAGTTTTCATTTTTTTTTTCAAAACTTTTGAAATTTCTGACTTTTGCAATATTTCAGCTTTTTAAAACTTGGATACGTTTTTTTCTCAAACCTTTAATTTTTTAAAAATTTTGATTTTTCTCCTGAAAATTTCAACTTTTTATGAAAATTTCAAGTTTTTCAAAATTTCTACTTTTTTCAAAATTTTCGAATTTATTGAAAATTTAAACTTGTTTACAAAGATTTTGACGTCTCATTTTAGTTTCCAAATTTTCAAATTAAAAGTTTCGGCTATTTTTTAAGATTTCGACTACTTTCTAAGATTGCAAGTTTTTTTTTTAATTATTAGTATTAATTTTGACTTCTAAATTCAAAACAATGCGAAAAAAATCACAACTTCGAGGCTAGAGTTGAAATTTTAAGAAAAAAGGGAAATTTAGCATGAAAAATCAGATAAAAAATTGGAAGCTTAAATTAGACATTTTCTAACATGCTACCATTTTACTCTCAAAATTTCGAGATCCCGGCTTCAAATTGGAATATAAATATTGTAGTTTTTTCTTTAAATTTTGATTGAAAAATTCGAAATAGCGAGGTTTCGGAAATTTTGAAAAAAAAAGTCAAATTCTGGAATTTAGGCAAGTTTTAGTAAGTTGACAACTTAAAAAAAATCATTATAATTTGGGATTTCGATGAAAAATTGAAATATTAAAATTAAAGTGAAATTTGATGGCAAAAATTCAAGAAAACTCGAAATTTTGATTAATAACTTCAAAAAATAGGGTTATCAGGTTATGAAAGGAAAAATCCAAAATTAGGGAAAAAATAAATTTGGAAAGTTCTGAAAATTTTTCAAATTTATGTTTTAAGATTTTGGCTTTTTCCTTTCACAACCTGACATTTTCTGAAGTTATTAATCAAAATTTCGAGTTTTCTTCAATTAAAATGCTAGGAAGCTGTGTTTCAATGAAAAAGGCGCCACTGCTTTAGTCCAAATTTATAATAGATCAGATTATGAAAGGAAAAATTCAAAATTAAAAAAAATACTTATGGAGTCTTCTGAAAAATGTTGAAATTTCCAGAAAAAATCGAATTTTCAAAAATAATTGCCAAAAAGCTGTACTTCAATAAATGTAATATAAATAAAAAGACGCCACTGCTTTAGTTCAAATTTACAACAGAACATAAAGTTTTTATCTTAAACTCGAAATTTTAAGAAAATAAATATTTCAAGTAATTTCGAGAAGAAGTCCAAATTTCAAAAAGGAACCAGAAATATTCAAGTTAAAAAATTTAAAATTCAATTTGGCTTGAAATTTTGAGAATAAAGTCATTATTTTCTCAGAAATTTGGGAATTGTAAGTTTCGAATCCAACTTTCAGAAAAAAATGACATTGCAGGTAAATTTGTAATTTTGAAATGAAAGTTGATAAATTTGTGTAAAATTTTGAAACAAAAATAGAAATTTCCAAAAAAAACCTCCTACTTTAGGGTAAAGTCAAAATTATTTTAAGAATATACAAATTCAACCAACCGAAATAAACCGTAATTTTTTCCGGTTCTGTTTCTGTATTCCTTCCGACAAAAATTACGTTTTTTTTTCGGTTTCTGGTTTTCGGTTCGGAGTCCTGTTCGAAACCTAATTTTTGTGACGGTTTTAGCTTTTTATCGAAATGTCGATGTTGTTTTAGTTGACTACTTATTGTTATTATTAAATACTTCTCTTTTCTTGTGTTTAACCTTGACTTGTAACCCGTTTTGTTTAATTTTTGGAAAATGGACCAATCTTTCTTTCCAAGCATTTTACAAACTACATTTTTTGATTTCAATTTTCGGGATCGCCAAAAATAACAATTTATTTTTGTCTATTTTTTAAATTTCCAAATTGAATGAACTCCCTGTATAAAAAATAACGAAAATGTCGTTTTCCGTGATCTACAATTTAGCAGGAGTTTTTATGAAGACAGATTTTTTCTAATAAACATACAAATAAAAAAATGCCCCTCTTTAATAGCCTTGTCTCTTTCTCTCATTTCTCCTTATCTTATCTTGGAATGCGCTCTATATTGTTTAAATGAAAAATTGAAGATATTTCCGGAAATTAATTAATTAAATTAATTAATAATAATAATTAATTAAAATAATTTTGAAAACCCCATTTTAAAATTTAAAGAACATTTCTTCTTGAAATTTCGATTTTAAATTTTGTCGACATGTATCCTTTGAATTTGTTTTTTTGAGAACCCAAAATTTAGACAAAATTTTGTGGTTAAAATGCAGATTTCAAAAAAATTAAGAAAAACGTTTAGAAATCCTTTTTTGGAGTTCGAGTTTTTTAGAGACATTTTTAGCTTTTCATCGAACTTTTAATTTTTTTCCATAGCAAAGTCAAATTTTCTAGACAGTTCAATTTCGAGACAGTTCAAATTACGAGATTAAAACCGACTTTTTATTTTTGAATTTGTTGTCTTAAAAGCTCAGTCTCGTAGAAATTTTAAGGTCTAAATTGCCAAATATAAAAAAAAGAAAAATTCGAAGTTTATAAAGAAATTGGTGTTTTAAATCGAAATTTCAGAAAGTTGTATCAAAAACATGGAATTGGGAGAAGAAAATATCGGAAAAAAAAGAAATTAAAAAAATGGAATTAAAAAGATTGAGTTTAAATGTGAAGTATGCATCCTAAAATAAGTCGAAATTTGGAAATTAAAGTCAACATTTCTGAATTACAGTCTAAATATCTAAAAACATGAGCAAACTTTGACACGTGTTGACAAAAAAACTCTTCCAATACGAGCAAACTTTGACACGTGTTGACAAAAAAACTCTTCCAATACGTTTTTAAATAGCTTATTATTAATATTTTAAAAAAATTATAGAAATTAGATTATAAAAAGATAATAAAATGATAGAAAAAGGTGGGATAGATATGCATATAAACTTGAAAGTTTATTCTCCATAAATAAAATTAATAAATTTGAAAGTATTAGGAAAACAGTATTAAAAAGGCGTCAAATTAAAAAAAAATGGAATTTCATTTCACAATCTCGCGAAAAAGGAAATATTTTCCTAGTGCTAAGCCAAAATAATGCAAAAAAAATAAAAACTGAAATTAGTAATTTTGAGAGTTCCGAAAAAGTCTATACTTTTATATAAAAAAAACATTTTGAATGTCTTAAAAATTAGAGAAAGGAAAAAATTAGAATTACGCGACTAATATTTAAATTTCGAAAAAAAAAACAATATTATAAAAACTGATAATTTTGAGTTAAATTAATTTAGAAAGCTTCGAGAATATTTCTTGATAAATTTCATTTTTTTTTAAACTGACAGTTTGGCTTTCATCTTGAAGTTTTGAATTTTGCTGGAGATTTTGTCATTTTTTGAAATCTTTAATCTACTCTTCTAATCTTCTAATTTAAATTTGAAATTATTATTTTAGAAATTTCAATTTTAGAGTCGAACGTTTATCCTCCACTTTCAACTAGGTTTGATTTTGAACTTAACTTCTACGTTTTTCTCAGAATGTTGATTTTAAACTTAAAATTTCGTCCTTTTTCAAGATTTTGATTTCAAAGTTATCCCGAAGCTCAACGTTTCAGTTTAATCTTTTTCATGTAAAAAAAATTACTAACCTATTTTTGTTAGATGTCATGAAGTGACGTTTAAATAGTTTTAAAGATCTTGTGATCATGTGTTAATGTGTTTTTTTTTAAAAGTAAACAATTCAATTATTTAAATAATAATTTAAATATCCTACAAACTGGGATCGGTAACCTAAAATAAAATTTTTGAAAGTTTCAAGTTACAACTTTTTATTTTCATAGAATTTCTACTTTTTCCTTTTTTTTAATTTGGGTTTTATTTTAATTTTATTTTTGTTTTTTTTTATTATTGTAGATATTTTAATTACTCATTTCTAAATTCCGAGTTTAATTTAGAAATTGTCATGTTTACAAATTTTAAATCTCCTCTGAAAATTTCGACTCCATTTTAAAATATTCATTTTAAACGGCTTTCCCTGAAATTTGGCCCTCATTGATTTTTTCAAAGAAAGTTGAATGCCTAAAAAGTTGTCGAAATTTTAAAAAATAGCCGAAAATTTGAACAATAAAATGAGATATTTTAGAGCCAAAATGTTTAAATAAAAGTAAAAATTGTGAATAAATTCGAAAATTTTGGAAAAAGTCGAAATTTTGAAAAATGCTGAAATTTTCACAAAAAGTTAAACTTTCAGAAAAAAAAAATGAAAATTTCAAAAAATTTAAGTTTTGAAAAAAATTGTATCCACCTTTCTAAAAGTCGAAATATTGCAAAATAGAAATTTCAAATAAAAGGTGAAATTTTGAAATAGAAAATCAAAATGTGCCAAAAAATTGAAAAACCTAAAAAAAGGACAATAATTCGAAAATTTCAAAAAATTTTCAAAATCAAAAACCAAAAAGTGTTGAAATCTTTAAAACAGCAACATGTTCAAAAAATTGCGAAAACCTGACAAAAAAAGAAATTTTAAAAATGTTGTCATTTTCGTAAGAAGTTAAAATTTGCAAAAAACACTCTGAATTTTCAAAAAATTCTAAAATTTGAGAAAAATTCTGAAATACTGAAAAATGGCAAAACATTCCAAAAAAATGGACATTTTGAAATTAGTCAAAAGTCTCGCGACAAAAAATTAAAAACGACTAGGCAATTTTCAAAAAAATCCAAAATTTCAAAAACCGAAATTTCAACTAATTCGAACATTTTGAAATTTTCAAATTTTCGAAAAAGTCGAAATTTAGAAAAGAAGATGGATTTTGAAAAAAAGTCAATATTTTGTAAGCCAAAATAAATAAAAAAAGTTAAAACTTTGCAGAAAGCGCTGTAAACTTGAAAAAAAAGCGAAATGTTAATGTCAACATTTTGGAACATGTTAAAATTTTAATAAACATTTAAATGATCAATTAAACATTCTGTAATTAAACAGTGCTTAAGTTGAAGATTTTTAGAACCACAACCACAGACTAGTTTTGGCCTTCCGGTACGGTCGTTGTAAACACTTCCAACTCAAAGCTAGTCAGTCGTATAAGTATTCAAGAGATTTAATTCCCACTGAGTTACTTGTAACTGACTTAACTGTCTATTACGATGCAATTAGAAGTCTAATTGCAAAGGCCACTTCATGAATTAACAATTCGTATTATGTTCAAAAAAAGTAAATGTTTAAAAAAAAATAGAAATTTTCTAAATTAGTCGAACATTATAAAAAGAGTCACATTTTGAAGAAATCTAGAGCTTTGAAATAATTTAAATTTACAACGAAGTGGATATATTTTTAAATGTTTAATGAAAAAGAAGTGAAATTTTGAAAAAATGAATCTTTTAAAATAAGTTTTGAAAAAAGTCAAACACCTAAAGAAGAATCGAAACATTGTAACAATTTCAAAATTTTGTTATATCCTACCATTTTTTTAATGTTTTCTTTCTAATTAAACCAAGAACTTCGATCTCGATATTTCGGCTTTATTTTCGAATTTTTGAATGTTAGTCTTGAAACCTCTTGTACCCTTGAACTTGGCTATATTATAAGAAAAAGTTGAAAGGGGGACGTTTTTTAAAGTTTGTACAAAGATGGGGTAGAGAGAAGGCTAAAAAGGCGCTAACAATCAAATAAAGTGTTCAATACGTTTTCTAGTATTAAGCAATTCTGTCAAGCTATAAAACTGTAACACAATTTATAACAAACACTTTTGCTTGTCCTAATTATTTTATACATTGAACTACTAGTTTCCAATACTGCATGCGGATGAATCATAAATTAACATTGGAAGGAAATTGTTCAGAAGATTTCAATCTAAATTAAAACGTAAAACTAGATAGATTTTCTATTTTTTATCATCAACGTTTATTAAAGGCTTAGTGCCCCTGACTTAAAAAAACCAAAACTGTTTTTTTTGGTAGTTTACTACATTATCAAAAATATCAAAGGTAAATTACTTTTTAGTGTATTTTGAAGTGTAGCCATAACTTACAACAAATAGAACAACGATTTGAAAAGTGGCAACACTAGAAGTGCCAACACGAAAACTAACTAAAACGAAGCTTAGATTGCACGATTCATCTAAACAAAGATTCTATTCATTGTAATGTAATGACCTCTAATATCTGTGCCCTTACATTCAGGTAACTTTCTCATCAGTCCATCAATTTTCAGCAAGGCAGTTTCTGATATGAAATTAAAGATATGACTTTGATTCTCAATCGTCAAGTAAACGATAATTTGTGTACAATTTCATAATTTTGCATTAGTGACAATTGCAGGAGTCTATCAAGTTCTTTAAATTTTGGCACACTCACTAATGAGTTTAGAAATCGTTTTTTGTATCTAACAGGTGTCATTCTCACTGGAAAACAAAATCATTTATTTTTTGTTTTTTTAAAGAAAAAATAGGCCTCAAAGCTTCCTCCTAGCAATTGTCGCTTTACAAGATGTACAAATATTAAAAAATAGGTAACTTTAGGAATTTCCCTATGGTATATTAAAATATATAATTTCGTAAACGTAATATATTTTTTTATTATGTACAAAATGCCTTGACTAGTTTGCATATCGCATATAAATAAGTTTTCTGCATAAAATTGCAGTGGTAACGTATTTTCTCTTATTTCTTGTTTCAAATAAAAAAACTCTTACAAATATATTACTATAACCTTAAAATTACTTATCACTTAAAAAAATAACAAAATTTCTGCACACTTCGAGTATTGTTAATCAGGTAAACGCTAGACGAGTGCAATTCTGTCTTTTCTTGGTCATCCTTAAATTGTAATGTCTTACAAAAAGCGAGTCGTTCGTAATTACAACTACAAATGCTTCTACGTTGTTTGAAGTGTCTTTTTTCTTCAATCAGTTACTGAAATTTCACACCTAGATAAATAGAAGCTGAAGTATAAATCATATTTAATGCAATTCCATGTAAGTTCTTGCCAAGGTTTTTATAAACATGATTTCAAAAATGTCTCAGTTAAAACTGAATTATTCCAGTAAACAGGAGTTTATTTAAATTTTTTGTGGGACCGTCAACATTTTATTTTCTTTTGTTGGTGGTTTAGCTGCAGGAAGATGTTGCGGACAACTTTTGACGTGACTTACAAGACAAGGTATGAGGGTTGTTGGCATCGACGGCTGAAAATTAAAATTTTTATTTTTTTCGAAATTTTCACTTGAAAATTTCGGCGGTAAGCTACAAACTTCGACTTGAACCACAAACACGTTTCCATTATAGTAAAAACTTTTTGCAAAGACGAAATTTATAGTTTTTAATGACGAAAAATTAACTTTAAAATTCTAATGCACAGACCAATAGGTTTGAAGATTTATTAGATTGGAAGTTTGGAAACCAAAGACCGGTTTCGATCTTGTTAGATCTCGTCAGTTTGGTATATCCAACTCGAATGCTAACAAATGTTCCGACAAGTAATTACTAAAGAATCAACGAACGTCAAGCGTGTCACTCTCAGACTATCGCCATCTATTGGTCCATAGAGAAAACTATGGCCATCGCCAACAATGTCATATGCAAGTAGAATACAACCTAGACTGCAAATTCATGCAGTCCTCCAGGCATGTATAGTGAATCATATTTAGCTGAACTACCAACAGTTGACACACTGCCACCTAGCGAAGCGGTTGCTCTCTAGGAAAGTTCTCAGATGACGAGATCTAATAAGATCGAAACTGGTCTTTGGCTTCCAAACTTCAAATCTAATAAATTTTCAAAGCTATTGGTCTGTGCATTAGAATCCTTATCTTCTGGGAACTTTCCTAGAGAGCAACCGCTTCGCTTGGTGGCAGTGTTTCAACTGTTGGTAGTTCAGCTACCCATGATTTACTATACACACCTGAAGGGCTGCATGAATTTGCAGTCTAGGTTGTATTCTACTTTCATTAACCTTAAAATTTTATCAAGTTCTTTAAAAAATATAAAAAATTAGGGTACAAACTTCAATCACATTAATTATTATAATTCGAGTTAAAAATAGTTCAAAAAATGGTCCAAGCTTGAAGTTATAAAAAAGTAGAATTCCAGAAAAATATCGAACTTTCTAGTTTTCTAAATTCTGGTGAAAGTCTTCGAAAGGCAGCCTTAAACTCGAGAATTTAGCTATTTCTCGAAATTTTGACCTTATCATTGAAATTATAAAAAACTAAACTTTTGAAACTTCGAAAACCCGTGTTTTAAACGACATTGCCAAACTAAAATTCTTTTTATTCCTAAATTTCAACTCAAATTCCAGTTTCGAGACAGGAGACGAAATCTCAAATTCAACTTTCTACGAAACTTCTAGTTAACTTCTAGTTCTTTTTAAAATTTCAACTTAATGTGGAAATTTGAAAAAGAATTGTCTACGAAATTTGAATACATTTTTGAAATTCAAGCTTTCGATATTTACTTTTTTCCTAAAAGTTTCAACAGTTCGAGTTAAAAATTTTGACTTTTTTTTGAAATTTTTCCTTAACATTAAAATTTTGAATTCTTTCTTTAAATGTCGACTGTAAGTAAGAAAAAACTCGAAAGGACAGAGATATATTTGAAGTTAAAATTTTTTTTTCGAATTGACATCAGTTTGCCTCTTCGCAGCATTTTTTTAAAAATTGTAAATAGGTTTAAATATTTCCACTGTTTTTCAAAATAAATTTCGAGTTTCTGTTGAAATTCGATGTTACCAAAGGTCTCTGTTTACATTCAGTTTTCTTTAGATCTCTTTCAGAATGTTCATTATGAACGAGAAATTCAGGGAAATTTTTATTTTATAATGTTTTTCCAAAATTTACTTCATTTAAACTTAAATATTCGATTTTTCAAGATATCTGTTTTTCTTGAAATTTCCACTTTATCACAAGTTCCTAATTTAAACTTTTCGCGTTTTTCCGGAGTTTCCATTTTGAGCAAGAAATCCAGAGACATTTTTAATTTCTAATTTTTTGTCATAATATCGACTTTTTAAAGATCTTCACCTAAACTTGAAAGTTCGATTTCTCAAGATGTCTGTTTTTCTCAAAATGTTCCATTTATCACAAGTAATTTAAACTCAGTTTCTTTAGCGCTCAAGAATTTTGAGCTAAGAATTCGGAGACATTTTTATTTTAATATTTTTTTAAAAGTTCGATTTGTTAAAGATCTTTACTTAAACTTGAAAGTTCGTTTTTTCAAGATGTCTGTTTTTCTCAAAATGTTCCATTTATCACAAGTAATTTAAACTCAGTTTCTTTAGCGCTCAAGAATTTCCATTTTGAGCTAAGAATTCGGAGACATTTTTATTTTAATATTTTTTTAAAAGTTCGATTTGTTAAAGATCTTTACTTAAACTTGAAAGTTCAATTTCTCAAGATGTCTGTTATTCTCAACATTTTTCCTTTATCACAAGTAATTTAAACTCAGTTTTCTTCAGTGCTTTCTAGAATTTCCATTTTGAGCTAAGAATTCGGAGACATTTATATTTTATACATTTTTTTAAAAGTTCGATTTGTTAAAGATCTTCACTTAAACTTGAAAGTTCGATTTATCAAGATGTCTATGTTTCACAAAATTTTCGATTTATCACAACTAATTTAAATTCAGTTTTCTTTAGCACTTTTCCAGAATTACCATTTTGAGCTAAGAGATCGGAGACATTTTTGTTTTATTATTTTTTTCAAAATTTAAAGATATTTATTTAAACTTGAATATTCGATTTCACAAAATGTCACTTTTTCTCGAATTTTCCCCTTTATAACCAATAATTTAAACTCAGTTTTCTTCAGCGCTTTTCCAGAATTTCCATTTTGAGCAAGAAATTCGGAGACATTTTTATTTTAATATTTTTTTAAAAGTTCGATTTGTTAAAGATCTTTACTTAAACTTGAAAGTTCAATTTCTCAAGATGTCTGTTATTCTCAACATTTTTCCTTTATCACAAGTAATTTAAACTCAGTTTTCTTCAGTGCTTTCTAGAATTTCCATTTTGAGCTAAGAATTCGGAGACATTTATATTTTATACATTTTTTTAAAAGTTCGATTTGTTAAAGATCTTCACTTAAACTTGAAAGTTCGATTTATCAAGATGTCTATGTTTCACAAAATTTTCGATTTATCACAACTAATTTAAATTCAGTTTTCTTTAGCACTTTTCCAGAATTACCATTTTGAGCTAAGAAATCGGAGACAATTTTATTTTATAATTTTTTTCCAAATTTCGTATTTTGTAAGATCTTTATTTAAACTTGAATATTCGATTTCACAAAATGTCACTTTTTCTCGAATTTTCCCCTTTATAACCAATAATTTAAACTCAGTTTTCTTCAGCGCTTTTCCAGAATTTCCATTTTGAGCAAGAAATTCGGAGATATTTTTATTTTATAATATTTTTTTCAAAATTTCTACTTTTTAAAGATCTTCTCTTAAACTTGAAAGTTCGATTTCTCATGATCTTTATTTTTCTCGAAATTTACAGAATAAAATTAAAAAGTTGAAGAAACGTTTACAATTTCTGAGCAAAAAAATCAAATTTTTTGGAAAAATTAATTTTTTTCTTAAACGTGTACTTAAATAGTGTCCTTTTGATTTGTTACTTTTTTTTAAATTTTGATGTTTTCTGTAATTTCACTTTATTCCAAATTTTAATTCGAAAGGAGTGTCGCAGTATATTACTTATAAAGGAATTGTTTATTTAGAAAGGTTTAAAAACACTATTCTAGACTTATTTTAAGAAAATATTTAAAAAAGCAAGAAATTCTTGCTAATTTTGTGACAAGAAAACTTGCTTTTGCTAAAAGAACTTCTTGTTTTGTCTTGCTCTTGTAGTGCTCACAAATTTCTTGTCTTGTTCTGTCAGCAAGAACAAGCCAAGAACGAGAAAAAGCAAGACAAGAACAAGAAAGTCGTGAAACCCTATACATTTTTTTTTGGTGGAACGGACTCGTCCTTGGTTTTATTTAAAAATTGAAACACAAATCTTGTCCCCTAAAATCAAGAAAGATTAAAAAATACAACAAATGTTGCTCTAACACGTCTCAATAGCCAAGCTATCATTTTAAGAGAAATACTGATCTGAAGATAATAGCTTGGCTAACGAAACGCATTAGAGTAACCTTTATTGTGTTTTTTCAATCTTTTTTAGTTTCAAGGGACAAGTTTTGTATTTCAACTATAAATAATAATGAAATTGTATCAATTTTAGCTAAACATGTTGTGAACAAAATTGAAATTTTGAGAAACTAGAACTTTATAAAGAATCTAGTTTTTGTGCAAAAATTCGAGTAAGTAATATTTCGAACTTAAACCCAAAATGTTAGCAAAAAGAAGATTCATATTTCATGGGAAAAAAGTGAAATACTTTTTAAAAAGCCAAATTTTGACATTTAAACTCAAAAAAAGTGGAAAAAATGCAATTTCGAGATTAAGGTCGAAACCTTGATAACAAAGTTAATGCCTTCAGAAAAATCAAAGTACTAAGATAAAACATACAATTGGATGTTTAAATTGAAAATTTTGGTAAACAAGTTTACATTTGAATGTACCAACTTAATGGTCAGTTTTAAACTGGAATATTCTATTTTTTTCTTGAAATTTCCTTTGAAACTCCAAACTTCTAGAACAAAATCGAAATATTAGGATTTCAGTCGAAATCAGAGAAAAAATTTGAAATAAGAGTAGAATTTTGTTAGAAATTTGAGTATATAGTAAAATGAGTTTTAATGCAAGACAAGAGCTTGAATTTTAGAATTTAGTATCGAGAAAATGGAAATATTGGAAAATAAACTGAAACATTTTATTAAAAAACGTAGAAATTTAAAACTTCTGAAAAAATTTAAAATTTCAGATTATGGTAAACTTTTTAAGGCAAAAGTCGTAGTTTTAGGAAAGTATTTAACTTTTTTTTTAAATGATCAGTTTCGAAAAAATTTTGAATTTTGCTGAGGACGTTAAAGAGATAAAAAACTTTAGATTTTGGGAATTAAACAGAAAACTTGGATAACATTTGATAAACTTAAATTTACAGTTAAAACTAGAGACTCAAGGAGGCCCTCTACTTAAAACTGTAGGATTGGCAACTGTGGTGAAAACATGATAACGATAATAAGTCAGGTGTCTATAAATGTCACGTCAAAGTTGAATAAGTATTTTGTATACGTTTATGAAGTAGGTTGCGATATATCTAAATAATTTTGTGATAAATCCTATTTTGTCTAGTTTTTATTGGTTTTTTCTTCGTCAATCGCTTCTTCCACAAATCAGGATTTTTCAGATACCTTTTGTTTTGTTATTCTAAAATTCAAGCTCTTGTTTTGTAATAAAACTCACTCTCTCTCACTCTAATATCAAATTTGTTTGTGGTAGTTATTATTCCTCTGATTTCGACTGAAATCCCAATATTTCGATTTTGTTCTAGAAGTTTGGAGTTTCAAAGGAAATTTCAAGAAAAATGTAGAATATTTTAGTTTAAAACAAGACAATTATGGCAATCTCTTATAGATTGCTCCAAACACCGATTGCGATAGATCTTAATTTGTCAATCGCTGTTTGTTACTCGACACTGAAAAACACCTTACAACAAAGTTTTAATCGTTTTTCAGTGTTGAGTCACAGCGTTTGATAAATTAAGATCCGATGCAATCGCTGCTTGGGGCAATGCATAAGAGATTGCTAATCATTAAAATCTGGATTTATAGGAGAAGCGACTGGCGAAGAAAAAGCCAATAAGGAATGAATGAAATTAACACAACTTCGCAAAGAAGATACAGAGAATAACTAAGTTCTTTTTGAACGTATCCTATATTACCTCACAGTTGCGCAGTTAACTCACTAACACTAGATGAAACATTTTGAAATAACCTAAGGATTAGAGCGTAGTTAGATCTATATTACTTATATAGTAAGAATTTTGGAATTCCTTAATAATTTGTGTCATTTACTTTAATTTCACTTGCAAGCCAAAGAGCGTTGATGTTGAAAAACAAAATTGACATCTAGCGCTTGTTAAATTTGGTCATTTCAACTTGGACATTTATATAGAACACTTTGAATTTGAAATTAATTTAGCAAGAATATTTTGTATCCTTATCTACCAGTACAGCAGCTTTCATGCTTTATTTACCGTGCGAATTCAGTAACTGATTTTGTAGGTTATTTACAACGTAAGCTCAGCTAAGTAAACGTAGTAAAGTGAGTGATTTTATCAGCTTATTTAACTACATCTACCTCCATATAAGTAAGAAAGAGTGAATAACTTACCTAACAAAGAAATAAGGGGTGCATTTATACACTTAACGTGTCTTGTGGCAACATCAAAATATTTTACTTCTATGGCAGAAGTTGAACTTATTTAAAAAAAAAATAGGAAAAGTCATCTTCGACCGGTTCACTTGGTGGTCGCCTCGGAAAAATGGGAGGGGGCAAGACAAAAGGCGAATTTTGGCAAGTACTCGGTTAAAGCTCTCAGACTGGTATAGACAATCGAACTGTGGTGCCAGCGCCCGTTTGGCATCGAAGCGCCCAAGCGAATAAGTCGAACCGAACACAAAATAATCAGGTTTACTTACTAAATAATGAAATCACATAAGAACAATTATCACGTTTGGAATAGATACCCTATCAACGGGCGGGCCTAAAATGGTAAACTGGCGACGAACATTTTTTCTATAAGCGGAGGAGCGGGGACCAAGTCTTCCAATTTCAGATAGAAGATCCTCTGCAGACCTTGGACGCTCAACGAACGGAGTTCAGGCAATTTTCCTAGCAGACGGCTGAAGTAGTGCGCTTTTCTTTGTGCTTCTGCGTTGTAAGTTACGTGATCTCTCAGAGACGAGATGATCTTCATTTGTAGCTGCTCCACTCGATGGGGCTCTCTCAAACCGTGGCGATCTGAAAAAAAGACAAGATAGCCTAATAAAAATTGAAGGTACCTTTTCTCAAAATAAAAAGGAAATTCTGGGAAAAACGTTGCCAAATTTTAGATTATTCAGAAAATTTCAAGGCATTTCACAGAATAGCTGGCAAGTAATGTTAGATTAGAAGTTAGTACGGTTTCCTATGAGAAAATGACACTTCCATTTACAGACATTTCGTAATAAACGATAAAAGGGAAAAATGTTCATAATTTCTTTACACATAAATAATAAACTCAGGAAGATTGTCAGGCAATTTTATTAAGATTCATTATCCCCAGCTTTGAGATAAGATTAGACTATACGATGCGTTTAGTGCAAAAGTGGCCTAACCAACATATTTAGACATTTCCTGATTTTTAATTTATTCTACTCAGAACATTGAAATGTGTAAGTATACAACACATACCAATGTTCAATACTTGTACTATTTTAGCAGATGGCAGCAACATTAAATATTTGCATTAAGTATAACAAATTAGACTTTTCTTTATTAACTTCAATTTATATGGGTTCACTTGGGCTACTTTGCACAAAACGCCACATATATGGGTCGTTTCGTGTATTTTTTTTTGTCCACGCTGCACCTCGACCTAACTCTTTTGTGCATACCCTGATCTATGTACTTCCCAGGTTCAAACTCTTGTAAAAGTTTATAATGAAACAGGGATTGAGTTTTTTCACATCTGAGGGCTCTAAGGACGCCCATCCGAGTTGGACGTGCTTTTTGAGTGTAAGCGCATCTCACTTGCATAGAACATGTTCTGCAGTCTCCGCAACTTCTGTGCAAAAGCGAAATAGGTTTGTTTCAGTTTGACCCATTTTCTTGAGGTGGTACCTCATAGAGCAATGTCCTGTTAAAAGGCCAGTTAGTATCCTCCATTCAGATTTGGCGAGTTCTAAGTAGACCTTTATCTTTTTAAGCGTTCCAGATTTAAATCTTTTAGCCTGTCGTAGTCCTGTGAGCGCAATGTCCTGTTAAGAGACAGGTTACTATTCTCAATTCGGATTTGCTAAATTCCAAGTAGACCTTTGCCTTATCAAGCGTTCCAGATATGAATCTTTTCGCCTGTCACACTCCTGAATATGACCTCCAGTGGGAAATTCTCGACTTTGCTTCCCACTTTTTGACCTTATTCTTGATTTGACTGTTAGAAAAACCAAAAGCTAGTTCAGGTCCAACAAATGACAAGCGAGTTGATCCGCAGCTTCATCCCCTCGTATTACTTTGTGCCCTGGAAACCACTTAGGGTTGTTAGTGTTGTGTTTAGCCAGTTGATTTAGAGTTTGCTGAGAGTCCCAAACTAGTTTGGATTTGACAATGCAGCTGCTGAGAGCTTTATTGCCGCTTAAGTGTTAGAGTTAATGTAAATCTTTGTCCCTTTCAGGTTTCTTCAAAGACACTCGTAGGCGCAGAGTTCTATTGCATGTATTTCAGTTTCAAAGACGGTTGGATCTTTTCCCAAGGCTTTAGAGAACCTATAGTTAGGGCCATAAATTCCCACTCCAGTCCCATGTTTTGTCTTTGATTCATCTGTAAACCATATGGATAATTTGTATTTTTCTTCAGGTACTGATTGAGTGTCAGTGTGGCTATTTAAGTCCACTTCTAAGGAATGATCAAATTCCTATCTAAGTTGCATATAATCAACCGATTTTGCTAAAATCACAGGGTAACATTCCTTGAGGATTTCCATGTAACCGGCGAAGTCTCCTTTAAATTGTTTTAATTGTAGTAATCTTGAGGCTCCTTTGATCGCCTCCCTCTTTACTAAAAGGTAGAGAGGAGTTAGACCTAGCATTACCTCTAGTCTTGAGAAATAAATTAAAAGACAAAGTAAGGGTCGGAAATGTCAATTAAACTTTTGAAAGTTTATAGAGAAAACAGATATTTTGTTTCTAAACAGTGAGCGTTCTAAAAAAACATTTGAGTTTTCACGTTTACATTCGAAATATCCTGAATCAAAAAGCCACTTTTTAATGTTAAGATCGAAATTCAGGCCAAAATCACTGCAAAAACCCTAATTTTGATCGTGAAACGAATAGGTTTTTGAGTTTACGCTCGAGATTCGAAAGATATTAAAAAAACGAGATTTGAAGATGTAAGTCGATATTTTCAAATTAGAAACATACCTGTAAACATTAAAGATTCGAAAAAAAATATTTGCAATTTCAAGACAAAACTGTTTTTTCTTGAAAACTTATTCTTTTCGAAAAACTTGAGTTTTCAGAATTACATTCGAAAAAAGACGAAATTTTGAGGTTAAGATTGGCGTGTCGAAAAAAGTGACAATTCCTATAAATAAGAATGTCCTCCTTTCGAAAAAAAACGTCAACATTTCGAGAATTGAAATACAAATCTTGTGCCCGGAAACCCAGAAAAATTAAAAAACACAACAAAGGTTGCTCTAACGCGTTTCGACACCCAAGGTATCATCTTCAGAGATATACTGTAGATATTGTACTCAGTATCTCTCTAAAGATGATAGCTTGGCTATCGAAACGCGTTAGAGCAACCTTTGTTGTGTTTATTAACCTTTCTTGGTTTCAGGGGACAAGATTTGTATTTCAATGTTTGAAGATAACCAAGGACAGGCCCGTTCCACCAAAAAAAAAGAGATTAAAAAAGTAATTTTCCAACGAAAATCCAAGTTTTGTGTTTGGTCAAAATTAGAAAAAATTGCATTCTCAAGTTTACGACACGCATTTTGAGTATTAATGAAAATTTCGAGAACTGGAGAAGACTAATCTTAAAATACTTTATTTAGAATTTAGTGATTTAGAAAAAAATCACTAAATTTTTAACCGAGCTTAAAAAAAGAAGATGAATTTTCTCAGTAAAAGCTAAATTTTAAAAACAGAAGTCAAAATTTTAACAAAATAAGGAATTTTAAGAGAAAAGTCGAAATTTTTCGAAATGCAAATGGTTAAATTTTGAGAGAAAACTGAAATTGCTGGAGAAATGTTTAAGTTTTCAAATAAAATTTGGATCTAATTTCAAGATCAAAAATCGAAATTTTGAAAAAAGAAGATGAATCGAATTTGAAATTTCTAGAAACAGAAAATGATTTTGAGATAAAAGTCAACATTTCCGAAAAGGGCAAACTCGCATAAAAAACTGAAAAATAAAAAAAAAGAAAAGGAAAAAGGAGAAATTTTACTAACGTGAAAATAACGAATAAAGGATCAAAGTTTTAAGGAAAAAATAGATTTTTCATTAATACCTCAAATTCTGGAACACAAGATGGATTTTGGGAAAGAAGTCTAAAATTTTGAAAAAAAAGATGAATATCATTTCCAGAAAAGAGATCGTACTCTAAAAATCAAATTTTAAGAATAGAATTTAAGCTAAAAAAAGCATAAACTTTGAAAAAGAAAGTCGAAATTTCGATAAAAGACGAATTTCGAGGCAAAAGTCGAAATGTGCAAAACTGCAAAAGTTAAATTTTAACAAAAAACGCCTAAATTTTAGGAACAATTTTTATCGTTTGTAAAATAAAATTTGAATGTATAATTTGAGAAAAAAATTCGAAATTTCGAGGAAAAACAAATTTTGAAGACAAAATCGAAATTCAAAGAAACAGAAAACGTCAAATTTTGAGGTAAGTCTATATTTAGAGAAAAAGGCAAATTTGGCAAAAAATAAAAAAAACAACTTGATTTTTCTAGTAAAAGGTCAACATTTTAACTAATTCCTGGGTCGGATTTTTCATTAGAAAATCAGTTTGTGAGAAAAAGTTGGGCACGAAGTTGAAATTTTGAAAAAAGGACGAATTTTAGGTAGTAAATGCAATTCCAAAAAAGAACATTTCAGATAAAATCGATTTTAAGAACAAAACTTTTGAATTTCCAGAAAAATACCAGAACTTTAAAAAAAAGGGAACATTTTTCAGACAGTTAAATTAAGAAAATTCGCCAAACTTCACCTAACTTAACCTACCCCATTATAACCTAATCTAACCTAACCTAACCTAACCTAACCTAACCTAACCTAACCTAACCTAACCTAACCTAACCTATCCTAACCTAACCTAACCTAACCTAACCTAACCTAACCTAACCTAACCTAACCTAGTCTAACCTAACCCAACCTAACCTAACCTAACCAAACCTAACCCAACCCAACCCAACCCAACCCAACCCAACCCAACCCAACCCAACCCAACCCAACCCAACCCAACACAACCCAACCCAACCCAACACAACCCAACCCAACCCAACCCAACCCAACCCAACCCAACCCAACCCAACCCAATCCAGCCCAACACAACACAACACAACACAACACAACACAACACAACACAACTCAACCCAACCCAACCCAACCCAACCCAACCCAACCCAACCCAACCCAAACCAAACCAAACCAAACCAACCCAACCCAACCCAACCCAACCTAACCTAACCTAACTAACCTAACCTAACCAAACCTAACCTAACTTAACTTAACCTGACCCAACTTAACCTAACTTAAGCTAATCTAACCTAATCTAACCTAACCTAACCCTTCTTCTTCAGATGCCTTCTCCATTCTGAAGGTTGGCAATCGTCAAGGGTATCTTAATTTTTCATATGGCAGATCTAAATAGCTGGTTATTGCAGGAGTTATACCAGTCTCTTAGATGTTTTAACCAGGAGTGTTGTCTTCTGCCTATAGTTCTTTTTCCTGAGATTTTCCCCTCTATTATGAGTCGCAGCAAGCGATCTCTTTCTCTTCTCATGATATGTCCCAAATACTGTAGTTTTCTTGTTTTGATTGTTAGTAAGGCCTCCCTCTGCTTTCTCATGTTTGTTAATACCCTCCCATTAGTACCCTTTTCTATCTATGGTATTCTCAGGATTCGACGCCATATCTACAATTCGAAACTCTCAAATTTTTGAGGATCCTTCTTTCTCATTGCCCATGTCTCCATTCAATTATAAGGCACCAACAGTACATAGCACCTCATTAATCGAATTTTTAGATCGAGACTTAAACCTCGGCCGTGCAATGCCTTTTTTATTTGCATGAATGTACTTCTTGCTTTTTCTGTTCTTATTTTTATTTCACTAGAGCTGTTATTGTTCTCGTTTACGTAGGTTCAAAGGTAATTATATTTCCTCACATGTTCAACTGCCTGGTTGTGGATGTATAAGTTGCCGATATTTTGTCTCCACTTTGTTATAAGCATGAATTTTGTCTTCTTAATGTTTATCGGGGGTCTATATTATTCGCGACATTGCACTAACTTGTCCATTAATATCAGTAAGTCTTCCAGAGATTCTGCGAGTAATACCATGTCATCGTAATACCTTAGATTGTTTATTGGCGTGCCGTTGATTTTGACGCCTATGTTGTGGTCTTCTAATGCTTCCAATCCTCTACTGATTATTTTCTCTGAGTAGAGATTAAATAGGGTAGGTGAGATCACGCATCCTTGCCTCACGCCTCTTTTTATTTCAATTTCTTTCTATGTACTTTGGTCTGTTTTGGCTTTTTGATTATAATATAACATCGGTATTATTCAGATATCTCCACTGTTTAAACCCTTGTCTGTCAGTAATCTCATCAGATGATCATGTCCGACTTTATCAGATGGTTTGTTGTGGTCTACAAAGCGTGTATGTTGGTTCGTATCCAGGCATCTGTGTGATATTACATTAAAAGCAAATAGCCTCTCTGGTAACCCACACCTCCTCTAAATCCGAACTGAGTTTCGTATAGGTCTTGCTCAAGTTTTTTATATAATCTGTTGTGAATGATCTTCAAAAAGGCTTTTAGTGTATGACTCATTAGACTTTTTGTTTGATATTCGATACAATGTCTGGCATTTGTTTGTTTGGGGAGTGTCACAAAAGTGGATTGTAGCCATTCTTCAGGCATTGTTCCGTTCGAATATATGGCATTATTGGCACTATTACATAGATCTTGTCTTCTTCTATAAATTTTAGGATTTTCATTGGGAGTTGATCTGGGCCAGCTGCTTTTCTATTTTTCATACTTCTTATTACGTACAGGACTTCTTTTGTTATATATGGACCCTCATCTGTGTGGGTGTTCTCGAAGTAGGCTGCATTTCTTTTATCTTCAAAAAGTTCTTTTATATAACTTTTCCAAGGGCTCAACTTCTCTTCTGTGTTTATCATTAGTTTACGACTTCCGTCTACGGCGTCTGCGTTTTCGTGTATTTGTGAGTTCTTTAATTTTCTTATGAAGGAGTCGTATAGAAGTCGTACTTGGCTTAAAGTTCTTCTATCTCTTCACATTTTTTCGGAAATTTTTTTTTTGCTATTTTAATTATTATTCGTATTTCCTTCTGTATTTGTCTGTATTTGTCATTGTTTCCTTTACAACATCTTCTTTCATCCATAAGTTGCAATATCTCATCTGTCATCCATTCTTGTCTATGCTTATGTCTTCCTTTTTGTAATAATGTTTTGGTTGGTTCTATTACTGCCAGTTTGAAGACTTCCCAATTTTGCTGTATGTGTATATGTCTTTCATCATCTTGCAATTCGATATTAGTTATATTGCAGTTGATCCTTTTTTGAAGCTCGATTCTTATGTCCGGTTTTTGCAATTTGTTCACATCAATTTGATTGGTAGCCTTTGTGCTTAATCTTCTTTAATCTGATCAGTACATTAGCAATTAAGGCATTATGCCCAGGGAATGCTTTAACTGATTTAACTGCATTTCTGCATCGCTCTTTTGTTAGAATATACTGATTTCCAGCTGCTTTGTGGAAATTTTCCAGTGTATAGTCTCCGTTTTGGAAGTCAATAGAATATATTAGTTTCAATCATGTTTTTCTCTTGACAAAATTATATTAACCTAACCTGGACTAACCTAAATTTAAGAAAAAGTTTCAATATCGGGAACAAAATCGTACTTAAAAAGAAAAATTCAGAAAGAATTCGACCCTTTGATAAAGACGAATTTCGAGGAAAAGCCGTTTGTAGCAATATACATTTTGTTAGAAACAATTTTTAAAGAAAAGTCGAAATTATGAAGCAATAAACAAAATTTCAGAAACAAAACGAAATTTTCGAAGTCGGGATCTACTAAAATCGATCTCTAGAAATCACCAAATTTCCAGGAACAATGAAAACTTTGGAAAAAAGACGAATTTCGAAAATAAAGTCGAAATTTTAGCAATTATAATTTTTGAAAGAACCTCGAAATTCAGAAAAAGTCCAAGAAAAAGCCAGGTTTTGAGAAACACAAATTTCGGAAAAAAGCTTTGGAAAGAATGAACATTTCAAAAAAACGATAAATTTTGTTACGAATATGAACATTTTTACAACTCGCAAGGTGCGTATTTTTTTGTTTTACAAACAATTTTTAATTCGATCCTCGTCATAATGCAAAAATTGTCTTTGTTGCCCTATAATCTATGATTTGCAATCTGTAGAAAAAATTCACAGATTTCGCAATCCTTGCAACCAACGGAGACATTGGAAATGATAACACCAAATAGAAACATAATTAACACTTTATTTAACATACAAGGTTATACAGGGTATTTACAAATTTCAAAGACAACGTTGGAAGTTGATTCGGAATGATAAATAAATACGAATTACGAAAAAAAATTAATAAAAAATGTTTACTTTTCGAATTGCAGACTTTCAAAGTTGTTATAAAAAATAATTTAATTAATCATTTCATAACCTCTTTACCGATCGTGTTGAAATATGAAACCTTTATTTATTTAGATTATTAAGGCTAGAATCTTAGTGACGAAGACCCTTGTTTTATCCGACATCCCTTGTAATTCACCACGACAATTATCTATGTATCTTCGAAGTAGTAAATAATAATAATTATATAAGATATGTATTGATTTACAACAATACGTATTACGTTAATTCTGTAATAAACCTTGTGTTATTTATTATTATTATTTTGTTGTTGCTTAATTCGTGAAGTTTAATATTGTATAATCTTAAGTATAGATTTTATCTCATCATTTTTATATGTAATTATTCAAATTACAAGATGCTCTTTTTCAAAAAGTTTCGGACTATAAGGGAGAAGTACTCTATAGTTCGCCAAAATTGATTTTCCGATAACACCTTCCAAACATTTTTAGACGGGTCTACTGCATTCCGAATATTGGGCTAGAAATCTGAACTGCCGATGTCGATCACTATTCGGGTATTTAAATTGATTGTTGTTAAATATTCGAAGGAACAGTACACTATGAGGCGCCGTTCACAACATAATTATTTTTCATGAATATTTAATAAATCAAACAATATATGTAAAATTTTAAATTATATATAGTTTCGTTCTTGAAATATACTTCATTTCTGTAAAAATGAATATTTATATTCTCCTGATAGAAATTTTACATAAATCTATTTAAATATTTTATATGAAAGTTTTATGTGGTTTTAAAAATATTTATATAAACTGCGATACATGAAACGACCGTGAGAGGCGATAGTAGCCGCACGAATCGGGCATGGAGTATGGTATTATTTATATATCAATTTTATTTTTCGTTGTCGCCACCTGAATCTTGATTATATTTACATATTTATCAATAGCACTAAAATCTGACATAAAAAGTGACAGCATGCTGCTAATAATAATAATAATAATAACAAAATAATAATAAATAAATAAATAATAAAATAAAAAAAGTTTCAAACCTTAATTTAAGTTCCAGCGCTTCTAGCGCCCGCTACGGTGGTTTGATATATCACACTTTATATAAATATTTTTGAAATCACATAAAATCTTTATAAGAGATATTTAAGAATATTTATATAAAATTTTTAACAGAAGATTAAAATATCCATATTCATTAAAATTAAATATACTGCAAGAAAGAAATAATATATAATTTCAAATTTAATATAAATTGTTTGATTTATTAAATATTCATAAAAAATTATTATGTCCTGAACGGCACCTCATACTACACACTTGTTTCAGTTAATAAATCTATTTAGATTATTTCGCATTGAAATCAGGATCATCGAAAAAAACATTAGAGGGCAGTTGAATGGCAAATTTATCAATCTTACAAATTGAGGTTGGTTCTGTGATTTTGTTTATCTTACTCCAGATCACACGTGAATTCGTTTAGATGTGATTTGATTCATATGGTACATTACTTCAAACTCTTTTAAAGAAAATTACAATTTTTTAACTAATGCTGAAGTAATGATGTTAGCTCGACACCCTGGATTTAACAACGCTGGACATTGTTTAAAGTTACTGCACCTATTTCTAATTAAAACTAGAGCTGTACTGGTTGTACTGATTGCCATTTTCGCTTTGCATGATCGTTTAATTTTTCGGCTATTATGGGAATAAATAAAATTAATTCCCTTTTTTTGCCGAAAGCTCTAAAACCTTTAATACAGTTAATTAGTTGTCTTAGACCGGGTTGTGTGGTTTTTGTGAATTAAAAAATGTTTAGGACAGTTGGACCTGTTCTTTTATTTTAAAGCGATCTTGCATAATTAATTAATAATAATAATTAGCTGATACTGACAATGATTCAATAACGTCACTTGAATCTCCCTCCACAGAATCGCAAAGATAATGAAATTTCTTAATATCAAAAATACGCTTGTCGTAATGAACTGAACACTTAGATGAATCTAAAAACGAAAATGGGAAGCGATAAGGGCTTTAATTTAGCAACA
Source organism: Dastarcus helophoroides (assembly GCA_028583605.1). Classification (NCBI taxonomy): domain Eukaryota; kingdom Metazoa; phylum Arthropoda; class Insecta; order Coleoptera; family Bothrideridae; genus Dastarcus; species Dastarcus helophoroides. The sequence goes on from CM053336.1 coordinate 21,482,653, forward strand.
TATATGGTATTTAATTATACTCGCGCCGTTTAATAATAATACATTTCAATTTATGTCAGTTACAGTTTTATCGGATGTTCAAATGTATCAAGTGTGCTCTACTTTTTTTTTAGAAGAGAACGTAGCGAACCCGGCACTCGATTACTTATAGATTATTTTGGTTGATCCCTCAAGGGTAATTTTGACGTCTTATTTATCCAGCGAGGTTAAAATTTTCTAATCTAAAGAAAATCCTCCAGAAATCTATTTTCTTTCACGTTTTTACGATGATTTGAATTACTAAGATACACAAATTTATAAAACAGTCTAGAGCAGTAACAATTTCCATTCTACATCCAAAAAATGAGAATTTTCCATCAGAAAGTTTGTTATGATAGCAATTCAAATGTATTAAAACCTTGCAGTTGTCAATCACTGATAATTTCTTTGGGATTTACGTTCATAAAAAATTTTCATTGTCAACTTATTGACTTTTTCATTTGAACGAAACTCAAAATGTCGAAAATTTGTCAAAAATAGATTTGAAGTACTCTCTCCAAATTTTTACTCTTTTTTACAAAATTATGCGTTTATGCTTTCAAAATAATTGTAAACACAAATTTTGGACTTTTCCGAAATTTAATAAATTTTTTCCACAATTTCGACTTTTTTAAATTTTTACATCAAACTTGCAATTTTTGTGTTTTTTCTTAAAACTTCGGATTTCAAACGGATTCAAAATTTGAACATCAGTCTTGCGAGTCTAACCCAAGTTGTTGCATTAAAAAAATAAATATAGCGTATTTTCTTGAAATTATGACTTTTTTACAAAATTCCTCAACCTTTCAAAATGTCATTTATTTTAATTGAACTGTCAATAAATATTTATGTTTTGTTTAAATTTTTTATGTTAAATAATAAATTCTAAATATTTCTAAAGATTTTGACTTATTTTCGAAATTTTGACCTCAGCCTAAAAAATTCTTTAAATTACAAATATATAAAATCGAAAACTCAAGATTTTTTATCGAAATTTTGAAACGTCAACTTTTTTTTCGAAATTTAAAACCCCCTTTTTTATTAAATCATGAGTGGTGGGTTGCCTCAAATTTTAAAATCCCAAAATTTAAACTTTACTTTCTACTCTTACAATAAAGGTTTCAACCAGTGTTAAAGCTTTAATTTTATATTTTTAAGGTTTTAAATTTAATCAAGACTCTTTTTTTTAAGAACACAAGTCATTTATTTAAAATCTTGACTTTAAATGAAATATTTTAATTTTTTTCAAATGATTTTGATTTAGTTGCAAAGTTTTATCTTTAACCTCAAAATGTTGACCTATGTTTTGAAATTTTAGAACATTATGAATTTTTTGAAATCCTGGAATATTTTCCTAAAATTGTCTATATTTTTTTACTATTTTTCTCGCAACTTTTCTGAATTCAAAATTTTGGCCTTATTTAGCTATTTTTTTTTATTTTCGACCTTAATATCGAAGTATTAGACTTGAGATTTCGAGTGAAAACTTGAATATTCAAATATTTTTATTTCGACTTTTTTCTATTTTTAAGGTTATTTCTGCAATGTTTATCTTTTCTAAATTTACAATTTCCATTAGCCAAGTTTCTTCTGAAAGATTATTTTTAAAATTGAAATATACTCGTATAACCAAATAGACTACGAAATAATTTAAATCAAAATAATATTAAGGCATCTATGCTCATGGCTCTTGAAAGAAATATTTTAATACAAAGCGAAAACAATGAAATATTAAAATATATTTAATCTACAAGCAAAAATTTGTCAACTTTATTGTAAAAGTAATTTACATTTATTTGAGCCGTAAAAATTATAAGTGCAGATATTTTACCACATTCGTTTACTGAGTACTTCAAGACAGTACGTGAATTGGATTTAGGGTAAGAGTTTACAGCATAATAATGGAATTATAACCCCTCACTAAAGGGCCGCTGACTTGGGTAACCCGTGTAAACTTCAGAACTTTTAAGTTTGCGCATCTTTACATGCTCACAATACCGCCTACTGTGTTCAGTTTTTGTTAGTGGTGTTTTCGTACTTAACTCACTAGATTCTCTATTTTCAATCTCTCGTAAACGTTTTTTACGCTCTCAATATGTCTTACACTTTTCGCTATTTTTCATACTCTTAATATTCATAGCTGATAGCCTTATCCAATGAAACGTCACTGGGTTAAACGAATATGGTGCACTGCGGTGAACTGTAAACTTAACATTCTCTCATAGAGTGTGTGAATATGTCGGCCTCTCGACGCCGAGAGCGCTCGACTGGCGATCCGAGTATGTCCGACCGACCGACACCTTGTTCTTCAAGCTTGAACGAAAACCCGAAACTTCACCCCATATCTCAACATAAACATTTCCAATGTTAAAATCTGGCACTCTTTTGAAAGACGAACTTGTTCTGCGCCCAGTATCAAATTTTGACCCTTAAGGCACTAGTCAGTGTCGCCAACTGCTGAGGCTGAAAACGATATACGATGTATACTGCTGATAAAAAAATAGAACATCGTTCTAGAAAACAGAAGAGAACATAATCTAAGTTAAAGAAAATGTCGCCTTTTCCATGGGACGATTCGATACTTTCCAAGTTTCTAAGATAATAAAATCAAAGGCTTGTGTGCAAAGGTTTCGTTGGTTATAAGCTTGAAATTTTATTCAATCTACTATATCTAATGGAAAAGAAATTAATTTTACAGGGAAGCTTAATGCGATTGAATTCACGCTTTCATCGGCGAAAGATCGGATTGTCCGGTAAGTTGTAAAATACTACAAAATAACCTAAGAATACGAAGGAATAGAGATAATTCTTCAGTCGCTTCGAGCCGGAAAATCGCTTCGTGAAATCGCAATATAGCTTTAGCTTCAAAAAAGTTTACGACGTTGCTGCAAAGTATGTAAATAAGTTAGGCGTAAAGAACACAACAATTAATGTTCTTTACGCTTACTGATTTCTTAATTTCGACGATAATAATGGGGAAAATTACGAATTCAATAACCATATTTGACAACCATGTCGTTATTAAATGCATTCATAATGAACTATCGAAAAAAATATTAATCTTAGAGTTTTATTGATATCAATCGACATGAATCAGCGACAACATGAACTAATCCACAAAAATGTAATTACATTTTGGTAAAAAAAAGTTGATTTGCTTTGTTTAGATTCTCGAGGGTTCGTGACCAAATTAAAAATTCTATTAATCTTATATGAGAGTGGCCTGTTCCGTTTAAACCAGAATGAATCGTAAATACTTAATTATTTCGACGACTGATATTCCCATTTCCCCCCTTTATAACATCATTTCGCTTTTCTAGATCGATTATTCGCTGTTTTCGGGTACGTAAGTTACCAGTTATTTACTTTTGTCTTTAAAGCTCATCATAACACTCTAAATTAATTCTGTTTTGTATGCCAATAGGGTTGCCAGACGTCCGGATTTCGCCAGGACTGTTCGGTAATTAAGTAGATGTCGTGTCCGAAATTAAAGGTGGACCAAACTTAGATTTGTTGGTCAATTTAGACTTAACCGAGAAATATAATGAGACGAAGGACTTTTTTTGTAATGTATATGTTTACTTAGAAACTACACGAACTTTAGAAATGAGGAAATAAGAAGAAGAATGGGAAGAGCGGACTACTGCAGAGAGAATAGAAACTAGTTAGATAATTGATATGGTTCGGACACGTAAAAAAAATGCAGGATAATAGATGGCCAAACGGAACATTAGAATATATTCCTACAAACAAGAGAAAGAGAGGAAGACCATCTAGAACATGGTTTAATGGGATAATGGACATAATGGAAGTCACATGACGAGGACTGGAAAAACAAATAGATATGGCGGTCGCAATGCGAAATGCTGCAGCAGCTTAGGATCCCCGCTATTAATAATTAATAATAAATATTTTCACTTAAAAACTACACCAACTGGAGAGATCAAATTTCCTGATTAAAGAGCCAAACTTTAAGAAAAAACCTTTCGGAGAATCTCAAGAAATAACAAAATTTTGAAAAAGTCGAAATTTCAAAAAAGACCGAAATTTGCAAAAGTCAATTTTTGTAAAAAGAGTGGCAATTCCCAGAACAAGTCGAATTTAGATAAAAAAATTGCAACTTTAAAAATATTTCTCTCAGAATTTTTACTTTATTTAAATTTTTACACATTTTTGAAATTTACAAGAAACCTTTTCCAACATTTCCGCAAAATGTTATTCACACATTTTTAGATTCTATAAAAATTTGGATCCAATTTTAGAAAAAAAAACGAATTTTGTAAAAAATTCGAAATCTTGGGAAAAAATTCAATTTTAAATGAAAATGTTTAGAAACAGATAAGAGTAAAAATTTGCAGAATAAGATGAATTTTCACAAATTGAAATTACGGGAAATCAAATCAAAAAAAAATAAGACAAAAACAGATAATTAAGAAAAGGAACTTCGAAAAAAAAATCACGATTTTTGAAAAATACGTTGCAATTTTGAGAAAAAGATCACACTTTCTAGAAAACATTCCAAATTAATTTCCAAGAGAAAGGCTAGTCTTAAAAGCAAAATTGTAATTTTAAGAATAAGCTAGTAATTTCGAAAAAGAAAAATTTCGATAAAAGAATATTTGAAAAAGTCGGAATGTTTAGTAAATCGAATAAAAAATAAAAACCTAACCTTTCCCAAAAGCTCAAAAAAGGTGCAAAATTTGAAAAAAGTCAAAATTTTCACAAGTCGAATTTTGCGAAAAAACGTAGAAAAAGTTAAATTTTGAGTAAGAAAAATCTTATTTTCAAAAACATTGTTGTCAAAATTTAAAATTCAGTAAAGACGTTGAATTAAAAAAAATATTTTTCTCTAAGTCCCCAAAAATATTTGTCCCGACATTTTTATTAACATTTCTATCTAATTTAGAGAGAAAAGTGAACATACTCAGAACCATAAAACATTACATTTTTTTAGCTCAAAGTCGAAATTTGTTAAAAAAGTATTTAAAAAATGGCAGAAATTTGAAAAAAATAAACGATTTTGGCAACAAAAGTTCAAAAAGTACCTACCATTTTGAAAATAGAATTTTGAGGAAAGGGTGAATTTTAAGAAAACAATATTTCAAGAGAAATTCAGTATTTAAAAAAAAAAGACAAATTTACCAGGAAAAAGGCGAAATTTCTAGAAATTTTACATATTGGATATTGAGATAATAATTAAAATTTCGCGAAAAAGACGAACTTTAGGAAACCAGTCAAAATTTCTAAAATACCAAATTCTAAAAGATCGACAGCTTTAGAAAAAGCTAAATGTTACATCGGAATTTGTAAAAAAGCGAAATTTCGAGAAAACTTTGAAATGGACAAAAAATTCAAAATTTTCAAGGGAAAGTTAAATTTGAAGAAAAAAGTCGAAATTAAAAAAAAATAGTCGAAACTGCGAAAAAGACGAAATTACGAGGAAATCATCAACATTTTGCGAAAGAGATCTAAATTGTGAGAAAAAGCTTTTAATCTCGCTGAAAATTCGAAATTTCCCAGAAAGAGTCAGGTCTTATTGAACTTAACAAAAAAAAAACACATTTTAAGAAAACGATCGAAAAAATCGAAATTTCCGGGGTGTACATTTATTTCGTTTTGACTGATAGACTCAGGGGCCCCATTTTGCCTCAATGTGGTGTTAGAAAATGTCCAATATTGTGATGCACGTCGAACTTTTGACAAATAAGTTAAAACTTCCAGAAGTTTGGGTTAAGAAAGAGTTGAAATTTACAAAGAAAATGTTTTGGTAATTTTGTCCTGTTACCAAAATTTAAAATTTCCAAAAAAATAAACTTTTCATCAGAAGATCGACCAAATTTTGAAGAAAAGAAAAAATTTAATAAACAAGCTGAAATTTGCAGAATTCAGAAGAGTTGAACTTTTCAGAAAGAGTCGAATTTTGAGAAATGGCAAAATTTTAGAAAAAAAACGACGAATTTTTAAATAAATATTTGAAAATTTAATAAAGTTGTGTTTGATAACTCAAGTCGAATTTATGAATAAATGCTAAATTAAAAAAAAAACAAATTTTGTAAAAATATAGGAAGTTTGAAAAAAAAAGTCGAAATTTAGAAAAAAATGTTTCAAGGAAAGAATGAATTTTGAAGAAGAAAAGAAACTTTTGGGAAAAAGTCCCCCGGCTGAATACATAAATTTTCGGTTTGCTGCATGAACCAGAGGGGCAAGCTCCCCACCCTGCCTTGTTCTAGCTACGCCTATGGACCTACCCTTTTCAATATCGTAATAAACTGTCATTATTTAACGTTAATTGTGTAATCAGATATTTGATTTTTCTAACGAATAGCATTTTTAAATTCCTATTTCCCGCGAAGGATGAAATTTTTAAAATTTTGTTTCTAGAGATTTCGAGTTGGAAGTCCTTTCCAGAATGTTGGCATTTCGAGATTGAACAACATTATGAACTTTCGCTTTTAATGTCGAAATTTTAAAATGAAACTAAAATTTCTAGGCAACTTGTTTTTCGAAATTTTGAGTTTGGTCTCGAAATATTTCTCTAAATTTTAAATTTTAGGTTGAAACGTAAAGTCGAAATTAGTCTGTAAGTTCTAAAAAACTTCTGCTAAAATTTATTTCGAAATTAAATCCTTGATTTCAAAAGTAATGCCTAAATAACTAATTTGTATAAGAAATGGTTCTGAAATTTTCGAAAAACTGATATAATAAAGATAAAAATAAATTGTGATTTCTAAAAAAAATAGCTGATATCCGCGCCTTCGTCTGCGTGATAAAATAAGATAAAGGATTTTTGGATCAATTTTATGAAAATTCACTCTTTTTGACGAATTCGATTCTTATTATTTGACTTATTTTGAACCTTTTGATATTTTAAAATATTCACTTTTTCAAAATGTCGACCCTTTTTCGTTCCACTTCTAGAATTTCAACTTTTTTTCGAAATTTTCATTTAATTTTGAAAATTTCACTTTTTTTACAATTTCGACTTGATTTTGAAAGTTTCTCTTTTTTCAAAATTTTAAAATATTTTTGAAATTTTTTTTTTCAAAATTCTGGCTTAATTTTGCGAACTGTGTTTATCAAAGATAATTTATCGGAAATTTCAACTTTTGTGAAAACTTTGTTTTAAAAATTTCAAGTTTTTTAAATATTTGACTTGATATTTTGATTTAATTTTGAAAATTGCACTTTTTTCCAAAAATTTCACTAAAATTTGAAAATTTCACTTTTCCCAAATTTTAACTCGACTTCGAAAATTTCATTTTTTTCGAAATTTTAATTTTATTTATTTTATTTTAATTTTAACTTAATTACGTTCTGCTTGAAATTTTTCCCTTTTAAAATTTCACTTTTTTATCGTTAATTTGAACTTTTTTGAAAACTTTGTTTAAAAAATGTCAATTTTATAAAAATATTTGACTCAAATTTTGACTTTTTTCAAATTTTCGACCTTATTTTTGAAAATCATTACCTTTTTTTTGAATTATCATCTTGTTATCAAAAATGTCGACCCTTTTTCTTTCCAGTCCTAGAATTTCAACTTTTTTTTCGAAATTTTAATTTAATTTTAAAAATTTTACTTGTTTCAAAATTTTAGTTGTATTTTGAAAGTTTCACTTTTTTCAAAATTTTACCTTAATTTTAAAAATTTAATTTTTTTCCAAAAATTTTGACTTTTTGAAAATTCGAACTTCTTTAAAACTCTGGTTTCTTGTATGGTTTTGATGTTTTTTTTGGAACTTTTTAATTTTTTGCTAAATTTTGTGTTTAATAAGAATAATCCTTATCGGAAATTTTAATTTACATGAAAATGTTCTTTTATTATTAAAAATGTTGACCTTTTCTCGTTCCACTCTTAGAATTTCAATTTTTTTTCGAAGTTTTAATTTGATTTTAAAAATTTCACTTTTCTCAAAATTTTGATATCATTTTGAAATCTAATGCACATACCAATAGGTTTGAACATTTATTAGATTGAAGGTTTGGGAACCGAAGACCGGTTTCGATCTTGTTAAGATCTCGTTAGTTTGGTATGTCCAACTCGAATGCTAACAAATGTTTCGACAAGTAAATACTAAAGAATTCACGGACGTCAAGCGCGTGACTCTTAATCCTACCACTTATTGGTCAATAGAGAAACTATGGCCATCGCCAAAATAGAATTTTCAAAGTTTCGGTTTTTTTAAAATTTTACCTTAATTTTAAAAATTTCACTTCTTTCAAAATTTTGACTTTTGAAAATTCCAACTTCTTTAAAACTCTGGTTTTTTGTATGGTTTTGATGGTTATTTTTTGGAAACTTTAATTTTTTGATAAGTTTTGTGTTAATTAAAGACAATCTTTATCGGAAATTTGAATTTATATGAACATTTTTTTTTGAACATTTTAATTTTATTTGAATAATTGACTTATCTCAAACTTTAATTTAATTTTTCAATTTTCGACCTTCTTTTTGAAAATTGTGACCTTTTAAATTATCATCTTGCTATCAAGAAAGGTCGAACTTTTTTTGCTCCACTCCTAGAATTTCAACTTTTTTTTCAAAGTTTTGATTTAAACCTAAAAATTTCACTTTTTTCAAAATTTTGATATTATTTTGAAAGTTTCGGTTTCATCAAAATTTATATGAAATATTCCTTTTGAAAATTTGATTTTTTTTAAATTTGACTTTTATCTCAAATTTTGACTCCATTTTTGAATTTTTGACGTTATTTTTGAAAATGATACCCTTTTTTTTAATTTCCATCTTGTTATAAGAATGCATACCTCTTTTGAAATCTTGAGTGAAAATTGCATCTTTTTGTGGATCTGAATGTTTTTTTAATTCGATTCTTCAAAATATTTCAATTCTTTTTAAAAATTTGAATTTTTTTCGACCTCCGAAAATTTGACTCACTTGAAAAGTTCGTATGAAGAGGTTATCGTGACCAATACAAAATCAAGGAAGGGAAGTGACCATATGCGTAGCTAGAATAGGGCAGGGTGGGGCGCTTACCCCTCCCCCTCTTGTGGCTCCTAAAGCCGCCGAAATTTTCAGTGGAAATTTCCATTTTGTTTTCAATTCCATGCTTTGAAATCTCAATTTTTTTTGATAATTTCAATTTTTTTCACATTTCGTGAATTTTCACAAAATTTGCCTTTGTAATTTATGACAAATGTTGGCTCTCTGGAAAATTTCGAATTTTTATTAATGTCGAATTTTTTTGTCGAAATTTTAATTTTCTTTTAATTTCGATCTTTTTCTTAAAACGATGGTTTTTTTGAGATTTCAAATTTTTTTCGTATTTGCTTTTGCGATTTTTATTCAATTAGTCTTTTTTTTTGAAATGTTGATAGCTTTCAGGAACTCCAATTTTTTCTTTAGAAATCTTGACTTGAATCCTATATGTTATCAGAAATTTCAATCTTTTAGTCTTTATCTCAAAATCACCTTTTTTTTCAATCTCAAATTTTTATTGAATTTCCAGTTTTTTCTTGTTATTTTGATTTTTTTTTGAAATTTCGATCTTAATCTCGAAATTTCTAATTTTTTCCGTATTTGCCTTTGTTATTTTTTTTAATTAGCCTTTTTTATAGAAATGTCGATAGTTTTCTCAAATTCGCCTTTTCTTAAAAATGTTGACTTTATCTCAAATCCAATCTCTTATAACTGTTTCGTTGAAGTTTGTCTTTGTCCCAAAATTTGTCTTTTGTAAGCAACAATTTTTAAAGCTTGACTATTTTCTCAAAATTTAACTTTCTGTGCGAAATTTTCATTTCTTTTTCTTGAGATTTCATCTTCCTCTTCGACATTCATCCTTTTCTGTAGATTTGCATTATTTTTTTCAAAATTCGTTTTCCTTTATTGATTTTGACTTTATTTGCAACATTCGACTTTTTTCCAAAAACTTGACATTCTCTGAAAAATTTCGAATCTCCTCTCAATTTCGAAGTTCCACTTGTAACTTCAAACCGATTTCTCAAAACCCCTATTTCTCCAAATTCCCTTATAAAACTTAACATTCGGATTTTCCTGAAAATTTCAATCATCCAGAACATAAATTTCCAAAAATTTCGACCGTTTCCTTAGAAATTGCTTTTTTCTCGAAATCTTGATTTTTATCTCAAAATTTGATATTTAATATATTTCTGAAAGTTTAGAATTTTTGCTTAAAATTTCTCTTTTTATGGAAATCTTGACATGTTCTCTTAAAATTAGTATTTTCTTAACATTTTCCTCTTCAGCAAAAATTTTAATCTCGCCTTTGTTCCCAAAATCCTGTTTTGGAATGTCCTATGTTTTTTAATATTTGTTTTTTTTTCAATACTCTATTTTTCTTAATATGGGTCTTTTTCTGAATATTTCGATTTTTTTAAATTAAAATGTCTGGAAATTTTAACTTCTATTTCAAAACTTGCCTTATTTTCGAAATTTCTACTTTTATCTCGTAATATTTTGTTTCCAAAATTGTAGACTTTTTGAGCGAAATTGGCTTTTTCTTGAAATTCTTTTTTCTCAAAATTCGTTTATGTTCTTCAAATTCAATGGGAAAGTTAATAAAAAAGCCAAAATGTTAAAAAATATATTTTATATTCAGATAAAAAAATTAAATTTCTTTACAGAAATATTATGTCAACATCAACATTTAAATAAAAAAAGTAAACATTCCGAAAAAAACGTTTTTGTAAAATTGAATTTTGTTTTTAAATTCGGTTTTTTCGAGAGCTGCGACTTTTTTTCACAAAATTTGACCAGAGATTTTTCGACACTTTTCAAGATTTTTCAACAGGTTTTTCTTTTTAATTTTATTTTCTAACAATTCTGACTTGTTTACGGAATCTCTTTTTAAATTACGGCTTTGTTTTCAGAATTCTATTTTGTTAGCTTCTTTCTTTGCTTTTCTTGAAAATTTGAATATTTTCTAGAAATTTTGATCATTTTCTCGAAATTTTGACGTATGTTTCCAAATTCATTTTTCTCAATGTTCCGCTTTTTGTGAATTGTTTTCTTCTAATTTGATCTTTTGAATTTTCATTTGTTTCTCCAAATTTGTCTTATTTTTGAAACAACATGTACTTCAAAATTCGATGTTTTTCTTATGAAAATTTCTACCTCCTCCAAATTTCGAAATTTAAATAAAATAAAATTCTGAGAGAAACATTTTTGGATATTTCAATTTTTTCTCCTTCGACTTACTCTGGAAATTGCGACTCTTATAAAATCTGTCTTTAGGAAATTTCGACTATTTTTATAAATTCCAATTCGAAATATTCCGAAAGGTTCGGGTTTTAATTTAAATATAATTTTGTGACGTTTTTCTGGAACTTCAGCTCATTTTCGGAATTCAGACTTTAATTTGGAAATTGGTTCTTCCAAGTTCATGCAGTTACGTGAAAATATGCAATATACTCAGTTGAAAGATCTTCTGGTTTTGTTTCTTTGCTCATCAATTTTTCAAAATAATTGCTGCCCCCCCCCTTGAACAAATGCCTGTCTATGCCCACGGAAGCGACGCGAAGCTTCTAAAAAAAAGCTTTTTAATGTGGTACCGCGCATTTGTGAAGAGGGAAATGCGGAGAAATTAAAAGAGAGATTTGGTTTGCGCCGCTTCCTTTCCAGGTACGCTACGGTACGACGGTAGGACATATGTGCATTTACCTTTATCCGCCACAGGTCCGTTAGCTCCGACGTTAAAAACTTGGCGAGCTGACAGCTCACTCAAATACGAATTCTAGTTGATATTTACGTTCCTTGTAGATTCGATGTTCACCTTTGTTTTCTTTGTGTTCTTTATTTGCTAAGCGTAACTGAATAACAAGGGCTGTCCTTTACTTTGATAGAAATAAATTTTTAGTTCAAAATGAAGGAAGAAATGTTGAAGATGTGAATTTAAAAGCTAAGGTCCGTACATCCGAAAGGCCTACTTATTGTGAAATGTGACGTTTTGGACCTCGTGCAGATAAAGTCCCGGGGTTAGCTATTTTCACATAATATGGTACTTTGCCAGATATAGATCTGACGACTTTCGGTGGTACACACTCTATATCGAAACCTGTTGAAAAATAACAAAAAAATTGTAGTTTCGTCAAGAAAGTTTTTAGTCGAAAGGAGTAGTAACTGTCTACTATGTATATAGTTGATAGTTTCAGATCTATAACTTATGAAGGTGTCACTAATTTACGTAAATTATCTAATTAACTAAGAATCTGAAACCAATAGAATTATATCAGGGCGTGGCCTGCAACAAGTCTAGCGTTAAAAGTGTTCGATGGAGTGGACTTAATAAACGAACAATTACAATGCTGTAATAATCAGGAAATAATGATAAACAATAATGGATATTTTAATTACGATCGGCTGAAATATCACCTTGGCGTTTTGTTAATTAAATTAATTTCCCTGTTAATTTATGGTGTGACGCCGCGTTATTCATAAATTACAGTTAACAATAATACTAATGTTGTACACCCACATTTGTTGTGTAGTTTGCACTTACGAAGTCGCAGAAATAAATCTGTCTCGTATAAACAATGTCTTCGCCAGTTTCATGTTAATTCGTTCCGCTAGACTGGCCAGATATTCGAAAAATCGTATTTTTCGGGCCTCTCCTTTAAAAATAAAATCGGAATATAAATCAGTATTGTTGTTCTCCTCTGAATCGTGAATTTTGAATTGAACGATGACGTGTAACTGAAGCAAGTAAAATTTGTTCCCAATTTGATTCATCTAGTTATAGAAAATGGGTTCACCCAGCACCTAAATTCTTAAGATTTATCCATTTTCTTAAGATCAATTGACGGTACACACAGTTTATCAGATGAGTTAGCCAATTTTACCTTAAACTTCTCTGCCACCATAGCAAAAAAATCGATTTTAATCTAATTTTCGGAAAAATTTGACAATGTCGAATTAGGGCAGAATAGTGATTAGGTTGATGACTAATTTGGCAGGAAAAATTGTCATGCAGAAGAGGAAGAGACTAGCATCGAGCACCCAAGGCGTACCCCACCAAAGTTCATAAATTTGCAATCAAAAAATATCAGACACGTAGTTAGCTTATAAATGAGTATAATTAATATCCAAAGAAAAATTTGAAATAATTGAATGAAACAAATTTTAATATTTATTCTTAATATATATAGTGGCTTAGTTTTTACTCCATTAATTTTGACAATATATTTGAAAGATGAACGAGAGAAAATGTCATTCAGATGCTTATTTTGTTATTTTTTTTATTATTAATCACGTCGTCAAGTGCAAGGCAGATAGGCGAGAGCGAACTGGTAACAAATTTTTACCTATTATTTCACTGTATTGCATTTCCGCATACTTGAAACTAATATAAAAATAATAGCATCTAATTTATATTTTTGGTCTCTTTAATTCAAGTTTCACGAAAAATAGATTAGGAATTCTAAAGGATAAATATGTAGTACGTGTATGAAAATATTTCATCGCTTTAACTACGTAAAACTAAAAAAGAAATCCTAAAAAAACTCAACGACGACGCATTGACAAAGACAAAATTGATGGCAAACGTTCAAACAGCCTAATTAGTTAATTTCGGACCATACTAAACATTTGTTGGCACGGACGTTTCTAAATCTTCATCTGACTGCGTGAATATTAGAAGTTGGCGGCCTCAAATAATTTTTTCTGGCGAATTGTGGAGGCAGCGTTGTAAGAACTTTATAAAAGTTTAAAATTTGTAACAAACAATACTTAAAATTTTAAGGAAAGAAGGACACTTAGAATTAATACGAAAATTAAAAATAGATCAAAATGTCCAGCAGGTTTCGAAATTTAGAGCCTAAAATCGACATTTAAAAGAAACTTGAAATTTTTGTAATTAAATTATAACAGGACAATTGAAAATGAACTCTTGGAATAATGAGAAAAAACTATAAATGTTCGAATCACTGAGAGTTTATAAACAATTTTAACAAGTCGAAATTTCGAAAATAAGGCCAACATTTCTGCAACGTGGACGAAGTTAAGATAATAACCGAGAAAAATAAGTTTGGTGCAACGGACTGGTCCTTGGTTACCTTCAAAAATTGAAATACAAATCAACCTTTGTTGTGTTTTCTAATATTTCTTGCTTTCAGATGACAAGATTTATATTTCAATTTCTCAAGAAAAATAAGTAAAAATTGAAATTGAAATTTTGTCAACAGAGTGGAAATTTCTCATTAAAAAGTTAACAAATTTTCGGTCTTTCGATTTTAGAGTAGAAATTTGTTACAAAAAAAAATGGGATTTGTGAAAAAGAAATCGAAAATTTTAATGAAAAATCCAAGAACGTATAAACGAATTCCAAGATTCAACTGAAAATTTCGAAAATAGTAAATATTTCGAGATTAGAACAGAAATTTTAAAATATAATTAAAATCTCTTCCTCGAAAGTTCGAATTTATAGAAATAATTTTAAGCAAAAAGTACGATTTAAAATTTTTTGTTTTAAAAAAAAATAAATTTTAAAAAAAGTCGAAAATTAAAAAAACGAAATTTAGGAAAAAATTAGAACTTATTAAAATACGAAGTATTGACGAATGTCAAAGAAACAAAGAAATTTTGATAAATACATCTATATTTCAAAAATAATCGAAAAATTCGAAATTTTTGGCGTTTAGATTTATTAATTTCCAAAAATAAACTGAAATTTTAAAATATTCTCGGATTTTCAAATAATGGAAAAATGTTAAAAAAGTCCGAATTTTCAAAAAAAATTGTCAAAAAGTCAAAATTTTGAAAAAAGCCAAAATTTCGGCTTTATAACGTTCTTTTTTCAAATTTTTCAAATTTTGCCTTTTTTTCAAAATTTCGACTTTTTGACATTTTGACGTTTTCCAAATGTTTGACTATCAATTTTGAAAAAAGGCAAAATTTTAAAAAAGACTGAAATATGTATATTTATAAAAAAATTGATTTTTTTTTAAAGTCAAGGTTTCAAAAAGAGTGGAAATTAGATTGTAAATGTTTAAGGATGTTTAAATTGTAATCAAAATAAGCGACATTTCTGAAGAGGCGAGATTCTGACAAAATGTCCTGATTTGAAAAACAAATTTTCAAAAAAATTGGAAATTTTGAAGTTCCACTAATTTTTAAAAAAAGTTGACATTTGAAAAGAAGTCAAAATCTTTAGAAGCACCAAAATTTTGAAAAAAATTAAAATATTAAAATAGGCAAAATTTTATCATTTCAAAAAATCTAAATATTCAAAGTAATTCAAATTTTTGAATCAAGATTTTCAGAGTTAAAAATATTAAAAACAGTTTAGAAGAAAGAAATCTAAAGAAATGGTGAATTTGTTTCAAAAACTATGACATTTTAAATAACTGCCGAAATTTAAAAAATCGAAATTTCTAAAAAAATTCGAAACTTTCAAGAAAATTAAAATAAAAAAATTAAAAGTTTGCAAAAAGTAATTTAAAAAAATAATTGAAATTTTAAAAATATAAAAATTCTAAAGATAGCAGAAATCTTCACAAAAAATTAAAATATTGAGAAAATTTTAAAAGGTCGACATTTTTTAGAAATTAAATAATTTTAGAAGCAGCGAAATTCAAACAAATTGAAACATAAAAAGTCAAAATTTTTAAAAAGATTGAGATTTCGAAATAAATTGAAATTCTAAAATAGAAAAAATAAAAAAATGGTATATTTTTCAAACAACTTGATATTTTCAAGAAAGAGGGATAAACAACTTGATATTTTCAAGAAAGAGGGATCTTCAGAAAGAGCAGAAATTTTGAAAAATGTTGAAATTATCAAAGAGGTCCAAATTTTGAAATAAAATCGAAATTTGGCAAAAATTTTAACCTCTTAAATAACTCGTCATTATTAAAAAATTTGGAAGGTAAAAAACCAAAATTTTTAAAATGTCGAATTTTTGAAAAAAATGTTAAAAAAGTGGAATATTTGAGACACGTCGAAAATTAAAACAAAAAAAGAGCGATTCTGTTGTAAGCGCAATTTTAAAAACGTCCCAATTTTGAAAAATATTCAACCCATTAAGACACAAAATTTTCAAAAGAAGAAAGATTTTCAAGTAATTGAAATCTTGAAACGATAATTTTGGTGGAACGGACTGATTCTTGGTTATCTTCTAAAACTGAAATACAGAACTTGTCCCCTGAAACCAAAAAAGAAGTTTCTCTCTGAAGATGACAGCTTGGCTGTCGAAACGCGTTAGAGCAACCTTTGTTGGGTTTTTTAATCTTTCTTGGTTTAAATCTTGTCCCCTGAAACTAAAACGGATTAAAAAACACAACACAGGTTGCTCTAATGCGTTTCGCTAGCCTAGGTATCATCTTTAGAGAGCTTATTTGTTAGTATCTCTCTGAAGATGATGGCTTGGCTATCGAAACAGGTTAGAGCAATCTCTGTTGTGTTTTTTAATCTTTATTGGTTTCAAGGGTCAAGATTTGTATTTTTAATCTTGAAACGAGTTGAATTTTTTAAAAAGTTAAATTTTGACAAATCCAACATGTCAAAAAAACTAAACTTTGTAAAAGTAAAACATTTAAAAGGTAAAAATCAAAATTTTTAAAAGGTCGAATTTTTGAAAAAAAATTTCAAAATATGGAATATTTTAAACACGTCAAAATTAAAAAAAAACGTAATTCTGTTGAAAGCGCAATTTTAAATAAGTTGCAATTTTGAAAAAAATCCAACCCTTTAAGACACAACATTTTTAAAAGAATAAAAATTTTCAAGTAAATGAAATCGTGGAAAGAGTTGAAATTTTTAAAAAGTTAGATTTTGAAAAACCAAACATGTTTAAAAAAATCTAAACTTTGTAAAAGTAGAATATTTGATAAAAAGTGGAAATTAAAAAAAAGTCGTAATGAGAGGTGTTTAAAGTAAAAAGTCATCAACTTTGTCCTGACTTATTTTTTTAGAAGAAGACGAATTGACTGATTTGTTTGATCTGTCAATATCTTTGATCTTTGAGGAATTTAAAGGATAAATTTGCATAAAATTCCGAATATCCAAAAAAATACAAAGTTTGAAAATTTAAAAAACAAGTTAGAGTTCCTCCTAAAATTAATTTTATTTTCGTAAATTACTGTTGTCTACTTTGAGAGGAAACTGAAGCCTGATTAGCCTCCCCCTACTATTAGTTGCAAATTTGACCACCCCATGCGTATAGGAGATGCAATACAATACCGGTAGGAACGTGCCTGGTTGGCAGTTAGGTTGAACAATGTGCTTTTAGAAGAATTCTTAACACTTTCTCACTACTTACAGGAATACTCAAGTGTTTATCTTTCCCAACTATTTGAGGGTTTTGGCGCCTATGAAGAAAAAGATGATTCGTCTGTAAACAACCCGTGGCTTCATTTAACGGCACCGTGTGTTTCCCTCATAGATTCACAAAACTCAAAATGTATGTAATGGTAGCCGAAAAATATTTCTTGGGCAATGTTCATTGTAAGCTACGGGTGCTCGGTCACGCAATAATTACAATAATGTGCGCTAGAGAAATTTATTTTCCGTGCACTTAAACTAAGGGACGTGAACACATTTTTTTTAATATCCTATTATATTTCTTATCACCAAAAAGAGCACGAACTTATCAAGTATCTTGTAAGAAAATTGAAATTTTAAAATTAGATTTTAACTTTTCTTTTTATTTCCAAAATATTCATACTCATCATTTGTTAATGAACCGGAAAAACTTACCTGTGATTAAAGTTAGGGCACAGAGGCAGGCGAAAGCAGAAATGTCGATCTCCATGGCGTGAAGTCCAGCGCAAAATTCCATAATGGCATGCAACCAATCTCCAAACGATCGTTGACACTGCTGTTTATCCAGCACCACTCCATTACAAAAAGTCAATTTTGTATCATTCGGATGAGTGCGGTAAGATAACCTAAGCACAAAAAGCTCTAGCGAAGCAGATTGGAACAATAAATCCCGATCTTCGAGACAAATCTCCTGATAACCTGGAATTTTATCCGCGAAGTTTTTAATGACATCAACGGACGTGGTCAACAGAGTGTAAAACTGCTGAATCTTCTCAGCTTCGGATATGACGGGCTCTATAGGGCTTGGTTCAAGGTACTGCGAATAATCCAAATTGGCCAAATCCGGCGTGGTATCCACGTGGGCCCTAACCAACGCAGTAATCAATGAAACCGGCGGGCTCGGCGGCGACTCTTGCGGCGATTTCGGCTTAGAAGGCAACCGACCCCGTCTACCTTTCAAAGAGTCCGTCCTCACCACTTCCTTCACCATTCCCACCATCAGGCACTTCTGAAACCGGCAGAATTGGCATCGGTTTCGCCGTCTTTTGTCCACGGGGCACGCTTTATCTGCCAGACAGACGTACTTGCTGCCCTTTTGGACGGTGCGTTTAAAGAAGCCCTTGCAGCCTTCGCATGTGCGTACTCCGTAGTGTTGACAGGCTGCTGTGTCCCCGCAGACTGCGCATAGCTGCGAGGGGGACGGCGGGGCTGGTCCCTTGGTTTCAGCGGAGCCGCCTGGGGAGCTAGCCGCCGAAGAACAGGCCGACGGGCCTGGGCCTGTTAGTCGCAGCTTGGGACTTTCGCTGCTGCTTGTGGATTCCGATCTGAAATGAAAGAGTTCATTGATGAAGACGAAGTAAGGGAGGTGATACAAACTGAAGTTAATAAAAATGGGGGTGGTTTTGTTAGGTTTTTATAGAAGGAATAGGGACTTGTCGTAAGCAGGAATAGAGCCGACTCTGTGACGGCAGCACTGTAGGCAACAATTTAAGGAGGCACCATCAGGGGGGTGGCAAAATGGTGAGACAATTTGGATATTTGCATGAAAAGAGAGTGTAGGGTACGTGACGTTAATAATTGGAATTAAAAATGGTGACATGCGGTAGCTAAATGGTGTAAAACTCAAAGGTTCTGGGTTCCATCGCCGATCGCGCGAATCAACATTTTTAATTCTACTGCAACACATGCAACAGGGCAGATTAAACTGCTCAGAGCCCTCTGTAACTGTGGTGGGCATCTCTATGAAGATGTGTCAGAATCCTAAAATCTTGTTGTGTCTCCAAAATATTTTTGACATTACAAAAGGAAAGCGTTTCATTTCGATTAGGGTTTATAAATATTTTTTGAAAATGTCGAGATTTCAATTAACGTTTCGTAATTGAAATATTTATTTTGAAATTATTTGTTTCCGAGATTTTAGCTTTTCTCTTGTTATTTAGAATTTTAGGTCAAGGTTTTGAAGAAAAACTTTCATCTTTCAACTTTTTAAACATTTGAAATTTCGAGTTCAAATTTCTGGAAGTTTTTAATTTTTAAACTTTTGAACTTTTATTTTTGAACCTTCGAAATTTCGATCTCCAAATTTTAAAACTTTAACACTTTAGAAATATCTAACTTTTAAATTTTCAAACTTTTGCATTTTTCATCTTTCATACTTTCGCATTTGGGACGTATTTCAACATTTTGTAGATGTAGTTTGACTATTCTTATATATTTCAATTTACTGACTTGAATTGTCTAACTTTCTAACTTTCAATTTTTTTATAAGTTTTAAAATTCCAATCTTTTAAAATTTCAAACTTACCAATTTTAAGACTTTCCAACACTCGAGTTTTCAAACTTTTAACCTTCAAATTTTACAAATTTTCAAATATTCGCACTTTCCAACTTTCTATTTTCGAACTTTCTATTTTCAATATTTTGAATACACGAAATTTCGACCTTCAAATTTTCAAACATTTTTACTTTTAAAGCTTCGATTTTTCGAACTTTCAAACTTCCAAATCATAGGATTCCAAATTTGTCGAAAACTTTTCAATTTTCACAATTTCAAACTTTCCAAATTTTAAAATTTTTGAACTTTCAATTTTCAAAGTTTTGATTGTTCAAACTTTCGAACCTCCAAATTATTAACCATTGAATCCGTGCATTTTCCAACGTTCAAATTTTCAATTTTTTAAACTTTGAACCATCGACTGTTAATTTTCAAACTTTCCAATTTTTAAACTTTTTAACACTTAAGTATTCAATCTTTTAATTTTTTTATTCTAAAATTTAACCGCCTTTGAATTTTCGAACTTTCCAACTTTCAAAGTTTTGATTTTTGAAAATTTCGAACTTTCGAACATTTCACTTCCAAATTTTCGAAATCTCAAACTTCAAAATTTTTGAATTTCCTAACTTTTCAACTCTTAAATTTTTGCACTTCCAACTTTTCAACTTTCAAATTTTCAAGTTTTCCAACTTTCACACGATCAAACTTTGCAACTTTTTAATATTTCAACCCTTAACTCAAACTCTTCAAGTTTAAAATTTTTGATCTTTTGTACTTTTGAGCTTTTGGACTTACAAATTTTTCAACTTGAAAATTTTTCAACTTTCCATCTTTTATGCTTTCGAATTTTCAATTGCTCGAAACTTCGACTTTCAAATTTTTGAACATTCCAACTTTCGATTTTTGAAACCCATGAACCATCGACTTTTGAATTATTAAAATTTCCAGCTTTCGATTTTTTCAATTTTTAAAGTTCCAGTATTACAAACTCCTAAACTTTCAAACTTATAAATTTTAGCACTTTTAAACATTCAGGTTTTCGAACTTTTAACTTTCAAGTTTTTAAACTTTCACATTTTCGGGCTTTCAAAATTTTCGATTTTCGAACACTCTTAATTATTCACCTTCGATTTTTCTAACTTTCTAATCTCTGAATCACAGACTTTTAAATTTTTGAAATCTCAAACTTCTAAATTTTGAAACTTTCTAACTTTTAAGCTTTCCCACTTTTTAATTTTAAAACTTTCCAAATTTACAACTTTTACATTTTCAAACCTTCAAAAATTTCAAAGTTTCAAATTTTTGAACTTTCAGTTTTCGAATTTTCAAATCTTCGAACCAACCTTTTAAATTTTCGAACTTTTCAATTTTCAAATTTTTGATTTTTCAAATCTTAGAAACATAAACTATTGATTCTCAAAGTTTTAAACTTTTGAACTTTTTAATTTAAAAACATTCAATCTTGTAAACTTTCAAAATGTTTAACATAAAACTTACGAGATTTTGAATTTACGGTTTTTGAACATTCGATGTTTAGTCTTACGAAACATCAACTTTGGAACTTTCGAATTTTCCAACTTTCAAAGTTTCGATTTTTCAAACTTTCAAAACTTCAAACTACCAATTTACTAATTTTCAAATTTTCAATTTTTGAACCATCGACTTTTAAATTCTTGAACTTTCCAATTTTTGAATCTTTCAACTTTGGAATTTTCAGTTTTTCAAATTTATAAATTTTCAAACTTTCCATTTTCAAGCCATCAACTTTTTAATTCTCGAACTTTTTAATTTTTAAACCATTCAACTTTGGAATTTTCAGTGTTTCAAACTTCTCAACTTCAAAGCTTTCGATCTATTGAACTTTGGAATTTTTGAACTTACTTTCCAACTTTTGAACTTTCGAAATTTTCAACTTTAAAATGATCAAGCTTTTTATCTTTAAAGCTTTAGAATTTTCAATCTTTCGAAACTTTGACTTTGAATTTTTCAACTTTCGATTTTCGGAACCCACGAACCATCGACTTTTGAATTCTCAGACTTTACGACTTCTAATTTTTTTTAACTTTTAAAGTTGCAATCTTTCAAACTCTTAAAGTTTCAACCTTATCACCTTTAAAATTTTCAAACATTCAAGTTTTCGAACTTTTAACTTTCGAATTTGTAGGATTTTAAATTTTTGAGCTTTCCAAACTTTCGGTTTTCGAACTTTGCTACGTACGATATTTTAAACACACAACACTTCGACTTTCAAAGTTTTAAATATTTTTACTTTCAACCCTTCGATTTTTCGAGCGTATGAACCATCGAAATTTAGACTTTTAAATTTTCAAAATTTCAAACATCTTAATATTTAAACCTTTCTAACTTTTAAATATTTAAACTTTCGTAATTTCAAATTTTTTATATCTAAAACTTTCCAATTTTTTAACTCTAACATTTTCAAACTTTCAAAATTTCAAAGTTTGAAATCTTCGAGGTTTCAATTTTCGAGCTTTCAAATCTTTGAACCACCAACCTTCAAATTTTCGAACATCTTTCAAGTTTTTAAATTTTTCATCTTTCGAAACTTCGACTCTCTAATTTTCGAAACTTCCAACATTCGATTTTTCAAACCACGAACCATCGAATTTTGAATTCTCAAAATTTCTAACCTTCGATTTTTTCAAGTTTTAAAGTCCCAATCTTTCAAACTGCTAAACTTTTTAACTTATCAATTTTAAAACTTTTAAGCCTTCAAGTTTTCGAATCTTTAACCTACGAGTTTTAATCTTTGAAATTTTCAAGCTTTCCAAATTTTTGATTTTCGAACTTTTCTCTTTAGCATATTTTAAACACATAAAAAACTTTGACCTTCAAATTTTTGAACATTCTTACTTTCAAACTTTCGGTTTTTCGAGCTTTCGAACCATCGAAACATAGACTTTCGAAATTTCAAACTTCTAAATTTTCAAACTTTCCAACTTTTAAATACTTAAACTTTCGCACTTTCACAGATTTTAACGTCAAAACTTTCCAATTTTCCAACTTTATTATTTTCGAACTTTCAAAACCTCGAAGTTTCAAATCTTTGAAGTTCTAATTTGCGAACTTTCAAAACCTCAAAGTTTCAAATCTTTGAATCATCAAACTGAGAATTTCCGAACTTTTCAATTTTGAAAGTTTCGATTTTTCAAACTTTCAAAACTTCTAATTCTCGAACTTTCAAACTCTTAAAGCTTTAAAATTTTTAACCTTAAAATTTACGAGCTTTTGATGTTTTGAATAGTCGGTTTTTGAACATTCTATTTTCAATTTTACGAAACATCGACTTCGAAATATTCAAACTTTTCAGCTATCAAAGTTTTAATTTTTTAAGCTTTCGAAATCTCAGACTACTAACTTTCAAATTTTTTAGTTCCTAAACACTTAAATTTTCAAAATTCTCAACTTTTAAACTTATGCAGTTCCAAATTTTTTAACTTTCAAGCCTATAAGTTTTCCAACTTTTGCGAGATTAAGCTTTAAAAATTTCGAATTTCCAAATTTTTAAACTTTCAATTTTCAAACTTTCGAACCTTGGAACCATCGACTTTGAAATTTTCAAACTTTCCAACTTTTGAACCTTCCAACTTTTAAATTTTTAAATTTCCTAATATTCCAACTTTTAAACTTTTGCAGTTTCCAACCATTTAACTTTCAAACCGTTCAGTCTGTCAAGCTTTCAAATGTTCAAATCTTTGGAACCTCCGCCTCATCGACGTTTAAATTCTTAAACTTTCCAACTTTTGAACCTTCCAATTTTTCAATTTTCAGTTTTTTAAACTGCTCAACTTTAAAACCTTCTTTTGAACTTTCTAATTCACCAACTTTAAAATTTTCGATCTTTGAAGTTTTCGAATCTTCAATCTTCTGAAACTTCGACTTCCAAATTTTTGAATTATTTCATTTTCGATTTTCCAAACATTCCAATCTTTCAAACATTCACTTTTAAATTTAGTAAATTTCAAACTTATCCACTTTTGACTTTTGACACAAAATTTTGAACTTTTGTTAACATTTCGATTTTGTTTCTCAAAATTTTGATCTTTTTTCTTTAATTCTGTTTTTTTGACACGTTCCTTTTTCTAAGAACTTTGACCTTTTACAAAACTTCCAATCCCACTTTTATGTATATTTAATTTTACTCTTACTTTGTCCTAAAATTTGTGGCCTACACTTTTAATTTTCACTCTTTTTTTCTTTCAAGTACGTTCACAAACATTATTTTAGATTTTTTCTAGAATGTTTGTCCTTATTTTTAAAATTTCAATCTTACATTTAAAATTTACATGTTTTTCTCCAATTTTAAGAAAAGTAGAGAATTCATTTAAACTTGTTTTATTTTTCTACAAATTCTGAGTTTTTTTTTAAATTTAGATACTTTTACTCTTATTTATTGCAAAAGCATTTAGCATTTCAACTTCTACTTTATTGCTAAAATTTCGATTGTGATCCTTTATTTATTTTATCCATTTTTTCCCGAAATTCACAAAATTTAGCTTCAACGTTGAAAATTACCATTTTGCAGTATCCCAATTTGAGAAATTAAGATAGCCCCATAGCCCCATCGTTAGCAACTTTTTGGGTGACCAACTGTTCCTAGAAATTCCTAAGAAAATAATTTCTTGAAATTTTGGAAAATTTGGAAGAAACATGAAGAGATAGTGATTTGGTGAAACATTTCTTTGTTATCTTCAAAAATTTAAATACAAATCTTGAAAACCAAGAAAAATTAAAAAACAGAGCAACCTTTGTTGTGTTTTTTAATCTTTCTTGGTTTCGGGGGATAAAGTTTGTATTTCAATAGTGATTTGGATTTAAAGAAAGGGTAAAATTCTAGAAAAAGGCCAAATTTTGATAGCGCTTTTATCCACCATACGTTTATTACCTTTGCAAAGGCAAAGAAGCTCTTCGTTGCTTCGGACTCAGGGTGGCGCTGGCATGCAACTCGGACGTGGTGCTCTGATAAGGTGGAAGCGAATACGATTCTTGGGCCATAAGGGCCTCGAAGCCGGGACTACATGGCTGTTGCGGAGGATAATATGAAGCTGCTGTCGTATATTGAAGCTGTTGATATTCGTAATGGTGTGGCGAAGCGACATGGTGCGGTGTCGGATGATGATAGCTGACGTTGAAGCATTCTTCGTCCATTTTGAAAGACGTCGTGGGGGTGCTGTAGCGGTATGTTTCTTGAAAACTGGGTAGAGGTGCTGGGGACGAGGGTTGCGACGACAGTTGGACGTCGCAGAATGGTTCTAGTTCTTCGGTTGGGAGGACGGCGCTCGGATCCTCTGAGAGAGACACGCTCAGCAGGTCAGCGAAGCTACTTGTAGTAAATGGAGTCTGAAACAAGAAGAATGAAGTATAAGATGTGTGAAACAATTATTTTAACTCAAAGAGATTTTTGTTGCTACATCTGTATAGATAAGTTTTCTGTTTCTCAGTAAAATTCTTTCTACTGGAATCTATAGTTCTATTCCATTTGGATTATAAATTACAATGTAAACTGTAGAACCAATTTCTGATGAAAAACTCTTGAATCAACGTTTTGTTTATTTTAGTAAACAAATTAAAAAATATAACAATATTTAATTATAACTTCCCGCAATAAAGTCAGGGGTTAAAAGGAATTTATCTATAAAAAAATAGATTAACCTCCGCATTAATACCTAATAAAGGATGCCTGTCAGGCATCAATGTTTTCCGGTAACTGCCCATTGCTTGTCAACATTTGTTGCAAATTTTAAGAATGTGGAAGCAATAACAATATCATTACATACTACTGTCATCACTGGACGTTTCTAATATTTAAAATGAAAGTGTTACTTTAGCAGTAATATGTAAACATGTAGCTCTGAAACTTGACAAAACGTTTCACTAAATATCGACATAAAGGTGACAACTTTGTGATCAAAGATGAAATTTTGAGAAAAACCACTCCCGAGATTGTATCAAATATTTCATCCAAAACTCCATATTTTGAAAAACAATTGGAAATTTTGAAATTAAAATCAAATTTTTGAATTGTTTTTAATATCGTGTTTCGAGATTTGAATATTTTAGTCGAAATTCTGATATTGAAGTCGAGAGTGTGGTCGAGATTCTGAGAAATTTCAAAACTAAAATGGATTAATATTGAAATGTTCTCTTTTTGTTTATATCGATATTTCGAGATAAAACTTAAAAAAGATATTAACAGAGCATTTACATGTAGACGACCTCCTATTAAAAGTTAGTCACTCAAATCGCCTTAAAAATAAAAAATATTCACTTTAAAACCCTAAACTTTTAAATTTGCAAAGATTTGACTTACAGTCTAAATTTTGGCCAAAAGTAAAACCTCAATATTCAAACTTTCGAAAAAAAAACACAAAAGAATATAGATATGACCAAATTATGACAAAAAGACCTAAATTCATCAAAACAGTTAAAATTGCGAAATCTGTCTCAAATTTAAATTCTAAAGATAGAATGTTAGAAAAAAATTGAATGTGTCAACTTACAATCATGTAAAAACGATAAAGTATTAAAAATGCAATTTATATAAACAAAAATGCAAAAAAACAGTCAGTGCAGTTGAACATTCTGTTTTTCAATAGAATCAATCATTTATTCAAAAAAGCAAGACTCATAGCACATCGCAGATAAAAACTTAATTAAATAGCTAGGAATTGCGAATAGCTAAAAATTTTAAATGAGAGGATTTTGGCGAATATGTGACATATCATTAATAAATTAATGTATAAATGTTTTATGCTATGCAATTTTAAGAAGAATATTGTAAAAAACAGGACTTCCAACCGTAATTTTTTTTAATTTAGGTTTTAGTTTTTCGTCCCGGAAAACAATTATTATCGAAAATTTCGATTTCAAACTCGACTATTCTAATCTTTTTGTGTTACGACTTTTCAAACCAGATTTCGTTCGAATTTTACAATTTCGACATAACTGTCATAAATTCGAAAAAAAAACGCAACGTCTCGAGATTAAACTTAAATTTTAAATTTTCTTAAAATAAAATAAGCATTTTTTGAAAATTCAATTTAAATATTTCCGGTTGTTGAATTATTCTCGAATAATCGAGTTTCAAATGTTCATATTAAAACTTTAAATTTTACGTTTATTTTGAAACCAAGTTTCAAGAAAAAATTTAGCCTTATAAACCAACAAATTGAAAGTTTTGGGTTTAGAGTAAAAACACCAAATTAAAAAAAAAAATTGAAATTTTAGCAAAATAGTCAAAATTTCGAATAACAGAACCTCAAATTTATTTAAAGAAACAGTTTTCAAAATAACTATCTTAATTTAAAAATTTCGACCTTACTTAAACCTGAATATTCGTCTTTTTTCAGAAAGGTTTTGTTAATAGATTTTTTGATTTTGATATTTTAACTTTTTCTTTCAGTTCAAAAAAAAAAATTTGATGCCAGAATAATTTGGATACGAGTTTCTAAGTTTATTAAATGACTCACATCCATACTCTTCCAAATCTTGCACCTCAAGTGTGTTGCCTAAAATGTCCTGAACCAATTGAATTTTCTCTCGTCCTTTTACAAATACCGTTGTATATTTTTTTTTCAAAGTTTTAAATTTTAACTTGTACTTTTCAATTTTTGTTTCTAAAATTTCGACATCAAATGAATTTTAACCTTTTTTGTAGAAGTTGTAACCCTTTTCTTGACATTTTGACTTTATTAGTAAAATAGAGACATTTATCTGAAATAAGGAAATTATATTTAAACTTAAGGCAACTAAAGGTAAATTAAACCTTGGTTTTAACTAAAAATTCGGACATTCAAATTTTTACTTGAAAGTCCACAATTTCTAAGACCCAAAATTATGAAATTAAAGTCGAAATAAAAAAAAAATTGTTTTTCCGTAAATCACCCCCAAATTTGAATTGTTTATAAAAAATTATTGAAATTGGAACGTTTTTTCGAGATTTCAAATTTATAATATTATCAAATTCAAACTAGAAGCGCTTAAAATCTAACTTTTGAGATAACAAAAAATATTTTTAGCAAAAACTTTAAAAATTTTATAAAAAACATAATTTCACTTTCAAAATTCAAATTTCTATAAAAAAATTAAATTTTGGGATCAACGGTACAGTTTTGAATAAAAGGTTTTGTTTCAATTTGAAAGTTGAAATTTTGGGCAAAATTGGGTAAAAAGTTTGTGACGAGATTTAATATTGTGAGAAAAATGTTAAAAAATCAATTCTTAAACCAAAAGTTTGAGGAGAATTTTATACTAAAATTTAGCAACAAAAAACGTGAAATATTTTGAGATAAAAGTAAAATATTTTAGAAAAAATAAAATTCGGACGTTCAAATTGAATACAATCTCTTCAGAGTCAAACTTTTCAGAATAACAATGACCATTCTTGAGTAAACATGTAAAAATTTGGAAGTTCCACATTAGAGATTTTTTAACATATGTCGCCATTTCAAGTTTTTTCTAAAAATTTCTGCCTCTTTCAAGATCCCGGCTTTAAATTAAAATATAATTTTCTACATTTTTTTTTTGAAATGTTGGCTCCAAATTTCTAGAATAAAATTGAAATATCGAGATTTCAACGGAAATTGTAAATTTTAGGAATCGTAAAAATTCGAATCAAATTAAATTGAAAATTTGGAGAAAAAGCTCAAGAAAAATCGAAATTTTGACAAATAACTTAAAAAGCAAAAATATTGTTAGATTATGGTCGATATTTTGAAAGGAAAGTCAAAGTTTAAACAAAGAAGCAAAAATTTTCAATTTAAATTAGGAAGTTTGAGAAAAAAGTTTAAATTTTCAGAAAAACTTGAACAGTGTAAAGTATTTAGATTTTGCATAAAAAGCTATACACTTCTTTGGAAAACATTTCTCTGCTTTAGTACAAATTACAGCAGAATGCAAAACTTTTACTTTAAAGACGAAATTTTAGGAAAACAAAGGAAATATTTTGAGTAATGTCGAAATTTCGACATAAAAGTTCAAATTTTAAGTATCAAGAATTTTGAAAAAAAAAACGTTAAAATTTCGATGTTTATTAACTTTATTTAATTAGGTGACGTTTAAAAAAATAGATATTATGTAGTAATCTTTCAAAAATTGTTTCAGAATATTGTCAACTTTTATTAACAAACGACCAATTAAATGTTCTGTAATTAAACAGTTAAATGTGTTTAAAATTGAAAATATGTACAATCGCAACCATAGACTAGTTTCGGCCTTCCTTGGCCTCATCAGCATGCTACGGTGATTATATACACTTCCAACCTAAAGCCGTTAGTCAGTCATATAAGTATCCAAGAGAGTAAACCTCCATCGGGTGACTTGTAACTGACTTTTAACTGTTCATTACGCAAGCATTTTCGCTAGATGCTAATTGAAGCATTCTTCTCTGCTGAGATAAGCCTTGTATATACGAATATATAGAAGTTTATTACGATGCAATTGAAATCTAGTTTCATTAGAATCTAATGAAAACTAGAATAATAAAAATTTAAGTATTTCCAAACTGGTCGCAGAAATGTTACATAAAATTAATAAACATAATTTTTCCGACCAATAAGAGTCTACCATGAAGACTTAACAATTCGACTTAAGACAAAAATTTGAAAATAAAGTTAATATTTTTTTAGAAAAGTGACAAACTGTGATCTTCTAAATCTAACATTTAGAACAAAAATGTGTAGTGAAAGTGTAAGCTTGAAATTTTTCCATGAAAGTTGGAAACATTTGTGTAAAATTTTGAAAAAAACGCCGAAATTTCTAAAAAAGTATCAAATATGCTAG
Source organism: Dastarcus helophoroides (assembly GCA_028583605.1). Classification (NCBI taxonomy): domain Eukaryota; kingdom Metazoa; phylum Arthropoda; class Insecta; order Coleoptera; family Bothrideridae; genus Dastarcus; species Dastarcus helophoroides. The sequence goes on from CM053336.1 coordinate 21,511,977, forward strand.
GTAATGCTAAAGATAAAATGGACAAGCTTCAGAATTCAGAAATTTACGAAATAAGCTGCAATAAATTGTAATTTAACATATGTTGGACAGACCAAGAGATCCATTAAAACTAGATTTAAGGAACATAACGCTTATTTTAGACACAATAAAGAAGAAAAATCAAGTGTCGCCCAACATATGATAAATACAGGACAAAAACTAATGGAGATTTTGATGCATGCTAAACAATTCACATCAACCAGAGGCCAGATACCCTTAATGGACGCCACCAGTTTACTGAAGATTATTTGTGGCAGGTCAAAATTGCATGCACCTGATGTGTTAAACAATTAAAAATATGAAAGAAAGCGAAAAACCTCCAGTATCGTTTTGAATCTCAATTGAGAAGGTGTTGATGCTTCTTTTGCTGATCAATTAAGATTAGTACGCTCGAAAATGTCAGTTCTTCTTACGAAATGCGTATCGTGTACTGCGGATTTAAAACCTAAGGTTTGGCTTCGTTATGTAGATGACACATTTTTTGTATGGCCACATGGCAAGGATTCACTAAATTTGGAACACCTAAACAGTTTACATTATTCCATTAGCTTCACTATGGAAATCGAAAACAACGGTTCTCTTCCTTTTCTTGACGTACTGGTCACCCGTTTAACAAACGGTAGCGTTTTTCATTCCGTTTATTGAAACCCCACCCATACTAATCGTTATTTGCATGCAGAGTCCTATCATCACCCTTCCCAAAAAAGTTCTGTCATAAATTCACTGGTTTCACGAACTATAGCAATTTCACAACCGATAAATCTTTCAGATGAGCTGAACAAAATTCGTCTCAACCTTCGCAACAATGGTTACAAATCGCACGACATTGAAACTCATTAAACGACATCTTTACCCTACCTCTCGTTCTTCACAAAATTCAATAATTTCTTCTAAAGTCTTTCTTCCTTATGTTCACGGGGTAACAGATCAAATCGGAAAATTATTGAGAAAACACAACATTAAACCCATTTTTTCATCATCCTCAAAGATCCAACAGCTCCTCCCACCTCCCAAAGATAAAATTTCATCCTTTTGTTCTAATGGTGTGTGCAGGGTTACTTGTTCTTGTGGTTCAGTGTACATCGGAGAAACGGGGCGATCATTTACGACGCGAATATCCAAGCACCAAAGATGTCTTAGGTCTGATTTATTTTCGCAGTCAGCCATTGCGGAACATCAACATGAGACCGGACATAAGATTCTCTTTGATAATATTTCAATTATATTCAATATTCCCAATTACTATAATAGGAAGATACGCGAGGCCATTGAAATCCAAAAATTCCCCAAAAACATCAACAGAGATGACGGTTACATGCTTTTCTCCATCTGGAAACCAACCATCGGAAATCTTGGGAGTGATCGCGCAGACGAATGGTATATAAAGTTTCCCTTTCTTTCTTTCCTCTCAGAAGAGTTTTGCCTCTGGTATGGTGGACATACTGAGTTACCGTGCTCTTTTGTCTAAACTTTCTTATCCTTTGTACCAATTTTCAATTCAGAAGAGTTTCGCCTCTGGTATGGTGGACATACTGAGTTACCGTGCTCTGATTTTTTGAAATGGGCCTTTTCATTCTTTCGTTTTTGCATATTCCCTCATATTTCCCTTTTTATTTATTGTTTCTTTTCTTTGTTCCTCAAGAAGCCCCCTACGATGGTGGACGAAACGTCGAACACTTTTAGTAGTTCTTTGACACGATGCAATCCCGGAAGAAGTATATCCTACACTGATTCTGGCCGTGGAAGCATTCGTTATCATATCGCGTAATTATTTGTTTTATTGCCGATATGGTAAAGGGGTAAAACTTTCTATGGGCTTGATCATAAATCTATTTTAGTCAAAAATCTAAGTGACCAAAAAAAATAGATATCACGTAGTCATCTTTCAAAAATTGTTTCAGAATATTGTCAACTTTGATTAATAAAAATTTAGGTATTTCCAAACTGGTGGCAGAAATGTTACATAAAATTAACAAACATAATTTTTCCGACCAATAAGAGTCCACCATCAAGACTTAACAATTCGACTTAAGACAAAAATTTGAGAATAAAGTTAATAATTTTTTAAAAAATGGGCAAACTATGTGCTTCTAAATCTAACCTTTAGAACAAAAATAGTGATTGAAAATGTAAACTTGAAATTTTTCCATAAAAGTTGGAAGGATTTATGTATGAAAAAAGAGTCGAAATTTCTAAAAAAGTATCAAATTTTAGGAAAGTAAAGATGTTAAGTAGAAATTTAGAATTATAAACGACATTTTAAAATCAAAGACGAAATTTCGAAAAAACCTAAGATTCAGAATTATTAAAAAAATAAATAAAAATTTGTGATCAAAGACAAAATTGGAAATCCTAATTTTATAGTAATTAATATAATAGAAAGACATTTAAGGTGTAAATAGGGATGCAAACGATAGTTCGATGTTTTGAAAACATCGATATATCGTTTGTAAACATCGATGTTTCCGCATCGATTGTAAAACATAAAAAATATCGATACATCGTTCAATTTAGCTTGTAAACTGCAAACGATGTTTGAAAAATCGATGTATCGTATCGCGATAGAATTAGCACCATCTGTTGCTTAGAATAAATATTTAAGGTACAAATGACCACACAATTTTGTAACTAGTTGCTTGATAGCAGCAGTATATATGAAACAAATTGATGCTGAATTTATATGCCGCAGGTACACGCACAATACAATTATCTGAAAATTTCTAGTTTAGGTATTTTTATTTTCAATCTTAAAAAACACAAATTTTGAAAGAAAAATGGGAATTTTTAGAAAAGTTTAGTAAAATCGACAACATAAGTGAATTTTAACAATTATGTATTATTTATGTAATATGTAATATTTCAAGAAAATTCTTATCTATCAAGATTTCTAGTTTGAACTTCAAATTTTCAGTTTCTTTAAGACAACTTTCTTTACGTAAATTTTCTTTTTTCGAACTTTTAATTTTGTTAATTTTGTATTTTAATTCAGAACCTCTAGAAAAAGTCGAAATTTTCATAAAAAAGATAACATTTCTATCCTATAGTGCATGTTACGTAATAGTATAATTGTAAATGAACACGTGAAAATAAAGAAAATCTCAAAAGAAGAGTGGGTAAGACACTTTAAGAATCTATATGAGATAAATGTAGCCACATCGATAGAGGTACCAGAGAACAATTTAAACAATGACAATAGTCCATATTTATAAAAAGAAGTACTAGCTTTTACTTCGCGGAAATAGAAGAAATACTTCAGATGTTATTCATAAAGAAATAAAGGAAAAGGTTTTGCTTCGCCGTTGAAAGTTTTGTTTCCAAGTAAAATGTTTTACTTTTTTCGTACTCATAAAAAAAGCTTTTACTTTAAAAGTCAAAGGATTTGCTTCACCAAAAATGCATCTACTAGGGAGCTAACTTTTTTCTATAGATCAAGTTATTTGTCTGTTTATTAGTTGTGTCAATTTTAGTCAGTCTAAGTTTATGATTAACGTGGTGAAGTTACGTGCATGAAAATTTTTGTGGAACTAACTGGTCCTTGGTTATCTTCCAAAATTGACATACAAATCTTGTCTCCTGGGAACAAGAAAAATTAAAAAATATATTCGTTTTCCAAGCAGAGAAAATGGTGACCAATGAGAAAGGCTCTTGTCAAATTTCCTTTTCCAAGAGCTGTTGGAGATCCTAACTATACACATGTTCATATTGAAAAGCCAACCAAATTCGTAAATGAATAGTAAATAAAAAAGGTTTTTAAGTTGGAATATCCAAGTTGCATGCGATCGAAAGCATGTTATAACTAGTAATGATACGAGATAGCCTGGATCACTTTATGATTTTCGTATATCGAGAAATTAGCTATTGTGGGAAGTTATCAAGAGAAGAAACACAGTTACACTAGGAGACAATGGATGAGAAATAATGCCATATCTGATAACTAAGCCTGCCGAGAGTCCTGGGGCAATTATGATATTCTGACCTTTAGTTGGGTACTAAAGACTCCCATAAAATCTGGGCCTCAAGAGCCTTTGCCCCCTTTACACCACCCCCTCTCGACGGGTCTATTGATGATTTTCTACGTCAACCTCGAGGAGGAATATTAGAAACTGCATCATATTTAAATTGCAAGTTTTTACCTATTACTCAAATTTTTCAAAGGATTTGCTTGCAAAAAAAGGTAAATATTATAAATACAAATTAAAGTAAAACCTTTTATTTCTAACTTTTACTTCTCATCCTTACCTTTTGCTTTTGCTTTTTACTTTAAAGTAAATCCTTTACTTTTATAAATATCGCCTAATGACATCAGCATTACCACAGATGATATCATAAAAGAGATAAAGAAAGTCGGAAGTCACCAGGTATAGACCTTATCACCAACTAGGTGATAAAATACGGAGGAAACAATCTGACAAACCAGTTGACCGTACTTTTTGCAAAAGTCTTACAAACCGGGATCATACCAGACGAATGGCGAACAAGTATCATAATACCCATCTTCACTCTTGAGTTGCGTCTCGAAGCTACTCATAGGAATAATGTCCACAAAAATCACCCAACAGCTGGAACCAAGTGAGGAATAAAAAGGCTTTCGAAGCAACAGATCCATCATAGATGCTATAGTCATTCTGAGATAACTGATAGAAAAAGCTATAGAGTACGACAAGACATTATTCCTCTGCTTTGTTGACTTTACATAATAAGCAAGAACATTACCAACGTTATCAAAGAAATTAACAGCAAAAACAGAACTATAATTAAAACACAATAGGGAACCCAGAAGAAGTACCCGTTTCTACAGGAATCAGACAAAGAGACAGCTTAAGTCCGACTCTATTTAATATAATAATGGACGAAACTATAAACAAGGAAACAAACATTGGGTACAGAATCGGAAACGACAAAACTCAAATAATCTGTTATGCGGATGACGCAGTTCTTACGGCGGAAAACGAAGAAGACCTACAACGTTTATTATTTCGATTAAAAACGATAGCAGACGCTTTTAATATGAACATATCAAAAACGCAATCATTGTTAACCTCAAAGGACCTGATGAGATGTAAACTAGCAGTATATGACACTATCAACCAAGTCAGACATTTCAATTATCTAGGCGTTGTAATATCCAGCGACAGAAACTTACACACGAAAGTCCGCACACAGGCATCTAAAGTCAGAAAAATATCGGGATGCTTACGAGATGTAATATGCCGAAACAAATACATCAAAATGAAAAGCAAAGTAAGGATATATAAATCTTGCGGAAGGCCCATCCTAATTTACGCAGCAGAGGCAAGAGCCGAAACAACGAAGACAAAGAAAATCTTATGAACAACAGAAATGAAGACCTTACGAGCCATAACAGGCCACAGAATTCCCGACAGAATTCGGAACATCAAAGAGATGGATGGTACGAGAGCCGGACATCGAGCTCGCAAGACAATAACTTATAAGCATATTAAGATGACTTCCATCCATGCGCTGGTACCAATTTGGTTAGTTATAAGTAAACGGATGTTGAATAATCACTCCATTCCTTATTATCCTGATATATTCACTTTCATCTTGAAATTCTTCTAATCTTAAATGTTAATATAGCAAAAAAATAACAAACGATATGTGTTCCACCAGATATAAATTACCTCGTAATCCAATACTTCGCCGTAAAAAGAAGAGTCGTTCCAACAAACAAAATTCCAAAAACGCTGCTATTCCGATGAAGCGGGGCCATAAATAGCGGACTTAATCTCATTATTTTTAGCCGGCTATCAATCCCGATCGAACCAAACGAACTACTACTATGCGATCACGCAGATAACTAACTGCTCTAGTTTCTTCCTAGTTAGTCATTCACCTGCTACTCGAGGTGACAGGCAGGCCAAACGCAGCAGGCGTGGTTTCTATCGGGCGTCCACCATTGGCCGTCCGCGACGCCGTCTCTCTGTCGACGTCGCGACGCCGAATATGGCCGACGCGACATAGTGGTGGACGCACGGTAAAAGCGGTTGGCGAATGCTCCACTTTTACGGTGTTTTCCCACCTATGGGGCCGTTAATTGCCACAATTATGTTTGCATTCATAATTGGATAATTGTGTGTATGAAGGCTGGCGCTTTGTGGTCATTTTAAAAAGACCGTAACTGGTAGAACGTGTTGTTTTGAATAATCCCGGTTGTCGTTTTGCAGGAAAACATGCATTTCCGTCATTTAACGTACAATAAGTATTTTAATTGAAACAGTTTTTTTGTTCGGTCAAGGTTCTCTATAGAAGGTTTGATTGATCTAGTTTATTTTTTCTTTAATAGTTATTAGAGGGAAAATATGATTTCGCCTTTTATGAACGCGGAGAAAGATTTGTTTAATAACAAACGTCAAATACTTTAACTAGTTTTACTCGTTTGCATTAAGCTTATCGGACAATTAGATGAAGATATATGAGGTACTTAATGCAAACTAATATCATAAACTACGGGACCCCCACGACTTTATTTCTGTAGTTTCTAGATAATTACTGTATTTTTAGTATATTTAAAAGCTATAATGATTTTCCTTTGGTCAAACGGACTGGTCCTTGGTTAACTTGAAAAACTGATATACAAATCTTGTCCCCTGAAATCAAGAAATATTAAAAAACACAACGCTTGCTTTAACGCGTTTTTCTTAGAGAGATACTGGTTTCTCTGAAGATGATAGCTTGGCTATCGAAACATGTTTTTGTGTTTGTTCATCTGGTTTCAGAAGACACGATTTGTATATCAATTTCTATATGAGCTATTCGAAAATTTTCTTTAATTGCGTAAAAATAATGTCGACTTTATGTCAATAATTTTAAGATAATATACAGACAAATGAATACGTATTAAAGGATTACGCGATTAGAATTATTTTTAAATGCATATTGAGGCTGAAAAATAAAATTTTCAAATCACAATTTAAATCCCTCTTCAGGTGGTCAATAACAGCGTCGCCTCAACTAGCAATAGGGAGAAATAAAACATTGTATAGGTTATGCTGAACGATGAAAACGTGCAAAGAATTAAGTAATAGTTTGCCTCCGAGAGCCCCTGAAAAAGCCGTTGGACCATTTATTTTTTTGGCATAAAGGTCGGCCAATAGCGGTAAGGAATTGTAGAAGAAAGTTAATGTGAAATCGCGAGCAGTGCAGAATACTTTGAAAAGAAATGGTTGCAAGTGTTATAAAAGTGCTCGAGAGACCTTTTGAGTTCTATGAATATGTGAGGGAGCAAGCGATGCCGACGGAAGCTTTTAAAGGTTTTGTTTGCCGATGAATCATCCTTTTTTCCTCATTGATGCTACAAACGTTTTGAGTTTTGTAAATCTATGAGAGAAACAGATGGAGGCGACAAATTTTTAAGCAACGCGTTGTTGCAAACAAATCAACTTTTTTCGTCATAGACGCCAACATCCTCAAATAGTTCGGAAACATGGGCACGGGAGTATTCCTGTGAGTAAACTGTACCTACCCTTTAATGCACAGACCAATAGGTTTGAATATATATTAGATTCGAAGTTTAGAAACCAAAGATCAGTTTTGCTCTTGTTAAATCTCGACAGTTTGGTATATCCAACTCGAATGCTAACACATGTTCCGACAGATAAGTACTAAAGAATTCAGGGACGTCAAGCGTGTGATTTTCACACTACCGCCACCTACTGGTGCATAGAGAAAACTATGGCCATCGCCAACACTGTCGTATGCAAGTATAACACAACCTAGACTGCAAATTCATGCAGCCCTCTAGGGTATTGGTCTGTGCATTAGAATCCTTGTCTTCTGGGAACTTTCCTAAAGAGCAACCGCTTCGCTAGGTGGCAGCGTTTTAACTGATGGTGCATGAATTTGCAGTCTAGGTTGTATTCTACTTGCATGTACTTACATTAATTAGTAGAATACAACCTAGACAACCTAGATTTATCAGGATAGGTGCCCTGATAAATCAAATATGTTGCCTATGTTAGTGATGTAACGAATATTTGCATGTTTTTTAATATTCGCATTCGCATTCGCAAGAAATTATGCGAATATACTGAGAAAGTATTTAGCAACAAAACGGGAAACTATTTATGAAATGACAATGCAACTGTTAAGGCGGGGTTTTTTATACCGCACTCCATGGATCTTTGAGGGACCCATATCGTGACTGTCAGAGGTCCATGGATAGCGTAACTAAACATTTATTGATACAGTAATTAATACAGTAATTTATCCACTCCCACCTATTAAAAAGTATTTTTAAATTCTCTTATTTTTTTCCTAGTTTCATTAGGATAGGAAGGGAGGCTTGTTCTTCCCTGATTTATACAGCCAACAGAAGATTTATTTTCTCAACTGCGAAAACCTTTTCCAAAAATTTCCATTTTTTTCTGAAAATTGGTCCTCTCCTTAAAATTTCTTCATTTTCTCTAGATTTCGACCTTTTTGTCAAAATCGATCTTTTACAAAATTTCCTTTTCTTTTGAAATTTTGAATCAAAATCCTAAAATTCGATATCAAAATCCAACTTTCTCAAAATGTTGAATTTTTATCCCAAAATTATTCGTTCATTTTCAAAATTTCGTTATTTCTCAAAATTCTACTTTCTTTGAAAATTTCGACTTTTTTTTAAAATTAGTATTTGCTTTCAAATTGTTTATCAAACTTCACCTTTTTCTTGAAAATTGGTGGATCTTTTGTTAAAAAGGTAAACATTTTTGGAATAATATTTATCTGAAAATTTTAAGAAATATTTTTTGAAAATTAAAAATTTTTGTAAAAAGGAAAATTCTATAAAATTCAAATTCCAACTTGTTCAAAATTTCGACCTTTATCATAACAGTGAATAGTTGCTGAGGTTATAGGGGAGCAGGGGGGGATGACCTCATCCTTTACTGAGGCAATGCTTAAAAAATTAATATTCAGTCGAAAAACTACTTCTTGAAGTTTTCATTTTTTCTGAAATTGGTCATTTTTTCTAACTTTTGGCAAAATTTGACTCTCTGAGAAATTTCGAAATTTTACTAAATTTTGACTTTTTTCTCGAATCTACGATCTTTTTCTGAAAATGTCGTTCTTGTCCTAGAAAGGCTGATTTTTTTTTTCAAAATTTGTTTGGGTTTTCGAAACTTATAATTTTTACCTCGAAAATCATTTTTTTTTCGAAGGTTCGATATTTTTCAAGTTTGTTCAGGTTTGTATATTAAATTTGATTTCCTGGAAATTCTGACTATCCCAAAACTGTTTCTTTTAAAATTATAATTAGTCTTTTTCTAAATGATGAGTTTATTTATACTCATTATTCTATCTTTTCCTTTCAAAGAACTTGACTCTATTAGAAATTTTGAATATCTGATGGAAATTTTGGCTTTTTCTCGAAATTTTAACTGTCCGAAAAATTCAACCTATTCCGAAAAATTTGTCTTATTCTTAAACATTTGACTAAATGCTTTAAGTTTCTAAAAATTTCTACTTAAAATTAACATTTTATCCAAAAATAAATTTTTTCTCAAAACTCGTTTATTTTTTTAAAATTGGGTTAAAATTTTACCAAAAACATACAAATTTTGAGAATAATATTTCTACGAAATTTAGAAAAAAATATTTTTGTAAATTTTGAGATTATGTCAAAATTTAAATGAAAATCAAAATTGTAAAGTAAATATTTTTAGAAACTCTGTGTTTGTATCTCCAAATTCGATTTATTCTGGAAATTGCGAGTTTTCTCGCATTTGCATTCGTGAATATGGGCAAACCAACATTCGTGACATCCCTGGTCTATATTAGCAAAGCCCATCGTCGGCCGCTAAATGTTTTGTAAGCTCCGAAAACAAATAAATCTATAACATTGAACAGGGTGAACCATTTATTATGAGGATTGCTTTGATCTCGTAAAATAGAGAAGCAAATTAAATCCGCAAACGCGAAAACAATTTAAGTATACGTAATAAAAGTGGATATTTTAAAGAAATCTTAAAAAAAAACTTTCCAATGGTTTAGCAAAAAAAAAATGGTATCTGGCTCGGGAAAACGATTTTACGACGTCGCAATGCCTAGTGTCACATCGTGGAGATTTGTTACACGTTTTCATTCTAATTTTGGGTGCTAGTGAAGGCAAAATTTAATTTTGTTGCCTATTTTACGAGAGGAACGCAATGCCCATGGTAAAACGATTAACATTAATTCTGTGGATGGACCTTTAATTATTTTGGCACATTTTATACGTCATTTATTTTTTAGAATAACATGTTTTATTTTAGATCGAATCGGTTGATTAAAGAAAAAAAATGCAAGGTAGATGCAATTTTTTTCAAATTAGTTTCAAGTGTACGTAGAAATACAAGTGATTAATTATACGCAAAGATACGTTATCAATGTTTCACTCTGCCTTATCCTGGTCTATATTTATAAGCCTCTATTGACCTATGAATTCGTAAACCATTTGTTGACAATCAGAATTTGTTGGAGAATTTATAGGCTGATTTGCTTCTGTTTCAAAATGCCGAATAAACATATTCTTTTCGACTTTCTGCTTTTACTAAGGGTGCGTTTAGATTAGACACTTGATTCTGTACATTTCTCTCTGACATAAGTATCAACTATCCTGAGAGAATCTATCCGAGACTTGTCTACACAGCTAAGAGGAGATAGCTTCTCTCAGGATAGTTGACATTAATGCCAGAGAGAAAATATATTTTATGTCAGAGAGAAATATATGGAAAAAAGTGTCTAGGGTAAACACACCGTAAGACTTCCGAATACGTGGTTAGAATTAATAACATGTTGACTCAGATAGCTTCTGTATAAGTACTTACACTTGTTTATAAAGACCACCATAATAAAGTATTTTTCTAGAAAACTTCCAATTGTTTTAGCTACTCCTGAGTTTAAATTTAAAACTTCGGTTTTTTACAAATTAAAATCGAAATTTCGAATTTAACGCTAAGATGGCTTTTCAGAATATCAACCTTACGTCTTAATCAAAACTTCGAGGTTAAAAAGTCAATATTTTGAGATAATGAACTCTCGATATTTTGTCTTTCCTTTTTTGTTGGGATGGAGAGAGATTATTTCGACTTAATTTTGGTAAATTTAAGAAACTTATTAATATTAGTATTTATTAACACTATATACATTTAAGAAAATTCTAAAATGTATATTTTTTCTAGTAATGCTATTTTAAAAATGAATTAATTAAACTAATTTAACTTCATGCCTGACAATTTAAGGAAAATATTAAAAATTTACGAATAAAACCTTTTAAAATTTCTCAAATATTTCTCAAAGATTAGACTTATTTCTTAATTTTTGAAGATAAACTTTTAAAGTTATATTTTTCTTCGACGAGGTCGAAATGTTAAGCAAAAAATGTGAATTTCTAGGAAAACTCGAAATTTTTAAGATGAAAAATTTAGAAATGTTTTGCGATTTTTCGAAGGATTTCTTCTTAAAACATTTTTAATTAGTGTCAGGATTTTGAGATTTAACTGGAAATTTTAAAATTAAAATAAGAATTTGTGGTCAAAATTTGAAACTACTGGAAAAATTTGGTATTAGGAAAATTAAAAAATTAGAGATTTCAAGATTAAGCCTGAAATACAAAACTTGTCTCCTGAAACCAAGAAAGATTAAAAAACAAAAGAAAGGTTGCTTTAACGCGTTTCGACAGCCAAGCTATCATCTTCTTCAGAGAGAATGTGTTTGTATTTCTCTGAAGATGACAGCTTGGCCGTCGAAACGCATTAGAGCAACCTTTGTTGTGTTTTTTAATCTTTCTTGGTTTCAGGGGACAAATTTTGTATTTCAATTTTTGAAGGTAACAAAGGACCAGTCCGTTCCACCAAAAAAAAAGGGACGAAATTTTAAGGCGCATTTTTTTATTTTTATTCCTTTTAGAATCTCTGTTTTTTTTTAAATTAAAGATTAATATTTTAATTTTGTTTTATTTTTCAGTTTTGACTTTAAAGTCTAATTTTTAACTTTCAAATGTCTAATTGCGACTTTGTTCTCAAATTGTTGACTACAACTGATATTTTTCGCTTAAAAGACTTAAGGGCGCATATTTTGAGATGAAAGTGCAGATTCTAATAAAAAGACCGGGAAAGAAATCGAAATTTTGTGAATGAATATGTAAAAATAAGAATTAAAATATGGAATGTTGTTTCTAAAAAAAAAAATCGAAATCTTGACGAAGGTTAAAATTTTCCGAAAAAAATTCGAAACGTTAAATAATTTAAGTTTAAAAAGAAATTGCTGAGAAGGAGTTGAACCTTTAAGAAAATAATAATCATAAAAATTTATTTATTTAGCATAAAATCTAAATTTAAAAGTTTAATTTTTGAAAATTTTAAGATGAAATTTCCTAGAAAATAAAAAAATTAAGTTTTAAAGGGAAAGCTTAGGTTTTTTAAATATTAGATGCCTTTTATCATCGCATTACGCAATTGTTTGCACAGGAGAAATTTTTTATACAAAATTTCAACCATTTTTCAAAATTCATATTCCACCATTCTCAAAATTCGAGTTTTTGCTCAAAATTTGTCTTCTTTCTGGAAAACCTAAACTTTTTTCAAGTCACATTTGTACAAAATTCGCCTTATTTTTTGAAAATTAAGCAATTCTTTCCAAAATTTGGCTTATTCTGAAAATTTGGTTTTTTTCAATTACACTCTGAAAGTTTTGATTTGTTTCTCAAAATTAACTCTTTTCTAGAACTTTGAATCTTGAATGACACTTCGACTTTTTATCTTCAAAAACGACATTTTATTGTCTTGCGTTATCTCCAATTTTTCTTCTATTTTGACCTCCATGGACCAATAGGTGGTAGTACTAAGAGTCACACGCTTGACGTCCGTGAATTCTTTAGTACTTACTTGTCACAACATTTGTTAGCATTCGAGTTGGATATACCAAACTGACGAGATCTAACAAGATCGAAACCGGTATTTGGCTTCCAAACTTCAAATCTAATAAATGTTCAAACCTATTGGTCTGTGCATTAGAATCCTTGACGTCTGGGAACTTTTTCCTAGAGAGCAACCTCTTTGCTAGGTGGCAGTATTTCAACTGTTAGTTGTTCAGCTACCTATGATTCAGTATACACGCCTGGAGGGCTGCATGGATTTGTAGTCTAGGTTGCATTCTACTTGCTTCTAATAGTTTACATCAATTTACATTAGTAATTGTAACAGAAATAAAGAGATTAGTAATAATCAAAATTTAGATAGGTAGTTATTGCAATATTAATACGTATTTTAACAAGTAACAAGTCCTATAACATTTTTTAATCATTTTGTCCAGTTTCCTCTGAAAGTATTACTTATTTTTTGCTGAGACTCTCACCCCAAAGTTCTTAAAACCAGTTAAAATTTATATTATTGTCAATAGTCATTATAGCTCAGTTGGTTAAGGTGGTAGATTCTGCTTCATAGATCTCAAATTCAAGCCCCGCTGTCGATCACGCGTTTTTTTAATTCTATTACACGTTTTACTCATAGCTACATAATACTAGGTACTTATATTGGAACATGTTGGTAAACCAAGCTAGCGTGATGTTCACCCGAAACTATACTTTTTCCCCCTTATTTAAAATCACTCAACGCGTCTAAAGAAGTTTTCGTTTCAAAGAAAAAAAAAACAAAAAAAATTGGAATTTACATTTAAAATAGAGGCAAGCTTCAGCAGGGACATCTTACTTTTTAATTTATCAATTTCCAGTGGCGGATAATATCAAGTGAGGACCCCAAGAGGTAAAAATCTTGGGGCTTCAAATGTAAATCTTCATTCAGTGTGTAAACTTAAAGATTCAATTTTTATTTCAAAATTTCAATTTTATTATCAAAATGCCGAATTTTTTTAGTAATTTTAATTTTATCAAATGAGATATTCTTTGTTTAAATGAATTATAGTTGTTTTTTGAAAATTCATCTTTCTCTTCTGAATATTTAGAGTTAATACGGTCAGTGTTTACTTTCCTTTTCTAAAATTTTGAATTCATAACTTAAGCTTTTCTAGATATTTCAACTTTTTTCGATATATTTGTTTCTCTTTTTTTTTTGAAAATAAAAACTATTTTTTTCTTGAAATTCGTTAAGGGCCCAATTTTGAATATATTTTCTAAAACAGAAATGAAATTCGACTTTATTCTCGAATAATTTGCTATTTAAACTTGATTTTTTTAATGAATACGAAGTTTTTTCCGAAATTTCAACTATTTGTTCAAATTTCCAAGTTCACATATTAGTTTTTACTTTTTACCGAAAATTTGGATTAGAAATTAGGACACTATTATTATTCATTTATTAGAAGTACAATTTTTATTCGAAATTTTGAATGTAAACTAGAAATTTGGACTTTAATTTTGCCTTGAAATTTAGAGAAAAGTTTTTTTTACTACTATAGAGGTTTTTTTGGAAATTTCGATTTTATTTACGAAACCATACGACACAATTTTTTTTAAAACTGAACACAATCATTTTAAAGCTTCTGGGTTTTTTAGTATTTTGTGTCTTACGTGGTTGCCCTACGTGGTCAACTTTTTTTGAGGTTGCATTTCAATTTCATTATAATATGTCGAAAAAACGAACAAAACGAAACCAGAATAGCCTGAGTGGAGTTCAATGTTTTTAAGCTAATATCCCAATCAGCACTAAGGTCTAAGAAAAAACTGTGATAGGGTCCTTTACTCAGGAGGGTCCTTGGGCAGGCGCATATTACTCCACTGCGCCATACTGAATTTAATGATTTTTGAACTTAATCTAATTTTCTAATCAATTTGGCATAGGATATACCATCAAATACGGAGAAGTAGGTACCTTATACATACTATATATTACTTTGAAGCAAAATAATTATTAGCGGACCAAATGTCATCAGGAATGAATAAGGAAGAAATTGCGCCTTCGAGCATTTTTAAAAATGTTTTTTCACCATTAATTAATGTTAATATGGTAAATACCACCTAATTTTATGGATGTCAGTCTATCTTCATAATCGTTAATTGCTCATTAAAGTGAAGTGATCAAGATACGAAACCGTTTTTTAAAAGAGGAAGTACCATTGTCGTAGTGATTTCCGAAGAATAATTAAAAGCCCCCCAGGCGCCGGCGTATCTATTAAGTGCACATTGGCCGACCGAGGAAATGGTATCCAAACAAAGGTTTACGCATGTGGATTACTGTTTCTCATTCGTCTCGGTGCTAGAGCTAGAGATATTGCGTGTTGTCGTAATGCGATGGGTAGATTTACAACCGCGTTTACCAGCTACACTTACGTGTAATTTGTAATTAGTTTTATTCACGATTATGCATTACCTAACAGCGTTATTAGATGCAACAAAGGATGTCAACGGAACAATGGTAGACGGCTTGAAAGGGAATTTTAAGGATTTTTACTTCACGGATTACGTTATTAATATTTTTATCTATTTGGATTACGTCTTACAATTTGCATGGTTCAATAAATGGATAGCCTTAGGGCTAATGCCATTAAATAACAACTATGAATAGAGAGGAAAGCCACTTGAAGTGTCAGTGTTAGCCCGAAATGGGGTTAAAATTGACTTCAATTTTAGCCTAAATATGCCCGAGAAAAAGTAGTTACTTATTCGTATCATATTTTCTTAAAATTAATGATATTATAACTGAGACACCTTGTACACGATCTAAGTAAGGTGACTATATTTTTATGGAAAAATATTTATTTATTCATCAATATTTATACTGTCCCCTTCAAAGTAATCCCCCTCAGATACAATGCACTTGTGCCAACGCTTTTCTTCAAAGCATTTCTCATAAGCACTTTTTGGCATAGCCTTGAGCTCCTCTAGCGGTGCAGTTTTTATTTCATCAATCGTTGCAAATCTCCGTCCTTTCATAGGTCTTTGAAATTTTCGGAACAGGAAAAAATCGCAGGGGGTCAAATCCGTTGAATATGGTGACTGAGGCATGATTGTCGTGTTGTTTTTGGCCAGAAAACCTCTCACAAGCAACGATGAATGAGTAGGTACATTATCGTGATGCAAAAGCCATGAATTATTTTTCCACAATTCCGGTCGTTTTTTCGTATTGCTTCTCACAAACAGCGCCTAGTTTCAAGGTAATACTCCCTATTGATCGTACGATCTTGAGGTAAAAACTCCTGATGCACTACGCCACGGTAGTCGAAAAAAACAGTGAGCAAAACTTTGACATTGGTCGGACTTGGCGTGCTTTTTTCGGTCTTGCCTCTCCTGGGTGCTTCCAGTGGGACAATTGGGGTTTGGTTTCGACGTCATAACCATATACCCATGATATTTCACCAGTTATGACCCTTTTTGGCAAATCAGGATCATCATTGACTTCATTCAAGAGCTCCTGAGCGATGCTTATGCGACGGTTATTCTGAACAAAATTTAGATGTTTGGGAACAAACTTCACTGACACACGTCTCGTGCCGAAAACATCCGAAAAAATTGCATGACACGAGCCGACTGATATACCAACATCTTCAGCAGCTTCTCTTATAATAATTCGACGATTTTCAAAAACAATTTTCTTCACAGCTTGGACGATATCTTCTATTGTTGATGTGCTGGGTTGTCCAGACGGAGGCTCGTCGTAGACTTCTTCTCAGCCATCTTGGAAATATTTTTTTTACTTTGGCCAGATTCACCGTACGCCACTGTCAACATTTCAAGTGTTTTAGAGCACTTGATTCCCTTTTTCACACAAAATTTGATGCAAATTCTTTGCTCCATTTTTTATAATAATAAAAAATCGCCGAGCACAACAAAATACGTCTAACCTTTTTATCTGTCAAAAACAAAGTATGCTATGTACTTGAAACTGTGAACATATGTTCGGGACATGTGTACCAACACAACAGCAACCAAAAATCGATAATCGAATGTAAGTTGACTGAGCAACTTGAAAAGCCACCTTACTTTTTGAACATACTTCGTGTACCAAACGCATCAAAGTTACAATTTTGAATTGACCTGTCTACTAGACAAACGCAGTTGACTGGATACACTAATTACCATTCATCTCGGTGCTAAACGACGTCGTCCAAGCTGGTTTAAATTTTCAAGAAATACGTATACGCCAGTTTAGCGCCTTTGGTACGAGTTCCGGGAATGACTTCGTGGTCGTTGAACGATGACAGTAATCGTTCGATGATGGGATAACGTTTTGTTTACGACAACATGCGAGTGGCAAAAAAAGCAACTGAAATATGGTGTAATTCAGTGGCAGCGGCCATTAGCGATTAAAATATATCGAGTGGCTGATTTAAGGGATCTGAGACACGCACTAAGAATTCGAAGGCTGAACGACATACCGCAAGCATTCCTAGATGACGACTTCGCTGCGATCGCAAGTTTAAATAACATCTCACCTTGGGATTGTTTCGTTTAGTGGTGAAATCTGCTTGGAATTTTCTTACCTATGAAGACATTAATCCACGAAGCTGTACGACATTAGACACGCATTTCATCGCAAGGATTACACCTTGGAACTTGGAAACTTACGTGATTTCGAATGATAATTACAAGGAAGTATCTGTAATAATATAACAAGATTTTTCTATATTTTCTTCTTTGAAAATGACATCTTTTTTTAAAAAATTGGTTTTTTAGAGTGCCGTACCTTAAAAGAAATTAAATGGAACCCACACTCTCATGTCCGTCCATTTGTCCATCTGTAACAAAGAGGTATTTTCCTCGAAAACTATGTAACGTAGAAATTTGAAAGTTTGCACAGCGTTAGTTCTCGATGACCCACACAAATACTACCAGCGAAGGATTAAAAAAAGAAATTATTTTATGATAAAATATAAAATAGGGTCACTGAGAGAAAGGAAAATATTTTATGGAAAAGTAGAAGCTTGCATTCCAAGGCCCATATAGTATTAATTAAAAAAAAAAACTTGACTTAGCCAAAAGGTAGAATGCCGTTCAAATTTGTTTTTTACATTATTTCGTTTAGATGAATATTTTCGGAGTTAGCATAGGTTTATTACATTGCACGCAGTAATTTCGGTTGGAACATGTTAACGCCATCCGAAACGATCCCATAAACTGTGTTAGTCGTCGACTCATTACGAATTGTCATCAGTTCCTAAATATTGCAATAGATTGCAGAAAAAAGTGCGTATTTCAAAATTATTTTTTTTTAAATTATAACAAGAAAATTTGAATAACATTTCGAATTCCAAAAATAAGTAAAAATGATCTAATTCAGTCTATTGACTGTTCCCTCCAGTAATTGGTACGGAGTTCTAATTGTGCAAGCCCAACTCGCCCCCGGCTGAGTTTTTTTAAGATAGTGGTTTTTGAAAGTTTTAACTTTTTTTAAAATTTTAAAATTGATTTAAATATTTCAGCTTATTCACTTATGCACTGCTGACGAGCTCAAATGAAAGCGAAACATCAATGTCCAGTGCTACAACCTTTTTTTATATTTTTATAATTTATCAAAAAAAAACAAAAATGATTTTTATATCTAATTTTGGTCTTCTTCTTTGGTCAGCAAACAATAAAAATTTAAATATTTCCAAACTGGGTCGCAGAAATGTTAAATAAAATTAATAAACATTTCAGCTTATTTGAATATCCCCACTTTCAATTAAGTTTCGATTTCTTTTAAAGGATTCGTTTCCTTTTAAATTTCAATTTTTTTGAAAACTTTTACTTCTTTAAAATTTTGATCCTGCAAATTTGCTCATCTTGGAATTTCTCCTTTTTCAAACAGTTTTCAACATTTTAATTTAAAAAAAAATATTTTTTTCCAAATTTTGACTTTTTACTCAAATTTTGACGTCTTCGTAAATTTTTGGAAAATTCCACGTTTATAAATACTTTGATACGATTAAAAATTTTGACTGACTATTTCGACTTTTTAAAAATTTCGATTTCCAACATTTCAAATTTGACCTCTTGAAGATTTAGACTTATTTTTCCAAATGTTTGTTTATTTCAAAATTTAGACTCATCTTGAAAAAATTAGCTTTCATTGAAGCTCATTATCATTATTTTTCCAAAAGTAGTAATTATTTTTGAAAATTTCGCTTTTCAAAAAAAGGCATCTACTTTTTTCAAAAATTTCACTTTTTTGGACATATGACCTTTTTTAGTTTTAACTTTTTTACAAGTTTTAATTTTTTTGTTGAAAATTTCGACTTTTCAAATATTTGAGTTTCTTGAAAATTTCTCTTTTGTAAATTCGACCTTTTATGATACCTTTGGGCATGAGAAAGCTGTCGGCGCGATGGGTGCCGCGTTTACTCACTCCGGACAACAAGCGCAACCGCGAGACCACTTCAGAGCAATGTTTGACGCTGCTCAAGCGTAATTCGAAGGAGTTTCTGCATCGTTTCGTGACCGTCGACGAAACATGGATCCATTGGTACACCTCAGATACCAAGGAACAATCGAAACAGTAGACTTCACCCGGTGAACGTGCTCCGAAGAAGGCGAAGATTGTCCTATCGGCCGGAAAGGTGATGGCCACCGTTTTCTGGGATTCACAAGGTGTGATCTACATCGACTACCTGGAGAAGGGCAAAACGATCACAGGGCTGTACTATGCCGAATTGTTGGGTCGATTCGACGCCGAATTGCAGAAAAAACGGCCCCATTTGGCGAAGAAAAAAGTGCTCTTCCAGCATGACAACGCACCGGCTCACACCTCCGCCCTCGCCACGGCCAAATTGGTCGAACTCGGCTACAAACTGCTGCTCCATTCGCCGTATTCTCCAGATTTGTCCCCGTGCACTTCTATTTATTTCCAAACTTGAAAAAGTCACTCGCCGAGCAGAAATTTGAATCGAATGAGGAGGTCATCGCCGCCACGGAGGCCTACTTTGCAGACCTCGAGAAAACGTATTTTTCAGACGGGTTAATGAAGTTGGAGCATCGCTGGGTCAAGTGTATCGAGTTAAAAGGAGACTACGTTGAGAAATAAATCGCCACTTTTCCCAAATTTTCGTCTTTCTTTTGTAGGCTAAGTACTTATCGGACCACCCTCGTAATGTTGATTTTTTTAACCTGCCTTTTATGAAAGATTCGATTTTTTGGGATTTCTATTTTTTCAAAATCATTCTGGAAATTTCGAATAATTTGAAAACTTTGTTTTAATATCGACTTTTTTTGCAAATTCTAATTTTTATCAAGATTTCGACTTTTCTCAAAGTTTTGCCCTTGTTACTGCTTTTCCCTAAATTTGGACTTTTATTGAAAATTTTGACTCTTTAATATTTTGACATCATCAAAATTTGACGTCTTTTTAAAATTTCGATTTTTTTCAACAGTTATCATTTATTTTAAAATTTTCACTTTTTTGAAAATTACGACTTTATTTGAGAAATTCATTTTTTTGAAAGTTTCGTCATTTCCAAAATTCTGTTTGCCTATTTATTTATTTATTTGGAAATATATGCCTATTTAGAAAAATTCGACCTTTTCAAAATTTCAAAATATTTTAAATTTCATCTTTTTCAAAATGTTTTGGTTTTTTTAATTTAATTTCATTTAAAATGTCGACTTTTTCTTTAAATTTTGCCTTACTTGAATGTATTTAAGCATTTCTTATAAATTCAACTTTTTCAAGACTTCGACTTTTTCTCGAAATTTTAACTTTTTCTGAAAATTTTCATTTTTCTTTTGCAGAATTCAATCTTCTTGAAAGTTTATTTTTTACAAATGATAAATTTTAAAAATTTCGACTTTGTTAAATCATAACATTCAAGAAAAAAGTCAAATTTTGAAAACATTTAAGAATTATTTATTACATATTTTATAGTTTTTTGGTTTTTTTTAGCATTCGAAATTTAAAGTAGGAAATTATAATTGGTGGAAATTTTGACTTAAGTCGATAATAAAGTGTAACAAAAAAAGTAATTATAAAGTTTAGTTAGAAATTTTCTAGAAAACTTGATAAGGGAAAGTGGCCGCGATAATAAATCAAACGCTCCAGAAAATTCGGCAAACGATAAGCCTTATCTGCCAAATTCTTCTAATACCGGGACCGGGACCTACATAAGGTGGTCACTTTTCCTTCAGTCAAGTTAGTCAGACTAGAAGTTAGTTAGAATTCAATGAATGAGTTGGTTAATTAAACAGTGTTAGTGAATTGCAATTGTAGTGTTCCGAGTTCAGTTCAGAAATATAATTCACATGTTAATCACTCGAACCAATAACGCACAATTGGCGTCAGAAGTGGGATTATTGTTATGGATTGTACGGCGGAATTCGTGCGAGGTTCCGAAATATTGCGCTAGTGAATCGCAACAATAATTAAATTTAGACTTTATCACGGATTCTATAAACTGTTGAGTAGTTATACAGGGCGCGTCAAGTAAAATCTTGAACATTCTAGAACGCTTTATGGAAACGAGATTAAAATCGGTCAAAATGGAACAAAAATTACAAGCGATAATAGCAATGATGAAAGGCAAAGAAGAACAGGAGGAAGAACGAAGACGACAAGATGAAAAACGAAGACGACAAGATGAAGAACGAAGACGACAAGATGAAGAACGAAAACGACAAGAAGAAGAACAGAAGGAAGAACGAAGACGACAAGATGAAGAACCAAGACGACAAGAAAAAGAACAGGAGGAAGAATGAAGATGTCAAGATGAAGAACGAAGACAATAAGATGATGAACGAAGATAATAAGGTGAAGAACGAAGACAACAAGACAAAGAACGAAGACGACAAGAAAAACAAGAAGAAGAACAGAAAAGGAATGCAGATAGACAAGAATTGCATAGTCTATTAGTAAATATAACTGAAAAATGAGAGTAGACATTGCAAAAATAAAAGAAGAAGTGAAAGAACAAATTACAGAAATAAGGGAAGAATGTAAGAAGAGATTGGCGAAGTGGGGAAAGAAATCGGAGAAGTAAAAAAAGAATTCAATAACAAGCTTTGATAAGGGGAAGCGGCCGCGATAATAAAAGAGCTTAGAAATTTCTGCAAACGATAACCCTTATCTGCCAAATTCTTTAGGACCTCGACCGGGATTTATACTATAAGGCGGTTACTTTCTCCCCAGTCAAGTTAGAGTAGAAATTAGCTAGAATTCAATAAATAAGTTGGTTAATTAAACAGTGTTAGTGAATTGCAATTGTAGTGTTCCGAGTTCAGTTTAGAAATAATGTGTTTTACAATTCACGTGTTAATCATTCGAACCGATAACGCGCAACATTATTATTGGCTTAAAGTCAAATATTCCAGTATGTTGAATTATTTTTTTTAAATTGTGGTTCCAAAATAAAAAAATTAAAATTAAATTCCAAGATTCAAAAATATGTCGAAGAAAAATTATGAAATTAAAAAAAAATGTTTTCGAAATTTTTTGTTTGAAATGGAAAGAACGGAAGGTTTTTGAGACTAAAGACAAACATTTCAGTATTATAACCCTCAGTTTAGGTGCCACATTCTGAATCGACGTCAAGAATTTACACCAATCAGATTTTACCTCAAAGTTTGAACGAAAAGTTTGGGGTAAAAGTACAGAATTTCAGAAATTACTTGGAATTTAACAAGGAGAACCAATTTTCAAATTATCAACTTAAACTTTGAATAATAAGAAAAATAATCAAATTTTGAAAAAACTCGACTTTTAGGAAAGGAATTCGAGATTTGCTTCGAAATTTCGAATATAAAATTTTCATTCTTATTTTAAAGAGAATTATCAAGTTTGAACTCAAAAATTTAAGATAAAGAATTGAAATTAATGGAAAAAGTCGAATAATATTCTAGACTTTTCAATTTCAAAGAAGGAAAAAATTCCAACTTTGGATAAAAATGTAAAATTACACAAACTGAATTTTAGCTCAAAAGTTTAAGACAAAAAAAGTCGAAATTTAGAGAAAAATCCTCAAACTTATAATAATAACATTTTCAAATTTTTAAACCCAAATAAGGGTACCTAGAGAAAAAAATGTAAATTAGATTAAAAACAATTTTAGAACGGAAGTTTAAGAAAAATATGTCGACCTTAGAGAAAAATCTTGGACTTTATAATAAAAATATTCTGAATTTTTAAATCAAAACTATGGGAAAAATCCAAAGTTTGAAGGAAAAACATAAAATTATATACAAAAATGAGTTTCGGCACCAAAGTTCCAACTTAATTCCAAATTTCGAGAGGAAGGTTGGAATTGAGTTCAATAATAATGTGCCCGGTTAAAAAAATTTAAGAAAATTTAAATTTAGAAGCATTAGAAAAAAAAAACTGAAAAGAAACAGAGAATTTCGAAAATACTCGATATTTACCCGAAAGGAATTCCTAAAATTTTGAGTTTACGCTTGAATTTTTTTTTTCGTATTCCCAACTTTTAAATTCGAAATTTGTTTGACTGAAATTTTTAGAAAAAGGGTAATTCCGTATAACAACCATTTCACTTTGTTATAATTTATACAAACTTAGCTTAGGCGTCAATTTCTCATTAATTTATTATAGAAACCCTTTATTTCAATATTTCATCGGTTTCTGAATTTGTATCTTTGTTAAATACTATTTAATTATGATATATGTGGGTTTGTTTCTCTATCAAGGAATTTTTCAAATAAATGAATATTTAACTCATAATGTGTAGAATTCTTTAATATTTATAACTAATAAACTTTATTAAGGATAAATTCAACAAGAGATATAGAAATTCCCCAATGTTTCTATAAATATTTGCTATGACCCGACCTGGTTTTGATTTTCAGCATCGTTGGCCGTATATCTTTTGTTGTATTTATCGTTAATAGAGTTTATTAGTTATGACTATTTAATTATAATTACGAGTAAAAAATTATAAAAGCAGACGGCGCACATTAGGCTCACAGTTTTTTCTTTGGATTTCGTTCATATTATTTTTAGATTTCTTAGAATTTTCCTAGATAATCAGTTTTCTCTTAAGGTAATTAGAAGTTCATTGATATAGTTACAAGCCATAAAATATTAATACAGTTATGTTTAAATATTTATATACAGAAATAAGCTTCCTGTCACGGGTGTTGTATGTCACCTAATTTGTCTAAATTTCGAGCATTTTTTTCATGGTAATATGGGTGAAAATCATGAAAAAAATATTACAGAGACGTAGACATTTCATTGTATTTTGATGGCTTAGTAGGATGTCAAAATAAAATTATATAAAATTTACCCAAAAGTTCCCATTTTGAGATTACAACAAAAAATTCCAGAAAAATCTGACAATTTCAAGTTAATTTAAAAGTTTACCAAAAATATTTTGTCTAACATATTTTTAGTAAATTAAACATTTCTTGCAAATTGTCGATACTCCAAACTTTAATTGAGATCTTATTTATCAAAAAAATGTCGAATGTTTTAGTCCAAAAGTTTTAAAATTAAATTCATATTTTGAGAAAAAACTTGAATTTTTAGAGAAATCAAACATTTATAAAAATGAAATTCTATACCTTAGAGGCAAACACGTCTATCAGAAAAAAAACCATCTTTATATTGCTATCTTCAATACAAAGATATCTAAATAAACAGCAAATTTAGGTCTTTTTAAAAAAAGTGCCAAGTCCAGGTTTACCCCTGACTTAAACTATGTTAGGTGACTTCAAACTTTTTTTTGTCATAAGAATGAGTTTTATGACAACATATCTATAAAAAACCGTTCTCTCTTAAAAATTAACCTAACATAAAATGCTACTATTGAAATTTTAGGACTCAAATTGATTATGTTCCACTTGATAATAAAAGGATTTTTTATAACAGGTCTTATTTTTCAGTTAGATTACGAACTCTCTTATTTGATGACCCCCAGATTAAGTAGTTTACTGTTGAAGTATCTTTCCTGTATTAGCAACATCGAGATAACTTATTATGGCATAGGGGGGCATTGTTTCAAAAAATTTTCAAATTCCCACACCGAAGCATCGATAAGCCCATTTCGAACAATTCCAACGTGACGCCGTTAATTGGCCGACATTCACATGTCTAACACGAAAACAAAACACGCCTAATCAATAGGCCTCATCAGCTTGACGCAACCGTTCACGAGAAGATCCCAATTACGTGTTGCAAGCAGTACCGAGTACCGAGTGAAAGTTACCGGAGGGTACTTTTGGCTTAAGCGGCATAAGCCACACATGGAAACCGGCTAATGAACGCGGGCGATTACGCGCTAATTGCCCGACGAATTCTTCCGACTCAGTATGCACATAGCTTTTGCCTTATTAGACGCCATTTTTATTGCCGTGGTGCGCTTTTGGGGTTCGGGCGGTTGATTTCTAGTTAAGAATGCCCAGCACGCACGAGCTTCGGGCGTAATTCAAGTATTAAGCGATGCACGACACGACATGTCATCTCTGAATTTATTTTCCATACAAATTAGCCATTAATTAGCGGTTATAACTTACATGGGAGATTAAGATCTGAAACAGTAAACGGAAACCGCAAATCAAATTTTAATTATAATATTTAACGATTTAGTTTGATTCTTCTTTTAAGAAATCATGTGCAGCATAGTTAAAATCATAAGAATCTTAGGGGTTATTTAAAAAGAGAATTTATCGTCATCTAACGCAATGCTCCAAAGGCACAATAGGGTTGGTTGCCCTTTGAGAGTGGATTGTACTCAAAAAAATCATGGTAAAGAAAAAAGTTTAAAGTTGCATTTACTTTCTATTTTATAAATCCAACAAGAATACATGAGACTTAAGTTACGAAGACCAAAAAAAATTACATGCAAATGAGCTCGATTTATATTTTGCCCTGGACTCACTGGATGCTCAATCCATTTCTGCGTAACTGCTGATATTTGCCTGAATATATCAAATTATGTAATAAAATTAAACTGAACCAGTCTGCTAAACTGTAAGCTCTTCTGTTCAATTTTCTTGACCCGGTTTTATTAGATTTCGAATTGTTTAGATCGTTAGAGATCTGATTTGGGAGAATATATTGGGTTGGCAAGAAAATAATTTGGTTTTTTTCACATAGACAGCGTTATTTAATTTTTTTAAAAATGAATTGTGTGGAGGATGTTCTTTAGGTTTTGTCATTTGATATCAGACAGATCGAGGTTCATTTTGAAGCGCGTGGTGAGAGATTTTATTTCTAGCTGATAGTTGAGGGTCAATTTTAACATGGAGTGGAAAAAGGAATATTTTCGACATATTTTACTTTTTTATTTCGGTAAAGTACGGAAAGCTGCAGAGACTCCTAAAGAAATGTGTGAAGTTTATGGTGGTGATTGCATAACAGAAAGCACTTGTCAGAATTGGTTTAGGAAATTCCGTTCTGGAGATTTTTCACTCAAGATGACCAACGTTCTCGTCGACCTACTAAAGTTGATAATAATTAAATTAATGCCATTATTAAAGAGGACCGTCATATAACTGTTGGGGAGATTTCGATGAGGTTAAATGTATCACACACAATCTTTGAGAATCTCTTAAAATGTCTTGGACTCGTTAAAAAGCTCGATATTTTTGTTCCGCATAAATTGAAAGATATTTATTTGACACAATGAATCAATATTTGCGATGCGCATCTTGGGCGCAATGAAAATGATCCCTTCTTGAAAAGAATCATTACTGGTAATGCAAAATGGGTCACCTACAGTAAAATCATTCAAAAACGACCATGGTCCAAGCGCGATGAACCAGCACAAACCACATCAAAAGCTGATTTGAATCAAAAAAAAGCTCATGCTGTCGATTTGGTGGAGTTATAAAGGTGTTGTGTATTTTAAACTGCTTCCAAGGAACCAGACAATCAATTCAGATGTGTACCGCCAACAGCTAATGAAACTGGACGATACAATCAAAGAAAAAAGGCTAGAATTGGCAAATCGGAAAGGAATTGTTTTTCACCATGACACACATCTTTGGTAACTCGTGGGAAATTATTGGAGCTTGGTTGGGAAGTGATGTCGCATCCCCCATACATCCCTGAACTAGCACAATCTAATTACCATTTATTTTGTAGTTTGCAGAACTCTATGAATGGTAAAAATTTCCCAAATAATAATGACCTTAAATCGCACTTGGTTCAGTTTTCTCTAAGAAGGATCAACAATTCTAATGGCGCAGAATCATGAAGCTGCAAGAAAGATGGCAAAAGGTCATTGAACAAAATGGAAAATATATAATTGATTAAAGTCCATTCTTTGTATTAAAAAAATGTGTTTTTTTAATACCACAAAACCGAAATTTCTTTCTTGCCAACCAATAGATTTTATTAATTCTACCTCAATGTCATGAGTCAGTGTCTTCTTAATTATTTATTCGATAATGTTACTAATAGTATTAATACCATGTGTACAAAATGTTTATAATCTAGTGTGCTGCTGTCATTTTTTGTCATGTTTATGTATATTCCTTACTTAATTGGTGTTTTAAACAGACAGGTAAACAAACATAACATTAAAAATATTTTGTTAATTTGATGTTACATTGGAAGAAAAATCTTTTATTGTTGAATTCTACTTTCGAAAGGCCCAAAAAAGCAATAATGAATGGATGGGTCTCTTCTATTCCTGATGATACCGCAAAATTTTTATGTCAAGGTTAAATGTCAATTCCGTGAGTAGGAATCAAGTGAGGAAGATACTTGAACATATTAAAAAATGACAGCAGTACATTAGATTAGAAAACTTTTTGTACATTTAATAGTTCCAATGTTACTAAAAATTCAGAAAATATAATATTATCTCACGCACACAAAGGCTATTTTTATATGCTATATGCTTCAGACTGTCAAGAATCGGGAAATGCATATCAATTGATAGACTCTCCCGCTGACTTGCATTAGCCGCGTTCTGTCCCCACTATTTTGTTACCGTCTCAGATGAACACTAATATAGACGTTGCAGGATTATATGCGAGATGCAAAGGACTAGGACGATCGCCCCCGACTTTTAAGTTAATTGAAGCCACTACACAAATTAAAAACACTAGATGATCAATAAAGATAAAAAAATAATAAATACACAAGTGAATTGAAATACAGAACTTGTCCCCTGAAACCAAGAAAGATTAAAAAACACAACAAACGTTGCTCTAACGCGTTTCGACAGCCAAGTTGTTATCTTCAGAGAGATGAATGGCTGTCGAAACGCGTTACAGCAACGTTTGTTGTGTTTTTTAATCATTCTTGGTTTCAGGGGACAAGTTCTATTTTTCAATTCTTAAAGATAACCAAGGACCAGTCCGTTCCAGCAAATACAAGTGAATAAATATAGAATTAAACACACCATCAGAATTGACTAAAAAAAGATGAACCACCACAAACATCTTTTAATATAAAGCCATTGGCGTGTCTCCCATAAAAGCTATGGAAGCGCAACTTTCTTTAAAAAATTTTATGAAACCTTTTTTTCACACGACAACATGACCAGCATTTATTTCGAAACGAATTTAGAAAATGAAACTAAAAATGTTCAGGCTTTTTAACCTAGTTTAAATTTCCAATATTTAGAAGAGTAAAACAGAAAACGGAGTTAATATTCTTGGAAAAATTCTAGATTTGAGTTTCAAGTCGAATTCTTAGAAAAAAAAAATCGGAATTTTGCAAAAAAATCAAAAATAAGAAAAGAATTAATTTGCAAGATTTATATTTTTCTTAAAGATTTATTTAGTTTCAAAAAAAAATTCGAAAAAATTTGAATACTCAAGTTTAAGTCTGTTATGATTATAACAAAAAATTTTAAAACATTTTTAAATAAATTTTGGGATATTTTCTTTTGACTACTTTCTTCAAATTGTGTGTTTTAAATTTGATTTTTTGTAAAGTTTCTGTTTCTATATTTCGGGGAAAAAATTAAATTTAAAAAGAACAACTCGACAAAAAGTCCGAATTTCGATTCAGGCAAAGTTCAAACAAACCAAATTCATCAATAAAAAAGTTTCTAGTCATTCATAACTAACGCCCGACTTCGGAGGAAAAGGTCTTTTAAAAATTTGAATCTACAGATTAAAGCCTAAATATCGAGAAACATTTTTTTTTTTAGTTTCACGTTAAAAAAAAAACTTTTAGGAAAAAATAAAACATAAACATTCCAAAAAATGAACAAATTTAAGACAAATTATGTCAAGATTTCAAATCAATTCAACTCTATCAACAAAAACGTTATCAACATTTTGAATTTTTCTAGACATTTTGAACTTTTGAGGAAATTTGGAGAAAACATTTCGAGCTTATTTTCGAAATTTTATAATATTCTTAAAATCTCAAACTTAAACCTAAATTTTTTATTTTTTATAAGAGAAAAGTCTAAATTTTGAAACAAGAAGTAACCATTTCTTAAAATAGTATAAATTTGAATTGAAAGTGACAACTCTTCAAATAAAAACTAAATTCATTTAAACAATATTTCCTGAAATTATGATTGAAATATTGAGATCTCAACTTTTCTAGAGTGAAGGGTAAAATTTCCAAATTTTATAAAAAATCAGAAATTCCAAATGGATACAAATTTTTGATAAATTTGTATGTTTTTATAAAAATTCGAATTTTCTTGCGAAATGTTACGATCAAAGTCAAAATTTTATAAATAATTAAGGTCTTAACTTCCTCATTTAAGTTAGAATTTTTCAATTAAGACAGAAACAACTTTATTTTGACGTTTTGACCTTGAAACTCAAAATTACAAAAAAAGTCGAAATAAAGTCAACATCAAAAAAATGCTTCTCAAAATTTCGATTTTAAAGATGAGAAGAGATAGAAGCAAAAGTTGAAATTGCCAAAATTGATAAAAATTCCAAAATTTCAAATCGATAAACATTTTTGATTTTTTTTAAAGAAATTCGAATTTTCTTGCAAAATGTTGCGATTAAAGTTAAACTTTTATAAATTATTAAAGTCCAAACTTTTTCATTAAAGTTAGAATTTTCCGATTTGGGCGGAAACAATTTTTTTTTACGTTTTGACCTTGAAACTCAAAAAATAAAAAAAGTTGAAATAAACTCAACATCGAAAATGTGCTTCTCAAAATTTCGATTTTAAAGAAGAGATTTTCACTTTTCTAGAAGCAAAAGTTAAAATTGCCAAATTTGATAAGAATTCCGAAATTCCAAATCGATAAACATTTTTGATAAATGTTGGTTTTTTTTTAATAGAAATTCGAGTTTTCTGGCAAAATGCTGCGATTAAAGTCAAACTTTTATAAATAATTAAAGTCTAAACTTTTTCATTTAAGTTAAAATTTTCCGATTAAAGCGGAAGGAATTTTTTTTGACGTTTTGACTTTGAAACCCAAAATTACAAAAAGAATCTAAATAAAATCAACATCAAAAAAATGATTCCCAAAATATCAATTTTAAAGATGAGATTTCCACTTTTCTAGAAGCAAAAGTTGAAATTGCCAAATTTCTGATAAAGCTTGGGGTTTTTCCAAAATTCGACTTTTCTTTTAAAATGTCCTAATTAAAGTCAAAATTTCGTAAATATTTAAGGCTGAAATTTCCCCATTAAAGTTAAAATTTTCTTACCGCGGGAAAAACATTTTTGACATTTTGATCCTGGAACCCAAAATTTCTAGAAAAGTCGAAACAAAGTCGACATTAAAAAATATTTCAAAAAAATTCGATTTTAATAACGAGTTTTTGACTTTCCTAGAAGAAAAAGCCTGAAATTTCAAATTTTATAAAAATTCATATATTCTAAATCGGTAAAAATTGTTGCTGAAATTTTAGTTTTTTTACGAAAATTCGACTTTTCTTTCAAAGTGCCGCAGTTAAAGTCAACATTTCGGAAATAATTAGGGTCGAAACTCCCGAACAATATTGAAATTTTCCTATTAGCACGCAAGAACGTTTTTCCATTTTTCCACCTTTTGACTTTAGAACTCAAAATTTCGAGAAAAGTCGAAATAGAGTCGACATTTTGATTCTAAAGATGAAATTTTAGAAAAAATATGTTTACGTTTTTAAAATTTTTATTTAAATTTTCAATTAAACAATGAGGCAAATAAATCTAAATTTCAACAAAAATCAAAGATTTAAAAAAATTTCTGGTATTTTCGTGATTAAAATTTAATAGTTACTTATACCGTGGGTAAAATTCAAAATTTACAAAAAAGCAAATAATCGACTTAGTTGGAAAAAATTAAAAATTTTGATTTGCATCAGAGAAAAAAGGAATTTTAAAATAAAATACGGAATTATCTTTTTAAAATGGTAAATTCAGGAATGGTGATAAATTTTCACAGTTAAAATGCTTTTGATAGAGTTCCGTAATCTACCCTTATAGTTGCCAAGCGCCTGAATCGAGAAGACTAGATTAGGGCCAGGAGACCGAGAGACCAGGACATTGATACTAGGAGATTGGGACGGGAAGACTAAGGTCAACAGCCTGACACCAGGAAACTGAAACCAGGCGACTGAGACTGGGAAACTGAGATCACGAGACTGAGACTAGGAGACTGACACCAGGGGACTGGGACCAGGATATTGGGAGCAGAAGATTGGGACCAGGCGACTGAAACCAGGGGACTGAGACTAGAAAATTGAGTTTAGAAGACTGAGACTAGAAAACTGAGATCAGGAGACTAAGGCTAGAAAACTGAGATGAGGAGACTAAGGATAGAAGACTGATACCAGGAGGCTGGGTCCAAGGGACTGGGAATAGGAGATTGAGACCAGGCGACTGAACTAGGAGACTGGAACCAGGAGGGATTAAGAGACTGAGAGCAGAAGACTGAGATCAGAAGACTGGAACAAGAAGAGTGAGATCAGGAGACTGGTACCAGATGACTGAACCAAGAGATTGGGGCCAGGAGACTGAACAAGAACACTAGGAGACAGAGAAGAGGAATGGCACCAAGAGAGTAAAACCAGGAGACAGAGAGGAAGGATTAGGAACAGAAGACTGAGACCAGGCGACTGAGATCCAGAGACGTTACAAAAATTCTTATACAATTTTGGTAAGGTGAAAACTGCATTTATTAAAAAAATCAAATCTGTGACTTTATTCTCAAAATTTTAAATTCCAGTGCAAAAAGTTGATATTTAAAAATTTATCAAAATTCGTTTTTAAACTTGACATTTACAAATTAAAATTCATTTAAAAAATTATAAATTTCTCTTTTTTCGAAATATCCTCTTTTTTATCGAAATTTTAAATTTTTCTCGTCATTTCTTATTAACTTTTTTCACATTTATTTCTTTTAACTTTGAACTTCCCTGATCATGTAAACTGTTTTCCCAAAATTCGGTATTTAGGCTTAAATTTTAAAGTCGAATTTTCGGAAAAAGGTCGAAATTTTGAATAATGTTTCATTTATTTGAAAAAGAATTTTAACTAAAATTTTAGATTTAGCCTTGAAATTACCGCTATTTCATTAAACTTTTGACTTTAATCTCAAAATTAGAGAATAAATCTAAAATGTTAAGACCTCTTTTATCTTTTTGAAATGTTGAGTTTCTTCTAAAAATTCTTAATTTAAACCTGGAATGTAATTTTTTTCTTCAAAATTTCGGTGCAAAATCGAAATGTGGACCTTTTTTTTTAGAAATTTTACTTCGATTTTCTAAATTTTCTCCTTGAAATCGAAGTTTGAACCTTTTTCTAGAAATTTGTGTTAAAATTCTTTATATCGCAAGTGAGCTTTATTCATAACTTAAACTTTATTAACGATTATAAAGCAACATATATGTATATTTAAATTTTGACGTTTGTCTTAAATTTTTTAGTTTAAAGTTGAAAAATTATACTTTTTACATTTTACACTTTATACATTTTCTCTTTGAATTTTTTTCAAAATTCCGATTTTCAACTTGAAATTTGAAAATTTAAATAAATTGAAAATAAGTTTGTTTTGAATAATTTCTAGAATTTTTACTTTTGTCCTAAACTTTTCACTCCAAAGTTAAAATTTTTATTTTTTTCGAATATTTGACTCTGAAATCAAAATTTTGAAATTTTTCTAGAAATTTCGACTTAAATCTGGAGATATGAATTTGCTAACCTAAATGGAAGGAAACTTCTTTTCCTTACAGCTATTGTGAACCATATTAAAAGTTATCGCAAGCCACATCTCCTTGAGAAAAATTTACTGCTTAGGCACTCTAGATCTAGAAACAATCTAGCTCTAAAAGAATGATCTATTATTGAGCAAGATTTTATTTTTCGTTAAAATATCTAATATTACGATACATGTAACTCTAATTGTTAGCGGCTAATAATCCATGTCGACAACTGATCTCAATGCCGTTAAATATGTAAACGATTGCGAACAAAAAAAATATGGATTTCGCATGTCACGTATTTCATTTATTATACACATGACAGATTAAAATGACCGAGTCATTAGGCTAATTTGAAACGCTTGCATTTATCGTTCTATAGAATGAATGCATAAATAGAATGCCCCCATAATCGATTATCATTTAATGTAACGTCTTTTCGGGCTTTTCAACGACGAACGCGGATTTATTAAACAGCTCGTTTACGTCTTTGTTGCACCAGCCAATTAAAACATTGCAATCGAACGTTAAGTAACGAAGCGTGAGATTGTGAGAAGTAAATTGGCTTCTAAATCTTTGTGGTGACCATTTGGCACACCGTTGACTTTCGTAGACATCAAATATAACGACGAATTGTCAATTAAATGTTCTGTAATGAAACAGTTGAACGTGTTGAAAATTTCTCCTTTTTAAAACAACTTATTATTTCAAAATTAAGATTTTTCGAGAAAGAGTTTTAGAAAATTGTGGCTTTTCTCCAAAGCTTCAAAAATTTTAATATTTTTGAAAATGTCGAATTTTTTGAATTGTTGGACCTTTTAAAATTTGAACTTTAAAAAAAAATTTTTTTACTTATTTCAAAATTTCGATTTTTTTCAAAATTTCGACTTTATTAGAAAACTTGGGCTTCTCTTCAAAAACTTCGTATTCTTTTCAAAATGTCGACTTCTTAATTTGACTTCGAAAATTGCAGCCATCTACAAAATTTTGGTTTTGTAAACATCCGAGTTTTTTCAAATGTCTAGTTTTTTGAAAGGTTGAATTTTTTTCCAAATTTCCAAAGTCATCCCAAAATTGGAAATTATTTTTTCAAAACTTAAAATTCTTTAAAATTGTCGACTTATTATCATAATTTCGATGTTTTCAAAATATTACTTTTTTCTAATTTCGACTTTTTTAAAAAGTTTCAACTTTTTGAAAACTTTGACTTGGAGTTTTTTTCGAAAATTTCGATTTATTTTTGAAAATCTCATCTTCATAATGTCGGTCCTTTTTTAAATGTTCGAATTTTTAAAAGATTTTGACGTATTTTTCAAAAATTTTGTTTTTACAATTTCAACTTTTTTAGTTTTGACATTTTTACAAAATTTTAAATTTATGAAAAAATTTCCACTTTTTCTTTAAAACTTGAATGCTTTCGATAATTTTGACTTTGTTTTCAAAATTTAAGTTTTTTTATAAATTTTCAAATATTTTGACCATTTTGCTCAATTACATCATATCTTGGCATTTTTCAGAATTTGGCGTTTTTGAAGTTTTCGACTATTTCTCAAAATGTAGACTTTTTTTATAAATTTTTTTAATATTTCCGCATATTTTTGAAAATATATATTTTTTTTAAATCTTAGCTTCATGGAAAGTCCATTTTAAAATTATGTGTTTTTTTGTGAAATTTACTTTTTTTGTAAATTTATTCACTTTTTTTAAAATATCGGCCTTTCAAAAAATTTTGACAATTGAAATTTTTTGAAAACTCTTTAAAATTTTTGAACTATTTTTTAAAATATCGACTTTTTAAAAAAATACAATTTTTTGCAAGATTTCGATTTTTTTAAATTACAAATCTTTTCAATATTTCGGCTTCCTTTGGAAATATCCTTTTCTTTGAAAACCTTAGTTTCATGAATAATTGATGCATTTTTCATTTTGAAATTTCGTCTTTTTCAAATTTACGTTTTTTTTAATTTTTAAAAATTTTTTGAGATTTTCGGCTTTTTTTAAAATTTTTGAATTATTTTGTTTTTGATCTCGAATTTATTTTTGAAAATTGCATCCTTTTTTTAAATCTTTTACTTTTAAAAGTTGGCTTTTTGTTCAAAATTTCGCCTTGTTTTTAAAATTTCCAATTAACTTTTAAAAGCTTTTTAAAAGTCGGGAATTTTTTTTAAAATTTTGATTTCTTTGAAGGTTTTTGATAATTTTGGGTGTTATGAAAATTTTTAAAATTTAGTCTTCTTTAAAATCCTGAATTTTTTCAAAAATTAACATAAAAGTTTTTTGACTTTGTTTAGTTTCAACAATTTTAAAAATTTTGAATTTATTTGAAAATATGTCCTTTTTCCAAGATTTCGGCTTTTTTGACAATTGTAAATCTGTTTTTAACATTTTAAATTCTTTTTATTAGTTTTCAAAAACTTTCACCATTTTGCTCATTTCGACTTTATAATATCTTGACATTTTTTAAAATTTGGCGTTTGTTTTTAAATTTTCGATTATTTTTCAAAATGTCGACCTTTTTAAAACATACGAATTTTTTTAAAAATTCGATTATTTTTGAAAATATCACTTTTTTTTTAATTCTTAGTTTCATAAAAATTTATACATTTTTTATTTTAAAATTTCGCCTTCTTTTTAAAATTTCTGACTATTTTTCAATATCTTGACTTTTTTCAAAATTAAGAATGTTTTTTAAAATTTTGATTTCTTCGAAGATTTTTGGAAATTTTAACTTTTTATAAAAATTTTCACATTTTCAAACTCGCGACGTTTTTGACAATTTTAAACCTTTTTTTAAAATTGAAAGTTTCATAAAGGTCTCAACATTTTTCACAATTTTGGGTTAAATATTATGTTCTTTATTTTTCAAATATTTCCCTTCATTCAAAATTTTACCTATTTCTAAAAAAATTTCAAATTTTTTATAAATTTTGTCATTTTACCAAAATGCATCTATTTTTAAAAACTCTGACTTTTTTGGAAATTTTAAATTTCTTAAAAATTTTCCAAACTTGTCGAATTAACTTGAAAATTTCGTTTCTTGAAAAATTTCTAATTTTCTTAAAATCCAGTGAATTATAGAAATTTTGACTTTTTCAAAATTCCTACTTTTTCATTATATCTACTTACGTAATTTAACGTTTGTTATGTTTTTTAATCTTTCTTGGTTTCAGGGAACAAGTTGTGTATTTCAATTTTTAAAGATAACCAAGGACCAGTCCGTTCCATCAAAAATATCTACTTTTAAAAACAATTTATTTTTTCTAATTTAAGATTTTTCGAAAACGACTTAGAAAATTTTGGCTTTTTTGAATGGTTGGACTTTTCAAAATTTCGACTATTTGAAAAAAAAATTTTACTTATTCCAAAATTTCGAGTTTTTCAAAATGTTGACTTTTTTCAAAATTTCGAGTTTATTAGAAAACTTTGGATTCTCTTCAAAACTTCGCCTTCTCTTCAAAACTTCGGCTTCCTAAATTTGACTTCGAAAATTGCAACCATCTGCAAAATTTGGGTTTTTTAAGTTTTCGTATTTTTGTTTTGAATGTTTTGAAAGGTTGAAATTATTTTCCAAATTGCAAGTTTATTTTAAAATTAAAAATTGTTTTTTTCATAATTAAGAATTCCTTAAAACTGCCAACTTTTTCCCAAAATTTCGATGTTTTAAAAGTTTTACTTCTTTTTAATTTCGAATTTTTCAAAAATTTCCATCTTGCTGGATTTTTTCTTAAAAATTTTGATTTAGTTTTGAAATTAGTATCTTTTTTCTGATAATTTTGACATTTCTTAATAATGTCGATTCTTTTTAAATTTTCAAATGTTTACAATTAAGACTTTTTTAGTTTCGAAATTTTTACAAAATTTGGAATGTATCTGAAGATTTCCGCTTTTTCCTTAAATAAACCTTGATTTTTTTTAACAATTTCTTTTAAAATATCGCTTTTTTTGAAATTATTAGTTTCAACATTACCTTTTTTCCAAATTTACTACCTTTTCCCAATTTTTTTAAATTTTTTGAAAATTTTAGCATTTTTAAAAATTTTGACAATTCAAATTTTTCGAGAACTGTTTAAAGTTTTTGAACTTTTTCGAAAAGACCTACTGTTTTAAAAAATCGATTTTTTTAAATTTCGCTATTAATTTTGGAGTTTTTTTTTAAATTTTGCCTTTTTTTAAATTTCGCCTTTTTTTTTTAAATTTTTGACTATTTTTCAATATTTCAATTTTTTTAAAAGTCAGGAATGTTTTTTAAATTTTGATTTCTTTCAAGATTTTTCAAGAATTTTAATTTTTAGGAAAATTTTACATTTTCAAAATTTCGACTTCTTTCAAATTTTTAACTTTTTTCAAAATTTAACATTTTACAAAGGTTTTGACATTTTTCAAAATTTAGGGTTTACCATTTTTTTCTTTATTCTTTAAATATTTGCCTTCTTCCAAAATTTTAACTTTTTATATTTGAACATTTCTCATTTTATATAAATTATGACATTTTCCCAAAATGCATCTATTTTTAAAAACTGACTTTTTCGAAAAATTTAAATTTCTTAGAAACTTTTCAAACTTTCGAATTATCTTGATATTTTCGATTCTATAAAAATTTCGAATTTTCTTAAAATTCAGTGAATTTTTCTAAAAATATTGGCTTTTATTATTCAAAATTTCAACATTCTTTGAAAGATGTTGATTCTTTTTTGAAAATTTTAACTTTTTGTGAAAATTTCGATATTTTTCAAAATTTTAACTTTTTGAAATTTAGAATTCTTAGAGCATCTCGACTTATTATTTAAATTTTCGGATTAAAATTTTGGGACATTGGAAAAAATTTTGACAATTTTCGAATATATTGTTGCGTTGTATCGGTTCGAAAGTTAAAACTTCGTGAATTGTAAATACGTTATTTCAAACTTATTTCGGAACACTACAATTAAGATTCACTTAACTGGCAGATTATCTTACTAACTGACTACCCGACTAACCAACAACTGAGGGAAAAGCGACCGCGTATTTATACCCTTCCGGTTTTCTAGACGGATCTACGTACCGATAAGATTATCGCTTGCGGAAACGTTTGGAGCGCTTATCTGCCGCATGATTCATTTTCGCGGCCGCTTCCCATTATCAAATGTTTCTAGAGAATTCCTTGCACAATCGCTAATATAAATTTTATAACTACATTTTGTTATAATATATTTTAAGATTTTGAATTTGTTTTTAATTTTCATCTTTTTAGCTGTCAACGTTATTTCGAATTTTAGGTTTTTATTGAAATTTACGACTTTTTGAACATTTTCTTAAAAAATTTTAATTTTTCAAATTTTTTAATTCGGGCAACCACCCCCCGCGCTAGAGAAATTTTTATTAATGAATGCAACACATTAGTTTTGGATTAATACATAAAAATGTATTTGAAGATCATTTAATTTGTATTTATATGTACTTAATTAACCAAAGTTTTAGTTTATTTGTTAACTAAGAAATAAATGTCGTAATTTCTTTATTGTAGCAAAGAAAAAATTTAAACGGGAGCATTGAGAATGTTTTTTTAATACTCACGAGAGGCTCAATGTAAAAAAGGTTGGGAACTCCTGATTTAGAACACCAGAAATAAAATTGGCAATAAAATAAATCTGGTTCTAAAAAAGACTTACGGCTCTTTCACACAGAGAGCCGTAAGGCTCGTACTCGCGAGCGAGCGAACCGCTCCCAAGATTGAAATGCAGAGTTCAATGGGGCTTTCACATGGTACGCACGGGCCTTTAGACTGAAAGGTAGGAGTGGAAAAAGCTCTCACTCGCGAGTGCGGGCCGTACGGCTCTCCGTGTGAAAGAGCCGTTATGGAATATGGAAATCTATTCTGTATCCTCTTCAGGTCAGAGAAGAGAACAAACGAAGACTAAACAAAGTAGAAATAATACAGTAAATCAACCCACTCTATTCTGTATCCTCTTCAGGTCAGAGAAGAGAAGCAACAAAGACTAAGCAAAGCAGAAATAAAACACCCAACCCAGTTGGATCCGCTCAAAATTGACCAATTG
Organism: Dastarcus helophoroides; assembly: GCA_028583605.1. Classification (NCBI taxonomy): domain Eukaryota; kingdom Metazoa; phylum Arthropoda; class Insecta; order Coleoptera; family Bothrideridae; genus Dastarcus; species Dastarcus helophoroides. Next base: position 21,550,965 of record CM053336.1, read on the forward strand.
GGTCGGGCAAGCGATGCTTCATTTAAGCTTTAAATGCTGATAACGCCTTCACCACTCCATGATGTCTTAGTTGCGGACGGAATTTTTAAGTTAACCGCTGAGAATAATTGATAATTAAGGCCGAGAATGCGGCGGACGTGTTGCGAGAAGCTGACAGAAAGGCCAAAGTCATATTAAGCGAACACTGGGGATTTGTACATTAACGGCTGCAACTTACCGGTTTGTCGCTTCTTTGGCGCAATAATTCACCGATGACGGCAGCATAATGCGCCAAAGAGATAACAATCTGCCTGAGCGACTTTAATGTAAGGCGATAGCTTTTTATTTTGACAGCATATGGCGCTGATACGCCGTTGACAAATGACACGTGAATGCGTTAGATATTGTCGAGTAGCAAGCGCAGGCGGCGATGATATTTCAGATGGAACGATGTCATTAATGCAGTACTTGCATTTGTTGAGACTTTTTAGTGAAATACAAAATGTTTCACCTCTTCAGAATAACATTAGGTAAAAATGTCAGTTATTAATAAAGCTACTCTTCCTAATCGAGTAAGTTCGTTTGTCTGACAATTCTAGTTTGGCAGGCGAATTATATAACACATCATCATCAGCTTAGCTGAATTGTGCAGGTGTGGATGCGTGACTGACTGAGTCGTAAGACTATTTTGAAATTTGTTCAGGACTCTCTAGAGACAAAACCCTCAATTTGTTTATTACAGACACTCATGTGATTTTGTCTACGAATGTATAGGAGAAGTGCGTACAAAATGACATATGGTTTTGTTTTTGGGTTAAATTATTGGTAATTTACAACATATCATAATGTACAGCAATCATCTTTGATTCTCTAAGTGACGCTGACGTCTGACGAATAATTTCTGCTGAATGAAGTGATATCGACGTTTAAATTTTAAAGTTAGATCCTCAGTAAATTTTTATTTGATATAAAAGAATTGAACTCACCTGTGTCTGAAGAAGGAGCATACTTGAATGGGGACTTGAGGGGGCGGAAGGCTGCGCACTGGCCGCCACCAACGGGGCAGTCGACACTTCACTCTGCACTAGCAGTGTACCTGGAAGAAAATAACCCTCGTAAGTAAATTGTCGACGTCGTAGACTGTAGAGGCGCATGGGGCGCTTGTATCTTCTCTCCTTTTTCCATAAGTTTTAATTTTTAACTGAAAATTCGTCCTTACCTTGAAATTTCGACATTTTTCTCGAAATTTCGACTTTTTCTAAAAATTTGATTTATTTGATAAAATTGATCGCTTTTTTATTACTTTTGAGTTTATTTTTAGAATTATAATTTTGAGTTTATTTTTAGAATTATAATTTTTCTCATAATATTACTTGCCCAATATTTTCATTAAATGCTTTTTAGGTTTCATACCTTAAAAGGAAAAAAAGGAACCCTTATAATCTTACTGTTTGTCCATACGTCTGTCACAGAAACTGTGTAACATATGAATTTTAAATTTTCCACAGTGTTAGCTTTCGATAATCCACACAAATACCGCCAGTAGAAAAAGAAAATATTTTATAGAGCCCATTTATTCATCTTAATTTAGTTGAAGAATAGAATGCAGATCAAATTTGTCGTTTACCTACATTGCTTTATTTAGTTGAATATTTAGAAGTTATCTCGGGTTTATTAACTTGCTGGCAACGCAGTAATTACGGTTTGAATCTAACATTTTAGTTAGTTAGTTAATTAGTTTAGTTCAGTTGCGGCTAGCATATTTTTTAGTCGGATATTCATTAAAATAATAATATCTCACTTGATTATAATAATGTTGTTTATTGATTCTAGACAGACAATTTAATGACCAAGACATTAAGACATAAGACATAAATTTAAATTTTGAAATAAAAAATTAAGATGCCTAAAATAGTATTCCGGGGCTTCCTTGTGCTTTCCCATTAATTCTTCTAGTCAAAATCAATCTAATTCTTTTTTATTATGTTTGTTATTATTTGCACACTCACTACTATACAGAATTAAATATCTCAGAGATGCACCCAGAAAATTGTTAAAGGGAGGGTTACTTTGAAATTTTTCCCTTGAAGTTAAATTTTGAAATTTTCAGAAAAAATCATAGTTCTAAATAAGGGTCGAAATTTTGAAAACTCTTTTTTTAAATAAATTTGAAGTTCTTTTTTTGAAATTGCGACTGTCCCGCAAAATCTTAATTCAAAACTTTTTATTTTTTAATTTTTAGTCTCTTGTTTTCATTCATTTTTTTTTATTTGTTTTTTTTAAATCGAGAGTTCTAGAAAACAGAGTCGTAACAGTAAAAATTAATTTTATTAGAAAAAGCGAGTCAAAGTCAAAACTTCGATAGAGAACCAAAATTATTAAAGAAAAGAGAAAAGTCTCTCAAATTTTCGATTTTAATCTTTAAAGTTCGTATATTCTAGAAGTTTTCAACTCTAGGGTATATATTTTTTATGAAAATTCCGAATTTAAATTTGAAATATCTAAACCTAGAATTCCGATTTAGTTTTTTATAAAGTTTGGGTTTTTCTTGAAATTTGAACTCAAATTTAACTTAAAATTCAGAGTTTCAGCATGACATTTTTAAAATTGAAAAATAGAAAATATTTTCCTTCAATTTTAGGCAAGATCACAGCAGTTACGTGTTTTTCATCACATTTTCTAAATTATGTTTAAAAATCTATTTTTAATTCGAAAAACTGTTAAAAACCAAAAAATGAGTCACCCGAAACTGAACCGAAAACTGAAAATCGGAAAAAACCGTTATTTTTGTCGGAACGCAAACCGGAACAGAACCGATATAATTTTTTTGCCGGAACGAAAACCGAAAACCGGAACGAAAAAAATAGCGATTCGAAGCCCGCTGAAAACTTTAGTGTTTTCTCGAAACAGTCAGAGGGTTTCTTTTAAAATTAAATGCCTAGAAAGAAAATAAAAATATTTTAAAGAAGTCTGAATTTTGAGCCCATGCTAATTTAAAAATTTAAAAAAAACTACAGTTATTAAGCCAATTTTTTTCAAAATTTCGACTTTTACCATGGCATTTTTATACTCGAAAAGTTAAAAGTTTTATAAATGAAGTTTTTCAAAAAAAAAGTTGAAATTTCGTGATTAAAAGTAAAAAAATTCTTAACCAAAGTTAAAATTTGACAACTAAGATAGAAATTTCAATATTCTTTTGGAAACCTTTAGTTGGAAGTCGAAATTAGGAGAAAACAGTCGAATTTTAGGAAACATAATGGAAATATAAAAAAATCAACTTCATAACAAAAAATTGCTACATTTTTTTATCGTAAAGTTAAAAGTTTACACAAAATTAAAAATTTTGAGTTAAACTGATTAAAGTTTAAAAAAAAATTGAATTTTCCAATACAAATGCTTAAATTTTGTGTAAAACTCGAAATTTATAAAAAAAATTGACATTTTAAACATTTTTTTTTAAGTTCAATCAACAATTTAAAAAAATAAAAGAAATAACAAATCAAGCTTAACCTTGAAGAGATGAGTTTCTTCTCGAATTTTCGTCTTTTAGTCTCAAAATTTTGATTTTTTTTAGAAATAAAATCTCAGATTTAAAAGTCAAAGATTCTGAAAATGATTCGAATGTGTTTAAAGTACAAATTAAAACATTTAAGGTAAAAATTCGAGAATGAAACTCAAAATTTTAAGAATTTCTTCATTTAAAAATATGATACTTCTGAAGATCCTGATTATAACCTAAAATTTAATTTTTTTCAAAATTACGTGGATGAGTTCAAAATGGTCAATAAATGGTTTTCTTGTTAATTGTGAGTTTTTGCCTACTGGTGCCTTTTTTTTTGAGGTATTTTGCCTTTTTAGTGCTTTATTTAGCTGTTCGTGTTTGCCTAATTTAACATTTTGTTTACCTTTTTATCTTATTTGATTGTCTTTAAAATCCGGTCTCTAGTGATTAGTTTCTAGGGTCTTTAGCGTAACCGTTTGATAAGATACAACTTAAAAAGTGCGTCATATGAAGAGAAAATTCTAGTGGGAAAAAATATTACTGATAAACTTTCCTTTTTCATTGAACTTTTGATCACCAAATGATTATTAAAGTGGATTAATTGTACCCGAATACGTAAGATTATGAAGGCGATAGCATAACCATTCCATAAGACACAGTTGTGAAACATGTTCCATATGAATTCTTTCTTTGGTGGAATGGAGTGGTCTTTGGTTATTTGCAAAAGTGTTTCTCTGAAGATGATAGCTTGGCTATCGAAACGCGTTAGAGCAACCTCTGTTGTGTTTTTTAATCTTTCTTGGTTTTAGGGGACAAGTTTTGTATTTCAAGTTCCATATGAAGGCAAAATTATAACAGAAAAATAAAATATTCTCGATGGGGTTTTCCCTTACATTGAAAATTTGACCACCACCAAAAATATCGGCGAGTATTGAGCATGAATTAATTGAATGCAACGGATTGGAATGAATTTAATTTACAGACGAAGCGTCTCAGAATCTGTAGCATATTTAATCAATTAGGTGAAACTTTTCAAATATAAAGATAAAATTATTGTGGAAAAATAAAATATTACTGATGAATTTTAGTTTCTTATTGAAATTTTAATTTCCCAGAATATCTGTGAGTATTTAAAAGGGACAGACAAAAGTAAATAAAACCTTAACAACATAATACTGGTTTATTCAGTGAAAGATTCTATGTTGCGCTTTAGGCCATTTAGACAATTACTGACTGACTTTCCTCCAAATTATTTTTGAGACTAAAGATTACGAGCATTCGAGGACTAAGTTATTCAGTTTTCGAGAAAAATCTTTATAACAGATGGACGGACACAAGAGTGAGATTAGAAGAGTTCTGTTTTTTCTTTTAGAATGCCGAACCCTTCATATAATTGAACCCAAATTCATAACAAAGGTCCCTGTCTTCTAAATTTTAAAAGTTTTTTTTGATAATGATTAAATTTAGTAAACAAAAGAAGAAAACGGTTAAATGTGCTAATATTATTTTACTGCAACTCTATTCCGAAATGTATATCAACACTATTCTATCACGTCTATCACGCACCATTAGAATTTGTAGATATCATTTAACATTCTTCACTGAGTAACTAAACTTGACATGCAATCACAATCATATCCTGGGGCCAACACACAGATTTTTATTCCCTATTTCACGCCACTTCATCCACGTTAAAACCCCACATATTAAATAACCCCCTCATTTTACCACCGCTGTTTATATAGCGCCGTTATAGATGGCGCTCTGTTCAATATTTCACCGGTACTGCGATGACGGGCGGTCCCCAAGGGACCGAAGTCACTGATATTTGCAACTCTTGCAATCAGGCCGGCTCCTCGTGCGTTATGGTCCGTGACGAAAGTCTTATTATGATTATGTGGGCCTCCTCTTTGTAAAACATATTGTCGAGATTTTATTATCGCCGTTTTATTATTGCTTCCTGATTACCATTGGGAATCGCCCGTAGGTGGCCGTATCTATTATATTTTCGTCGAAATTAATTTACTCGAGATATATTTATGGGGCGTCCGATCCCAGGAGGAAATACCTGGAATAATTTAGATTTTTTTGACTCGCCTTGAAGACAGAATACGGACCCGCATATACGTAATAAATACGTGTTTTTGTTTCTTTATGGCATCAACTGCAAGACTATTATTTAATAAAATAAATTACTTTTCTCCTTACAAAAAGAAGAGAAGCTTTCCAATTTCGAGTGTTTGGGGATATTAAAACTTTTCACTGAAAATGTTGCTTCATAACAATTTCCATTTTTGGGAAACATTCGAAATGAAATTTGGCTTTTTTAAAATTTTTGTTTTGTAGTTTACAATTTAGACTTCAAAAAATGATAATTAGTTTCAAGTGATGGCCTCATAAAATATAAAATTTATGGTGAAAAGGCCCCCGTGCACAAAAAATAACTTCAACTGGTACGTACTGCCAGTTAATTAGTTATTGCAGGAGCTTTATGCGCCGTTTCGCAACTCGATTTACCTCATTAGAAAATTAATTTCGCGAGATGATTGTGTACGAATTTAAATCCTCTGACATGAATAGAGGTCGAATAAATCAAGTAGGTCTCTCGGTGTGTGAAACGTACGAGAATTTCACCTCTTCCTCGATACAAGCACGATGTTGTTTAATCATCTTTGGTAAAAATTCGCCACTTATGTAACATGTAAATTGTAAATGAAGTCTCATTAGAATAGAGGGCTTAACCAACAACAAGTTTGCAAGCTGTAAGTTGTGTATCGTATTGTAATGTAAGCGTTCCGATGACAAGTGTTTATTTGCATTTACTTCGAAGTTGTTTTCAAAACTTGAAAATCGGTACTACACAATAAGTTTTAAATTCTGATGTCGTTGCTACAAGTCGACTCCCACACAATCGCTCAGAGAGTGCAAATTTTTATTTCCTTAAGATTAGAACATAATCCACAAATGGAGGAGCTCTCTGTTCATTTGCAAGCATTTTTATAATCAGCGTAGTCCGAAAAAGTCCATCATCATACATGAAGGGTTTTTTTCTCCATTAAATCATTTCATATAGATGAATATTTTGGAAACTAGTATAGGTTTATTAATTACACGCAACACAGGGCAGAATAACCGTAAGTATAAAAATATAACATACCACAGTCAGCTGAGACGTTGGGACCGAACATTTTAGTGCAATCTCATAAATCGTGTTAATCATTGTGAATATATAAATCAGTATCTCTCTGAAGATGATAGCTTGGCTATCGAAACGCGTTAAAGCCACCTTTGTTCTGTTTTTTAATCTTTCTTGATTTCAGGGGACAATATTTGTATTTCAATATATAAATGTCTTTTATTTGCAACATTTTGTGGTGCTAAACTTAAGAGAGTCTCATCAGTTCCATGAATGTTGCTCTCGACTGTATAAAAAAAGCGTCTCGTCCTTGAGGATTTCTTTTTAAATAACGAGTTAAGAGACATATTGGACGCTCTTTGGCAGAACAAACGCGATGCGTCGTAAGTTGATGGTTTAGGTAAACGTCAACTCAAGAAAAATTCAAAATATACAGAAAACACTTTTCGGGTTTAATAATATTTTGAAAAGAAGGCGTTCACATCGATATTAAATTAGAAATTACCAAAGAATAATTACCAAAAAATTTAGAGTTTAAAACCGGAATGTCAAATAAATAACACGATATTTGTAATTTTAGTCTAATATCGATCTTAGAAAAGAGGTATAACTTTAAAAAAAAGGAATAAAAAATGGCATTTAAGCATATAATCGAATTTTTAAGTAAATACAGAATAAGAGTAAACGCAGAATAAGATTTAAAGAAAAGGGACATTTATAACAAATATTTCGAAATTAGGGGAAAGTGGTCCAAAATGATCCCTACAGCTAAAATGATCCTCACCCATATATTTTAATATTGACGAAGGCATCTATGATTATAGTACTTTAGTATAATCACCGAAGATATCGCCATTATTTGAATCTTAGGCGGTGCATTTAGGTGAAATTTTCCAGAAAAAGAATTTTTTAAAGTTTTGATGTAAGGCAAGTCAATTAGAACTATGTGTGTAACATTTTAAGTATGGTAAGAATCCTATTTCTGTATGAGGCATTACTTGACACAGTGTTTTAGCTAAAATTTGTACTATATGCGATATGTTCAGATGTGACGGACTTGTAGTAAACTTAACCAAAAACCAAATGCGTACTTGTGGGCAATATGATCCCCCATAAGGTTGGACAAAATAATCCCAGGATCATTTTACCCTCATGTACATTTTTAATGTAAATATGTATTTTTTATTTTATGATAATCTTTACAGATATAAAAATTGTTCAAAAATATAAGCGAAAGACTTCAAGACAAGTATAGGATGAGGAAGATGCGCCAAGCAATAGAAGGCGTTAGAAATGGATTACCTTATAAAATAGTGGCGAGAAATTTCGAGGTACCGCTAATGAGTTTAAAAAGACGTTGTAAGGGGTATAACAAATTAGCAACCAATCAATTTAAAAAACTTGGTAGCAAAACTAAGGTATTCACCGAAGATCAGAAAGAGAGCTTGTCAAGTACATTGTTGACGTGGAGGTCAGAATGTATGACCTTACCGCTAAAGACGTAAGATCGATGGCATATCAGCTCGCAGAAAAAAATGGGACTGATCATCCATTCTACAAAGAGACAAAACTTGCTGGTAAAGGCTGGTTTACTGGTTTTTGCAATCGGCACCCTGAACTCGCGTTACGATCACCTGAGGCAACATCAACAGCTCGAGATCAAGCTTTCAATAGACCAATAATTGAAATTTTTTGTAAGCTGCTTAAGAACATCTTTCTTAAAACACCTATTTCCCCGCATAGAAACTTTAAAGTAAATGAGACATCTGTGAGTACTATTCCAAGTAAAAACTGCAAAGTTCTTGCAAAAAGAGGACGAAAACAGGTTGGAAAGGTCGTCTCCGCTGAACGAGGTATTTCCGTTACTGCTGTAATTTCTATGTCAGCCGGCGGCTCCTTTGTTCCACCGATGTTAATTTTCTCCAGAAAAGGGAGAGAAGAAGCGCTGGAAGAGAAAGCCCACCCCCTGGAACAGTATTTAAATGAGATAATTCAGGATGGATGAATGTTGAAGTTTTTACGGATTGGTTTGATCATTTTTACATTATGCAAAACCAATATTGGAAGAGCCAGTCCCTTAAATACTTGATGGCCACCTTTCACATACAAAGAATTAGAATGTTATTGAAAATGCTCGTTCGAATTATGTAACCATTTTATGTCTCCCCCCCTCATACTACCCACAAATCATAGCCCCTTGATCTCAGTTTTATGTATCAACTTAACCACTATCATGACTAGGCTCTTGAAAATTGGTTGACTAATAACCCTGGAAAAGTGGTCACTGCTTCTCAAATCTTAAAGATTTTCAACATATCATATACGAAAGCATGTGCACCAATGAATGCTATTAATGGTTTTAGAAAAGCTGGTATTTTGTGATTTTGACTTGGCAGCTGCTAAATTTACAGACCAAGTTCAATCTGCTATTACAGAAAATTTCTCCCAAATTGAATATAGTAATCACCATAATGATGAAATACGTTCGTCCACGCCTCCTGAACAAGTCACCCAGTCAGAACACCTAAATGAGTTTAAATAGACAGAATCAGATTTGATTCACTTGAAAAATGACAAGCAACTAGAAAACCCATCTACTTCTTCAGTTCTTGACGATGTTACACATCTTGATAATATTAAGGCCCCTTTGGTTTCAATTGTTTCAATAGGGTTTAAAGTTTTACCCAATGATGTTCATCCATTTCCAAAAATGACACAAAAATGAAACACAGCAAAAGCAAGAAAATCTATAGTAACATTTATTTTAACCAGCACTCCTTATAAACACCAACTGGTGGATGAACAAAAGAAAACAAAGGAACAAGAGGAAAAGAAGACTCTAAAAATAAAAAGTAGGAATATATTGAAAGAAAAAAAGAAGAAGACAAGTTTCACGTGTGATAAGCAGCGCAAAAAAAATAGAAGGATCAAGGTGACGGAGGATCGGAAGAAGAAAATGACGAGGATGCAAATGTTTAATTTGCTCTAAAACATTTCTGACATCCATCGCAGAAGAAGGATGGATGCAATATTTTGACTGCAAACGTTGGGCGCATGATGCCTGTGCTGGTATTGAGGCCGACTGTTGCGATCTATATAAGTGCGATGATTGTATCGAAAGAGTTAAAATTAGTAAAATTCGTAAAATGTTGTATTAACTCATATGACTATTTTTTTGTTCGTTTATCTATTTAGTATTTACAGTATTATGGTATATTCTTTAATTTAGTTTTATTTCCAAAAAAATATATAGTTTTTAAACAGGTACTAATTTTTTGTGTAGGATCATTTTGCCCCACCAGAGGAAATCATTTTGCCCGACCACTGAGGGTAAAATGATCCTTTTGCAGTCCTTTGTATTATTATTTATTTAAATAAAACCATACTTTTTTACATAGAAATTTGATGGTAGTTTTAATACACAATAAATACATATTATAATAAAGAATATATGAATCCTCTAAAAATTATGTGTTCCGCTTAAGGCTGATTTTTGTCTTAAGGGGATCATTTTGGGCCACTCTCCTCTAAATTCCAAAATAAAAAGTTCATATTTCCATGCTAAACTGTAAAATTTGGAAAAAAAATTGCTGATTATAAAAATTTTGGTTGTTATAGGTAGAAATTTCAAAAAACTTCAAAACTTTTAATGTAATATCAAATTAAAAATTCTGAGAAAATAGTCGAAGTGTACGTTTGCCTTTCTTGTCTTTATTGCGTTGTCTCGCACGTAGGGAATTCGTTCCCGGTCCTTCTTCCCAATCCCGGGATTTTAGGATCATATTTAGCCAATCCCGGGATTTTGAGATCATATTTAGCCAATCCCGGAATTTTGAGATAATATTTAGCCAATCCCGGGGTCCCGGGATTATTTCGGTATTGAGGGATTAACATAAAAAAATCGGCTTTTTAACCAACAAATCAAAATACAGAGAAGAATCAAATCTCTAAAAATAAAACTTGAAATTTTCATATTTTTAGGATTTGTATAAAATGAAAATTTATAAAATAGTGCAAAAATAAATGTCAGATTTTTTTTTAGAAATCTATTTTCCAATTTTCAATTTTGAAAGAAAAACTGAATTAAACAAAATCGTAAATTTAAAATATCCAAATTTTCAAAAAAGCCGATTTTTTTTAAAAGTTTGAATATTAAAGAAAATTTTAATTACCAGAAAAGAAAGCCTTCAAAAATGCTTAGAATGTTGAAAGTTAAAATTTTGGAAAAATTAAAATTGTCAAACAAAAAGAAAATTTGAAAAGTGTGAAATATTAAAGTAAAAATTTTCAAAAAAAAGCAAGAGAAAGGTAGAAGAGATGTTGAAGAATATCGAAATTTGGGAAAAAACGAGATTTACGAAAAAGGCTTAAGAAATTGAAGATAAGGTGGAAAGTCAAAATTTTTAAGAGTCAAATTTGCTTAACAAATCAAAATTTTAAAGCCGAAATTTTCGAAAAAAGGTGTCGGAATTTGAAAAATGTCATATTTTTATAGAAAGTTAAAATTTCCAGAAAATATCTGAGATTAAATAAAATGGATATTTTAAATTAGATTTAAACATTAGAGAAATCGGTAACCTTCGGAAATTATAAAATTTGAGAAAGTGGCAAAATTTATAAATTTGAAAAAATGGAAATTTCAAAAAATATTGAAATGGAATTTCAAAAAATATTGAAATGGAATTTCAAAAAATATTGAAATTTTCATAATTTCAACAACACGTCAATATTTTCAAAAAAGTAAAAGTTAAAAAATAGAATTTTCGAACGGCCAAACTGTTCGAAAAAGCCTAAATTTTTAAGAATGTCATAATTTTTGAAAATATTCTAAATTTTTAAAAACTTGGACTTCTTCAAAAAAGTATCAACTTTTTTCTAAAAATCCGTTTTTTTTCTACAAAATTTCTCTTTTTTTTCTTGAAATTTCGAATTTATTCTAAAATTCGAGTTTTTTTTACCGAAATCTGACTCTTTCAAAATTTAAAGTTTTTATCTTAAAATCCGTCGTTTTTTGAAAATTTCTATTTTTTTTTAATTCGCCTTTCAGAAAATTTCGACTTGAATATTAAACTTCGCCGTTTTTTTAAAATTGATAGATCTTCTAATAAAAAAAGTAAAAATATTTTGAATAATACTTACTTGGAAATTAGGTGTAGAAAAATAAATATTAATGCTAAAAATTTTGAATCTTTTTTCTTGAAATATCGACTTTTTTCCAAAAATTATCCTTAAAAATTCATCCCCTTTTTTTTGACATCTGGTCAAAATTTGACTTTTTTTTCGAAAATTGGATTTTTTTCACAAAATGTCGATATTTTCATCGAAATATTCTTTTTTTCAAAATTTGTTTGGGTATTTGGACCTTTCGATTTTTACCTCGATAACCATCTTTTTCTGTAGATTTTTATATCTTGTAAATTTTTCCAAATGATCAGGTTTTTTATTAAATTGATTTTTTGAAAATTTTCAGTTTATTCCAAAACTGTTTTTTTTAATTATAATTCGCCTTTTTCTTAATTACTACTGTAAAGTCGAGTTTTGAAAAAGCAGAATTTGGAGTATAAACTCAAAAATTTTGCTTTTTTTTCAAAGTTGGACAATACTGAAGTTTTTCAATATTTAATAGAAATTTCGGTCTTCTTCTCGAAATTTTGATTGCCCGGAAATTTTAACCTGTTTCTGAAAATTCGTTCTATTCTTAAAGTTTAGACCGAATGTTTTATGCTTCGAGAATGTTCTACTTAAAATTGAGCTTTTTATTCAAAATTCGATTTTTTATTAAAATTCGTCTATTTATTCAGAATTCAGATCGGATTAAAATTTTGCTAAAAACATAACAATTTTGAGAATAGTATTTCTACGAAATTTAGAAAAAATAATTCTTGTAAGTTTAGAGATTATGTCAAAATTTAAATGAAAATAAAAATGGTAAGAGAACTATTCTTAGAAACTAAGTTTTTCTCTCCAAATTCAATTTATTTTGAAAATTTCGAATATTCTTACAACATTTTTTCAGTGCCAGTGAAAAAGCCAACATTCGCATTCGCATTCGCGACTGTTGGAAATGAATATTCGGATTTGCATTCGCAGTCGCATTCGCATTCGCATTCGCGAATGTGGGAAAACCAACATTCGTTACATCCCTAATCTGCAAAAATTGAGACCCGTGCCGGTGCCGAAGTCGAGATATTCCATGTCAAACTTACGACTTTTAACACGTTATAAGGCACTTAGGCGAAAGATGTTTTCGAAAAGATTTTAATTTATTGCCGTCAAACCTTTTTATAGATTTTTATAAAAAAAATAGAGTAATATTATGAATGAAATAGTATAATATGAGAATCCACGGCCGTACAGTTTTTACGTAATTGGAATTTTGAATTTAAACATGTCATGGAATTTCGATGCTTCATTTCCCGTGTAAGGGAAACATCTTGAAGTAGTAGCAACATAGCAGCTTTATTAATCGAGTTTTGGCCTTTGGATACCCACAAAACGCCTGAATTGTCCTAGATGTGTCGATGCTTCATTCTGGACGTTAGGGAAACATCTTGAAGTAATGGATACATAGCAACTCCACTACACCTTCTAAATGCCGTCGCCGAAACCTTATTTCAGAGGCAGTGCAGTGTTATATGCTCACAAAATCTACTGTAAAGCACGTTACATTTATACTGGTAAGTCGAGGCGCATCTGGTGACGTAGCACGCAAAACTGATGTTTACTTTATACAATGTTTCCCGAAAGTAACGGCTAAATTTTATAAAAGTGCGAACAAACATATTTCTAAAAAATACCTGGCTACGTTGATTTTTATTTCTAAACTGCCACTTAAACATGTTCTTTTCAACCCCCCCATTCCTACCTCCCTAAGGACTTTCAACCCAAACTTTGGAAATTTAAATAGCAATGTACCCCTTGCGATAGCTCAATGAAGAATGGAAAGGTAAAATCTTTCTGATGGGATCTAATTTATCTATCCTATGAGTGAATGCGAGCACTAACTTCTCTTGGGGCGATCATGTGAGCGCCATTGCCAAATTCACCTCTCAGAAGCTGGGTTTTTTTTAGAGCTAAAAAGTATTACACATCTCATCAGCTACTCGCACTATACAAAGCTCAAGTTAGGCCAACACTAGCCAATACTCTTCTCATGTTTGGAGTTCAGCCCCAAAACACACATTAGCTCTCTTGGATTCAATTCAAAGAAGAGCGATTTGCTTCATTGATGACGAGAGTTTGACCGATTCTCTCGAAACACTGGATCACGGGCGTATGGTTGGGGACTTGTCTCTTTTCTACAAGTATTATCATGAAAGATGCTCGCAGAAGTTAATAGGATTGATCGCTCCAAGGACCAAATTCTTGAGGCATGCAAGGCAGTCGGAGACAGCGAATTCCTGTGCGGTTCAGTTTGACCTGTCTGTCTACAGAGCCTCTTTTTTTTGCCAGAACTTCCATGCCATGGAACTCGTTACCAAAAGAAATTTTGCTCAAAAATTACAATCTATTCTTGTTTAAGAAGGCGGTTCTTTCCCATATGTCCTTGTTTCCGCATTCTATTCGCATCGCTTTGAAGGCATAATGGGGTTGCCCTTTGCGAGTGGATTAAACTTAAAAAAAGGGAGATCATTCTATGCTGAATCTAACAAAAAATTTATTTCTTAAATCGGTTGTTAAATAACGTGTTAAACATGTTAAAATATTAGCATATTAGCATGTTAGGTTGTTACCATGTTAGCATTTTAGCAATATTCGCCCTCTGTAACATCAACCTACTCACATGAACGAGTTTGCCTCAAAATATCAGCATACCGGTTTAAGTCTATCGTTCTGCAAAGTGGCTTTGAGGATTTGTATTACTGTATCCACGCGTTCAGTGTATGCTAAAAATCGAGCCGAGTTGTGGTCGCAGTCGGTCGCTTACATCTCTTTTACGCAGCGAAGATATAATGTTCCAATAATGTTTCGTTTCAATTACTTTATTGAACTACCCAAGGGAAATTAAAATTTTAAAAGATTCTAGTTTTTAACAAAATCAAAAACAAAATTATCACAAAAATTGAATTCTTGAAAAAGGTTGAAACACAGTTGAAACATCTCTGAAGACAGCTTGGCTGTCGAAACGCGTTAGAGCAAACTTTGTTGTATTTTTTAATCTTTCTGTGTTTCAATTTTTGAAGATAACCAAGGACCAGTCCGTTCCATCAAACTTGAAAAAGGTGTAATTTTCAAAAAAAGTAGAATTCTGGATCTAAGGCAAAGTTCCGAAGAAAGTCAAAATTTTCAACAAAGTCGAAATAAAAAAAAATTAATTATAAAATAGTCAGAATTTTAAGGAAACTGGGTTTTTACGTTAACAGTTTCAGAATAATTCCAATTTTTGAAAAACAGTTAGAATTCTAGAAAAATTGAAAAACTTGAAATTTTTAACAAAAAACGATCTCTTTAAAGTTGACGTTGTAAAAAAGTTGAATATTCGAAAAATATCGATATTTTAAAAAAGTTAAAATAGTCCAAAAAAGTCGAAATATTTAAAATAGATCAAAGATATTTAAAAAGTTCTAATTTCAAAAAAGATCAAAATTTTGAATAGAGGTTAATATATTTCGAAAAGCCTAGAATTTTAGAAACAGTCACAATTTTCAAAAAATCCAAATAAAAACAATAATTCAAAAACAATCGAATTAAAAAAAATTTCGTTAATATTTTTTAATTTCTTTAAAATATTGGTAATATTTTCAAAAATTTTGTAAAAAGTTAGTAATTAAAAAGAAGTTGAATTTTCAAAAAAAGTTGTGATTTTTAACTAAAGTCGAAATTTTGAGAATAATTCAAAATACTGAAGAGGTAAGCATTTGTCAAAACGACAAATTAAAAAAAAATGTTAATTTAAAAAAAATCGAAATCAAATAAAACATTTTGAAAGTCGAATTTTTCGTGAAAATGAATTTAATTATTGTGAAATTTAAAAAAAACTGGTTTCTTTTAGATTAAAATTGTCAGAAAAACAGGAACTTTTTTAAAAAAAGGGGCAATTTTCAACTTAATGTAGAAATTTTGAGAACAATTCGAGAGTTTGAGAAATCCACATTTTCAAAAAAGTGGACGTTTCAAAAACGTCGACATTTTCGAAAAAGTCGACATTTTTAAAAAAGTCGACATTTAAAAAATTGTTCCTACTTTCACTTTTCTACCCAATAGCATCAAGGAAAGAATTAATTTGCATACAAATAAATTTAAATTAATTATGTGAAAACAAGTTGAGTTTTGTTACTTTATAAACACTTGGTCGAGTTTCAACCGCAAGTGATACTAGTTCAGAATAGAAATATAAAAGTACAAATAAGAAGGAGCTTAGCCTAGATAAAAAAAATTGATTTTTATTGGAAATATGCGGTAATTGTATACGTCATTAAAAGAATATTTATTTGGAAGGGACTGAAACGACAGTAAATGAGGATGGATGATTTATCCTTTAGAGTCGTGCAACATTTTTTTAAATGCTGGATGACCATAAAAATCAGTCACACTTTTGCAACATGGATAACGAGCTCATTAATTATCCCAACCTGCATTCGTTACCCCTGTAGATAATTTTAAATCCTTCATAACATACAAAACAAAGAGAAACTTAGAATCAGTCAACTACGTTTTGGTTCAAAAAAATCGAACTAAAATATTAAATGTTTTAATTTACAAAGATGACAACACTTTTAAAGAAGATGAAAAATCTTTCAAAACACATCTCACTCTTATCCTAGGCACAATATCGTGAATTATCCTTGTAAAGTTACGAAATTTGTCATACTACCTGAAAATAACTTAAACGGAAACGCGTTGCATCAAAGGCACAGTTTCACACAAATATCTCGTAGCGCGTTCCCACAGCCCAAATCCAAATTGCGACACGCACACGTCGAAATTTTTCTACCGACCAAGATCGATCCGAAATCTAATACGATCCGCGGACGGTCAACAGCGCGAATAAATCCGCCTCGATCTTGAATTCTTGACTCGCTCCAAACAGATACGAACGCCATATCCGGTGGACGTAGTGAATTATTGTTTTGCCCTGGGGCGATCCTCAGTGAAAGCAAACACAACGGTCTCATTACGACATAGGTTCGCGATTAGCTCAGAGTGAAGACGAGGCTAATTAAGTCATGGATTGGAAAAAAAAATCGAGTGCTAAACATAGTTTCCACTCGAGAACAATAGGTAAACGTTTTCGAGTGATTGGAGGTGACAAAAAATGCACAAAGCTTGTCGGACAGGTTGGATAAATTGGTGTTTTTTTTGCGGCTATTAAGGAGAACGCATAACAGAAAACGAATTTCTCAACGGGGGCGTTAAATCTGATAATCAGCGAGAGTTTCACATTTGGTTGTCGATATATGATTTTGATTTGCTTAATAATGCATTGAAGCTGTGGTTAGACTTGCATCATTTGTAGAAAGTTAAATGTATTATTTGTTTTTTAGGTGTAATGTGGACGCGATTTATTTTTGGGTAACCTTCAGATGCTAGCGCGTAAGATATTGGTTGGATAAAATCTGTCTTTCTTTACTAAAATGTTCTCTAACACGTTACATTGGTAATCAGTTGTAATTCTTTATTAATTTGTGTTCAATTCCAGCAAAAACTTCTGTATGCTGATGCGTGATGGTGACACGAAACTATAAGTTTACCTCCTATCCAAAATTACTCAAAAAGGTTTCCGCTTCAAATTTCGAACAAAAAATACTCCAAAACTGCATTACACGATCTCGTTGACTACAAGCTCCTGTGACAGTCCAAACACATCTCTAAAGTTTACATTCAACATTTAGAGATTTCTAGACCTCAGAAGAGGATCTAATTTCAAAAACGAATGGAACAAAATCAGTTTAGACACAAGGGTATGGTAATTCACTCTGTGAACCATCAGCAGAAGAGAAACACTTCTACATTACTCTAAATAGCCTCCCCTGCTGAAGTGCTTCTGCTATCTACGATATAAACAACAACTAGGAATTTGAAGATTACCAGACTTCCGAAGAAGAACAAATGCCAGAGAATGGATTATTCCAGATGGCACGACCTATGTGATCCAACTCATTGATATAAACGGGTGTAATTTTTACTCCAGCTAATGGCAATAAGCATTTATCTTACGCATAACATTAAAGCCGATGATAATTAATAGAGTGACTTAATTAAAGTTAAATAATGCTCATGCAGAACATTAGCTACCGTTTCATTGTGTAAGTCATTAGATATTGTCACGTATAAATCCTTCAATTTTATTGGATTAGCAAAATAGGCAGAATTTTTGCCTTCGCATAACAAATTAATATTTGTGCAATTAATATTGTTAATTGATACGTGGCTTTGGAAAAAAATGGCGCACCTGACTCGACGTACATTTTTAAAAAAGGTATCGTTAAGAGCACCATTAGTCTCAGAAATATCAACATTTTTAATTGATCGGCTATATATGGTGCTTTTCTTTGAAGGTAACTTATCATCAGCGATGATTTATTCTTGAGGCGGCTTTCCTTGAATAGAATTTCTTAACAATGCTTCAACTATTTATGCCGAACGTGATAACAAATGCGACCGAGAAGTTGTTACATTCCATTGTTAGATCTGATGGGGTTTTATACGCATATACACAAGGTCTGTTATATATTAGTACAAAGAATGACCAAAATTAATCAAATTGATTGGTGTTTAGTAGATACATACAGACAATTCTGAAAGCCAAGATGACGCTAGAGTTGCATGGGTACAAAGAATGACCAAAATCAATCAAACTCATTAGGATGCAGTAAAATTGAAATGCAAATCTTCTTCTCTGAAACCAAAAAAGATTAAAAAACACAACAAAGGTTGCTTTAACGCGTTTCGATAGCTAAGCTATCATCTTCCCATTATCTTTGATCCCGATTGATCATCTGTATTTGCTGTTCCCTTGGTCGATCTAAACGAACGGTGGATAATGGTTTGTCGGGGAAAAAAGATCCAGGCTACTATCATTTGCGTAGCTGCATATGTGATTGGAAGTTGAAGCTAACAGATCGTTTATGTGTAACAGAAACAGAGTAGGAGACAGGATAGACCCCTGAGGCACCCCTGCATTAATCGCAAATGTCTCGGATGAGATGCCGTCGACGGCGATCTGAAGAGATCTGTCAGCGAGAAAATAAGACTTGTTCTGCTTGCACCTACATCTCGAAAATTCAACTTTAATTCAAAATTTAACCTTTTATGTTTACGCACATTTCGACATTTTTCCCGAACCCTATCTTATCTAGTTATTTTGTTCTTCAACCTGGGTTTTTCCCAAATGCTGTAATCTCAAAATTTGACTTTTTTTTTCTAAAAATATAACCTTTTTCTCCACCAGTTATCTTCAAAAGTCGCATTTTTTTGTAAAATGGTAGCATTATTTGTAAAATTAGAAACTTATTTTTCTTGAAATTTGATTTTCTCTGTTCGACCTTCTTTCCAAAATTTCGAGCCTTATTTCCAAAATTTCGAGCCTTATTTCCAAATGCGTCATCTTTCTTTAAATTTTGCAATTTCTATCAAATATCGTTTTTTTTTATTTCTCATTTGTTATAATTTGCAGTATCTCTTGAAAGATGATAAACTTGGATATCGAAACGCTTTAAAACTACATTTGTTGTGTTCTTTAATCTTTCTTGGTTTCAGGGGACAAGATTTGTATTTCCATTTTTGAAGATAACCAAAGACCAGTCCGTTCCACCAACATTCGGGTTCAGTAGATACATACCGACAATTCTAAAATCCAAGTTGACGCTAAACTTGCATGCATCGACTGATTTTTTCAGCAGAAGTCATAAAGTCACTAAACTGAAATTTTCTTATGTAATAGCGATCGCCTAATAAACAGTGATTAACTTTCGCGATGATGCGAATAGATAGTGTTGCAATTAGTACCATTAGTAGCATGATTAGGATCCTTCCAAATTGTTTTATTGATAATTGCGAAATTCATTGCATTGTTGCGCGTTATCGGTTCGAATGATTAACACCGGGTGAATTGTAACCACTTTATTTCTAAACTAAACTCGGAACATTACAATTCACTAAAACTATCTAATTAACTAAGTTATTCATTGAATTCTTACTAAGTAACTGAGGGAAAGCCGACCGCCTTATATAGGTTCCGCTTCAGGTTCTAGAAGGAACAAGCAGATAAGACTTATCGTTTGCCGAAATTTCGGGAACGCTTATCTGCCGTTTGATTCATTACCCCCTTATCAAATTTTGTACAAATATCCTAACTAAAATTTATAATTACATTTTGTTACAATATGTTCTCAAATTACAAGGAAACTTAAACTTCCTACCCCAACTGGCCTGAGGAATTAAATGAGTAATTGCCTTTGCAACTTGACGAAAAAACTATCCAAAATTAAAAGAGCTTTTGAGTTTGTTAAATTCATGGATCCATTTTTATGCTTTGATTTTTTAATTTGCTTCTGGTTTTGTTTAAAAATCAGACATAGTGGATTGCTGTAAGATAGCGATAAATAGTGCTGTCGACCAAAGATATTTTATTATTTATAAAATTACTTTCGATAAACGTAAGAAAAATAACTTATAAGCATAGCTTTAGAATTCGTAGAGATTGATGTAGAGAATGATGTTTTGTTCGAATTCGTTGGTACGATCATATGTATATTTAGCTACCTAAGGAGTCTCCATCTAATACCTTGAGAACCAAAATTGTGCTCTATCGCGTTAGACGACGTTATCAGACTTCTTGCACATTTACGGTAAGATTGTGGTCTATCGTTAGACGGCGCTGTCGTCGTTGGCAGATATTTTATTTACATGGAAAATGGAACAAAAGCCATTTACTTCTTCTATACATAATATTAGTTCAGGAGTATCAAAAACAATTTTTATGGATAGAAGGTAAGCCTATGTACAAGGCACATCTATACCAAATTTTGTCAAAATTGTTTCAGTAATTGAGTCATGGAAAGCCAACAAACAAACACATATTCGAATTTTATTTAAGGTTTCAATTTTAGACAGTTTAGGTAGCAAATTTTTTTATTGGACTGGAAAATCCTAATAGTAACTACAAATTTCTATTTTTTTTAAATCTTCACAATTGAACTGAAAGTTTTGAATTTAAAGTTCAAAATTCAATCCAGTTTTAGTTTCAGATTTAAACTGAATATTTCGATGCAAATCGAAGGCAACCCAGACTACAGTATGTAGTTCTCTAAGCATATATAATGGATCATAGGCAGCCGAACTACCAAAAGTTGAGCCACAAACGCTTGGCAAAGCGGTTGCTCTCTAGGAAAGTCCTAGAAGACTATATTCTAATGCACAGGCCAATAGGTTTGACTATTTATCAGATTCAGCGTTTGGAAACCACAGACCGGTTCCAATCTTATTATTAGAGACCGAATTATATGCATTAGCATATTTGCATATGCAGATACATAACCCATTTTCACTGATTATTGCATATTGCACCTAAAATCTAATAATGATACACTGATTGGCTATATTTATTATATTTTTTGATTAGAATTTAACGACTGAAGTCTTACTAGGCTATGGCAGTTTGTAAGTGCAGAAAATCATTTAACAATTATAGTCAAAATCCTGTTGCGAGTTATTGGTTCGAAATTAAAACTTCGTGAATTGTAACCACTTTATTTCCAAACTGATCTCGGAACAGTACTATTATAATTCACTTAAATGACCAACTAACTAATTAACCAACTAACTAACTCACTGTTTAATTAGCTTACTTATTCACTGCTAGTCACTGAGGGAAACGCGGCCACGTATTTATAGGTTTCCGTTCCGGATTCTAGAACGGAACTTTGTACAGATAACATTATAGCGGCCGTTTCCCATTAACAAATTTTATAGAAAATTCCTTACAAACTCACTAATACAAATTCTATAAACAAAATGTTACCATTCTTTGATTAACACTCATTTTTCGTTTTTTTTTCTTCAAAATTTCCATTTTTCAAAACTCGAGCTATTCCAAAACTTTCAACTTTTTTAAAATCCGAATGCCAATTGTCGATTTGTTTATCAAAATTTGTCTTTTCCTCAAAATTTGTCGATCTTTTGATAAAAAAGGTTGAAACGATTTTTAAAATGCCGAATGCCAATTTCGATTTGTTTATCAAAATTTGTCTTTTCCTCAAAATGTGTCGATCTTTTGATAAAAAAAGTTTAAAACAATTTTCATTTTCAAAATTTTTTATTTTTTGTAAAAAAAGAGAAAAATTGTAGAATATTTATTTGGAAATTTTCTGGGAATTTCTGCAAATTCCAACTTATTTTTGAAAATATTGACATTTATCTTGATACCTGACATTTTATGACCTCATGGTGGGGCTTTTGTCTCCCTCCGACTTGAGCAGTCAGGAGAAAATAAATATTTAACAAGTAAATTTCAACTTTTTCTCAAAATGTGTCCATTTCTTTTTTCATCTTCTTGTCATTTTCATCTTTCGATATTTTTTTTTTTTCTTAATTTGTTTCTGCTTTTGAAAACTTCAATTTCATTTCTCAAAATTTGTCTTTTTTCGAAATGTAGATATTTGTTTTAGAATCCGTCCTTTCAAAATTTCGACTATATCTCAAAATTTGATTTTTTAATGTTTTCTTAACCTTAAACTTTTTTCTCGAAATCCATCTTTTTTTTTAACATTCAGATATTTTTTTATAATCCTATTTTTTTAAGAACGTCGATTCTCTAAAAAATTGACTTTCTAAGCGAAATTTCAATTTTCTCTCCGAATTCATCTTTTTCTTGCAATTTTGATATATATTTCTTCTCAAATTTCATCTTTTTTTTTTAATTTCGTTTTTATTCGCAAAATCTGTAGTTTTTTTTCTTAAAATTTGACTTTCTCTCAATCAATCAATTTCAAGGTTATTCCCCAAATTTGGTCTTTTTAAGAATTCCGTTATTTTTCTCAAGATTGGATTTTTTTAATTTGCTATGTTCCAGAATCAGAATTTTCAGATATTTGATTGTTCACTTCAATTTTGACTTTTTCTCAAAATTTTCCTGTTTATTGTAAAAGTCGGTATTTAATATTTCTGGAAATACGACTTGTTCCTCAAAATTGGTTTTTTTTCGAAATTTCGATCTTTTTCTCAAAATTTCCATTTTTTTTCAAAATTATTGGAAATTTAGATATTTTCTTTGAAATTCGTCTTTCTCTAAAAATTTGGATTCCTTTGTTCAAAATTCGTTTTTTTCATGAGCAGCTAATCTGAAAATTCGACTATTTATTTCAAAATTTATCTTTCTTTGGGAAATTTTGATTGTTTTCTTGAAGTTTAGTTTTTTTGCTCGAGATATGTCTTTTTTGGGGATTTTGACTATTTTTTTCAAATTCGTTTTTTCCCCATTAATTTCCATTTTGTTCTAAATTTCGACTTTTTAATATTCGATCGTCGAAATTTTGATTGTTTTTCTCGAAATTTTGCCTTTTTTTTTGGAAATTTTGTTATTCTAGGTTTGTTCTTCTAAAAATCCCGATCTTTTAGAATCGGAATGTCCAAAAATTTTGTCTGAATTTCTAGGGTTTCTAGAAATAAAGGTTTTCAAATTCAGTTTTATTCTCGAAATTCTACTTTTTGTTGTTTTTATTGAAAAACCATCCTTATTGAAATCCCATTATTTTTTTTAAAAAAAAAGCAATTTTGATGAAAAACTTGAAATTTTCAAAAAAAGTAACAATTCATAAGGATTTAAAGTATTTTAAATGTAAGTTATATTTTGACAAAACACGAGATATTAAAAAAATGACAAATAATTAAAAAATGTCGAAATTAAAAAAAGTATTTTCTTGATTTTTTTTTGTCTTCTCAAGTTTCGTCTTTTTGCTCGAGATATGTCTTTTTTGGGTTTTTTGACTATTTTTTCAAAATTCGTTTTTTCTCTCTCAAATTTCCATTTTGTTCTAAATTTCGATTTTTTATTAAATTGACTTTGTTTGGAAAATTTCGAACTTTTTTAATACTCGATCGTCGAAATTTTAATTGTTTTTCTCGAAAATTTGCCATTTTTTGGAAATTTCGTTATTTTAGGTTTCTTCTTCTAAGAATCTTGATCTTTTAAAATCGGAATGTCCAAAAATGTTGACTGAATTTCTAGGGTTTCTAGAAATAAGAGTTTTCAAATTTAATTTTACTCTTGAAATTCTACTTTTTGGTGTTTTCATTGAAAAACCATCCTTATTGAAATTCTATCATTTTTTAAATAACAATTTTGAAGGAAAAATTGAAATTTTCAAAAAAAAAGTACCAATTCAAAGGATTTAAAGTATTATGAATGTTAGGTATATTTTGACAAAAGACGAGATTTAAAAAAATAGGAATAATTAAAAAAAGTCGAAATTAAAAAAACTATTTTTTAAACAAGCACAATTCCTAAAGAGGCATTTAAAAAAAATAAAATTTTCAAACAAAAAAGGTGCAAAAGTTCATAAAAGATCTAAGATAGAAATTTTGAAAGGAAAATCAACGTTTGCAAATGTCGAATACGATACGTAACGCGGCTTGTTTGTTAATTTCGCAAAAAGCAATTTTGTAAAAAATTCCAAATTTTGAAATATCCAGATTAAAAAATAAACCATCGAAAATTAAGTCGAAATTTTGAAAATCTGAAAGTTTTAAAGTAGCAATTTTGAAAGTGACGGTTTCGAAAAACAGGTCGACATTTTGAAATCTCCATTTTGAATAGAAAAAGACGAGATTTTCAAAAAATTTTGAACTATTTAAAAGAAGTCAAATTCAGAAAACAAAACGTTCAAAGTCAAATTTTTGAAAAAAAAAGAGAATCAACAGTTTGAAATAAGGCCGAAGATTTTTAAAAGTCAATCCTAAAATTTGTGAAAAAACTTTCGAATCTCAACTTGAAAACTAAGAATACAAAAACTTCAGAATTTATTAAAACTGAATTTAAAAGTCGTAATTTTAAAAAATCGGAATTTTGAAAGTAACGCTTTCTAAAAAAGTCGACATTTTGAAATCTGCATTTGAGAAAAAAGACTTCATTTTCAAACTTTGAAATATTCAAAAGAAGTCAAATTTAGAAATAACAAAATGTTCAAAGTTGAATTTTTGAAAAAAAAAAGAATCAACATTTTGGAATAAGGCCGAAGATTTTTAAAAAGTCGATCCTGTAATTTGTGAAAAAACTTTCGAATCTCAATTCGAAAACTCAGAACAAAAAAAATTAGAATTTATTAAAACTAAATTTGGAAAGTCGTAATTTTAAAAAGTTGCTACTTAGAAAGTTACGTTATTAAAAAAGTGGTGTCTTTGTAAGGAATCGAAATTCTAAAAAAAATGAAAATTTTCAAAAAGATCGAAATTTTAAAAAAAAAAATCAAAATTTAAAAAGCAGTCGATATTTTGAATTTTCTATTTTGGAAAAGGAGCAAATATTGAAAAAATTTAGAGTATTAAAAAAAGAGGAAATGGAGAAATAAAATCGAAATCCTAAAAAAAGTCAAAATTTAAGAGAAACATCGAAATGTTTATAAGTCAAAAATTTCTAAAGCGGAAATTTATTAAATAACCCGGTGACCTGGAGTTTATTTTTTGGTCAACATTTGAAGATAAAAATTACAGCAACCTCAGCATTAAAAAAAAATTAATTTTGAAAAGTTGAATTGCTGAAAATGTTGAAAAACTGAAAAACTTGCGATTTAAAAAAAAATCGAGGAGACCAGAACTCGAAGAATTCTGAGAACTGAATTCTCAGCTAAAGTTTTCTGGAAAAAAATGAACGTATAAATACAGAATTTTCTGAAGAAATTCCAAACTTTTTGGACTATGTATGTAATAGTCCAAATTTATAAAAAAAAAATGATCCCGTGGGAAAATTAAAATTTCGAGTTTGACAAAATTTTAGGAAAAAAAAAAATAGTTTCCAGTAATACCTTCAGATCTTTTCGATTAAAAATTAGATGGCTTTAGGGATTTTTTTCTTTTAAAAATGATTTGGTCTCCAGTTACATTGCCTAGTGAAAACGTCTTATCGCTGAATGCGATCTAAACGACCTTCAGACAACCATCAATCTTTGAAAAATTCGATCTAAATTCGACTTTTGGAATTAACTCTAAATTATTAGCGTTATCTCGAGTAGTAGGTAGTTCACCGGTAGTTGCAAAAAGTTTTTAGATCGTTAGATCTCCGCTGCATAAGCGAGACGTAAATGCCAAGCTGCCATCAGTACTTGATGTTTAGCATAGACTGTTCTTGTGGATACAATAATACAAATCACCAAGCCGCTTTTGCAGTATTTTTTCTGAGAGGACAACACTGCACTTTTATGCCATTACTTCAAAATGTTTCCCCAACATGTGAAATGAAAATTCCGCGAGATGCCTAATTTCAAATTGTGACTAGACAAAAACCCCGCCGCTAAAAATCCGCATATTTTACTATTTTCTTCACAGTTATCACCATACATATTATATTGCTTTATTTATCAAAATCTATAAATAAAAATAAAATCTCTTTGACTAGATTCTTTCACCTATACCTTACATGTTACAAATCGTAATCGTTTGACAATAAATATCTCGCCTCGGTGCCGGCACAGGTCATTTAATTTTGTAGGTATATGGGTCACACTATTAATAACATCTGACAGAAATTTGTAGAAAAACTGAAAAAGCAATTCGCCGTTAAATGTGATTCAGTTTAGAATTTTTTCCATGTCAAATCGAATAAAAAATTATCCTTAGAAAAATGAAATTCTTCGAGCTTCGATTGGAAGCTTAAGCCACCGTACGCGACAGAGACAATCGTAAATTGTCCGCGCAACGTTGTTCCGTGGAGATTTGAGCGCTTGATAAAGCATGAAAAGTGCTTACGGTTTAGATGGCGTGCCACGCTATACGCAAGAACCGGACCATAAACTATCGGACTGAATTGTATTACAATTGTTTATTGCGGTTATATGCACAATTAGGTACGTGTATGTAGATATCTTATTTATTGGCGTTCGTCACATTACGGTGTTTGTGTGCAAATCTATTCCATGGAATATTAAGAAAATATGAAATCGATTCTGATTGAAATATCGCTGCTATTGACGATATTTCAAATTGCAATAATGTAACGAAGTGACAGCTCCTGACATTTTGGGATGGGTGGGGGAGCGGGGTTCAGGGATCCACCGAAGAAAATCTTTTACAAAATATGCCTCAAAATTCTGTCGAAAATTACGCACGGAAGAAAAATTGCCCTTTAAAGCTGTTTTAAACATTACACAAAACTTAATGGCTAATATGTCTAGAAGTTAAAGAGGGGGTCGCTTTGTGAAGAATTCCTATTTAAGCAAATAAAACCCGTCTAGCGTGATAAACTGTAAGAACTTTTGTTGAACTTTCTTGATACGGTTTTATTAGTTTTCGAATTGCTTCCTGCTTGCTTAATTGCTTAATCAGTGAATGTAGCCAAAAAAGAGCTAGATATTTTAATTCAGTCATTATGTCATAAGTCAGGTAGAGGAAGTTTATGGGTTGATTTATCCTTCTTTAAAAAAGTCGAATAAATTTTTTTTCCATCATTGCCATCATTAGTTCGAATACGTGGTTAAAACTGATGACATAATGACTAGGGCACCGTGTATTTTGGAATTTTTGTTTTCAGATATTTTAAATTTTTTTTCTACATTTGAGCTTTTGAATTGAAAGTATTTGTAATTTTTTCCAAAATTTGGGTTTAGATTCGAAACGTTGACTTTCCTTTAACTTTTTTCGAAATCTCGAGCTAAATCTCAAAATAACGACTTTCCTACGACCTAATTAAATGTTTATTTCAATCTCTACACTTTAATTTTTAAGTTTCGATTTTGTTTTCGATATTTTTGTGTTTTTTTTTAATTATAGATTTTTTGAAACTTCTACTTTTCCCTTAAAATTAATTTAAAATGAAACCCTTTGTAGTTTTTTTAGAAGTTTTATAGACTCTAAAACACATTGTTTCCGAATTTAGTTTTTAAATTCGAAATTTGAATCAAAAGAAGTACGACAAAAATGTAAATTTGACTGTAATTTTTAAATGTCGTTATTTCCCCCCATGTTTTAGATTATTTTTTTAACATAAATTATGGGCTTATTTTCGATAATTTCTAATATTTTTTTACAAATTTTTACTTTCTGTTTAGATTACAACTTGAATTTTTCGAAATTTGCAGATTATAAACACGTGTTGATTATTTTTCTTAATTTCGAGTGAAAATTGAAAGTTACGAAATTTAAAAACTTTTCTATAACTCAGAGTTTATACTTTCATTATTTCCTTTTTTCAATCGAATGTGTATTCCTTAACTCGGAAGATTTACAACATTTTTTTTTGAAACTTGAACTTTCCTTTCAAAATTCCGACTTTGCAATTTTAATTTGGTTAGTTTTCACTGAAATATCATTTACTTACTAAAAATTTGTGCTCATTTTAAATTTTGGCAATTTTTCAAAATTTCCACGTTTTTAAAATTTACACAATTTAAAATTTTTGACATTATTAAAAAAATTCCGCTTTTTTGGGTTTTTTTCTTATTTGACTTCAAAAATGGTAACTTTTTACAACAATTTGGTTTGCTAGGTTTTCAATTTGTTTTTGTTTTTGAAAAGGTAGGTTTTTCACCATTTTATTTTAGAATTAGGATTTCATTTTTCAATATTTTTAACACTGACATTTTTTGGAATTTCGAAGTTTCAGAAACTCATATTTTTTCAAAAATTTCAAATCTTTTTTACATTTTCCACTTTTTTAAATTCTACCTTTTTTTGGAATTTGCAACCTTAAAGCTTTGGCTTTTAGGTGTAAATTTTATTGAAAATGTCATTTTTTTAATCAGTTTACATTAAATTTGGATTTTTTTGAAATTCGACAAAGTTTCGACAAAATTGTACCCGCCTTTGCTCTTTTTAACTTCAAGTGTGAATTTCATTTTAAAATGCCACTTTTTTTAGTTAGTTTGTAAAAAAGTTGGATATTTTTCAAATTCAATTTTTTCAAAATTAGACATTTTTAAAAAAAACTGGCCATTTTAAAAATGTTCACTATTTTTATAAAATTTTGACTTAACATTACAAAATGTCGACTTAACATTACGAAATTTCGACATCTTTTTGAAAATGTTCAATTTTTTGAAAATTCCAATTTTATAAAAGTTTAGACATTTTTCAAAATTTTCACTTTGAAAGTTTGACTTTTTTTCCAGAATTTGGGCCTGTTCTCTAAAATTTTAACCTTATTTAGGTTTCGGCTTCTAAAAATTTCGACATTTTTTCAAAATTATCCATTTTTTAAAATTTTCGAATTATTTTGAAAACTCAAGTTCTCAAAAATTTTTGTCCCATTTATTAAATTTATAATTCATTTAACAAATTTTTCTTTTGTTAAATTTTCTGATCATTTTTTAATATTTTGATTTTTTTTAATTATTCTAGCTTTTTACAAAAATTGGGTTTGCTAGGCTCTCAGTTTTTGTTTTGTTTTTGAAAGATAGGTTTTTCACGATTTTATTTCAGATGAGGATTTCATTTTTTAATATTTTTAACACTGACTTCTTGAAATTTCCAAATTTCAGAAATTCATATTTTTTCGAAAATTTCAGTTTTCAACTTTTTCTTAAATTCTACCTTTCTTAAAATTTTAACCTTAAAATTTGGCTTTTTAAGTGTGAATTTTTTTCAAAATGTCATTTTTTAATCAGTTTTTAAAAAAATTGGATTTGTTTCAAATTCGACAAAATTTTACCGCTTTTGGAATGTTAAACTTTAAAATTTTGGCATTATAGGTGTGAATTTCTTTTTAAAATGTAATTTTTTTAAAATAGCTTTTAAAAAATTTGGATAGTATTCAAATTTGTTTTTTTTCTAAATTCGACCTATTTTTCAAAATGTAGCCATTTTAAAAGAGTTCATTTATTTTTAAAAAATTTCGACTTAACATTACGAAATTTCGACATCTTTTTGAAAATCTTCACTTTTTTGATAATTCCAATTTTACTAAAGTTTCGACCTTTTTAAAAATTTTCACTTAGAAAGTTTGACTTCTTTTCCGAAGTTTGGGCATTTTTTCCAAAATTCTGACTTTTTTTCAGGTTTCGGCTTCTAAACATGTTGACATTTTTTCAAAATCATCCATTTTTTAAAATTTTCGAATTATTTTAAAAACTTAATTTTTCTGAAATTTTCGAGTTTTTTGAATATTGTTCCGTTTATTAAATTTATGATTTCTTTTGAGAATTTTTATTTTTTTAAATTTTTTGATCATTTTAAAATATTTTGATTTTTTAGTCATACATTTTTTTTAGAATTTTGTCTTTTTATTAATTCTACCTGTTTTGACATTTTTAACTTTTTGTGGAAATTTCGCCTTTTTTCAGAATTTTCATTTGCAAATTTCAACTTTATTTTCTGAAATTTTCACCTTTTTTGAGAATTTTGTTTTTTAAAAATCGTAATATTTTTGAAATCTATCTACTTTTCAAAATCTTGATTTTCGCAATTTTAAATTGTTTGAATTTATTTAAAGTTTTATAATTAATTTGAAAATTCGGTTTTGTACCAATTTTCAATTCAGAAGAGTTTCGCCTCTGGGATGGTGGACATACTGAGTTACCGTGCTCTGATGTTTTGAAATTGGTCTTTTTATTTTTTTTTTTTTTGCATATTCCCTCATATTCCTCTTTTCATCTATTTTTCTTTCTTTGTTCCTGAAGAAGCCCCCTACGATGGTGGGCGAAACGTCGAACACTTTTAGTAGTTCTTTGACACGGTCCAATCCCGGAAGAAGTATATCCTGTATTGACAATGATAACTTCTGATAATGTTGCGTTTCTTGAAAGGTTAGATTTCTCCCAAATTTCGACTGTGTTGCATAATTTAGATTTTTTCTTGTAATCTCGAGCTTATTTTATTTTTAAGTATTAATTTTTCTGAAAAACTGAATGCTTTTTTAAAAATTTCCGTATTTTCGTCAATATTTAGACTTTTCAGTGTTCTGTTTGACTTGTAATTTTTTTGAAAATTAAATATTACATTTTTTTTTATTTTTTACCATTTGAAATTTCTTACTTTTTCTAAAAATGCATTTTTTTTAAAACTCGACTTTTGACTATTTAAATTTTCAACTTTTTTTAAAATTTCATTTTTGTTTATAATTTTTTTTGTAAAATTATAATTTTTTTATTAAACATTTCGACTCTTAGTAATTTCAACTGGTTTTTATTTAAATGTCAACCGTTTTTCAAAATTTCGACTTTTGTTGCAAAGTTTCGATTATTTTTTGATTTTTTTTGTTAAAAATTTCGCTACTTCTTAATTTTCAAAATTCTTTCAGAATTTTTTTGAAATAATAGACATTTTTTTAAATTTTAATTTTTTTGATCTAAAATTTCAACTTTTAAAAAAATGTCCAACTTTGATTCAAAATTTTAACTACCAATAATTTTCCAAAATTTTAACTTCTCAATATTTCGACTTTTGAAAACCTCAATCTATCTGATAATTTTCACTTGTTTTCAATATTCCGGCTTCGAAAATTTTGATTTTTACTGAAAAGTTGAGTGCAAATTTCCCAACTATTCAAAATTTAAACTTTTTTAAAATTTCGAATATTTCGTAAATTCGATAAAAATTCTTAAATCTTTTGATATTTTTTAATTTCGACTCTTCTTTTGCAAAACCTTGATTTCTTTTGGAAGTCTGAAAGATTGAAATTTTCAACTTTTTATTTTAATTCCCACTGCTGAAAATTCCGGCCTTATTTAAATGTTCGCATTTTTCAAAATTTTAGTCATTTTGCAAATTTTAAAGTTATTGGAAAACTTGGAAATTTTGACTATTTTTTGAATTTTAACTATTTTCAAAATTTTGACATTTTTTGCAAACTCTGGATCCTTTATTTAAAAATTGTCATTGTCATTTTTTTTAAGTCAAGGTTTTAAGAAATGTCTTAAAACCTTTTATTGAAATTTTCGACTAATATTTCGTAAAATTTCGACTCCATTTCAAAACTTGACTTTTTTTTTTGAAAAGTTAGAACTTTTTTTAAAATTTTATTTATAAATTTTTTAAACATTTCCAATAAAATCTTCGACTTTGAACTATTGAAAATTTCAACTTATTTCAAAATTTTACCTTTTCAAAATTTCAACTTTTTTGATATTACGAATTCTTAGATAATTTTGAGTTTTCTCTAGTATTCAAAAAATTCAGCTTCTTTAAATGTCGATATTTTTTCAAAAATTTGTCTTTTATTCACATTCCCAAAATTATTGAAAATGTCGACCATTTTAAAAATTAAAAATTTGTTTCGAAATCCTTATTTTCTTTTGACTTTTCCTTTAAAAGTTCGACTTTTCTGTTAACTTTAGCTTTATTTTTTAAAAGTGGTAATATTTTTATTTGTAAATTTACATTTTCTGAGAAAAATTTCGAAATAACACGCGAATTTATAAAAATTATTAACAAAAATTCCTATTTTTGAAATTGGGCACAGTTTTGAAACAATTGTTCAAAAAAAAAACTTGCATTTTATGTACAAATAAATTGTCAAAATTTGAATTTTAATCACAAAAATTGGCTTTAAGCTGAAATATTTGATTTTTGAAATGTCTTTGGAACTTTAAAATTACTAAAAAAAAATTAAATTAGAACAGTAAATTGTTAATGAATTTTTTCAACATTTTAATTAACTTTAATTTCGAAATTTTGAGACTTCTAGAAATGTTGACTCTTTCTCAAAAATTTCAATAATTCCCACTTTAAAAGTCGAAATTATAAGAATATTTTTGATAATTAATTTATTCGAAGAAATTTTTTTTCTTTAATTCCAAAAATGTAATTTTTTTTTGAAAAATGTTGTTTAATAATAAGAAATTTCAATTTTTTCTAGAAATATTATTTGCTTTCTCTTGAAATTTTGAGATTAATCTTTAAATTTCGATATTTTTATATCGAAATTTTAATTTTAAATTCGAACTTTAGAATTTCAAGAATAAATTTAACATTTCTAGAAAAATTGGACATTCCGATTCAGAATTTTTTTTGGAGAAATATCAAATTTTAAAAAGGAATAAAATTTACAAGGTTCATTTTTTCTTGATATTTCTCAAAGTTTTCTTATTTTTAGGCAGATTTGAAGTTCATTTTCCCGAAACCTATACTTAATAATTTTCAGTTTCTTATCAGAATTACAAAATAAAAAGAACTTTAAAATATTAAGGTTTCGTTAAAAAACTTTAAGATTTCCAAAACAAATTAGAGAAATCAAAATTTTCTACAAAAAAAAATATTTTAAAGACAAAATCTCCAGAAAAAGCCGAAATTCCAAAAAAAATTCCTTGTATAAAATGTTTAGAGAAAAGAGAAAGCAAAATTTCTGAGAGAAAAAATCAAAATTTGAAAAAAAAATTGAAATATCTTTACAAAAAAGTCGACATTTTTTGTTTTTCCTAAAATGTTAAAATTTTTATAGAGCTTTTAGGGTTTTTTCCAAAAATTTTTTGTCAAAACTACAAAATAAAATAATCTTTAAATTGTCAAAGTGTCGTGAAAAAACTTGACATTTTTAAACAAATTAGAGGAACACAAAGAAAAATCTGGAGAAGTTGGAATTCCTGGAAGAAATTTTGAGAACAACTCTTTCAGGAAAAATAGAAATTTCGAGAAAATTTCTTTTTGTAAAATATTTAGAAAAAATGGAAACTGCATAAAAAAATAAAATTTCCTAAAAAAATCAAAATATCTAAAAAAAACTCACAATTTTTATACAACATGAGATTTGAGGTAAAAATTCGAAGAAGAGTTGGATTTAGATTTTTTCTTGAAATTGTAATTATTTTCTCAAAATGTTGACATTTTCAAAGAAATTTGAG
Source organism: Dastarcus helophoroides (assembly GCA_028583605.1). Lineage (NCBI taxonomy): Eukaryota > Metazoa > Arthropoda > Insecta > Coleoptera > Bothrideridae > Dastarcus > Dastarcus helophoroides. The sequence goes on from CM053336.1 coordinate 21,584,503, forward strand.
TTTTTTTCTTAACATTTTAGTTCCTGCTAGAAATATTGATTTCTTCATCAAAACTTTTACAAACACTACTTTTGGAAAATGTGATTTTGATCAAAATTAAAAATAAAATAGGTCATTTAGTGAAAGAAACATAAAACTTCTATAAAAAGAAATCAGAGAAAATTTAAAATTTCTTCAAAAAATTTTGTAATGAAAAGTGTTCAGAAAATTTTGAGAAAAAAACGAAAACGAAATTGGGGGTGCTGCAGTTCCACAGTGCCTATACACCAGCCGCCACTGTCTTTAAAGATTCAATATAAACAAAGCAATTTTTTATAAATTCGAAATTTTTATAAATTGAAAAGTTCCTACTTCAAGTTCAAATTTTTGAGTTAAATTTTAACTTAAGTCAATTTGTTTTATTTTAAAATGGAAATATCAATCGAAAAAAATATTTGGTAAACAAAAAACAAAAAAAGAAACATCGACTTTATTTGCAAAAATTTTAAGATTTAGTGAATATTTTTTCTGAATTGTTGAAGATTTCTCTCGAAATTAAAAAAGCAAAGTCTAACTTTCGAAAAAATATATTACACAAATTAAAATATTAACTAAATTTTAAAAAAAATTAAAATTTTAGTGTAATCAAAATCAGTTTTCTTTAAATGATATTTCTTTTCAACATTTCAACTTTAATACTGAAATTTTTATTCGAAATTCTGAGAAAAAAATGATAATTTAAACTTACGAAAATTTTGCTTTCAATTCGAAATTTCTAGAAAAAAAAACCTTATCTCGAAATATAATTGTCAGTTTCCAGTTTAAGGCAAAACTAAATATATAATATATAATGAAAATTTTTAGAATATATAGTCTGTTTTTGGGGAACCAATACAAGAACGAATGGATCTCTTACATTCCTGATTTTACTGCGAAATTTTTATGTCAAATTTAAATGTCAATTTGACGTGTAGTAATCAAGTAAAGAACATACCTGAACAAGCCAAAATATGACAATTAAATAGTAAGTGGGAAAACTTTTGTGCTTTTGTTATAAGTTGGGACTCCCCAAGTCTCTATCCTAGAACCTCAAGGATATAAATCGTAATTATGTGATTCATTTAGTCAAAATACAATATGCTCTTGGGTCTAGTTTGTTTGACCACATCTCTTATGAAATAAAAGAGATGGATTTGGAAAGTTACATAATGTCACAGATATCCCCATTTTGTTTACCCTTTCCCCCATCTTACCGATGTTTACCACGGATCTGATTGGAAAATCAAGAATTAAATTTTTTCTCAAGTACCACATGTCTTTAATTCGAATCAGTTATACAATCCACATCAAAAGAAGCCGAAGTAGGTTGGTTTGAGCTGCAAGAATATGCGGTTTCCTTTGGTAAAAAAAAGATGGTCATCCGTATATAACTGGGAATGTGACCGAGACATATCCGAGGTATCTAATTAAAAATGCAACGTGCATTAACACTACCTGTGAATTGCAAAAAGCAAACGTATAAACATAAATTAACCAGTTGAAATATTACTATACAGTGTAATATTGTATGTGTAATTAGAAGCGTAATATCTAATTTCAATACCTAATTGCAAAAAAGTGTTTTAATTACATATGAGATTGGTCTCTGTCGGCTTAAGTACTTTGGTGTGAGGGTAGAAATTTGCCAATAACGCAGTTAATATCCTTAAGAAATTACCTTCGTATCTAATAAGTTTTTCATGAAACTGTAATAAAGTGATAACGTAATAAATTTTAAATGATATCTTCTAATTACTGCATTTAATTGCAAATGAGAAATATAGTGACAGAAAAATAGAGAAATCGCTGAAGTCAGATAATTATTGGCTATAGTCGTGTTTTTGTCCGATACCATTCGCGAAGACAGAAAGTTAATCAAGTTTAGTTAATTAACTAAAAACTTGGAATTCTGACATTCATCAACGTATTATGGTCGAATTACACTTCCCAGCCTAAACGCAGTTTAATGTCATAGTTAAATTCACTAAAGTGATTATTTTCACGTATTTTTGCATCATTGGAGGGGTGACCCACATTTTAAGCAGCCCCGCATACGCCTTGGTCGTAGAAAAAAAAAAGTATTAGAAAAAAAAGCGATGAGCAGGAAAAAACCAAATCATAGCATCATCTTTTACTGTTACAAAACCTTGCACTTTTTTTATGTGCAAAATTTGAATATTTACGAGACTAGACGGTCGATAGCTTTATTAATTAATCGAATTGCACAATCTATTTCTGTTTCAAGGATTTTTTATTGGAATTTTATGCATAACGCTCTGAGGATGTTTCACTATCGCCTACGATTTGCCACAAAATGATGTCCTGGCTCTCTTCGCTTTTTTTCTAATGGATTCGAACACCCAGTTCGTTTAGCTTTTTTTTTTCTTATGCGACATTCTCCAGCTGATCTCACGAAGTAAAATAAACACAGAAGAGGACCAAGGAGAAGGACATCTAAGCTGAATTTTACGCCAATAACATGGTAATGTATTTTACAGAAATGTTGTTAAGAACCTGCATTAAATGATGTGCAGTTGTGGAGCTTGTTAGAATCTGGACTTTACTAACAACAAGATTTGGGCTCGGATATCGGCCAAAGTAAAGAGAAATAAATTACCTAAAAGAGATTAATGATTGGATCATTAAAAACCTTATTGAAGTCCAAGGATCTTGTAAAAAAAAGTGAAATTTTGAAAACAAACTTTAATTTATCAAAAATCGATCTTGGGGATATGAAAACTAAAAATTAGGAGTTTTTATTTTCTTCTTGGTAAATTCGAACAAAAAATTCTTCGACAACCATTTGTCTTGAAGTTAGAGCCATTTAAAAATCACGTAAATATTTGGAATTTTTATACCATTTAATCTCATTGACTAGTATATTTTACCTAATTTTCTTAAGATGTACATTTTCCACAAAAAATAACCTGAATCTTATTGCTGTTATTAAATTGTGTACTAACAATATTAAGTGCTCAAACCTGATATATATTTATTGCTTCGTATTACATCGCTACAACTTTTTTTTATCTGATTTTGATTTGGAGGTGGATAACGACTCGAATTATGGTCATAATCAAGAGATATGTCTCATACGTTCCGATTTCTCTGATGAAAAGTCGATTATTACATGATGGGACCACCAAATATATTAAATATTAATCGTCTTGATCTCATGTTTCAAAAATGGGACACTAACTTGTCGGAGTTCTTTTTTTTTACCGCTTAACTACTTTACTTTCTTTTTACGTTATTTAAAACGTATCAGTTTTAATATTTACTGACATTCATTCATCGTACAAGTCTAAATGCTTTTTTATACCTTTTTCTCCTTGCCAGGCGATAATAAAACCATCGTATATTAATGCCAATCAAATGGAACTTTTACGACCAGTGTCAAAATATTTCAACAGAAACTTTTATTGCTGCGGCTAAGTCAGGATGATGGGGTGTTTAATGACTTTTTATTATTCTATCATAACCTTATTTGCATGATTGTTGCATCATATGAAGATTTAATTTACCTCAAGACGCTTCATTATAAAGCGTGTTTTGGTAAATCTATAACTGAAGCACTTATTATAAATCTTTATAAATAGAAAATATCATTAGTTATGTAAAAACCATTCATTATTGGTGTAGTGACCATTGATTGATTGGTAGAAGAAATAATATCAAAAATGTATTTTTTTTATACATAGTACATAAATTCGGGCTACAAAAAATTTCAACTTTTTAAGGGATTTGCAAAAGGTTGTAACTTGAACAAAAATGGTCACAGGGGAAAATAAATTAAAGCTCCAGATTTCCACATTTCCGATCTTGAATCCAAAATTCTTTGTTTTTGTTAAAATTTCGCCTCTAAGATTTTTTCTTTAAATTCTCGGAACGTTAATGGATGTTTCAATTCGCAAAGTCAAAAGAAAAAAGAAGTACAGTAATACCCCGTTTAACGCGGGGGTTATGTTCCAACCAAGTAGAGCGTTGCACGAAACAGCGTTAAACGAGGTTATATTTTTATGTATGTAAATAATGGGGTTAGGGGAAAACGAATGTAAAAAGTAAGTCACCATTTATGTTTAGATCATTTAAATTCTTCTACATTTCCAATTTTTGGCTTTTTTATCAAAAATGTTTGACAAATGACCAATTAAATGTTCTGTAATTAAACAGTTAAACGTGCTTAAAATTGAAAAGTCACGCCGAGGACGTTTGTATCTATGGATCTTGCGATGCAACCCGTAATACAAGCTTTGCCTCATCTACGTGCAGTCTAATTTTCATTAGATTCTAATGAAATTAGATTTCAATTGCATCGTAATAAACTTGTATATATTCGTATATACAAGGCTTATTATCTTATCAAAAAGGTGCCCAACGTTATTTGTATTTTTCTTTTGCACCCTATAAGGAGTTGGCACTCCGTCTTGCCTTTGAACTCCTATCAAAACCTTTCTCATTTTCAATAAATTGGTTCATAATTTCTATAGTTAAACTGGTTTTTAGAAATGACCCTGACAATTTATTTTTTGATCTTTTCCAGAATCACTATTTTCAATATTTTTGTGTTCTTTTTGATCCAATATTTCCTTAAGATAATCATTAAATTTTTTTTTAAATCTTTTCCATTCCCTTTGGCTAATTCGACTATTTCATTCATATCAACAACAGATTTTCTACTGTCATCGTCCTTGTTTACGTCAGACCAAATGTTTTCATCAAACCAAATGTTTTTCCACACTCCTTTCAAACATTTTTTCGTTACGTCATTCAAAAAAAAATTATAATGTATGTTGCGCAATTTTGATGCGTGAAATTTTTAAGGGAATCTTTTCTTCCAACAAAAAAGCGTTAAACCGAAACAGCGCTAAACGGAGCAACGTTAAACGGGGTCTCACTGTATAAGAATAATAAAATACATATTTCAAAACTGTTCAGTTCCTTTTACAACTGATTTGTCCCAAAACTTACCAATTTTTTTCTTAAAATTTCTCATTTAAAAAACCTCAATGTTTCGACTTCTCGTATTTTTCATTTTATATCTTGAAAATAAATTGAACAAATTTTAAAGAAATTAGACTAATAACAATTTTTTCCAAATCTCATCTTTACCTTTAAATTCAAAATTTTTCGTGATCACAATATTTAGATGAAATTTGAGATTAAATTTGAAGTTAGGAGATCAAAGATTTTGCTTTTAAAATTATTCGGCAGTATAATCTTTTTTGTGTTGTTTCCCTTTGGGGTAATTTATTTGTAATTTTCAACACGGGATCCTGCAATCCCAAGAAATAATGGAAAATGATTAAAAACTTTAAATTACGGAATTTCATCTTTCTTGCAACCTAAAATTTAAAGCAGATTTCCTTTATTTTAGATATTTTCCTCGGAATTAACTTTTTTATGATTTGCAAAATCTGTTGCAGATTTTGAACATTTGAACTTTTTAAGATCATCCCTAAAATTTCAAGGGCGGAGTCGAAATTTAAAAATTTTAATCAAAATTCATTTTCAATACTTAACGATGAATGACCAATTAAATGTTCTGTAATTAAACAGTTAAACGTGCTTAAAATTGAAAATATGTACAACCGCAACCATAGACTAGTTTCGGCCTTCCTTGGCCTCGTCGGCATGGTACGGTGGTTGTATACACTTCCAATTTAAAGCCGTTAGTCAGTCGTATAAGTACCCAAGAGAGCAAACCTCCATCGGGTGACTTGTAACTGACTTTTAACTGCTTATTACGCAAACATTTTCGCTACATGCTAATTGAAGCATTACTCTCTGCTGAGATAATAAGCCTTGTATATACGAATATATACAAGTTTATTACGATGCAATTGAAATCTAATTTCATTAGAATCTAATGAAAATTAGACTGCAATTGCAATTCCAATTTTTCTCAAGATTGACTTTTTTAAAAATTTCATTTTTTTTAAAATCAGCTTTAGCTTGTAATGTTTTTTTTACTGATATTTTAAATATTTCTGGATATTTCGACCTTTTTTTTTAATCACAGTCAAAATAATTTCAAGATTACAGTCAAAATTTTAGAACTGAGGATAAAATTTTGAGTTTTTTGGGCATTTGGGCTTAAAGTAAAACGAAAAAATGTTAATTCAAACATTTTTCTCAGAAATTCATATCAACACTTTTCTCGAAATTCCGACTCCTTTTCAAATTCCAAAAAAAAACTTTAAATTTCTAATTTTAAACCTAAATTGTAGGAAAATCTTTTGCATGGTGATTCTAGTCGGAATGAAAAAGCGGAATATAAAAAAAAACATTTTGAAAAAGTATGGACTTTATTCTTAAAATTGTAATTATTTTCGAAACCACACGGGACGTTTTAACACAGTTTTAGATTTTTTGTTTAAATTATGACTGTTCCTTTCTGAATTTTGATTTAAAATTTTTGAGAATTGCAGCCTTAGGCTTTTAAAAATTGAAATACAAATCTTGTCCCCTGAAACCAAGAAAGATTAAAAAACACAACAAAGGTTGCTCTGAGCAACTCTTGTTGTATTTTTTAATTTTTCTTGGTTTCAGGGGACAATATGTGTATTTTAATAATTAGTGATAATTAAGGACCAAATTTAGACTTTCAACATTTAAATTCAGAATTATTAATTTTCTCGGGAGTAAAATCGTAACTTCTAAATAAGTTTAAAAATATAGGCTGGATTAAAAGCCAGCAATTTTTCTTGAGATTATCTTTTATGTAATGTAGAAATTTCTTGGAAAAACATATTTCTACATGAAAAGTCGATAAAGAGATTGATTTGTTGAGAACACTTAACACAAAAGCTAGATAAATATCGAAACCAGTTCTTAATTTTTAAAATGGTAGTCGTAATTTTAAAAAGAAAGTATAGCACTCGTAATTAACTTTTTTTTAACTTAAAATTTCTCAGAAAAGTGAAAAATTTCTATAAAAATAATACATTTTGAAATAGATTCAAAATTTAGGTAAAGTAAAAATCTGCAAAGTTTTAGGTGGCTGAAAAATTCTGAAGTAGGCGTCTTATTTTTAGTTGACTATAAAAATTTGATTTTAACAACAAACTTCGAACTTTAAATTTAGATGTTCAGCTTTTCGCTTAAAATTTTGTCAATAAATCGTACATTAACACAAAAACAAAAAAAAAGAAATTTTAAAACTTGTAAACTGGAAGATAAGATTTAAAAATATTTATGGAAGAAACCCTCAACCACCATTTTTCTTCCGAAATTTTATTTAAGCAAGAAACTCTGAATTGTGTTTAAAAAAGTAATCTAAAATTCTGAAGTTTGATTTTAAAATTTTTAAATGATTCAAATAAATTAAAATATACCTAGAACAATCTTTGAAAGGATGGACATATAATATAAAATCATGGGACTTCGGGTGGAGGACGACATTCTACATACCCCTAATACAAACAGGATAAGAAATTTTGTTGCAGAGGACCAACAAGATTTGAGCTATATGGTTAGGAAGCTAAACGAAGAGAATACTCTAGTTGGACTTACAATCAACCTGAACAAGTGTGAATACCTAACAGTTGGCAGTGATAATAGCAACAACTCACCTCTGGAACATGGAACAATAACAAACGTCAACAAAGCTAGATAATTGGAAGTTATCTTCAATAAGCAAGGAAATAATAAAGACAAAATTGAAGGAAGAATAACAAAGGGTAGAAAAACCATTGAAGCACTCAATTCTATACTTTGGAAAAGAAATAACAGGCGAGAAACCAAAATACGCATTTACAACTCAATCGTTATAACAGTCTTTCTTTTTTAAATTTCAAATTGTAATATCTAAATAAAAATTTCATATTTTTTATATTAAAAACTATTATTTCTAGTGTTTATATCTTTTATATTTTTTTTATATACACATCAGAAAAGCCAAACACTGTCCATCGGGAAAATGTTAATGAGAGATTTAACATTGAGATCTAATAGTGGGATAGATGGGCGGCGCCTTGTATTCTCCTACACCGGTGTGAACAATTCAACGCAGAGCGCAGCGATCAGTATTGTTGGAGATTTCAGTAGCACATCATAGCTTCTAACGTTTTTTATTACGGCATTACTGCTGGCAGGCAACACTTTTATTAAAATTTGCTTACCACATGCTGTTTGTTCTTTTAGTCCGTTGATTTAATCAACGTCTGAGGCAAACTAAAACTGATATTCTTTTAAAATCAAAATAAATTAGCGAGATTTCTGAAACAAAATAAATAATAATTCTAATGAAGAATACAACATTACTATTCTTTAAACATTACAATATAAGAAGTTCAAATAGGCCCCCAGACTGTGCTAAACAATATTCCAGTCTGTTGTAAAACTCTTGACGAGTTTTTTCCAACATTTAAACTGGAAGATACGAGCGTGCTGCGTCAAAGTAGAGGAATACGTTCAGCGGCCGTAGAAAACTATGGAAGGGACAATTCTTAGCGTTTTACATGGACAATGAAAATTTTTCCTTATCTGTATATTTTTAGCCAGTATGTGATTATATAAACATTTTAATTTTAATTATCTCAATACTGCCAACAATGAGTTGCTACAATGTTCGTTGGATGGGTTAATATGCAAAATATAAAATTACTTAACTTTAAAAATTCAAATATATTAAAATAATTTTACCTTCATATCAACGAGTGCTTCGCAGACAGCTTTCCACGCAACTTGTATGAATAAAGGAATAGTTCACTCAGCAACATGAAAAGGATACATTAAACTTCGATCATAAAAAAAAAGGAATAAAAAAATCTTCAAGCGGTTATTAATTTTCCTCGAAACTTCATGTAATTTTAGGATATCTTCTTCTGGCTTAAATTAAACTGAGTAAATGTTCAAAACATTTTTCGTCTATTAAAAACGTTTACAACGGTCCCACAATTGCCTTCTTGATGTTCCTAATTCATTTGATTTCAGTTGCCTTCTCTATAATTGAGATCTCGCTCACTAAATTTTATTTAAATCGTTTCTCTGCCACAGTCACTTGTACAAAGATAAAGCAATTTTATAGCAAAAAAAAATAACCTAGCGCGCCTAAAGATGTTTTCACTTCAAAAATACGCTTATGCATAATAGTTTAAGTTTTCGCGTTTGTAGGCAGTCCCCATAACTGCCCAATTTTTTTAATAAATTGAATATGTATGTAAAGAGATCTAAGTTATAAAAAATCTGTATTGCATAATTAACCACAAGGTAATACTGATACTTCGATGTAGCTTTGCTTTATTAGCGTGTACAATATTGAATGGTTAACGTATTTCTGGTGAGGAAGTCTCTTTGCGACAGATTTAAAGAAACTACATGCGTAGTATCACAAATTTAACGTAACCGCATAAATTTAGAAAGATATATGAAGTGGATGTTGTGAAATGAAATTTAATAGCCGATCAAATGGGTGTTCATACGTATGGAGGCAATAACTTTAGTTTCACTCAATAAGTGTATCAGAATGCCTTGAAAACTGGTAAAGCAAGGAACAGGTGTGTAGACGCGGAAATAAATTATTTACGAACTGCTCGACGCATTTTTGCACGTAGGGATTTATTAGTATGAGCAAAAACACCCAGATTTTTCAAATTACTCAGCATTATGCTGAAAACATACTCGAGTAATCGCTGGAAGCTGTTAAATTCAAAGCATCTAAGAAGTACAGATTGCGCTAAATGGGATACGTCCGGCAAATTTATTGAGAACGGCCTGTTATACAAAAGTAACCTGCTTGAACTTTTTGTTTGGTATTAGTCGGCGTTATAAGTACTTGTAATACAGCGTAGTTTATGGTTTAATTGGTACACTCTGCCTACCGCAAGTAATAAAGCAACTTGGCTCTCCCATTAGCACGCATGTGGAAGAAATTCATATAATTACAAGCTATTGGCTGGAAGAAAGATGAACCATGAATAGTGAAACTGGTATGAAATGTATCTTTGCTTTTTACTAAATTCACGATCTGTAGTTCCCCTGGAATGGAAAAGTAAGATCACTTTATAAAAAAATGTTTTTTTTAGAGTTGATTCGTATTTTTTGGTAGAATTGCCAATAATTTATTCATCCTCAAAACTACTCTATAATTTAGCAATTTCCACTCTATAACGACGAGCTCAGTAGTACTCTGAATTCAATAGAGTTATTTTAACTATTTTTTTGACAAAGTAAGAGATTTTCCTTAAAAATTAGATATTTAGTTAAAAAAGTAAAAACTGGTCTGTAATTTTTTTGTTACAAATGACAAGAAAATCTTTAAATTTCGATAAAATGTGTGTGCGAGAACGAATCATACGGCAGATGAGCACTCTAGACGTTTCCGCGAGCGATAATCTTATCTGTACGGAGACCCGTTGTAGACACTGGAATGGCCTTTCCCTCAGTTAATCAGTCAGTAAGTCAGATAGTCAGATAGTTAAATGGTCTGACAGTTACGTGAATCATAATTGTAGTGTTCCTAAATAAGTTTGAAATAAAGTGTTTACAATTCACGAAGTTTTAGTTTTCGAAAGGATAACACGCAACAATAGTTAAAAGAGAATGTCATGAAAAATTAAAATTTGAAGAAAAAGCCCCAAAAAACACAACATATTTTAGGAGAAAAAACAGAAATTTAGGGGTTAAAGTTGAATATTCGGGAAAACCCATCATTTTGGGATTATTCTCAAAATTTTGAGAAGCCTTTATCTCAATAATTTTTTTCGAAATCTCGACTATTTGAGATAAAATTTTGATTTTGACATAAGAATTTATAAAATTTTTTCGAGATTAAGCATTTTCAGCTTTAATAAGAATAAGCCAAAGCAAGACTCTCGCTAGCAAGATAAGAATCAAACTAGCAAAAAGTTGGCAAGACAAGAAGGAAAACAACTTTTTGTCTTGCTCAGCAATGTTAAATAGCAGGAGAAGAAATCTTGTTTTGTGTATCACTAGATCAAATAAACAGACAGATAGACCAAACAGACGCATAGGCAAAATAGGTAGACAAACAGATAGGCAGGTATTTAACACATAAACCTAATACAAACAGGATATGAAATCTTGCTTTGTGCATCACTAGACTAATAAACAAACAGACAGATTGACCAAACAGGCAGATAGGTAAAATACGAAGGTAAATCAAATATGAACTGGAATTTCTATCATGTGGCCATGAGGGCGTCAGGAGTGTGCGCATACTCTTAGACTTGTTAGGTGGGGATATTACGTGACTTCCTGCGCTCAAACGAATTCCGTTCTCTCCGTTCGTCAGTTGTAAATACAATAAGTGAGCAAGAGGTTCATCCGCAAGTTGCGCAACATATTATTATTAAATTTCTTGCCGTTGAAGGTATAAAGCCTACCGAAATTCTTCGTAGACTAGAAGCGCAGTTTGGGGATACAAGTTTGAAGAAAATTTAAATGTAAGAATGGCACAAAAAATTTTTGAAAGGACGAACTAAAGTTGAAAATGAACCCTGTGTCTGTCGTCCTCTGACCAGTGTGACTGCAAACAAGATTAAGGAGCTGCGTCGATTGTCTGCATGAACGTCGTACAGTTAATGCTGCCTATAGTCTCTGGCTGGCTACTACTGCCAGCTATTGGAACTATTGGTGCATATCATCGGAAGAGGCGCGAATTTTCGGTTAGAAATGTGATTTTTCTTCACGACAGTGCCTGCCCCCACTCAGCCAATCTGACACATCAAAAATTAGAGGAAATACACTGGGCAATATTAGAACACCCTCCTTATAGACCCGACTTATCACCATGCGATTATCATATGTTTGGGCCACTAAAAGAAGCTCTAGGAGGTGAGCGATTCCATCATGATGCTGCTGTTGAGACATTTGTGCGCAATTGACTACAAACTCACCCGCTTTCTTTTATGATGATGGCATTAAAAAACTTCCAATTCGTTGGGAAAAATGTGTAACACAATCAGGAGATTATATGGGAAAATAGTTAATAACTTTTATATATGTATCTTGCATCAATAAATTTTTAAAAACAAATTACGGTTGATATTTGATTTTCCCTCATAGATAGGCAAACAGACTGGCAGATAATTAACAGATAAATAGGGGCCTAATATAAGATAGCCTGTCCTTGAAAGGAAAAAAGGCTAACAACTATCGCCCTATATCTTTGTTACCCGTTATATCTAAAGTGATGGAAAAGGTTATCAACGTCGAGATTCTCAAATATCTGGAGGAAAATAGAACCATCTCCGACAGGCAATACAGTTCCAACGTTCCACTGGCGACCTACTGACATATGTTACTCATATTTGTAACTCAGCTACGGAAAAACATGGTAAGGCTAGGATTGTGGCATTGGATACCTCAAAAGCTTTCGACAGAGTCTGGCACCGATCTCTTTTCGCCAAATTAACATCTTATGGTCTTCCTCCTGGATTCTGTCATTTGATATCCAATTTTCTCGCTGAAAGATCTCTTCAGGTCGTCGTCGATGGCATCTCATCCGAGACATTTGAGATTAACGTAGGGGGTCTGTTCTGTCTCCTACTCTATTTCTGTTACACATAAACGATCTCTTAGCTTCAACTTCCAATCAAATATACAGCTACGCAGATGATAGTAACCTTGTGTTATCATTTTTCTCCGACATACCATTATCTATCGCTGCTTCAGATCAACTAAGGAAACAGCAGATGCAGACGATTAATCGGAATCTCGAGATTATTCTGGAATGGGGTAAGAACAATTTGGTCGACTTCAACGCTTTAAAAACTCAGGGCGCGGTTTTCTCTATGAAAACATCAAGGAATAATGCAACAAACAAACTAATGGACGGTAAAATTCTTCCAATGGGATCTAATCTATCTATCCTAGGAGTGAATGCGAGCACTAACTTCTCTTGGGACGATCGTGTGCGCGCCATTGCCAAATCCGCCTTCCACAAGCTAGGTTTTCTTTTTAGAGCTAAAAAGTGCGTCACATTAGCTGTTAACACTATACAAAGCTCAAGTTAGGCCAACACTAGAATACTGTTACCATGTTTGGAGTTCAGCCTCAAAACACATTTTCGCTCTCTTGGATTCAATTCAAAGAAGAGCTTAATTGATGACGAGAGTCTGACCGATTCTCTCGAAACACTAGAGCACAGGCGCATGGTTGGTAACTTGTCTCTTTTCTACAAGTACTATCATGGAAGATGCTCGCAGGAACTTATAGGATTGATCCCCCCAAGGGCAAGATTCTTGAGGCGTACCAGACAGTCGGAGAAAGCAAATTCCTGTGCGGTCCAGCTTGACACAGTGAGGACTTCTCTCTACGGAGACACTTTTTTTATGGAACTTCCAAGTTATGAAACTTGATACCGAAAGGAATTTACCCCAACAATTACAACCTATCCTTGTTTAAGAAAGCGTTTCCTCGCCATCTAACCTTGTTTCCGTAGTGCTTTTAAAAGCATAATGGGGTTACCCTTTGCGAGTGAATTAAACTTAAAAAAAAAACGTTTTCATGCAATAATGTCATGTCCTCTCCGATAATAGACTAATCGTCTGAAGCTTGTCAGACTCTAATAAAATATTGTAAAATATAACTAATCGTAAGTGCTACTCGTTCTCTTAAAAATTTCATGAAGTACCAAGTGAGTTATGAATATTATAGTTAATATTATAATAGTTTATAATTATAATTATAATAGTTTATACAACAACTAAAAAAAAAGTTAGATGTACTTCAAGTCAATAAATAACTAGAAATAATTGGGTACCGTTTGTCCTCCTCCGGATTTAAAATCGCAGCCGTTTGATTATTACAACATGCAGATTGACACAATTATATCCATTTGATCGATCTTAAAATAGTCGATCATGTTATTGACTTAATGTATGCATTATTGCAAATTGTAAGAATTTGTTAAAGAACAGGTTCTAAAATTTATGGACAAGGTCGATTGAGCACTTTGCATTAACTGCCGATAACGATTTCTTTGCTCTTTAAAATTATAAGGTGCACTGCAACGTTATAAAACAGAAGGTCCTATTTTTATGCAACTTCTTTTGTAATCTTTCTACTAAAACAGCAAATTTCGTGGCAAAACCTTGAAATTTGAATTCTGAGATTAGGAAGGACTGCAAGGTATAATGTTGTATTTTAAGCATGGGGATTCACTGCACAGGTAAACCGTTAAGACACGTCCTTTGATAAACGCAGACTTACGAAGCTTACGGAAACGTGGAATTAGTTATCGAGCAAAATGCAGATTGATTGATCATCTACATTAATAAAATTGACGTCCCTGTCCGTGGCTTTAGAATAATTGCTTGTTTAGAAGCTTACGGTGCGTTTACACTAGACACTTTATTCCCTAATTATCTCTCTGAGAAAAGTGTCAGCTATCCTGAAGAAAGCTATCTGAGACTTTCATCTATGTAAATAAATCCGGGATAGCTTTTCTCAGGATAGTTGAGACTTATCTAAGACAAAAATGTATGGAAAAAAGTGCCTAGTGTAAACGCCCTCTTAGATATTATGTTTCATAAAATAAAAACGTATGCAGATGTCATTTAAACTTTCTATAATATAAATGCTTTTTTGAGTTTTTTTTGTTTTGGTTATCTGTTTGTCAGGATATAATTTGGTTAAATCGATTTTGATGGAACTTTGACTATAAATAAGATTAAACACTTTATTCCGTAAATTTCTCTCTGACATAAGTATCAACTATCCTGAAAGAAGCTATCCGAGACTTATCTACACAGTTGGGAGCAGATAGCTTCTCTCAGGATAGTTGACACTTACCTCACAGAGAAAATATATTTTATGTCAAAGAGAAATATACGTAAAAAAGTATCTAGTCTAAACGCACCCTAAGAATATTTTCTGAGGTACGTTTAGGCTATTTCTTTACTAGAACTAAATAAGTTAAATTATATAGCTAATACTAGCTGAAGTGTCTGTTAATGTCGATTTAATAAATCTCTAAACACTGACTGACGTACAACGCACAGCCTAGTGGATCTACGTGCATGAAATTTCATACAGGTGTTCTCCTTAATACGTAGGCGAGCACTAAGAGAGGATTTTTCAAAATTCGTCCTCAACATAGTAAAAATGGGCATTAACGGATATACAATTTTTATGTAATGAATTATACTTAAGATTGTATCTAAAGCTGCCTAAACGCGTTGAGAGCTGACATCGTAGATCAATTTGTCTCCACATAAATTTATCGAAATTGCAGATGATCAGGGCATATTTTGCCCTTTATAATAATTCTTAGCTTTTAACTCAAATTCGAAATTCTGGCTTTTTTAATTTGGCATTTTTAATAAGTTGAAAAGTCAAGGAACATTTTCTGTTTATACATTTTGAAGTTTCTTCTCGAAATTTTCAGTTTATAGTCAACATTTTCTGCGGACGATCGAAAAACTTCGCTTTGTTCTCTTTTTTCAAAATTCCTATTTAGATTTGAAACTCAAAAATTATGCCAAATTTCGACTTTTATTTTGAAAAATTTCACTTTAAAGTTAAAAAATACTTTTTTTTTTTAAATGACACTTTTAAAATCTATATTAAGTGTCGAATTCGTTTTGTACAATTTGTTGAAAATTTAAAAATTCGTGATTTAGAATGTCAGATTCATCAAAAAGATTAAAAACCTTCACGAACAAGCAAATTTTGAAGTAAGTTGAAGTTACAAAATATCAGTGCGGAAAAAACATTAACATTTTCAAAAAAATTTACAAAAAGAGTCAGTATTTAGAGAAAAATTCAAAATTTTAAAGAAAGGGATATTTTGTAAAAATCAATTGGGGAAAATGTTGCAACTGCAAGAAAAGGGTAGAAATTTTCAAAAATAATGTCGAAATTTCAAAAGAAAATTCGAATTTACTGATATTGGGAAATTTTTAATTTCGAATTTGAATTTTTAAAAAGAAGTCGAATATTTGAAAAAAGAAGGCAATTTTTAAAAAATTAAGAGGCAAAATTTTTAAAAAATAAAATGAAAACTGAAAATGTCGACATTTTTAAATATGTATACTTGGTCCAAAAGTTGAATCGTCGAAAAATGTTGAAATTTTGAAAAAAAAGAAAATTTCAAAATAATTTAAAATGAAGAAAAAATCTTTAAAAAATCCAAATTTTTAAAGGACAAAATTTTGGAAACAGACCTTGAAATTTTCATAGACATTAAACTTTATAAGGGAAAATTTTAAAAAATAGATTAGATTTCCGAATTTTTAAGAAAGAGGTTAAAATTTTGGAAAAAATGAAATTTTTTGAAAATGTCGTTTTTTCAAAAAATTTAAAAAATTTGAGAAAAATTGCCATATTTTCAAAACAATTAAACAATGAAAGGCGAAATTTTGGATAGGATACTAAAAGTTCGAAAGTAATCAAAATTAAAAAAAAAACTGAAAAATATTCAATAAAATTTTCGAAAATTCTAAATACAGAATAAAAGCCAATATTATTAGGAAAATCAAAATTTTCAAAGAACAATGAACATTTTGGATACTTCATTATAATTTTCGTCGAACATTTTATTAAAAAGTCAAATTTTTGACCAGATTTTGTTATTAAAAATCAAAAATTTATAAAAAAGAAAAATTTATCAAAAATTACCAGATTTTCAGAAAAATTAGAAATTTTGCAAAATGCAAAATTAGACGAAATGTTCCTAACAAAAATTGAAAGTTTGGAAAAGAGTCGAAATTGTGAAAAATGATTAAATTTTCAAAAAAAGATTAGAAATTTTGCAAAATACTCAAAAAATTTAAACAAAGTGGAAATTTCAAAAAAAGACGAAATGAGTCTAACAAAAATCAAAAGTTTAAAAAAAGTCGAAATTTTCAAAAATCATGAAATTTTGAAAAAACAAGATATTAAAAAATTTTAACATGGGCAATTTTTCAAACACTCCAGATATTCAAGAAGATTTGAAATTTTTAATATTAGTCAAAATTTTTTTAAGAATCTAAATTAAGGGTCGAAATTTTTAACAACAAAAAATTTGAATTTTGAAAAAAAATGTAAAATTTTAATGATGGCAAAATTTTCAAGAAAGAACGAAATCTTTATCATTAAAACTTAAAATTTCTGAAAAGAAATTAAGATTTTCATAAAAAATCAAAATTTTGAAACAGTTGACATCTTAAAAATAAATTCGAAATTACAAAAATTTGAAATTTTGGAAGTCCACATTTTCAAAATAAGTGATGATTTAATAGAATGTTGATACTTACAAAAATTGAAAAATCTTCAAAGTTTTAAAAAAGTCGAAAAAAGTATGAATATTGAAGAGAAGCAAAAATCATCAAAAAAAAGTTAGAATTTCGGAAAACCTCCAAATTTTGGATAGTTAAAATGAAAATGTCGAGCATTTTCCCAAAAAGTTGAAGTTTTTGATCAAAACTTAAATAAAAATAAAATTTTGAAAAAATGTAAAATATGTAAATAAAGCCTAGTTTTTAAAAAACTGTATCGAAATCATGAAAAAAGTAAAAATTCTCGAAATAATTTAGAAATATTTAAATAATTGCAAAATTCGTAAAAAATTAAAAATTTTGCAAACTATTCGTAAATCTCAATAAAGTCGACATTTTAAAAAATGTCCCTATTTTAAAAATCTGTACATACCATAACAGAGTTTTTTTGAATAAAACAAAAACAATAAAGATCGTAAAATTTCCATCACCCTGTGTAATAAATGCAAAACCTGATTACGTTATTATAGTGTCCATAATATTCCATGACTTTGACTCAAATTTGAAGTTTTTACTGCAAATAATAAAAAGATACAAAGAGTCAGAATAACCCTCTTCCCTGTAACTTTTTTTCGAAAAATTGAAATATTTTTAGAACTATCAAAGGTAGCGATAAACATGTATACATAATACTTTATTTTTTACGTAAAATCCAAATAAAGTAAAAAATTTGGGGGTTGCTATTTAAAATAAGAAAGTTAATGTCTACTTCCGGTATAACCGGAAGTGGGAGGAAGTTGAAAATATTTTTAAAAGGTAGTTAGGCTTCGATTAGCTCAATCGACAAAAATCAGTTTACCTTCATAATAAGTGATATTCCATATAAAGGTAACCTCCCAACTAAAAAAAAACACCCGGTATAATCGAAATTTTAAAGAAAATTGAAATTTTCTAAAAAAATATTGGCAGTTTGCAAAAAGAGTCACAATTTTTAAAAATGCGTACTTGAAATTCAAAGAATATAATCGAAATTTTGAAAATAAGATGAAAATTTAAAAAATCTGAGAATTTAAAAAAGGTAAAAATTTTCTAAAAAGTCAGCCTTTAAAAAAATTGCATTTTTTGAAAATTTTCACCTTTTGAATTTGAATTTTAAAATAAACGTAATTTTTTTAAATGCTGACTTTTTAGTAGATCATTTTAACCTTTTTTAAATTACTTTATTATATTGTTATATTATTTGAATTTTTGGAAAAAAATGTTTTAAATTTTTTGAAAATAAAGTCTAAATTTTGGAGAATCGATATTTTTAAATTTCAAAAAAATATAAATGTTCGGAAAAGTCGAAATTTAAAAATAGTCAAAGTTTTTTAAAATTATTAAACATTCCCAGAAAAGCTCAAATTTCGGAAAAAGGCAAACGCCTTAGTAAAAAGTTTTGTTTTTGGTAAGAAACCAAAATTTTGAAAACAAAAATCCAATTTTTCGGAAACTTTTCATTGTCAAGTTTTGAAAAACAGTTTAAATTTTTGAAAATCAAAATTTAAAAAAAATCTAACATCACAAATGTTAAAAAAACCCAAAATTTAAAGAATGTGGAATTTTGGATGCTATGGAAATTTTGAAAACATGTCGAACGTTTAAAAAAGCCGAAATTTTGAAAAAAGTTTTTCATTGTCAGGTTTTCAAAGAAATTTACATTTTCGAAAACCGCACTTTTAAAAAAGTCGAAATTGCTATAAAAGTTGAAATTTTCAAAAGTCGAAATGTTAAAAAGCCTAAAATTTTAAAAATGTTTAATGTTTGATAAAATGGAAATTTTGAAAACATGTCGAACGTTTAAAAAAACCGAGATTTTGAGAAAAGTTTTTATTGTCAAGTTTTCAAAAAAATGTTAAATTTTCGAAAATCGGAATTTTAAAAAAGGCGAAATTGTCAGAAAACTTGAAATTTTCATAAGTCAGAATGTTGAAAAAACGTAAATTTTGAAAAATGTCGAATGTTTGATAAAATTCAAATTTTGGAAACATGTCGAACGTTATAAAATAAGCCGAGATTTTGAAAAAAGTTTTTCATTGTCAAGCTTTCAAAAGAATTTAAAATTTTCAAAAATCTAAAATTTAAAAAATTCGAAATTGTTAGAAAAGTTGAAACCTTCAAAAAAGTCGAAATTCTGAATAAACCTAAAATTTGAAAAATGTCGAGTATTTGATAAAAATAGGAATTTTGAAAACATGTCGAACATTTAAGAAAAACCGAGATTTTTAAAAATGTCTTTATTGTGAAGATTTAAAAAAAAATTAAATTTTCGAAAATCGCAATTTAAAAAAGTCGAAATTGTTACAAAAGTTGAAATTTTCAAAAATCGAAATGTTAAAAAAGCCTTAAATTTGAAAATTGTTTAATGTTTGATAAAATGGAAATTTTGAAAACATGTCGAACGTTCAAAAAAAGCCGAGATTTTGAAAAAAGTTTTTCATTGTCAAGCTTTCAAAAGGATTTTAAATTTTCAAAAATCTAAAATTTAAAAAATTCGAAATTGTCAGAAAAGTTGAAATCTTCAGAAAAGTCGAAATTCTGAAAAATCCTAAAATTTGAAAAATGTCGAATATTTGATAAAAATAGGAATTTTGAAAACATGTCGAACATTTAAAAAAAGCCGAGATTTTGAGAAAAGTTTTTATTGTCAAGTTTTCAAAAAAATGTTAAATTTTCGAAAATCGGAATTTTAAAAAAGGCGAAATTGTCAGAAAAGTTGGAATTTTCATAAGTTAGAATGTTGAAAAAACGTAAATTTTGAAAAATGTCGAATGTTTGATAAAATTCAAATTTTGAAAACATGTCGAACGTTCAAAAAAAATCGATATTTTGAAAAAAAAATTTTATTGCCAAGTTTTCAAAAAATTTTTAATTTTCGAAAATCGAAAGTTTCGGAAATCGAAATTTTGACAAAGTCGAAATTGTCAGAAAACTTGAAATTTTTAAAATGTTAAATGTTGAAAATACCTAAAATTTGAAGAAATGTCGAATGTTTGATAAAATGGAGATCTTGAAAACATGTCGAACGTTTAAAAAAAGCCGATATTTTGAAAAAAGTTTTTCATTGTCAAGGTATCAAAACATTTAACTTTTCAAAAATAGAAATTTAAAAAATCGAAATTGTCAGAAAAATTGAAATCTAAAAAAAATCAAAATGCTGAAAAAACCTAAAATTTAAAAAATTTCGAATATTTGATAAAATCGAAAATTTGAAAACATGTCAAACGTTTTTATAAACGTTCGACACTTTGAAAAATTTTTTCATTGTTAAGTTTTTAAAATAATTCCAAATTTTCGAAAATCGAAATTTTAAAAAAGTCGAAATTGTAAGAAAAGTTAAAAGTTTCAACCTGAAATTTGAAAAATGTCGAATATTTGATAAAATGGAAATTTAAAAAACATGTCCGGCACTTAAAAAAATCCGGAATTAAAAAAGGTTTTATATCGTCAAGTTACTGGAAAAATGTAAATTTTTAAAAATTGAAATTTTAAAAAAGTCGAAATTATCAGAAAAGTTAAAATGTTTAAAAGTCAAAATGTTAAAACCTAAAATTTGAAAAATGTCGAATGTTTGATAAAATGGAAATTTTGAAAACATGTCGAACGTTCAAAAAAACCAAAAATTTTAAAAAATATTTTGACCCAATTTAAAATTTTGGTTTAACATTTTGATACTGATAAAAACGTTGAAATTCTGAAATACAGTTGAAATTTTGAGAAAAAATTAACCAATCACAATGCTCGATATTTTCAAAAATATCAAAATTTTAAAAAAATTGAAATTTTAAACATAATTCGAAATTTTGAAAAAGGCTGAAATTTTAAAAAAGACTAAAATATTAAAAAAAATTTTGGGGAAAAGAAAATCTAAAAAAGCGGAAGATTCAAAGAAATCGGATTTTTGCAAAAATGTCAAAATCAACAAAAAATCAATTTATTCAACACGATAAAGAAAGCAGTAGCCGTGACAGTAGCGAGTGCAGGGCCGGTTTTAGGGTTTTGAGCGCCCCGGGCAAAACAAAATTTGGCGCCTTTTTATACCAGAATATACTGTTGCGCGTTATCGGTTCGAATGATTAATACGCCGTGAATTGTAACCACTTTATTTCAAAACTGAACTCGGAACACTGCACTGTTTAATTAACTAACCTATTTATTGACTTCTAATTAACTTACTGACTAACTCCGAGGGAAAGCCGAC
Organism: Dastarcus helophoroides; assembly: GCA_028583605.1. Classification (NCBI taxonomy): domain Eukaryota; kingdom Metazoa; phylum Arthropoda; class Insecta; order Coleoptera; family Bothrideridae; genus Dastarcus; species Dastarcus helophoroides. The sequence goes on from CM053336.1 coordinate 21,605,929, forward strand.
CGGACCCCCTTTCGGGTTCTAGAAAAATCCAGCAGATAAGGCTTATTGTTTGCCGAAATTTCTGGGGCGCTTATCTGCCGTTTGATTTATTATCGCGGCCGCTTCCCCTTATGGAATTTTCTAGAAAGTTCCCTACTAGACTTTATAATTACTTTTTGTTGCAATACAAATTTATTGCAAATTAAAAAAATAGTATAAAAAAGGCAAATCAAAATTACACAATAAAGAACTTTGTAAAACATTTATTTATTTAAAAAATAATACAATAATTATTTACTTACAAGTGATGCAACATATGGAATAGCATAATGAGCACATTTAAAGTTCGAACGAAAAAATCGATGTTTCATGAAAAATGATCAATTTTAAATTGTAAAATTTAAAACAATAATGAATGTAAGAAAATAGTTCATTTTTATAGCGGCGGCCCTTGAAATTTGGCGCCCCGGACATTCGCCCGGCTTACTAGCCCCTTTATCCGGCGCTGAGCGAATGGGGTGGAGTGGCATATCAGCTAGTTTTAAATTAACTCCATATTATATGGTCATATGATCTTTTTCATAATATGAACACTCACACATATGTTTTTAGGATTTTTGTCTGTTTGTCTGCAAATAGTTCGAAAACATTTAAACTAAGCTTAATGGGACGTTAAAAAAAGCAAAAATATTTTCTTGGGCATGTTTAGGCTACTCGATCTTACATATTGATAAAAAAAAGTGTCTATCTGCTAATATTTCAAAGTAGCTAATGCTTGAATTTTCTGCATATAGTCATATGTTTATTTTTTTGCATGATATGGTCATCCATTCAAATGTTTTGAGAAGTTGTGTTTGCTTGTATGTCTATTTGTTTTGAAATGGTTCGAACATAGATCGCAGAATTGATGTTGATGGAACTTTCACTAAAGACTAAAGCACGTGTATTTTGCTGAGCATGATTTAGGATACTTTTCTACTTGAACTCTATGCCAAAATGTCATTTAAGGTTAATATTTATATTATTATAATATTTATATTATTATAATATTTATATTATATTATCTAAATTTGTTATCTGGAATTCTAGTGGAAGTAAAGATTGGAAAAGTAATATTTTGAGGGCTGCTCACCAGGAGGCTCTAAATTAGCTTTTGATTACGATCTAATAGTGCAAGCTTAATACGATCTCTCTAACCTAAACGACGACGATGTTAGAAAGTGTTCCCACGCCGCGCGGCTTTCAGAGTATGCACCTCAGAATAAGTTAAACAATTGCCAATACAATAAACACGCCTACTACAATTTACATACTTATGCATGATATCTGTCTCTCCCGATAACTGTGATAGATATTCCATTGTCGACTCGAACTATTATTAATCACATTTCAATTAGCCGCAGTTGGGTATTTCAACAATTAATTGATGAATTCTTTCTTTACTTCCTTGTGTTATTTTCAAGCGGTGTGCTAATTACACGCATTACTTGCATAATTACGCATATCGAGAGGTGTGATTTCAATACTGGTCGGCCATAAATTACCCTATGGGGCAATTCAATCAAAGTTATTTACTATTTTTTTTAAAAGTGATGCATTTGTCTTTATTAATAAATAAATACTACCGAGTAGCGCCTTCTATTACCGCGGAACAATTGCCTCAATTACAAGCACTTCGCGTCCAAGTAATTGACTTGAATATTTCCGTTTGGCTGCTGCTGAATATGATCTCGGAATGGTCGTTCCTTCATGAATTTTATCATACCTGGCTCTAAATCTGAACAATTTTGTGACTTAATTCTTAATCAGATCTGATAATGCTAATTATTATGTTGACAATTCCCCTATGTCAATTAAATCCGAACTAATTTTAATTTCTATTTTCGCATTTCATTTTGATATTTTAATCCAAGTAAGCTTAAGAATTGTTTTCATAGGCTTGTTGTAAAAATGGATATTAAATGAAGATCAAACCCAAAATGCATGAAAAGCGGTCTAAAAAATTATAAGTTCTTCGACAGTTTCAGCAAATAATGAGTCATAAACTTCTAAATTTTGTTTAAGTCTAAATTTACGTCTGGGTAACGAAAAAAGGTAATTTTCTGTCGACACTTCGACTTGACAATCCAAATTTCAAGAAAAAAATCGAAATTTTAATCCTAAACTTAAAATTTCGATATTTTTCGACGACTCAAATTTCAAGACATTGTATTTTAGGTTTAAAGAAATTTTTATTTTTCTGTAGAGTAATCCATGTTAATGAAATAAAAATATCAGTGAGTAATTTAATAATAGATGTTTTATAAGCTCAAATCGTTTTTTACATATTATAGCCAGACGCTTCAAGAATTTTTGTTTGTTTGTCTGCCTGTTTGTCCGGTCTAATCTCAAAAGTGGCTTAACCAATTTTAATGAAATAGGTATTAAAATGTATCTTCTTAAGTAAGCTCTCCCACAGTGGGATACGCGAAGTCCAGGGGTTAGCTGATTGATCATAGGAGGTTCTCGACAATATTACCTTATGGGAGATGTTTTTTTACCCACAAACCAAACCCTTCAAGCTGATTTTAATAATATGTTTGATTTTTGCGAGTTAAAAAAGTCTCACGCAAAGCCGTGCATTTTCTTTTGTCCTTCGTACTGACTTGGTACTTTATGTCAGAATCGGTTTTTAAGCATGGTCATGATAAAAGCGAAATACAAAGATTGACTTGAATCTGAATCAGAATGTATGTTTAAAATAGATTAAGTTTGAGACAGTTTGGCAACAAGAGTTAGTCTACAAGATGCATCAGTTTGGGATACCTCTAACTATGGTTCAAATGATAAGCTAGTTCCTGCACCAGCGCTCATTTAAAGTGAATGTGAGATAGGATAACCAGTATAGATTGTGGTACGGCGTACCTCAAGGTTCTGCCTTGTCAGCACTCCTATACTCTCTGTTGACAGCAGACACTAAGAATCTGCCAGACGATATTAGAAACTTATGCAGACGACACAGCTTAAACAGCTAATTTTCTAAGTCCAGAATCCGTCACCAGACGAATACAGAGAGCTGGAAACGAACTTCTGGAATACTTTAATCGATGAAGCATCCAAATCAACGCAGACAAGACTCAAGCAGCCTTCTTCACCACAAAAAAACTCCAACCATAAGGTCATGTTTATGTTCATGGGCAAAACGTCGACTGGGACCTTAGGCAAAGTATCTAGGTGTAATACTTGACAAAAAAACTGACATTTATGGCTCAAATCGATTTTAAAGTGTCCAAGGCCAGAATACCAAAGGCTCTTCTGCTAACAATGGTTGGTAGAGATAGCAAGCTGCCCATTGGACTTAAATTATTACTATACACATTAATCATGAGACCAGCGGTGACATATGGATTTGTAGTCTGGTCTCAGGCTTCCGATAATCTGACGAAGAAATTCCAGGTGTTGCAGAAGGTTTTTCTAAGACAAGCCATAAATGCTTCATGGTTTGCTAAAAATGAGTAATTCCATAGAGAAGTCGACCTACCTAAGGTAAAAGATTTCCTTAGAGAGGTAAGGCAATGTTTAGAGCAGAAACGCATCCCAACGAACTAGTCGACAGCAATGGATTACGATCCAGACATCCAAACCAGAATCAGATGACCGAATATGGTCTTCTAAGATACAACAGCGATTGCCTTCCATGAGCAAATATTTGTATTTTGTTTGTTTTAGGCAAAACAACTTGCATTAATGCTCCAGTGCTAATGTATTGTTCAGACAGAGGGATTAGGGGCCAAGGACCCGGCCAGAAGAAGCAGGGGTTTTAGTCGGTACCCACAGACTGGAAATCTGACACTATCTAGGTTTTCTTCCCAGATATCCATAACGGATTTCTCCCGCTTAACAGAAAAAAAAAAGAGTTTGCGATAGGAAACTAGAAACCAATCGAAACCAAATATTCGGTAAAAATCGAAACCGAATATGGGAAAAATTCATATTTTAATTTAACATTTTAAAAAGAAATATAATTTTCAAATTTAAACTAAAAAGTATCAGAAACAAATAAAAAATTATAGAAAAAATTTAAAATTTATTTAACAGAATAACGAACTTTTAAATTTAAAATAAAATTTAGAATAAAAAATTCAATATTTTGAGAATTTTTTTTTTTAATAGATTTGATTTGGCCCGAAATTTTGCCTTTTCCCGAAATTCCTCATTTAAAATTTTGTCAATATTGTCTTTTTTTTTCTAAAGCTTAGCAACTACCAGGCCCTTGTGCAAGAAAATTTACCTAATTAGGATCATAATTAGGTTTTTTTTAGAAAAAAACAAACTTTCAGAAAGTTTAAGCTTCAATTAAATTATTAGGTTTAATGCTGAAAATGCAAAAAAAAACTGAATATTCTAGATTAATGTCAAAATTTTCAGATAACAGTAAAAATTTGAGGATAAACTTAAAATTTTGAGAATTTTCCTATCATATATTATACAAGTTTTTTTAGAAATGTTGAGTTTCTTCTTATAATGCTGAGTTAAAATTTACAATTCTTAATTATTCTCTAATAACTTTGTTTTAAATTTTAAAATAAAGACTTTTTTCTAAGTTTTTATTTGGTTTGTTCAAATTCCTACCTTAAAGTTCGACTCTAATTTAAATTCAAGATATATATTATTTATTTAAATTTTCTTCAACATTTTTTAGAATAAAACAATATATCGTGGTTGGACTATTATTTCAAATTTACATTTTTAAATTTAAGAATATTTTAGTTATAAAGTTCAAGTTTTTTTTTGAATACCCCTTATTTCCAAAGTTAAGCAAAAATCCCTAATTAATGAATTTTTTACCTTATTTTTTATCAATTTCTGGTACTGCTCTTTTCATATTAAAAACTAATAACTAGGACTTTAAGAGACTGCTTTGCAATTTTCAACTTCATAGTTGCTTTCCCTGTGAAATTATTATTTTCCAAACAATTGATTACCAAATTCAAAAATGATTCTTCTGTTTTGAATAACATGAAGCTTTTTGAAGATAATCAAAAATTTGGAAACATTTTTGGTTCATGGTTTTTTTACGTTTATTCAAAAACTGCTGACATTTTGGCCACAAGATCTGAAAACAAGAAATTTGAAGTGTTATTTGCCTTTTTTTTTTTTGACGCGCACATAATCTTCCCAAGAGTAGATAGTGCTCGCATTCACTCCTAGGATAGACAGATTAGATCCCATCGGGAGGATTTTATCGTCCATTAGTGTGTTTGTTGCATTATTCCTTGATGTTTTCCTAGAGAAAGCCGCGGTCTGAGTTTTTGAAGAGTTGAAGTCGGCCAAATTTTTCTTACCCCATTCCAGAATGATCTTAAGGTCCCGATTAATCATCTGTATCTGCTGTTTGCTTATCTGAAGCAGCGATGGATAAGAATTTGTCGAAGAAAAAAGATGACACAAAGCTACTATCATCTGCGTAGTTGTAGATAGAATTGGAAGTTGAAGCTAAGAGATCGTTTATGTGTAACAGAAACAGAGTAGGAGACAGGACAGACCCTTGAGGCACTCTTGCATTATTCGCAAATGTCTGTAACGAAATGCCATCGACGACGACTTGAAGAGATCTGTCAGCGATAAAATTGGATATCAAATGAAAGAGTCCAGGAGGAAGAGCATAAGATTTTAATTTGGCGAGAAGAGATCGGTGCCAGACTTTGTTGAAGCCCTTTGAGATAAGAATTATATTTTAATGCATGTGAAAGCTTAGCCATCCATAAGGCTGAAAACAACTTTATGAATGGTTGCGCTGGGCCTTTAGGCCATTCATCTCTGGTAAAAATAGTTAATGTCGATAGATAAGGAATAGTGACACAACGACGGGTATGATTGGGTGCGCATGAGCGTTCGGGTGCGGCCGATCATGCACGAAGTGAATATTCTTAGTATATAAGGGTTAATTTTAAGATTAGATGTTAGTTTCCCTCTGAAGATAACAGCTTGGCTGTCGAAATGCATTAGAGCAACCTTTGTTGTGTTTTTTAATCTTTCTTGGTTTCAGGAGACAAGTTCTGTATTTCAATTTTTGAAGATAACCAAGGACCAGTCCGTTCCATAAAAAAAGTAAAATAAATTGCTTCAATATGTGAACTCTCTTAGTTACCTAGAGAAGCTGGAGCCCCAAATGAGTTCTTAAAAATGTAGTCCTATTAATGTTCTTTGGGTAGAATTCCTTTCTCAATTGTCAATTGTCAGATTTCTGGAGCTATCTCCTAGCAACAAGCTTTAAGACAGGGCAATTGATTCATTTCAATCACTTCCTATTACCTCACCTAATGTGCACGATTCTGGTTCGAGATTTCAAGTAAAACGCGCCATGCCCAACCCAATTGGCAATTTAAAAAAATGGGCAATTTCAATATTAATCGTTAATTAAACGAGGCATGGGATCGTTGACTGTTAGCTGCGCTTTCCCGTTAAAACATTGAAAAACCTTGGTTTGTTCTTTGATTGATGTGTTTGGAGTGATTTTAGTAGTTTAGAAACAAAGCAAATGAATTTAATATGCTGTATATAATTGATTTTATTAGTTTCATGAATAAATATAATCGGTATGCGTAGTAGCTGAGATATTTCTATGAATTTTAACAAATATACGTCTAATACACAGACCAATAGGTTTGAACATTTATCAGATTCAGGGTTTGGAAACCGATCATATTAGATTTCGTCAGTTCACAGTTCAGTCGTTCACTTTAGTCGCATACTCAACTCAAATGCTGACAAATGTAAATAATAATAATAATAATGGTAAATATACACTTTTAAAAATAATATCATTGCATAACGCCACCTATCGGTATGTGAAAGAAACTGTGGTATAGCTTCAAGTGTTCGGCAACATATGAGAGTAAAGTAATGGATAAACACTACAAAGGATTTTGAAATAAAGGCTTTATCCCACTGTCTCTTGCAGCCAAGTTAAAATATTTACCAGCCGTGAGCACTTTTCCAAGAATTTCCAACTATTCTTTCAAAAATCATCATGTCTCGAAATTTCGACTTTTTTCTCTGAATTTTGACTTTACTATTACATTTTTTAAAGTTTACTCTTGTCAAATTTAGATATTTTTGTTAATTTCGATATGCTTCCAAAAGTTTTCAAAAATCGGAGTTTTTAAAGTTTAATTTTCGGAATGTGTCGCTTTGTTTCTCAAAAATCGCTGTTCTAGGTTTTCGTTTTTCGTTTTTCTAGTGAGGAGGGTTTCTATCATTTTTTTTTTGAATTCTTATTTCCGCAAAATTTGTTTTCTCAACTATTTCATAAATGTTGTGTTTTGTCTCGGAATTTCGGCATTTTTACTCAAAATACCCGTTTCCTGATACTTTGACCATAATTTTGAGTGTCACCTTTTTAGAAAAATTTCCATTATTCTCAAAATTTGGGTTTTTTGGTAATATCATCCATTTTTCAAATAAAATTATTTTTTTAAAATGTCGATTTTCAGCACATAACTATTCAGACGAAATTCACAGTTTTATCAAAATGTCGATACATGTTTCCAAACTTAGCTTTTTCTCGAAAGTTCAGCTTTAATTTTGTCTTGAAATCTAAATTTGTCTCAGAAATATGGATGGTTTTTTAAAGCTTGATTTCTTTTTCGCAATTTTGACCATTTTATTGAGATTTCAAGTTGCTTTTTAAAACTCTTTTTTTTTAAGTTCAGTCTCTCGCAAAGGGCAACTCCATTATGCCTTCAAAGCACTGCGAGTAGGATGCGAAAGAAAGGATAGATGGTGATAAACTACCTTCTTATACAAGGACAGGTTGTAATTTTTGGGGAAAATTCCGTTTGGTAACGAGTTCTATAGTTTGGAAGTTCTACAAAAAAAGAGCCTTAGTAGACAGAAATCCTTACTCTATCAAGCTGGATCGCACTGGACTGTCTCCGACTGTCTTATATGCCTCAAAAATCTTGCCTTTGGAAGGATCCTATTAGTTCCTGCAAGCATCTCCCATGAAAGTACTTCTAGAAAAGAGATAAGTCACCAACCACCCGCCTGCGCTTTAGTGTTTTGAGAGAATCGATAAAATTTTCGTCATCAATTAGGCGAATCGCTCTTCTTTGAATTGAATTCAAAAGAGATAAAATGTGCTTTGGGCTGAACTCCAAACATGAGAACACTATTCTAGTGTTGTCCTAAGTTGAGTTTTGTATAGTGTGAGCAGCTGATGAGATGTGAAGTACTTTCTAGCTCTAAAAAAGCCTAGCTTCTGAGAGGCGGACTTGTCAATGGCTCGCACATCATCGTCCCAAGAGAAGTTAGTGCTCGCATTCACTCCTAGGATAGACAAATTAGATCCCATCGGAAGGATTTTACCGTCCATTAGCATGTTTGTTGCATTATCACTTGATGCTTTCTTAGAGGGAACCAAGGCCTGAATTTTTGGAGCACTTAAGTCAGTTCCAGAATGATTTCAAGATTCCGATTGATCATCTGTGTTTGCTGTTCCCCTACAATTAGTCGATCCGAAGCGGATAATGGTTTGTCGGGGAAAAACGATGATTTCAGGCCAGTATCAACTGCGTAGCTGTATATCGGATTGGAAGTTAAAGCTAAGAGATCGTTTATGTGTAACAAACAGAGTAGGAAACAGGACAGACCCCTGAGGCACCCCTGCGTTAATCGCAAATGTTTCGGATGAGACCTGTAGAGATCTGTCAGCGAAAAAATTAAGATTTGTTCTGCTTTCACCTTCTTTTCGAAAATTAAACTTTAATTCAAAATTTAACATTTTATGTTTATGCACATTTCGACATTTTTCCCGAAATTCATGTTTTCTAGTTATTTTGTTCTCCAACCTGGGGATTTTCCCGATCGCTGTAATCTCAAAATTTGACTTTTTCCTGACCTTTTTTTTTCTCCAGTGATCTTCAGTGGTCGCCCATTTTCGAGATTGTAGCATAATTTGTAAAATTAGAAACTTATTTTTCTTGAAATTTGACTTTCTCTGTTCGACCTTCTTTTCAAAATTTCGAGCCATATTTCCAAATGCGTCATTTTTTCTTTAAATTTTGACATTTCTATCAAATATAGTTTTTTTTATTTCCCATTTTTTTGAATTTGGAGTTGCTCTCTGAAGATGATAGCTTGGGTATCAAAACGCGCTAAAACAACAGTTGCTGTCTTTTTCAATTTATTTCGGTTTCAGGGGACAAGATTTGTATTTCAATTTTTGAAGATAACCAAGGACCAGCCCATTCCACCCAAATTGTAGTTGTATCTTTCTATTCAGCATTCCTCTTTTTTCAAAATTTCCACAATATTTTCAAATCTAACTTCTGAAAATTAATTTTCTCTTGAAGTTTCGCGTTTTCTTTTAAGACACGACCTTTCTCAAAAACTTCAAGCGTTGCTTATAAATTCGTCTCTTTTTTAAAATTTTTGCCATTTTCCACAATTTTTTTAAAAGTTTCGAGCCATTTAAAATTTTTGTTTTTTCAAACCATTGATTTATTCTAAGAACAACTTTATTTCTAAATCTTTTATCGATAATGATTTTCTCTTGGAAAGTTTGCTTTTCTTTTAACTTAGAATAATTTGAAAATTTCGAAATTTATTTATAAAATTGTCTTCTTGGTCAAGATGCTGTTATTGTACTCAAAATGTTGTGAAAAATTCGAGTTTTTTCAAAATTCGTGTTTCTATGCAAATTTCGATTTGTCCTCAGAATTCGTCCTTTTTTTTTCAAAGTTTCAACGTACTTCCCAAATTTTACGCTTCTCGAAATTGATTTTTTCTTAAAAATTTGGTCTTTTAGGTTCGAAATTGTTTAAAACGATTGAACTTTGTCTTTTTTCGTCTTTTTTCCCGAAATTTCGGAACTTTTTCCAATTTTCCTAGAAATTTTCAATGTTTTCAAATTTGTATCTTTCCCCAAATTTGGATTTATTCTCGAAACAACCTTATTTCCATAATATCATTTTTCGGAAAAATTAATTTATCTGGAAAGTTTTGCTTTTCTTTAAAATCCAACATTTGTTAAAAATTTCGAAATTTATTTATAAATTTATCTTCTTTCTCAATATTTTGAATGTTTTCCTCGAACCTCTTATGTTTTGACTAATAATAATTTGGACACACTTTTTGATACAATTTTTTTCAAGATTATCGAAATTTTTTAAAAGTTGAGTTTTTTTCTCAACATTTTAAGCTTTACATGAATATTCGTCCCTTCTCTAAATTTTGCCATTTTTCTCAACCAAATACTTACAAGTGAAACTACGACATTTATTTAAAAGGTCAGCCTTTTTCTTGAAGTTGCAACGGTTTATAAAAATTTTTTTTCTTCCAATTTCCATTTCTTCACCAAATTTGGTATTTTTTAGAAATTTGATTTTATTGGTTAAATTCGATTTTTTTAATTACAAGAGTTGTGTTTTTTAATCTTTCTTGGTTTTAGAAAATAAGATTTGTATTTCAATTTTTGAAGATAACAAAGGGCCAGTATGTTCCACCAAAAAAAAAACTTCTTTTTCCCATTTTTCTCAAAATATTTTGAAAAATTCGAGTTTTTTTTGTGTTTTTTTAATTTTCTCAATTTGTTCTCAGAATTCGTTTTTTTTTAGAAATTCTGACTCAATATCCAAACTGCAACCACCATGTCGTGCAAATCAATTAAAGTGCAGCCTTATACTTGAAATTTTTTTATGAAATTCTTTATTCTTTAAATTTCCATTTATTCGCCAACTTTTTTATTTTTTCGAAATTGGTTAAATTAGATTTTTACTTTATTCGACTGTCTATAAAAAATATCGGTTTTTATTTTAAAATTCGATATTTTCTAATTATTGGATTTTGAGCGTCTTCCTCGAAGTTCATTTTTCTCTTGAATTGTAACTTCTTCCCATAATTTGTACACACTTTTTGAGACAATTTTTTTAAGATTGTCAATGCTTTTTAAAAATTCAGATTTTTTCTCAACATTTCGAGCATTACATGTAAATTTGTTTCTTCTCTAAATTTTGCCATTTTTCGCAAACAAGTACTTACAAGAGCAACCATTGTTGTGTTTTTTAATCTTTGTTGGTTTCAGGGGACACGATTTGTATTTCAGTTTTTAAAGATAATCAAGGACAAGTCTGTTCCACCAAAATAAAAATTCTTCTTTTTCCCATTTTTCTCAAAATATTCTTAAAAATTCGAGTTCTTTAAAATTTATGTTTCTTTAACATTTTCGAATTGTTTTCAGAATTTGATTTTTTCTTTCATAAAAATTCCGACTTAATATCCAAACTACGAAATTTAATTAAAGTTCCGCCTTTTTCTTGAAGTTGCAACATTTTATGATTTTTTATTTTCTAATTCCCACTTATTCGCCAAATGTGTTATTTTTTCGAAATTTGATTTTCTTGGTTAAATTCGATTTTTTAATTACAAGAGCAACATTGTTGTGTTTTTTAATCTTTCTTGGTTTCAGGGGATGAGATTTGTATTTCAATTTTTGAAGATAACGAAGGGCTAGTCTGTTCCACCAGAAAAAAAATACTTCTTTTTCCCATTTTTCTCAAAATATTTTGAAAAGTTCGAGTTTTTTGAAATTTGTGTTTCTTTAGCATTTTCGAATTGTTTTCAGAATTCGTTTTTTTTTTCTTAGAAATTCGGACTAAATATCCAAACTACGACATTTATTTAGAGTTCAGCCTTTTTCTTGAAGTTGAAACATTTTGTGAAATTCTTTTTTCTTCAAATTTCCATTTATTCACCAAATTTGTTATTTTTTCGAAATTTGATTTCATTGATTAAATTCGATTTTTTCTTTATTTGACTTTCTATGAAAAATTTCGGTTTTTATTTCAAAATTCTACATTTTTAAATTATTGAATTTTGAGTGTTTTTCTCGAAGTTCGCTATTCTCTTGAATCCTGACTTCTTCCCCATAATTCGTACACCATTTCTGAGACAGTTTTTTTCAAGGCAGTCAAAGTTTTTAAGAAGTTCAGCACTTTTCTTAAAATTTCGAGCCATAGGATTCGTCTCTTTTCTAAATTTTTCCATTTTTCTGAAATATTTTTTTTTCAAAAATTTGTATTTTTATCAAAATTCCGATTTATTATCATAATTCGTTTTTTTATCAAAATTAGCACTGTATTCCAAAATTTCAGATTTTTCCAAAATGTTTGCGTGGAAATATTTTTTTTTGTTTACCCTTTTTTTTAAACGATCGACTTTTATTAATTTGGCTTTTTTCCGGATTTTTTCATGTTCCCAAAGTTTTTTAAAATTGGTTTTTTTCCAAATTTCGACTTTATTTCCAAACTTGAACATTTCCAAAATCGATTTTCTCTCGAATATTTTGCTTTTTCTAAAGGTCTTCTTGTCTGAAAAAATTACGAAATTTATCCATTAATTTTTTTTTCTCGAATTGTATTTTTTTCCAATTTTTCTAAGAAATTTCGATATTTTTAACATTTTCGTTTTTACAAAATTGTGGTTTTTTTTCTCAGAGATCGTCTTTTTTTAGAAATTTCGATTTAATTTGTAAGTTTGTCGCTTTGTCGAAGTTTCGTTTTTATTGTTAAATTCGACTTTTTCTTCAAAATCAAACATTATCAATTTTTGTACTACTTTTCTCAAAAAATAGCTTTTTTTGAAAAATTTCGCTTTTACTTAAAGTTCGGTCTTTTTCTCGAATTTGCAAGGTTTAACCAAATTTGTCCTTTTTTTTCGCAATTTAGATTTATTCTTAAAATTCACCTCTTTCCAAAATTTTGTTTCTATAGTTAATTTCGATTTTTGTTTTCAAAATTTGGCTTGCCATGCAAAAAGTTCGACTTTCATCTGAAACTTAGATATTTCCTGTTTTGGAAGTTTGAGAAGAAGTTTCTTGGAAATTTCAATATTTTTTTTAAATGTCAACATTATGTCAAAATTTGAATTAAAAAATGAAAATTTCAAAAAATATATTCTTGGAGACTTCGATAATTTTGAAATTTACGGTTAATCGAAAATGCAAATTACTTTGGCTGTCAGTTTTTTCAGATGAGTGTTAGCTTCCCTTCGAGAAATTCGGCATAAGCGCATGGATTCATTCCTTCTCATTAGAAGCACTTTCGTCAACTTTCTTAAAATTTGGACTTTTTCCAGTCTTCATAAATTCAAAATTCAATTCGAGCTTTCGACCCCACATCTGTTTGTAGAATAAATTATGGGAATTAAAGTAGAAATTCGGAGTTTCCAGAAGACATTTCTAGGCTGAAGTCTACATAATGAAATTACAGTCGAAATTTAGAGGTTAAAGTAGAAATTTCGATAACCGTTTTTTTGAGATTAAAACCAAAATTTAAATCAAATTCAAGATGTTTAGAGAAAATACAGAAATGTCAAATTTAGAGCCTTCAAGATGCAAAAAGATAAGGTTTTTTTATATCTAAACTTATATGTGCCTAGGTTATTGTGTTTTGGTCTCGCAGTATTGTCTATCGTTTTGACATGATTTTATCTTGATTTCTGCTTTTTGATAAGTTGGAAAATTCAAAATATTTTGGGTTTACTTTAATTAGATGAGAATGAAAGTAAGACAAAGCCAAAAGAATGGTTCCATTTTAATTTCAAATTTAAGTTTTCCTAAGGCAACGAGCCGCCACTGATCCACCAACGACTTTTACGACAACTTTCGATTAGCAAATCTTTGATCACTCTCGAGCTGTAACACGGTTTAACGCGGTGAGAGAGAAGTCGTCGAAAAAAATCAAGCAAGAATTTTATTTGCAAATCGTCTTCAATTAGGTAATATTGCAACACTAACAAAACTGTAAATATTTTTACACCGTCGTTACATAACCGTGTACGCGATTAGAGTAGAATTAAAAAATCCACACATATGCGATGAGATAATTCATCGCTAACAACACATGAAAGTTAGCGGATTTTATCTTATAAATAATTATTGTGGTTTTCGTTGCGCAACTTTTAACGCAGTCTCGAAAATATCGCATTATTTGGTGGTGTTGTTTCGCAACGATTGTTGAATTTACGACCGGATTCAGCAACTCATTTAATAATCTTTAAAATTTTCAATTTCTTGTAATGAATCGAAATAAATCACCTCATTATATTTGTTTCCAACTACTGGGTCTTTTTTTTAGTTTTAGTTATGAAGACAAACTAATTTCGTATATGTAGCTAATCAGGACTGAACTTTCGTTTGAAAATATTTTCAGTTTCATTGTACTTCCGCTTATACCGGAAGTAGACAAACATTTTTTTATTTTAAGTAGCAATCCCCAAATTTTATTTTCTATTTGCATTGTTCGTAAAAAAATAAGGTAAATTTATGTGTACATATATATTTATTGCTATCTTTGATATTTTTGATAGTCATACAGACATTTCAATTTTTCAGAAAAAATGACAGAAAAAGGGGGTTATGTCGACTATTTGTAGCGTTGTTACTATTTGCAGAAAAAAATGAAATTTGATTTAAAATTATAAAATATTATGGAAACCGCAATACCGTGATCAGGTTTTATATTTGTTATACAGGGCGTAGGAAATTTTATGATCTTTATTAGGTTTGTTTTATTCTGTCTTTTGAAATGGAAACTATAGGTCTTCTTATCATTTTTGGATTATTCACAAAAAATGAGAATTTTTTAAAAATAAAATTTTTAGAATATTCGAAAACTTTGGAAAGATTACAAATTTTCAGAAAAATTAAATTTTGAAAAATAGTTGACTTTTAAAACATTGAAATACAAATCTTGTCCCCTGAAACCAAGAAATATTAAAAAACACAACAAAGGTTGCTCTAACGCGTTTCGATAGCCAGGCTATCATCTTCGGAGAGATACTGGAATTTCTAAAAAAGATCGAAGTTTTGAAAAATGCCAAAATTTTAAAAAAACAATAAATTTTAAAAAGAAAATTTGAAAGGAGTCGAAATATTTAAGTGACAATTTCGAAAAATATCTAAATATTCATGAAACGTTAAAACTTCAAAAAAAAAAGTTTTAAAATAGTCGAAATGTTGGAAAACATTCCTAATTTAAGTAAAAATAGTGAAAAAAGAAAAAAAAAGATTTCAATGTAATTCAAAAGATTTGAAAAGGTTTACATTTTTAGGAAAACCAAATTTTGAAAAATAGTTGACTGTTAAAAAAATTAAAATACAAATCTTGTCCCCTGAAATCAAAAAAGATTAAAAACACAACAAAGATTGTTTTAACGCGTCTCGATGGCCAAGCTGTCATCTTTGGAAAGATACTGATAGGTTGGCTATTGAAACGACTTAGAGCAACTTTTGCTGTATTTTTTAATCTTTCTGTATTTCAGAAGACAAGATTTGTATTTCAATTTTTAATGGTAACCAAGGACCAGTCCGTTCAACCAGAATTTTTTAAAAATATCGAAGTTTTGAAAAATGCCAAATTTTTCAAAAAAGATAAAAATTTTTAAGAGAAAATTTCAAAAAAGTCGAAATATTTAGGTCACAAGTTTAAAAAATATTTAAATATTCATGAGAAGTTAAAACTTCAAAAAAAATGTTTTAAAATAGTCGAAATTTTGGAAAAAATTCCTAATTTAAGTGGAAATAATGAAAAAATAGTTGAAATGCGAAAAAGATTTTTAAAAAATTAAAAATATTCAAAAGAAAATCAAAAATTTAAAGAATGATGCATGTTTGAAATATTCAAAATTTTTTAAAAAAGAAAATATTTAAAATAATTCCAAAGTTTTGAAAGAGTTAAAATTTTGAAAAAATAATTAACCAAAGAAGCCCGCAATTTTTAAAAATAATTAAAATTTTGGAAAAAATAGGTGAAAAATGAATGAACCAAAAAAATGGCGAACATTTTTGAAAATAATTAAAATTTTGGAAAAACTGTCGAATATTTGAAAAATCCAAACTAAAAAGTCAAAATTTTGAAATGTTGCAACTCGCATAAAAAGATATGATTTCCAAAAAAATGGTTATTTCAAATAATAGTCGAAATTTTATAAAATTTTGTGATTAATAAAAAGTTGAAATTTCGGAAAATGGTCAAAATTGCAAAAAAGTCGAAGTTTGTGAAAAGTCATATACTTTAAAAAAACTTGAAATTTTGAGGACGGTCAAAATTTTTCAAAAATTCGGAAATTTGAAGAAATGTCAAAACTAACAGTGGAACATTTAAGGAAATAAAATTAAAAAAAAATTTCGAAATGATCCAATCGAAATGGAAATTTTAGGAAAAATCTGAATTTGTCAAATTTCAAACAACATCAACATTTTCAAAACGTAGAAATTTTAAGAAATATTGGGAAATTTAAGAAAGTACAAATTTTAAAATTTTAACATTTCATCCTTTTGTAGTTTTTTATTTGTCAATATTTGGCCTTTTTGAAAATTACAATTTTTTTCAAAATGTCAATTTATTTTTGAAAATTTTGATTTTTTTTTTGAAAATTTTAATTTTCTTTTGAAAATTTTAATTTATTATAAATAATATAACACTTTCAAAAATTTCGGTTTCTTGTAAAATTTTTGCATAGTTTTTTAAAATTTTAACTTTCAAACATTTTGAACATCTCGTATCAAGTTTCAAATTTTCGAATTAAAATGTTCAAATATTTCTCAAGATTTCGACAAATTTTTAAGATTTTTTTTTAAAGTTTTGATGTTTTGGGTTTTAGCAGGCGAAACTCTTCTGAACTGAAAATTTGGTACAAAGGATAGGAAAGTTTAGACAGAAGAGCACGGTAACTCAGTATGTCCACCATACCAGAGGCGAAACTCTTCAAAAATTGTCTATTTTTTGAAAATTTCAATTATTTTGAAAATTTTGACTCAAATTTTTAGGTTTTTTAAAAATATCAGTGTTTTTAAGGTTTTTTTGTAATTATGACTTTTTTTTACATTTTAAGTCTTTTTGCAAATAATTACTAAAAATGTCGAGTTTTTTTAAAGTATGCTTTTTTCAATATTTTCTTGCTCTTCAAAATTCTAATTTCTTTCGATTTGTTCCAAAATTTTGACTTTCTTAGATGTTTTCGATTATAAATTATGACCCTTTTTCAAATTTTCGAATTTTTTTGAAAATTTAAGTCTATTTCAAACATTTAATTTTTTCTTGAAATTCCGGGGTATCTTTTATAATTGCGACTCTTTTTATCTTCTACTGTTTATCAAAATTTTTATTTTAAATTTTAATTTTGACTATTCAAAAATTTTGGCTTTTGTAAAAAAATTCCGTTGCTCTTTAAATCTGACTTTGGAAACTTCGACTTTTTGCAAAATTTCTGTGACTTTGAAACTTCTCATTATATTTTAAATGTCGAGTATTTTAAAAAATTGGAATATTTTTGAAATTTAGGTTATGTATGTTTGAAAAGTCGGACTTGTTTAAAATATTTTACTTTTTCTTAAAGTTTCAACTTTTTTGAAAATTTTGATTTTTTAAAATTTTGTTTTTTTTAAATTTCAATTTTTTAAATTTCAATTTTCTAAAATTTCAATTTTTTAAAATTTAAATTTTTGAAAATTTAATATTTTTAAATTTCAAAATTTGAGAATTTAGACATTTGCGAAAATTTTGTTTTTTTAATGTTGACTTATAATTTTACCGTTTTCCGAAATTTTTCAGTTTTCTTTTAAAATTTTTGATTTTTTTACATTTTTGCTTTATTTTGAAAATTTTACATATCTTGTTTTTTGAAATCTCAGGCCATCCTTTTTAATTTCAGCTTTTTAGAGTTCCGTACCGTAAGAGGAGAAAATGAAGTCTTATAATGTCATTCTCGTGTACGCCCGTCCGTCTGACTTATATTTTTCAGTTCCCTTTTAAAATTTTTGATTCTTTACATTTTCGTGGTATTTTGAAAATTTTACATTTCTTGTTTTTTGAAATTTCAGACTATTCGTTTTAATTTCAGCTTTTTAGGGTTCCGTACCTTAAGAGGAAAGAATGAAGTCTTTTAATGTCATTCTCGTGTACGTCCGTCCGTCTAACATAATTTTACCATTTTCCCATATTTTTCAATTTTCTTTTAAAATTTTTGATTTTTTTACATTTTTTATATATATATTTTGAAAATTTTACATTTCTTGTTTTTTGAAATCTCAAGCTATATTTTTTAATTTCAGCTTTTTAGGATTCCGTACCTTAAGAGGAAAAAATGAAGTCTTATAATGTCATTCTCGTGTACGTCCATCCATTGACACAAACAGGTTGGCGCAAAAGTTGTGTAACCCAGAGATTTGAAATTTAGCACAGTGTTCTCGTTGACCTACGCAAATATCAATAGCAGGGGATTAGAAAAAAAAAGTTATAATTAAATCGGGGGTTAGTTTGGTCACCGAAAAATTATGTTTAAATTAATATATCATGTGAGGTATCATTTAAAAGAATAACGCCAAAAGGATCCTAAAATATATTTTTTTATAATTTTTGGTCCAGGTGTATTAAAAATACAGCTCAAAATCTGCAATAGTTGACCACCTCGACTATTTAAGGTTTTTAAGATAAAATTTAGATCTTTATAGCACTGGTAGAAGATATTGGGTCACAGAGTATCAGAAAACTGCAAGTTTTTCGATATATTTATGTAGTTAAGAAAAAAATATTTTGTGGAAATATAAGTGTTTGCATTCCAAGGCTTTTTGACACGTAAAGTATTGATTTTATTCAAATGAAAAACTTCAATTAGTCAAAGCATAGAATTCAAATCAACTTAATCTTTTACATCAGTTTTTTTTCGATGAATATTTTTGGAGTTAGCACAGGTTTATTGAATATCCGCAACACAGTAATTTTGGTTGGAACCAAACATTTTACCGCGATCTGACGCAATCTCATAAACTGTGTTAGTCATTGACTCAATACGAATAAATGACTTTTACTTGAGGCATTTCAACACGGTTCCAGAAATATTGCAATTGGCTGTAGAAAAAAGTGTTACTTGAAAAAAGACAATTTCTTCTATTGACTGTTCACTGTAGCAATTGACCCAGAACCCTAACTGTCCGAGCCCGACTCGTTCTTGACTGACTTTTTAATTTCAGATGTTTTGAGACAGAGAGAGAGAGAAAGAAAGAAAGAAAGAAAGAAAAAGAGAGAGAGAGAGGGAGAAAGAAAGAGAGAGAGAGAGAGAGAGAGAGAGAGAGAGAGAGAGAGAGAGCAAGTGTTCACTTTTCAAATGAAAATAATAATACTATTGAGTATTACTAAAAAGAAAATACTTTATTAAAAATGTAAAATAGAGCTACTTATATATAATATATGCGGCGACGATGATAAAGTTGAGAAGTTATGAGTTAGAAGCAAGGAACAAAAACAAACTCACCTTGGTTACCTTTTTGTTAGACCTAGTGATTTTAATAAATACATCCGAGAAGATTTTACATTAGTAAAAGTTAAGTGGCCTGTAAATAGCCATCAAATTATCCAAATTAGAAATGTAACCAGTTTAAGAATCATCGATATGTTTTTATAAGACCATTCAGCTCTATCAATATCTGGTTTTAGAACCCATAAACCGATAGTCAAGCAAACAGACCGGTCGGTCAATATTTTTCCGTCTGAGATGGCGTTCTCGAAAGTGTGTCTGTGCAAATTTCTTGTCAACCAGTTAATAGTGTCATGCGATGCTGAAGAATCGAGATGATAACACTTGTGCCAATCAATTTATTGTTGCAATTAACATATTTAACCGAAACCGGTCGTTGATTGCAGACCGGGCTTAGTAGCCTCGGGATAAAAGATAAAACACATGGGCGGCGACGATTGGAGGTTGTCGTTTTCTTGGCGTTGTAGTGATGAGTTTAACGAGCACTTTGCGCGAAAAATATCGTATGAATAATGCAATCTAAGTTACTTAGGTGGAGCAGGACGCGTTAATGGGGTTAGGGTAATAGAACGATTTGAATATTGCAACAATTACGCTGTCAAATTAAATTAACGCCTTCGGCGAATTTTGACGTTGACGAGTGCGGGTCATGTTTATATTTGATTTAATCTATTAATTTGACTCAAATAATAGCCTTAGAGGAATTGCTGCAATAGTAAAATTAAGGGAAATTACCGCAAGATTTATCGTGGACACTGCAATCCATTCGCTCCAGCAATTTAAAAATATTTTTCAATCTTCGGTAACAGAGTCATACCAAAAGTATAGGTCGACTAAGCATTATTTTGAAGAAGTTGAATTTTACAGGGGAATTTAAGACGAAACGAGGAGATTTCGAAATGTAAACACCAGGCCCAGATTTAAGGGGCCCCGCATCACCACAAAAATTAACAAAAAGTTATTTTTCGAAATTTAAAGCAAATTGCTTTTGGGGGTAAAGGATAAATTATGAATTATTCAAATAATTAAAAACATATTTATTTGAAGTTCGCATTGATGGATGAGATTTATTATTGTATTTATTTTAATACTAGCTGCTACCCGCTGCTTCGTCGATGTGGATTTAAATAACTGTTTTTCTAAAAAATGTTAACATTTTACTTCCTCGAGGCTTGATTTTTAAAAAAATCTTCCATATAAAGCATTGTCAATTTCCCGGTGCAGTCATTAATTGAATCTACTAACAAATTTATCTTTCTATATCCAGAGATTTAGGTTATGTATTGGTTCTTTAATAGTTAACTACATGGGCGTAGGTAGGCAGGATTTCTTTCAAGGAGAGGCAAGAACCATTCTGAAAAATTCATGGACAAAAAAAAGAAAATCTTCCGGCTGAGTAATAAGGTACATATTACTGATGTAACGAATATTCGCCTTCGCGAATATTCGCATATTTTTTAATACTCGCATTCGCATTCGCAAGAAATTATGCGAATATATTGCGAATGTATTTGGCAATACTTCGGGAAATTATTTATGAAACAACAATGCAACTGCAAGGCAGGGTTTCTTAAACTGGGGATCATAGGCCCTTAAGGGATTAGCATTTATTAAGATAATAACTAATGCAGTAATTTATCCAGTCCCACTTTAGAAAAAAGTACTTTTATTTAAATTTCAGTTTTCATTTTTTTCTGAAGATTATTTAGTCCTTGCCTTGTTTCGACATTTTTTAGAAATGTCGACTTTTTCCAAAATTCGTCTTTCTTTCCAAATAAATTTTTGAAATTTTGTATTTGTTCTAAAATTTGACTTCTTTGTTCAAAGTCTCACTTCCCCAAAATTTTAATTTTTTAGCTCAAAATTCGTCGTTTTTTTTTAAATTTCGTGATTTTAAAAATCAGACTTTTTCTGAAAATTCCGACTATTTTTTAAATGTGTTTAAATGTGTGTACATTTTTACAATATTTATCTGGAAATTTGGAAAAGTATTTTTTGAAAATTTTGACATTTATCGCAATAGCGAATATTTTCTGTCATCACGGTGGGGCAAGGAGGGAAAAGCGCTTGTCTTTTATTCAAAAAATAGATGAAAAGTAAAAAAAAATCATTTCAATTCTTTTTCTTGAAATTTCGATTTTTCCTGAAATTTTTCTCAGAAGCCGCCCTTTTTTCAAAATTTTGACAAAATTTAACTCTGGAAAATTTCGAATTTTTACTAAATTTCAACTTTTTTATCGCAATTCGATCTCTTTCTCAAAATGTCGATTTTTTCCTCGAAATTTTGATTATTTTTTTAAATTGGTGTGAGTTTTCCAAATTTTTTATTTTTATCTCCAAAAATCGCATTTTTCTCGAAATTTCGATTTTTTTTACGTTTTTAAAAATGGTAAGGTTTTTATATTAAATTTAATTTCCTGAGAACTCCGGCTTTATCCCAATATTTTTTTTGATGGAACGGACTGGTCCTTGGTTATCTTCAAAAATTGAAACACAGAACTTGTCCCCTGAAACCAAGAAAAATTAAAAAACACAACAAAGGTTGCTCTAACGCATTTCGACAGCCAAGCTGTCATCTTCAGAGAGAAAAACTAACAATATTTTTTTATTATTATTATAATTCTTCTTTGTCTAAATTACGACTTTATTATCCAAATTTTGACTTTATTTCAAAATTTCTTTATTTTTCTAAGATTGTATTAAAATAAAATTAATTTAATTTAATAATAAAATTAAAATTAAAAAAAAATTGAAAATAATATTTTTACGACTTTATTATCCAAATTTTGACTTTATTTCAAAATTCCTTTATTTTTCTAAGATTGTATTAAAATAAAATTAATTTAATAATAAAATTAAAATAAAACAAAATTGAAAATAATATTTTTACAAAATTTAAAGAAAATTATTTCTTGAAAATTTCGAGATTATGTCAAACTTTAAATGAAAATAAAAATTGTAAAGGAAATACTCTTAGAAACTGTTTTTTTTTTCGCAAGCTCGATTTATTCTAGAAATTGCGAATTTTTTCACAAAAGTCAACATTCTCATTCGCATTCGTAAATGTTGGAAATGAATATTCGCATTCGCATTCTCGACATTCCCGAATGTGGGAAAACTAATATTCGTTACATCCCTAATACTTATATTTTCACTTAAAAACTATACGAACTGGGAAAATCGAATTTTCAGAAGTCGAAATTTCAAAAAAGAGCCAAACTTTAAGAAAAAAATTTACAAAAAATTTTAAGAAATGTCAAAATTTCGAAAAAGTGAAAATTTCATAAAAGGATGAAATTTCAAAAAAAGATGAAATTTTAAAAAAAAAGAAATTTTCAAACTTTGATTCTTGAAAAAAAAGTGGCAATATTCATAACAAGTCAAATTTAAATAAAAAATAATGCAACTTTTAAGAATATTTCTGTCAGAATTTTTATTTTATATAAATGTTATATTCTTGAAAACCAAGAAATCTTTTTTAAAATTTCGTAAAAATATTTTATTCAGATTTGGACTTCTATTAAAATTTTGATCCATTTTGAAAAAAATAAGCGAATTTTGTGAAAAATTTGAAATTTTCAAAACAAAAAGATCTATTTTGAATGGAAATGTCCAAAAACAAAATATGTAAAATTTTAATATAAAATTTAAAACTTGCAGAATAAGATGAATTTCGAACGATAATTTAAAATCACTGGGAATCTAATTTAAAAAAAATAATAAAAAAACAGATAATTAACAAAACCGACTTCGACAAAAAATCACGATATTTGCTAAATACTTACTTACAATTTAGAGAAATTATGAGAAAAAGATCGCACTTTCTAAAAAATATGTGAACTTTCCAAGAGAAAATCCAATTTTAAGATCAAAATTGGAAATTTGAAAATAAATTAGTAGACAAAGTAGTAGAAAAAGACGAATTTCGAGGAAAAAAATTTAAAGAAGTCGGTGTTTTCAGAAAAATATTAAAAATAAAAACCTAACCTTTTACAGAAGCTCGAAAAATGTCAAAAATTCAAAAAAGTTAAAATTTTCAATGGTCTAATTTTATGGAAAAGTCGAATTTTGAGAAAAAAATCGCAATTTCCAAAAACACTCTTCTTATAATTTAAAATTCAGTTGAATTTATGAGAAATCTTTTTCTCAAAATACTTAAAAATATTTTTCTCAACTTTCTATTAACATTCCGACTTAATTTAGAGAGCAAACATTTTCAGAACCATAAAATATCAGATTTTGAAATAATAGTGGAAATAGAAAACTGACGGAATTTCGAATTATTCGACTTTTGAAACGGAAGTTCAAAAAATAGAATTTTGACAATAAAATCGAAATTTTTGAAAGGGTCGGATTCTGAGGAAGAGGAAAATTTTAGGAAAAAGGCTAGTTTAAGAGAAAAAGTAAAAATTTTGAGAAAGAAAACGAATCTACCAAGGAAATATTAAATATTGAATGTTGAGATAAAATTCAAAATTTCATAAAGAAGAAACCAGTCGAAATTTTCAAAAAAAAACAGAAATCCAGAAAAAAGTACCAAAGTTTAAGAAAAACATTAACATTTAAAAAAATCTCAACTCAGAGAAAAAGACGAAATTAAGAGAAAATGATCGAAATTCTGCGAAAAAGATCGAAACTTTCAGAAAAAGCGTTTATTCTTTTATTGATAATTTGAAATTTTGCAAATAGAATCGCATTTTCTCAAAATTAGGGAAATAAAAAAAAGAATTTTAAGAAAAAATTAACGAAATTTTAAGAAAAAAAATGGCAATTTCCTGGGTGAATATTTATTTTCACTTGACTGCTCCACTCTAAGGAAGACATTGTCTCATGTGGCGTCAGAAAATGTCCAATATTGTGATAGACGTCGAAATTTTGACAAACAAATTGAAACTTCCAGAAAATGTTTTCGTAATTTTCTTACAAACATTTTAAATTTCAAAAAAATATACTTTTTTATCGGAAGATCGACCAAATTACGTAGAGCAAATTTTATTAAACAAGCTGGAATTTGCAGAATTAAAAAAGGTGGAAATTTTCAGAAAAAATCGAATTTCCAGAAATGGTAAAATTTCGGAAAAAAACAACTTTTAAATAAAAATTTTAAATTTTAAATAAAAATTTTTTGTTTAGTAGAGACCGGATTGTAGGTAAAAATCCTGTTATCCTACCTTTTCACCTTTTTCTTTGTTTTCATGCGTTATTGCCTAAATTTCAATTTCGTTTGTTTTTTGCCTTTTAATGCATAACTTGCATCTTTTTACAACAATTCTTGTGTCTATCTATCCTTTTGTATGAAAATTTAATTCTTGATGAGAAGCTTGAAGCATAATTTCCAAGAAAAGTAATTTAATAACAATTGACAAATATGACCCGCCCGGACCCTTTAAAATTTTGCTTGCTATTGTGGCGCAGGACAATTCTCCTCCTCTTGTTTAATTATATTCATAAAATTTATGACAACAGGAGATACAATTTTTAGAACCTTTTATAACCCTATAAGGGTAAAGCAAGAACATTAAAAAAAATATATTGATTCTATTTCATTTTTGTTACTAAAAAAAATTGTATTGATTTTATTTAAATTTTGTTACTAAAATAAATTTTATACTAGTAAAAATTATGGCTTGTTTTCGAAATCTAAATTTCAACACCTTGACGACGTGCCCCACTATTTGACACCTTGATTTAACAGGCGGCGTTTTCCAACTGTTTTTAAACCTTGTTTTTTCAAATTATCGATATATTTTTTAATAATTTGAACTTTGTTTAAAAAGTCGAATTCTGAAATGTTTTTTCCTCTACATTTAGATTTTTTGTTGTTGAAAATGTCGAATTTTTTTTTACATAATTGACATTTTATAATGTTAGCAAAAATTTAATTTTTCTTGTTTTTGAATATTCTGAATTTTTTTTAACATTCTGACTGGAAGCCTCAATCTTTTTAAACATTTTGTAAGAAACTTTTTAAAATAATTCCACTTTTTTGAAAATTTCGCATTTAAAATAAAACGACTTTTTAGAAAATGTTAACGTGTCTGTAATTTTTTTGTTGAAAACTGTGACTTCTTTGAAACTCAAACATTTAAACTGTTTCTTTTTTTTAAATTTAGACTTCGTTTCAGAATTTCTATTTCTTTTTCAAAATGTTGGCTTTTTCTTAAAATTTTGCTTATTTTGGAAATTTCTATATTTATTTCGAAATTTTCACCTTTTGGCAGTTTTTTTACTTATTTTGAAAATTTTAATCTTTTTCAAGTTTCGGACTTTTATTGAAATTTTGTTTTATTTAGTTTAGAAATTTTACCTTAACATTTTTACTTTTTCTAGAAGTTATTACCTTATTTTAAAAAAAAATATAGTTATTTCTAAATTTCATATTTTGTCTTTAAATTTCCACTTTTTTTGTAGCTTTAAAAAATTGTTTAAATGTTTTTTTTAATTAAAATTGTCACTTTCTTTAAAAGATGGATCTTTTTGTAAATATTTATACGTTTTCTTGAAATGATGTCTTTCTGATATTATTTTAATTTTTTTTTGAAGAATTCTATTTTTATGAAAATTATGTTTTTTGAAACTTCGACATTGGAAAATTTCCATTATTTCTATTTTTTGTGAAAATTTTGATTTGAAATTTTTGCCTTTTTATCGAAATTTAACATTTTTATAAATCTCGATTTATTTAAAATTTCCTCTTTTTCCAAGTTCCCATTTTTATCAACATTTTAATATTTTATTAAAATTTTGTCGTCAAATTTTCTACTGTTGCTCGGAATTTTGACTCTTTTGTAATTTTCAAGAAATTAAGATTTCTATTTCAGTGGTGTCATTTTTTTTCACATTTTTATCTTTATTAAAATATGAACTTTTCAAAATTTTCAGATTTTTGAAAATTTACCCGGAGGAATTCGATTTTTTTTTGTACATTATGGCTCTCTCGAAACTTACTTTTTGCAATTATTGCCTTAAATAAATTCTATTTTTCCTTCATTTCAACTTTTTTACAATATTAACTATTTTTTTCTGGAAATTTAGGCCTTCTTTAAAAGCTCGTCTTTTTCAGAATTTCAATTTCCCAAATTACACCTTTTTCTGAAAATATTAACTTTTTGAAATTTTTGGCACTTCAAAATATCTACTTTTTCAAAATTTTCACTTTTTTCAAATTTTTTACTCTTTTTCAAAATTTTGACTAATTTTAAAAATCTCAATATTTTAATCAAAATTTGATTTTTTTTAAAATTTGATTTATATTGAGGACTTCCACTTTTTTGAAATTTTAACTTCCTTTAAAAAGTATTAATTTTTTGAACATTTCATATTTTTATATTTTTCTTAAAGTTGTAAATTAAATTAAATATTTAAATATGGAGTATTGATTTAAAATATTGGGCTTAAAATAAAAACGTTAAAATTTTACATTTTAATATTTTGACATTTCAATTTTTAAAGGAATTTTTGAGAGAAATGATGAAAGTCATTTAAT
The DNA here is from genome assembly GCA_028583605.1 of Dastarcus helophoroides. Taxonomy (NCBI): domain Eukaryota; kingdom Metazoa; phylum Arthropoda; class Insecta; order Coleoptera; family Bothrideridae; genus Dastarcus; species Dastarcus helophoroides. Next base: position 21,632,690 of record CM053336.1, read on the forward strand.
TTTATTTAGCATTTCTGTAACCCACTTTAGAAATATTTAATTTTTTTATGTCGCATAAACATGAAATTAAATTATTAATCATAATGTTTCTGACCAATAAAGAGTCTACCATAAATAAATGATTAAAGGTTCTAGAGAAACGAAAACCCAACTATAACTTCCAATTTCTAAATTTCAAGAAAAAGGTCTCAATTTCTATTTTAAAGTAGATATCTTAGGTTTAAAAATTATCCAATATTCATTAAAAGTTTGTAGAAAATCGTCGAAAGTCTATATTGAGAAAAAGTCTAGCTAAAATTGGCTTTAGGAAGACAAATTCCAGTTTATTGAGAAAGTTCCACAAAAAAATTAAACATTTGTATTGGACAACATTAAAAAGAAAATGATATTTTTACTTCAGTTAACAAAAAAATCTGGAAACGAACCTTACAATTTTTAAAGTCGAAATATTTAGAAAAAAAATCTAATTAAAAAAAACAAAATTTTACGTAAAGCATCAAACATTGAAAGGTTAAATTGGGAAATTTTTGAAAAGCTTTACCATTTAATGTTTTTAAGCTATAATATTAAAACAGTCCACATTTTTATTAAAATTTTGACTTTGACATTTAAATAGCAAGATTTTAACCGAAATTTTGAAAAAAAAGTCTCTATTTTAACATCGAATTTTTAGAAAAAATAAAGAATTACATGTACTCGAAAAAGTTTCAGAAAGTACAGAAATTTTAAGAGATACTCAGCCTGGAGAAAAATCCAGTTTTAAGATTGAACAAACTCGGGATTTCAAGACAAAATTTTGGAATTAAAGTCCAAATTATGGGGAAAGAAAATTAAAAAATCTTTTAAAAAAAAGTCGAAATTTCGACTTCTAACCTCAAAATGTGGTCTACATTTTCAAAGGTAAAACGAAGTTTTAAGATAGTTAATGGGTCACGAAGAAACAAAAATTACCGGGCGATGACAAAAAAATTTGGAAAACGCTGATATAAAGAAAAACTTTTTAAATTACCAGTTGCCGTGAAGAAATACTTAATTTGTATTTGGAAAAAAATTGTTAATAAACGTTTTCTTTTCGCTAAGTGCGGTTTTGACCTTTTAATGCCTTTTCTAGAGTATTTTACCTTTTTAATGCCATTTTTAACCGTTTGATTTTGCTTAATTTAACATTTTGCTCACCTTTTGATTGTGCACAAAATCCGGTCTCCTGTGATTCGTGTGGGTTAGAACTTCATTACATAAACACTGTTATTTCCTAGTTTTAAGTGTCACTTGTGTCGTCAGGCAGTCTCATTAGTGCTCAAGTTTTACTTTCGCCTAATTTCGGCTTTAAAAATTAAATTTTGTAACTTTTTCTCGAAATGTTGATGTTTTATTAAAGCTTTTTTAAAATAGTTAAAAAAATTGAAAAAACTTAAGGAACTTGAAAAATTGACAAAAAAGACTAAATTTCCAAAAAAAGTTTAATATTGTAACAAAAATGTAATCATAAAATTTAGTTGGGAAGTTTCTAGAAAATTCGATAAGGGGCAGCGGCCGCGATAATAAATCAAACGGCAGATAAGCGTTCCAGAAATTTCGGCAAACGATAAATATTATCTGCTTGTTTGTTCTAGAACTCAAAGGGGGACCTATATAAGGCGGTCGGTTTTCCCTCAGTTAGTTAGAAATCAATGAATAAGTTAGTTAATGTATCAAGTGCTAGTGAATTACGATCTGAGTTCAGTTTTGAAATAAAGTGGTTACAATTCACCAAGTGTTAATTATTCGAACGGATAACGCGCAACAATATGTTATGTAGAAAAAACCATTACTTAACATTTCGTGTTCTGTTGTGCACATTATGGGGTTGCCACCTATACTTACTTCATTGGCAATGTAGATTGCTGAATTTGTTAGGTAATATTGTGTCACTTTTTAACACTTAAGTTTTCTCAAAGCGTTGGTTCTAAAATTGTAAAATTATGGAGATCCCGCGGCCAACATTAACTAGGTGGTAAGATTCAACCTCGTAAATTAATCCCTAGCAAATTATTATACCGTAAATTCACCTGTTTAGCCATTCTGTTAAATAATTCCGAACATTTATAAGGTAAGTGTAAAACAAGCGCCTTAAGAATCCCCATACAATGCCATAAGTTATTCCGAAGAAGTGGCTACTTATTCCAAGGAACTACTTATTCCAACAAGACACTTAATATGTTAAAAAATTATATGCATCTCCAAGAACCAACTTGGTACTAAATAAAGATTACATTTGCATAACTAGAACGTTCTTTGCATTGGTCAATGAATTATGGCAGGCCGTTATTTCGCTATTAGTCATAATTTAATAAAAATTCCGCGTTCATACTGCTACGTTTGACATCATCTTGTTAAATTATACAATCGAGTAAAAGCTGGAATAAACAAATACCTAAATATAATTAACTTGGGGACAAAACAATCGATTATTTAATCATAAGAATGACTTAATACGATCATAAAATGCAACAACAATGAGGGGTACCATCGGATTATCAATTAAGTTTGTCCTTGAATTTTTTGATTTTATATCCATATCGTTATTTTTTAATGGACGATTATAAATAGAGGATGGGATTGCATATGTCACTCCGGCTCTACGATCATAAATTCAACGCGATTCGGTAAATTAACCCTTGGCAAACGACACGAAAAGTTGAGAAGCATTTAAACCACTCTAGGATCTACATAAGTGATTCCCATGAATTTTCGAATATCAACGAAATTGAAAGTTTAAACTAGAGTGCGTTTTACAGCTGGTAATGACCAAATTTGTTCGTTACATTATTTCATTTAGATGTATACTTTGGGAGCCAGCGCAGGTTCATTAATTACGCGGAACACAGTAATTATGGCAGACCAGCCTTCAATGTACAATATAACACAACCAAGACGTTGCGACTGAACCCACTTCATACATTTATGGGCAATATTGTAAACTAGGACCTCCAACAAATGTGGGATCGAATATGCTTGAAAATATTCTGACTTTTTTTGAAAATGCACAGATTTTTAAAGGAGTGGAATCTTTCAAAATTTTGCTCTTTTAGCAATTCTAGTTTGTAACAAACTTTTTCGCTTATTTCAAATTATTTCAAAATACCGACTTTTTTCAAAATTTTTCACTCTTTTAAAATTTCGACTTTAATAAATATCTGTTTTTGTTCAAAAATTTCGGCGTTTCAATTCTATTCGAAATTCGCGACTTTTACAAATGTCCGGTCCTTCCACCTTTAAAATTTTTGTTTAAAAATGTCGAGTTTTTTGAAAGTTTGAAATTTTTACGAAATTTCGAGTTTATTTCAGAATTAGAACTTTTTCCTTTAAAATTGGAACTTTTAAAATTTTCAATTTATTTTAAAGTTTTAACCTCATCGAAAAATCCGACCTATTTGTAACTTCGACATTTATTAAAATTTTTGATATTTTAAAAATTCAGATGTTTCCAAAAATTTCGAATTTTTGTTGTTGAAAATCTCGCCTTTTTTGATAATTTTGATATTTTTTTAAAACTTTAATTCTTATTTAAATTTTCGACTTTTTTAGGTTTTGACGTTTCTTTAAAACTTGGAATTTTTTGAAAATCATGACGGTTTTCAAACGCTTAGTTTTTTAATCAGTATATAAAGCTTTCACAAATTTTACGTTTTTTAAAAATTTCGGTTTTCTCAGGCCTCGTCATTTCTTGAAATTGAAATTTTTTAAATTTTCTGCCTTTCTTTAAAATTCCAAATCACCGAGTTTTCCAAGTTTTCATATTCTTTCAAAAACTTCACTTTATTTGAAATTTGTATATTTTCATAAAAATTGCAACATTCTTCAAAATTTTGGCTTTTAGAACAAGATTTTTTGTCAAATTTTCTCCCATGTTGCCAAAATTTAAATTATTTTAGAAAATTTCGGCTTTTAAAAAGTTCAACATTTTTTTTTAATTTGTAAACTATTTAAACCTTTTCATAATTTTATCTATTTTAATTGCATCATTCTTTACATATTTGAGTTTTTTTTGAAAATTTTGACTTTTTTCACAATTTCACCCTTTTTGTGTATTTTTCAACATTTCGACTTTTTTTTAAATTCCGATTTTTTTTAAATACGATTTCTATTTCAAAATTTGGACTTTTTGAAAAGTTTTGTGTTTTCTTTAAAAATTTTAATTTTTCCTGAAAAGACCAACAGTTTTTTACATTTTCACTATCGAATTTTGACTTCTTTTGAAGGTTTTCTTTTTTCCAAAATATTAACCATTTGGAGATTTTGTTTTTCCAATTTTCAAACTTTTCTTGCAAATTTTGGCCGTTTTCAAAACTTTGACATTCTTGAAAACCATTTTTCAAAGGTTTGGATTTTACGTAAATTTAAGATTTTTTCATAGTTTTCGAATATTTTGAAAATTTCGTATTTCGTTCTTTAAAAAATATTGATTTTTTTTAATTGAGCCGTTTTTATTAACTTCTGAATTTATTGGAAGATTTTTTCAACATTTAGCCTTTTTTAATTTTTGATGATTTTTTAAAATTTTTCAACTGAAAATTATAAATCCTTTTCAAAATTGTGAATTTAATGGAGGATTTCATTTATTTTTTTCAATATTTCGCATTTCTTAAAAATTTGTAATGACTTCAAGGTTTCGACATTTTTAAAAATTAGGAATATTTCTCCAAAACCTCAACATTTTTGAAAATTTTGACTTCTTTTATTTTATCTTTCTTTGAAAATTTTCACTTTTTTCAAATTATCGGTTTCTTAAATTATTGTAGTTTTCAAACTTTTAACTTTTAAACATTTTTAAGGTAATTTTTTTTTCACTATTTTCCATAATTAGGTCTTTTTTGAGTACATTTCAATATTTCGACTTTTTTTTTAAATACCTTTTTTGCAAAATTTCACCTTTCTTAAAAGTTTTATGCTTTCTTTTAAAATTTTAATTTTTCATGAAAAGTTCGACATTTTCTAAAATTTTCATTTTAGAATTTCGAGGTTTTTAGGGATTTACTTTTTCCAAAACTTTAACTTTTTTTGGAAATTTTGGCCTTTTTCCAAACTTCGACATTTTTGAAAAGTTAACTCTTTTTGAAAAGTTTAGATTTTACGAAAATTTGAATTTTTTTAAAAGTTTTCGAATACTTTGGAAATTTCGTGTTTCGTTTCTTGAAAAATGTTGAACTTTTTTGAAAATTGAGCCACTTTTTGAATTTCTGAATTTAAAGGAAGATTTTAAGTTTCTGTTTTAACATTTTACCCATTTTAATTTGGTTTTAACTTGTTTTCATAATTTCGTCTTTTTTGCGTATTTTTAAATATTTTGTATATTTCCAAAAATTACGATTTACTTTCGACCTTTTTGAAAATTTTGTGTTTTCTTTGAAAATTTTAGTTTTTCATGAAAGTTTCGTTATTTTTTAAAATTTTCGTTTTAGAATTCGACTTTTTTTTGAGGTTTCTCTTTTTCCAAAATTTTACCGTTGCTTAGAAATTTTGGCCTCTTTCAAATCTTGGACATTTTTGAAAATTATTTTTCAAAAGTTAAAATTCTGCGAAAATTTGAAATTTTTTTCAAGTGTTCGAATACTTTGGAAATTTCGTGGTTCGTTTCTTAAAAAATGTTGAACCTTCTTAAAAATTGAGACTTCTTTAAATTTTTGAATTTAATGGAAGAGTTTAAGTTTTTTTCAATATTTTACCTTTCATAATTTTTTTTGACTTATTTTCATAATTTCGTTTTTTTTTTGAGAATTTTTAATATTTGAAATATTTTTAAAAATTACGATTTTCTTTCAAAATTTTGACTTCTTTGAAAGTTTTGGGTTTTCCTTAAAAATTTTAATTTTTTATGAAAATTTCGACATTTTTTATGAAAATTTCGACATTTTTTAAAATTTTGGAAGTTCGCGTTTTTTTTGAATTTTTTTTCTCACAATTTTAACTTTGTTTGGAAATTTTTGCCTTTTTCAAAACGACATTTTTGAAAAATATTTTTTTAAAGTTTAGATTTTACGAAAATTTGAAATTTTTTAAAAGTTTTCGAATAATTTCGAAATTTTGTGTCTTTCCTTAAAAAATGTTGAGATTTTTAAAAATTGGGTCGATTTTTTTTTGAATTTCTGATATTAATTAGGTTTTTTTAATATTTTGCCTCTTTTTTTAAATTTTTGACAATTTTGTAATATTTGGAATTTTTTGAAAGTCGTAAATTCTTTCCAAAATTGTGACCATTTTGACTTTTTTTTTAAACAATTTGTCTTTCCGAGTATTTTTCAATATTTGGACATTTTCAAAATGACGATTTATTAAGGTTTTGTGTATTCTTTGAAAATTTTAATTTTATGATAACTACGAATATTTTTCCAAAACTAACATTTTTGAGACTTTGTTTTAAATTATAACTTTTAATGAAAATTTTGAGATTTTTTAAATTGTCGGTTTTTTTAAACTTTTTGTATTTTTCAAGATTTTAGCTTTTGAACATTTCGACTGTAAAATTTAAATTTTTGGCATTTTTTGAACATTTGACTTTATTTTTCAAATCTTCTTATTAAGACTTTCATCTTTCATCACGACTACTTTTTAAGGTTTCGACCATTTATTTTTGATATTTTTTAACTGTCAAGTTTGATTCGAAATTTTGGCTTTTATTAAAAATGTCGACTTTTTGGAAAAGTTTGAACTTTTTTCAGCTTTTCGAATTGTAAGTGAATACCAAAGCTTCAATTTATTATATTATCTATGTAATTGAGAAATAAGGTCGTGATTTTTTGTAATAATAAAAAAATAAAGGAGGGGCATGAATATATTTTGTATAATCTGTAAAAAGGGTTAGAAACTGACCATATTAGTCATTCAATACAAATTTTGTTACTTTCACTTCATATTAAATTAAGCCTTGTGAAGTAATTTGTAAAGATACTACCTGAAGAAATTTCCTGTTTCAAGCACCTAGGTGATAAACTTAAGCATTTATCGGGTACAAATATCAAAGAAGACATTTTTATTGGTCCTAGGAACAGGAAGTTAATGCAAGACACTAATTTTAAAAAAACACGAATAAAACTGAAAAGATAGAGAAACATCTTTTGAGACACAAAAAAGAGCTAGCTGCTCAGCAATTTTCATAAATTGGGTTGCAATATTTTCTGCAATCTCATATTGAATTCTTTTCTAATAACCTTGGTGCCGTAAGTAAAAAACAAATAAAGAACAAATACCAAGGAAGATGGATGCAAATATGATGCAGAATACTGCCGAATGTTGAAGAGAACAAACCTGAAATAAAGTATAAGGGAAAACATTGAACACGAGCTTTGAAGGAAGTAGAAAAAGATAACCATTAGTCTTTTTAATTAACTTGGTCTCTTTAGCATTATTTTTAACTAATACTATTAGTTTTTTAGGTAAAAATTTAATTTTAAACTCATTAACTTTTGTTTGTTGATAAAAATTGTTGAAAAGTTCCTCAATGTGCTAGAAAGCAAAACAAAGCTGTATTTTAGTTCAACGAACCTAGATATTAAAAAAAAAATAACATAATTATTCAAAGGGGACAAAAAAGTTAAATTTCGCAGGATTGTTTAATTTATCTCAGGAAATCCTCAGTGGCGAGTAATTTAAACAAAAGACCAAAAGTCGCCAGTTACTGGGGCAATTAATCTTGTCGGGGATTATTATAATATCGTCTTTTTTCATTGTTTTCACTTCTAGTTGCACCTGTAATTTATTTCTAGTCGAGTTATCGTCGACGCCTCTCTTGTATGCACGCATGCCTGCTTCGGATAACAGCCTGTGTTTTTCTCGTCGCTAACGTGTTATTATTTAAGTCGATACCTTCGCGTATATTTAGATTATCTTTGCAAGAATTTGCTTTAGGGTTAGGTGTCCTCGAAACACTTTTGTTGTAATTAATTATTATTTATTTACAATAATTATCAATCATCTTGCGCTAAATATATAGGAAACGGTATCTCGATTGGCTCTCACGTTTGCACAATTTAACCTTTATCATTATAAAAGAAATATTCTATCTTTTCGCATTATCAACAGAAAAGGTTTAATAATTCGAGATTCTTTCCAGGTGATGGCGATTTCCCTGTTTTTAGACATGCTAGTAATGGGTGGGAAATAACCTTTTTGATTCAAAGAAATCACTTTTGAACTATCTATGAGCGATCATACATTAACCTGGTAATCAATAAAATGTTCGAATTTAAATACGCAGTTGAACTAAGATAAATAATCTGAGGTTTTTTTCTCATAATTTCGAGTTTAAGCGCACAATATTTACTTTTGTCCTAAAATTTCGATTGCTTGCATATTTGAATTTTTGATATTCAATTTGCAGTTTTATTATCATTGTTATTATTATTGTTGTGCGTTATCGGTTCGAAGATTAATACTGCGTGAATTGTAACCACTCTATTTCCAAACTGAACTCGGAACACTACAATTGTAATTCACTTAACTGATCAACTAAATAACTCGCCAATCATTAACTAACTTACTCAGGGAAAACCGATCGGACCGCTTATTTACAGATCCCGTTTCGGGTTCTAGAAGGAACGAGCAGATACGACTTATCGTTTGTGGAAGTTTCTGGAGCGCGTATCTGCAGTTTGATTCATTATCGCGGCCGCTTCCCCTAATCAAATTTTCTAGAAAATTCCTAACTAAATTTTATAATTACATTTTGTTGCACTGCCTCCTTCTTAAGACTAATTGTCCCGATCAGTTCCAATGAGTCACTTATATGTTAAAGTCTACCACTTTCATCTTGGTCCTGGGGCTAGGCTGGATGCTGTACACCAAGTCGTTGATCCTCTTTAGCACTTTGTATGGTCCTTCCCAATATGAGGTAAACTTCTGCGAAACTCCCTTCCTGCGCTGAGGGTTGTATAGCCATACCAATTCGCCCTCACTGAAACCTCCATGGTTAGTGGTATCTTGTCTTCATCTGGTCCGCAGCCAAGTTGATCTTCGTCCGTACCAGGGCATGTGTCTCCAATATCGCTTACCTTAAGCCGTCTACGAAACACATCGTCTCCCAGAGGTCTCCTTTGGAGATCCAAACACGAAAACACACGAAAACCGCAGTTCCCTCCCGAAAAACACTTTTGCCGAAGTCTGACTTATAGTTTCATGAGTTGCCTCGCGATAGGCCATTAGAAACAGTGGTAGTTGTCGGTCCCAGTCTCTCAGATGCTTGGAAACGAACTTAGAAAGATGTTCCTCCAAGGTCCTGTTAAATCTATCCACCATTCCATCAGAGTGTGGATAAAGAGGTGTCGTTCGAGTTTTCTTCATTCCAAGAAGACGGCACACCTCTTGAAAGACCCCCGATTAGAAGTACCTTCCTTGGTCCGAGTGCAGTTCCAAGGTAACAACAAATCGACAGATGGAGTTGTCCACAAAAACCCTTGCGACTGCGGTAGCTTATTGGGAATGCGTAAGTTTCAGGCCATTTACTGAAATAATCCATTGCTACCAGGATGTACTTGTTCCCATGGTCTGATTTTGGGAATGACCTTGCCACATCGATTGCAATTCTTTCAAATGGAGTTCCCACATTATACTGCTTCAGGGCCGCTTTGGTTCTTGTACGGGGACCCTTGGATGCAGCGCAGGTGACACATTTCCGACACCACCGCTCGACGTCCTTCCTGCAGTTAACCCGCCAGAACCGTTTCCAAATCTTCTCCAGTCATCCCTAAATGTCCACCAGAGGTTCCATTGTGCACCTCCCACAAGACCTGTGGAATCTTCTCCTGAGGCACCACCAATAAGTTGACGGGCTTTCCATCCGCGCTTTCCCACGCTCTCTTTAACACCCCGTCCTCTCCCTGGAGGGATTTCCAATGGGCCTACAAATTCTTAAGAGCTTGACTTCTGTTGGAAATCTCTTACCATTCAGGTATATCTCCAGCTTATTTCCATTTCAATATGGGTCCGATATCAGCATCGCTCTTTTGTAGCTCCCGAATATCTTCAAGAGTCCATTCATCTTCTGACTGGACAGATACGACCCTTGTATCCAACATGTCCTCATGGTCCTCAACTCGTCTGCAGTGTTTGCAATCCCTACAAGGTCTTCTGGATAAAGCATCGGAGTTGTTATGCTGTCATCCTGGTTGATGATGCACCTTAAAGTGATACTGTTGGAGCCTTTCTAACCATCTAGCCGTCTGCCTCTCTGCGTTTTTTATTTTTAGTTACCAAGAAACCGCCGAATGTCTGTCCTGATGAGGAATTCTTGCTTATACAAATACTTCCGGAAGTGTTCCACGGCCTTCACTATAGCAAAAAGTTTCTTCCTGGTGGTGCAATAATCCCCAGAAGAGTTTCGCCTCTGGTATGGTGGACATACTGAGTTACCGTGCTCTTCTGTTTAAACTTTCTTATCGTTTGCACCAATTTTCAATTCAAAAGAATTTTGCCTCTGGTATGGGGGACCCGCCCTACGATGGTGGGCGAAACATCGAACACTTTTAGTGGTTCTTTGACACGGTCCAATCGCGGAAGAAGTATATCCTGTATCCTCTCGGGCTTCGTCAGGATATTGCTGTAATATTCGATAACTCTTTCTTCACCACCTTCAACTTGGAATAGCATAGCTCCAAGGCGGACGGTGCTGGCGTCTGTGTCTAACACGATTTCCCATTCTGCCGAGGATAAGCCAAGGTAGGGCTTGTGCACAAGGCAGTTTTCGGAAAGCGGTATCGCAATCGGGAGTCCAGACATACGGCGTTCTTGCTTCTGTTTGTCTGTGTAACGGCACAACGATGTTGGCGAAGCCTTACACAAATTTTCTGCGATAGCCTCAGAAAACTCCTCAGTTCATGTTTATCTTTGGGTCTTCGCCAGTCACGGATTGCTTGAGTCTTGCTGATATTTGTTTCTACTCCCGCGCCTGATGCAGTGTAGCCCAAGAATTCTATGTTACTTTAAAGCAAAGAGAACTTCTTCGGATTTAGCTTTAAATTAGCTGTCGAAGACTTCTTTAAGATTTTCTAGATGTTCTTTAAAGCTATTGCCCATCACCATGACATCATCTAAGTAAATCAAGCAGGTTTGCCAAGTGAGTCCTCGAAATACTAGTCCATTAGATGTTCGAAATTGGCCGGTGCCTTGCATAGTCCAAAAGGCATAACCGTGAACTGATATAATCCACTGCCAGATGAAAAGGTTGTCTTTTCTTTCTAGTCGGGATCTATGCTCACCTGCCAATATCCACTTTTCCTATCTTTATTTAAAAAGGCGATTCATCGCCATCTATCCTTGTTTCCGCATCCTACTCGCAGTCCTTTAAAGGTATAATGCGGTTGGCCTTTGCGAGTGGATTAAACTTAAAAAAAAAAACAATTTTTTGGGTATCGAAATGAGATCCTCAATTTTTGGTAAGAATAATCTATTATTCGATTATTCCAAGCAATTATTTCGATATATTTCATTATGAAAATATGTAGATTATGCCCAACAGGAATAAGAATTAAAAAGTTGCATACAAATAAGTACCACTAATTAATTATGTGAAAAACAATTTCGTTCTTTAATCTTTACAGTTACAGTTTTCGGCCACAAGAGATGTTAGTGGTTATTAAAACAATGTTGGGCCATACGAACGGCGATAGAAGTCAATAAAGAAGAGCGTGCCCACTGTCCGGTGTTTTACCCACATCGTAAAGTTTGTTCTTGCAGCCGGACAATGTGTAATTACGACCAAGCATGTCCATAACGGGCTACCTAACATCATTTAACAACCTGCGTATGTACTTGCAATAACATGTGGTCGCTTCTTGCAAACATGTACCGAACTCCCTACAAACGTCTAATTTGCTCCGGCGGAGGAGATTCCCTCGATTTATGATGTAGCCGCCTTTTTCATTCACTGAACTTTTTCAGGTTTCAATTAAAATTAATTAGGACTTGGAGAGACATCTGGCAGAAGTACATCGGTATAATTTTTGATCAATATAAAAACAGCTGACGTTTCCGAAACCTTCCAAGCATATGACGTCATACCGTAGATATGACGTCACGGATCAATAACGAGCGTATCATCTGAGTTATGAGGTCACAACGTCGACACGCGGAATTTCAACGCGTAATCATATAATTTTCAACTTGCTTTCAGTTTAGATTTGGAGCGACGTTTTCTCTCTTCTTGCTTTATTTTCAAATGCACAAGCGAAATGATAAATTGCACAGTGGAAACGGTTCGTATTTCATGACTTTCGCATATTGTCAAACGCTATACGTTCACCTAGGTTCATTTATTAAAATGGCAAATATACGGTTGATCTCAGTGTTTACTCGTTTACTGTATGTTTTCATGGTGTTAGTTGACTGTCCACCCACGTGTAATTATAAAAGCCAAACCCCTGAAGTGTGTCATCTTAGGATTCTCGGATGCAGTAAACGTTTCCACTTGACTACTGAACAAGTTATATGTACGAGTGTAGCGGTGTAAAATCGCCCATGTGTGATGTTTTACTAATTGTTTGGAATCTTCTATCTATATTAATAAAACTGAAGTATCTACGACTTCATACCGTTGATTATACGTTATAAATACCCATATAGATTTTTTTAGAATTTTTTTCTGTCAGTCTCGAGTTAATCTCAAAAATAACTAAACCGATCTTGATGAAATTTTCACTAAAATGTAGGGCTTTCTTGGGCATTCTATAGGCTAGTCGTTCAGTCAAACAGGACTGTGCTAACATTTTATTTAAGATCAAAATCTATATTTCGTAACTACAGTGAATATTGTAACAAAAAGTGATTGTAAAGTTTAGTTAGGAATTTTCTAGAATATTTGATAAGGGGAAGCAGCCGCGATAATAAATCAAACGGCAGATAAGAACTCCAGAAATTTCGGCAAACGAGAAGCCTTACCTGCTGAATTCTTCTAGAACCCGGACCGGTACTTATATAGGGCGGTCACTTTTCCCTCAGTCAAGTTAGTTAATTAAAGTGTTAGTGAATTGCAATTGTAGTGTTCCAAGTTCAGTTTAGAAATTAAGTGGTTACAATTCAGTTGTTAAGCATTCGAACCGATAACGCGCAACAATATTATCCTAAAAATGTTTAACATATAATTTGCAGATATTACGATTTTCTCTACTTTTTTGTAAAAGTGATAATACGTCAGATAACGAGATTTAAAAGTTGAAAAATCAATTAGCACACCTTGCGCACTATTGACACTTATTTAAGGTAGTGCACCGGCAGTAATCGCAGCAACGCCCTCAAACAAAATTTGTTTGAGAGAGATCGATTCTGTTAATTAGGCAAGCAAAGTGGTCGGACGCTGGTGACATTTTCTGCGGTTGTACGAGTTATTTTTTGTGAGTCAAAGACGGCATATCATGAGAAATAATCGTCGAGCTCTTCCCCCAAAGCACCCAACTTTCCCTCCAGGCCTATTAAGTCTTCATTTCCGACGATTTTCGCAAGCGATTAATTTGGCATTCCACACAAGCAATATATGGGAGCGTGATCAATCGGCTTGATTGAAAGCGTTTTATTTATCGTTTGACTTTTACGAAGAAGACACTTGAATAGCTAACAAAGGCACTAACAGCAACATCGAGATCACGTTCTCGAAGGAGGAAGTTCAAACCAGCTACACTGATATTTCCAACTAATCTGGAAATCTAGTTTTGTATTTGTCCAAAGAACGTGTACAACACAATTCAACAACTACTTTATTATACTGGAATATTACGTCTTTTTAAGCGACGTTTATTACAATGAGAACCGGAGAGTTGCCTCCGTTCTTATCTCGACTAGATCGGACGTTTCCTGGCGCTCTTCTTAGCAAACTGCATCGTAATTGTAATTCTGTGGCGCTTTAAGCTGGTTACGGCAAACACTTTTGCTATCTTGACGTTTTTTTGGGACGCCGTACATTAAAAGAAATAAAATGAATATTTATAATCTCACTGTCATGTCCGCCTGTCCGACTGTTAACGAGGTTTTTATGGATATTCAGTAAAACTACATAATGTAGGATTTTGAAATTTAGCACAGTGGTAATTTTGATGACTAATCGCTAGTGAACGATTAGAAACAGAAAATATCATATATTAAAATAGGAAATTAGTTTGGTGCCCAGAAATAGCAAGTTTGGTTAGTGTAAGGTATCATTTGAAAGTTAAAAATGACGTTTTTGTTTTGAGTGATGATAGCTCAGTGAAGAGTTATCGCATAAGACTCGAAGACCAGTCAAATTAAGTAAGATTAAATTATCTAGGAAAGCCTTATGATTGAATCGGTAAAACAAATATTGAATTCCATTAAGAGAAATAAACGAAACACTTATATTCTCACCGTCACGTCCATCAAATATTGAAATACAAATCTTGTCCCCTGAAACCAAGAAAGATTAGGAAATACAACAAAGTTGCTCTAACGCATTTCGACAACCAAGCTAGATGTCGAAATGCGTTAGAGCAATCTTTGTCGTGTTTTTAATTTTTCTCGGGTTCAGGGGACAAGATTTGTATTTCAATTTTTGAAAATAACCAAGGACCAGTCCGGTCCACCAAAAAAAAGTCATGTCCATCCGTCCGACTGTTAAAGAGGTTTTTCTGGATATTCTGTAAAACTAGATAATGTAGGATTTTGAAATATGGCACAGTGGTAATCTTGATGACTAATCGCTAGTCAACGATTAGAAACAGAAAATATCTTATAATAAAATGGGGGATTTGTTTGGTGCCCAGAAATATCAAGTTTTGGTTACTGTGAGATATCATTTGAAAGTTAAAAATTACTTGTTTTTTACTCTGCGAAGTCATCTCATAGGATTCGAAGACCAGTCACATTAAAAGAGACTAAATTATCTAGAAAAGCCTTCTGGATTCGAAGTGGGTTGGAGAGTTTAGGCCACTCTTTACGGGCCCATTGAGGTGTCCTTGGTCATTCATTCAACCACCCAACCTTGTTGAGAAACCGTACGTCCCTTAGATGCACCTCTCTCAAACTGGCCACACTAGGCCAGAAGTCTCCCAGCGTGGATCCTCTTATTAATGTTAGTGCCGGGCAGAGACACATCACGTGCTCGACACTCTCATCTTCTTCTAAACACCCCCTACAACTCGTGTCGTTTATAATTCCCATTCTGTGGAGGTGTTTGTTTAATCGACAGTGACATGTCCAAATCCCTACAAGTTTCCTGAAGTTATTTCTTGAAAGTTCTAGGCATATTTTGCCCTTTTCCTGCACGGCATTCTAATCAATGCGTGGGTCTTTCAGCATGTTATTGATGGTCATTGGGCTTTGTGTTTACGAAGGATTTCTAAGTAGGGATCTTAGGGTTGATCTAGCCAGAAGAAGTGGTTGGTTCCGGTCCAACGAATTATCCCTTTCCTCGCCAGTTTGTCAGCGCGTTCGTTTCCCTCTTTACCAGAATGTCCTTTCATCCATATTAGATCAATTGCATTCTTCTGTGATAGACGTTATAAAGCTAGGTGGCAGTTCCATACCAGCACTGAGATTGTTTTCACAGAAAAGCCCTATGACTAAATCGGTTAAACAAATATTAAAGTCCGGTTGAAGTTGGAAAATTTTTTGGTCGATGAATTTCTTGCTATTATTCAAAAACTACTGATGCTAAAAAATTGGAACACAATTCCTGAAAACAAGAAGCTTAAAGTTTTAGTTTTCTTTTTTATTGTTCCCTATGGCAATTGTTTTTAGAGTTGTAGCCTTTTGAAAGCCTCTCTTAACATCGAAATTTTATGTACAGCGATCATCTCTACAGTAGGGGTGGATGTACTACACGTGGAAGGAATATTGGCACATTTCAGTAAACTTTAGCCCACGATACATAATAGGGACTGAGACGAACAATTAAAATCGAATAATCACAGTCTAGGTCGTGAATTATTTATGAAAGATCTTTATCTTAGCATTTGTTAATAACAACTTTAATAGTTCACACGTGAAGAAAGAACTGCACTTTTACGATAAATAACAGATAATTATGATGTTTAACAATAAACGGCGCTTTATGTGGTAATCATAATTGGGAGGTGTCTATCAATTCAATTGACAACTCACGGTAATTTTCACATGATCCGTAATTGATACTACACTTAAAATTCCGCGTAAAAATGTCAGCACTCTCAAGCACGACAAGTCGTCAGAAAACGGCAAACTCATGGGATGTCTAAAGAAGGAATTCTCTTTGTTGCGTAATAACTTACCATTAATTGGTTACTGGTCAATGATTTATTTCTGTATTGCTTCTAAGAGAACTAGGAAACTGAAGAAAAATTGGACATTTTTATGCAGCTTTCCAGATGGAATGTTGTCTACGTAGGGGAGACATAACGCAAATTTCGTATTAGGTATAGTGAACAACTATCCCAAATAAACATCCAGAAAGATTAAATTTCCCAGAACATTTATTAGATAGACAACGTACGCGAAAAAATTGACACGCATTTCCCAAAAATTTAAATATTTGGAAGCCAATAAATTCATAATTATCAGAGAGCAGATTATATCCACGCTTTTTTAACAAAGGATGCGCATATTATATGCAAGTTTTGAACAAAATATGCCTCGCAGAGTCAATTATGTGCACATTAATATGCGTCATATGCATCGTAAATCCAAAAAAATGTGTTCGATATAAAACAAACATTTAATGAAAATTTAAAAACCATTCAATATTAATTAATTGCTATAAATCAGAAGTATTTAAATTATATTTTCATATTATAATTATCAATTTCTCTGAAATAAAATTTTTTGGTGCATATTATTTCAAAAATGTAATTACAAATCGATCAACCCCTGTTTCCATTTTTTATAGCATTAGGTATGTTTTGTTTATTCATTTAATTTTCTCTGTTACAAATACCAAAATTGTATAAAAAATCAATCATTTTAACTAAATTTTTACCACATTTTAAAATTACTAGGAAGCGCTTTTTCTATTAAAAATTTTGGAGCCGTACTTCTTTTAAAAATTGATATACAAATTTTGTCCCCTGAAACCATAAAAGATTAAAAAATATAATAAAAGTTATTCTAACGCGTTTCGATCGCCAAGCTTTTTTGAAGATAACCAAGGACAAGTCCGTATTACTTTTGAATTGACATTTTAAGCATTTACATGAGGTTCCACGATCTTTTAAATGAGGTAAAAACCAAAAACATTTAATTAAAATCATCAGAAAAAAATTTCACCAGAAGAGTTGTTTCAGTTACTTTTAACTGTCTGGACCCTAAGAACCAGTTGCGTGTTCTTCGTGGAAGCTAGGGAAGCGCCCCACCCCCTTACAAAATGAAAATGTCCATATGCATTTTATTTTAAGATCTCTTTTCTTTGTCACGCAGCAACTGTAACCACTATTTATTGATATTGGTAACGCTTGTGATCAAAATTTAACAACTTTTTCTAAGTTTTTCAAAATTTAGACACTTCAAAATTTTACCTTTTTCAAAACTTCGATTTTTTTTAAAATTTCGACAACATTTTTTCTCGAAATAACTTTTTAAATAATTCTCCATGGTAGACTCTTATTGGTCGAAAACATTGTGTTTATTAATTTTATATACCATTTCTGCGATCCATTTTGGAAAATTTAAATATTTTCAAACTGGAAAATTTAAATATTTTCAAACTGGGTCGCCGAAATATTAAATAAAATTAATAAACATTTTTTGAAAACCTTATTCTTTTCTCAATTTCGATTTTTCTTATGATATTTCATCTTTATTTTTTAAATTCGACTTTTAATTAGTGATTTAGCTTTGAATTTCAAAAATAACCCATTTTTTCAAAATTTTTGGTTTTTACCCGAAATTCCAATTTATTTTATCAAAATTTTCGATCTTTTTGAAGAGAAAGTTTTGAAAAGATTTTGAACAAGCTGTACTTTTGAAAATTGTGATTTTATAAACATTTTTTTACTTTTTGTTGAAATATTTCGGCTTTCTCGAAATTTAATAATTTTATTTCTCAAAATTGCGACTATTTTATAAATTAAGACTTTTTTTGAAAAACTAGATCTCTGCTAAAAATTTGAGCATTGAAAATTTCGCCTATTTTGAAAATGTTGGCTATTTTTCAAAAAATTATAATAATACTTTCATTTTGAAAATTTCGAATATTCTGAAAATTTTGACTTTTAAAAAAAATCGATCTTTTTCAAATTCAGATAATAAAATTGACAGTTTGTTTAAAATTTAGGCTTTTCTTGAAATTTTGACTGATAATTTGGACTTCTTCCGAAAAATTCGACTTATACAAAAATGTTGACAATTTAAAAAAATAAAATAATTTTTTCTGGAAATTTGGAATACTCTGAAAATTTTGATTTTTTTTTAAATTTCGATTTTTTGGAAATTTAACAAAATTGATATTTTTTTCAAAATTATTCTTTTCTGGAAATTATGACTGAAATTTTGAACCTATTTCAAAATATATTTATATGTTTTAATTTTCTACTTTTTTCCAAATTCAATTTTTGTGCAGTAAAACTATTTTTAAAAAATTACTTTTTGTTGAAATTTTGAACCATTTATTCGAAAATTTTAAAATTTTTCAAAATATAAACTATTTCTTAAAAATACACAAAAATACATGGTTTTGAAAAATTTTCACAGAAAATCCTAACTTTTTTGAAAATTAAGACCAAAAAATTGAAACCATCCAAATTTTCCGCTTCTTATTAAAATTTTGACTGAAAATTTTTGCGAAAATGTAAATTGTTTAAAATATATTGATTTTCTTTTTATGAAATTTGCATTTTAGTTCAAAATTTTTACCTAAATGTTTACAATTCTCTGAATTCGGAATTCTCTGAAAATTTGATTTTTTCAAAATCTAGTTTTTTTCGTGACGTTTTGTCCACTTTATAAACATGTCCAAGTTTTTCTAAAATTCAGCTTTGTCTGGAATTTTGAATTATTTCTAAGAATGTTGACACATTTTGATTTGACCCTGTTTTAAAAAATAAGTCTTTTTGTCAAAAATACTACTTTTTCTCGACATTTCAATTTTCTAACCAAATTTCAATTTTTTTTAATTTTAGATTTCTTTGTAATTTTTAACTTATTCGAAGAATTGCACGTTGAACCCTTTTTTTAATTCGACTTTTTTAAATTTTGATTTATTACTGAAAATTACGACTCTTTTTGAAAATGTAGATATTTTGACATATTAACTTTTCAAAACTTTCTTTTTTCAAAATTTTGACTTTTTTTCATCATGTCGACTTTTTTTGATTGAAAATTTCAATTTTTTTGAAGATTTTGACTTTTTTAAAAAATGTTGTGTTTCTCAAAATTTTTAATTATAGTGAAAATTTCGATCTTTAAGAAAATTTGATTTTTTCTTCAATTAAAACGTTTTTCCTAAAATTTGAACTATTTTCTTAAAAAAGGCAATTTTTTTGAGATTTCAACTTTTTGTGGAGGTTTCGAATTTTTTGAAACTTTGAATTTTTCAAAATCTACTTTTTTTGTGACGTTTTGACCACTTTTTAAACACGTCTAAGTTTTTCTAAAATTCAGCTTTTAAAATTGTGATTTATTATTGAAAATTGCGACTTTCTTAAAAATTTAGATAATTTGATATATTAAATTTTCAAAACTTTCTTTTTTCAAAATTTTGACTTTCTTTCATATTGTCGATTTTTTTGATTGGAAATTTCGATTTTTTTAAAAGATTTTGACTTTTTTAAGAATGTTGAATGTTTCTCAAAATTTTCAATTATATTGAACATTTTGATCTTTTTGAAAATGTGATCTTTTCTTCAATTTAAACCTTTTTTCTAAAATTTCCTATTTTCTAAAGAAAGTCGATTTTTTCGAGATTTCAACTTTAATTTTTAACTTATTTGAAAAATTTCACGTTCACACTATTTTTTTGTTGACTTTTTTAAATTTTGATTTATTACTGAAATTTGCGACCTTTTTGAAAATTTAGATATTTTAACATATTAACTTTTCATACTTTCTTTTTTCAAAATTTTGACTCTTTTTCATAATGTCGATTTTTTGATTGAAAATTTCGATTTATTTTTGAAGATTTTGACTTTCTTAAAAATGCTGAGAGTTTCTCAAAATTTTCAATTATATTGAAAATTTCAATCTTTCTGAAAATGTGATCTTTTCTTCAATTTAAACCTTTTTCCTAAAATTTCCTATTTTCTAAAGAAAGTCAATTTTTTCAAGATTTCAATTTTTGTGAAGATTTTGAGTTTTATGAAACTTTGCTTTTTTCAAAATCTAGATTTTTTCGTGACGTTTTGACCACTTTTCAAACATGTCCAAATTTTTCTTAAATTCAGCCTTGCCTGGATATTTCAATTATTTCTGAAAATATTGACACTTTTTTAAAAAATGACACTTTTTCGTAAATTTGGACTTTTCAGGATAGCGACTTGAAAGTTTCGACGTTTTTTGGACTTATTTTAAATATTTTTAAAAATTTCGACTTTTTCATAAAATAAATTAACCTTTTTTTAAAATTCAGAATTTCTTTAAAGGTTTTAAAGGAATTCTCAGAAAAAAAATATCTTTTTGCTGAAATTCCATTTTGTGATTAACATGATATTTGTAATTTTTTAACAAAAATTTGGGTACAATCTTGGCGTTTTTGTTTTTTTTTATTTAGAATAGACATTTGAGTAAAGATCCAAATTTAAAGAAAAACATTCAAAAAATAAAATAGTCCAAAAACCAAACTAAACATTAAAGAAATATAGTATAATATTCAAAGTTTATCTTGAAATTGGAAAATCTGGATTTCTTGAAAAAAGATTTGAACAAACATCTAAATTAAGACTTAAAATTCCCAATTTTTTTCTAACATTTTTAACTATCTTCTCGAAATTTGAATTTTGTTTTAAAATCCTGAATTTAAATCGATATTTCGACTAATCGAAATACGACAAAAAGAAATGTTACTTTTTAAATGTTAAGGCATAAAAAATGTAATCAGCTGAAAACAAAATTGTAGTTTACCTTAAAAAGGGTTTCCGGTCAGCTTCCCCATTCATAAAATCACGACACGCCTCGCTAAGAACTAAAAATATATTAGTCATTTTACTCAAAAAATATGTATCGGGCCAAACCAAAAACTGAAAATTTAATTCCTAAATGTAGAAGGCAATCTATTTGTGTCCGCCACTGTATAATGTAATAAAACTATATTACATCAGCCAAATATGTCTAGTATTTACTTACTTAAAATTGTGATAATAATCGTATGGTGGCTCATTAGACAGAAAATTTACATGTGGAGTCTACATTTTCATAAATTAATGACTTTAATTTAGGCAATATTTTATTTTAGTGTTAAAATTTACACTTTTTCTTGTCGAATTCAATAAAAATATGCCGAAATAGGCAAAGTTATTAGAAATATGCCAGAATCATCAACATATACAAAATATGCATGCATATGGAAGTTGCATAAAATCCGCTCTCTAATACTTATTTACATTCGCGACAATCTATATTCACGAATGAATAGATTTTTGACACACTTTTAAGAAAAGCTTTGAATGCAATTGGTGATAAACGGAATATTAATGTAGAAGTCTGTAATAAGTTGCCAAAACAAACTTGCTAAACAAACTTTGATATGATCCCCCGAAAATGCTGTGAAGCGAAATCGGTCTTAAAAATGTTAAATTTATCTGAATTAGGTGAAATTTTAATATTTATTTATTGTTGTATTGTTAAGTACTACTTATGAATTATGATTATTGAAGAATTCCATCAAGGGTTTAAAAAATACCTAGTAACCTGGAGTTTTCTTAAGCTTTGCGAACCGCCTTAGTAATTGGATAAACCTTGTCAACGAGTTCCTTGGAAAATTAAATCCGGCTGCATAATTTTCAAGTACAATGAGTGTACGTCTGGAATATTAGTTTCCTATATCGACTATTAATCAGATATAGTGCAGTAGGTAGATCCTTGAATACCCCATTAGATAGTATAATTTACGACACGCCATTTTGAAATTCTTTAGGCGTAACATGAAGACATAACGAAATGACGTTTCGAGATCGGCTAAATATAATATATGTGTTCGCAAATGACTTCAATGATTTTAAAAGAAATGGAAAAAAGCCTTATTTATTTGTTATTTATTCATACTTGCTTTTGTCATAAATATTTATAGTGATCTGTATGAATTATTCAAAGTAATAGCAGTATAATTAGTGGCTTTAATTATTTACTAGACATCGCTACAACTACCAGATAATGATATGTGTAAACTGGGGTACTCAATTACTGAAGGATACGAAACCATTCCCAATGAGAAACAAGTGTCTTTGCTCGATACGATCTCGGTTAATTTATTTCCAGTCTTGTTAATTGATAACTAAGCCTTTTATGATGTAATTAAAAATAAATCTAGAAATGTAAAAAAAAGATTAGAACCACCAAAGGAATATCTGCCCATATTTCAAGTTTTTATACATTTAAAACGAAAGTAAGTGGGCAAAAATGAACTTTAATAATATAATTCGAAATTTTCTACAAAAAAAATCAGCCAAGAGTGAGTTAAGCTCGCACAATTACCTCCAACACTCAACAGAAAAAATTACATTATTTTTTTTGACTGAATAATAGTTGAAATTTTATCCAAATTTTCTTGTGCGACATTTGCATCATAAAATCTATTTTCAAATACACGCTTTTTTCCACAGTTAATCGCAACGTTTATAATACTAGTGACTGTGTTCATAACACAATCAAAAGGTAAAAAGTATTCATTCGCAATTCGAAATGAGTCAATGACTTGGGGCGCCCTAAAATGCTCTGCGCCAACCGCAATTACTGTTAGTGTTTCACGAATTTCTTGTTCTTGTCTTGCTTTTTTTTGTTCTTGTCTTGTTCTTGCAGTAAAAACAAGATAAGAATAAGGAAAAGCACGAACAAGACAAATTATTGAGCAAGAGTAAGACAAGTCAAGAAGTACTTTTAGCTAGAGTAAGATTTCTTGTCAAGAAATTAGCGAGAAGCAAGATATTGTAACAAAAGGTAGTTATAAAATTTGAATTAGTAGGGAATTCTCTAGAGAAATTTAATAATGGGAAGCGGCCGCGATAGTGAATTATACGCCAGATAAGCGCTCTAGACGTTTCCGTAAGTGATAAGTCTCAAATGTACGTCCGTTCTAGAAACTGTAACGGTACCTATAAATACGCGATCGTCTTTCCCTCAGTCAATTAAGTAAACAGTGAGTTAGTTGGTTAGTCAGTTGGTCAGTTAAATGAAGTATAACTGTGGTGTTCCTAAATCAGTTTGGAAATAAAGTGGTTACAATCCACGACGTTTTAATTTTCGAACCGATAACGCGCAACAATATTTTGCTTTTTTGATTGTCATATAATAAGCGATTCTTTGGAACAGTGTTTTCCAGCCTTTTGTGGAAGCAACACACTGTTATTATTGTGTAAAGAGGAGTGACGCACAGAACTGTGTAAGAATTTTTTAAAATTTTTCTATTTTTGAAGAATTCAATTTTTACAAAAATTTACTTACTTTTTTAAAAAATTTCGACTGACTGAAAGTTTTGACTTTTGTGAAAATATCGATATTTTAAAACATCAACTTTTTCGAAATTTGGACATTATGTACATATTTTGACTTACCTTTAAAAATTACAAAACGCACTGCTAAAGTAATTTTGAAAATGGAACTTTTTCGAGATGTTGACTTTTGAAAATTTCTACTTTTTGAAAATGTTTGTTTTTTGTATTATATTTAGATTTTGTTGAAAAATTTTAAATGCTTTTTTGAAAATTTTGTCTTTATTAAATATTTAGATTGTTGCAAATTCAGACTTTTTTAAGAATTCTGTCTCAAAATTTCTTAAGAATTTTTGAGTTTTTCTGATAATTCTGAATGTTCTCAAAATTTTCTTCACCCTTTTTGAAAAGTTCACCTTGTTTTAATTATTTTTTATTTAAAAAAAAAATACCGACTTCTATTAAAAATTTTCAATGTTTTTGAAGAATTCAATTTTTACAAAAAAATTACGTACTTTTTAAAAGAATTTTTGTTTCAACTTTTTTGATAATGTCGGCTCTTTTTGCTTTTTTTTAATTGCTACATGAAATTTCAATTTTTTTGAATAGATGCTTTTTTTAAATTTCACATTTTTTTGAAATTTCATTTATTTGTAAAACCTTAAATTTTTTTGAAATTGTCGACTTGTTTTCTTTTAATGGCACTCAGACTTTTTTTAACTTTTGAACCTTTTTTCAGAACTTTTAACTGTTTGAAACTGACAACATTTTTGAAAATTTCGACTTTTGTATTATGTCGACTTATTCTGAAAGTTTTGAATTTCAATTTTTCCAATTTGTTATTAAAATTGCTATAATTTTATTGGAACGGTTATCTTCAAAAATTGAAATACAAAAATTGTCCCCTGAAACCAAGAGAGATTAAAAAACACAACAAAGGTTGCTCTAACGCGTTTCGATAGCCAAGCTATAATCTTCAGAGAGATATTGTATCTCTCCGAAGCGTTAGAGCAACCTTTGTTGTGTTTTCTAATCTTTCTTGGTTTCAGGGGACAATTCTTGTATTTCGGTATATCCCTTTTTGTTTGTTTTAAATCTTCTGTTTACTTATAGGCAAAAACAAAAAAGTGAGTTTTCTAAGTGCAATTGCAATGAGGGATTTAGAACTGTGATAAATTAACAGAGCTTAACGGGGGTATCGACCCATTTCCGTTTGACAATCAACCATCTGTTATTGCTTTTGGCAGCTTTCAACATACATTTGATTGAAAACTACCGGTCGTCTTTTTCTCCCTGAATTTTTACAGTCATCGTGCCGCTTCCTTCCGAATAATTATCTTTATAGCGGAACGTTAGTGCCCTTTGCAAATATTTTAAGTTTATCTTTTTCGAACTTTGTATTTTGCGATATCTTGCGTAGTAGCAACATATAGGAAATATTTTACTATTACGTAAGAAATGGGTTACCACTGGAGGCACGATTCCCAGCTTGTTACGTATAAGTATTCATGCACCCCTCTCCCACCTCGAACGCCGGCGATAGCAGATGATTTTTCATTGCATTCTAGTGGAATTTAAAATTATTCTTACTTTTTAATATCTCTACCTAGAAATTCCTTTATTCGGAAAATGGAAGAAAATTAATTAAGAGAGATCCTTGTGAAAACAAAAACTGAAGCATATTCTGTGGATCCAAACCATCCTACTAAGAGCTATGTCATAATGTGCCTCAGCAATTGAACAAATGGATATCTTTTGGAAAAATATTTTAGCTCAAAAGCCAGTGAAAAGGGTTTTAGTATATTTTTTGTGTGAATAAAATATTTATCGATCTACCAAAAAGCGACTTTCTCATCACTTGTCTTTTTACGGATAGTTGTCTCTCAAGAAAATGAATAAAGCTGAAAAGTTAGATTTTGCAACCATTTCATTGAGATGGTGGAACATATTATGTTTGGATGTCCTTCACGGATCACGAGCAAAAATAAACACTTTAGAAAAATAGAAACAACACTATACCAAATTGGCAAGACCGATCCAAGGAACATTCTAAACTTTATGAAGCTGACATCGACATGTTTTGGACCAAGGTTGTTTACAATAGATATCTTTGATTGAAGTAAAGAGTGAAAGCCAAGTGATCTCACACAAATCTACATGTGTTAAGGCTAGTACCCACATGTAGATAAAATAACGCGACTCTCTAGAAAAAAATCCATCTCTAATAGTCCCAAACAATCTGAAAATGATCTAGGGACTATGTACACGTCCACACCTGTGCAATTCGACTAAACTAGTTTCCGAAATAGCATAACAAGTGAGACAACCACCTGCGCAATTGCTGCTTGTCCAACAAGAACAAGTGATTTGTTCTCCATTTATCTATAGACAATAGTCTATATCTACTGATGGCGAGTTCCGCGATTTTGTCTACGGGTGTCTACTAGCCATAAGCGGTCGATCAATTACTTCCATGCGAACCTAGAAAACCATTTGCCATGTTTATTGCATTCTCGATTAGTATTCTCGTGTGGATTTCATCTAATTTTAGATAAAAGAGTGACTATTTAAGGCAAAAAACCGCAATGGCGTCCTTGTGGTGAAAATTCAAGGCTCGCACGTCGGCGGCGAACACGCCTATTCGTTTTTTTGGCACCGTCGACCATCCAGCTGCTTCTGTATGGAATTCGGTCGTCCTTGCCCGACGTGATCATCTCTAAATCATGTCACCCGAATCCTTCATTCGCGGACATCGGATTCCGCCTAATTAAAATTTAAATACATACACATACGAGTCGGGACAAGTGTTCCCAAAACGGTCGATTAATTAAAATGCAGATATTAATCTCAGTCGCAAATAGAAACAGGTAAAAGTTTCACGTGTTAGCAATAATGTGTTATAACACAACTAACCTTTGACACAGATTTTTTAGATTGGCGACTTCAAATACAATACAATAAAACGAGAGTTTGTGTGGGACGGAACGGGTTTTGCTCCGTGCGAGCTGAGCTGTTCAACCTAAAAGCGCGTTTTCAGACACACAAGCATCGGTTCTGCATTAGCGATCATCCTCGTTTTCTAATTAATTCGAGTCTTAATGAAAAGGAGAACCGGTACGTACGAACCTCACGGCAGCAAAATCTGATATGTCCTTAAAAGCAATTCGCGGACAAGATAAATGAACGGCTTCCTGCTAACAAACTCGGGGGCATCGAGTCCGTGTGGCTTGGCATCCATTTATTTCATTCAAGTTACTTGTCGGTTACCAAGAAAAGTCAAAACCTGGGTCTTTTACGTGTAAGATTTTTAATAAGTACAACGAACTTGAAAATTAGCGAAAACTTCGGTTGATCTGATCCTGGGTTCTGGATCTTGGAAAGACGAGGATAAGTTTTATCTAAAAAAAAACTGTTCCTGATACTCCTTAACTAATGTTATATTTAGAAAAAGAAATTTAACGCTACGGTAAAATATTACTCCAATTTTGCACGTAGGATTATTTTAATATATTGGTCTGACGGCGTCTTCTAACGTGACACGGCGAAACTTTGAGAGCTGGGCAGCTAAATATGTCACCCATGATCGTATCAAGGAATTTGAAGAAAACAGCATTCTGCAGTGTACATGAACTCTTTAAAGCTGTGCATAGTTAATTAAGTTAGTTTTATGACGTCTTTTTAAACCAATTTTATAAATAAGAAAGTGGTAGATAAGCACCTACGGCCACCTTATTGTTAGAGCATCTAAAAATCATTCAATCTATTATATCTGGATTTTAATTAAAACCAAGAACAAATTAATACATTAAAACAAAACAAATTGATTCGTCAATTTAATGAATTTAAAAATCCTCTTTAATTTTCGAGTTTTGATGTTAAACTATAAATGCAATTATTTATCTAATTCCGAAGAGAAAGTCATGGGTAACATCTAGTATTCCGTATTACTAAAATTGAAGTATGCAATTGTAGCAATAATTTGGAAAAAAATAAGTCGAAAACGACTGAATAAATTTTTATAGGATTTTCATTAGAGGGTCAAATCATGTGTTTTTATATTTTGACCTTGAACTGTACTGACAGGTTTATGCAGGGTTAAGAATTGCAAAAATTGGCAAACAATTTTAAAGTGTATCATAATCGTAAAAATACGTACTACAAAATTTAGGTGGTAATGTTTTTTCCTTTGAGTCCAATTCTACAAAGTGTGAAGTTTCCTGAATGGTCATCAGATCAAAGCATTTATAGCCAGATTAAATTGCTCTTTTAACTGGATCAGCGTTCTCAAACAATTAAATATGTAACATCCAGCTCATAGACAAGTCAAATCAAATAGCAGGAAACATTTTGTACGTCTAAGACCTACTGCAGCATATCAGAGTATTGAACGAAGCTTTACAGGGTGTATTTACTTTTTTAGCAGTGGTTATTATTTTTACTTATAAATTATATTTTGTTGGGACTATTAGAGTGGGCCGTGGAAAAATATAACTGACTACATTACAGTTCGAGAGGAAACTAAACGATATTGTTGTTGCTAGTTTTTCATCAAGAAATTGTGTATAGTGCGTTATTCCCTCGATAAATTCCAGTAAAAGTAACTTAATAATTTAAGGTAAGTACGAGTAGATAGGTCTTATTAATTTAAGGCAGTTCACCGGCAGTAATCATAGCAAAAGCTTTTTAGAATTTTAGATCTTCGCTGTCAAAGTGAGACGTAAACGGCAGACTGATCTAGTCAATTTTTACAACTCTGCGTGGATACAATAATACAAATCTTCAAGCCGCTCCGCAGTATAGATTTCTGAGCTGACAACTTCTCACATTTAAAGGAACAAATTTACTTAACATAGCTTGAGCTAAAGTCATGGAGAAGAAATAGTAGAGCTGCTATGTTGCCATTACTTTAAAATTTTTCCCTAACGCGCGGAATGAAGCATCGAAGTTGCACGGATACCGCGATAGAATCCGGCGAAACCGCTGTAAACCCCTCTTATCACAACAGACAAACATGCGGTATATCGTAACGTTAGACACTCTCTCACTGGGGAGTTAATAACAAAACAGCTAATGTCCTTATTACTTGATAACTCATTACTGTCCCTATAAAAGCTACCTGCAGCGTCCCAAACTTTAGAACAGTAGGATTCCTGTTCAAAAGAAGATAAACAAAGAAGCAAGCTTCGCAAGCGTGACAAAAGGACCTCTCAAACTGCAGGTCACGGAAGAAATATGTTACGCCAGCAAGCAGAAAAGACATCTAAAACCGCCGAAAGAGGTCAAAAAAGAAGAATACAAAGAAAACCGAAAAAAAGGAAGAAAGTGCTGGGAAGAAAGCCGAAATGAGCATTATCTTAAGAGAGATGATAATGCAATTCAATAGTGCAGGAGCGACACCAAGTGAAGTGAAAACTTTATGGAGAAGATGCAAAAACTGTTGTATTTAGTCGGCTATATGGCAAACACTGAACGGATAAAAGCCATCTGCCTGAAAGTGGTAGCTTGGAATAGTGACGGGATTATAAACAAAACATTAGAATTAAAGCAGTATCTAGTAGAGCACAATGTAGACGTGTTCCTTCTGAGCGAAACCAAATTGAATGGAAGGGACAATATGAAGATGCCAAATTATGCAATGTACAAAGCAGACAGAAATAGAAGAGGAGGAGGAACAGCAATACTAGTAAAAAGAAAGCTAGATTATTTCACTCCAGAGCAACTGGAAACAAGTCACTTAGAGTATAATATGGTGACAATTAAAATGGAAGGTAACATAGAAATTAGAATAGCATCAGGATACATCCCACCGAATAAAGATGTTCTTGAAGAAGATTTTGAAAAAATATTCATTGCCAACGAAGAAACGCTAATAGCAGGAAATTTTAACGCAAAACATTCGCAATGGAATTGCAGAACAAAGAATACCAAAGGCACAACGCTGGCAAAATATGTCACTAAAAATGAGTAAGCTGTTTTGGCTTCCAGGGAACCAATACATTATGGCCATATAGAACGACCTGACATACTGAATACAGGAATATTTAAGAACACAACCAGGAATATGGAAATATACTAAAGCACTGAACTAAACACTGTGGCTTGTGATTAAGTCCAAAAAAGGTTTCACCCCTTTTCCACATCGGCAATTAAATAAATAATTACGCGATACGTATTTCGCCAGCAGAACTGGCATTTTTAAGCGCACTAATCTTAAAAGATTAGCAAAAGATGCATCGACGTCATCTGCATTGAGATTCTGCCAGTATCGATTTGAATCTCAATGCAGATGACGTCGATGCATCTTTTGCTAATTTTTTAAGATTAGTGCGCTTGAAAATGCCAGTTCTGCTGGCGGCGAAATACGTATCGCGTAATTATTTATTTAATTGCCAATGTGGTAAAGGGGTGAAACCTTCTTTGGACATATGGAACTATATACAAAATCTGAATTAGGTTCGGGCCATAAACCGATATTCATACAAATCGAAGAAGAAGAAGGCTTATTGGAAGAACAACAGTTAGTTAAAAGAACTAACTGGCTAAGATACAAAAGGTACCTGGAGGAAAACCTGACAATGATATAAAATATATCAAATAACAACGAATTGGAAAGAAGCGTTAAAAAGATACAAGAAAATATTCTAAATGCTATCAACGCGGCGACCTATGAGAAAAGACGGGATTATAAAAGAAATAATCGCTATACAAGTAAATTAGCAAGAGAGAAAAACAAGCTAAAGAAGAAATATCACAGGACACTCGATCCTTAGAATAAAAGAAATATGAACAAAGCACAGGCTGCATTAAGGCGGGCCTTAGAGCGGCAGGAGAATGACAGAAAACTAGAAG
Organism: Dastarcus helophoroides; assembly: GCA_028583605.1. NCBI lineage: Eukaryota > Metazoa > Arthropoda > Insecta > Coleoptera > Bothrideridae > Dastarcus > Dastarcus helophoroides. The sequence goes on from CM053336.1 coordinate 21,663,061, forward strand.
AAGTAACACTGCAAGATAATTCGCAATAACACAAAGTTCTAAAAAGGGAAAGAACTCAAAGTCCTTGTATGTATACTCCAAGGGGAACTGTGTATTCTCCGGAATAAAAAGCCTAAGCTCTGGCTAACCACTTGGAGAAGCAATATCAGCCTAGCTAAGGAAATTACAATGATGAACAAATAGCACAAGTAAACAAGCTTCTGAGACAAAACGCAAAAGCAAATGAGGATGGAGAACCAATAAGGGAAACAAATGTTGAAGAAATTAAGGCGATCATCAATAATATAACGAAGAAAAAAACACCAAGAAGAGATCAAATCTCAAATCTGGCGCCATAAAGAATCGCTTGGAAGTGAAGAATGTAAATATCAAGAAAATTATCAACTCGATATAAAAATGAAACATTTTCCCAGCATATGGAAATTTGCACAGGTAGTGATGATTCCAAAGCCGGGAAAAGACCCCATATATCCACAAAATCAAAGACTGATAAGTCTTCCCCCAGCCATAGGTAAAATAGCAGAAAAATTAATCTGCTCAAGATTACAAGAAGAATTGGAAAGGTTAGATGGAATACCGGAAGAACAAAGCCGGGAAAATACCCGATAGATCCCTAAAATCAAAGGCTGATAAGTCTTTCCCCAGCCACAGGTAAAGTGGCAGAAAAATTAATCTGCTCAAGACTGCAAGAAGAATTGGAAAGGTTAGAGGTAATACCAGAAGAACAAAGCCGGGAAAATACCCGACAGATCCCTAAAATCAAAGACCAATGTCTTCTCCCAGCCATGGATAAAGTGGCAGAAAAAATAATCTGCTCAAAATTGCAAGAATTAGTGAAAAGACTAGAGGTAATACCGGAAGAACAATTTGGGTTTAAGCCGGAATACAGCACCACACAACAGGCGTTGAGGTTGCTCAGAGAAGTTGCACAAAGATTTAACGATAAATAGTCCACGGGGTTGGTCTGTTTAGATGTTGCCAAGGCTTTTAACAAAGTCTAGCACAAGGACTATTATATAAAATGCATAGAACGAATATCAGTCCAAAATTAACAAGAATAATGAAATCCTATTTGGAGAATAGGAAATTTGAAGTAAAACTGTATGAAATAGTAACAGAAGAAAGAAGAATAAGAGCTGGGGTTCCACAAGGTTTGGTTCTAGGCCCCACTCTATTTAACATGACATTCCCAAGCAAAATGAAGTTAGGATAGCGCTATAGGCGGATGACACAGCGATTCTAGTAAAGCACATAAGACAAGATGTAATTGTTAGAAGATTGCAAGAGCACTTCATCAAATGAAGAAATGGTTTGGAAAATGGCATATTGAGGTCAATGGAAACAAAAGTACAGCCACATATATGATAAAAAAAAGGACATATCCAGAGGGAAATTTAAATATTTTTAATGAAGGCATTCCGTGCGCAGAAGAGGCAAAATATCTAGGAATAATCTTGGATAAAAAACTAACGTTAAGGAAATATATGATACACGTTAAGGGGAAAGCAATGAAGGCAAGAACAAGAAGTCTGTGCAGAAAAAGCCGTCTCAGTCTAAAAAATAAACGACTAATTTACAAAGCACCTATACAACCTGTAATGACTTATGGTGCAACGTGCTGGGGATGTACAGCAAAATCTAACATGAATATATTGCAAACATTACAGAACCCAAAGCTAAGGCTGATAGAAAACGCTTCCTGATTTGTAACCAACAAAAGAATTCGCAAAGATCTACTCGAAAATAAAAGAAGTTGTAAGAAAAGCCATAAGGAGAGAGTTCGAAAGAGCAGAAATACATTCAAATCGACTAATCCGGGAAGTAGTGGATTATGAGCAAGAGTAATCTTGAATCTTTTGAATCTTGGGTAACCAAGATTCAAAGGACCTGGGATAGTTTTAAGAAGGTAAGGTAGTCTACTAACCTCGGGTTTTAGTGTGGTTTCCCCGAGGGCATGCTCAAATAGCTACTAGGCGAAAGAAAAACAAGTCGCTCCACACGCGCATTAAAAGGATGTTTCCAGAAAGAGAAAATAGGCAGATTTGCAGAACCTGCAGCACATGAGAGGCATAGGTCGTCTAAATCTCAAGAGAGTCAAAAGAGCAACTACCAGTACAAGCAGATAGGTAAAATCTGCAACGCAAGAGACCAGATACGAAAGTCTGAATCTCTAAAGAGGAGAAAGCAGTAATAAACAAGAGAGGTGCAATGGTTCCTAAAGAGAACGGCGCGACAAAGGGGTAAGAGGAAAATATTCATGGCTCCACATGGAGAATAGAAGACAAAGACAGTTCTCGTTGAGTAGTCACCTATTCACCAGCAGGTCTCTTTAAGTCCCATTTCAATGCAGGGTTTCCCCAGTGTAGTGATTCAGTACAGAGCTTCTTAATTCAGTGATTCAGTGCAGTGCTTTCGCTATTCAGTGATTTAGTGCAGAGTTTTCCCCCATTCAGTGATTCATTGTAGTGTTTTCCTCATTCCCTACTTTCACTCTTAAACTGGTCGTTCCTCCAGCTCAGTTATTTTTTAAAAATGGTATCACGAACGACGCGGTATCAGCATGACATGTGCGCAGTTCAATTCCAGGTCTGGATGCATTATTTTTTGCATTAGTTGCCATGTTAAATATTTGCCAAAAATAACAGTATTTTAGGTAATTACAGAAGACAAAGTTTAGATAATTTTAATTTTTTTAATATGTATATTAATAAAGTACCGCCATATTTAAAATTTACACAAAGTAGAGGGGCACAGTCGGTCATAAACACAATCAGTCTGGTACAAATATATTTCAATCTTCAGGAGTGTCTTTCACTAGCTCTGCTATTTGAATTATTTCTTTTAATATTCATATTGACTTTTACAAAATAGGTGGACGTCAAGAATCCTTTTATTATGCAAAATATTTAAATGGGTTCGCATAGAACTCTCTTTGTTTACGACAAATCTTTTCCACCTAGCTGTCTTGATAAATGATAGTCGAACCCGTATATTTATCAAAGACAAATTATGGCAATTTACATCGATAATTACAGAGTACAGCTTCTGAATTGAAATACGTGCTTTATCTGAAATCTATCGATAAATTTAGACATAAATTAGATAGATTTGCACTTGATATTTTAATGTAATTCGATGGTATTCAGTCGGGCCAGTGTATAATTTTAGGGATGAAAACTTTCACGAAAAAAGGATGTCGTCCTCGCAAGGATTTTCAGCGTTGAAGGTGTGTCGGGCGACCGGGTCGGGTTATTTATAGCGGATATCGATACTAAACCTTAGATAAATTCGATTATGGGATGTGCCTAAGACTGAGGGGTCAGCGTTGGAGCTGTTAAAAATGTACGAGGCAATATTTCTAGACATTGTTGAAAGCAAGTTAAAAATAAGGTCTATGATACTAAATATGTAATCTGTTTTTTTGTTACGTCTTACTGGTTCGATAATTGAAAACACTATGGATTTTTAGTTTATTCAAGTAACAGTTGAACAATTTTCTCGTGTAACTGCAATTTACAACTAACTCACTTATGGACGATGTCTGGCTTACTATATATTGATATTATACACAATATCCGATCTCTCGTAGTTTCGAAGAAACAATCTCTTAAATAGCTATAGACGGTATCTAGAGCCGCAAACCACCAAAGATAGGGTCTGGTTATTAGCTCTCATTTATCCGTAAGGTTGATAGATGTGTTCTCGTTATTTTCAAGCTCCCAGTATGTCTGTAGAGCTAGCTAATAGCGCTCTCGAGGGTCGTACATTTTTACCTTTTTCTTGTGATTTTCTTCTAAAGTATAGATTCTAATCGTGCTTTTCGAATGGTTTTCATAACTGGTTATTTGGGATATACTCCGGGTATACTTAAATGACCCATCGTTAAGGACAAATCCCAGTTTAGTCACCTTCTTAGTTTAAACTGACATCCCTGGAATTTTGGGATCCAATTGGTTGAGTTCATTTTTTGAATATTCCCCCTATTAACTACAAAGATTGATAGTATTGCTCTCATCTCTGTTAAAAATAGTTAAGGTTGATAGATAAGAAATTGTCAGACTACCACGTGTATGATTGGATGCGCATGCGCGTTCGGATGCGGTCGATCATGCACGAAGTGAATATTCTTAGTATATAAGGCTTAATTTTAGGATTAGGTGTTAGTATCACTCTGAAGATGATAGCTTGGCTAGTGAAACGCATCAGAGCAACCCTTGTTGTGTTTTTGAATCTTTTTTGGTTTCAGAGAACAGGATTTATATTTCAATTTTTGAAGATAACCAAGGACTAGTCCGTTCCACTAAAAAAAAAGTATTGCTCTATTTTCCACTACAACTAGTTTCTTGAAACTTCTGATAAAGAGGAAAACATTGCACTTAAAACATGCTTTGATGATACTTAGTAATTAGGCCATTAATAAATTAGTATCGCCTTTTAAGAGGGAATCTATACCGCTAATTTACTCTAACAAAGTTGATGTAAAATATTGATTAAGTTAGTCATTATTTGATGGAAATTCAAGTTAATTGAATTGAAATGAGAACAATTAGGGAAAGTTGTACAAATTCCTTAACATGTTTGGTTATACAATATGTTCATCAGAGGAAGATTGTCTTACTGATGAAACTGACTGGTTAGAAAACCAATTATGAGAAGCATCTTAATAAACTTGTAATTAAGAGGAACTACAACCTCGGTCAAGTCTTATCATTGTAAGTTTTCGTAACAAATGTTCGAAACATTCCTGTATGTCACAAGGAATAATTCCTGCATTTTTCTTACAACTCTGATAGTATTACTCATATTTTCAATCCTAGCTACTCAGTGCTGGATTTAGGTATAAGCTAGACAAGCTATAGCTTAGGACCACTACTACCTCCCCCCCATCTCATATTTGGACATATAGCTTAGGGTCCCTACCATCTTGGGGGCCCCCAAATAAACCATATCTAGACATAGTGATATACAGGTAAATTAGGGTTGAGGACCTTTTTTTAGTCGTTGATAAAACTGTTGTATATGGCCCATGTGGAATAATTGCTTTGTGTTGCCTTAAGAAACTTTTTTTTGGTCACCAAATATTCTTGAGCTCCTTTTAAAGTAGAAATTCCTTAGGCAGTGTGATTACCTTTTCTTGCTCGCTAAAAAGTTAAATTTACTTGCCAAATAACTTTGGACCTCATCAAATCTAATCCGCTAATTAAATGAAAACCACTTCATAGAGAATATGCATCACATCAGATATGTTAATGAAGTTAAAAGGTTCCACATAGACCAACGCAAAATCAAAAAAAATTCAAAGAACAAACGTCAAAAGTTAGGCTCCAATACATACCCAGATTTAGGCCCACGAGCCAACTGTCGTATTCTACAATATCCACTGTTACAACTAAGTTTTAACCGGAAAATTCGCGACGATTTCCAACTTTTTAAAACAGCTGACACAATTCCATGTGTTCATCAAAGTAGAGCAACGTAAGGACTACCTCATCGTTTCCTTTCTCGCCTATCCGACGACACGTGACAAAGAAGGAAGACGACGATCCTTACGAGTGCGACGCAGTTCGATTGTATGTGACGTCACCGATCAATATTTCCCCAATGACGTCACAGTGGCACACGGGTGTGTACGAACCCCCATCGGTGACGTAATCGATACGAAACGTAGGCGACGGCGTCTTGTACCTATTTATACGCGACGCTTTGACGTCACGATTCCCTTTCGTTCCTCTTCCGGATTTTCACTTTACTTTTATATACGCGTATAAATAACTTCCACGCGTTTTCTTTTTTAAGCTGTATTATGTTGGCGAACCTGAATTATTCGCGGTCATTAGCGGATATTTTCGTCCTGCATGGCAATGAAATTTCTTTTAGCTTATTTCGTTAATGAATCTAAAAATGGAAGTAATTGTACGAGGTTATGGGATGAAATATGTCACGTTTTTGTAATTCTCTGCTTTGCGGGGGGCATTTTATTTTAATACTGACGTAAGTTATCGCCAGTATTATTGATAGTTGCGGGTTTTTTAAGACTATGTAAGGTGTTTAGCCGACTAAAAAAATGTTGGTAAACGTGGGTTGCATTTAATGGAGAATATTTTGAAAAGGACAAATTAAATTTTGGTGATTAAATTTGTTTTACTTAAAAATTTGCCTTATTTTTTTGACAGAAAGTTCATGACGCCATAAGGGTGTTCGAACCATGGTCCGTGGTTCGAACTTATATTACTAACAGTGGAAGGGTACTTTAAAAATAACCACCCCAACTTAATTTATGAAGCTAGGGTCCATAGGGTATTGTTATGAGAAGTGAACCCCTATCGAAGAAAATTTCTGGTTCTGTTTGGGATAGATGAAACGAAGAACACAACTCCAAAATCTCGCCTTATAACAGTGAAGCGAAAGAAAACAAATCATCGAACTTTCTTCAGTTGTTAAATCGCATTATACAATTCGAGGACCTTGAAGATTCCGAGAATTGTCCGTCAATTGTGTAATCTGTCATATGGATAAGCAGTTTTAGATAAAATTAGTTATTAATGAACCAATATATATTCCTTTTATTACAATAAGAAATCGGCGATACATCTGGCAAATGGAAATTTTCCCTAAGAATTCGTAATCGTTCATAAATATTTCGGCAACAGGTATACAGCACTGCTCGAAGGTTAATTGCCACAACTGCAAAAATTACAACAGCTCGTCCACGTAAATTCGACAAAACGCCAAGGTGACGTCTAGATTTATATTTTGGTTGTTTTAACCTGGCCATTAATTTATTTTAATGCGCTAACAGTTGGGGTCGTTCCTTCTTCAGATGCACTGTCTTGTATAATTACACAAACACTAAAGCGAGCGTCAATTAACTGAAATTTAAGAGGAGGAAACTTCATTTTCGATATTTATTGACGTGCTTGTGCACCTGCTCGGATCTTACGTACTGCAGGAAAACGTAATTCAAAATATATCCGATTAATTTCAAAATCGTCTAATTCATTGCTATATTTTACCTTTTTTTAGAGAGTGAGTGAAATAAGAAATACGTCGCTACGCAAATGTTAGCCGAGTGAAAGCAAGAACCGAAACTAAGGTTGGGCAGCATATAGAACTTCTTCGGTTTTTGTGTAAGTTGCGTAACGCAGAAAATGATCGGAAAAATGGCGTTTAAGAAAATTTTTTGATGGAAAACATTTTTTTTTTTGTCCGGAAATGCAGAGCGTCGCTGAGTTTTGGGGGTGAAAGTCTCGAGTTTGAGATCCCAATGTTGAGAGTAAATCCGAAAATTTAGATAAAGAAATTTCAAAATTCGATTTCACACTTTCGTGTTTAAATTCAGAATGACTTTTTATGTTGAAAGAAACAATTTCAAGATCTTAAGATTAAATTAGGAGAAAAGTGTTGAAATTAGTTTAAATCTAAAATTGGCAGTTTTTTTCTAAAATTTCAGCCTTGAAAATCGAAATTTCTAAAAAATATAAAATGACAAGAAGAGGAAATAATTTATTAATATTTCGACTTTTGGAATTTCTAGTTTAAACAATAAATTTATAATTTCTTACAATTGCGAATTTCAGTTCTAAAAGAAAAAAAGTTGAAAAAATTTAAAAAAATTGCGGTATTTGGAATTTGATGTCAATATTTAGCTTGGGCGACAAACAAACCTAAACTATTTATTTGTCTGATGTCATGAGGAGACCTTTAACGATTTTTTGAAGTGAAAACATTTTAAGCGCGTTGAGCGACTTTTGATACTTTTGATGGAACATTTATGATTTAGCATTACTATCATGCAAATTGGCGTGACCATCACGGTAATTGGTGTGGCTATCATGGTAATTCGCGTCACCATCATCCTATTTCGAGTTACCAACATGTTCTAATGTTAACAGTATGCTATAACTAAGACGCTGAATAGAATTAAATTAGCGTAATGGTGGCGCGATTTACTGTGATGGCGACGACATTTTGGTGACGCCAACTAACGTGATGGTAACACAAATTCATACGTTTTCTTTCTATCAAAAATCGTTTAAGGCGCCTAAAGTACGTTTCGTTTCGAAAATGCATGATCGGCAGCGGGGTTTAAACTGGCGACAGCCGCCACAGAAAACTAGACGCCTTTGTTTTTTGAACCATACCATCTGCTGAATTTAAGATTTTTAATTTATCTGATAACAGGGCTCTTCGTTGGAAATTTTTAAATATTTCATTTTTTTCAAAATTTCTACTTTGCGAAATTTCTACTTTTTCAAAATTTCTACTTTTTCAAAATTTTTAACTTTTCAAAATTTAGTTTTTTCGATAAAAATCAATTATTGTAACAACCTGACTTTTTGGAAAGTTCGACGTTTTTCAAAACTTCGAATATTTAAAATTTTCTTGAAAATGTAAAATTTCTTGAATGGTTAAACTCCAAAATTTCGACATTGGAAAAAAAAATACGTATTTTAAAACTTTGATTTTATTACAAAACTTGGGCTTCGCTTCAAAACTTCGGCTTTTATAATTTAAAAAATTGCTACCATTTACAAAATTTTGGTTTCATTAGGTTTTCGATTTTTTTGCAAATATTGAGGTTCCTAAGAGGTTGACATTTTTTCAAAATTGTGATTTTGTTTCAAAATTAGAAGTACTTTTTTTAAAACTTGAATTTTATTCGATATTTTTTTAATTTTGGACTTTTTCAAAAACCCTTTAGAAAATTTTGACTGACTTTTGAAAATCTCAACTTTTTTGATGATTCCGACATTATTTAAAATATCGATTTTTTTTAGATGTTTGCCATTTTTTCAAGATTTTTTGAAAATTTTGACTAATATTTCGATTTTTTCAGTTTCGACATTTTGAATTTATTAAAAATTTTCTTTGAAATTTCGGGTTCTTTGACAATAATGATTTTGTTTTCAAAACTTCATTTTTTTTATTTTAAATAATTTCAAATTTTTTTTGTAAATTTTGACTTTTCATTTATCGACATCTTTTTTCAACACTTAACTTTTTTCCACTATTTTTCAAACTTTCCCCTTTTTTTAAATTAGGAATTGTTTCAGAATTTTGACTTTTTGTGGAACTTTAAATTCGTTAAAATTTATACATTTTTGAAAATTTTGATAACCATTTTTTAATAGTACAACTTTTAAAATCAAGAATATGTCTTAAAACTTCGACTTATTTTGAAAATTAACTTTTTATTAATATTTTTACATTTTTCAAGACATTTTTTCCAAAATTTTCAACTTTTTCAAAATTCAACTTTTTATGAACATTTTGACATTTTGCTTTTGTTTCAAATTTACGTCTATTTCTAAGAAAATTTACTTTTTTAAAAATTTCGGCTTTTTTAAAAAAGTTTACAATTGAAATGTTTTGAAAATTTTTCAAAATTTTTAAATTATTTTAAAAGTAAGTTTCGAATTTTCTTAAAAATTTAAAATATTTTGAAAATTACGTCGTTTGTTAAAGTTTTTATTTTCTTGAAAATTTTGAATTTTTATCAATATTTATAATTTTTTTGAAATTTTTGGCTATTTTTCAGTATTTATATTTTTTTGAAACTCGCGAGCCTTTTTAAAAATTTGCTACTTTTCTGAAGGTTTTGTAAAATTTTACCTTAAATTTACGTCTTTTTCCAAACACTATTACTTTCTTGAAAATTCAAATTCTTTGAACATTTTTAACATTTTTGAAAAATTTTGTACATATTCAGTTTCAAATTTGTTTTTAAATTTCAAATTTTGTGAAAATTGCGTCATATTTTAAATGTTGCAATTTTGTTAAAAATTTTGACTTTATATCACATTCGCGGCTTCTTTTTGAAATTTTTGGCCATTTTTCAATATTTCTATTTTTTTAAAATCGGGAATATGTTTAAAACTACCACAGCGGCATAGCAAGTAAATGATTTTTATTTTTTAATTCGGAAACCGTCCGTCATAGGACAAAAAGTCAAATGCTCATTTTTGATAGAAACACAACAAAGACTAGGAAAATAATTCTTATTTTGAAAAATAGCATTGGCGTCACATTTTTTTTTCAAAAATGTGTATCGACCTGCTTGTGGGAACGCCACTGGTGCAATCAGAACAAATGTTTTTTTGTCAAAATACTTGCTTTTATACCCAGATATCGTGTACTGAATATCAAAAAAATATCTAAACCAGTCTCAGAAATATTGAAGAAAAACCGATTTTTTCTTCAATTTTTACCGCCCTGTATATCGAAAATGAAGCGTTTCCGGACCTATGTTAATATAAAAATGTTGTCTTAAAATTGCCCAAGGAATATCCCCCTGCCGGTTCAGCATGCAATTATGAAGCACAGATATGAAAACTTCGACCTTTTTAAAATTTTTGAAAATCTTGACTTTTTATTAAAATTTCCACAATTTTCAAGATTTCTACCTTTTCACTAATTTTCAACATTTTTAAAAATTTTATCTCCTTTAAACATTTTTACATTTTCCAAAACTACAAGTTTAAAATTTTCGTCTTTATTTTTAAAATTTTTGCCTTTTACCAAAATATTAACTTTTTCAAAATGCATTTATTTTTTCTAAATCTGACTTTTGCGAAGATTTGTGATTTTGAAAGAAATTATCAATCTTTTCGAATTACGTTGAAAATTTCGTTTTTCCGAAACTTTGGAATTTCCTTAGGGCTAAAAAATTTTTTTTTAATTTCGACTTTGTTGCAAAATTTCAATTTATCTGGTAGATTTTAATGACAAAAAAAATTCGAAATTTTTAATTTTTTGAAAAGAATTCAACATTACAAAGGTAATTTTAGGATATTAGCATTAAGGGTGATTTATTTCATTAAAACAAAAAATTATTTTTTTAAAATTTTATATTATAATTTTGAAATTTGGATTTTAATCTAAAAATTTTTAGCTCAGACTTTAAAAGACAATTAAAAGATGTAAATTATGTTTCAAGTTTCAACTTGGAGATTAATCTCCTGGATTCAAAGAAAATATTTTTTAGAAATTTCGAGATCAAAGACATAAGATTCAGATAAAAACTTTGATTTTAAATTTGCAATTTCGACTGATTTTTTTAAGAAAAACAAAAAAAATTAATATCAATTTTTTAGGGAGTAAAGTGAAAATTTGCAGTTTGCACAGGAATTTTAAGAGAAAATTAAAATTGTACGAAAAACAAAATTATTAAAAATCATTTGGAGTTTAAACATGAAATTTCCAAAAAAAGTCTGTGAAAATTTCCAAAAACAAACTCGTAGGAAAATTATCATTTTGGATTTAGTGAAAAAAATACAGAAGAATAATAATGTGAAAGTATAAACTTAAAATTTGGAAAAGAATTCAAAATTTCGAAGTAAGCAACTGTTTCTAAAAAAGGATTCGAGATAAGTCTTTTCAACTTCAAAATAAAAATTTCATGTTGAAGTCAAAACATGATTAAAAAATGAATTGCAAATCTTAGGAAGAAAATCGAAGTTTCGAAAAACAATTTGAAATTTATAAAATCATTTTTTCGAAATTTTGAATTTAAAGTCAAAAGAGAGTAGAAAATTGGTAGCCATTTGAAGTTCTAACCCGAATCAAGTGAAAAAAATCAGATATATTAAAAAACTGTTAGTTTGCATTTTAAATTTAAGAAGAATAATATATGAATATTTAAAATTAAATCTGAAAAGCTAAAATAGTTTATGAAAAGAAAATATTAAAAGGGGGAACTCGGAATTTTAAGAAAAAAAAGTTGTCATCTCTCTCTGTAACTTGAAAAAATCGAATATAATAAAAAACTTTTAGTTTCCATTTTAAATTTAAAAAGAATAATATAGGAATTTCTAAAATTAAATTTAAAAAGTTGAAAATTATATTAAAATAAGAAAAAATTAAAGGAAGGAACTCGGAATTTTGAGAAAAAAAATGTTATTTCAATAACCAAGTCGACATGTAGCGAACATAAAGCGGCAAAATCAAAAAATCAACATTTCTAATTTGAAATAGAAATTTTGTGGAAAGAAAATAAAAATTTCAAGTTTAAAACCATAGTTTTAAAAATACAATGTTAATAAAAACAAATGCAAATTTTTAAGTTAAATTTCCAGATTTCAAGAATAAAACGGAATCGTTTAAAAAGCTTGACATTTAAATGTTTATTTGAAGTAGAAATTTAAAAAAAAAATTAAAAATCGAAAATAGAAAGTTAAAATGTTGTGTTCGAAATCGTAGTTTTTTATAATTCTTTTTACAATGACTATCGTTTTTTAATAAACAAAACGTGAACATTGTTGACAAAACGTTTTCAACATGAAAAGAAAAATGATAAAAAGAGAAAAATTCATCCTTAAAGTGAATTTTAGGAAAAATGGTCAATTCAATCCTTCGAGGCTAATGAAATAAAATCGTAGTGTTTTGAAATTTTCAGGATTTCTTTGGAATCCTTTGAGGTTAAAATGTAACGATCGATATTCTCAGTCTAGCCTGAAAAATGACAGTCAGTAGCCTATCCATTATTTGCAAGGTTATGCCAAGTTAGGCGAATCTCCCCAATTACACAATTTTTAAAAAAACTGACTCATATCAAAATTTCTTATTGAAAACCATGAGCTAAGATTTGTAGAGAGTGCTTTGCGGTTCTTAAAACCCTATTCCCCTTTTCTGTACGATCATTATTCCACAAAATATTGATTATCAAATGCAAAAAAAGATTTTTTGTTTTGAAAGACGATAACTCATCAAATAATCATTATGCAGATCTTGGAGATCATTCAAATTAAATTGTCTATTTTATGATGGTATCGCTAAAAAAAAAGTGTACTGAAGTGCGCGAACTTTTGTAAAAACAAGCAAAAATTTGAAAAAAAATTGGCGGATTTTTTATTAAAATTGTCCAAACTTGCTGACCATAAAAAATTTGAATTCAAGGCATGAAAAGCAGAAGCCTAGAGCTTTAATTTGCTTTCTTTTATCTTTAATTATGACCATTTTTATTTGACTTGGTTCTTTTGAAATTTATCTAAATATTTGGGATTTTTTCACGTTCGCACCGCTTCATTACTGAACATTTCATTGAGATTATTCGTTAAGTTTAACATACCTAAACACATGCACGTCGAGGGTGTTTCTATTTAATGGAATTTGGTATCATGCAAATCCACCATACAAGAGTTAAAGAGGCCTCAGAGTGACCCTTGTAACCCTTTAGAGTTGCATCGTACTTCTGGTTGTAATTCGCGATTTTTTTTTAATAAAAAAATTGATATACAAATCTGCTTCCCTGAAACGAAGAAAGATTAAAAAATTCAACAGTAGAGCAACTGTTGTATTTTTTAATCTTTCTTGGTTTCAGGGAACAAGATAGGAGACATGTTACCAAGAGCAAGTCCGTACCATTAAAACTTTTTTTTATATTTCTTAATTTCTATGCCTTGTGCATTTTGACAGAAAACTTGTCCCTTCTGAAGACAAACCATCTGACAAGGTATATTGGCACGCCAATAGAAAAATTATCCTAGCAGCTCGAAAGTGCTTGATGCGTGATGACGACGAAGCAGCGATCGAAAACACGCGATACTAACGAAGTTCTGTTTTTAGAAAAGTGATGACAACTTGGTGCATCTCGTGATGGATATTTTTGACAATCACGTGAATTCCTCACAGACAGGAACTATTCACGTATATGCTGGGCCGAGTCGTGTGCCAAAATATTCAGCTCACTCTTACTCTTATTTCGCTCGAAAAGTTATTGGCAATGTCGCCAGACATCGAGCGTATCACATGTGTTACTAATGTAATCGGTAATGTTTAGTCTTATGATTAAACAAAAGTGTTTCTCTACGTGTGGCATCACGTTTACTTTGAAATTGAACAATTCGAATCACATGTTTAGATTGAATTCATTTCCTAGACAGAAATCACAAGATCAAACGAACTTACCTGTGAAGTTCGATCTTGATTATATGAGGTCTCGTCGAAGTAAATAGGATAAATTGTAGTACCTTCGTTCTAGGCGATACGATCACATATTTCAAAGAAATAAACAAATCATAAATCTCGTTATGCCCTCACCGTTCCCGCTGCGTATGCACCTCGGCTCCCCATATACTTCAGTCTTATTTCAGAGATTATACATTTTTTGCAACTAAATACGGGTTTGGGAATTGGGAGGGACCCTATTTACTTCGACGAGACCTCATATAATCAAGATCGAACTTCACAGGTAAGTTCGTTTGATCTTGTGATTATATTCGGTCTCGTCTCGTAAATAGGATAAATTGTAGATATTTAGAGTATGTTGCAAAAAATAAACCGTAACAAATCATTTAATTGTAAAGAGTATATTAATTAAGCGAAATAAATAAACTGCTTATATTACATCTGAATAATTGGGTTCTATCCAGATATTATGTCAGTGGCCACAAAAATATTAGGGTTTAAGTTGAAGAAAAAGGTAGTCGCAAGAGGGGTTGCCTACGATTTCTCGAGAGGTTTGGATTCTGAATTGAAACCCCAGTCTGATCTTCCAATAAAATGTTTTATTAATATCTATAGCAAAGGATCTCGAAGTATTGGACTGTGGCTGTTGCCAACAGAGTAGTTAACTTTGAGATAATGCCAAGGGTTTTTTTTTTTTTTTTTGTATCTTCAAACCTGTCGAGAAATGTTAAGGCTACCGAAGTATTTGAAAGACTAAGGTATTTGAGTGTACCGGGTCTCAGCATATCAACCTCTTCGAAAATGTTGGAATCTGAAGTTCTGGCATAGATTTGGACCGGCCTTCTGGGCTAATAATGAACCAAAAAGAGTTAAGAGAGCTAAATTCAGATTTAAAAGCATTTCTTGAGAACGTTGTGTTGTAGAAATGTTTTCTTGATAAAAGACTGTTCTCGAGGAAAGCTGGATTGTTAATGGTTGAGGAGTGCTGCCCCCGAGGAGAGTAAATCTACGACCACTGTGTCCTGAGCTTAGCCACTTATAATTCCTTTGAAGAGGCAGAGAATGATTAAAGAAAGGGAAAAGCGAAAAGGTGTAAAATAGACTAACTGATCAACGCGTCTATAGAACTGGCTTCCTGGGTCACTGATCCTGAAAAAGTAAACCTTACTTTTCGTATTTATACGGCTAGCAAATAAATTAATGACCAAGGAGCCTAATTTTCGAGTCAAGAGTCGAAATGTTGTATTTTGCGGTGACCGTCCTGTATCCACTTATAACCCTTTTTAAGTTTTATCTGCCTCGACATTTTCGCTTGACTTCATGTAACATGGAATAATGACGATACTTTGAAACTCGCACCCTTGCCAAATTGATTGAGTGAAAATGTTTAATTGTGTACATTATCCATGACATTCACCATTCACGCATCATATTGCGGTAGTCCTATAAATCCTACAGAGAACTGAACAGTTTTTTAATTGTTTGGTATACCATTTCTGTCCCAAAAATTGAGTTAGAAGTTCTAAATAATTGATGGGATGGGTCTTGCCTTTCTCGGACCAAAAACCGAGGGAACATCCGCCGAAATATTTTCATAACGAATGCGTCTTTCTGTAAAGAGTGTTATCATATTTCAAGTTTTCTAGCTGCCAATAAATGCTAGAAATCGAGCCGATTGCCGGAAACGTTGTCATTTTCCTGGCTCCTGTTGAGCGTTAAAAAATTTATGTGTTCGACAAGTTTGATGTACCAGAAAAGCCATAGTTTAAAGCTGGGCAAACCGACACCAAGTTTTCCCTTAATGTGGGGAAACATTCTGCGTTGTCATAATTGTTTTGTTTGTTTTAGGGTGAGATGGAACATCCACTTTTTTTTTTTTTAATTGAATTGAGATACTGAAGAGTTAAAAAACACACCTAAATAGACTCATTTATTAACTGGGAGCAAACAGCTGTTGCTACAGCTATAATTGAAAGTAAATTGAGATACTTAGGTCTGAAGAATTGCGATAATTGATAATGAGACCCCAATGATCACAATTGGTTTATTGTTTGAAAAATATCGAAGACACTACCTTTATAAGAACTACCCATGGAGATAATCATTCAAAAAGACTAAGGGCATCAGCCTTTCTTATTTTTTGAATGCATCTATTAGTAGGGCAAAATTTATACCAAAACAAACACAAGTATATTCGTTCATTTTGCCACTGAATAAAAATCTGAATCATTGAGGCCAGGAAATGGGTGTTTTCCAAGTCAAGTTGTGTCAAAATAATTTAACTAAATTGAGCTAGTAGCGAACCTACAATCTTCCATTTCATAATGGCTTTTCAAACTTAGTAGGAAACGAAAGAATATAAGATTTGAATAAGAATTATACGTTCGAGGCTTCAGAAAATAGCCTCAGATTTTAAAATATCATCGATAGATATAGAAAGAAATGCGTTTCATTTCTTCCAGTCATCAGTGGGGTTAGTCCACTAGGAATCAAAGACTCAAAGGCGAATCAGGCCTTAACGCCTCTTAGCCACAATAAAGTAAGACTATTGGTGATCAGAAATTTCCAACTCTTATAAAAATGTCTTAAAAGTCCAGCTATTTTCCATATTTCTCTCCACTCTAGACTTCTACTGGCGTTGTATATATAACACATTCTCTTGAAGTTTAAACAGCTTTTAAAACTTTATTTTGCCGGGGGTTCGACTAATGTTCAGGCATACAAAATCCTTCGTCGAAGAACTTTCAGTAGGTCCATAAGGATGCGAATACTATCGCTCTACTATCGCTCCTCTCCCCACCCCTCTTTGTCGAACAACGCTTAAAGTGCTTTATCGATAGCAGAAAAGTAGGCACCAAGTGGAATCTGTCTATTGCATAGGGGCTCGTCCCTCTTGGAGACGAAGGAAGGTATGGCTTGTTCTAAACCAGGATATAGGTTTGGAGCTCCAATATTGCCACTGTTGCCTAGGTCTAATTATTTTCATATTATACCCATTCTTTCCTTGCAAACTAATTGAGCTTTAACAAGATGGAGCAATCTAACGGAAAGTTTTGGATGTATGAGGGGCGTGAAATATAAATCACATCAACTGAATTTTCCAAATGTATAAAAGGGGCAGACTTCCACATCTCGAATATCAGGCGAGGTTCCTCCTTCTCCGGACATGTTCCTAAATATTTTGACATAAGTCAAAAGATCAACGGAGGAAGATTTTACATCGGCTATTAGCTATTAGTGGAAACAAATAAACTGTACGCTTTATAGCGTAGGTACCGTGATGCAATGGAGGCAGTTGCAGTAGGCAACCGTATGTAGGCATAGGGTTATCCAAAAAACTACTCTTTGTGAATATCAACGTTCAACAAGCGCTGTAGTCAAAGGCAGATTGCCATTGCAGATTTCGCGGTGGAGATCGCATATAAAATGTAACCTTAGATACTGTAATCAGCAAAAAACAGCGTACGTTTTACAGTATATGTTTTGCAGCCAGTATTGTGATGCAGTGGTGGCAGTTGCAACAGAACATGTGAAAATGCGGCCATTCCAAACTGTGCTTTATCAATGTCAAGTTTCACCAAGCATATGTTGTCTAGGCAAGAAAACATTTCGTAAGGTAACCAATACTGTAATCAAAAAACAGTAAGGTAAGCAGTGCAAATGGTGCGATTTAATGGTAACGATTGAATCAGGACAGGAAGAGATGATATCATTAAAGAACTGCAACTTTTGAAGGTTAAACAAGCCCATGTAGTCAAGGCCAGAATACCATTCAACATTTCGTAAGACAACCATTACTGGAATCAAAAAACAGTAAGGCATACAGCGCAAGTGCTGCAACTTAATAGTGGTGATTGCAGCAGGACATCTAGAGATGCGGTCCTCTAAAAGCTGCAGCTGGTGACTAACATGGTTCAATAAGCACATGTGGTCAAGGCCAGTATACCATTCAAAAGTTCGTAAATCAACCATTACTGTAATCAAAAAACAGTAAGGCAAGCAGCGCAAGTGCGGCAGCTCAAGGGTGGTAAATGCAGCAGTACATCTAGAAATACTATAGTCACATATAATCAAGGCCGGTAGACCAGAAAAAAAAAAAAAATTTGTAAGTCAACCAGTACTGTAATCAAAAAACAGTAAGGTATGCAGCGCAAGTGCTGCGTTTCAATAGTGGTCATTGCAACGGTACATGTAGAGATCCGGTCATCCAAAAATTGCAGTGTGTGAATGTTAAGATTCAACAGGCACGTGTGGTCAAGGCCTATGTACCATTGACATTTTGTGAGACAACCATTACTCTAATCAAAAAAGAGTAAGGTAAGCAGCGCAAGTACTGCGATTCAGTAGTAGGACATATAGTCGGACATGCGGTCCTCCAACGACTGCGGTTTGTGAACATTAAGATTCGGCTAGCACAAGTAGGCCAACACTTTATATCAATGAACATTTCGTGCTAGAAATCACAAAGAATTCAACAGTCAACTGTAATCAAAAAACAGTACGTTTTGCACCTTAAAGGCTGCTATCCCATGGTAGTGGTAAGAACAACATGTGGTCATTCAAAACAAAGGTCGACAAACATTGTAGTCAAGCACCGACTATTGCGGGCATAAATGAGATATGTTAGAACTTATAGAGTTTAAAAGAAGTTTAACAGATGTCTTGCCCGAGCGATCGATCCAACGAGAGCTGCCTTCTACCGTCCCCTTCAGAAACGCTGACAGCTTTATTGCTGTGGATTTGCTTTCCTTGCTGTGTATGAAAGCAATATTATATCACCTAACCACATCTCTTCATCAGAGACTTGAAAGAATTTGTAGAAAAGTCGAGAAATAAAGGCATGGATGTGTTGTTTTAAATCAATTTGGTGTAATTTACCCGAAATAGATCAGTAAAATCTAAAATATAGAAGTCAAAAGTGAACAATTACGGGTACCCAAACAGTATGCTGTGCATAGAAGTAATACATATATGATGCTATGCAATGGTGGTAGGTGTAGCATGACATCAAACCGGCTAAAGGAGGGAAAATACCTTCAAAATTATTTTCCATCGCGGAGCTGTGTAACTGAAAACGTTTTGTGGGCTTCCATCTTGCCCACTTTGCAATTATCGAAGCAATTTGATAACACTTTAATTGAAAGGGGGTGGCGACCGACTCCGAGGGCTTTTGACAATTTTACGGGCATAACACGCACTCGCGAACTACTTTCTTTCTTAGAAAGTTAACATGTCGCGTCCTAAACGCATCGCACAAAAACAAAGACTGAAGTATATGGGGAGCCGAGGTGCATACGCAGCGGGAACGGTGAGGGCATAACGAGATTTATGATTTGTTTATTTCTTTGAAATATGTGATCGTATCGCCTAGAACGAAGGTACTACAATTTATCCTATTTACGAGACGAGACCGAATATAATAGGTGAGTAATGAGTCGATATAATAAGGTTCCAAATCTGCCTCACGTGAGGTTGTTAATTATGAAGACATCCAGGACAGGGATGCACAAAACTTTTAAAACATCGATACTGTTTTCAATTGATGTATCGAAAAATATATATGGATATATTTCAATACATCGGTAAATTTATTCGATATTCGACGTGTCATATAAATCGAATCCCATAGAGCAGGACTTCTCAACTAGCGAAATGCGCTTCTCATAATTTCGCTTTTTTCAAAATTCCAACTCTTTAAAACAAATTTTAACTTATTTCAAGTCATCTACTTTTTGAAAATATTGACTTTTTCAAAATTCGACATTTAATAAAGAACTTTTGCTTCTGTTTAAAACTTCGATTTTTTTGTTAAATTTCGAAAACTGCAACTATCAAAATTTCAGTTTTTAATTTTAATTTTTTTTTCAAAAATGTTGAGCTTTTTAAGAGGTTTTTACGATTTTATTTGAGAATTAGGATCTCTTTCTTTCAGAATGTGCACTTTTTTAAAATTTTCGACTTTTTGTCATATTTCGATGTTTTTTAAACTTTTAACCTTTTTAAAATGTCGACCTCGATTTTTGAAACGTTCGATCTTTTCGAAAATTTTGACTTTTTTGAAAATTCTGAAATTTCAGAAATATTAATTGTTTCGAAAATCCTAATTTTTGTTTTAAAATCTCAACATTATTGATGATTTCGACATTTTTTTCAAATTTTCGTTTTTTTTTTCAGTTCCTGACTTTTTTCAGTTTAGAATTTTTTTGAAAATTCCGATTATTTAATATTACATTTTTTAATTCAATTTTAAAAAATGTCAACTTTTTTGGCAAATTTTGATTTTTTCAAACTTTTTTCCGACTTTTTTTGCTGTTTTTTTTTCAAAAACTCCATTTTTTAAAAATTTTGAATACTTATATTAAAATTTCAAAATGTTTCTAAATTTTCTCCACTGTTTTCAAATTTTTCCACTTCTTTCTTAAAATGTTGGTGTTTAAAAAGGGCCTTTTAAAAATTCTGATCTTTTTTACAAAATCTGTTTCCCAAATTTTGACTTTTTTAAAAATTTGTAAATTTTTTCAAATTATTTTTTGAAACACTTTTTTAGTTTCGAATATTTTTGAAAATTTCCATCATTTTTTTTTAATTTTGATTTATTTCAAAAATTGCTTTTTTGATTTTTTTGACCAATTTTCAACATTTTGATTTTTTAAATTTATCCGAATTTTTTTCAGCATTTCGACTATTTTTTTGAACATTTTAATTTTTTATAATATTTCGACGTTTTTCAAAATTTTCTTTAAAATTTCAACTTTTTTTTTCTAATTTTTACTTTTTTTGGAGAATTTTTCTTTTTTAAAAATTGCGACATTTTTTGCAAATTCATGTACTTTTCGAATTGAAGATTTTTCTGTTTTTTGGTTTTTAAAAATTTAGTCTTTTTAAATTGCATGGTTTTCGGAAAATTGTTATTTTTTTCAAAATTTCACTTTTTTGACATTTATGACTGTTCTATATTTCGATCTTTTTAAAAATTAAATTGAAATATTTTTGAAAACTTTAATTTTTTTAAAAATATTGATTTTTTGAAAATTTTTACTTATGAAAATTTCAAAATAAGTCGAAATTTTAAAATAAGTCGAAATTTTAAAGTGCAAATTCTCGACACAGTCAAAATTTCCAAAAAAGCCAAAATTTTGAAAAATGGCGAAGCTATAAGTAAAGGATTTCAAAAAATTCAAAAACTTTAAAAAATGGCCAAATTTTTGAAAAAAAAGTTTAGATTTTAAAAAACAGTCTAAAATTTAAGAATATCTGAAATTATGAAGAAATGTCGAAATTCAAAAAAATTAAATTTTCAGTAAAATCTCCTAAAAACCTAAATTTTTGAAGAGCCCAAATTCCGAAAACTACTCAAATTTATCAATTTATCAAAAAATTCGACATTTTTGTTAGTTAGAAATTTGAGAAAAATATTGAAAAGTCGCAAATTTTAAGAAAGGATTGAATTAAAAAGAAAAATCACGATGTTTCCAAAATAAAAGTCACAATGTTGAAAAAAATATTGGCTTTCTGAAAAAAGTTCAAATTTCCGAAATAATTCAAAAATTTGAAAATGCGACGAACTTTTGCAAAATAATCCAAAATTTTAACAAGAGTCGATTTAAAGAAAAAATCCATATTTATAGATAAAGACGAAGTTTTTAAGAAAGTGGACATTTAAGAGTCAAATATTGTGAAAAATGACAAAATTTCGAAAATTTTCGATTATTTCGAAAAAACAAAATTTCGAAAATTTTCATTAAAAATTAGAATAAAAAAAAAATCAAACTGATGACACATAATGTCAACATTTCGAAGGATTTTGATAAAATGAACAAATTCTTAAAAAAACTTTTAGAAAAGTTGAAATTTTGAAAAATGGCCTGAATTTCAAAAATAATCAGTCTTGAATAAATGTGGAAATTTAAAAAAATTAAACATTTTCAGTTAAATTTAAAAAAAAGTCGAAATTTTCGAATAGCCTTAAAATTGAAGAAGAATGAAAATTTTCAAAAAAATGTAAACTTTTAAATAAACTAGAAAATAACAGCAAAATAGTTGTGAAGCAGAAAACTTTTGTTAGTTTTAAAAAAATGATGAGTGGCACTTTTTTAAAGAATCAAAGTTTTTTATTGAATATTTTTAGAAAGATTGGAATTTTGAAAAAATGTTGAAATTTAAAAAAATTAAAATCTAAAAAAAAGCTGCAGAAAGTGGCCATTTTGAAAAAAGTTGATATTTAGAAAAAAAATCGAAAATCTTAAAAAGCAACGAAAGTATCAAAAAAATCAAAAATTTGCAAAATAGTGCAAAATGCCAAAAAAGTCGTAATTTTAAGAAAAGCGACTTCAACAACTCGAATTATTCGAGTAAAGTCAAAAAGTTTAATAAAAATCCAAAGTTTTCAAAAAATATAGAAATTTTTGGAAAAGTCGAAATTTAAAAAGAGATTATATTTCAAAAAAGTAAGAATTTTTAGAGTGGAATTTTGATGAAAACATCGGAATTTTCAAAAAGTCAAGATTTTCAAAAGTTGTCGAAATTTTGGAAAAAAGGATCTGCATTTTCAAAAGCCAAAATTACAAAAAAACAAAAAAGAGATTTAAAAAAAAACTCGAAAGTCTTAAATGACCTAAATTTTGACGGGAAGTCGAAATTTTCTGAATATAGTTAAAATTTTGGAAGAAAATCGAAATTTTGAAAAAGCACAATTTTTTAAAAAATTGCACATTATAAAAAATTTTCGGTGTCAAGCTTTCCAAAAAATGTAG
Organism: Dastarcus helophoroides; assembly: GCA_028583605.1. Classification (NCBI taxonomy): domain Eukaryota; kingdom Metazoa; phylum Arthropoda; class Insecta; order Coleoptera; family Bothrideridae; genus Dastarcus; species Dastarcus helophoroides. Next base: position 21,685,719 of record CM053336.1, read on the forward strand.
AATTTTGAAAAGAGAATTAAAAAAAAGTCGAAATTATCAGAAAAATCGAAATTTTCAGTCAAAGTTTTCAAAAAATTTTTGAAAAAAGTCGGAGTTTTGGATAGTTGAAAATTGTGTGAAAAAAATTTCAAAGAGAGTTTTGAAAAAGTAAAAATTTTGATGAAAAATTCAAAACTAGGAGATAAAATCGGATATATAGAAATTCATTAAAAAATACTCGACATTTCGATTCTTTCAGAGACGTTGAAATTTTAAAAACTGAAAATAAAAAAAAAAATTAAATGTTTAAAAAGTCAATTTTTTCAAAAAGACGAAAGTCGAGATTTTCAGTTAGAGTGGAAGTTTTCAAAATAGGCAAAATTTTGAAAAAAGTATGGCATTTTCGTAAAAGTCAAAACTTTGAGAAAGGTCGAAATTTTTGACAAATACTAAATTAAAAAATTATAAATTAAAAATAAAGCGATATTTAAAAAATCGATTTATTTAAACAAATTAAATAAAGTAGAGGCCGTAAAATGGCGAATGCGATCGCGTGACATATCAATTACTTCACCAATCGATAATACATCGAAAAAATAGATCGATACCGTCGATACATCGGAACGAAAGTATCGATACAAAAATATCGAACGTTGAAACGAAAATATCGATGTTTTTGATACATCGATGTATCGTGTGTATCCCTAATCCAGGACCATTCACGTTGAGCATGGAGGACCAAATAAAATCTAAGCCTCTGTCTGAACTTACGTGAAATCATTAGACTTAATTTGGCAGAGCCAGCAGTAATCTTTAGATTTTTGGACCACGTATCTCTTATGAGGAAAATAATCATAAATTGTGCCCCGCAATAACTACCGAAGAAAGCTCGTCTAGCCCAAAATTTTTCATGTGGTCTCCACAATATTTTTGACGACCAACAAAAAGCTCGTCGTGGCTAAAACCATGTTACAAACTTATGAAGAATTTTCTGCATGTCCATAGTAGTGAGCTGATTTAATATTCGTAATTGACGAATCCTAGAAGTTTCATTTTTTAGACGTTTGATATTTCGAAGGTATAATTAGGTACCCTAGCCACTAATTACTTTTAAACATTCGACAAACGTCGCAAACCTAGTAGCAATTTCTCCGATTTTGTATCTCCCTGATAGTTTATTAATAACTTGTAATAATAACCACCTAATAAACAACTTTAAACTTTACAGCCTGTTAAAATATTTGAGATTTGATTAAAGCAGTTTAGTCATGGCTTATTTTTTGCTAAAAAGAGATTATTTCTTCCAGAATCTATCAAACTAGAACATAATGCTAATGTTCCAAATGTCTTAGACTAATGTTAGTAATTAAAGAAGCATTAGATTCGTCCCAGCCAATAAGCCAATCAAATACGTACACTTGTTGCTTTGCAGGTGACAATTGAACGTTGGCGAATTGTTGTTGCTGTCAGTGTGCTGTGGACCGACACTAAATTGGCGATGTAAGCCGATATTTCGAAGGGGCGGCGGACCTGAGCGCATTTCGTGCCGATAACATTTCAGTCTCTATTGTTTACTTGTCTTTTTTTTTCGGTAACTCTGGGCAACGAAAAAATTAATGTCCAACGCGTTAATGACACTTGGATGAAACACTCGATTAGGTGTCTATGATGTGGAACAATAATTCAGTCGGGTTGATTGGGCGACAGGGATGAAGGTGGAATAAGGGCGATATTAGAGACGATCCGCCATATTTCCGGATTAAGGCGCCATTGAGATATCCTGAAAATAATTATAATTGGTTATGTATATTTTTTAATTGGTAGCTTAAATAATCTATGTGCATTTCAGAAACACTGTAAAATGAAGCATGTTGAATGGTGCCCATTTTTGACCCTCCCCGTTATTATTATGCTTTAAATGCTAGGACGTTAATTTGTTTAGAAGAGATTATCCCAAGTAAAGAAGGGCGTCTTCGTAGGGGGCCTAAGGAGATAATTGGGTACATCTTAAAGAAACATTGTTTGAAACTCTAAATCCATTAATTAGCTCATTCGAACTTTGTTCAAGTTTTGTAGGGCTCATCTCCACTCCCACTAAAATATATATTATACTTTTCGCAACTAACAACACAATTGATAATAAAAAAGGTCGCCTATCATAATTTTTGAAAATTTCGACTTTTTTGAAGATTTCGACTTTTTGAAAATTTCGATTATTTTTTGAACATTCAAGTTGTTAAAAAAATTCGACGACTTTATTTAAAAATTTTAAAGTTTTTGAAAATTTTCACTAGTCAAAATTTAGCTTCTCTTGAAATTTCGATTTGTTTCAAATTTATCGATTATTTTCAAATTTATTACTTTATTTTAAAAATTTCAACTTATATTTCGATTCGTTCCAACATTTTTTCAAAATTTCTATGAAAATTTTAACCTTTTTAAATGTCAATAGTTTTAAACAAATTCCTACTGTCCTTAAAAAGGTCTAGTTATTTAAAAGCCTATTTTTTCACCTTTACTGCGAAACTTCGTCTTCTTTCGAAATTTCGACTCTTAAATATTTTATCATTTATTTTTTAATTTCGTATTTCAAGTTGTCGAATTTTGTTTAAAAATTTCGACCTCTCTTGCGAAATTTAATTTTTTTGATTTTTTGAATTTCTCCCGAGGTTTTCTGAAAATCTTTTTTTCTACAATTTTCTATCTTTGAAATTTTAAATTAATAGCTATTCTTCAAAGTTTCGATTTTTTTGCAAACTTCCATTTTATTTTTAAATTGCGACTCTTCAAAATATCGTTTTTTTTTTTGAAAATTTTATCTTTTTAAGTTTAATTTTTTTCAAAAAATTGTCATTTTAATACTTTAATATTTTTCGCTTTTGCCACTTTGGCAAACTTTTATATTTTTTCTTTAAACTGTTGCTTACAAACTTCGATTTTTCAAACATTTCTTTCAAAATTACTAAAAATTTTAATTTTTTTTTAAATCTCGATATTTCGTCAAAATTTCAAATATTTTTTAAATTTTAGACTATTTTTTAAAATATAAACTTTTTCTCGAAAAGTTGGCCAGTTTTTAAAATGTTTGTTTTTTTAAAAGTTTTATCTTTTTATCAAAGCTTCGAAATTTTTCAAAATTTTAACTTTTGTTGGAAATTTTGACTGTTTTGGATTGTTGACTATTTTTTAAAATATAAACTTTTTCTCGAAAAGTTGGCCAGTTTTTAAAATGTTTGTTTTTTTAAAAGTTTTATCTTTTTATTAAAGCTTCGAAATTTTTCAAAATTTTAACTTTTGTTGGAAATTTTGACTGTTTGGAGAATTTCCACCTTTCTTAAAATTTCGACTTTTTCTGAAATATTGGATCTTTTTTTAAAAATTCAACATTTCAACTAATTCCTAAGAACACGACTTTTTTTGAAGTTTTTGAATTATTTAAGTGGATGCTTATTTCAATTTTTTCAATAAAAGTCTAAAATTCAATTTTAAAGTGACAATAAAAAAATTGCATATTCTAAAAAATATCGACATTTTGACAAATAGTCGAAACTTTTAATTCGATAATTTAAAAGATAATGCGAGATGTTCAAAAAATTTCAAATTTTAGAAAGTCAAAATTTTAAACTCAAAATGTTCAAACAGTGTTAAAAGGTTGAATAAATTCGAAAAGTCACAATTTTCAAAAATATTGAAGTTTAGCTAAAAATTTGTATTTAGTTGTAAAAAAAGGTCTAAATAATGAGCTTTTAAAAAAACCACAACATTTGAAAAATCTAAATTTTTGATGAATTTCAAAAAATGTCACAATTTTTAAAAAAGCTAAATTTTTCAAAAAAGTAAAAGTTTGAAAAAAAGTAGGAGTTGTAAAGAAAATTTTTAAGAATGTCGACATTTTTATAAAAAGTTAAAATTGTAAAAAAAATCAGTCGAGATTATTAAAAAATTTCGGATAAATTTAAAAAATCAAAATATTAACAAATGGTGAAATAACTCAAAAAAAGCAATTTTTGAAATAAGTGAAAATTTTCAAAAAAAAATTTGGTAAATTCAATAAATGGGGGAATTTTCAAAAACAATAGAAATTAAAAAAAAATAATAAAAAATATTTCGAAAAAAGTTTCAAATTTTCGAAAAAGTCAAAATTTGGGAAAATAGGTAAATTTAAAAAAGGTCGAAATTTTTAAAAATCATTTTCCAAAAGAGTAAAATTTTGGGAAAAAATGCGAAAGTATGAAAACAAAAGTCAATATTTAGAAAAGTTTAGAAATTTTAATAAACCCATTTACGGTTTATAAAAGGATGAAGATTTTGAAATAAAGTAGCAAGTTTCAAAAAAAGTTGAAAAAAGTTTAAAAAATTGAAATTTTCCAAATAAGTCGACATTGAAAGTTTAAATAAAAATGTCATTTACAAAAAATTAAGCTTTTTAAAAAAATTTCAAATTTTGAAAAAGTCCGAAATTGACAAAACAGTCGAACATTTTTAAGAAATGTTGAAATTATCAATAAAGTTGAAATTTTCAACAAAAAATATAAATTTTCCAAAAAATTTAAATGATTGAAATTTCAAAATTTTAAACAATTAAAAATTTTGAAAAACATCGGAAATTAAAAAAAAGGCAAAGATCTAAAAAAAATGTGCAAATTCTGGTAAAATAAGTAAGAATTTTGAAATAAAATCGTTTTTTTTTTATTTAATCTAAAAAAAAATTCCAACTTTTCAAAAACCTGACATTTTCAAAAAAAAATAGAATCTTAAGCATTGACATTTTTATTAAAAATTGCAATTTTCGAAGTTTAATTTAAAAAAAGCAGAAGATTTAAACAGAAGCAGAAGTTTGTTTATTAAATATCGAATTTTTCAAGTCAAGATTTTAAAAAAGTCGAAATTTTGAAGTACGTAAAAATTTGTGTTGAAAATAGAAATTTTGAAAAAAGTGAAATTATGGGGGTGCCTGGTTGAGAAAATCATGGCATTGGATTTATACGATACGTCGAGTTTCGAATAAATTTACCCATGTATCGAAACGTATCGATATATTTTTTGATACATCAATTGCATATAGTATCGATGTTTTAAAAATTTTTAGCATCATTATGTCAACCATGTATGTAATACTTCTATATGGTGTAGTTTGTCCCTTTGTTTGTGTTTTTAAAAAGATCTAGTTATTTGAAAGCCTATTTTTTCACCTTTACTCCGAAACTTCGTCTTCTTTCGAAATTTCGACTCTATTAAATATTTTATCATTTATTTTTTAATTTTGTATTTCAAGTTGTCGAATTTTGTTTGAAAATTTTGACCTCTCTTGTGAAATTTATTTTTTTTGATTTTTTGATTTTCTCCGAGGTTTTCTGAAAATCTTTTCTTCTACAATTTTCCTGGATATATGGATATATATGCTTGTCTTTTTCAAGGACAGAATATATTAGCTAATCCCAAAGTTTATTTCAAATATCCCGCTTCTCGTCAGTTATCATTGTTGTCATTCATTTATAAGTGTTCCCGCCCATCATGTCATTTATTCCGCTATAAATGAATGAATGCTTGTCCTCGAAAGAGTACGATATATACTTCCATCTCACCTTTTTGACAAAGCATTTTGCAGTGCCGATTATACACAACACGCCATATAGAAGTATTACATATATGATATTAACGTACTGTCAAAAATCTTAATTTGCTGTCTACCCACTCGAATTTGGACACAGAAACTTATCACATTGACAGACGTCAGAGCGTAATTTAACGCCTCTCTAGGCCCCGTTAGAGGTCGAATTTCCAAAAAGCCCTTCTTAGTGTGCGCCTGCATTACAAAAAGATCCTTTGTGCAAAATTTCGAGTTCCTAGAGTTAGCGGTTTGGGCTGTGCGTTGATATATGTTTATATCAGTTTCCATTTATATACAGGATGGACCATAAGTAATGGTACATAGAGCAAGAGTATATTTTTGGTATAAAAATAACGTGATTTAGCCACATTTACCTTATACCAAAAGTTGATAATAACAGAGATACAGGATGTCAAAGTTGAAAAAAAAAATGTGATTTTTCGCATAACTGATGAACACATTTCACTATAGACATGAAATTTGGCATAGGGGGGTTTGTTTGGTCAAGAAATTTTAATTTGCTAACAGATTGTTAGTAATTCATAGGGGGCGCCACCTGCGCTACCTTGTATTGTTCTAAAGCATCATAACTTTTTTGTGCCCTTATGTATACTTATTTTAAATGGATATTTTTATTAACCTACATTTTTTACGTAAAAAAGGTATACTTTCTGAATGTTGATACAAGCAACCGTTTTCAAGATATTTGCCTTCAAAGTTTGCCGTACATTTATTTTGAGTTATGTATGTGAATTTTTCGCAGTAGATTTCAAAATAAAAGTAATAAAACTGACTCTAAAATAGTTAGTATTAAATATTACCTTACTGACATTATTATTACACATATTTTTTAAATTTCTGAAGCAAATTTAAATAAAATACCAAAACAAAATTTATTTTCAAAAATAAGTATGTGGGAAATAAACTTTTTCGTGTGAAGGGATTGTAAACAATTAAAAATCTGGCTGACTTTTATTAAAATTCATCTTCAAATATCTGCTTTGACCACTCAGACTATTAAAATTTTCTTGAGCGGACTGAGAGAGCATATCTCACATCTCTATGTTTTTTTGATCATCCAAATTAATCATGACTTCTTTTCTTTTAGTCATCAAAAGTTAAATTGTATATTCAAGTATACTGAACCACATAAATCTCCTTTTTGATGCTCCCCAAAATATTAAAATTTTTTTTTACATAAATAATTTCAAATTTCTTTATTTTCGTGCGTCTTAAAAAGTGTTTATAAATCATATTTATTGTTAAATAGACTTGAAGAATTGTAAATTAGTTTAACATGCTTACATTTAAAAAGAAAGTGTTCCATTAATATTCTGAATCAACAGATTCATATTTTAATTCAGTTTCCAAACAATAAACAATTTAAACATTTAGATGCATGAAATTTTTGAGATTATTTTTTGAAATTAATAGACGAAACGGTCAAGATTAAATTCAATTAGACTTTTACTGGCACCACATAGCGTAAAATATTGATTATTATTAATAATGCTTGGATTTTCGTTGCGCAAAGACGTCGGACCAGCAGCATCTTTAATAAATTATTCATAATTACAACATAAAATTTACAAATTGAAACGACAAGCCGGCCAATGTTGAAATTCACTTATTAGGTTAGGCTTCAATATTTACGTACTTAATTGTGAAACGGTGAAAAATTCTAAGGTGTACGAAAATGGCGTTTACTGCTTCGACCCAATTTAAATGAAAATAAATAAAATAAATACAAAATTAATAAGGTAATAAATCGAACAAGAGACGTCAAAAGGCAAATTTTATAACAATCCATAAAAAATATAATTACTCCGTTTCAAAACATTTGAATAAACATGAAGAAAAATGTCATATTAGTTTTATTGGAATATTTGTAGGGGCACTCCTTCAAATGTATCTTGTTTGGACTCTACCGGGTGTCATTCCATTTAGATTTTGAAGGTAAGGCGATGCAGAATTAAAAATGTTATTCATTAATTTAGACCTACCACCGTATCGACTTGCTACGGTACCGAAGAACCGACCGAAAATTCTATAAACCTGGCATATCGTGTCATTTATAATGGGAAAGCTGATCGAAAAAGAAAGAGCAAACGCAGTTTTTTTCCAAATTAAACAGCCTTAAATAAATCCTTTTTTCTCATTCTTCCTAACCAATTAGGTTTAGATTTGTCCCCTCTTTTCTTTCTTTTCTTATACCTTCGATTGTTTTCCATTCTTATTCTCACCCCTCCTAAGTATCTCTCTAGTGCCTCACATTTCTCCTTTCAAATTTCATTTTTTTTTCTCTTACAAGCTATTCTTTTTACTTCTTTATTCTAAATCGTGTATAATCTTCTATTTTCTGAATATCATGTTCGAAGCCAGGTTTCATATGCTCTCAATTTGCAACGATCTAATTGCACCCCCACTGAAAACATGTTATATTTTTCTCAATTATACGACACATTTAAAAAGAAAAATGTCTTTTTTTAATTTTACTAATCGAGCCTTTCAACTTTTTTGAAAATTTTGATTTATCTTGAATATAAAACTTTTTGATTTTAGAAAAATTTACCTTATTTTGAAAATATAAGCGTTTCCAATTTTTTTTAAATTTTTTACTCATTTAGAAATTTGCACTTTTTTTTAAAAATCTCATTTTTTTCACATTTTTGATTTTACTCCAAAAACTTGAGTTTTCTTCAAGATTTCACCTTTGTTTTGTCTTTGAAAATTTCGATTTTTTCCAATATTTTTTTTATTTCAATTTTTTTATATAAATAGCTTTCTGAATGGTTCTATATTTTTTAAAATCTCGATTGTACTACAAAATTCTGACTTTTTTCAAAATTTTGAGTTTTTGAAAATTTCGATTTGACGACTTTTTCGAAAATTTCAAGTTTTTTTGAAAATGTTGACTTTAATAATTTCGACATTTTTCAAAGTTTCGATTTATTTCCAGTTTTTGTTTTTCATCAAATACTTTACCTTTTTGAAAAGTAAAAATTTTGTTACTTTAACAAAATTTCGATTTTTTTTAAATTTCAACATTTTTTAAAATCTTTACTTTTTTAAAAAATGTCAAATTTTTTGAAAACTATTTTTTCTTTAATTCTACCTTAATTTTAGGATTGGTTTATTCTTTGGAAATTTCAGCTATTTCTATTTTTTTTATTTCAAAATTTTTTTAAATGTTGAATTTCAACCTTTTTTGGCGATTTCGACTATCCTTATGATCTTTAAATATTTTTTAAAATTAAAACTATTTTTCAAAATTTCGACTTTTTTGCAAATTTCCATTATTTTATTGTGGACTTTCTAAAAAATTTTGACTATTTAAAAATTTTCATATTTTAAAGTCGATAATTTTTCAAAATTCCGACTTTTCTAAAACTTCGAATGTTTTTGCAAATGTAGCGATATTTATAATTTTCGAATTTTTTTGAAAATCTCCTGTCTCAAAGTTCTGATTGTTTTAAAATCTTTACTTTTCTTAAATTTTAGTTTTTATTATAAAATTATTCATACAAGCTTCTTCTCGATGTTTCAAATCTCGAAATATTTTCCTTTTTTGATATTTTCAACTATTCGTTAAAATATCAAATTATTTTAAAAATTTCGATTTCGTTAAAATAACAATACTTTTTTAAAAATGAGCACCACTTTTAAAAGGTTTTTATGTTTTTTTAAATCTCGACATCTTTTTAAAATCCGCATTTGTTGAAATTTTCGACATTTCAAAATTTTAACTTTCGTTTTATTATAATCGGCTCGCAACGGGCGGGTAATTCTACTGCGACTTTCTTAACAACTAAATTTTTTCAATATTTAGCCTTTTTTTGGAAGTCTTGACTTTCTTAAATTGTAATTGTTTCATGGTTTTGTGGTTTCAATTTTTTAATTTTCGACTTTTTTAGAATTTCATTTTTTTAAAGTTTTTTCCTTATAAATATTTAACTCTTTCATTAAAATATTATTCTCGAATTCATCTGTTTTTCAATTTTTTTTTCACAAATGCGGAATCATTTGAAAATTAAAAAAAAATTAAATATCCTTTGAAAGTTCCGCGGTTATATTTTAAATGTTTACGACCTTTGACCATTTTTTTTTTTTAAATTTAGACTTATCTTAGAAATCATTACTACTTCAAACATTTCGGCCCTTTTTAAACAATTCGTTTATTTTTCAAAAATGTTTAAAAATTTTCGAAAAGTAAAGTTGCTAATTTCGTTGTTTAGTAAAAAATTTCAAATTTTCTTGAAATTTTGCCATTTGCTTAAACTATCTTTAATATTTTTTGCAAACTTTGATTTTATTTGAATATTTCTATATTTTTTTGCAAATTTCAATTTTTTTTAAATCTCGACATTTTTTCGGAATTAAGATCTTTTTCTTAAAATTTTTCTCCTAAAATTTTTGATTGTCTTTTTCAATTTTTTTAGTCGTGACCTTTTGAGTAATTGAAATATGAAATTATTACAAAAAATAAAATTATTACAAAAATGTCGACTTTTTTAAATATTCGGATTATTCCAAAACTTGACAATTTTTCAGAATTTAACCTTTTTCGATTTGTTTAAATATTTTCCAATATTTCGTTTCTTTTAATATTACGACTATTTAAAAATTGTCATTTTTAAAAATTAAATAAGTACGACTTATCAAAAATTTCGTCTTTTTTAAAAAATCGAGTTTTTGGAAAATTTTAACTTTGGAAACCATAACCTTTTCTTGAAAATATTAATTTTTCATAAACATTTTAAGACTTTCCTTAAAAAAAATCAAAATTGCCAAAAAAGTCCCAATTTTTAAAATCCACTAATTTTCAAGCAATTTGTAATTTTGAAAAGATTCGAAATTTTGATAAACAGTTAAAATTTTGGTGGAACGGATTGGTCCTTGGTTATCTTCAAAAATTGAAATACAAATATTGTCCCCTGAAATCAAGAAAGATTAAAAAACACAATAAAGGTTGCTCTAAGAGACTTTTATCCTAGCAAGGAAGAATGAACCTGACTAGTCTCCCATGTGATCCTCAGAATAATTATGTCCAACTGTCCAGTCAAATATTTTTTTTTGCAAAGTTTGTGCTTTTAGCAGCCGTAACATATTAGAAGATCTTTGATTACTAAGCCAGAACTCAACACAGTAAAACGTTTACTGCTGCCTTGACAAAAAGTTACGGTTTCAGCTGATGTAAAAGGATAAATCGTTTGGCGGGCAATAAAATTGGCTGGCGTGATCGCTTTTGAGGGATAGAATTAAATTCAGTGAAATCTCCCATAGCGGAACGGAATCCTCTATTAAGCGGACAGTTTTTCATAGTAAGACTTTATTTAGGTTGAAGACGAGAAGTGGCTATTACTGGAGATTAGGAGACCACATTGTTAAAAATGGCAAAAACATGTTTAGAGGCAAATCTGATAGTTCATATAAAAATGATCAAGCAAACAGTGGTTTGAATAATTTGGATACAGAAATGTTGCTCATTCGAAAGAAACAAAAAATTTAAATGCTTCAACACTAAAGATAGGCACCTTTTGTGGTTAAAAGAAAAAGTGGATTTCTTTAATTGAACAAACAATAAATTCTTGAGCAAATATAATTAGAAACGCAAAGAAATCATTCCCTAGTGTCTCTTTATATTTCTGAGAGAGAAACTGCTCCTGTATAGAGATTAGTGAGAAACTAGCTGAATAAGAAACCTCTACAAGCAAGAAAAAAATCCAAGTCCTTTGAACTCCCTCTCATGCAGATTCGACACTACTTAGTTAATTGTTGTCGAAGAGGTCGAAATTCTTTTTTTGAAAAAAAGAATAAACACTTCATTGCTAATTAAAAAAAAACCAAACCCAATTAGCGTGATAGATCAGCACCAGATGTCAATTTATGACAGCACACCGAGATGTATTTATCATCGTCTAAAAAAACCTCTCGCTTTTGATTAGAATGAAGACTTGAAATACAAATCTTGTACCCTGAAACCAAGAAAGATTAAAAAACACAACAAAAGGTGCTCATGAGACAAGATTTGTGTTTCAATTTTTGAAGATAACCAACGACCAGCCCGTTCCACAAAAAAAGTATTTAAAAGTGTAGAAGCATCGGAAAACAATATTTTTCTGAGAAAAAAAAAACTACGATTGACAAAAAAATGTTTAATATATAAAAATAAGTTGGTCAACTCATTTTTTCCTCGAAAGAACATTTTTGGACAAAAACTCGTTAAATTTATTGGGCAAAAGACATGTAGTAAAACCGATTGAAGTTGAAGTAATAAAACATCGGGATCTTGCACCAAATATTGAGTAATGACTTATCAAATGACAAAAAGATTAAAGCATTCCCTAATTTTGTTTTGACTTCAATAGTTTTATTATATTTGGGCTTCATTGACGTTTGTTCTTCTGAGATATACATTTTTACTAAAAAATACTTCAGTATCATGTCGTAAACTAAACTAGCTCGAGAAAAACGTAATAAATGGAAAGTATCTCCAATTTAGCCTACTACTGAATATGTTATGAATGAACTACGGCGACTTAAACGTACAAAAAGTATCAATGTTTACTTCGATTACAATTCAGGATAAAAGCGAGAGTTAAACTAGTTTCTTTAAATTAGCGACATTTATCGATAAATTATGCTAAATTTTATTATTTTTAGGGAATTTTAATATAGACAGAACATATGGAACATAAATTTTACATGAGTTTGGGATTAACGATCTCCGGGAAATTTACGACACCGAATTAAATAATTATTCGTAAACCAGAATATTCATTTGTAAGTTGGAATAGGAATTCGCTAATTATAAAATGTTTTAGAATCACGGGCGTTTCTCGAATTGGTAAATTGGAGGATACGAGTTTGACAACTTAGGTAGCTAATTAAAAGTCTAAAGGGTCGTAGTACTACTCTTGGGGCATCAGCTACCTTAAATTGCACTCTGCTTCAGAGACAACTACAATATTTGGAATGTTGTCTAAAACTCTAGAAGCAAAGCCATGAAGAGTACAAAATACGAAAATTGAAATACAAATCTTATCTCCTGAAACCAAGAAAGTGTTAGTATCTCGCTGAAGATGATAGCTTGGCCATCGACGCATTAGATTAACCTTTGTTATGTTTTTTAATTTTTCTTGGTTTCAGAGGATAAGATTTGTATCTCAATTTTTGAAAATAACCAAGAACCAGTCCGTTGCACCAAAACAACATACGACGTCTCAGCTTTCTACTCCTGTGATCTTGAGGGTAAAACGATTCGAATTTAAAATGTCTCAGACGAAAGCAGCTACTCGAAGTTTGTTTATCCTCTAGAGGCAAAGTCTATTTGTAATCTTCAGATGCGAGGAATCCGAATTTAAAATGCCTCAGTCGGAGGTAGCTATTTTGTAGTTTGTTTATCACTCTTAGAGACAAAGTCCTATTGATATGTCTTCATAAATGAGTAACATTTTTCCGTCTTCTGGTTTTTGAATCAAAACCATCCAGATGGGACAAATAGGCAAATTGCCATTTGTTGTTTTCAGCGATGACGAAAATAAAATGTTTTTTCATTTTTCTGCTTTTTTACGCTTTGAAGCAAAACCCCCCGAATGAAAAAGGTCTACAAGCAAAAAATTCGAAATGTCTCTACCCCTACTTTTAAAGTGGAAGTATTAGTTGGTTATTCCGAATGGAAGTTCTTCCGCTTTGTGCACACGTGACCGAAACAAACACAAGAAACCAACAAGTAACAACAACAACCTACCTGGATCATCCAGGAAGACATCAGCTGATGCTACAATCGGGGAGCGCGAGCCTTCCTCAACACCTTCGGGGGAATCCACCTCGAAAATTCTGCACAACTTCATACAGAAAACATACTGGACACTAATCACTCGTGTCGAATGTTCCCAACTCGCACCGCCTCCGAAAGTTTCGAAAACACCATCCAGTCCTCTAATACACTTTTCCGATAGGGTAACTCTTCACGTCGCACCCGAGACCTCGCGAACTGTGGGGTACCAACCGATCTTCCGCGGTCCAGCGATCTCGGACGCACTTCGCGCTAACGTTTCTTGCCGCGATCGGCGATTGTCTGTATCCCTGCCACTCACAACCCGCTTATTATAAAACCGTTGTTCGCGCTCCCGCTGACGTCACGACCGCATAATGACGTCATAGGAGATCGATCCCGGACCCGCAGCCCGCGCCGCATACGATGACGTTGCAACGGTGACGGTGCAACGGTGACGTCGCGGTTCCGACGGCGATGCGACCGAACTGGAACGAGGAAAAACTGATGCTCCTCGCTGATCGATTCCGGCACGGAAAAGCGCCGGAAAGCTGTCGAGACCTCGTTTATGTGCTACTTGTATATTTTATTTTTTTATAGATTGATTTCTTGGCCTATAATTTATCATAGTGATGCCCAGGTCCGGATTTATACTTGATCAGGTCCTAAACTATTTCAGATATGACGCCAATGTTGCCAAATAAATACTAAATTTCTTACTTTGTAGGGAACTTTTTTGTTAAAATTTCGAATTTTTTCTTGAAATTTCCAATTTTTTCTCAAAATTTCGAATATTTTTCCAAACATTTATTTCTTTCTTCATTTTTCTCAATATTTGACTTTTTCTCTCAAAATCATGCTTTCTCTGGAAAATCAGACTTTTTCTAAATTCAACATCTTTTCAAGATTCACGTTACTTTTTTCTAATTCTTACACATTTCCAACAATTCGGGTTTTTAATGAAGATTTTTGGCTCAAATGTTTGCTTTCCCTAGGAAATGACGACTTTTTCCAAATTTCGTCCTTTTTCAAAATTAGTCCCATGTTTTCTTAATTTCGAAAAAATTCGGGTATTTTTGAAAATTCGGACTTCTTTGTAAACCCACTTTCTAAAAGTTTCGATTTTTTTTCCAAAATTCGATTTTTCTCGAAATTTGAAAAAAATTCGACTATTTTCGTCCAAATTCGACTTCTGTTTTTTAAAATTTGTTACTTTTGGGCATTTATCTAAATTTGGTAAAAAATAAAGAGAATCTCTAGTTTCAACGGGGCCCAAGACGTTTTTCGCTTAAAACCTTGCTTTCTCTGAAAAATCTCAACTTTTCCGAAATTCACCATTTTCTCAAGATTCACAATATTTTTTCCAAATTTCCCATTTTCCCCAAAATTTGAATTTTTATGATAACTTGGACTTTTTACTCAAATGCTTGCTTTCTCTAGAAAATGGCGACTTTTTACAAATTTCGTGTTTTTTCCCAAAATTCTCGTCTTATTTTAAATTTCGACAAAATTCGAGTATTTTTGAAAATTCAGACTTTTTTGAAAACCTATTTCCTGAAAGTTTCGATTTGTTTCCCAAAATTCGGTTCTTCTCTAAATTTGGAAATATTTCGACTATTTTTGTCTAAATTCGACTTCTGTTTTTCAAAATTTGTTATTTTTAGGCATTTATCCAAATTTAGACCAAAAAAAAAGAGAATCTCTAGTTTCAAAGGGGCTCAAGAATTTTATGGCTCAAATCCTTGCTTTTTCTGAAAAATCTCAACTTTTCCGAAATTCAATATTTTCTCAATATTCACATTATTCTTTTCAAATTTCCCATTTTCCCCAAAATTTGGATCTTTATGATAACTTGGACTTTTTACCCAAATATTTGCTTTCTCTAGAAAATAGCGACTTTTTACGAATTTCGTCTTTTTTCTCAAAATTAGTCTTATTCTAAATTTCGACAAAATTCGAGTGTTTTTGAAAATTCGGACTTTTTAGAAAACCTATTTCCTGAAAGTTTCGATTTGTTTCCCGAAATTCGGTTCTTCTCAAAATTTGGCAAGATTTCGACTACTTTTGTCGAAATTCGACTTTTGTTTTTCAGAATTTGTTCTTTTTGGACATTTATCTAAATTTAGACAAACAAACAAGGAGAATTTCCATTTTTGACGGGGCTCACGAATTTTTTTGGCTACCCCCTCCAAAAATAGGCTTCTTTACACAAAGCTGTTATTCTGCATGGGTGTTCTTTATGCAGAAAAAAGGTCCTCAACCCTATTTTCCCCCACAACTTCTTCTAAACAACACTGTATGTCCAAATGTGGTTGTTTTGGGGGGCTTACAAGTTGATGTGAGCTCTAGGCTATAGCTTGTATAGCTTTTAGGTTAATCTAGCACTGGAGTGCCAAATCTTTGAATTGGTTGGAGCCAGATCAGAAGTTAAATATTTAGGATGAATCACAAAGATATAAAAAATAACTAAATAAAGAAATCACTATCAGGACAACGTGTGTAAGGATTATGTCCCTTATGTTTCTCGCTATCAAGCAAAAATAATTATTCAGTGAAAATATTAAATTTAAAATGACTAACTTCAAAATCTTTTCTCTTAAAATTTCTAATTTTTTTTCGAAATGTTTTTCGAAATTTCGTCTATTTTTTAAAAATTCGTCTGTATTTTCACCCTTCCCAATATTTGACCTTTTATTTTAAGTTTAATCCACTCGCAAAGGGCAACCCTATTATGGCTTCAAAACACTGCGAGGAGTAGAATGCGAAAACAAGGATAGATCACGATGAACCGCCTTCTTAAACAAGGATAGGTTGAAATTTTTTGGTACGACTCTTTTTGGCAACGAGTTCCATAGCATGGAAGTTCTATAGAAAAAAGCCTCTACGTACACAAAAGTCCTCACTATGTCAAGCTGGACCACACATAAATTTGCTGTCTCTGACTGTCTAGCATGCTCCAAAAATGTTGTCCTTGGTAGGATCAATTCTATTAGTCCCTGCGAGCATCTCCTATGGTAGTACTTGTAGAAAAGAGATAAGTCTCCAACCATCCGCCTGTGCTCTAGTGTATTGGGAGAATCGGTCAAACTCTTGTCATCAATTAGGTGAATTGATTTGAATTGAATCCAAAAGAGCTAAAGTGTGCTTTGCACTGAATTCCAAACATCAGAACACTTTTCTAATGTTGACCTAACTTGAGCTTTGTATAGTGTAAGCAGCTGATGAGATGTGAAGTACTTTTTAGCTCTAAAAAAAGCCTAGCTTCTGAGAGGCGGACTTGTCAATGGCTCGCTTATCATCGTCCCAAGAGAAGTTAGTGCTCGCATTCACTCCTAGGATAGACAAATTAGATCCCATCGAAAGGATTTTACCGTCCATTAGCATATTTGTTGCATTATCGCTTGATGCTTTCTTAGAGGAAACCGTGGCCTGAATTTTTAAAGTATTTAAGTCAATTCCAGAATGATTTCAAGATTCCGATTGATCATCTGTGGCCAATAGCTCTTCTTTCAATTGAATTGCCAAAAGAGCTGAAATGTGCTTTGAGGTTGAACTCCAAACATGAGAATAGTTTTCTGGTGTTGGCCTAACTTGAGCTTTATAGAGTGTGAATCGCTGATGAGATGTGAAGTAGTTTAAAAAGAAAGCCTAGCTTCTGAGAGCCGGACCTGGCAATGGCACGCACACGATTGTCCCACGAGAAGTTAGGGTTCGCATTCACTCCTAAGATAGATAGATTAGATCCCATCGGGAGCATTTTACCGTCCATTGGTATGTCTGTTGCATTAACCCTTGATCATTTCTTAGAAAAAACCGCATCTTGAATTTTTGAAGCGCTGAAGTCGACCAGATTTTTACCCCATAGTAGAATAATTTCGAGATTACGATTAATCATCTGTATCTGTTGCTTCATTAGTAGATCTGAAGCAGCGACGGATAATGGTTTCTCGGAGAAAAAAAGATGACACCAGGCTACTATCACCTGCATAGCTGTATATCGGATTGGAAGTTGAAGCTAAGAGATCGTTTATGTGAATCAGAACCAAAGTAGGACACACCTGAGGCACTCCTGCATTAATCGCAAATGTCTCGGATGAGATGCCATCGACGACGGCCTGAAGAAATCTGTCAGCGGAAAATTGAATGTCAAATGACAGTCCAGGAAGGAGACTATAAGATGTTTTGGCCCAAAATCTTGCTTTCTGTGAAAAATCTCAACTTTTTCAAAATTCAATATTTTTTCAAGATTCACATTATTTTTTCTAAATTTCCCCTTTTTCCCAAAAATTGGGTTTTTTTTATGAAAACTTAGATTATTTCCCAAAATGGTTGCTTTCTCTAGAAAATGGCAACCAACTTTTTCCAAATTTCCTCTTCATATAACTTACCCTTATTTTCTTCAAATTTCGACAAAATCTGATTATTATTGAAAATTTGAACTTTTTTTAAAACCCGCTTCCTGAAAGTTTGGATTTGTTTCCCAAAATTGGGTTCGTCTCGAAATTTGGAAAGATTTCGACTATTTTTGCCCAAATTCGACTTTTGCGTTTCAAAATTTGTTGTTTCTGGACATTTATCTAAATTTGGACTCCCCTCGAAAGTTCCACGTTTCTCGAAATTTCGACATTTCTGTCGAAAACACAAACTTTGTCTTTTTTTTTAATGTCAACATTTTTCTTAAAACATGTATACCTAAAACTTTCTGGCAATTTCGACTTGTTTCTCAAGCTTCAACTTCCCGAAATCTCGACTTTTATCGCAAAATTCAACCCACCATTTTTCTGGACTTTTGATTTGTTACCTCCATTGATCGAAATTTTTTATGGTTTTAGAAAACTCCAACTTTTTGGAATTTATTCTCAAAATTTTACTTCTTCGTAAAATTTTATTATTTTTTTAATTTCACTTTTTCCCAAAATTTTAAATTATTTTTAAAATTGGTCATTATTTGAAATGTTGGCATTACTTTCAAAATTCAAAATTTTTAAAAATTTGTCTTTTTGGAGGAGTTTTTAGAAGTTTTTTTCAAATTCTATATTTTTCTTAAAATTTTGTATTTATTTTACTTTAAATTTTGTCTTTTCAGAAAATGCAAAATTTTCAAAACATATTTATCAAAATTTTCAGATAAGTAAATATTATTCTAAAAATTTTGACTTTTTTGACAAAATATCTACCAAATTGTGAAAATAGGGCGCAGTTTAAGAAACAAGTAGGATATTTTCAGAAAGGGAATTTACAAAAAAAAGGGAAAATTTTCAAAAAAATCGAATTTTGCAAAAGTAATAAAAAAATTTTGAAGAAAAAAAAACGACGAATTTTCAGAAAATCGGTTTTTGACAAAAAGAGTCGAATATTAGGATATATTCAAAATTCGAAAAGGACAAATTTTGTGAACGATGGCGCATTTTGAGAAAAAAGTCGGAATTTCAAGAAAATATTTAAATTTCAAGAAAAAATCTAATTTTCAGATAATAAAGTAAAATATTGCCGCAGTTGAGAATATAAATTTTCGATTGGCTTTATCAATCAGGGGAGAGCAAGCGTCCCACCTTGCCGTATTGTAAGTAAAAAAGAAAAAACACGATTTAAAAATACTTTTTATTAGGTGGGATGGGATAAATTACTAAATTAGTCATTATTTTAATAAATGTTAGCTACGCTACCCATGGACCACGAAACTCATGTATGAACCCCAGTTTAAAAAACTTTGCCTTAGCAGTTGTCATTCTCAACATATTCGTATAGTTTAATATGCGAATGCGAGTATTAAATAACATGCGGATGTTCGTCAAAGCGAAAGAGAATACGAATGCGAATATTCGATACATCACTAAAGACCGGATTTTAGGCACAATGAAATAAAGTCAACAAAACGTTAAATTAGGAAAAAGATTAGCAAAATAGGCATTAAAAAGGCAAAATACTCCAAAAAAGGCCCTAAAAGGTCAAAATTAGAATTACCAAGAAAAAAAATTAAAATTTGTAACAAAAACTACTCGAAAGAAGAACAACTTTGAAAGTGCAAACCTTTAATAGTGAGAAAAACGACCAGATTTCCAAATAACTCAAAGTTTGTAAAAAATTTTGAAAAGTCGAAATTTCAAAAATATATACAAGACCAAAAGTTCCTCCAAAGAAAAAAAATGATTTTTAAGCGAAGAACTTGGAAAAAAATAAATATTGAAATCAAATTTTTAACAAGAAAATTCGGAAGTTTTCTGAACTTACGAGCTTACAATCGAAATTTGTCACAAAAGTAAAAATAAGAATTATGAAAGGAAAGTCGTTATTTAAAAAACCGGAAAAATTTACAACGGTGTAAACTGAAAATTTCTAAAGTCAAAATTTCAGGATTGGGATCGAAATTTCAAAATAAAATCCTTGAGTCAAAATTAAGAGTTTAGGGTAATAATTTTATAAGAAAAGATAGATACAATTGATAGATTGAATTTGGCATTTTAAGAAAGAAGAAAATTTCACAAAAAACAATGAGAAAAATTTTCTCCAAATCTCAATAAAAAATACGACAGTCAAAATGACAAAAAGCATCACTTTTTTAGTATAGAATAAAATATTTCCAGGAAAAAATCGAAATATAAAGTAAACCTTTTGACATTAAAGGGCCACAATTTCGAGATATTTAGAAGAATCATAAGTATGTATTTTCAAATTAAGAAATTCTTAACATTTCGAGTTTATTCTCGCATTTTTACCGCAAATCTTGTAATTTTGACCTTAAACTTAAATATTCGTCTCTCCTCTTTGACTTTTAAATTTGGAATTCCGTTTGAAGCTCATACTTTCTAGAAAAAGTCATAATTTTGAGATTTTAAGTCGAAAATTCGAGAACACGAGAACAAAGCCAATATTTCAAGGTTAAGCTTGAATTTTTAAGAATTTTTTTAAATATGTTAAACTTTTCTTGATATTTCTTTTTCTTTTTCATTCAAAATTCGACCTTATGTTCAAAATTTTATAAAAAAATGTTTAATTTTGCAGTCTAAAAATTCAAAGCTTAAACTCCACATTTGGAAAAAAAATTAAATTTTAAGAAAAACTCAAAATTTATATATAAATTATCTTTTGAGATTTGGCATAACATTTCAAGAAAAACTTGGAATGTGCAATAATGTTTTTAAAATTATTTCAAATTAAAGTTCAAATGCGTTATTTGAATAAAATTTTGAAAAGTATTTCACTCTTTACAAAAATTCAAAATGTGTTCTAAAGCTAAAATTTTGAGAAAGTATTTTTTAATAATGTTTTTTTCGTAATTTAGTTTAAAATGTCGATTCTTTTATAAATTTTGAGGTAATAGACAGTTTAAAAATATATTTTAGAAACTATTACCTTTAGAAGAACGATTTTCAAATTCCCATTTTTTTTCTTTTAAAACTTCAATTATATGTTAAAACGTTTTTTTAAATTCAAAATTATCACTCTTTTTCGAGAAAAGGTCATTATTTCCCAAAACGATAAAAAGATGTTTTGAGATTCGCTTTTAAAATGTTGAAATTTCTTACAAAAATCAAATTGTAAAAAAAATCTGAAATAAATCAAAATTTTGAGAACATTAAATAGGAGAGTTTAAAATAATTAAATATATAAAGTCAAAGAAAATCGTGATTTTCAGACAAAAATAAGGAAAAAGTTAATTTCGAGAAAAAATACAAAATTTCAAAAAATGACTTAATTTTAAAATGAAGTCCAATTTTCAGGAAAGTTCAAAATTTCGAAAATGAAAACTCAAAATTTTAGCGGACACAAAATTATCAAATTTTCAGGTTAATTCTCCAAATTTTGATTTTAGTTGCTAATTTTCTGCTTTAAATTCAAATACGTAGTAGATTTTTTTTAAACTATTAACTACTAAACAAGGAATTTTAAAAAATCAGCAGAAAAATAAAAATTTGAAATTTAAATCTGGAACAGCAGAATATCTACTTATAACCTTGAATTGGTTTGTACCACATTTCTAAATTTCAAGGAAAGTAAAAATTTCTTATATAAAGTTGATATTTCAAGGAAGAGTATGTTGGAAAAAAGTAGCTTTCTTAAGTTTAAATCTAGAATTTTGAAAATATTTGAAAAACAGTCCCAAAATCTTGAGTCGAGCAGAAAGCAAAATAGAGAATAATCAAATTGTATATAAAAATTATCTTAAATATTTTCGACTTTCGAAATCGAAATTTGATCAAAAATCAAAAATTATATAAAAAAAATTTGAAGTTTCCTTTTTTTTTCAATTTGTTTGGAATCTTTGGCAGTATTTCAAAAAAAAAACAGTCTAATGGTAAAAGATGTTTCTTGAAGGAAATTGCTGAGAAATTTTAAAATATTTATTTTATTTTAAACACAACAAATGTTGCTCTCAAGAGCAACATTTGTTGTGTTTTTTAATATTTCTTGGTTTCAGGGGACAAGATAATGAAGACTCCCATGGCCAGAGTCAGTACAGGACATACTTCTTCCAGGATTGGACCGCGTCAAAGAACTACTACTTGGTCCAATCCGGAAAAAGTATATCCTATTCGGGGGATAGGGGATAAGATTTTCATTTCAATTTTTGAAGATAACCAAGGACCAGTCCGTTCCACAGAAAAAAACACTCATTTACTAAGAATATTCACTTTGTGCATGATCGATCACATCAGAACGCGCCTCTAATCATACACGTCGTAGTGTCACAATTCCTTATATATCAACCTTAACTATTTTTAACAGAGATGAGTGGCCTAAAGGCCCATCTCAACCATTCAGAAGGTTGTCTTCAGCCTTATGGATGGCTAAGCTTTCACAAGCATTTAACATAGATTTTTTATTAACTATTCTTAACATTTTAATATTATTATCTATCCTATGATCTAATTAAAAAGCATGTCGAGCCACACTTGACTTCTCAGTTCTTCGGTACCTCAAATGGGCCAAATGCTCCTTCAGTCGGATTTTAAAAGATCGTCTAATCTGCCCGACGTATTTTTGAGTACAATGTTTATGGGAAATTTGATATTTTGGCCGTTTGCTTTACTTTATCCCTTAAACTATTCAAAAGAAAATCTAACTTTCCGCTAGATCTGTAAACAACCCCGAAGCCCTGTATTCGTAATAAAATTCTACTCAAACCATGCCTAAGCGAGGGCTCAAATGGAAGTGTTTTCTCAACATTAACTGTAACTTTAACCTCAATGCCTTAACAAACAACATTTCAAATTACAAATTAAAATACTTTACCCCTTTCCTGATTATTTCTTCTTTATAACTTTGATAATGTTCTTGAATTTTGACTTGTTCTGAAAATTGAAAAAAGTTAAAAAGAAATTGCATTGCTGAAAAAAATATCTTGATCTGTTTGCTTTGAAGCGTTTTGTCAAAGAGAAAAATTGAGAAATTGTAGCTAGGTAATCATTGAAAATGTTGCCTCCTTAGTTAGCCGCCTTTTATTAGCAGCGAAAAATCTGCATAACTACACCCAGCAACCCTGTTGATAAACCCTGGCATAAAGTTTACTTTACTCTATACGTTTTTAATGTAACAAGATATAGTTATAATATTTATATTAGTAAGGAATTCTGTAGAAAAATTTGACAATGGGAAGCGGCCGCTATAATGAATCTAGACGCTCTAGATGTCCTCTTAGACGCTTCCGTAAGCGATGAGTCTTATCTGTATATTCGTTCTAGAAACCGGAACGGTACCTACAAATACGCGGTCGTCTTTCCCTCTGTCAGTTAATTAAACAGTGACTTAGTTAGTTGGTTAATTAGTCAGTTTAGTGAATTATAATTGTAGTGTTCCGAAATCAGTGGAAATAAAGTGGTTACAATTCACGAAGTTTAAATTTTCGAACCGATAACTCGTAACAATAAGGTTTACTAGGGGAGAGAGGCTCCGAGACTTGAATTTCCTAGGCACTGGTGTTTAACCTGGCATGCTTACGTTGAGTCAAAGCTGAAAGGTTGTTTACTACTGACGTGGGGATTCATTGTGAAGTAAGTCGATAAACGTGTGAAGCTTAAACTTCACCAAAGTACCTAATTAAATTCGGAACATTCTAGATCACCGTTTGATAAAGTACAATTCATTTAAATAAATAAGTTAGAAGTGTGTTGAAATGAGACAAAAGCAGCAAATTACGTAAGTGGCAACAAAAGCAAGCAGGTTTTTCACTTTCAGCAGTCGAAATTCTCGAAGTTTCCTAATTCTGTGACGTATAAACCATTGTATTGTCTTATCGATTTAATACGATCATTGAATGGAATGAAATAATACACCAATATATTAATAATAGTTTGAAATTTCGATTTTGTTCTCGAAATTTCGATTTAAACTGCAAATTTTCATCAACAAAGTCAGATAAGGTTTGATAAGTTTGAAAACTTCAATTTTAAAGTCGTAGCAAAAAATATAACAATTGACCACATTCGGGAAAGTATAGTTTTTAAAAAAGCTTACCATTTATAAGAAAATGGTTTTCTTCAAATTTCAACTTTTTCTCGATATTTCCAATTTAGAATTATAATTGCAAATGGTTTTTAATTTCAGGATTATGATTTCCCTTAATGCATTTGACATTTTTTCGGAATGTCGATTTTTAATTTTCGGAAAAAAATGGAATTTCAGTTTTCGAGAAAACATACGAATTATATACAAATTGTCACATGAGTTTGAAGCCGGAAAAATAGCTTCACAGTGAAGTTAAATTCTAAGATTTCTTTGAGACAATAAATGAACCATTAGTGCACAATTTAAAATTATTTTTCTTATATACAAGGTGCTTATACGATGTGAAAGTCAAATGGAATAAATTCAATATCTGAGTTAATATACATATTTATGAAAAATTCCGAAACAGGTCAATTGTAAGATGATATCCTGCATCGCAAAAATCTCATCCTTAGATGCAACCCCCTTCGAGTTACGTTTCAATCCCTAAATCTTTTAATTCGAATTAGGGGCTTGGTATACTTCATTTGAAAGATCTTTTCTTTCTCTATTCAAAAATGTTATGGTTGCTATATTTATTTAAAAAATAAACAATAAAAAAAATAACTTATCAACTAGATGAAATTTTCTATAACAAATAATAGCAGGTTGTCCGGTTCGTCCTCGATAATCATAAAGGGACCAAAAACAATTTCCACATCCTTTTTTTCTTTTGTAAAAAACAAAACGTAAAAACTTATCAACCTTATCCTAGTCAATTGTACTTTTGTCGAAAACATCCCAGTAACTTTCTACGACTGTGAGAGATTTAAGCAGTGGTCAGTATCGTGCTTTAGTTACCTTTTGAACATTCTAAAAATTTAATCTGGGTCATTTAATAGAAGTGCATAAAATAGTAATTTTACAAATGATCGGTTATGGAGATAGAGCAAGATCACAGGCCGAAGTCGAAATATTTCCTGATTTACTTCATATATCCCAAGGTACAATTAGTAAAATCGAGAAGCATTTTCACGAACATGGACATGTACGAAAGCTAAAAAAAGAACCCTCCAATGCGTTAACTAATGATACCAAATTGGAAATAATGAATGAGTTTTAAGAAAATCCACATTCTTCAAGTCGACAAGTAGCTGCAGCTCTGAACGTTAGACATTCATCGATTATTCGTGTACTGAAAGAAAATAAAATGCATCCTTATAAACTGACACCATGTCAAGAGCTCAGTGATGACGATTTTGATAGAACTCATTTTTGTAACCAAATGATGCAAAGATTAGATAATAATGTCATCCAATAGAAAACATATTGTTTTCTGATGAGTCCACTGTTACTCTTCATGGTCATGTAGATCGTCACAACTGTAGTTATTGGGCTAGTAAAAATCCCCACTGGATGAAAGAATTGGATACACAAAACCCTGAAAAAGTTAATGCTTGGGCAGGGATTATTGGAGATCATGTCATTGGTCCATTTTTCATTGATGGAAATTTAAATGGGGATAATTATTTAGTATTGCTCCAAAACAACATTGTACTAGCTTTGGTAAACTCCAGCTCAACCAAATTCACACGTTCCAGCTAATATAGTATGGTTCCAGCAAGATGAAGCAGCACCACATTGCCAAGCCAATGTCAGGCAATATCTTGATTTTACATTTCCAAATCGGTGGATAGGGAGACGAGGTACGGTAGAATAACCATCTACGATCACCACACCTGACACCTGTGGAATTTTTTTGTTGGGTTATGTGAAAAGTACAGTCTTTAAAACCAAACCTCGCGACGTAACTTACGAGCAAGCATAACGCTTGCGATTGCGTCGGTGACACCAGAGATGTTGAATAACAGTCCAGGGTAGATAATTTTTAAAACCAAAAAAAATTATAGTGGGATAAAACCTATTAGAAAAGAAAGATAATGCAACAAAAATAAAAGGAAAAATAAATTACGGGCGATCTGAGGTCGGGAAGGAGTAGGGGGAGAGTGTTTAAGGGTAAAAAACGGTTCATCTCGATTTCTGGCAAAACTACAAATCCTATGGACAAAAGTTAAATAGCAAAATTGTAGGTAATAAGAAGATCTATAACTTTTGTATTCACAGTTTTTTAACATAACCTCAAAATTCACGTGAAAAATTTGAAAAAACAGGTTTATGGTTTTTTATTTTTCTTTTAAAAAAAAAAATTTTTTCACGAAATTTGGTGAAAACTTACCTTTTTATATCCCAAAGACACTGTAATTTTTTTGATTTAAAATATTTATTTTTTCACCTTATTTTGACTCAATATCGAAAAAGCACTCTAATTTTTAATCGAAAAATCTTACGTTAAAATTTTAGCTTTTTCAAAAAACTCGGTGGGCTTTTTGTTTGTTGAAATGTCTACTTTCTGATGATGTAAAAAAAATAAATTACTAAGTTTTTCAGAAATGTTAATGTTTTAAAGTTCCTTTTATTTTGTAATTTTGATAAGAAACTTATTAAGTACTAGCTGACGCTGGCGAACTTCGTACCACAAAATTAATAAATATTGCGTTAATTCATTAGCCTAATTAAATGTTACATTAAAATATTTTATACGCTCACCCGTTTCCAGGTGAATGCTACGCGAAAAACCGCTAAAAACGGGCTATAATCAAAACAGATATAGTGCCATCTATTGGAAACTGATTACAACACATTTATGGTTAGTGTAGGTTGCGGTACATTTCTGTCATGTTCCTGTTATGAACTAGAGATGGCGTTGTACACGGATTCCTTATAAAACATGTGAATTTTTTCAATATTTTAGTCTTTATTCTGCTAAAGAACATAAAAATGTGTTTAGCCGTTCTGGACTTATAAATGGTGTAATAACACGACTTTGTTTTATATATCTAGATAAATTTAGAGAAAATAAACTCCAAATTTGCATAAAAATAAGAAAACTTTAAGAAAAATATTGAAATTTCAAGAAAAAATATACCTTGTAAATTTCGACATTTTTTGAAATTTGATTTTCTCTAAAAAAAAATTACTACTACTGTGGGACCAAAGAAAATTCTGAATCGAAATTTCCAATTTTTCTAAAAATGTTAAATTTATTCTTAAAATTCTCAAGTTCGAATTTCTTTAAGAGCAAATTTTAAAGAAAAAGCAGATCATATTTCAAGGAAAAGTTGAAATTTCTTATTTGTATTCAATTTTTTTTAAATAAAAAACAATTTAGGAATCAAAGAAAAAAAAAACTTTTAAAAATAAATTAATTGTCAAAAATATTTCTAAAATTTTGACTTTTAAAGTGGAAATTATTGAAATTTTCGCGAAAAAGAGTCAACATTTCAATCAAAATGTTGCAAAAAAAATTAATCAACAATTTAATGCTTGAAGTCAATATTTTGAGATTAAAATTTAAATTTTGACAATTTATTTGTACATAAACTGCCAGTTTTTTTAAATTTGTTCAGTTTCTCTCTGAAGATGACAGCTTGGCTGTCGAAACGCGTTAGAGCAACCTTTGTTGTGTTTCTTAATCTTTATTGGTTTCAGGGGACAAGTTCTGTATTTTAATTTTTAAAGATAACCAAGGACCACTCCGTTCCACCAAACCAAAATTTGTTTTAAAGCTTCGCACAATTTTAAAAATCGAAATTTTTGTTACTAGGAGTAATATTTATTTTAATATAGTAATAAATAAATAATAAATATAATAGTAATACCAAAAAATTTAAATTTAAAAAGAAAAAAAATTACCAATTATAAAAAATAAAGTCAAAGTTATCAGAAAAACCAAAATTTGGAAAAAAGAGGGATTTTTAAAAACTTCGAAATTTTTCTAGAAAGTCAAATTTCCAAAGAAAAATAAGGATTTTGAGGAAAGTTAATATTTAAAAAAAATAATTCTTAAAATAGTCGACATTTTAAATAATTTTGCGGATGGAAAAATTCAAAATTTTGGAAAAATATCGACATTTAAAATAAATTGCAGAATTTTTAATTAAATTTTCAAAGAAGATGAATTTTTCAATATTGGAGAAAACTCAAAATAATCAAAAAATTCGTAATTATCAAAAAGGTTGAAATTTTGAAAAGGTAAGATTATGGAAAAAGTTGAAATTTTGAGTAGTTCAAATTTAAAATTGAAAAAATTTAAAATAAAAACTCATTTTTTTAAAGCTGAAGATTTAATTAAAAATGTTCGAAACAAATTATAAATAATACTTTGAAAAAAGTTCGAACCTTTGAAAAAAAAGTCAAGTTTTCATAAAGAATTGAAATTTTGAAAAAACAAGTCGATGTTTTGAAATGGAGTCGAAATTTTTAGAAAAATTCGAAATTTTGCGAATTGGTCGAAAAGTTCAAAATGAGTTTTTAAGAAATGTCTCACTTAAAAGAAAAATCAAAATTTTTAAATAAAGGATCAACAGTTTGCAAAGAATGTCGAAATTTTGAAAATAGTTGAAATTGAAAAATTAGTCGACATTTTTAAGTGTTTTAAAAATTTTTAATTTTGAAAAATGGTTAAAATTTTGAAAAATTCGAACATTTGAAAAAACCGAAAAAGTGCAGATTTAAGAAAGGCTTAAAATTTTCAAAAAAAGTCGAAATTTTTGTCACTTTCTAAATTTTGAGAAATATGTAAAATGTATAAAAAATTTAAGGATAATTCAAAAATTTTTTAAAAACTTGTCAATTTCTAAAAGAAGTCAAAATTTTGAAAATGAAGAAATTTTTAAACAAATAGGTCGAAATTGTATAGTCTAAATTAAAAAAAATATCAAAACTTTGAAAAAGTAGACACATTCAATAAATCTGAGAATTATTATCAAGTTTTTAAAATAATTCGAAATTTTAAAAAAGTTTAAATTTTAAATATTTGGGAACTTTCACTCAATAAAAACCAAAATTTTCGAAGCCGGAATATTGAAAACAAGTCAAAAATTATCAAATAGATCGAGGTTTTTAAAAGTCGAAATACTAAGAAGTTAAAATTTTAAAAAAGTTTAAATTTTTGGTACTTAAAATTTTGAACCAAGGTTGAAGATTTATTAAAAAAAAT
Organism: Dastarcus helophoroides; assembly: GCA_028583605.1. NCBI lineage: Eukaryota > Metazoa > Arthropoda > Insecta > Coleoptera > Bothrideridae > Dastarcus > Dastarcus helophoroides. The sequence continues at coordinate 21,714,570 of CM053336.1, forward strand.
TGAAATTTTATGAAATGTCTCTATTTTTAAAAAATCAAAACTTTGCAGAAATAGTCGAAATTTTGAAAAATGGTCGACATTTAAAAAACAGTCGAAATTATTAGGAATCGAAATTTTTAAGAAAAATATAATTTTTCAACAAAAAAAAATGATAACACTTTGAAAAAGGTCGAAAATTTAAAAAGTCAAAAGACCAGTTCAAGAAAAGTCAAAAGTCATAAATGCAAATTTTCAGGAAAAGTAAAAATTTTCAAAGGGTGAAAATTAAAAAAGAATGTATTTAATTTTCAGAAAAAAATTAAAAAAAAGAAAACACCGAAAAGGTTAAATGTTTTCGAAAATGGAGATATTTTTAAAAGTGTATATACAAATTTTCGGAAAAGTCAATACTTAAAAATAAAATAAAGTTGAAATTACAAGAAAAGAGTCTAGATTTTGAAATACAATCGAAATTTGGAAAAAAATCCAGTCTTTCAAAAAACGCGACATTATTCAAAAATTTTCATTGTCAAGTTTTTAAAGAAATCTAAAATTTTCGAAAAGTTACATTTTGAAAATGTCGAAATTTTTAGTCGAAATTTTAAAAAGTTAAAATTTTGAAGAAATTGACATTTTGGATCAAATGTAAAACACTAAACATTGTCGCAGCACCCCCATTAGTTTTGGTTACGAGCCGCTGGTCAGGAAACATTTTTATTCACGACTAGGATGCTGTCAAGATGTTGCAGGTGCTTATTTTGAACATCTCCTATATCAAGTATGGTTTGTTTTTTATTTTATTTAATGAAAATATTAGATTTATATTTTGTTGTTGAAAATTGAAATTAATTTTTCTTACTGTTAATTTTTAAAATAAATATGGCAACTATGACATTTTTGAATAGCGTGTAAAAAGGCCTTTCAAATGGGGTATAACAAGCCCCTACTTTCGGTTTAAAAACTTAGTGGTTGCAACTATCACTCGAAGAGAGTTGCATCTAGAGATGGAATCTTTACGGTGGAGGATGTCATTTTATAATCTAAAATTGACATTCCTCGACATTTTTCATAAATTTGTAGAACAACTGAGATACGGAATTTATTTCATTTGGCTGTTCCACACTGTACAGAGTTTTCACAAAGTATTTTTAATGGGGCACCCAGTGTATTACGTTATTTATGGAAAGTCACATAGATGTTGATCTGATTGATACTGTAATTGGTCATCGGATAATGTTCAACCGTAAGATTTGTATGTCGAATCTTTACAACGTTTATGATTTGTTGTGAATCCTGACGACACTCGGACGCTAATAAATAACAAACTTTATATGGCACATAAATTTCACTGCAAGCACAATCGCTATAAAATATATAAATTCCTCTAGGCCCCGATAAAGCAGAGACACACATTTATAAAAGGTAATAGGCAATAATGATCTCTGTATCGGGCTGAATCGGAAACAATTTCAATTAACAATCATTGCGAGGCCGTAGCATCAGATGAGATGCTATAAAATTTCTTGTAAATGCATTTTCAGATAAATCTGCGGTAGGTAAAGAAAATTGTTGGATAAATTTTATGCGGCTGCTGAAATTAACAGACGGGAATGTTACTACCTTCTTTGAATGAGCTTGCGAAATAATAACCCTATTACCGCCTCAAGTTTATAGGTGAAACGATTTAGATCCTCTTTTAATGGACTTTGAATTACCCCGGCCAGTTTAAAAGTTTTTTTTTCATTTCATAGAAACGATTTTGTGCCCCAAGTAATTTTTTTGTGTCTATTAATGATAGCGAATCTGTGGTACTCGGGCCAAAGGGGACAGTGACAGATCAAGATATGTTCATCGTCAATGGTGTGTCATCGCACAAGAACAGTCAACATTGTTGTTAAATAATGGATAAGGCGAGAGAAATTACAATAAAAAACAAGAAATCGGAGATATGGAAATTAAATCTATTAAAGCTGATCCACAGCAATGAATATTTGTATTTATTTTGAAGCTTTTCTTAAACTTTTTTTGTCATATTCCGGTCATTTATATGCTTCACCTTTGGCACCCACAAGATTTTTGAACTATCTTAAAACTTCAGTTACTAAGGATATGATCTTTCGGATCTGGATACGGATACGGATATATTCCGACTATTATATCGGTTTCCGTTCCGGATGTGGATATGAAATTATTTCGAATATCCGATTATTTTGGATATTATTTCGGTTATAGATATCTTTAAGTTAATTTTGTCCACCAAAAAAAAGGGGACACCCATTATATCTACTTATTACAACTTTAAACATTGACTGAAAGATAAACCATAACCTATTCCTATTGATTTTATCGGTTTAGAAGCATAACATTTCGCACATGATTTCGCCATTCACATCAGGAAAGTCAAACACTGTCCATAGGCAGAAGGTTAATAAAAGATTTAACATTGAGAGCTAATAGTAGGACAGATGGGCGGCGCCTTGTATTCTCCTACACCGGTGTAAACAATTCAACGCAGAGCGCCGCGATCAGTGCTGGTGGAGATTTCAGTAGTAGGTACATCATAGCTTCTAATGTGTTTTGTTACGGGACACTGGCAGGCAACAATTTTATTAAAATTTGCGTACCATATGTTATTTGTTCTTTTAGTCCGTTGATTTAATCAACGTCTGAGGCAAAATAAAACTGATATTCTTTGGTAACCAAAATAAATTAACGAGATTTCTTAAACAAAATAAATAATAATTTTAATGATGAATATAACATAATAACTCTTTAAACATTACAATATAAGGAGTTCAAATAGGCCGCCAGACTGTGCTAAACAATATTCCAGTTTGTTGTAAAACTTTCGACGTCGACATCTAAACTTGAAGATACGATCATGCTGCGTCAAAGTAGGGGAATACGTTCAGCGGCCGTAGAAAACTATGAAAGGGACAATCCTTAGCGTTTTACATGGACAATAAAAATTTGTCCTTATCAGTATAACGTAGGTAAGCACTAAGAAAGGATTTTTTTAAATCGAAGGAATAAAAATGTGTATGGAAGTTTCTCAATTTTTGGAGTTGGAAACATGGAATTGGTGTTTAAATTTCAGTTTATAAATAACAGCTAGTTGTATCAGCGATATTGACAATTCATCCACTTAGGGATAATCTATTTAAAGTAATGCAACAAATTCGTATTCGAAAATACACAAACTTCAATAGCGATATCGATTCTACTAATTTTACATTGCGAACAGTAAGGAATATTTTGAAAAGAAACGATGATTAATCACTAAATACAAATATCTTGATTTTTGCAAATTTTTAAGGGAAACAAGTAATGCTGTCGGATTTTTTTTAAACAGGAGATGTTTACTTACCATCAAATCATTTTATTTCTCCGGAGGCGCAACAACCCTCAAATAATTCGGTATTAGATAAGCATTAAGGTGTATTTCTCTAAGAAGTTCACATGTAACATTTTGAAAAATATGTCATTCGAAAAATGTCCCAATTAAAAAAAAATTGAGACTTTGAAATCAAAACCCTCAAAAAAGTGGGAATTTTAAAAAAAGCTGAAAATTTGAAAAAGTTAATATTTAAAAAAAGGTAAAATGATTTAAACAAAGTCAAAGTCTTTAAATTTAGCAAAAATTTTGAAAAGTGTCGATATGTTAAAATCCACTAAAAAGAAGAAATTTTAAAAATATTTAAATTTTGAATCAAAAGGCATCTTCAAAATAAATAAGAATTTAAAAGACAAAATTTTCAGAGAATTCAAAACAGATTAAAAATTTGAAAATTAAATAAAATGTTGAAATCGATATTTTCGGAAAAATTAAATATTTTACAAAAATCGATATTTTCGGAAAAATTAAATATTTTACAAAAATCGCACATTTTGAAAAAGTTAAAAATGTTCAAAAAATTTAAATGTCAAAAAATGTCAAACATTTGAATAAAGTCCGCATCCAAAAAATCAAGAATTGAAAAAGTAAAACATTAAAAAAAATGCAAAGATGCTTAAAACCTTGATATTTTAAAAATACTTTAAAACCTTGATATTTTAAAAATACTCTAAAATGAGTCCGAATTTGAAAAAAAATATTCAGTCAAATTTACAATATCATTCGAAATTAGTAGTAAATATTAAAAAGGAGCCAAATTTATCAGAAAACTCGAAATTTTCAAAAAAGTTCAAAATGTTTAAACGTTAATGATTTTGTATAATTAAAATTTTTTATTCGAAATTTTAAACGAAAATTAAAATTTTGGAAAAAATGTCGACATTTTCAAAAAGTCAAAATTTCTAAAAAATTATTAAAATAATCACGAAATTATAATAAAAAGATTGTCAAAATATTCGACGTTTCAAAAAAGGTCTCAAATTCAAAGAAGATTCGTAAATACTGAAAAAGGTTAACATTTTGATGAAATTCTAAAAGTTTGAAACCATAATTTTCAAATAAATCAAAATTTTCATGGAAAGTTAAAATTAAAAAAAGCTACGATTTAAAAAAAAAATGAAAATGTTGCAAAATGCAAAAGTTTGAACAAGTCGACATTTTTAAAAAAATCTAGAATTTGAAAGCAATTGAAAATCTTAACAAGTTTAAATTTTGTGAAAGTATCTAAAATTTCAAAAATTGTCTATATTTTAAACAAAATTCAGTCAAGTAAAATCCAAAATATCTGTAGTCTGAATATTGAAAAAAACCAAAATTATCAGAAAAGTCGAAATTTCCTAGTAAAATTGAAATTTTGTGTTTTAGATATTTCAGAATTTTTAATCGAAAATTCTCAAAAAAGTTGAAATTGTGAAAAGAAATGTCGACAGTTTGGAAAAGTCAAAATTTTCAAACAAATTATTAAAAGAATAACGAAATTATAGTGAAAACATTCCAAAAAATCGACAGTAATAAAATCAAAATTTTGAAATAGTTGAAATTTAAAAAAGAAGTCAAATTTCAATGAAATATAAAATTTTTAAGGAATTAAAAATTTTGAAAAAAGGTGAAATTTTGAAAGGACGAAATTTTAAGTTTTAATTTTTGAATTTTGAATTTTGAATTTTGAATTTTGAATTTTGAATTTTGAATTTTGAATTTTGAATTTTTGAATTTTTGAATTTTTGAAATTTTGAATTTTTGAATTTTTAAATTTTTGAATTTTTGAATTTTTGAATTTTTGAATTTTTGAATTTTTGAATTTTTGAATTTTTGAAGACGAAATTTTAAGTTTTAATTTTTGAATTTTGAATTTTTAATTTTGAACTTTGAATTTTGAATTTTGAATTTGAATTTTGAATTTTGAATTTTGAATTTTGAATTTTGAATTTTGAATTTTGAATTTTGAATTTTGAATTTTGAATTTTGAATTTTGAATTTTGAATTTTGAATTTTGAATTTTGAATTTTGAATTTTGAATTTTGAATTTTGAATTTTGAATTTTGAATTTTGAATTTTGAATTTTGAATTTTGAATTTTGAATTTTGAATTATTGAATTTTTGAAATTTTGAATTTTCCGTATTCCGTATTCCGTATTTCGTATTTCGTATTTCGTATTTCGTATTTCGTATTTCGTATTTCGTATTTCGTATTTCGTATTTCGTATTTCGTATTTCGTATTTCGTATTTCGTATTTCGTATTTCGTATTTCGTATTTCGTATTTCGTATTTCGTATTTCGTATTTCGTATTTCGTATTTCGTATTTCGTATTTCGTATTTCGTATTTCGTATTTCGTATTTCGTATTTCGTATTTCGTATTTCGTATTTCGTATTTCGTATTTCGTATTTCGTATTTCGTATTTCGTATTTCGTATTTCGTATTTCGTATTTCGTATTTCGTATTTCGTATTTTGAATTTTGTATTTTGTATTTTGTATTCGGAATTTCGAATTTTGAATATCGAATTTTGAATATCGAATTTTGAATTTTGTATTTTGTATTCGGCATTTCGAATTTTGAATATCGAATTTTGAATTTTTAAGTTTGAATTTTATATTTTGAATTTTAATTTTCGAATTTTGAATTTTAAGACATTATACTTATTTGGAAATTTTTGACTTTACTGAAAATTTACTCTTTCAAAATATGTGTTCAATTTCTGAAAACTTCGACTTTTTTTTCAGAATTTCGTTAATTGTTTGAAATTTTCATTTTTTTTTGAAAACTTCGACTTTATGGAAAATTTTGATTTTCAAAAATTCCTTTTCTAAAAAGCCTGCTTTATTTAGAATATTTCGACATTTTTATAAATTATTTCAGGATTTCCTTTTTTTTTTTAAATTGATAATTTCAATCTTTTTCAAAATTTCAGTTTTAGTTTTTTATTATTTTTATTTTAGAAGCTACAATTTTTGTCTAGAGATTTCGACCTTTTTTGACTTTCAAATTTGACTTTTTTTTTGTAAAATTTTGATTTTTTAAAAAACTGACTTGTACATATACTTTGAAATTTCTGCCTTTTTCCGAATTTTCACTTTTCCTGTAAATACCGACTTTTATTGAACATTTTGGACTTTTCTCAAAGTTTTGACTTTTTCTCTAATTTCACGTTATTGTGAATTACATTTTTTTGAAAAATTCTACTACTATATTTGCTCGCAATTTTGACTAAAATTTTTTTAACTATGTAATAGATTTTGAAATTTTGCCTCTTTCAATTATTTTCCAAGTGCTGAAATTGTAATAAAAGAAGTGAAAATTTCAATGTGAACCTTCTTTTAAAAAAAATTTTTTTCAACATTTTTATTTGATCAAAGATTCTGTCAAAACTTAAATTAAAAACTAATTCTTATGAAACTATTTTTGGACTTCCTAAGTCAAAATTTGACCTTTTTTGAAAATTTTACGTTGTACATGTATAACAAAAGTTTCGCGTAATTCGAAAATTTTATGGAATTCCCAATAGTTTTTTTTTTCAAAATTCACTTTTTAAAATTGTGATTTTAATTTAAATACCGATTTAATAAATATTGAGTATTTCCATACATTCGGCCTTTTTGCGAAACTTCGACTTTTCTCCTAAAATTAGGAAGAAATTTTGACTTTTCTTCTAAAATTAGGATGAAATTAAACAAAAATGTAAGAATTTCGAGAAAAATATTTTTTGGAAAATACGATAAAAACTTGCTTGAAAATTTTGCCTTGAAATTTCAGAATTAATCACAATTATAAAATGAAAAAGTGAAAATTCGGTGATTCTTAAAATTTTGACTTTTTTTATTAAAATGCATTGATCTTCTAAAAATACAGCATCAAAATTTCAACTAAAAAATTCCTAAAATTTTGATAAAAACTGTAAATTTCGCACACACTATGTCTTGGAAAATTTTTTTTTCTTAAAAATTATGCCAAAGAAATTAAAGCTAACTTGTATCAAGGATAGTTCACATTAATATATCCATCCAATTTTCGATTAGTAAAAGGCATCGACAATATACTTTCAATTGAAATTATAGGAAATCAACTTAAGAACACATTACAGGGTGATTATATTAAATGTCAAAATAGAACACAAATTGCACGAAGAGGCATATTTCAGCTTTCAATACATTTCATCGCTTCGTTTTAAAGCTTTATCGGGTGCAAGGTGGGCGACAATCCATAAATACACGTGCAATTAGAAGACGGAAAAACGGAAGCGGATATGTAACAATTGCGTTATTAAAGGCACCTGAAAACTTCCTTTTGTCTTATTTTTGCGTAACGATGACGGGGATTTCATTTCCGGGTTTTTACTACGGATTACATGAATGAAAATCGTAAAAAGAATATCAATGGAACCTTGACGCAAATTCTCTTATACTGACGTAAATAACATCTCGGGGATGTTTTATTTAGAGAAAATACTGCTGATTCAAATATAGCAGTCATCCTCCGCAAGAATGAAAGTAAAAGGAAGCGAAATAATAATGATATAAATAGAAACTTCGCAGGAAAATTGCATTTACAATTCTTTTATCCGTTTAAAGCGGATTTACTGCTGCTCTCTCTCTCTCTCTCTCTCCCTCGTTAAATTACCACCACAAGGGAAATCTTATTCTAGTTAACAGTTCTGAACTCAGAAAAAATCTGAAAAACACTGAAGTTTGTAATTTTAAGAAAATATTGGTACAACGCAAGGTTTTTTTTTGTTTGCGAAATTGTAACAGTCTTCTCAAAGCTGCAAAAAAATGAGTACATTAGAAAAAAGCCTCTCTACGGAGGCTCTTTTTTCTATAGAATTTTCAAGCTATGGAACTCGTTACCGAACGGAATTTTCCCCAAAAATAACAACCTACCCTTGTTTAAGAAAGCGGTTTATCGCAATCTATCCTTGTTTCCGCATCCTACTTGCGGTGCTTTGAAAGCATAGTAGGGTTATCCTTTGCGACTGAATTGAACATAAAAAAACCCTGCATTTGAAAAATTTTCTAAAGTTGACTTTTGCATGTAAATATTAAATGGTAATAACTCCCATCACTAACTATCTCTACAAAAATTCAGAAGCAAAGAGCAATATTTGCTGAGAGAAATATATCGCAAAAATTTGTATTTCCATTTTTCGTTTGCAGAGGACTGTATTTGCAATATTTTTCAATTTTTTTTTTTGAGAAAATTAACAAATTCGGAAGAAAAAAACATGTTGTTTTAAACACAGTAACACATACTTATTACGTAAAAATATGGCTACTTAAAAAGTTACCTTGGTTCAAGAGAAACGGCTTTTTTGATGATAACTCAAAATTACTTATAAAGTCAAATACAGAGTTTTGCTTCTAGTGGACTAAAACATGAAAATAAGTTTGATAATAATTAACTTGTTATTTTCAATATAGATTTTTTTTTAATTTTCGAAATTCCTTTTTCTCAGAAATTGATATACAAATTTTGTCCCTTAAAACCAAGAAAAATTAAAAGATACAACAGCACTTGCTCTAACGCATTCCTATAGCTAAGCTGTCACCTTCAGAAAAATGCTATATTTTTCTTAGCTTCAAAGAATAAGATTGCGTATTAATTTTTGAAGACAACCAAGAATCGGTTCGTTTCACCAATATTATTTCTTTTCCTCGTTTAGATTTTAACGTTGTAAATTTAAAGTGTCCACTGGTTTTAATTTTACGCGCATCGCTTGTAAAAAAACCTGGACATAAACTGTCTTGCAAATTTATTTTAGGCTCAGCAGAAAAGCTAAAGGCATCCGGCGTGCAAATCAGATGTAAGTCAATTAATATCAGAGCTTTTTTCGAGAGCAAGGTTAAATATTCCAGAAGCTTCACGCACGACAGATCCTGCTGTGTAATCATTAGGTAAACATCCATAAGAAGTCTAAAATATTATAAGAAAAAGAACTTGTTTTTTTACGCTGTTAAATTTGCATTTCATGATCTAGAAGAATGCAATTCCACCTGGAGGGTATAAATTTAAAATTGATTAAGCCCCAATAAATGAGATGTCAGAATTTAATGAACCAAGCCGAGGGCCTTACCCACAAAAAACATCGTCTTCGTAAGTGTGAAATTGGCTTGGCATTGAATCAATAATTATTATTTACTGAAGTCTGTGGACTTTTATTACTTTTGTTAGGCTATTCGCTAGCTTCAAGTGCCTGGTTCATCGTCTTATGTTACTTCTAACCGAGAAATATAATTATGAAATTAACAACCAATTAAGGGTTTAGCGACTTGTTAATTATTAAATAAATGATCAAATTAGCTAATATCTGAGCTTTAGCTGTAAAACAGCTGTTCGCTTGGACTTATCTAAGCAAAAAACTTTTACGACCAAGGCTCAAATAGGCAATTGAATCTAAAGTCTTATCCAATTAGAGAGGCTTTTATAATGAAATACATTTCTGGTTGAAGCAAACAGATGATGTTTGTCTAATGTTAGGAAAAAATAAAAAACTTAGAAGAAAAGCTTTTAAAAACCATAGCTGTCGACTCTTTTATACACGCAAAAGCTGATTTTTATTCAATGTATTTAAAATTGATTTTTTTTCGAAATCACGAAATTTTTCTTATTTATAATATTATTGTTGTTTATTTTAATACGCTTAGAATTTTTTCATTCCTAATCCTTGTTTCTTTGGAATGGAGTGGTCCTTGCTTATCTCTAAAAACTAATATACAAATCTTATCCGTTTGATCGGATGCCTCCAAATAAACTTTCATCACGCAAAAGCTGCCTCGAACGTGCTTAGCCGAAAATTTATTTGGGAGAAACTAAATATAGTCTTCATCGAAGGGGGTTGGGTAAATAGAGGACGAATTAGAGGCCTTCCAGCGAATCATGTAAGTGTATTTATAATGACCAACATGAAGCACCAAGACAGCAACAAAATAAATTTCATACCTTTTCCAGAGCTCATCACAAAGGACTTAGCAGTAGTGGAGGTGGAAGTATCAACGTCAGGGGGTATGCAAAAGGTAGTCATTGCCTCTGTCTGCTTCCTTGGGGAAGACACAGAACATCTACCGCCAGAGGACGTAAAACGACTCATCAACTACTGCAAGGAAAAGCATAAACACTACATAGTAGGCTGTGATGCCTACTCACATCATATAGCATGGGGAGCACAAACACAAACTTACGTGGTGAGTACCTTTTTGTATATTTGTCTCGTATTAATTTAGACATTATGAATACTGGTAACAAACCCACCTTTGTAAACAGTGTAAGGGAAGAAGTGTTAGATATAACACTAGCCAGCACTTTTATAGGTAAACTTAATCTATAACTGGCATGCCTCGAAAGAAACCTTAATGTCGGATCATCAGCACATTATATTTGACATTCAAGCATTAATGACATGGCTTCAAACATACAAAAACCCAAAACTGGAAGTTATACTGTGACTTTCTAAAGTCCGAAATCCCTGATCAACTACCAATAATTGATACAGTGGAAGATATAGAATTTCAATCTAACGAACTGACGAATTTCCTAATTAGATTGTATGAGAATAGTGGCTCTGTAAACCAAAAGATTGCAAATAGAAAAGTACCTTTGTGGAACGTAAAGCTTAGTCAAATAAGAACTGAAACAAGGCAACTCTTACATAGGGCCAAGCGCTACAATGAATGGAGCGACTTTAAAAATGCCCTGAGTAAAATAAAGAGCTGAGAAAGTCCAAGAGGAAAAGCTGGCGACAATTTTGTGAGGGGATTAATGACCTGCCCCATACATTGCGTCTCCAGAAAATCCTGTCTAAAGATCACTCAAATGGCATTGGGCTGCTTCAGAAATCTGATGGCCGCTACACCGAAAGCAAAAAAGAAAGCGTGGACTTGCTTCAGCAAACCCACTTCTCTGACTTCATTGAAAGCGAAAATATCCAAAATAGTGCTCGGTCAGAAGAGCGCTTACATTGCTTCAGTAGCTAAACAAAAAGCCTATCAGGAAGAATTTTTAGTAAAGTAAAAATACAATGGGCGGTAAATTCTTTTAAGACCTACAAATCACCAGGCGAAAACTAAATCTTTCCAACTCTGCTGCAAGAGAGCCTAACGGAGCTTATGACTACACTAACTCAACTATTTAGAGCTAGCTATTGCCTGAGGTATATTTCTTAGACCTGGAAGGAAGTTAATGTGGTTTTTATCCCAAAGGCTGGAAGGAGATCAAACGCCTAGCCTAAATCTTATAGACCTATTAGCCTAACCTCATTTCTCTTCAAAACAATTAAGAAAATCATATATCTTCACATTAGAAGCAAAATCCTAATACATGCGCCATTTCACAAAAACCAATTTGCTTATCAATCAGGCAAATCTACCGAGACATCCTTACATAACCTTATAAAGAGGATCAAAAAGGCACTTACAGCAAAAGAAATTGCTCTTTGTGCATTTATCGATATAGAGGGTGCCTTCGACAACACCTTATACGAATCCATAAAAAGAGCTGCACAAAACAAGGGCTTCGAAACAACAACAACCAAGTGAATACAAGCCATGCTTAGAGGAAGAAGAATCAAAGACAACTTTGGAGGAGACTCAGCAACGATGACTGAGGTAAACTGCTGTCCTCAAGGAGAAGTATTATCGTTCATACTATGGTCTACTGTTGTGGACGATCTCCTGCTAAAGTTACACAACTTATCCTTTGAAACGCAGGGATATGCACATGACATTGTCGTCACGGTAAGGGGAGCATGACGAAATTGTATCAAACTTGATGCAAACCGCTCTAAACATCATCAACAATTGATGCTCGAAGGAAGGCCCAAGAGTCAACCCAAGCAAAACATTTATTATTCCATTCACAAAAGAAGGAAGTTTTCATTAATAGCTTTTATTATAAACGGAGTACAAATTGAGTTCTCAAGTGAGACAAAATACCTAGGTTTAATGCTAGACCAGAAACTTACTTGGAACACACACCTGACAAAGTTAGTCGAACGTGCAACAGTGGTAAATTGGACCTGCCGTAGACTATTTGGAAGACCTGGGGACTGAACTCTAAAATAATCTACTGGTCTTAACTAATGGCTATTTGACCAATGATTACGTACGCCCTGTTAGTATAGTGGCCAAAAGCAGAAGAAACGACAGCACAAGATAAACTCACAAAACTACAACGTTAAGCATGTCTTGGAATTAGAGAAGCAATAAAAACCTGTCCAACTGCAGCTCTGGAAGTCATATTAAATTTCCCCCCTTTACATCTACAGGTAAAAAAGGAGGCAATTCAGGGGGCTTTAAGACTGGTTCAGGCAGTAGGTCTGAAGAAAGAAGACTTTAACGGATACATGAGTATTCTCAAAGAATTTGTGTTATCGGCAACGATAAAATCGGTTGATACAATACAAATTAGATTGGAGTTCGAACACTCATTTGAAGTGGTCATAAATGATCGCCATATGAGTGGGATGGACCAAAAACTGAAACTACCGCAAGGATCACTTATATGGTACACGAATGGGTCAAAAACAGCAAAAGGAGTTGGGGTCGGCGTATATGGCCCAAGATATAGGCTAACTAAAGTCTTAGGTCAAACTCCCATAATCTTTCAAGCAGAAATACATGCCATAGCACTATGCACCTGGGAATCTCTATCGAAGGACTTACAAGGATCTATATCTGTTTAGACAGTTAAGCGGCGCTTGAAGCTCTGAGTAGCTTTACTGTCAAATCCATACTAGTGTGGGATTGTCTACAACTACTAAAACATTTGGCTGCCCGCAACAAGGTTACCTTGATGTGGGTGCCAGCACGCATAGGTATTGAAAGAAATGAGATTACCGATCGCTTAGCCAGAGAAGGTGCAACATTCTCATTTCTTGGACTCGAGCCTTACTCTGGTATAGCAAAATGGCATATAAGAAATGAAGTCCACAAATGGGAAGAGAAACAAAAAGAATCCCACTGGAAATTAATTTCAGGACAAAACCATGCGAAAAAGTTCATCACATATTCGGACACCAAGACGAAGGAACTTCTCGAACTCAGCAAACCGGAGTTAAGGCTAATAACAGGCCTTCCCACAGGACACTGCGCACTAAGATGCCATCTCAAAAATATAGGCAAAGTGGAATCAGAGACTTGTTGCTTCTGCAGCGAAGTCAAGGAAACTGCAGATCACTTACTTGGCACATGCGAAGCATTGTCTCACAGAAGACTACTTTACCTGGAACATGTACAAGTTACACCTGCAGAGACATAAAATTTCTCCTAGGAAAATCCTAGGCTCTTATAAAAGCTTGGGAATTTAAGAACAATATATATATCGGGGCTTACCACAAAAGATTTTTAAGTTCGCAGTGATGGGAGAAATGTATCCTGTCCGTCCCATATCATATCTAATCTAATCTATCCCCTGAAACCAAGAAAAATTAAAAAAATTCTACAGTTGCTCTAATGCGTTTCGATACCCATACTATCATCATGATATGCTTGGCTATCAAAACGCGTTAGAGCAACTGTTGTTGTGCTTTCTAATCTTTCTTGGCTTCAAGGGACAATTTTTTTATATCAATAATTAATTGTTACTTGACGAAATAAATATCAAAAACATTTCGACTTGTTTGGACAATTTCTGCTTTTATCAAAATTTTTGGATTTTCAAAAACTCAATTTTTTCCCAGAATTTAAACTTTTTGTCAAAATTTCTCTATTTTTTTGCTGAAAAACCTAACTTTATTTAAAAATTTCCAATCTCTAAAAATTGATACTTTTTCTACATTTCGATATATGTATGCTAAAAATTTTGGCTTCATTCGAACATTTCGGTAATCTTTTAAAAATTCCTGTTTCCAAACTTTGAGTTTTATAAAATTTCGACTTTTTTTGAAAATTTCGAAATTTTAAAAATTACATTTTTTTTAAATTTGAACTTTTTTCAAAATCTCGAAATTATTTGATCAGTTATATGTTTATTTCAAAATTTTTATTTATTTTACAGATTTGTCCTTTTCATAGACTTTGACTTTACGCAAATTTAAAATTTTATGGAACTCGAAATTTCTCATTTTTTCAAAATTGTTACTTTTGTTGAGGATTATATTCAGTCTTTTTCCTAAAATTCTTACTTTTTTCGTAATTTTCATATTTTTTTGATAAATTTTACTATTTGCCCGAAAAACTTGACTGAAAATTCGGGTGTTTTTTGAAAATTTTGGTTTTATTGGAAACTTTAAATTTTGACCCTTTTTAGATCCTCCATTTCTTTTTTGAAATTTCAAAGTTTTTGTCTTTTCTCCAAATTTTGATTTTAAAAAATATTGACCTCTCAAAACTAACTTCAAATTTTTCAAAGAATTTTCCAATTTTTTCTATATTTCATTTTACGTTGAAAAATTAACTTTGACAACTTTTACTTTTTTAAGAAATTTCCCATTTTCAAGATGTTTTTTTTTGGAAATGTCAATTTTTTTCTGTAACTATCAGTCTTTCTTAAAAATGTTATTTATTTTTAAAAGTTTGTTTAAAATTTCAAACCTTTTTTAACATTTTGCCTTTTCTCCAAATTTTGACTTTCAAAAAATGTCGATCTCTTCAAAACTTCAAATTTTTTGAAGAATTTCCCAATATTTTTCTAAATTTCGTAAAATAAATATGTAAAAAATTTGACTTGGAAAATTTCTATTTTTTAAAGAAATTTCCCAATTTCAAACTCTATTTTTTTGAAAATTTCAATTTTTTCTAATCTTTCTTAAAAATGTTTTTTTGTAAGTTTTAACTCTTTTTTCTAGGACAGTATATTGAAATCTTTTTAAAAAATGTGACCTTTTTAAAAAATTTTAACTTTTTCCAAAATATTAAATTTTATTTTTAAATCGCACGTTCTTTCAAAGTTCTAAAATTTTTTAAAAGCTTGCCCTGTGTAAATTTGACTTTATTTGGAAAATTCGCTTTTGATTGAAATTTAGTTAACTTTTTTAAAAATTCAAACCCTTTTCCAAAATTCTTACTTTTTTTGTCAAATGTTGGCTTTTCTGGTTTTGACCTTTTAAAAGTATTGGACTTCATTACAAAATAGAATCTTTTAAAATTGTCGACTTTGGTAAATCTCGATTTTCTTGAAAATTGTTGATTTATTTAAAATTTTAGCTTTTTTTAATCTAATTAATGTTTATTTTTTGAACATTGTGCCCCTTTCAAAGTTTTGACTTTAATTTTATATTTTTAAAAATTTTGGCTTTCTCGACATTTTGAATTTTTTTAAAATCTTCAACTCATAAATATTTTGACTTTTTTTAACTTGGACTTTTGTTTAATACTTCCTTTTTTTAAAATATCGACTTTTTTGTAAAATTTTGATCTTTGTTGCCAATTTCGAATTTTTTTGAAGTGTGACTTTTGAAAACTGTTTTGTAAAATTTATTTGAAAATTAAAATTTTTTTTGCAAACATGTATGCAAGGGTGGCATTTTCGAACATTATGGCATATAAAAATTTTCACTTTTTTTTCAAAAGTTCAGTTTTTCGAGAAAAACCTGAAATTTAGACTTTTTTATAAAAGTCGATATTTTTTTAGAAAGGGTCTAGCAGGTTAAGTATGACAAAGTGGTCCCCAAGTGGGAATCTATAGTAATATTTTCGAAAAGTTATCACCTCGACACATGAATAAAATTTATGTGTATTTGGGCTCGATATCTCAACGTGACTACGAGATTTTAAAAAAATTGTCAATTTGCGAAGATTTTTAATTTTTCATATTTTTTGAACTAAATAAGCTAGAAAAACAAAGCCAACGGCATATTATAGCTTATATTTCAGGACATATAATGTAATTTTTTCAATTTTTGTTATTAGTTGTAGCCACCCCAAAAAGTAATAAGAACATTATTTAATTTTTTTACAGTTTTATTTGAGAGACAATTACGAAATTAATAAATGTTATAGAATTTATAAAGTACTATGACATATAGAAAGTTCACTAAATAAAAGTTGGTGCAAAACTTTGAAAAAAAATTAAGTTGAATATAACAGATTTTTGTTATTTTTAAAGTAACGTTGTTTTTTTTGTGTAATTCGTAATTTAGTATAGTGTGGTAAAATAAAATAAAATTGCATACTGCTTTTTATATTATTTTTATTAAACTGAATAATCTACAAATTTTATTTTATTTTTTTTTGATTTTTTCTTACATTTTCTATAGATTTTTGTCACGCAGAAAATTAACTAAAAATTGTAATAAAATTCATGATATGCTATGAAACATTACCTGAGAAAGGCCATTAGTTATATTTTTCTAATTTATGTGGTTAAAAAAATAACATATTTTTAAAAAATATTTTTTCTAATATCTCATAAGCACATTGAAATATCCACCCAAAATGCCCATATATTTTGTTGAGATTTTGTGGTGATAATCTGATAATTTACCCAAGATTTAATTATAGGTTTCTATTCAGGTGTCACTTCGTCTTACTTATCCTGCTAGAAGATCCTCTAATTGACATTTTAAAATTAGAGTCGATATTATGAAAAAGAAATATCGATTGAAATTTTTAAGCACCGACAATTTTAATTACTATATTCCTAAATATTTTTAATGTCTAAAAAGTTTGTTTAAATTCTCAGTCTAGGGGAAAATTTTAAATCGTGAAAAAGATTCCAAATTTATAAAAACAAATTGAAGTTATGACACGAAACTGATAAAAAAAAACAGAAAATTTTTATTAAATTCTCAAATTTCAATTTTTTATTTTCAAAAATGTGAAATCTGAATTTTAAATTTCGATAAAAACTTAATGCATCAATGTTTTGAACTTTACATTAAATTGTTTTGGCAAAATTCTAATAAAGTTTAAATTTTAAAAACGATTCTTACTTTTCCTAAAATTTAGAAAGCTTTTGTCAAAATTGTGACTTTTTCCAAAATTCCGATTTTATTTTTTGATCATTTCAATTAAAATTTCGAGAGAAAAAAATATTTTTTTTTGTTTGTTTTAAAATTTTTCCTCAAAAGCTCGAATTTAGATTTAAAATTTTGAAATAGGGAAATTGGAAAAAATTTTAAATATGCTTTAAAACTGAAGTCAAAGTTTTAAGTAATTTGTTACTATTAAAGTACATTATTGAAATAATTTGGAATATTTGGTGTTTAATGAAATTTGAACCAACATTTTTGTCAACAATATAAAGTTTAATTTTGAATTTTCAAAGAAAGGAATGTTTTAGCAGGATAAATATTGTGAAGTGGCCCCTAAATGGCACCCTATAATGGAATTTTTTGTATATTATCATATCGAATTATGAACAAAAATTTTAATGTAACGATCCCCAAAACCCCGAAAAAATGTGATTTGTAAAAATTTTGAGGAAAGACGTTACTTCAAAGTTTGCCTACCGGCGCTTCTCGAAACTAGTTAAGTTTTCTTTTTTAAATGAAACAACTCAACATAATGTATATGTTAATGTTTTCAGATGAATGTGATAAGAACTGCAATCACTGGATTTGTTGAGTATTCCATAATTGATCATTACTGCAATACATAATCAGGTACTATGTTTTTCAATGAGACTTCCAACTAGCTTCTTATGAATATTCATAAAACAAAATCATCGTGTTTCATAATGAAGTTCACAAAGTTATTCATTTTTATTTCTGGTTCATTACCACGCAGAATCGTTAAAATTTATGAACAAGTTGACCTGATGTCAAATAGTTACTCTTTCTTGAGAATTGAAGATAGAAATCCACCTGCAGCTGTTGTGGGAGGTGAAGTGCACAAAATGCCTTCTTTGCTGCAAGAGTTATTTTGCATGCTGGTCTTCGAATGGAAGCAATCAGTATAAATATACATTTGCATGGGTTCTTGATGATTTAATAAAAATTACGGATGGTATGGTGCTTTGTAACCGTAACCGAAACTGTCGGATATCCGAAATAAAAAAAATATCCGAATCCGTAACCGATTCAGTATAAATGTTTTGGATAATTTCGGAGGTTTTTTGAAATAATTTTGTTAGTTTCAGTTGATGAGTGTTTTTTTTTCTCGGTCGGCTAAAGCTATGTTACAAACTAACTACTATGTTAACTGACCTTACTCTCTATTCAACGGCCACCACTTTCCCTGAGGCATTAAATGAATCGATTTTTTTTAAATTTCAAATGTTTCCAAAATTTTCATTTTTTCTAATTCTCACATTTTATATATTTTCATTGTTTATCAATCTAGGCTTTGCGTAAAGATATGATTTTTTAAAAAAAATTTCGTCTTTATTTCAAAATTTTTATCAAAATTTCGACTTTTTTCAAAATTTCGACTTTTTTCAAAATTTCGCTTTTCCAAAATTTCGCTTTTCTTAATGACTTTAAACTTTAACTAACTTTTGAAATTTTCGACTTTCCAAATTATTGGTTTTTTGAAAATTTCCACAATTTTCGAAACTTTTATTTTTGGAGAATTTTAATTTTGTTTGATAAACTTGACAATAAAAAATGTTGATAATGTCAAGTGTTTTAAACGGACACATTTTTCCAAAATTTAAATTTTATTAAATAAAATAAAAAAAATTTTGAATAAGGCAAAATTTTGGAAACATTTTTTTAAACGAGGCCAAATATTGACAAAAATTCAAATTTTTAAAATCTAACAATCTAAAAAAAAATTAAAATTCAAAAATTTAGATTTTTGCCAAAATTTGATTTCTTGTCCAAATTTGGCCTCTTTTAAAAAAAATTTGCTTAAAATTTTGCCTTTTTCAAAATTTTTATTTAATAAAATTAAAATTTTGGAAAAATGTATCCCTTCAAAACACTTGACATTATCAATAATTTTTATTGTCAAGCTTCTCAAAGAGAATTGAAATTCTCCAAAGGTAAAAGTTTTGGAAAATGTGGACATTTTCAAAAAGGCAATAATTTGGAAAGTCAAATACTTCAAAAGTTAATTAAAGTTTAGTCTTTTAAAAAACCGAAATTTTGAAAAGTGTCGAAATTTTGATAAACATTTTGAAATAAAGACGAAATTTTGAGAAAAATTCATTTCTTTACGAAAAGCCTAAATTGAAAAACAATGAAAATATTTAAAATGTGAGAATTAGAAAAATGGAAATTTTGGGAAAATTTGAAATTAAAAAAAAATCGATTCATTTAATACATCAAAGAAAGTGGTGGCCGTTGAATAGAGAGTAAGGTCAGGTGACATAGTAGTTAATTTGTAACATACTTTTAGTCGACCAAGAAAAAAACCATCATCAACTGAAACTAGCAACATTATTTCGAAAGACATCCGAAATTATCCAAAACATTTATACCGAATCGGATATTTTTTGTATTTCGGGTATTCGAACTTTTAAAAATTTTGATTTTTTCCCGGATTTTTAGATTTTAAAAATTTAGATTTTTGTCAAAATTTAATTTGTTATCAAAATTTGGGATCTTTTTAAAAATGCTGTATTGAAAATTTTGATTATTTCAAAATTTTATACATCAAAGAAAGTGGTGGCCGTTGAATAGAGAATAAGGTCAGGTGACATAGTAGTTAATTAGTAACATACTTTTAGTCGACCAAGAAAAAAACAGTCATCAACTGAAACTAGCAAAATTATTTCGAAAGACATTTGAAATTATCCAAAACCTTTATACCGAATCAGATATTTTTTTTATTTCGGGTATTCGAAATTTTAAAAATTTTGATTTTTTCTCGGATTTTTAAATTTTAAAAATTCAGATTTATGTCAAAATTTAATTTATCAAAATTTGGGCTCTTTTTAAAAATATTGTTCTGAAAATTTTGATTATTTCTAAATTTTTACTGCTTTTAAAAATTGTAAGTTTTTTTGTGTTTCCATTGTTTCCAAAAATGTCTACTTTTTTAAAAATTTCAATTTCCTCTAGTAATTTCAACTTTCCAACCTTAAGATTTTTTCCGAAAAAGCCTTTTGTGTTAAAAATTTTGTCTTTTCCAATGTTTGCAAATTTTCTGCTTTTTAAGATATTTTATTTTTTGAAAATGTTTTTGAAATCTGGAATTTTGAAAATTTTAGGCTTTTGAATTTTTCTGATCATTAGACCTTTCAAAATAATCGAAATTTTGACTACTTTTTTAATTCTAGCCATTGTGAAATATCTATTTTTTTGAATTTATTTTTTATTTGCAACCTTTTTCTAGTGTAGATTTTTTTAAAATGCTTTGCTGCAATCTCATGATTTCTTTTTTTTATATTTTTTTTGCAAATTTCGACCTTTTTAAAAGTCGACATTTTTTGTCAAATTTCAGCTTCTTCTGGAAACTTAAGCGTTTCAACAATTTCGAATTTTTTCCAAAATTTTTATTTTCTTTTGAAAATTTGCGATTAAAAAATTTTAATTATCCAAAACTTTAAACCTTTTACAATTTTGAACTTTTTTAAAATCTTTAACTTTCTGATAGTTTTGACAATATTTAGACTTCGAAAATATTGGATTTTATTCAAAATTTGATTAGATTTTATTAAATCTCGCTTTTTTCAGAATTTTGACTATTTTTAAAATTTTAGATTATTTTTCAATTTAAACTTCTTAAAAATTTTAATTTTTTACAAAATTTCGTATTTTTCTTTAAATTAAAGAATTTAACATTTTTTTAAAAGTTTCCACTTTTTCTAATTTTGATTTTATTGAAAATCTCAACTTAAGGATAAAGTGTAACTTTTTATGAAAATTTCGACTTTTTTGAAATATAAACTGTTTTTGAAAATTATAACTACCAAATGTTAGCCTTTTTTAAAAGTTGCGAGTTTTTCCAAAATTTGGCGCTTTTTAAAATTATTGAATTTTTTTGAAAATGTCGATTCATAATTTTTGTTTCAAAGTTCGAATTGTTTTGAAATTTTGGAATATTTGTAAATCTTGGCTTATTTTTAAGTTTTCATTTATTTTGAAAATATCGTTTTCTTAGAAATTTCAACATTTTTAAAATTTCAACTATTTAGAGAGTTTTTAGGTCTCAAAATTGTGATTGTTTTTAATGTGAACTTTTTCAATTTTGCGACCTTTTTAAAAATTCCCACTTTTTGAAATTTTTAAATTTAAAGTTTTTCGAAAATCGTAACTATTTTTCTAAATTTCACATGTGTATTTGGAGGAATGTGTTTATCTTTCTTAGACTATTAGGAATTATCTGAGGGTTGTTACGCTTGCAAAGAAAACAGAATGATTCGATGATAAGCAGCCCTTAAACAGTCTTTGAAAAAATTACGACAGCATTACCTCTTTCCCTCATAGACTTACAAAACTCAGGACGTTTGTATCTAATAATAATTAAGGACGGTTCTTTTTAAAATATTTCGCATTATTAGTAATTTAATATTAATTTTCTTTTATGAATCGATATCAGCGTACCGCATATTTTGTACTTTCGAATACGAATATTACTTTAAGGCAGTGATCCCCAACCGGTATGTAGCAACATAGTAGTGTGTCGTTGGAAGGTCCCAGGTGTGCCGCCAAAATATTGTAACAAAATGAAATTATAAAGTTTAGTTGGGAATTTTCTAGAAAATTTGATAAATGGGAAGCGGCTGCGGTAATAAATCAAACGGCAGAAAAGCGCCCCAGAAATTTTGGCAAACTATAAGCCTTATCTGCTGGATTTTTCTAGAACCCGAAACGGTATCTACATATAGAGGGGTCCGCCGGTCGACCTTCCCTCAGTTAGTCAGTGAGTTAGAAGTCGATGAATAAGTTAGTTAATTAGACAATGTTAGTGAATTGTAGTGTTCCGAGTTCAGTTTAGAAATAAAGTGGTTACAATTCACCAAGTGTTAATTATTTGAACCGATAACGCGCAACAATATGAAATGATAATTTCTTTTAGTCATCAAAATTATTTGTAGGGCAGTCATAAGGAAGTTATTTTTTTGGGCTCTCACTTTATTAGATTATGAGAGAACGTTTTTTTTAGTCATCAAAACTTGGACATTTTTTGGTCATCAAGTAAATTTTTTGATCATTAATGTGCCCCGCTCTTTTTTATATAATACTAAAAGTGAGCTGCTACCAAAAAAAAAAAGATTAAGAAACACTTCCTTAAGGGAATGAATTGCCAAAAACGCTGATAGAACTGACTGTGATTTATAAACTGAAACCTAAACAACTTCAAAAATGAGGAACTTTCATACAATAATACACATTTTCATCACCTATTTAAGACTATTGCGGAACAAATTTTTAAAAATCCTTTTTTAGTTCTGCTCACCTACGTTCTATGGGAAACTCACGTGCGAAATTTTATGCTTTTAAGTCGATAGTTAAGGCTATGTGTAGTCTGTTAGCCAGTGTTTAAGAGTTTTATGAAATCCATATGTGTAGACCGAACCGAAATATCCCTAATACAAAATATTGACTGTGGTACTTACGAAATGTCACTCTTCAGCTATACTACCAGGCCCGTAACCAGGTTTTTTTTTCGGGGTGGGGGGAGGAGGGGGGGACTGCGATCCTTTTGCTAAAACTACCTAGTCTTTAGTTTGCGTTTAGGTTAGAGTTAAGAAGCCACGGTCCAATACTACTTTACTATTAATATTATTATTGTATACAAGTATACTAAAATATAAAAAAAATACACTAAAACCATTTCTAGAGTCTAACTCTTCTAACATTCTGACAAAGTAATTTAACAACAAGGTTGCCTATTTATCTTAATTTAATTTCTAAATAAAAACAGATGTAGGGGTAAGATGATAATATTAGTCGAAAGATATTCCTTTTCTAAAATTTATCTTTAAACTGTCTTCTATAACTTGCACTCGTGTATGAAAAATGCCTATAGAAAGTGCTCTATTTAAAGACATAGTTTGAACCCAGCTGAAGAAAATTCTTTTTTTAAATTTTTTTCAAGTTTCGATTCAATTCATAATTTTAACTTTTATCTCAAATTTAAAGTTTGCAGCCGAACATTTAGAATTTGGATATTCTTTCTAAATTCTGGAAGATTAGATGTTTTTTTTTAAGTTCAAGTTTCCTCTTAGCGTCCAACTCTTTTTTTAACTGACAACAACTTCAATTTCTACGTTTTTTTATTTTGGGCAATTTTGGGAATAATTGTTGCTATCTGAATTTGTAATCTCGAGATGCATTTAATTCTTCCTAATTTCGAAAAAAAGTTTTTGCTATAAAGTTATTTATCGTTTCTTTGCAAGTTTTACCTTTAATCTTAAAATTTCGACATTTTTTGGAAATTTTCAATTTAAATTAAATTTTTTGCCAAGTGCGAAGTATGTTTATACTTTTAATTTTTTTCAAAATTTAAAGTTTAAAATTTTGGTATTTACTTCAAACCCACAAATATTTTTTTAAACTTCGATTCTTTCTAGGATCCTAAAAATTTCGCCAAAATTTTTGTGAAAAAAAATGTCAGATATCGAAATTCTAAACTTAATCTTGAGTTTTTTAAATTTGAAATTTTAATTCGAAATGTCTAGAAAAGTAATTTAGAATGGACAAACTCGTTCTAGAAAAATTACGACCGTGTTTAGTTAAAAATAATCAAAATTCATTATTAAACATTTGTGAAAATATTAACTTTTTAAAGATTTTGAATTTCCGAACCAAATTAGGATATGTTAACTCTTAATGTGACCTGTTCGAACTCGAAATTTTTAGTTTTTTAAATTTGAAATTTTAGAAATAAGTTGACATTTAGAATTACTCTCTAAATCCAAAGAAAAAATAAGCCATAATTTTTGAAAAAAAAGGTTTGAAGTCAAAATTTTCTAAAAAAAAACTCTCATTTTCAAAAGATAAAATCTATTAGCAAAAACGAATAACACTCAACATTTTGTCTTAAAACAAAATTCAAAAAATAAACTTTGATATTTCCTGAAACTTTTAGTGTTTTCTCAAAATGGCCAGGGGATTTTTTATAAATTAAATGTCTAGAAAGAAATTTAAAATATTTTGAAGAAGTCTGAATTTTGAACCAGTGCTAATGTAAAAATAAACTTAGGTCATTAGGATCTTTTTTTCAAAATTTCGACTTTAATTTTAACATTTTTAAACTCATCGTAAAAGTAAACATTTTATAAATCAAGTTTTTTTAAAAATATGAATTTAAAGTTGACATGTCGTAATTAAAAGTAAAATAAATTCTTAATTAAAGTTGAAATTTGATAATTAAGATAGAAATTTTAATATTTTTTTGAAAGTTTTCCCTTGTAATTCTAATTTTGGGAAAAAAGTCGAATTTTCGAAATCGTAATCGAAATATAAACAAATCAACTTCATATCAACAAATTTTAAAATTTGTTATTGTAAAATTAAAACTTTTTGAAAAAATTAAAAATTTTGAAATAAGCTGATGGGTTAAAGTTCTTTAAAAAAATCCTTAATTTTCCAACTTAAAAATGCTCAAGTTTTGTGCAAAATTCGAAATTTATAAAAGAATCGACATTTAAGACATTTTTTTTTAAAGTTCAATCGCCATGTTAGAAAAATTATAGAGAAATTCATAAAAATAACTTATTAAAACTGTCTTTTCAAAATAATGGCTTATAAGATATTTTGATTTTTCATTAAAGGGCCTAACATTCAAAATTTTATTCAAAATCCGAATTTAATTTAAAATTTCAAAACTGTAAAACTATTATTACAAAATCCAAGTTTTTTTTTTCAAAATTTGGTGTTAAATCTCAAAAAATTGTTTTCACAAATTTCAAGATTTTGTCAAAATTTGAATTTTTTTAAAATAGGGAGTTAAGCTTGAAAAACTTGCAAATTCAACATTATTTTAGTAAAATTCAAAACGTAAGATTGAAATTTCAAATAAAAAAAAGAAATTTCAAGAAAAGTTTAAATTTTTCTAGAAAGGAAATGTCAGTTTTAAATCTTAAAATTTTGCAAAAATTCGAATGAGTTTAAGGTAAAAATTTTAAGATTTAGGGCGAAAATTCGAGAATGAACTCGAAATTTCAAGAACTTCTTCATTTAAAAATGTTATACTCTTTCTGAACATCCTGAGTATAACCTAACATCTATTTTTTTTTTTAATTTCGACTGAGATATCAAAATATTTTTTTTGTCAATTGTGAGTTTTGGCCTGTTAATGCCTTTTTTTGGAGTATTTTACCTTTTTGGTGCCTTCCTCAGCTTTTCGTTTTTGCCTAATTTAACATTTTGCTCACCTTTTTACCTTGCTTGATTGTGCTTAAAATCCGGTCTCTAATGATAAGGAATGGCACCAAATTTGAAAAAAAAACATCCTTGCCTTTCAGTAAGAAAACAAAATGATCCATTAAAAATGGTTTTTAAAAAGGTCGCACATCTGGAAAATTTAGTTCTATCTAGTGTGAAGCTAAAAAATTTCGGGGGAGGCTGCAGCCCCCTAGCCCCCCCTGGTTACGGGCCTGTATACTACTGAAGGATTCTATGTATTTGTGCGTTTCAAAGATGCATTTTCCTTCAGGGTGCTTCCATTACAATGTTATTAATGTTAGGAGAAGAAACAGAAATAAATATGATATGAATATATGATTTGCTTTTTTTAGACGCATATTTAAGCTGAAGAAATATTTATAAGCCATAATTTAAACTTCGTTTTGTTTTGTTGTTGACCCAAGCAGCTTAAACATTTCTAGATGATGAGACAGTTGCGCCATAACTTCCAATCGCGAATCGGAAGAAACAAGGCCTAGGTTATATTTGAATGATAAAAACATGTAATCCAGGCAATAAGCCGGAAAAAGGCTAAAGTAGTTAAAAATAATAAAGTAAGCTAGATTTTCAACATTTTTTCTGGATTCAATTTCTGATGACCCAAGGATCATTCACTGCTACTAAGAAGAATTCGCTCGAGCTTCTCCTTCACCCTTTAATCTTGAAAACAACCCTCCAACTGGGGCATTTCGTTAAGAAATTCCTAAAGTCGGGAAAATTAACCGCAAATTGTCTCTGAAATGCATCAGAGAAGGTTATTTGGGTCGCTGATCACGAATCCGTGGTTGGTTTTCCCCGAAAACTCATTGCTTGTATGTAGTAAAATTTCTAGTCGAAACGGTGTCCTAGAAGTTTTCGGAGCAGCTGATTAAAAATCCGAGATCTATTTTTTCGAAAAACTCATTTCCCGGTCGTAAAATCATGAACATTTTTTAATATTCTTACGGGCTTATCGGTTCGAGTTGATTACACTTATCGAATAAGACCCACTTTATTACCAATTTAACTCGGCATCACTTCAACTGAACAGTAACTGGCTACTTATTTACTAATTGCTAACCCACTAATTACACTGACTCTAACTGACTGACTCGTGGGAAAGCTGACCGCCTTTTTATAGTTTTGGCCTCCGGCTTCTAGAACTTTTTGGCAGATAAGGCTTATCGTTTGCCGAAATTTCTGAAACGCTTATCTGCCATTTGTTTCGTTATTGCGGCCGCTTTCCCCTTATCAGAAGTTTCTAGAAACTTTTTTTATTTACTAAATTCTACAATTCTATTGTAAATCCTATTTCATCTATTTACCTTGCGTTACACTGCCTCCCCCTTAGGAATGATCGTCTCGATTAGTTTCAATCAGTCACTTCGCCACTAAATTTGCATAGTCTGTTCAGGTGTACCACTTTCATTTTACTCCTGGAGCTACGCTGGATCCTGTATACCAAGTCGTTGATCCTCTTCAGCACTTTGTACGGCCCTTTCCAAGATGGCGTAAACTTTGGCGAAACTCCTTTCTTACGCTGAGGGTTGTAGAACAATACCAATTCGTTCTCATTGAAACCACCATGATTGGCATTTACGTCATACCTGGCGTCTCCAATATCGCTTCCCTCAAGTCATCTACGAAACCCATTGTTTCCCTGGGGATCTCCCTTGGTAATCCAAACACCAAGTCACACGAAAGCCGCAGTTCCCTCCCGAAGATCACTTTTGCCGGAGTCTGACTTGTAGTTTCGTGAATTGCTGCGCGATAGGCCATCAGAAACAGTGGTAGATGTCGGTCCCAGTCGGTGTAATGGCGCAGCGATGTTGGCGAAACCTTTCACAAATCTTCTGTAATAGGTGCATAACCCCAGAAAACTCATCAGTTGATGTTTATCTTTGGGTCTCGGCCAGTCACGGATTGCTTGAGTATCACGTGCAACAGTAACCTTGACTCCTCGGTCCACTGTTGGCTGTACATTCCTTCCATCCCCACTGGCTTCCACCACCAAACTCTCCTTGGTCCTTTTTATCTGTTTGATGGAAAGAATGTTAGGGACTGGTTTCTTCACGTTAACTAGTGAGTTCTCTTTCTCGCCATGTTGTCTTCTTAATGTGGGGCTTGGGGTTTGACCTGCAGTCCTTCTTGTAGTACCCCGGTCTGCCACAGTTGTAACATGTCGTGCTTCTTCGGTTGGATCTACCTTTAAGAGTTCCCAGCAGTTCTCCGATGCTCGCGCCAATTTTCTTGATGTTAGCACTAATGTTTGCGTTCGTGTCCTTTATGTTAGCGCTCTTGTTCGCAAGATCAGGGTTATTCGCAACCTCCTCGATGTTGGCCTTCCTTATTCTCCGTGACCCTCTAACTCCGAAACCTTGTAAGCAGCTTCAACCTCTAGAGCTCTAATCAGTGCCTCCCTCGATGTACCGAAGTTTGACAAGCGCATCACTTTTTGGACTTCTGGGTCTCTTATTCCTTCTATAAAAATTCTAGCTGCGTAAAGTTCCAGAAATTCAGTTGGTGCTGTTGGATAGGCGGCATGAGCCAGTCTTTTTACGTCAGCCTCGAATTCTTGCAGCATTTCATCACTTTTCTGCTTCCTTACTAGTAGTTGCAACTGGGCGACTTCTGGCAAATAATGGTCTCCAAATCTTAGCTCTAAAGCCCTAACTAAATCTTCATAGTTAGTTAGTTCGTCTTCAGATGGAGCTCGAAGTAGTTCCAGAGCTTTTCCTTGCAGGCATACCACCAATGACGTCGCCTTTTCGCCTTTCGTCCACCGATTGGCCCTGGCATCAGCTTCGAACTGTATTCTGTAGGCCTGAAAAGATATTTGTCCATCATAGGTCGGAGGTTTCACTTTTTCGGAAGAATTAGCAGGTACACTTTCGGATTCATGTTGTGTGCTTTGTCCACTTAGCAACTTTTTCATGTTACTTTTTATGTTGCTGATCTCCCTTTTTGTTGCATTTTCCAAATCAAGAAGCTTGCTGTTGAATTTTTCTTTTAGTTCCCCAATTTCTTCCCTAACTTCGCCAATCTCTTCTTGCATTTCTTCTCGCATTCCTGTAATTTGTTCTTTAATTTCTCCCTTCTTTCCTGTAATTTGTTCCTTCATTTCCTCTCTCATTTTTGCAGCGTCTACTTCCATTTTTTCTGTTATACTTGTTCGTTCTTCCTCCTGTGCTTTTTCTTGTCGTCTTTGTTCTTTCTCTTGTCGTCTTCGTTCTTCCTCCTGTTCTTTTTCTTGTCGTCTTCGTTCTTCGTCTTGTCGTCTTCGTTCTTCCTCCTGTTCTTTTTCTTGTCATCTTCGTTCTTCCTCCTGTTCTTTTTCTTGCCGTCTTTGTTCTGCTTGATCTTTAAACATTGCTTATAACGCTTGCATTTGTTGTTCCATTTTGGCCGATTTTAAACTTGTATCCATAAAGCGTAGTAGAATGTTCAAGATTTTACTTGACGCGCCTCGTATAACTCTTTTAAAACGTCTGAAATAAAGTCAGCCACGGCACCTGGCACGAATTTCTTTTGAGTAATAAGTACAATCCACGAATAATCCCGCTTCTGATACCAGATGTTACGGGCTTATCGGTTCGAATTGATTACACTTATGGAATAAGACCCACTTTATTACCAATTTAACTCGGCAACACTTCAACTGAACAGTAACTCACTACTTATTTACTAATTGCTAACCCACTAATTACACTGACTCTAACTGACTGACTCGTGGGAAAGCTGACCGCCGGCTTCTAGAACTTTTCGGCAGATAAGGCTTATCGTTTGCCGAAATTTCTGGAAAACTTATCTGCCATTTGTTTCGTTATCGCGGCTGCTTTCCCCTTATCAGAACCTTCTAGAAACTTTTTTTATTTACTAAATTCTACAATTCTATTCTAAATCCTATTTCATCTATTTACATTGCGTTACAATATCCTAGTGGGCTTTTTGGGGTTTTGAGACAACATGATAAACCTTTTTTTCGAAATTGCATCTCAGGGGGTTTTTTGGGTCACTGAATTAGAATCCGGGGTTTGCTTTTCCGAAGAACTCACTTTTCAGTCAGAAAATCAAGAAAATTCGTTATTTTAGGTGTTTTGAGACAATGTATTAAAGTTTTTATTCGAAATGGTGTCCTAGGGTTTTCGGGGTCACTGATTAAGGATCGGTTGTTAGTATATCTCTAAAGATGATAGCTTGGCTTGAGATTTCTAGGAGAAATTGAAATTTGGAAAAAAAGTTGACATTTCGAGGAAAAACCTCAAAACTTCTTAAACAAATGTCAAAATGTTGAGAAAAACATTGAAATTTCAAGAAAAACATCTAAATAATTTTTCACATTTTGATAATCTTTTAAAGAAATAAATAATTGAGCCGTCTACCTTTTCGTAAAAATTTTAATTTGGAGTTTTTTGGTATAGAGAAAATCCTATAAACTTCTAGAAATTTTGTTTTTTTTACGAAATTACGATTTTTTGTACGAAATTCTATTTATTTATTAACATTTTATACAAGACATTTTCTCGAAATTGGGACCTTTCGTAGTAAATTTTTCTTAAAAATGTTTAATATTTTAACTTTTTTTTTGGTAGAATGGTTTTTGATTATTTTTAAAAATTGAAATAACAAATATTGTCCCCTGAAATCAAGAAAAATTAAAAACCACAACAAAGGTTAACACATTTCGATAGCCAAGCTCTTATCTTCAGAGGCATAAAGTATCTCTCTGAAATTGAAATGCGTTAGAGCAACTTTTGTTGTGTTTTTTAATCTTTCTTGGTTTCAGGGAACAAGATTTGTATTACTGTATTTATATACTGTATCTCTCTGAAGATGATAGCTTAGCTATCGAAACGCGCTTTTTTGTGTTTTTTAAACTTTCTTGGTTTCAGGGGACAAGATTTGTATTTAAATATATAAACTTTTCCAAATTTTTTGGGTACAATTGATTTTAGTCCAATTTTATTTAGAAATCCTAGTTTTTTTTCACGTAAAATTGAAAGTTATCGTTAAGAAATTTTTGCAGAAAGTTTGACAAAAAATCTAAATGTCGATAAAAACCCAAAATTCTGTAAAAATGTCAAATTTTTCAGAAAAATGTAGCAATTTCAAAAGTTTTAATTTGAACTATTTTCGCATTTTGATATTTTTCTAAAAAAACCGACTTTTTCTTAAAATTTCAACTTCAATGATTTTTCACTGAAAAGTTTAAGATTTTTCCAGAATTTTGTTTTCTGTAAAATTTCTATTTTAAAACTTAAAACGAAACAATTTCTCGAAATTTCAATTTAGTTTGCGAACTCCCTCCAAAAATTTTTTGTAGAAATTTCGACTTCTCCACGTTTTTCTTGTAGAAATTTTGATTTTATTCTATATTTAGGAATGTTTTCACGAAATTTAAACACATTTAAAGCTAATATTATTAGGCAATTTTCAGAGAAATTTAAAATGAATGGAAATTCTGATAAAAAGTTCGAGGAAAAATCATAATTTCGGGAAAAAAGTTTAAAATTCGAGAAAATAAACCCACAATATCGATAAAAATAATAATATTGTGTAAATCATAGTAAAATTTCAAAGAAAATTTTAGGCCGCTGACAGAAGTGAAAACTTAAAAAAAAATTGCCAGCGTTTCCTCTTTTCTGATATAGTCAACTTTTAACTTATATATGGCAGAGGTAAGACAGGTTATCAAGCGAGTTAAACTTTTAATTTCACAAGAGGATATGGCACAATGGGTAAGATGTTGCGTTTTGCATGGTAGGTCGCGAGTTCAAACCCCGCTGCCTATCAAGCGTTTTTTAATTCCATTAGACATCTTACAATATTGTAACAAAATGTAGTTATAAAATTTGTATTGATGATTGTGTGGGGAACTCTCTTGAAACATTTGATAATGGGAAGCGGCCACGATAATGAATCATATGACAGATAAGC
This sequence comes from Dastarcus helophoroides, assembly GCA_028583605.1. Classification (NCBI taxonomy): domain Eukaryota; kingdom Metazoa; phylum Arthropoda; class Insecta; order Coleoptera; family Bothrideridae; genus Dastarcus; species Dastarcus helophoroides. The sequence goes on from CM053336.1 coordinate 21,746,030, forward strand.
GCTCTAGATATTTCCGCAAATACAAGGCGAAATAATACTTGAAAATTTCTTACTCCCTGATTACACCATATTCTTTGCCACCAGTCTACCTTATCGTCGACACTTTGTGATGGTTATAATGTGATAAACGTTGGTTTATCAAGAAAAACTTATTAGGGGAAGTGCATGGGTTCCTTTGTCCTTTTTTTTTAAAGTAGTTTAATATTATGTTTCCGATTCTTTATTAAATCTTAATAATGCGTGGATTGGGGTTTTAACTGGATGTGTTACCTTTATTCAAAATAAGTAATATTTTTCGACATGCAAAAAACAACTCTGAGAGATTTTCAAACTTGTAAGGCAGCAATATTTAAACCCAACATGTGCATAACCAGGTTTGACGACGTTGCATCACATTCTCGTCAACTATTACACAAAACTGTGCTAAATCCGATGCGAAAGTAACAATTAAGGAGTCATACGTTAAATCTTTAATAAACAACGAATTGCCACAGACTGACGGTCGAGAAATTATACTTTCATGTTAATTCAATTTTTTAATAACACGGACGATTCAGCGGCCCCCGGGTTATAAATAAATTAACGAAAATTATTGTTAATTGCAAAATAAATAATAATCTGGAGGAGCAAGGAGTGCAACGCGCTTTTTTGTCGACGCAAATTATATAACGGCCGTTTTACGATTGATGATGAAGTGATAATAATACGGCTCGAGTCCATTTCCACATGATTAATTAATAACAATAAATTTCGCTTTTTTATGCACATCTTAACGAGAGGAATGTTACGCCGGATCGATGGTACCTGACAGATGTAATTGAAATGATTTATCAACTTCTTCGCCGTCCAGTTCTTGTGCGAATTAACTTGATTGTGATAAGGTGCTGTCAAGACGTCCGTTATTATTATGTATGCATATTGTCAGTGCCATAGCTAGAGCCCTGGGCAAGATGCGAAATTGAGACCTCTAGTAGCACCCGAAAATCTTTTTGATGACTAAAAGAAAAAGAACAAATCTCAACGTAAACGTTGTATAATTTTGGTTCACTCTTATTGTTTCATCTACTGAAAAACAAACGTCATCGCCATTTCTAGGCTCCCTACCCATTTTGGGCTTTGCGCTTACACCTTAGCCTTCCTCGTTACGGCTTTACCTATTGTAAACCACCAAGAAAGAATGCTCTTCGGAATAAAGTCAAATGTCTACCATACTCTGGTTTGGGTTTCGGATATGGCTTTCTATTTTTCAGAGGCTAGATCAAGACTTCCTAACCAGTGGGGCTAGCCTAACCAAGGGGAAGTTAAGAGATCATAAAGGCCGCCCAAAGTATTTGGAAAAGTAAAAATTTTTTTGAAATCCTAAATTCACTTATTAATTTATTTGATCGTTGTTAAAGTTTTAACAATCTCAATTAGAGGCGCTCCACATGAGCCCTCCCTAAAAATGTTTTGAAACGAAATGTAGTAATAAAATTTGTGTTAGTTATTGTGTAAGGAACTCTCTAAAAATATTTGATAATGGGAAGCGACCGTGATAATGAGTCATGCGGCATATTAGCGGTCTAGATGTTTCCTCAAGAGGTAGGTCTTATCTGTACGAAGTTCCGTTCTAGAAACCAGAACGGTACCTATAAATAGAAGGTCGTCTTTTCCTCAGCTGGTTAGTTAATTAGACAGTGAGTCAGTTGGTTAGTCAGAATAATTAGCCAGACAGTCTGATAGTTGAGTGAATGATTATTGCAGTGTTCCGAAATCAGTTTGGAAATAAAGTGTTTACAATTCACGAAGATTTAATTTTCGAACCAATAACGCGCAACATATATTTCTCTTAACTACACGACGGACTCAATTTAAAATTAAAAGTATTATTTTTAAAAAGTTGCTTTTTGGAATTTTCGATTTTTTTGAAAATTGACTTGCTTTGAAAATTCTAATTTTTAGACAATGTCGCTTTTCTTTGAAAACAACATATTTTCTTTAAATTTCAAATATTCAGAATTAGGTTTTTTTCAAAAATGTTGGTTTTTGTTTTTAAAATCTTGACTTCTTTTTCATAATTTCGATTTGTTCCAAATTTTTTGACTCCTTTCAGATTTCTTACTTTTTTTTTAAATTCAGCGTACATTTCGATTTTTTAATCTTTTTGGAATTTTTTCGAAATATTAAATTTTTTTGAAAATTCCAACTTTTTCAAAATTTTAACAGTTTTTGAGAATTCCTATCTTTTTTTTTAAAGTCAAGATTTTAAAAGGTTATATTATTTCAAAACTTCGGCTTCTTTTGAAAATTTCACTATTTTTGATGTTAACTTGAAATGAGATCGAAATCTAGAAACAATGGTGTTTTTAAATTTCGACCTCATTTCAAGTTTTTGAATTGTTTTTTGAAAATTTCGACCTGTTTTGTAAAACTCGACTTATTTGAAAATTACCATAATTTTTTTTAAATTTTTCGTTTTTTGGGAAATTTAGACTATCTTTTATAATTTCGATTTTTTTAAATTTTAATGATCTTTTAAATTTTTGATTCTTTTGCAACTTCCGTTTTTTTTTTAATTTTAATTAATTTCAAAATCTCTAAGCTTTTTGAAAATTTCCTTTTTTTTATCGAGAATTTTTCTCAAAAAGTCAACATATTGATACTTAGAATTCTTTTCGCAAATTTCGCCATTGTATTAGATTTTCGACTTTTTAAATATGTTAAGGTTTTTTAAAATTTAACCTTTTCCACAACTTTGACATTTTTTAAAACTACAATTACTTTTCAGTTTTGACGTTTTTTGCAATAAACTTCAACTTTTTTGAAAATCAGCGAGATTTTTTGAAAATCACTACTTTTTTTGAAATTTCGACTATCCTTTACCATTTCTACTTTTTTATTATTAAATTTCCAGTTTCTTCAAAACTCTGATTCCCTTTAAAAATTTTGATTTTTTTGCCCCAACATTTTTTCAAAGAGTTGACATTCTAAAACTTGAAATTTTTTTGCAAATTTCGTCACTTTATCACATTCCTATTTCTCTTAATTTCAACTTGTTTTCAAAATTTTAATTTTTTTTTTTTAATTTTGACTTCGAAAATCTATATATTTTTAAAATTTCAATTTTTTTAAAAAATTGGTACAACTATCAAACTCCTAAATTTCGATTTTTTTCATTTTTAAAATTTGGGCTCGTTTTTAAAATTTGGAATTAACTCCCTAACTTTTTCCAAACTTACAATGTTTTTAAAATCAGTACCGCTTTTCAAAGATGTTAACTATTTTATATTTGGAGATTTTTGGAATCTCGACATTTTCCCAAATTTCTCCAGTTTTAAAATTTTCGACATTCCAAAAGTTCGCACATTTTTGAACATTTCATAACAATGAAAACATGTTTTGTTGATTTCCAAATTTGTAAAATTTCAACTTTCTATTAAAAAAATTCAATATTTTTGAAAAATTCTTTTTCTTTTGGAAATATCCTTTATTTTCAAAAATTTGGATTTATCTGAAAATTCAGTTTTTTAACAAAAGTTGAAATTTGACAATTATTTGAAATGTCAGTTGTTTTTAAGAACACCTCCTTGAAAATCAGTGCAAATCCAAAATTTTCAAAATTCGATATTTTTTCAAAACTTGGTCTTTCTGAAAAATTTTGATTTTTAGAGTCTCTTGAGATCTTTCAAAATTCTTTTTTTTGAAGTTGTAAAAATTTTTCAAAACTTCTACTCTTTTCAAAAGTCTGAGCTTTTAGAAGTTTTGCTATTTTATAAAAAACCTATTTTTATTAATTTTAATAATTATAATATAAATTTTAAATTTATCAAAATTAAACAATTTTTTTAAAATTTCGTTTTCTTTTATTTCTGGATTTTAAAATTTTCCACAATTATTTTAAAATTCTGGCTTGTTTAAAAATTTCGATATTTTTAATATTGCATTTTCAAAATTTAAAAATTCGTTATACAGGGTCCTGCAACAGTGCGTCGAGCATTTGTAGATCCTATAATAAAAAAGTTAGGAATTCCATTTAAATGCAGGCTTTAACTGTGTACAAGGATGTATTTCAGATAAATATGTTCACATGTACAGGGTGCCCAAAAAGTGTAAGCCGCTGAGGGTGAATTTTTTTTAATAGAACCCCCTATATTTTTTTAATTTTTGGTTTTTTTTTGACAGTTTTATATATTTTTAAAATATTGTTAAATTTTGTTATGTATTTCCAGAGTAATAAATAAATAAAGAGAAAAAAAAATTCGCAACAATTTCTTTAAAAATTCATTAAAAATACAAAAAAGCCCTAAAATTAAAACTACGCTAATTGTTTACTGTAGTGGGTATCTAGTTACTTTGCTAGAAATATCTTTAGCCTAACTTGTACAGGGTGACCAAAATTCAATGCCAAATTGGCTAAAATATTAAGCAGTTTTTTTAAATAAATAGAACACCCTGCATATATTTTTTTATGAGATACAGAATTAAAAAATAAACTTATTTTGTACCCACAAATATTTCAAAATTTTTAACGGTTAAGCAGATATTCGTCGGATTATTACTCTTTCGACACTAAGGTACAAGACAAAAAGTCATAGATGGCTTTAATAAAAATTAATTACCTTATAATTATTTTGTACAAGTTAGGCCTTGAGATATTTAAAGCAAAGTAACTAGAGACCCACTACAGTAAACACCTAGCGTAGTTTTAATTTTAGGGCGCTTTTGTATTTTAAATAAATTTTTAAAGAAAATGTTACAAAATATTTTTTTTCTATTTATTTATTTATAACTCTGAAACTATCCTACCAAATTTACCAATATTTAAGAAATATGTGAAGTTGTCAGAAAGGAATCCAAAAATGTAAATAAATACAGGGGGTTCTATTTAAAAAATTCACCCTAAGCGGCTCACACTTTTTTGAACACCCTGTACATGTGAGCATATTTTTCTGAAATATATCCTTAAACACGGTTAAGGCCTGCATATAAACAAAATTCCTAACTTTTTTATTATAGGACCTATAGATACCCAACTGCAGGACCCTGTACGTATCTTTTTGTTTTCATATAAAAACAATTTAAATTTTTTTTGAGATGTCCGAATTTTTTTAAACTGTATATTTGTTTTAAAAAACATTAATTCACAATTTCGACTTTTTGAAAATTAAAAATTTTTCAAAATTTTGCATATTTTTAAAATTTTTGAGCACATTTGAAATTTCTCACGTTTTGTTTTAAAAATCCTGACTATTTAAATGACATTTTTAAAAATGAAATTAGTATGATTTTAAAAAATTGACTATTATGAAAATTTCGATCTTTAATGAAAAAAATTCCAATTTTTCTTGAAAATTTCGGAATTTTTTGAAATTTTCGAATTTTATTGAAAACTTGAACTATTTAAAAATCTCGACCTCTTAAACATCTTTAATTTCTTTAAAATTATAATTCATTTTAAAATAAAATTAGTATGACTTCAAAATTTTTTAATTTCTTTGGAATTTCAATTTTTTAAATCTCTTTCAAAATTTTGTTCTTTGGTATTTTTAACTATTTCTTGAAATAAATTTGATAATTTCCGTAATTCCATTTATTTAAAAATGTTGACTTTAAAAAAAATGCCCCCTAAGGAGAATTTCGATGTTTTCAAAATATCGACTTTATTAATAATTTCGTCATTTTTCCAAATTCGTTCGTTTTTAAATATTTAAAATATTTTTAAAGTTTTATTTTTTAAAAAATTCGGATTCATTTAAAAATTTTGACTTTTTTTTTAAATTAGTTCGACGCTAAAAATTTCCACTTTATTTAAAACTTTCGATTTTGTTTTTTGCAATATCTACATTTGTGCAAAACTTTGTATGAAATTTTTACCATTTTCCAATATTTCAACTTTTTCAAAGAATATAAATTATAATAAGTTCCAGAGTTTTTCCTGTAAATCTTGTTAATTATTTAATTAATTGTACCTAATTACTTTTTAGGAGTAAGTAAAAGAAAAAGCCTTTAATTTACTTACTTATGTTTGTAACAGAAATAAATGTCATGAACTTTTCTTTATTGTATTAATAAAAAATTTTAATGGGAGCAATACATATATTTTTCATAATTCAGGGAGGTTCAACGCAGACCTCGTAAAATCATGAATTAACAGAGATTCCTATTAAGCTTGGCTAAAAAATTAAGTTTACTTTTTAACGGAATATATCCTGCAGGTAATCTAGTTAAAATATTTTTTTCAAATCCTCCCCCAAATCCGCGAATTCAATTTTTTTTACTACGTTACTTAGTTGTAACATTTTTGGAAATTTGAATCTTTTTTTAAAATTTTGAAGTTTCTCTTAGAATTTTGACTTTTTTTCACAAAACTCGAATTTTTTAGTTTTTTAATTGTTTTTTTATTTTTTTAGGAGGTTGATTTATTCTGAAAAATTGGCTTTTTAAAAAATAATGCCTTCCTTAGGATGAATTTCTCTAAAGTTTGATAAAATTCTTGAAGTTACGAGTTTATTTTCAAAATTCATGTTTTTTTTATATTTCACCAATCTTTTGAAACTTTAACTTATTTTGTAAACATTTCAAGCCTTAACATTTTTGTGGCAAAATTTATCTTTGGTAGAGAAACGACCTTTTTCTCGAAATTTCGAGTCCTTTTTGACTTTTTCTTAAATTCGTTTTTTTTACATTTCATTTATTTCTAAAATCTGTTATTTTTTAGAATTTTCAGCTTTTACCATGATCTACAACATTTTTAGTTTCCGGAGGTTTCGCTTTTTTCTTTCTCCAAAAACGTCTTTTTCCGGAAATTTTGTAGTTTTCAGGACAAATAAAATATTTGATAGAAATATTATTTTCAAATATTTAAATAGAAATTTACGTGAAAATATTCCCAAATTTTAAGAGTACCTTAAATTTTGGACAAAAACGTGAAAATCATGCGAAATATTGTTGAAAATTTCGATTCTTCTTGGAGTTCGGCAGAGAAACGACCTTTTTCTCGAAATTTCGAGTCCTATGTTTAACTTTGACTTTTTCTTAGATTCGTATTTTTTCACATTTAAGGTTTTTCAAAATTTGTTTTTTTTTAATTTTCGAGTTTTATCATAATCTACAACATTTTCAGCTTCTGGGGGTTTCGACTTTTTTCTTTCTCCAAAAACGTCTTTTTCTGGAAATATTTGTAGTTTTCAGAACAAATAAAAATTTTAATAGGAATATAATTTTCAAAAATTTAAATAGAAATTTTTCCGAAAATATTAAACTTCTTTCCCAAATTTTAAGATTATCTTAAATTTTGGACAAAAACTTAAAAATCATGCGAAATACTGTTTAAAATTTCAATTCTTCCTAAAGTTCGGCAGAGAAACGACCTTTTTCTCGAAATTTCGAGTCCTTTGTTTAGCTCTGACTTTTTTTTAAATTCGCTCCTTTTTACATTTCATGTTTTTTTTCAAAATTTGTTCCTTTTAGAATTTTCGACTTTTACCATAATCTACAACATTTTCAGTTACTAGAGGTTTCGTTTTTTTTCTTTCTCCAAAAAGGTCTTTTTCTGGAAATATTTGAAGTTTTCAGGACGAATAAATTTTGATGGAAATATTATCTTCAAAAATTTAAATAGAAGTTTTCGTGAAAATATTCAACTTTTTTTCCGAATTTTAAGATTATCTTAACTTTTGGACAAAAACGTAAAAATCATGCGAAATATTGTTGAAAATTTTTATTCTTCTTGAAGTTGGGCATTTTCTAGAAATTTGGACTTTTATCTCAAAATTCGATCATTTGCTTAAAATAGGATAAATCTAAACTTTATCTTGTTTGAAAATTATATCAAAATTTAAATAAAAACTAAAACGTTAGGGACAAATACTTTTGAAACATTTGACGTTCTGATCACTTTTTTTGAGAAATTTCAGTTGCCTTAATCTAACGAAAATGTATAATAACTTAGAAGATTACCAACAAATTAGACCTTTTTTTGGCAAAGAATATTTCAATATGAATGTTGCTTCTTTTTCCCTTAAAGCCTGAAATAAATCCTGCCTACGCCCATAAAAAAATCTGTGGCGCCTTTTATTTTTCTTGTAATGCCATTTGTAGAACACCGTTAGTAATAAATTAATTCATGAAGAACTTGTCATTTAAAATTTGTTACTTACCCGAAATTTGTTACCTACATGAAATTTGTTACCTACAATAATTGGAAATGTAACAATTAAACCAAAATTGTTTTTGAAAGCCTATTATTTATCTTATAACAGAATATTCTTTCAATAATAAGTTAAATACCCCTTTTCACCCCCTTAGAACCTAAATTTTTAAAATCAATCAACTATGTGCTAGTCTAATAATCCAGAGGTAGATTATAATCGAATTTCCATACTAAATCTAAAATTGTCCTTGTAGTTTCCAAATATTGCCAAAAAAGTCAAAATTTCTTTGTTTTTTATTTCTTTATCTTATCTGTTTTGACAAAAACCCAGAAGCTTGAGAAAAAGTTGTAGCTGAAGAAAAAAAATATAAATTTTAAAATAAAGTCAGAAATTGTGGAAAAAAATAAATTTAGGATAAAAAATCGAAGTTTGAACAGTATAAGTAATGCGAAAGGTACTATTAAAAATGTCGGACTTAAATGCCAAATTTCATAAAAAATGTAAAAAATTTGCGTTTAATTTATTTTTAAGTATTTCAAATTTTTTCTAGGTTTTCAGTAACGATGCCAAAATATTTTTTATGAACTTCAGACAGATATGACTATACTTTAGTTATGATGTTTCCCTCATTGACTTACGCGACACCTCCTAATAATTAAGACTAAAGAATATCTATACGACAATAAATCACGAGTAAATTAAAATTTCCATTCCACTGGTTATAATTAATATCCCATATGTCGGCAAAGCAATATTTCGAGTCACAGACATGATATCCAAAACCTGCAATTTGGGCCCTTTCAGTTGCCGGATTCGTTATCGTTTTTATCGACCTTTGATTAATTACACAGTTCATTTATTAAAATTCTTGTACAAAGAATAATCTCATATTCTATAAATCACATTATAACACATAAAGTAACTTGAATCTTGTAAATTTAATAAATGGTTTGCTTCAGAATCTTTTTATTTTGAAACAGGTTCATTTAGGTACGACCAAGCCACTAGCTCTTTACTGGCATCAGTGGTTAATTTTGATTTATTGTAACACGTAAATATTTTTTTAATTTCCTGTATAAGTACACAAAGTTCGAAAGTATAGGCTGGGCCATAATTTGGTTTAATTTTGCATAAATATTTTTAAGAATTGGCAACATCTTTTGAAGTAGTTTTTTGTTTATAAGAATGATTAAGAAAGGAAAATTGTTTTTTAATAATAATATTATTTAAATGACCACAAACGCAATTTTGGCTTCCTTCTGAACAGATATCCAAATTTTCGAGAGCCATTCCCCGAAATTCCAGACATTGGCTTCTTGAATATTTGTTTCTATTGAGGCAATGACGTTGCTTTGATGGTTTAAACATGATGCTTCAAATATTTCTACAAAAAGAAATCAGCAGTACTTACAAAATTAGGGCATTTGCCCCCGGCGTTTCTCAGAAATCTTCATTTTTTCTTCAAAATTCGTCTTTACCTTAAAATTTTAATATTTGCTCAAAGTGTCTATTTTTTTTCTTCAAAACTATTAAACTTTATTAAGGATTAAAAAGCAACAGATATTAAAAATTCCACAATGTTTCGATAAATATTTGTTAACACCGGACCAGGTTTCGCATTACTGCATCATCGGCGATTATAGCAGCAATTTGTTTAGCCGTTGTTATGCTAACAAGCTTCATGGATCATACGACTCGACTGTTTTTCTCAAAATTTGTCCTTTTCTCACAATATTAGCCTTTTTTTCTAACGAATTTATTTCTAAAATTTGATATATTTGATCAAAATTTAATTTTCTGAACATTTTTGCGTTTTTTTTTCGAAATTTTCCCTTCTCTTAAAATTCGACATTCGATTTTTTTTAAACCAAATTTCTTTGATTTCTTTCGATTTGTTTCTCAAAATTTGGCTTTTTCACAAAATTTAGCAAGTCTTTTCATGACACAAAAATTTGGATTATAGTTTTTTAAAAGTTATGAAGTTTTTAAAAATCAAAAATTTCGAAACAATTTTTTCTTTTAACATTTGAACCCCTTTTTTAATACATCTTTCTGAAAATTCCAACTTGCTTCCCAAATTGTGATTTTTATCTCTATATTGGACATGGTGGGGTGCTTGTCTCCCCCTGATTAAAGCAGTTAAAATGAGATATTTCGATCTTTTTTCTAATAAATCATTTTTTTTTCGAGACTTGGATTTTTCTTTTTTTTCACAAAATTGGAATTGATTTAAAACTTTGGATATTTTTGAAACCAAAATCGAAATTTCGGCTCTATCTCAAAATCTAATCTTTTATATTGTACTGGAAAATTTAGCTTTTATTTAAAAAGAGTCGTCTTTTTTATAATGACTATGCTCAAAATTTGATTATATTCTGAAAAGGTTACCAACTCTATACAATTTCCAATTTTTTTTAGAAGTTACGCCATTTTCTTCGAAATTCATCTCTTTTTTTCAAAATTTCGACTATTTTTTAATCTTTTTTTATTTAGAATTTGATCGAAAAATTTAATTTCTTTCTGTAAGTATATTTTTCTGGAAAATTATTATGTTTTTTTCTCAAATTTCGATGTTTTCTGGTAATTTTCTCTTTTTTTTTGGAAGCAATATTATTTTCTTAACTCTAAATTTTTTATTTCATTCTTTCTTCTAGATTCTAAGTTTTCAGAAATTTTTAACGTTTCACTAAAGTTTGACCTTTTCTCGAAATTTTCATGTTTATTTCAAAATCATATATGTAAATTTTTTGGAAATTACGAATTTTTCTTCAAGATTTGTTTCAAAATTTCAATCCTTTTTCCAAAGTTTCGATTTTTATTCCAAAATATATTTTTCCTAAAATCCACTCCTTTTTGAAATTGTGACTTTACCTCAAAACAAGATCCTTTATGGTTTATATTTCTGGAAATCTCATCCTTTTCCTGAATGTTTGCCTTTTTCTAAAAATTTAGAATTTTTATTTAAAATCCACCATTTTTTAAACAGCTATTTTTTCTTTGTTTTTTCTACAAATCTCATCTCTTTCCTCGATATTCGTCCTTTTCCCAAAATTTCGATTTTTTGGTCAAAATTCATTTTTTTTGCATAAACGGCCATTCTTAAAATTTAACATTTTCTCAAAATTTGAATTTTTCACGAGAACTTCATTTTTTTTCTAAATTAATCTCTCCTCTTAAATTCGTCTTTTTTCCCAGAATTTCGACTATTTTTTCAAATTTCATTTTTCTTTAATATATATATAATCAATTCCCTTATACCGTAAAGTGTAATGTTGACTTTATTTGCTAAATTCGACATTTTTTTTTAAATAACTTCCCCTGGAGAAATTTCTCAATTTCTCTTCGAGTTTCTTTATTTTTTCGAAATTGTCTTATTTTTTTAAGATTGAGTTTTTTATGGAAATTCAGACATTTTCGAATTAGAATTTTTAGATGGATTCTTAAATTCTTAAATATTTTTCTTGAAATTTCGAATATTGTAACCAAATATAAATTATAGAATTTAGTACGTAAGAAAATATTCTAGAAAGATCTGATAAGGAAAAGCGGCCGCGATAATGAAGTAAACGGCAGATAAGCGTTCTAAAAATTTCGGCAAACGATAAGCCTTATATGCTGGTTTATTCTAGAACCCGGAAGCGAGACTTATATAAGGCGGTCGCCTTTCCCTCGAGTCAGTCAGAAGTTAGTGTAGTTGGTTATTGAATTAGTAGTTAGAAGTGAGTTAATTATTCAGTTGTAGCTGGAAACAAAGTGGTTATAATTCACGACGTAATAATCATTCGAACCGATAACGCACAACAATATTATCTTAAATTTTAATATTCATTATTTCTAGAAATCTCGAGTTTTTTCTTGAAACGTCGCCCTTTTCCCTAACAATTACTCTTTTTCCTAAAATTCGCCTTTTTCTCAATATTCGTCTTGTTTCGAAATTTTGACACTTTTTTCTAAATTTTACTTTTTGTTTATTCCTATCGTAAATTATTTTTCCAAGTTCTGCCATTTTTCTCAATATTCGCCTTTTTCTGAAAAAGTTTCGGAAATTTGAATTTGTCTCATAATTCGACTTTTCCTGGAAATTTCGATCTCTAAAATTTCACTTTTTTTATAATTCGTTTTTGTTTTACAATATTTTGATTTTTTTACAAAATTTGATTTAATTTCGAAATTTTAATATTTTTTTAATACCTGTCTATTTTTAAAATTTCGTCCTTATCTCAATATTTGATCTTTTATGTTATGTTTATTAATTTTATATAACATTTCTTCGCTCCAGTTTGGCAATATTTAAATTTTTATTAATGTTTGTTGACATTATTCTAAAACAGTTTTTGAAATATGACTACGTGATATCTAAATTTATTTAAAACGTCACCCCATGGCAGAGGACAAAAAATAGGTTAATTTATTTAACATAGAATAGGAAAAATTAAAAAAAATAGAAGACCAAAATTAGTTATGAAACAAAAATTTTTGATAAATTTTGAAAATATAAAAATATAAAAAAGGTTATACCACTGGACATCGATGTTTCGCTCTCATTTGAGCTCGTCAGCAGTGCAGCAGTGGGAAGGGCACAATGATGAAAAATACTTAAAAATAAAAAATTTAAATATCCATGGACCTGCAACAGTGCGTCGGGCATATGTAGATCCTATAATAAAAAAGTTAGGAATTCCATTCAAATGCAGACCTTACAAAGATGTACAAAGATGTATTTCAGGAAAATATGTTCACATGTACAGGGTATATCCATAAGTGTGAGCCATTGAGTTAAAAATTTCGAAATATTTGTAGGTACAAAAAATGTTCATTTTTTAATTCTGCGTCGCACAGAAAAAAATATACGGGGTGTTCTATTTGTGACAGCTTACACAAATTTGTAAAGAAATACATTTGAATTGATTTTCTGACAACATACAGAGAGAAACACTGCCCGAAACATTAAAATTTTAAATAATCTTGTTGTTATTTATTTTATACGTTGTTTTAATTTTAATATAGTTTAAAGTGTTTTTCAGTGTTGAGTCCCAAACAGCGACTGACAAACCAAGATCCAACGCAATCGCTGTTTGAGGAAACCTATAAGAGATTACCATTCGTTAATAGAAGGTACTGAAATTTAGGATTGTGAAAGGAGTGACCGGCGAAGAAAAAGCCAATAAAACTGCATACAAACTAGCAATATACTTGACCTTTTTTGAAATTTTCGATTACTTCTCAAAATTTCGATTAAATATCGTTAGTCTCTAAAAATTTCAATTTTTTAGTAGAGTTTCCACTTTTTTACTTTGAAATGACTTTAAAATGTCTACCTTTTTTAAATTTACTTCTTTTTCTAACATTTTGAGTCATTTCATTTGAGCCCATTCAAAAATTTCAGTTTAAATCTGTTGAAAATTCTTTAAAATCTTGGAATTATTTTGAAAGTTTTGTTTTAAAAAAATATAGATTTTTTTGGAGATTGCGGCCTTTTGGAATTATAAAAAATTTTCCTTTTTTGGAAACTCTGCTTTTTTTGAAATTTTTGACTATTTTTCGAATTTTCATTATTTAAACTTTTTAAAAAACACGGTCATTATTTTAGTTTTAAATTTATTCGTAAAATCCAACATTTTTTCTTAAAACTGACTTTCTTTAGAAAATTTAAACAATTTTTCTTAGTTTTGTCTTTTGTTCGTTATTTTCCTAAGATTGAACTTTTTTCTCAAAATTTCTACATTTTAAAATCTGGGTTTCTAGGTGGATTATTAAAGTTTGGGTTTTTCAAACAATATTTTAATTCTTATCTTAAATTTTCCTATTTAATTTGTCTACAAATTACGACGTTTTCCTGGAGATTGATCTTTCACGCGAAACATCGACTTTTTTCCTAAAAATTAGTTTTTTTTTTCTAGAATGCACGTTTTTCTCAAATTTCGTCTTTTTCAAAATTTTTACTTCATTCTTAAGACTTGACGTTTTCACTTTTCTTCCAAAAACTATCTTTTATTTACAAATTCAGCCATTTTTCTTAACATTAGTTTGGTTCTGAAAAATAACTTCGGAAATTTTAATTTGTTTTAAAAGTCGTCTTATTTTTAAAGTTTCGTCTTTTACCTCAAAATGCGATGTTTTGTGTTTCTAAAAATATTCTTTGAGATTGCCTCTTTCTTTTTATAATAATATAAAAAGTTTTATTTTGCAACAAAGGTCCAACCCACATAAAGATAAGTTTCAGTAAATATGTAATTTTTTTGAAATAACTCGGGAGTGGCTACTTTCTTGGCGCAATTTCAGTTCACAAAAGACGTCATTTCAGTATTTTAAATAGTTCGTTACTAAGGAACTATCAGAAAACATTCCGAGAAAGTTGTTCTGGCCAAGAAGGTAGATACCTTTGTACTGGATAACAAAAACCAAATAGTGATTGTCAAGGAAACGATTTCATAGAGAATTAAATGACAATATAAAATGTCATGAATTTATAAAAATTCTATAATTTAAGTAATAATGATTGCGATTGGAACAGAAATCTTCTCGGAAGAGCAGAATTTAAGTATCAAGTTAGATAAATACTCAACAAGCGGAGATGTTGCGAATTTTATATATTACCGAACAAATGACGCAACTGAACGTTACAGGAAAATATATTTAAATAAAAACCAACAGTCAGGCAGTCCTTAAGGCTCTAAATAATGTGAAGACAAACTCAGGGCTGGTTAGGAACTGCAACTTAGCTTTAGAACGTCTATCACAGGAGAACGTAATTGATCTAATATGGATCAAAGGACATTCTAGGAAAAAACAAAATGAACGCGCTGACAAACTGGCGAGGAAGGATTCGTTGGATCAGAACCAACCCTTCCCCTTGCTAGATCAACCGTAAGATCCCTACTTAACAAAGAAATTAATCGTAAACACAAATCCATATGGGCATCAATAAGAACATGCCGAGAAACTCACGTATTCATTAGAATGATGTGCAGGCAAAGGGCAAAACTATGCCTACAACTTTCAAGATATAATCTCAGGAAACTTGTAGGGATTTGGACAGGTCACTGTCGATTAAACAAACACCTCCACAGAATGGGAATTATAAACGACCCGAGTTGTAGGGGGTGTTTAAAAGAAGATGAGACAGTCGAGCACGTGATGTGTCACTGCCCGGCACTAGCATCAATCAGAGGATCCACGCTGGGGGACTTCTGGCCTAGTGTGGCCAATTTGAGGGAGGCGCATCCAAGGGACGTTCTTCAGTTTCTCAACATGGTTGGGTGGCTGAATGAATGACCAAGGACACCTCAATCACGGGGATAGCACAATGAGCCCGGAAAGGGTAATCTTAGTGTT
This sequence comes from Dastarcus helophoroides, assembly GCA_028583605.1. Lineage (NCBI taxonomy): Eukaryota > Metazoa > Arthropoda > Insecta > Coleoptera > Bothrideridae > Dastarcus > Dastarcus helophoroides. The sequence goes on from CM053336.1 coordinate 21,761,497, forward strand.
GGCCTAAGCTTTAGGCAACCCACATCGAATCCAGAATCCCAAACTGCGATTTTAGAAAAAGTAGATGTGTATCTCGTAGTAAAAACGCATTCTTGGGTGTCAATGTTTGTTAGTCTCGGCTAACGTCTCGGTCACAAATTACATCGTCGCCCGGGAATGTATTGCATTTGCTACTACAATATACTGCTGAGATAATAAGCCTTGTATATACGAATATATACAAGTTTATTGCGATGCAGTTGAAATCTAATTTCATTAGAATCTAATGAAATCTAGATTTGAAGTGCAAAGTTAGATAGATGAGGCAAAGCTTGTATCACGGGTTGCATCGCAACATCCATAGATACAAACGTCCTCGGCGTGATTTTACTTTCATCTAGTTCGACAAATGACCAATTCAATTCAATTTTAAGCACATTTAACTATTTAATTACAGAACATTTAATTGATCATTTGTTGAACTACAATATATTACTTTGAGAAAGTATAGATACATACATTAGCCGGCAATGCACCTGCGGATTAATCGACGAATAGGATATGGCACATATCAAATTAGCGAAATCAACTTTGCATTAGTCGACACGGCCGAGCCACAGATTAATCGGCAGACTTTATCTTGCATAGACCAAGATTTGTTCTAACTTTGACATTTTTTACTCAAAAATGACAGATAACACAAGATAAATCTCGGGAGCATGCAAATTTACCACAAGCCTAATCCAATTCATACAAAAGTGACCATTCAACTCATTAAAGCAAAGTTGTTAACTGACGGATTTAATTAGAAAGTGCAATATGTGTACAGATATGTACGTCAGTGGAAACCATCATAAATGGTATGTTGTGAGCCAAGTGAGTAGATATATCTTTATGAATTAAATAGTCGGCCATACACGAACGATCTGATCTGCAGATATAATCCATAAAGATATTTCTGCGTACTTGGCTCGTTACATACCAAATATGATGATTTCCACTAACGTACATATCTGTATACATATTATAATCTCTAATTAAATCCGTCAGTTAGAAACATCCCGTTACTGGGCTAATACTAGCGGTATGTTTGCATACCTCGAGATTTAGCTGGTGTTATCTGGCATTTTTGAGTAAAAGATGTCAAAGTCAGAAGGAATCAAAACCCTTAGCAGTCACTAACTGACATATTTAGTATGTGCAAGATAAAATGCTGATTAGTCTGTGGCTCGATAGTGTCCATTAACATAAAGCTAATCCTGTTGATTTGATATGTGCCATATTGATGGTCAAAACGCAAAACCTACTATTCTTCCTAAGGTTAGCACTTCGATGCCTTAAGTTGTTTTCAGACAACGTACCATCAGGAAGATTCTCCTTGAGCTCGACACCTCGAAAGCTTCTGGCCTTGATTGTATCCCCACTATTGTTCTTAACAACTGCGCCCCAGAGTTGACTCCTGTCCTAAGCAAATTGTTCACACTCTCTTACAACAAAGGTGTATTCCCCAACATTTGGAAATCTGCAAGAGTGCAGCCTGTCCCTAAAAAGGAAAAAAGGAATCCGGCTAATAACTATCGCCCTATATCTTTGTTACTCGTTATATCTAAGGTGATGGAAAAGATTATCAACATTGAGATTCTCAAATATCCTGAGGAAAATAGAATTATTTCTGACAGGCATACGGTTTTAGACATCAACGCTCCACTGACGATCTACTGGCATATGTTACTCATATCTGTAACTCAGCTGTGGAAAAACATGGTAAGGCTGGGATTGGGCATTGGATATCTCAAAGGCCTTCGACAGAAACTGGCACCGCTCTCTTCTTGCCAAATTAATATCTTATGGTCTTTCCCCTGGACTCTGTCATTTGATATCCAATTTTCTCGCTGGCAGATCCCTTCAAGTCGTCGTCGATGGCACTTCATCCGATACATTTGCGATTAATGCAAAGGTGCCTCAGGGGTCTGTCCTGTCTACTTCTTTGTTCCTGCTACACATAAACGATCTCTTAGCTGCAACTTTCAATCTTATATACAGCTACGTATATGATAGTAGCCTAGTATTTTTTTTTTTCTCCGACAAAGCATTATCTGTTGCTGCTTCAGATCGACTAAGGCAACAGCAGATACAGATAACTAATCGGGATCTCGAAGTCATTCTGGAATGTGGTAAGAAAAGTTTGGCCGATTTCAACGCTTCAAAAACTCAGGTCGCGGTTTTCTCCAAGAAAACATCAAGGGATAATGCAACAAACATACTAATGGACGGCAAAATCCTTCCGATGGGATCTAATCTATCTATTTTAGGAGTGAATGCGAGCATTAGCTTCTCTTGGGACGATCATGTGCGCGTCATTGTCAAATCCGCCTCTCAGAAGCTAGGGTTTCTTTTTAGCTCTAAAGAGTACTTTACATCTCATCAGCTACTCACACTATTTAAAGTTCAAGTTAGACCAACACTAGAATACCCTTCTTGTGTTTGGAGTTTAGCCACAAAACACTCTTTAGCTCTTTTGGATTCAATTCAAAGAAGAGCGATTCGCCTAATTGATGACGAGATTTTGACCGATTCTCTCGAAGCACTAGAGCACAAGCGTAAGGTTGGTGACTTGACTCGTTTCTACAAGTAGGGTAGACTGTGGTATTGGGGACCTACTTTTTATATTGGCTATAAACTGGCAAAAGAATATTTTTTTCTGAAAATTTTAAGGCTTGAATTTGTAGTACAACTAATAATCTCTCTTTGAGTCGCAACAGTTTGGTCAAATAGTATTAAATTATATAATTTATAAGAATTGGCGCAAAGTTGCATTTTTGCGATTTTGAAAAATGTCGGAGATTTGCGGACCACTTTGTAAATCGATTAAAAATGAAAAAATGTAGTAGAAAAACCATCTTGTTTTTGATTCACAATTCAGAATGCGGATGCAGAAGATCTATTAGGAAAGAGAAACAAAGTGAAGTGCAGTGACAAATGGCAATGAAAATCAGTTCAAAACGAAATCACCATTTTACCAAAAAACTATTAGAAGTTGCCGAAAATAATGCTGGGCTAAAAATTTGCATAAATAATCATTTTTATGCATCAGATGCACGAAATTAGCTTGTGAAATGTAAAGAATTAAGTGATCCACGACAAAAGTGGTCCGTAATTCCCCGAAGGTCATTTTTTACAATATGGCTGCATATGAGTAACACAATACAAACTTCATGCAAAACTTCATGTTCCTGTCGAAGCCTTAAGGTTCCGCGAATATTATATAGAGATTTACCTGAGTTGGTTTTCGAAAAGTGTGGTCAAATTAGAGAAAACTCTGAAGTGAAAAAAAAATTCGAAGTATCTTATTTCTATTTGGTATCGAAGCGAGGTAACGGTTCGTGTACACAAGTCGAGTACCGAAAGAAAAATGAGCTTAACATGAGGCAAGCCGACGACAGTTATTTGTAGCTATCAACCACTATTAGAGAAAAAAAATATGAAGCTGGTCCGCAATTCCCCGTGGTCCAGAGTCTCTCCTACTATTATGGAAGATAGAAGATGCTCGCAGGAACTAATAGGATTGATCCCCCCAAGGGCAAGATTCTTGAGGCATACAAGACAGTCGGAGATACCAAATTCTTGTGCGGTCCAGCTTGATACAGTGAGCACTTGTGTCTATGGGTGCTTTTTCTTCTATAGAACTTCCAAGCTATAGAACTCGTTACCGAACGAAATTTTTCCCAAAAATTACAACCTATCCTTGTTTACGAAGGCGGCTCATCGCCATCTATCCTTGTTTAAGCATCCTAATCGCAGTGCTTTCAAGGCATAATGGGGTTACCCTTTGCGAGTGGATTAAACTTTAAAAATATCCAATTCGTCGAGTATTCCGCTGGTGTATGGCCAGCTAATACGCGGATCAAATTCATTCGTGTATGGCCGACTATTCTATTAGACATAAATTAAGGCAAAATATGTTATTGGCGATTTATAAATTATTGTCGAACTTTAACTATCGATTTCTCAATAACTGTTTTTTGGGGTTGGTTCCATTCTGCAAAAAGTCGTCCGGTTCTGGGCGCTTTCGGATTGAACTGAAACCACCTTCGATCGGTCTTAGTTTCTTAAAAATTCGACCAAATTGACTTGAAGTTATAGCTAGTTATTTCTGAATTGACGACATCGACACGTGACAACATGAAATTTGAATTATCATTTTTTTTACCGCAAATCCACCGCCACAACCTCTAGTGTTATTAAAAGTAAAATCATAGAAAGTTTCTACAAATAACCACATATAATTAATTGTCATAAAACTTGCGATTTTTATTTGTCGCGCAAAAACTTGTCCACGTTATTAGCATATTAATAACAATAAATCTTCGACCGCAGGTGCACGTCCGGTTGTGGAAGTTTAAGATATTAGGAAAACACGAAGTGTTAATCTTCAGATATAAATTTATCACTTCGGGTGAGCTTGTAAAAAAAGCTGCGGTGAGAATACCGTGAATTACCGGTTAACATTGTAGTGATTCAAATATGGTGTTATAATAGTGTACGGATCTTACCGCAAACGATGAAGTATCCTATTTTAGATCAATTAGCGTGAACGTATACATTTTCTGTTGACTAATACAGGAATCGAATTTGTAGTTGTCTAATATCCGCCGAAAAAAGAAAGTGGCACCTTAATTACAAATGATTGATTCTTGATATACTATCATCAAATATGTTACTTTTATTTCTCTACGTAGTGTGGCGAATTTTCAATGTAGAAAATTAGTGATGAGAATGCATCTTTCAAACCAATTTAGTTCTATTGAAACGGCTTATTACGTAAGCGGCTATTTTTTATTAACAACAAAATAAAGCTCCACACAAAATGAGATTACAAACCTAGTAGTGTTCTTACATGCTCAAAATAGTTGAAAGTTTCAGTAATTTAATTTAAAAACAACAACTTAAAATTAAATTTAAAGAAAAAAAAAAGAGCGAAGCGGACTATCACAATTAGGGTTCGGTGATTATACAACAGTGAGCAGTCAGTGACCAAATAATTTTTATTTATGTATGAAGTATTATTCAAATTTTCTTTTGAGATAAGTAACTGAAAAAATAAAATAATGTGTATTTTTAAATGCGCTTTTTATAGTCGATAGCGACACTTATGGAACTGATGACTGTCATAATTTTAAGACCACGAAATGTCTTAATTAAAAAGCATTCATATACATATAATGAATCCTGAGATCATTCTAAAATGTTCAGTCTTAACGTCTCTATTGGCTATACAGGGTGAGTCACTAAGCGGAAATCGGTCTTTGGTAGGCGTATCGTTCAAAATATCGAAAAATGTTTCAAATAAAAGTTGTTCGACATAAAGTTCTCCACAACCTAAAATTATTGCCAAATATGGCGGCCTTCCGGTTGCAACGGAAATAAACACAACTTTCGTATTTTAAATAGAACACCCTATGTATTTTTACATTTTTGGATTTCTGGTTAAAAATGAATATAAATTTATTAAGACGACATAGGCCCTTAGTTAAATCGTTTTCGCGTAGTTTAATTTTTTTGGTTAAATTTGACGATTTCGGAGCTTGACGCCATTAACGATATTTTCCAAACGCAATGACTCAGAGTTGTGTGGCATAAGGTTTTGGATTCAGAAAGAAATGGATTATTTGTTTACGTCTTTGCTGTTAGCAAGATTTTTTAAATTTCTTCACATCCGTCGGCTCAATTCTTCAGTTGTTCAAACATGCATAACTTAATTTTTTCAAATAGACCCACCTATCTTGGATTATCTTATCGGATGCAAAATTAAATTACCTTAATTTGGTACCAGGTATTGCCACCTCCCTCTAATAATTTTTGAGAAAATTAGAATTTTGTAAAAATTTTAATTAATTTCGTATTATCGCGTTAGCCCTGCATGTCGCGGTTTTGTTTCGTCTCGTTTGTCCGTGGGAAGGAAACGATACACCACGATACTGAAAATCATCATTGGATTTCAGTGTAAAGCATTAAAGAAAGTAAATAAACAATAAATAAATCGGTAACAGTAAGTTGCAACAAATATTAAGAAGAATACATAAACAATGGTAATAATAACATTAAATTAAATGTTCAACATAACCACCAGCTTCACGATGGCAAATGCGCAGTCTCTGTAGCAAAGAATTGTTCACATCCACCAAGACGTTTTCATTGATATTTTGGAAAGCAACACGAACCCGGTCCATCATGTCTTCTCGGGTAGTTGGTGGTTCCTGGTACACAACTTGCTTAACATGACCCCACAAGAAAAAGTCTGGCTTAGTTAAATCCGGTGATCTTGCGGGCCATGCCACTGGACCTCCTCTTCCTATCCACTTGTTGGGGAATTGTGTATTAAGGAACTCCCTTACATCCCTTCCATAATGTGCCGGTGCCTCATCATGTTGGAACCACATTTGCCGCACGATAGCAAGAGGCAAATTGTCTATCATTTCGGGCAATTCATTTTGCAAAAAATGCAAGTAATTGTTGGCATTCAAATGTTCATTGAAGAAGTGTGGTCCGACAACAAATCATCCAATGACACCACCCCAAACATTCAGAGACCACCTATGCTGATGGCCTAAGGGCCTTATCCAATTAGGATTTTCAGTGTGGTAGTAATGGGAGTTGCGTCTTCCCACGAAGCCGTTCTTATGAAATGTACATTCGTCGGTAAATAGTACATTGTTCAAAAAGTCATGTTGTTTTTGTAGTTTTCGTAACGCCCACTCACAAAACTGCATTCGGTTGTTGAAATCAGCTTGATTGAGTTCCTGTACTAGCTGGACACGATACGAATGAAACTTATTTTTACGCAAGATTCGTGAAACCGAGGTTTGACTTATTTGTAATTCCGTGCTTATTATTCTGGTACTTAAATGCGGATCTTGGACAACAGCAGCCGCTACTAAAACTTGGTTTTCTTCATGCGTCGTTGGTTTTCTACGCTCCTTTTTCTCGTATTTCGTACTACCAGTTCGCTCAAACCTCTCTCTCAATTTAGCGAATGCCGCTGAATTTGGATATCTCCGATCGGCAAAGCGTTGGGCATAAATTCTTGAGGCAAGAAATGGATTTCTGTCAGCACTGCCCAAGGCGTAAACCATATCGACCAATTCTTCTTGAGAAAACATTGTCTTTTAGTACTAATACCAAGACCTCGCGACAACAATGAGATAAACTGTCAGTTATTGCCGGACAAACGAGACGAAACAAAACCGCGACATCCAGGGTTAACACTATAATACGAAATTAATTAAAATTTTTACAAAAAAAAAAGGTAATTTAATTTCGCATCCGATAAGATAATCCAAGATAGGTGGTTCCATTTGAAAAAATTAAGTTATGTATGTTTGAACAACTGAAGAATTGAGTCGACGGATGTGAAGAAATTTAAGAAATCTTGCTAACAGCAAAGACGTAAACAAATACTTCATTTCTTTCTGAATCCAAAACCGTATGCCACACAACTCTGTGTCATTGCTTTTGGAAAATATCGTTAATGGCGTCAAGCTCCGAAATCGTCAAATTTAACCAAAAAAATTAAATTACGCGAAAACGATTTAACTAAGGGCCTATGTCGTCTTAATAAATTCATATTCATTTTTAAGCAGAAATCCAAAAATGTAAAAATACATAGGGTGTTCTATTTAAAATAATAAAGTTGTGTTCATTTCCGTTGCAACCGGAAGGCCACCATATTTGGCAATAATTTTAGGTTGTGGAGAACTTTATGTCGAACAACTTTTATTTGAAACATTTTTCGATATTTTGAACGATACGCCTACCAAAGACCGATTCCCGCTTAGTGACTCACCCTGTATATCGACAACGACGGTTATTTTGTCGTAATTACTGTGTTGCGTATAATTAATAAACCTGGGCTAGCTCCCAAACTATTAATCTAAATCAGAAATTCCCAACCAATGACACGCGCCTTGCTAGGGGGCGTGAAAAGGTCAAAAGAAGGGCCAATATGTTGACATTTTGACTTTTTAAATTTAGATTTTTTTAAATTGCGATTTTTTCAAGATTTTGATTATTTTAAAATTTTTACTTTTTCAAAATGTCTTCCATGTCAGAGTTTTGATTTTTTCAGAATTTAGAGTTTCGAGAAATGTCAACTGTGTTAAAATTTTGACTTTTTTGGAAATGTTAAATATTTTTAATGGCATGATTTTTAACAAATTCCACTTTTAGAAAATTTCTTGACCTGTTTCAAAATTTCGACTTTTTTTTTTACAAAATTTTAACTTTTTCTAAAGTTTCAATTTTATTATGAAACTTCTGTTTCTCTCTAAAACTTTGACATCGCTTCAAAACTTCTGTCGGCTTTTTTAATTTGACTTCAAACATTTCAAACTTTTATAAAATTAAGGTTTTTTAAACTTTCAATTTTTTTGAAAATGTCGAATTTTTTGTCCTTTTTGTAAGGTTGAAATTTTTTATAATTTGGATTCTTTGCAAAATTGGATATTTTTAAAATTTGGGGTTTAAAATATTTAATTTTTTCTCAAAATGTCACAATTTCAACTTCGACATGTTTAGAAAATTTTGAATTTATTTGAAAATGTCTACCTTCTTATCAAATTTCTGCTTTTTTTGGAAACTTTGTCTTCGTTCTTAAAATTTCATTTCTCTAATTATTACAAGAATATTTATCACTTCTTAAATATTTTGAATTTTTTTTCCAAATTTAGATTTTATCAGACACCTACATTTCTTATAAATTTGGCCTTCATTGAAATTTTTGATTATTGTTTAAAATTTTGACTAAAAATTTTTACTTTTTTAAAAATTTGAACCTTTTATGAGAATTTCTATATTTTTTAAAATTCTTACCTTAAAATTTGATTTTAGTTTAAATTGACGTCTTTTTTCAAAATTTTGATTTACGTTTTAAATTAGAGATGGTTTTTAAAATTTTGTAAAATATTTGACTTTTATTTACAAAATTTTTATATTTACTTTCGACTTTCTTTTCAAAACTTTTGCGTTTATGAAAATATCTAAACTTTTTTTTAATTTTTAGCTGAAAATTGAAGCTTTTTTAAATTTACATATTTTTTCAAAATTTTGAATTTTTTAAATTAGGAATTGTTTTTTCAAAATTCAGAGTTCTTTGAGATATTTGACTTTTTTTACAAAGTTTTAAATTTTGCTTGAAAATTTCGACTTTCTTTTCTAAACCTTCTGCTTTTTATGGACATTTTGTCTTTATTCTCAAAATTTCATTTTTTAATTATTGGAAATAGTTAGTTAGTAATCTCAAAGTAAAAATGTGAAAATTTCACCATAAAGTTGAAATTTTCAAGGAGAGTAAAGTCGAAATTTTGAAAGGATAATCGAAAATTTCAAAAAGGCCAAACTTCTCAAAAATTTCAACTCTTTTATCAAAATAGATTTGATCAAGTCTTTAAATTTTTTCGAAGTTTGGCCTTTTTGAAATTTTCGATTATCCTTTAAAAATTTGGACTTTACTCTCCTTGAAAATTTCAACTTTTTAGTGACATTTCCACATTTTTACTTTCAAATTACTTTAAAATCAATTTTAAATCTACGTACTTTTCCAAAGTTTTAAATTTTTTTAATTCGGCCCTCTTAAAAATTTTGACTATTTGAAAACTATTGAAAATTCTTCAATATCTTCAAATAATTTTAAGTCCTGTTTTAAAAAAAATAAATAAATTTTGTAATTATAAAAACATTGTCTTTTCCCAAATTTTGCCTTTCTTGAAATTTTAGACTTTTTACAAAATAATTTTAATAATTTATATTTCTTTGAACATTTTGTTTTGTTAAACTTTTAACTTTTTATGGAAATTTCGATATTTTTCAAAATTTCGACTTTTTACAAAATTATTTTTTTCTTCAATTTTTTTTAAAAATGTCAAGTTTTTTGAAAGGTTGAAAATTTTTCAAAACTTCGACTCTTTTTCACAATTAGAAATTGTTTTTTCAACATTTTCATTGGCTTTTTCTCAAAATTTTAACGTTTTTCAGAAATTTAACTATTTTTGTAAGTTTTGACATTTTTGACAAAATTTTTAACTCATTTCAAAATTTCTGCTTTTTGTGAAAATCTTGTTTTCATTTTAAACATTTTATTTTTTTGATTGTTACAAATATTTATTAGCTTTCAAATATTTAAAGATTTTTTCCAAATTTGGATTTTATCAAATCTCTACATTTTTTCTGAATTTAGCCGCTTTTGAACTTATCGATTATTTTTCAAGATTTGGACTAAAAATCTTTACTTTTTTTGTAAACACCTTTTTATAAAGCTTTTTATATTTTTCAAAATTTTTAATTTACAACTTAATCTTTTTTCAAATTTACGTCTTTTTTTAAAAATTTTAATTTTTTTTAACTGGGAAATCCTTTTTTAAAATTGTGAGTTCTTTAAAGTATTCGATTGTTTAAAACTGGAAATTTTTTTTTCAAAATTTAAGGTTCTTTAAAAATAATTGAGGTTTCTTCAAAATTTCGAAGTGTTTTAAAATTTCAACTGTTTTTTTCGTAGGTTTTCACTTTTTTCTTTAAATTTGTTTCAAAATTTCGACTGCCTCATCGAAATTTCTACTTTTTTTGGCAATCTTCTCTATTCTAAAAATTTCTTTTTTTTTAATTATTGTTTACTGTGTTTATATGACTTCAAAAGTTGCAATCTTTTTTCCAAATTCCATTTTTTTGCAACTTTTCAAAACTTGGAATTTTTAAATTTTTGATTTATTTTCAAAATTTCTACTAAAAATCTTCACCTCTTTTTTTAAATTTCAACATTTTGGAAAAATTTCTACATTTTTACTTTGAAATTACTTTAAAATTTTGACTTTTTTTAAAGATGCGTTTTCTTACAAGACTTTGAATTTTTTAATTCGGTCCTTTCAAAAATTTCAACAACTTGAAATCTTAAAAATTCTTCAAAATCTTCGAATTATTTTGAAAGTTTTGTTTTTAAAACATTTAGAGTTATTTAAAGATCACGACATTTTTTATATTTTGGAATTATAAAAAATTTGACTTTTTCATAATTTTAAGAGGTTTTTTACTATTTTTTAATATATTTAGAATTTTTACAAAATACGAATTTGTTTCCCAAAATTTCGTATTTTTTACTGAAGATTTTGCTTTTTTAAAACTTTTAACGTTTCATGGAAATTTCGACATTTTTCGAGATTTTAAATTCTGTTCACAATTGTAATTCTTCATGAAAATTTCGTCACTTTTCAAAATATTTACTTGAAACTTTTCGTCTTTATTTTTAAAATTCTTGCCTTCTTCCAGAACTTTAACATTTTGAGAATATATTTTTTGTCTTTTTCGAAAAGAAATTTTTTGCAACTGTTTCAAATTCTGCAAGTTAATTGGAAATGTTTGTTTTTTAGATAGATTCGATGTTTCAAAAGTCTACTAATGTTTTTTGAAAGTTTTGACTTTTTACGAAAATCTAGCTTCTTTTAATATTAACGTCTTTTTTTGTGGAACGGACTGGTCCTTGGTTATCTTCAAAAATTAAAATACAAATCTTGTCCCTTGAAAGCAAGAAAGCTTTAAAAAAAAACAACAAAATTTAGTCTAACGCATCTTCAGAGAGATATCTCTCTTATTTTTTTTAATACGAACCTACTTTGTTTGCCACATCATCGGAAAGTTTTTTGCTTTCTGTTATCAGCCTTATAGCAGAAGCTTAAATCGGACGATTAGTGTTTGAAAAATTGATGTTTACATTGAGCAACATTTTTAAAAACTAAGAATTTTGATTCTCTTAGTCAAAAATTTTGTCATAATGGATTCAAATACCCATCGGGGCAACTAAAGAATTTTTTGCTCACTCCCTCTCTCGCCTTGGGGCTAGCTATCCCTGGTAATTCTTCTAAAATGAAAACCACCCCGTGTAATACCTCGTTGGTTGGAAAGATTTATCTGCTTCTTTGCGCCTGTAAAGAGGAATAAAAAACCTCAATTTCTTGATTAAAATTTTCTTCATTGGTACCATATAAGCTCTATTTATCATCGAATTGTATGCTGCCAATTTTTGTGAAATTGAATGTAAGGAATCTTTGGAATTGTAACGTCTGTATACATAGGTTTTCTATAAATTGAAAATTCTAATTCATCTAAGTTTCTTAATATTGTCAAACCCAGATGATTCATTTTATTTTCATTTTCAGTTTCTGCAACAAATTTAATACTTGAGTGTAGGCTATTAATGTATTCTAAAAAGTTATCTAATTGTTTAGAAGAGCCCAGAAAACCACCTAGTATATCATCTACATATCTCTACTAAAGGAGGATATTTCTCGACTCATGAGAATTAAATATTTTGTTTTCTAAATTATCAATAAATACATTTGGTAAGGTGGGTGAAATTGGACTATCCATTGGAAGACATTCGTTTTGCAAATAATGCCTTTCTTCAAATGTAAAATAGTTTTGGTTCACGCACACCTGAAACAACTCAATTATCTCAGCTGTTAAGTTTAGATTTGTGTTTTTCCTTTCCAAAAATGATTTAAGTGATCGTAAGCGTTCTTAAGGTGGTACATATTGTTTATCACATCAAGGGAAACCAATTTGTAATTACGAGGTAAAATTTGTTTTTTGAGTTTTGTTATTAAATCTTAAGAAATTTCATTAGTATATTTAAAAGTTGAATTATAATTTAATAGGATCTTGTATAACTTTTTTACCAAAATTGTATTTGGAACCTGTGTGTAGGAAACAACATTCGGATTAGACGGAATATTCGTAGGAGTCTGTGCTCCATGGAGCTTATTAGCATAACAATGGTTAAACAAATTGCTGGATGCTGAAAAGCGAGACCAGGTCCGGTCATAGCAAATACTTATCGAAACATCGTGAAATTATTAATATTTGTTATTAACCGTTAATAAAGTTTAATAGTTATGAATAAGTAAATATTGGCCTAGATCGAAAACAAATACGGGCACTGGGGTCGGTCAAAAAACCTGACCCTGAAGTGTAAGTATTAATTGAAACCAAATATTCAACAAACTTAGAATTGGAGGTGTTGGACAACTACATTGAACAAACGCAATTAAATATCGAAAAAAAAAATACATCCAAGCAAAGACCAACAGCCAGGCGGTCCTTAGGGCGTTGAGGAATGTTAATAAAAACTTGGTGCTTGTGTGGAAATGCCAATTAACTGGGCACAACAATAGTTTTAATCTAATATCGATCAAAGCAAGAAGCTAATAAACTGATTAACAACTTTGAAAAGGACACGCCAACAAACCCATTTATTGAAATACTGCGCAGAAAACAAGCAAAAGTATTCTTGTAACTCTCAACAGATAAACATTTTTGTAAGGATTTGTACAGGTCACTGGCTACTAATGAACATCTTCACAGAAAAGGTATCATAAATGACTTAACCTGTAGGAGGTGTTTGGAAGAAGATGGTGTGGCCTTAACGTCAACAAGAGGTTCCACGCTTAAAAATGCGCTGGCTGGCCTTAACATCAACAAAGGATTCACGCTTGGAGACTCGTAGTGTATCCAGTTTGAGCGAAGTAAATTCAAGCGGCATTTTTCGGTTTCTCAAAGAAATTGGATGACATCGATCACTGGAATATACAGTAGGTAACTCACCCTAGATCCAGAACTAGTTCGCTGGAGAAATAATTTTAATGTATGAATGCTTTCGATAGAATTTTCATATGACTCGTGCCATAAACGGGGTTTCATCCGTAAGAAGCGGATATCTTAAGTCTCAAGAGATGCTTCGAGTAAATAGATCTTCGACAGAGAAACGAGAATTGCCACATCTGCTGGAATTTCTCCTCGGCGATCCCCAATCGAGATAGAACCAATCGATAACGTGTGTAACCGTCATTCGGGACGGATTTTTTAGTTATCTGTGTTATTCAGGTCTTCACGTAAACCAATATTTCTGCGATTACGTTGCAACATAGCAAATTTATTTCTCACATTAACTTTATAAATCTTGGAACACGACGTGCTGTCCGTATTCCAGATACAATAGCGAGATTGCCCGAGTTCATAGGTTACGGTTATTTTGTGTTGGATTACAGCGAATCTCGCATAGAATCTGAATTAACGTCGCTTTTCTCGACTTGTGCACTCCGGAAGACTGAACAGCGGGGTGTGTGGTTTAGAATTGAAATTAAATCTCTTGTCACATAAAACAGCTTACGTCCTTGGATTCATACGACAAAAATTAGAAGGAAATTTCTTAAAAAATTGAAATACAAATTTTGTCCCCTGAAACTAAGAAAGATTACAAAACACAACAAAAGTTGCTTTAATGCGTTTCAATAGCCAAGCTATCATCTTCAGAAAGATACAAAGCGCGTTAGAGCAACCTTTGTTGTGTTTTCTAATCTTTTTTGGTTTCGGGGAACAAGATTTGTATTTCAATTTTTGAAGATAACCAAGGACCAGTCCGCTTCACTAAAAAAAAAAAAAAAATTTTGTCGGAAAATAAAATAATTCCTGATTTGTCGGTAGAGTTATTAACTCTCGACGATGTAAACCTAATCTAATCAAAGTTGATGATATTGTTTCCGCGAGGTAGCGCTAATGTAATGTGGATCATTTGGGTGATACTTTTAAAATATGATTAAAAAGAATTTTATTCAAGAATATAAAAGCAAAAAAAAATAAATAAATAATGATTTAATTTCTATTAAATCAATCAATCATTAATCAACTCATTAACTGATTTCAACTTTTTTTATAAAGATCGATTTTTTTTTCGAAATCAAAATTTTCAAGACAAAACCTCTGAAATTCTCTTAAAAAATAGAATGAAAAACTGGCCCAATGTTGATAAAAAAATTCACAATTAGTAAAAAAAATATTCTTAAGCTTTTTTCTAAAATTTGTGATAAGTTAGATACTAAAACAATTACAAATTTAAAATTTAAACTTTTAGTAATTCAAAATTTTAAAGTTAAAAATTTATTTTTATCTTCAGATTTGCATTTTTTTTTAATCGATTTTAAGTCATGTCGAGAAAAGAGCTAAAATTTTGAGACAGTCCAACTAAGAAATTTTAAGTTCAATTAAAGTCGTTTGGAAAATAATGTCGAAATTGCAAGAAAACACTTGATTTCCTAGAATTATCCAAGCCCGAAATGTACTTTTGAGAAAGAAGTCATTTTCATAAAAAACCTGATTTATGAAAAGTAGTGTTTTAAAATTTTAATTTTTTATCGAATTTTCCTCTCTTTCCAAAATTTGTATTTATATTTTTGATATACGAGGTCTGTTCAAAAACTAAGATGACTTTATATTTTTATGAAAAAATATTTATTTATTCATCAATATTTATACTGTCCCCTTCAGCTACAATGCACTTGTGCCAACACTTTTTTCAGGTTCTCAGACTCTTCTGAGAAGAGTTTCGTCTCTGGTATGGTGGACATACTGAGTTACCATGCTCTTCTGTCTAAACTTTCTTATCCTTTGTACCAAGTTTTAATTCAGAAGGGTTTCGCCTCTGGTATGGTGGACATACTGAGTTACCGTGCTCTGATGTTTTGAAATTGGCCTTTTTATTTTTTCCTTATTGCATATTCCCTCATATTCCTCTTTTCATCTATTTTTCTTTCTTTGTTCCTGAAGAAGCCCCCTACGATGGAGGGCGAAACGTCGAACACTTTTAGTAGTTCTTTGACACGGTCCAATCCCGGAAGAAGTATATCCTGTACTTTTTGGTATAGCCTTGAGCTCCTCTAGTAATGCAGTTTTTATTTTATCAATCGTTGCACATCTCCGTCCTTTCATAGGTCTTTTAAGTTTTGGAAACAGAAAAAAGTTGCAGGGGGCCTAATCCGGCAAATATGATGGCTGAGGCATGATTATGGTGTTGTTTTTGGCCAAAAATTCTATCACAAGCAATGATAAAGGAGCAGGTGCATTATCGTGATGCAAAAGCCATGAAATATTTTTCTACAATTCCGGACGTTTTTTTCGTACCGCTTCTGGCAAATGGCGCATAACTTCAAGATAATACTTCTAATTGACCTGATGCCCTACGCCATGATAGTCGAAAAAAACAGTGCGCAAAACTTTGACATTTAATCAAACTTGGCGTGCTTTTTTCGGTCTTGGCTCTCCTGGGTGCTTCCATTGGGACGATTGGGCTTTGGTTTTGACGTCATAACCATATACCAATGATTTATCACCAGTTATGATCCTTTTGAGCAAATCAGGATGATCACTGATGTCATTCAAGAGCTTCTGAGAGATGCTCATTCGACGGTTTTTCTGATCAAAATTCAGAAGTTTCTGAACAAACTTCGCTAACACACATCTCATGCCCAAAACATCCGCAAAAATTGCATGACACGAGCCAACTGATATGCCAACATCGTCAGCAACTTCCCTTATGGTAAGTCGACAATTTTCAAAAACAATTTTCTTCACAGCTTCGACGATATCTTCTGTTGTTGATATGCTGGGGCGTCCAGAGCGAGGTTCGTCGTCGGTTACTTCTCGGCCATCTTAAAAGGGTTTCTATCACTTGTAAACAATTTTTTTTACTTAGAGCCACTGCCAACATTTGAAGTGTTTTAGAAAGTTTTATTCCATTTTTCACACAAACTTTGAAGCATATATTTTGCTCCATTTTTTATAATAACAGAAAATCGCCGAGCACCACAAAATACGTCTAATGTCTTTATCTGTCAAAAACAAACTAAGTATGCTATATACTTGAAACTGTAAACATATGTTCGGAAAATGTGTGCCAACACAACAACAACAAAAAATCGATAATCGAATGTATGTTGCCCGTGAAACTTAAAAGTCACCTTACTTTTTGGACACCTCGTACACTTTTCTACAAAGATACGGAGCACAGTCTTTTCTCGAAAAATTCTTTTTTGTTGGCATTTTGGCTTTACTCTTAAAATTCAACTTTTTTCTAAGAACACGACTTTCAGGCAACTTTTTTCTAAATTTCCACCAAATTTTTACCTTTTTTCTTTTAATTCGTTTTGAAATGTTGCCACTTTTTAAACTTCGGTTTTCTAATAATTTCGACTTTTTTCTACCAATTCGACTATTCGAAAATGTTAACCTGGTCGAAATTATTCGTTTACTTTTTTAAAATGTCGAAATCGTCAAAAAAAGTCGAAATTTATAACCACATTAAAAATTTCCTGAAAAAGTTGAGATTTTGAAAAATTAGAAAGATCCAAAAATAGACATTTCAAAAAAAGGGAAAGTTTTAAAATAGTTACAATTTTCTAATTAAGCCAAAATTTTGATTTTGTTTGAATTGAAAATTTGAACTAAGTGCAAATTTTAAAATGTCTAAGTCGATATTAAAAATGTCCAATCAATAAAAAAGTACGAATGAAAAATGTCAAATTCTTCAAGGAAAATAGAGATTTTGAAAAAAAGTTGAAAATATGTATCAGAAAATAGGAATTTTCACAAAAAGTGAAAATATTTAGTGAGTGGTGGAAATTTGTAAAACTAAATAAGGAAAAGTAGAAATTATTATAAAAATCATATTCCTCAAAAAAATTCATAATTTTCAAAAACAATCCAAAGTTTCAAAATGTCGAAATTCTAAAAAAGTTGAGATTTTCAAAAAAAAATAGATTTTTAAAAAACTGCCGAAGTTTTGAAAAAAGACAAAATTTTGGAAGAAGTCGAATTTTTTAAAAATAGCTAACATTTTCATATTCCCACTCATTTTCGTGAGTCATGTATCGTCATGGTAAGAACGAAATATCTGCGTATAAATAAATACCAATTACAGTGAAATCTCTCTCTTAAGTGGATACCTTTGGGACTGCCAAAATATGTCCGCATATCGGAGGTGTCCGTTCATGAGATGTGGCAACCACAATTTGTTTGCTTACTTATTATTTCCATTTCTTCAGATATCAGACATCAGAAATGTTTTGGAACTTTTTTTTTTTTTACTTTATGTCCAAATTTCGTGATTTAAAGTTTACAGTTCAAAGAAAACTTGAAATTTCGAAGACGAAATTTGAATTAATACTCAACATTTTTAACGTTAAGAAATAAAGTTGTACACTTTAAAATCAAAATTTTGAGAAAAGAGCAAAAATTGTGAAAATTATAAAAACGTGTAAAAAAAGTCAAAATGTTAAAAAAAGGCTGACACAGGTTCAATATGAAATTTTCAATTTTTTCCCTCAAAACTTCAAATCAAAATTTTTATAAAAGAATCGATATTACAAAATTTGTATTTTTTTTATATATCTTCACATTTTTGAAAATTTCAAGCTAACTCTTGACATTTTTAATTATTTTCCTAAATGTGACTCTAAGGTCGAAAATTTGTAATTAAAAGGCAAATTCAGAAAAAAAAGCTGAAGGACGATTACTAAAAAATGTTCTTCAGATATTTGGCCTTTAAAGTAAAAATTTTACCTCAAAGTGAACATTAAAATATGTTCTCTGGAAATTTTAATTTTAATTAAAGCATCAATTTACAAATTAAAGCAAAAATTTTGAAATCTAAAATTGAGCTTTCAAAATTTTTCTCGAAATGAGAGTTTAAGTTCCAGTGTTGAGGACAAATTCGAAATATTGGTAATTTTTTAAAATAGATACAACTTTTTTTTAATTATCACTTTTTCATTCGAAATTAGGATTTATTTATTCAAAAATTTAATATTTTTAGTTTAAATTTTGATTTCAAACTAAAATTTATAAAAAAATTTTAAGATTGGAAGCTTAAACTTCAAGTTGTGTTTTTGTTTTTTAATTTTATTTAACATTTCTTTGGTCCAGTTTAAAAATATTTAAATTTTTATTGTTTATTGACAATATTCTAAAACAGAAAAACAAAAATTCAAAATTCGAGAAACACCCAAAATTTATAAAAAAGAAATTCGAGTTTTGACACCGAAAGTTGAGAAAATCTTGGAAGTGGACATATTCCTGAGCTTAGAAATTTTGTTTAAATGCGGAATTTTTAGAACATATCTTAATATTAGACCTCAATTTTTTTTTAAAAATCAAGTGGAAATTTTGTTAATTTTCAAATTACATTAGTTATTTTTCTTAGTTGTCGTTTTGATTAAAATTTTAGTTTTGTTTTTACTTTTAAATGTAGTTTTTCTCTTTCAAGTTAGAATTCGAATTAAAAAAATTAAACCGTCAAATTGGAAATTATGAAAAAATGGTTGAAATTCCTAAAAAAACTTGATTATTTAAAATTCAAAGTTTCGAAGAAAAACTCGAAATTTAGCTGCAAAACAAGACTTTTTTTAATTCCTGCTTATTTATTTTAAAATACAAAATATGTAACTACTTTTCCATTCTTCAAGGGAAGCTTCGATGGAGAACTGGTTTACGTCGAGGATATTCTTTAATTTTTCCTTTCGATATGTTTGAGTAAAATATCCTGTCAATTCAATATTGCGTACAATTTTATGGTGTCCGCGTCCGCCCAACAGAGAGTCCGTTCAACAGAGGTTCTATTGTATGGAATTTTTTATGATACAATTCCGGGCTATGAAAAACTGTACGCTTAATAGAGGTGTCGGTTCATTAGAGGTTACCGCTAAGGGAGATTTCACTGTAATTAATTATGTGAAAAACAATTTCGTTCTATACAGATATGATTGGTCGTTTTTCGACTACAAGTGATGCTAGTAGAATATAAAATTTCCAATTTAAATTATATAAAATCAATTTTTCTTTTTTTACTTAAATCTGTCATAGTATTTACTTACTTACACAAATTTACATTATTCCAAAGAGTTGTAAAAAATAATAATTAGGAGAGAAAAAAAATTCTTGTAAATATATCAAAACAAAAACCAATAAATATTTAGTAAATGATTATAAGCTACAAATACTAAATAATTCATTTTACTCTTAAACTTTGGTAGAACAGATGTTTTAATATTGTTTATTGTTATTAATATATATCCACCGTGCTTAGATAAATAAGCTTGGAAGCCGAAGGTACATCGTTCGTTGATGACGTATTGGGGAACGGGTAAAAATTTCTCTGCTCCGCATCAAGTCCGTCTCCGTACCCGGCCTGACCAGAGTGAGAGCAACCGAAATATAAACGCCATTTTTATATTAAACAACACCGCCCTTCTATTATACAAATGGTGCCTTTATTTTCTAACATTTTGTTTACAAATTTGGAGCACTTATAAAGCAGGATGTCGAATTCACGCTTTGAAAGTACTTTTTCCAAATTCCGTTTAATTTTTGAGATATTAGCTTTTAAAAACAGGCAAAAAAAAAATTAAATTGTGCTTATTTGTGGAAATACTAGAAAAAAATTCAAAAATCCAAAAGCCCAAATTCCCCAACATTTCTAACATTATTACCAATTTTCATTAAATTCTAAGCGATAGTATTGACGTAGTTTGTAAAATGGCAAGCGAAGTATTTCGACGTTTTAAGAGTATCAGACCGTCGCCTTTAATTAAATTACAACTTCTCAGAATTTCGATTTTTTTTGAAAATTAAGATTTTTTCAGGTCTCTTTCAAAATTTTGTTTTCAATAGTCCAATCAAAATAGATTTTAACCTAGACAAAATTCTATGAAAGCTGATAATTGACACAGACCTTTGAAAAGCGATTTTACATAAAATGTATAAAGTTCCGATGAATTTTTTTCAATTTTCCAAAATCTCACATTTTTCGACATTTTTAGAAACTTTGAATCTTTTACTAGGTCCACTATTCTAAAAATCTTAAATTTTTATTGAAAATTTTAATTTTTTATATTTGTCAAAAAAAAATTAATTAAATTTCGATTTTTTAAAAAATTGGGTTTTAAGAAATCAAATTCGTTGAAAAATTTTGACTTTTTAGAAATTAGTTGGGCACCCAAAACTTTAAATTTTTTTTTTAATTTCACTTTTTTTGTACTGTCGATGTTTTGTAAAGCTTTTCGAAAAGCTTTATTTCAATATTTCGACGTTTTTTAAGGTAACGAATTTTTTTGAAAATCTGGTCGATAATTTTATTACTTAAAATTAATTACAGTCAAACATTCGTATATCAAACCTCCATATACCGAATTCCTCTATATAACGAAGTTTTTCAGGGAACGTAGCATTTTAAGCAAATTTACACGTTATATTATTATTATTGAACGAAAAGGATACCTCCTCAACGAATTTTTGAACCAAGATTTTTTAAGGTTTAAATGATTTTTATAATGGCCTGCCGGTCAGAGAAAGTTCTTAATGCCTCATGCTAATGACGTTCCAAAGTTTGCTTCGTTTATAATTGCCTCTCGTTCAAAATAAGTAAATACTCAATTTTTAGGATACCCCATGCTAATGGTTTTGTTATAAAGAGGGTTTACTGTTAGAGAACACACCTAACTTATTTTGATTTGGTGTTACAAAAGTCCGGGCCGCTACTTTAGGAGCATATTCTACACATTAAAATATGAAAAATGTTGAAATACATTTTTTTCTTTAAATTGCCTCCTAACGGAGATATGACCATTTAAAGATGGCGCCCCTAAAGTGGTTTTTTTACTACAAAAAGTTAACGGTTAGTAGCAAAGTCATGAAATTGGTCAAGCAGTTAAAGAATTGGATTAGGCATATTCTCATGTAACATATTTTTTAAATAAGCAGTAGCGTGGTGTGTAGGGGGTTGCCCGCGATTATTTTTTGCCGTAACTTTTTTGTATTGCAATATTTCGACACAAAAGTGCCATAATCGTAAAAAGCAACATTTTTTATACAAAAAAGGTACTCTTTTTCAAAGTCGCTAAAAGTAACCGTTTCCGAGAAAAAAGCGTTTAAACAAAATTGTTGCATTTATTAGAATTCGTTTTGCAAATTTCTAATTTATCCACTACTTACTGCATTGATATAAAAATAGTACAAAATTAAGAAAAAAAAATCAAAGCAAGTGTTCGAAATTACTGCCCCCTGCAGCAATACATTGCTCGGCTCGTCTTCTAAGGGAACTCCTTACTCTTTCGCAAATGCCTGGTGTATTGTGAATCTGGTTGAACCCATTTTCATTAATATTGTTAACTGGTGTGGAGTAGACGATCTGCTTTAGATGTTCCCATAAGTAGAAATCGAGTGGGTTGAGGTCAGGAGACCTAGCTGGCCATGGTATCGGACCTCCTCGACCTATCCATCGTTGATAGTTGTTATTCAACAGGTGCCCCATCGTGCATTATCCACATTCGCTGTCTTGTTATGAGTGGAACATTTTCAAGTAACACGGGTAACTTTGTTTGCAAAAAATGTCTATATGATGCTCCTGTTAACCTATGAGGTAAAAAAAACGGTCCAATTATAGAGTCCCCTATTATTCCTCCCCAAATGTGAAGTGAAAAATGTTGCTGATGTCTCGACTGAATAACTGCATTGGGATTTTCAACTTGCCACTGATGCATGTTGCGAAAGTTAAGTATCCCGTTTCTGGTAAAACTCGCTTCGTCCGTAAATAATATGAGCGATGGAAAGTTCTCATTTTCAGCGATCTTATGCAATAGCCAGTTGCAAAATTCTATTCTTGGAGGATAATCAGCAGCAAGTAACCCTTGCACTCTTTGAAAATGATAGGGGTAAAATTGGTAAAATTTCAAAATTCGCCAGATAGTTACGTGATTTACTCCTTCGGCTAAAGCAAGTTGTCTAGTGCTGACACATGGATCTTCTTCAACTCGCTGAAGCACACGCTCCTCTAAATTAGCAACTTCTGCGTTTGGCCTTCCAACACGTTCACCTTTGAAAACAAAATTTCCTGTTTCACATAAACGAGCATGAATTTTCTGGAACAATTTTTCTCCTGGTAGGTGTCTATTAGGAAAACGTTCAGCATAAAGCCCTCTTGCTTCAGCACGATTACAATTTGCAAGCCCGTACATTAAATGCATATCGGCCATTTCTTGATTTGAATAGTCCATTTTATCAAAATAATGAAAAGTTAAAAAACTACTACACTTACTATTGACAACAAAAACTGCTAAAGTTTACAGCTTACGACCAAATTTTATCAGTGACACAACGTCAATCTCTGGCAGATATTGTCAAGTACAATTGTATTCTTTACGATCAGTTTGCATGACCAACTTATTTTTTCTTATACAAATTAGTTAGAATTTCGAAGACGGGATAGGATTATTTAAACGCCTTTTTCTCGGAAACGGTTACTTTTAGCGACTTTGAGAAAGAGTATCTTTTTTGTATAAAAAATGTTGCTTTTTACGATTATGGCACCTTTGTGTCGAAATATTGCAATACAAAAAAGTTACGGCAAAAAATAATCGCGGGCAACCCCCTACACACCACGCTACTGCTTATTTAAAAAATATGTTACATGAGAATATGCCTAATCCAATTCTTTAACTGCTTGACCAATTTCATGACTTTGCTACTAACCGTTAACTTTTTGCAGTAAAAAAACCACTTTAGGGGCGCCATCTTTAAATGGTCATATCTCCGTTAGGAGGCAATTTAAAGAAAAAAATGTATTTCAACATTTTTCATATTTTAATGTGTAGAATATGCTCCTGAAGTAGCGGCCCGGACTTTTGTAATACCCTGTATATTGTTGAATAAATGTGTAATATAAAATTTTACAGGTGATTTGTGCATTTTTATGATACCCCCCTATAACGAAAACCTCTCTGTAGCGAATTGTTTTGTAGGATCTTGGAATTCGCGCTAGGGGGCTTTGACTCTACTTTCAAATTGAGTAAACACATTTTTTAAATTATTTTTGTAGTACTAAGGAATAATGACTTTTTTTAATGCAGCAGTAAGAAAAATTAAAGAGAGGCATTAATAGTTCCAAAAGGTTCAACGCAACCCTATTGAACCCTATTCAAAAGTTCAAGTGAAAATTTATTTTCTACAGACATTTTTTTTAGAAGAATGTCGAAAATTCTTGAAAAGACTCAAACGTTTCTTTACGGAAATACTTTTATTTTTTTTCCAATATCTTAAGTTTGATATGAAATTTATATTTTTATCATTTAATTGTGGAAATTCCGGAAGAAAGTCAAAATTTCGAGTGTAAACGTCAAATCTTGAATTTATTTTCTGAGAAATGTCGAAGTTTTAAGACTAAAGTCGAAATTAAAACAAAGGAGCGAAAGTTACATTGCACACAATTGCAATTTCTAGAAAAATGTCGAAGTTTCCAGAAAAATCACAAATTTTCTAAAAAATATTTAAAGATTCGAGTTAATTTAAAACTAAAATCCAAAATGTAAAAAACTTGAAAACAATGTCGAAAATTCTATAGATATCTTTATTGCGAAATTCATAAGTTAATTTTTTGTTTTCCTTAAAATTTGAGGTTTGACTTAAAGTTACTACACACATTTATTTTTAGTAAAGTTGGTATATTAAAAGAACAAAATCAAGATTTAGAATCAACATTTCTTATTCAAGTGATAATAATATTTATTAAAAAATATTTAAAGAAAAGAAAAATTTCCAGAAATAAGTCGAAATTTGGAAAAAAAGTCAAAATATGAAATAAAAATTCAAAATTTTTACAAAGTATATGATCAAATATGTAATGCAGATATGATTAGGTAGACTTACGACCCCCAAGGGGCGTTTTCAGAAGCGGAAAGCAGGCAAGAAAGGGAAACACGTTTAACAACAGAAACCCTTAACTATTATTGAATCAGCGAAGATAGTTTTTGACGTTGAAGTAAATAAATTATGGGAAAATTAATGAGGTACGTCAAATGTCAAATTCTTTGAGCGTAACGCCATATTCGCTTCATACCTCATACAACGATATTACCGGTGTCAGTACGAAATAAATTATTGTTGCCCGATCCGCAAAACTTCTTATAAATTACCGAACACCCCCATGACCAAAGTACATATTTACGACCTCGTGTGGCACGTACATCACTGGTATTTAATTTTCCTTTAATAAATGTAAATATTTCAGTTAAAGCGCGCAATTATGAATAAATTTTTCGAGATGGATTTATGGCGTAAACGTTGCAAAACGCCATAATATCACTTATTTATACCCGTATCGTGGATGGGGTAAAGGAACACCTCACGATTATATTATTATACGGTAATTACAGTCGCTCCCGCGGCTAAGAATAAATTCTAACAACATACGCCGAGTGACAGTTTCCTAGATGTAAAAATGTAACTATTGCGGTCGACATTATAATAAGAAACATTGGTAGATCATTAATACCATAGAAGGAAGTTGATTGATGCTAACTTAAAGCCATTAGAAGATTTGAAAAAAATTGAATGCCATCTGTTTATGTAACTGTTCACCTTTCTTTTTGAATTAGTTTTGATGTATCACTTCAAGACGAGAAATCTTTGAAAATACTTGAAATAATTTAAACTTTAGTAAATATCGAGCTTTATTTTGAAATTTTGACTCTGATATCGGTTCATACAATTTTTGAAAAAAAAAATTATACATCGCCTTTGTTAGATTTTCGATTTAAGGTAGTTCACGGGTATTAATCGCAGCAAAAAGATTTTTGAACGTTAGGTCTCATCTGCGTAAACGTAACGTAAACACCAGTGTCACCATTACTCGATTTTTAGCATAGACTGTCCGCGTGGATACAATAACACAAAACCTAAGATTTCCGAGACGCAGGTTTATCCAAAGGCATCTAGAAGGATGAAGGTAGTGTTTTCAGACATTTTTCTTTGAGAGGCACCTTTGACTAAAAAATAAAAAATCGTGGAACTTTTGGCCAGCGGCGGACCTAAAATATGAACGGGGCGAAGGGAGAGAGGGGTTACGAACCAAATGTATTTTTTGCGAAAATTAGTTTAACTAAGAACTCTGGATGATGTCTGAAGAGAAGGCTTATCCCCGGGAAAAAATTTTAAAAATTGACAGTTTGAACTAGTACTTTAAAGCTCAGGCATCTAGAAGGATGAAGTCAGTGTTTCCCAAACTTTTTTATTGAGTGGCACCTTCGACTAAAAATTAAAAAATCGTGGCACTTTTGGCCAGCAGTGGATCTAAAATATGAACGCGGCCAAAGGGGGGGGGGTACCCGCCAAATAATTTTTTTGCGAAAATGAAGATAACTAGAAACTCTGGGATGATGTCCGGGGGAAAACCTCCTCCCCGCGAAAAAAATTTTGAAAATTGATTATTTGAACTAGTACTTTAATGCAAAAAAACGTTTCTACTTAACCAGAATCAAAGTTTAATTCCATTGAATCTTAGAAATTAACATGGAAAGTAATAGTCTCGCTATTTTTCTTTAAAACCATGTTTATTATCAAATTACATAAAGATGCTTAAATGCGTAAATAATAATTAATTAATTCGAGATCTAAGTTTGACGTGAACAGGCCCGGATCCAATAAGTGCTGGGCCCGATTAAATTTTTTTGCGGGGCCCTCTAGTTTTTTTTAGTTTTTGTTTTGACTGAGCAGCTAGCAGAAATAATATAATATTTGTGCTTTTATCGAGTTTATATGTAAAACAAAACAAATCGAATTCTTAATTTAACAAACTATGAAATTTTGGTGAAACGGACTCGTCTCTGGTTATCTTCAAAAATTGAAATACAAATCTTGTTCCCTGAAACCAAGAAAGAATAAAAAACACAAAAAGGTTGCTGTAACCAAAAAAGATTAAAAAACGCAAAAAAGGTTGCTCTAACGCGTTTTGACAACCAAGCTATCATCTTAAGAAAAATGAGTATCTCTCTGTCGCTGTCGAAACGCGTTAGAGCAACCTTTTTTGCGTTTTTTAATCTTTTTTGGTTTCAGGGGACAAGTTTTGTATTTCAAACCATGAAATTGCATAAACTGTTGGTAACTTTGGATAGCTGATTACATAAAGTTATATTTTTGTTACTTATTTTTTTAAATAGTATTTTAGACCCTTTTGTTTCATTACCATTCATACCTAGTATTAAAAAACATATCCTAGCTAAATCATAGGCGTAGCTAGAATAGGGCAGGATGGCAAGCTTGTCCCCTCTAGTTCACACCGAAAATTTATGTATTCAACTGGCGGATCACAAATATACTTTCCAGCTTCGACATTAGTTCTTTCCTTGAAATATTTCTTAAAGGTTTCGACTTTTTTCTCAAATTTCGTATTTTTAAAAAATAATTTTCTTTCTTTTTGGAAGTTTGCATTTGTTCACAAATTTCCTCTTCTTTTATTAAACATAACTTTATCAAAATTTCAAATTTGTATTTGAATGTTTGTCGTTTTCTTCCGAAATTTCGACATTTCTGAAAATTCGACTTTTGCCGAAAATTTCGACTTTTTTAATTCTGCAGATTTCAGCTTGTTTATTAAAATTTGCATTTTTCTCGAAATTTGGTAGACTTTTTGATAGAAAAGTAAATTTTGATGAAATTTAAAATTTTTGTAAGAAAATTATGAAAAAATGTTTTAAAAGTTTCAACTTGTTTGTCAAAATTTCGACGTGTATTACAATACTGGACATTTTCTGATGTCACCTGACGTAATTTAGGGCGCCTGTCTTCCTCTGAGTCGAGGAGACAGTGGAAAATAAATATTCGTCCAAGAAATTTCCATTTTTTTTCTTAAAATTTTGTCTTTTTTTCTTAATATCGGTTTTTTTTCTAATTTCAATAAAATTTGCCTATTTCTAAAACATTTCAAATTTTCACTACAAGAATAAACGCTTGTTCTCAAAATTTAAATCTTTTTTGCCTAATATTGATCATTTTTTCGTAATTTCGTCTTTTTTCAAAGTTTAAATTATTTTTTTTTTAAATTTCGACTTTTTTTCAAAATTTTGTTTTTTCATTCAAATTTCGATAATTTTTCAGATTTTTGAAAATTTAGAAGCTGATTTTTGGAAATTTCGACTGGTTTCTTTTTCATAAAATTTTGAATTTCATCTTAATATCCGACATTTAATTTTTACTTTTTCTCCTAAATTAGTCTTTTTTCTAAAATTTGCCTTTTCCTCAAAATTCAACTTTTTCCAAATTTCGATTTTATTTTCAACATTTTACTTTTTGAACTTTTGTTGCAAAAATCTTTTATTTATTTCAAAATTTCGCAATTTTTCTTTACATTTGTCTTTTTTGACAAATTTTCACTTTTATTTCAAAAATGTAATGTTTCGTGGTTCCGAAAATGTTTTCTCTATAAATTACTTCGGAATGTTAATAAACATGTTGAGGAAAAATATTTTTGAGAATTGAGAGAAAAACATTTCCTATAAATTTAATGTCTTTACTAAATTTTAAATTTTAAGAAGAATGTTTTTACAAATTGCGCTATTTTTCTCAAAATTCGACTTTTTCTTAAAATTGGACCATTGAAAATTTTAACTTTTAATGAATTTGAGACATTTTTGAGCCACTGTAAAAGGTTAGGTTGTTATTTTTAATATGATTTACTAAAAAATTGATTTTTCCAAATGTTTTACCCCGAAATTGTCTTTTACGAAATTACTAGTTTATTTTCAAAATTCAAATTTTGATCCTAAGATTGGATTTTCTCTTGGAAAGCTGAAGTAATTTCTGGAAAGTGCGATCTTTTTCTCTTAATTTCTCTATATATATTGTACGGATTTTTCAAAAATCATGATGGTTTCGAAGTCCGTTTGGTTAACTATCTGTTTTTTCTTAATTTATTTTTTAAATTTAATTCCCAGTAATTTTAAATTATTGTTGGAAATTCATCTTATTCTGCAAATTTTGACTTTTATCTCAAAATTCGATATATTCTGTTTCTGGGTTTTTATTTGTAAAATTTCGACTCTTTCACAAAATTATTTTTTTTTTAATTGGATCGAAATTTTAATAGAAATCCTAATATGGGAACAATATTTTTTTAAAATTTTGAGAAAAACGATTTCTTGTAAATTTCAAGAATATATTAACATTTAAATAAAGTAAAAATTCAGTGAGCAATATTTTTGAAAGTTGCAATATTTTTTTATCTAAATTTGACTTATAGAAATTACCACCTTTGGATATTTGGTTTTTTCTGAAATTTTCACTTTTTCGAAATTTTGACATTTTTTGAAGTTTTCTGAAAGATTTCATCTTAAATTTAGCTCTTTTTCGGAATTTCGACTTTAAATGTGAAAATTCGATTTCCGCAGTTCGTGTAGTTTTTAAGTGAAAATATACGTACATTATTACTCAGCCGGAAGGTTTTCTTTTTTCTATGCATGAATTTTTCAGAATGATTGTTGGCCCCCTTGAATGAAATCCTGTCTACAGTTGTAGCTAACTGTTAACGGACGAATGCATAACCTAAGTCTCTGGATATAGAAACCTAAACTGGGTTAGTAGATCCAATTAATGTCTGCACCGGAAAGTGAGTAATGTCAAACATGGAAAGTTTTTTGAAAATCAAACTTTGAGGAAGTAAAATGTAAACATTTTCTAAAAACACAGTTATTTAATTCCACGCGAACGAAGTCACGGGTAGCAGCTAATATTACAATAAACACAATAATAAATCTCACCCATCAATATGAACTTAAAATAAATATATTTTTAATTATTTGACTAATTTATAATTTACCTTTTATCGTCAAAAGCAATTTGCTTTAAATTTCGAAAAATAACTTCCTGTTCATTTTGGCGGTGAAGCGGGGCCCCTTAAAGTGCAGGACCGATTGGGCCCAATCGTCCCAATCGCCTTAAATCCGGGCCTGGACGTGATGCACATTTTTTTTTAAATTCTGGGCGGAATATTGAAGAGGCACAGTTACTTCTTCTTCGATCGTTTGCAAACGTTCTCTTTTATTATTTATGGTGGACCTTAGTTCTACTTCTTGAAATTTCGTGTTAGGAGGCAGGTTTTTTTATATAACTTTAAATTTTTACTCGAATGTACTCTTTCTCTCAAAAATTCTTGTTTAGACTTTAAACTCGAAAATTATTCAAAATTTCAATTTTTAAAAAATAATTCTTTTTAAATGCTGTCTTTAAAATTGAAAAATTTATTTTTAAATTCATTTTGTAAATTGGTTTAAAATTTTGAAAATTCGCAGTTACAAATTCGAAAATTTCAAAAACATTGGATATTCTTAAGAAAACGCGAATTTTTTAAAAGTTTTAAAGTCGAAATTTGGAACAAAGTCTAAACTTTTAAAAGAAGTCGAAATTTTAAAAAACTTTAAATTCTGAAAGAGTTTTCAATAAAAAATTTTTCAAAATAATAGAATTTGAGAAAAAAATTTCGAAAACAAGTCGAACTTTCGTGTTAAAATTTTCGAAAAATTGGCACATCAAAAAAGTCAAAATTTTCAATACTACAAAATCTGGCATTTTTCAGAAAAGTAAAAATTGACACAAATTTTCTATACAAAATCGAAATTTTGAAATACAAATCGAAACTTAATAAGTAAGTCAAGATTTTAGAAAAGGCGAAATTGTGAAAGAATTGATAATAAGTCAAAAATTGTAAAAAGTGAAAAACTTAAAATACGAAATTTTGAAAATAAGCCAAAATATTCAACTTCAAAAACCAAAACTCAGATTTTCGGAAAAGGTCGTCATTTTCAGGAAGTCAATATTTCGAGCAAAGTCGAAATCTTGAAAAGGAAGTCGGAAGTTAGAAAAAAAACAAAAATTTTAAAAAAGGTTTAGTATTTTAATAAGAGAAATTTTGAAAAACTATGAAAAATTTAAAAAAAAGGTCGGAAATTTAAAAAAAATTGCAAAAATATTCAAAATAGAAAATTTTGATAAAGATAAAATTTTCAAAACAAGTAAAGCTCTTTAGAAAAATCAAAAAAATTACAATAAAATCTAAAATTAGGAATTTTCAAAAAAGTTAAAATTTGGAGGTGGGTCGAGATTTTCAAAATTAAGTTAAAACTTTTTTGAGAAGTCTAAATTTTCAATTAAAATCGAATTTTCAGAGTCAACATTTTAAAATATAGTGTTCGAAATTTTTAAAAAAGTCGAAGCATGCAAACGTAGGAATTTTGAATAAGTCAAAGCTTTTAAAATAGCCTAAATTTAGAAAATTATGCCAAAGTTTGGAGAAAATTTTGAAATATTTGGAGTCAAAATTTCAAAGAGGGATGAAATTTTCAAAAAAGTCAAAATTAAGGAGAAGAAAAATTTTCAGAAATGCCAAATATTCTTTCTTTTGATTTTTTCAAAATTTCAGAATCAGAATTTCAAAAATCTAAATTTCTAAAAAAGTTTAAATTTTCAAAGAAAAAAATTTTGTTTTGTAATGTTTTTTCGTCGTCAAATCAGAAATTATAAAGCAAACTTCCTTTAATTTTTTTTATGATCAAAATTAACATTCCATATTTATTTTGCTAGTAAAACTAATTGCCCCTGCACCTAATTTTCTGTGGGGTTCCAACTGAATATCTTGGGAGTACACGCTCAAGTTGAAGTACAAATCTTGTATCTTGAAACCAAGAAAGATTAAAAAAACATGTCAAAGATTGCTCTAACGCGTTTTGACAACCAAGCTATCATCTTCAGAGAGATACTAAGATGATAGTATCTAAGATGATAGATTGGCTACCAAAACGCGTTAGAGCAACTTTTGTTGTGTTTTTTAATCTTTTTTGGTCTTAGGGGACAAGATTTCTATTTCAATTTTTAAAGATAACCAAAGACCAATCGGTTCCACCAAAATTAACGCACAAGTTCAAAATAGAAAAACTTTTACTTTTTAGTATACCCAATAACCCAATACAATAAGGAGTCCAGGAATTACATTTTCTCCCTGGACCTCGACATTATTTTAATAGGCCTGAGTCGTAATAAGTTACAGTTACAGTAAGTTATCTTGAACTACGTTTAAATAAATTTCCAAACAAATGCTTAAACTTTGCGATACCCCAGTTGCGACGCCGTGCACCACGTTTAAAAAACACTCCAGTAGGGAGTAATAAAGGAGCTGCAATGTTGCCACTATTTCAAGAGGTTTCCCTAACGTCCGAAATAAAGCATCGAAAATCCACGAGATGTATGACTTCAAATTGCCATAACGTAAAAACGGTATCGTTCATATTTCACTATTTCATTCTCAACAGCACCCCTACATAGAATAGTTCTTTTTTATCAAAATTTATAAAAAGTTTGGGCTAAAATAAATTAAAACCTCCTCTTTTTTGCCTATAACTAGCATGTTAAAAATCGTAAGTTGAGTATCTTAGCTTCGGTACCAGCACGGGTCTTTTAATTTTGGATGTGTCTAGGTCACTCTATTAGTAACATCTGACAGAAATTTAAGGAAAATCTATAAAAAAATAATTCATAGATGATTTACCTTAATATGAAAAGAACAGACATTAAAAATCTTAGCTTTGTGCTTAAAAGTTTAAGGGAAAAGAACAAGAAATTAAAACACAAAATTTATAAATTTCCAATTGTTTCTTCATATTTTATGAAAAAAAGTAATGAAACGTTCAAGTTTAAACTTGTTATTTTATATATGCTAGTTAAACAATACTTATAACCCTTCACATCTGGTAATGTGATGATGTCCATGTAAATGTGACTAAATCTAGCATCAAGTACTTCAAAATGATTTGGTTTAAGCCTAATGTGTCAATGCTTTTTAAACCTTTGACGCACTATGCATTCAAGAGCCCATTGTAATGCATCTTTCTTGATGTTCGGCCATACAATTTTTTTTTTCAATTGCAAAGAAGTTCCCTCACTACTTGGATGAGAAACATTGTGTGTTGTCTCAAAAGCAGTCTTCTGAAACGCTTGAGTTATATAAGGGCGAATGATGCCTTAAGTAACATCACAATAAATGTTGTGTTCGGTTGAATGGCTATTTTTTGTAGACTTAAAGAAGTTTTGTTCCGAATTAGTTGCAATAGTTTCCCATCCTCCTCTTGAGCTTGTTTAATTGTTGGAGCATCAAGAAAGGTTGGCATTGTGATTGCGTTAATCCGTAACAGTGCATCAGCAACTCCTTCTATCTAAATTATGTTTGTAGAAAACTGAGGTCCTTCAATTGACGCTCAAAAGCTTTTTTGCATAAACGTCGCATTGGTCTTAAAGGTAAACTGACGAAATTTGACAAGAAGTTGAAGGTGTTTTATATCTGCAAAAATGGCAAGCATTTCGCGATCATAAGTGCTGTACCATTTCTCTGTATCGCTGAGTTTTCTAAAGAAAAAAAATTTAGCTGGCTTCCAGATACCTTCCTCCGTTGGTTCCGGTGAAGCTCCCATGCAGGTTGTTGATGCACTTAGATGAGAAACATTGTGTATTGTGTTTTTTTCAATTTATTTAATAATAATATTTAATAAGGGTCTACCATGAAGAATATTCTGTATTGTCTCAAAAGCAGTCTTCCAAAGCGCTTGAGGTATGTAAGGGCGAATAATTCCATGGGTCACATCACAATAAATGTTTATGTTTAGTTGAATGGCTATTTTTTGTAGATTTAAAGAAGTTTCGTTCTGAATCAGATACAATAGTCTTTAATCTTCCTCTTGAGCTTGTTTATTTGTCTGAGGATCAAGAATGGTTGGCGTTGTAATTGCGTTAATCCGTAACAGTGCATCAGCAACCACATTCTTTTCTCCTTTTACATAAATTTTGTTTGTAGAAAACTGAGTTGTTTCAATTGACGCTCAAAAGCTTTTTCAAGTTTTTGCCTAAATGCCGTAGTTAAAGGAATAGATCCGTCTTAAAGGTAAACTGACGAATTTCGACAAGAAGTTGAAGGTGTTTTACAGCTGCAAAAATGGCAAGCAATTTGCGATCATAAGTGCTGTAACTCTTCTCCATATCGCTGACTTTTCTTAAAAAAAAATCCAACTGATTCCCAGATACTCTTCTCCAGTGGTTCCAGTAAAGCTCCAGTGCAGGTTGTTAATGCACTTGGATGAGAAACGTTGTGTATTGTCTCAAAAGCAGTCTTCCGAAGCGCTTGAGATATGTAAGGGCAAATGATGCCATGAGTATCATCAGAATAAATATTTATGTTAGGTTGAATGGCTATTTTTTGTAGATTTAAGAAAGTTTTGTTCTGAATTAGATGCAGTGGTTCCTGATCCTCATTTTGAGCTTCTTTAATTGTCCAAGGGTCAAGAATAGTTGGCATTGTGATTGCGTTAATCCGTAACAGTGCATCGGCAACTACATTATTCTCTCCTTTTACCTAAATTATGTCTGTAGAAAACTAAGTTGCTTCAATTGACGCTCAAAAGCTTATTCAAGTTTTTGCCTAAACGCTGTAGTTGATGGAATAGATCGGTCTTAAAAGTAAACTAAACAAAATTCAACAAGAAGTTGAAGGTGTTTTACAGCTGCAAAAATAACAAGCAATTCGCAATCATAAGTGCTGTAACTCTTCTTTATATCGCTGAGTTTTCCAGAAAAAAATCCAACTGATTTCCAGATACCTTCCTCCTGTGGTACCAGTGAAGCTTCAATGCAGGTTGTTGATGCACTTGGATGAGAAACGTTTTGTGTTGTTTCAAAAGCAGTCTTCCAAAGTGCTTGAGGTATGTAAGGGTAAAAGATGCCATGAGTAACATCACAATAAATGTTTATTTTTGGTTGAATGGCTATTTTTTGTAGATTTAAAGATGCTTTTTTCTAAATCAGATGCAGTATTTCTTGACCCTCCTTTTGAGCTTGTTTAATTGTCCGAGGATCAAAAATGGTTGGCATTGTGACTGCGTTAATCCGTAACAGCGCATCAGCAACTACATTATTTACTCCTTTTACCAAAATTATGTCTGTAGAAAACTGAATTGCTTCAATTAATACTCAAAAGCTTTTTCAAGTTTTTGCTTAAACGCCGTAGTTAATAAAATAAATCGGTCTTAAAGGTAAACTGAAGAAATTCGGCAGGAAGTTAAAGGTGTTTTATAGCTGCAACAATGGAAGCAATTCGCGATCATAAGTGCTGTAACTCTCCTCTGTATCGCTGAGTTTTCTGAAACGAAATCCAACTGGCCTCCAGATATCTTCCTCCAGTGGTTTCAGTGAAGGTCCAATGCAGGTTGTTGATGCATCTGTTGTTATGAGTGGTAAATGTGCTGTTGGAGAAAAAAAGGCTATCTTCTTAACTTCTGCATCAGTTTGTTTAAATCTTTGGTAAGCTTGTTCTGTTTCTTTTGTCCAGCTTATTGTAGTTTTGTTATTTTTATTAAATTTATTAGAAATACATGAAAGGGAAGATCAAAACCAGTCATCTTTAGAATGCATGGGCTATAATAGTTGATCATTTCTAAAAAGCGCCTAAATTCGAGAATTTTTGCGGTTTTTGGATACTCCAATATATTCTCAACGTGTTGATTTGTTTGAGAAAATCCTTAAGCTCTTATTGTGAATTCAAGAAAGTTCACCTTAGTCTTTAGGAAGTTGCATTTGTTGACCCTGGTAAAGAGAGAATGTTCTCCTAATTTCTAAAAACTTTTCGTAAGTGTTCTTAATATTGATGTTTGTCTTCCCGTAGAAGTTGTGAGGGTTTTTTGGAATCTAGAGGAATTCCTTTTAATAATTTTTTTCAGATAGGCCAAATTACTCAATAAATACATTCTTAATAAATTTGCAGATATCCTAAACTGGTGGCTCTCTATTAACATCCAGCAAGCTGCCTTAAAGTATTGTCATCGATAGATCTAAGAATTGAATTAAATTTTATGTCATCATCAATTGTTTTAGTTACTTTGAATTGATTTTCTTCAAGGCCATATCAGATATAGAAATTATCTTTATGAAAATGGGGTAGATCAGCATTATTAATGTTTAAAAAAGTTGATATTTCATTAAAATTGCATCATGATAATCCTCGTCTTTAAGTCATTCTTGATATACAGAGTCCTTATTGGTAGCTTACTAGTCTTCAGCCATAATACTTTTTACAGAGCGCAGTTGCGGAATGATGAAGATTTTGTTTTTTGCTAAATCGAGAGTCGGGCTTACCAATTTGTGATTACTGAATGAACGCAAAAAGATAGGCCAAAAAATAAAATAGAGTTTATTTTTAAATTGAACTTAACAAGGAAAGTCAAACTGTCATCTAACAATATTTTCACAATTCAACAAAATTTTGTTTTTAAATTATTTATTTACATAACAAGTGGAAAACGATTATTTACTGATTCTAGATATAATATTGATTTGGAAGAGCTTTCCGGAATAAATCTTATTCTACTAAGGTTGTGTTTAGATTAGATACTTTATTCATTGTATTTCTCTCCGACATAAGTGACAACTATCTTGAGAGAAGCTATTCGACACTTATCTACACAGCTGAAAGAAATTAGCTTCTCTAAGGATAGTTGACTATTACGTCAGATGGAAAATATATTTTATGTCAGAGAGAAATGTACGGAGTAGTGTCTAATCTAAGCGCTCCATAACGATCCCGATTTGCAAGGTTCACCTACATCAATTTCTGCCAAAATCCCTTCAGTCAGTGGCGGCCAGTGCTAAGGTTTGCAGGTTTGCGCAACCTCCAAAAAAACGCTGGGATAAAAAAGAAAGTAAATTGTTCTTTATGTTGTTTATTTTATTTATCGATAACAGATTTATGGTTACCAAACATACTGTTGACTATAGCGGATTCCGCCGATTCGTAAGGGTTTGACGACATTATTGGGTCCATGGTTTGCAAAGTTTGCAGGCTAGACTGCAAACCTTGCTTAAACATATGCACCTGCGCCTTAACTCATATTTTGTTCGCTTAAAATACTTGCCCATAAGCAAGCATTAGGTTGTACTTGTGGGTGCAAACCAAATATTGATTCGTTATTATAATCTGCAGTGGCGGCTAGTAGCTAAAACTAGAGGGGGTGCTGCGACGGCGTTTGTGTTAAAATTGTGTAAAAGCTAATTAGTTCAAAAAATTAATAATATAAACCACCTCTGTTGCTTCCCAATGAACCTCCAATAGAAATCTCAACTTTAGGAAAAGTCGAAAATGCAAAATTTTGAGGAAAAATTGGAATTTTGTGATTAAATAATGAATTTTGTCTGGTTTTTTAGAAAATTTCCTGAGCTTGAAATATATATTTTTTAAAACGATATTTTTTTCTTTTTAAATATAAACTTTTTAAGAAAAATGTCGAATTAAAACTCAAAATTAAAGAAATAGCAAGAGAAATTTCTATTTTTAAGATTGTTCGAATTTTTGTAACAAATTTCGAAAAAGAACTTGCAGTTCAATTAAAAATAAATTCCAAAAATGTGGATTTTAATTACAAAGGATCGACTTCAAGCTGAAATATTTGATCTCTGAAGCTTCTCTGGTAACTTCAAAATCACTAGAAAAAATTTAAGTTAGAACATTAAATTGTCAATTAATTTTTTTAAAGATTTTTACTATTTTTAATTTTGAAATTTCGACTTTTCTAGAAATGTTGACTCATTTTAGAAAATTTCAATAATTCCTACTTTAAAAGTCGAAATTTTGAAAATATATTTGACAATTAATTTATATTTAAAAATTGTTTTTTTTTTCATTGATTCCGACATTGCTATTTTTTCAAAAATATTATGTAAAAATAACAAATTTCAACTTTTTTCTTGAAATGTTGTCCGCTTTTTCTCCAAATTTTGAGCTTAATCTTTAAATTTTAATCTTTTTTTTAACGAAATTTGACGGACTTGACAATTCCGGGAATAAATTTAACAAATAAAAATAACAGTTCTAGAAAAATTGGAAATTTCGATTTAGAATTTTCTTTGGTTCTATAATAGTGGTAAGTTTTTTTTAGCGAAATATCAAATCGCAAAAAGTTGAAATTTAGAAGGTTTATGTTTCTTGAAATTCAATATTTTTCTCACACTTTAATATTTTTCTCAAAATTCTAAATATTTCTGAAGATTCAATATTTTTCTGAAAATTCAACATTTTTGTCAAAATTGAAAATAACTTTTTTTTTAAATTTCTTCGTTTTTTCCCAAAATGTTGACATTTTTGGAGAAACTTCATGGTTTTTTTCTGAACATTTTTTGTTAAAATTTCTATATAAAAAATAAACGAAAGCAATCACTAAACACGTACTTAAATTTTTTTAAAAATGTTAACCCCAAGCGGGGTGAAAAAGGATATTTAACTGAACATTAAAATTTAAAATTTTCTTTTACAAGCCAAAAATTGGGTTTTGAAAAACAATTTTGTTTGAACAAGGCAACATTTAAAAAGTCGAAATTTTCGAAAACCTGAAATAAAATTTCGAAACAAGACGCATTTTTAAGTCCTAAGAGGATGACAAACGGTATTATTGAATATTAAAAGATGTCGGCACTTTCTAAAATAATTTTTGCTCAACAAGACAAAATTTTGAAATGTCGAAATTTCCAAAAAAAATTGAAAATTTCGATAGTTAACATTTTGAAAAAACTGTAAAATGTTTTAAAAAAGTCGAAATTTTTAAAAAGGGTCTTATTTTTTAAATCAGGACAAAATTTTAAAAAAGGTCCAAATTTAAAAAAAAAATCGAAATTAAACAAAAATTTTTCAAATAAAAGTCGAAATTTAAAAAAAAGCCGAAATTTCGAAAATAAGTTATAGCTTTCAAAAAAAAGTCCTTTCAAAAGAAAAATCAAAACTTCGAGAAAAGATCGAAAATTTAAAAAATATCTGGAATTTTTAATAAAAATGAAAATCATCAAAAATCAAAATTTTCCATATGTTGGAAAATCGAAATTTTCCAAATTTTGGTAAATCGAAATTGTCCAAAATTTGGAAAAAATGCCACATCAGAATAGTTGAAATTAACCGGAAAAAATCAAACTTTTCAAAAAGGTCAAAATTTTGAAAGATTCAACGCTTAAAAAAAGTTTAAATTTCCACAAAAAGTAAGTATTTACGAAAGCAGTAGGTTTTCAAAATAGTAATATTTTTGTAAATGTCTAAATTGTCAAAAAAAGTTAAAATTGGGAGAACAAATCAAATATTTGAAAAACGGTCAAATTTCAAAAAATAAATTGTAAAATGCGGAAGTTTTTGAGGTTGACATTTTGCAACTAAATCGAAAATGTCAGAAGTGCCGAAATTTTCACAAAATATCAAAATTTCTAGAAACATACGAACGAAATTCTTAACAAAAGTGGAAATTTTCGAATGAAGTCAAAACTCTGAAATAGGTCAACATTTTAAAAGATTCCAATTTTCGTAGAAAGAAAATCGAAATTTTGAGAAAAAATTTGAAATATCTGTACAAAAAAGTCGAAATTTTAGGAAAATAATCCATCGGTTATTAGTTTTTTTAAAGAAAAATATCAAAATGCGGAAGCAATGGAAAATTTTCCTAACATTTCTTGGTTTCTTTCCAAAACTTTGACATTTTTACAGAAATGGAGGGATTTTTTTCTAAAAGTTGTTAGTCAAAATTATAAAATAAACTTTAAAATGTCAAAATGCCGTGGAGAACCTAACATTTTTAAAGCAAATTAGAGGAACATAAAAAATTAGAAGTTGAAATTTCCAGAAAAATTTTAAGAGCAAAATTTGCTGGAAAAGTAATTTTGAGAAAATTTATTGGCATAATATATTTAGGAAAATAAAAACTTTCCCAACAAAAAAAAATAAAAATATTAGAAGAAAATAAAAAAATTTCTACAATGTAGTAGAAATTGCAAAATCAGGTAAAAACGGGAAGATTTGGTATTATTTTTTTCAGAGAAATAACAAAATGCGAGAAGAGTTGAATTTAGATTGCTTCTTGAAATTTTCATTAGTTTCTCAACATTTTGACAATTTTAGTGAAATTTAACCTTTTTTTTCAAAATTTCAATACTTTCTCGAAATATTAATTTCTTTATCAAAAGATTTGGAAAAATTAATTTTTGAAAATGCGTTTTTCATCAACATTAGAAATAAAATAGATTTTAGAAAGAAAGATGAAATTTTTATAAAAGAAATCAGAGAAAATTTAAAATTTCTATAAAAACGTGTTAAGGAAAAGTTTTCAAAAAAAACCAACAGTTTGAGAAAAAAACTGGAAACCTGAATTGGGGGTGCTGCAGTTACTCAGTGCATATACGCGGGCCGCCACTGATAATCTGTCATCAGTCAATGTTGCAAGTCTTGAAACACAAATAAAAATGAATTCAGTGCAAAGTTTAATTGCACAGCCATTCTGTAACCGATTTATGTCGAAAAAACTGGAAATTAAGCGACGTGAATGACCTAATCCAGACTTGAATATTGTGCAGACTTTGTTTTGTAAAAAGCGAAGTTTTAACAGAAATAGTTCGCGAAGCTAAAGCAGTACCTATGTGACATTGTTATTTGCTAAGCTAAAGAACGATTCAGCTTCACTGGCCATTTCATTGCAGCAACCTTATTTTTTTCTAAAAAGTTTAACCAACCTAAAATCACTTTGCCCGAAAAGAATTTTAAAGAAACCGCTAAGGTTTATCAATTTTTTAATTTACAAAAACTAAGAGCTGAATTATCTGTAAATTACGAAACAGAAAAGTGTTAATCGGCTTTTGGTTTACTTGTACTCTATAACATTATTTGAGAAAACAGTGAGCTTAGTGAAGCCCTAAATCTTTTAAAAATCCTGATAACTATCCCAATGGCTTCTGCTGAAGCAGAGTTGTGCTTCTCCAGTCTGAAAAGAATAGAAACTTTTTAAAAAAAATACATTATGCCAGGAAAGATTGTCCGCATTAACGATGTCTTCAAAGAAAAGGACTTAATTCAAGGAATACTCGACTTCAGTAAAAAGTTATTGATAAATTTGCAGCTGCCAAAGATCGTCCGTCGTATGGACTTCCTCTTCTTTTTCTTTC
Source organism: Dastarcus helophoroides (assembly GCA_028583605.1). Classification (NCBI taxonomy): domain Eukaryota; kingdom Metazoa; phylum Arthropoda; class Insecta; order Coleoptera; family Bothrideridae; genus Dastarcus; species Dastarcus helophoroides. Next base: position 21,802,162 of record CM053336.1, read on the forward strand.
TGTTTCTGGCGAATATAAAAAAAGGAGAATTTTAGCAATATACTATATATGTATAACATATATTAATTTAAAATCCTAAATATCTCTTAATTCCTCCAGCTTAATTTAAAATTTCCAGTTTCGGCACATTTTTGCAAATGTCTCTATGCAACCTCCAAATTTTATTAGCACCAGCCGCCACTGCCTTCAGTAATTGAGCCAAGGAAAGGGACAAAGAAGCAGACAGACACGTATTTATACATAAATATTAGGTAGGGTAAACCTTCTTTCTAAGACACAATGGTATCAATTTTAAGTAACATTATGGGGTCCATTGAAGAAATTTTACAGATGTTTTAATATTAAAACTTTTCTGTCGATTTTAACTAGTTAATGACTAGAGGAAAATGTGAATTATCTGTCGGTTTTATTCTCACAATCCCAACCTTAAGTATTTCTTAAACGTTGTCTCTCTAGGATTGCAATATTTATGGTTTCTGCCTCGATTTCGCTTCTAAATTGATCTCTCGATTGACATAAAAATCGAAATGAATAAGATTGCGTCGGCATCTCGTCGATTTTTGCTTCGGTCCTTGCCTACGAGTGTTGCACACAATAGAATTATTGGTCTCGACGCGGAACTATCATGCGGGGAGGAGCACCGCCATTAGAAACACAATCAACATTATACTGGTATTCCGAGGCTTTATTTATTGTTCTAATATTTCAGATTGCGCTTGCAATGCATCGTGCATATCATTAGGTAGGTACGTGTTGCAACCCTTACATTTTATTCGCGATGCCATTGGGAAACATCGAGTTAGATCGATATGTGTATTGTATTACATTGTATTCGTCGATCGACTTACTGATTAATTCGCTTCGATGTTAATTTGTGCTAAATTTATAATTCGATTTATAACATAGGAAGAAAATAACTAATGACATCGTACCCCAGCAAAATCAAATTTATCATCTACAGAGTTGCAGAATATCGAAATTTTTTGGAAAATTTTGATGCTATATTCGAAATGTGTCAAGTTTTTTAAATTGAAAACTTCTTTAAACTCGTTAAACGATTTCGAATAGAGGTAAACCTATGGTTTCGCGTTACCATCAGACGTCAAGAACGCGTATTGCCAAATTGCCATAATGTTAAAAGTAGTATATATTTCTGGGTTCAATTCATAGAAACAACAAGAAGTAAACTCTACGATATATACTTGTTTTTTTTGACAATAAGGAAACTGTTAATGAAATGGAAGAAATACTGCAGTAAAAGTGATTCACGTCATTATAATATAGCTGACCAATTTCATTGTCTTGAGCTTACAGAAACGTGTCGAAAACAAATAATGGGACCACACTAGATGGCCCCCCTGTTCTTAGTTAATTGTTGCCTAGAGACCGATAATTATCCAACGTAATTCATATTATTTGGTCGTAAACAAGCGGTCTTTCTTGTCTGTTTATCTCGCCGTTTTCAGTTGATGAGTAAAATTCATATGTTACACAACCGACGATGGTGCCTTTTTTCGACCTAGATACCAGTTTCCTGATCATCTCCACTTTCCAAACGTTCGACTACGGGCACTCGATTTGGTACGCGTATGTTTTCTCTCCCACGACAATATAATACCGGTTTCACGCCGATTTATAAAAGTATCTTCGACATGACTTAATTCGATGGAACTCTCGCGTGAAAGGAATTAGAATACAAAATACAAGAATTTGGGAACGATTTCTTCTTAGGTATATCATCCTTTAGGACAAGCCATTTCAAAACTAGTTTCCATGGTAGTGTTCCTTGATTTTCGGGATTCACTCGAGGTCAGTATCTCTTGCGCTCTCTTGATATAATCCAATGTGATATAAGTTGGGAAATTGTGTGGTCCTAGGCCTGAAATGTGTGCTAGAGTATTCTGTGCAATGTTGGCTTCCTTGCATGAAGCTTTCATCAATATCGAGTAACATATTCGGATATCTCTTTAGCCTGACAGCAGATGCACAAGTTGAAGAATTCAGAAGTATAGCCTTACTAGATATATCAAAACACTTAGCAGGCCTTGCAGGCCTAGGACCTACAGAATTCTTTCTACAATATTATACTTCATGTACATAATATGCGCCTAGCTTCTTCGACTATTTTCCTTCATCATTTCTTGTCCAATGTTTTATTTCTCCACTCTTCTATACCCAGTTTCCTTAGATCTTTCACTATGCTATTGAACCACCTTTTTCGAGGACATCCCTTTCTTTTCTTACCTATTGGTCTTCGATTTAGCATCATTTTTAACTTGGTTCCGCTTCCTTGTCGTTGTACACGGCCTAACCATCTAATTCTCTGTGCCTTTATGCTTGCTGTTATTTTAGGTTCATCATATAAAATTTCGGTTTGTTGATTTTTTTGTCTTCTCTACCGTCTTCCGTGCTAATCCCCCTATAAAAGGTCTTTAATATTTTTCTTTTCCAGCGTTCTAGTTATTTAAAATCCATGTCTTACTTTCGTATATTACTGTTGCCCTTATTACTGTTTCATAAATTCATTCTTTGGTTTTTCTTCAAACAAATTTGGATCTCATAAGCCATCTTAGCATGTTTTCTGTTTCCTTTTGCTATTCTTGCTTTAAACTTGTTGGATACAGCTCGTATGCATGAATGGAAACAAAACAATTACACAATAATTTGTAATAATAACAACATTATAAAATAAGGCAAGTCCACCAGTGGGTGTACCTCCCTTGTAAGAGGCAATCTGTATTTGACACATTTTAACTCCTTTTGATAATGTTGCTATTTCAAGAGTTGGATTTTACCAAAATTTCGATTTTTTTTCATAAATTTGCTTTGTAAAAATGTTTACATTTTAAAACAAATATTAAAATTTCGATATTTTTCAACAGTTCGATATTTTCAAAGTTTTGACACTGTTAAAAAATGTTTGCTTCTGTTCCAAACTTCGGCCTTTTTTTATTTGACTTCAAGAATTACAAAGTGTTTATAGAAATTTCACTAGTTTACTTTTTTGAAAAAGTCGAGCTTTTTTAAAGCTTAAAATTTTTTACCATTTTATTTCAAAATTAGGACTTCCAAAATTTGAACTTTTTTAAAATCTTCGACTTTTTTACAAAATTTTACTGTTCTTTAATAATTTTACTTCTTCAATAAATTCGATTTTTTTCAAATTTCAACCCTTTCAAGAATTTCGATATTTTTGAAAAATTTCAAATTTTAAGAACTCATAATATTTGAAAATTGTTTTTTAAATCTTTAAAACTTTTGATAATTTCAACATTTTAGGTTTGTTTCAAAACGTCGACTTTTTTCAAAATTTTAATGCATTTTAAAAGTTACGATTTAAATATTTCCACTTGTTTAACTTACGAAATTTTTTCAAAATTTTAAATTTCTTTGAAAATCACGATTTTCCAAAATTTAATTTTTCGACTCTCTTGCAAATTTCTCTGTTTTCAAGGGTTGTTTCTTCAGAATGTGGCCCATTTTTAAATTGTTCACTATTTTGCAAGATCAAGCTCTTTAACTTTTGAAAATTTTAGTTTATTAAAATTTCGAAATTTTTCAAAATTTTGATTAAAATTTGGATTTTTATAAATTTAAGCTTCTGTTTTTCAAAACTTAAACTTTTTTTGAAATATTTTAAATTTCAAAAATATCTACTTTTTTTTTAAAATTTATCTATATTTTTTTTAAAATTAAAATACAAATCTTGTCCCCTGAAACCAAAAAAGATGTTTTTCCTGGTTTCAGGGGACAAGATTTATATTTCAGTTTTTGAAGATAACCAAGGACAAATCCGTATCACCAAAAAAAACTATTTCTGCTGAAACATATTTTTAATTTATATTTTTAAATTGCCTCATTTACTTAAATTTAACATTCTTGACTTTTTTCCCAATTTCCAATTTTTTCTATGAGTTTTTTTGATATTTTTTCATATTTCCACTTTTTAAAATTATACGAGATTTTTTAGAAATTCTGATTGTTTTTTAAATCTAACTGTTTATGAAAATGTCGACAATTCTCAAAATTTTTAAATTTAGCAGCAAGATTTCGACGTTAAATTGGACATTTTAATTTCAAAGGTAACATTTTTGTTATCAACTTGAGATTTTAAGAAGAATTTGTTTTAGAAATTTCAAAGATTACAAGATTCCGGATAAATTTCGATATTTAGCCTTAAAATTTTTAATTTTTTTTACTCATATTATTTTAAACTCGAAATTTAGGCATTAAAATGAAAATTGTAATTTTGAAATCAAAATTTGGAGATAGGTTTATTTTTAAACATTTTCAAGTTTTTTAACGAAATGTTGACCTAATTTTCTAATTTCAATTTAAAATTCAATTTTGCGAATTTTTTTTTGGAAACCTTGTTTCTTTTTCTCACATATCGACACTAAATTTGAATCTTTCTTTTAGGTAAAATTTTGAATTTAAACATCAAATTTCGATGCATATTTTTGAAAATTCTGAATTTGACTTAAAACGTTATTCCTAAAAGTTCAGTGTTCGATATTTAGTCACAGTTTTAGAAACCTATTTAGAAATTCGATCTTTTGGCTTGACATTTTTGGAAAGGCGTCGACAAATTAATCTTTTTTTTATAAAATTGTTATTTCAAACGTCGACAGTTTTTGAAAAAAAAAATAATAATTTTAAATTACAATTTATTTTAACCATTTTTCAACAAATTTAATTTTGATGTCAGAATAATAATAAGAAATTTTGAGTTAAATTTCATAATCTTGAAAATATTCTCTAATCTTGAAACTACGCTCTACTCTAAAGTTCCTTTACCTTTAAATGTTGACTTTTGTTACCGATATTTTCACCGACAATAAAGATAATTTAAAAGTTCTACTTTAAATATAGAATTTCAAAAGAGCCCAAAGTTGTGGTAAAAAATGAAAAAAAATTCTCTCATACAGGAATATTGTGAAATTGTTTGCATCTTGACACAATCAAACAACTGAGGGTACAGATAGCGAAAGTGACAAATAAAGTGATTAAAATCATGTTACTGGCCAAAAAATCAAAGAACCACAAATATCACGTGGACTCTATCAGGTATCACGATCATATTCACATAGGAATATCCAAAAATTCGTATATATCCAGATATCATTAATACACAAATACTTCAAGGTAAACTTTGCAAATGTTGAACACTCAACATAATTAAAAAGCAAGATGAAAGCTTACTAACCAATAAAGTACCACATTGGACTTCATAAAGTGAATGATCAGTATAATCACACCCGGTACTCTCCTAGAATCATCAAAAGTGGCTAATCATTGATCACGTCTAAGTTTTTAAATCTATCAAAATAAACCTAATAAGTTTCCAGAGATGTTGCCCTTAAAATTGAAAAATAAAAAAAACGAACTGAAAAAATAAAATTAGATATACCAAAAAAAAAAACTATTTCGGCCGTTCTGGCAGCAAAGATAAAAGTTGCTACTTATCGTTTTGCTTCTTGAAGATAGAGATGTTGCAAGGGTGGTAAATCCGGGAGTTCTCCGCGATGGAGGGCATACCCTCTTTTGGGAATAGATGAGATGACCAAATCGAAACACGAGCTTTTAAAAGCGTCTTACAATTAGCTTAACTTTCGAAAAGCATTAGCAGCCTGAAAATAAGGAGTACACGACCCTGAGCCTCACGGATCAGTGTGTGGTGACCATCCGCTACTGTTTGATCCCATAGTGATGCTGAAGCACCAGATGGTGAGACTGCTTTAAACAATATATCAGTGATTGAGTGACATAAAACATTGACCTCTGCTGTTTTCTTCATCAGCGTTGTTTTAGATGTATTTTTTTCACCTATCCACATAAAACACTTTAGTATGCAATTTTTAATAATATTGTTACCCTAACTGGGTCTCTTAGCCTGTTGCTTGCTCTATTAAAGAAGCTATTACATTCACCTTCGCTTTTTTATTATGATTGCATAATACTTCAAGTCAGTATTAGTTAGTTTCTTAAGTAAAGAAGTAAAGGATTTGAAAGAAAGAGGGTAGCAATCATTATTTTTTTTAAATGAGAGGTTTGAAATGTTCAGCTGTTATCAAACCACCGTGTGTTTACTTCATATTTGATATTATGAAGATTTTCTAGGCAAAATCGAGACTGAAATAAGAAATAAGTAACTGAAAAAGTTGTTAATAAACGGGAACATATGCGAGCACTATTCCAACTACAAATAGATAATCCAGATTCATCATTACAATACAACAATTTAAGATTGGACGATCTAACCGAAGCAAAAACTTATTGCATAAGACGTTTTGTTCTTCCGCAAAGCAATTGCGGAGTTCATTTTCCCATATATCATATCGTTATATTGGCAGAAGCACGAAATCACCAAGAGAAACGGTAATGGCATCGGAATTTATAGTTTTTGCCTCTGAAATAATTCTGTCCATTGCCGCAGTCGGTTCCCACACGGTAATTTAAGTAATAGCAGCGATCGTGGAAGTAAGCATGAGCATGAGCATCGTCGACCGTGTGTGATGTTATGGACGCACATTGCGGTTCGATCTAGCACGCGAAAACAAATTGCTAACGGCTGTAAATCGTGGTCGGTCGCTGTGCAAGTGAGCGATTTCGATTGCGGATCATTTCAATTGATTTGAGGTCGCTGCGTCGTTTATTACAAGGATGAGGTAGTAAACGTGTCGAGAGAAATATGCAAAATACACGTGGAGCGCATCATCCTTCACAACATGAATCTTCTGCTTTTAAAATTACCAGGGAATAAACAAAGTGAATACAAGTAAAAGTATCGAAATTTCTTATGATAGAAATATTTCCCTAAATTTATTATTTTTTCTTAAATTTTCCGATAGGGCTTACTTGTTTTATCCATTTTACCAAAATTAAAATTTAAATCTTCAGAGAGATACTAGTATCTCCCTGAAGATGATAACTTGGCTGTCGAAAACCGTTAGAGCACCTTTGTTGTGTTTTTTAATCTTCCTTGGTTTTAGGGGACAAGATTTGTATTTAAATTTTTGAAGATAACCAAAAACCGTCATTTTTACCATTTTACAAGTAACCACTATACTGATAATGATCAGTGGTGTATTTATTGGAGTTGGGTGGGTATGCCAGTCTCGCGAGATCTAGTACGATTAAAATCGTTCTCTGGTTCCCAAACTCTGAATGTAATAAATACCTTGGCTTTAGTATGTGCATTAGAATAGCCAGAAGAGATCAACACAAATGATGACATTGACACAGCGGGGAACGCCTTCTTTGCCATTTTTATAAGTTATTTACCAAAATTAAAGCCAAACGTCTGGAAGGTAAACTAGACTTCTACCAGTCAAGAGAACTAGCCAGATTTAGGAAAGGGTTTGGAACAAACCATCATCTTCAAGCAATTAAAGCTGTGATAGAAAAGTCTGTGGAATATAATAGACCTTTAACCTTGGTGTTTGTCGATTTTCATAAAGCATTTGACACGATACAACTCACATCATTAATAGCAGCACTGGAGCAATGTCTAGATTTATAAGGCTCATAGAATACATATACAGTGATGCCACCACAAGTGTAAAGCTTCTCTAAACAACAGATAGGATTAAAAAAGGTAGAGAAGTTAGACAAGGGGATACCATTTCACCTAAGCTTTTTAAAGCTGTTTTCGAATATGCAATGGAATCACTGTCTGGGGAAAACAGGAGCCTCAATATCGGGGAAAGGTTGACTTATCTTAGATTGCAAATTACATAGTTCTTATCACGCACAACATCGGTGACGCAAAGCAGATGCTTGAAGAAACAGTACAGGCCTCATCGAAAGTTGGCCTCCGAATAAATGCAAATAAAACCCAAATAATGACAAATTTAGTCCTAGCACAAACATCAAAATTGGAACTCCCACATAACAGAGACACACACGTACAAATATCTTGCACATAAAATACAAATAGGAAGAAACAACCGAACCCACAAGATTCAGTATAGGATAGGTTTAGGCTGGTCTGGTTTTGGCAAGTTGCGGGATATATTTAAAAGTGATATACCCGTATGTTTAAAGAAGAAGGTTTATAAGCAATGTGTGTTACCGGTTATTACATACAGAACAAAAAGTCTCACATTAACAAAAAAAAGTCAGCAGAGTATCTAAGAATGGCTCAAAGGGTCATGGAAAGAGCCATGCTTAGGATTACTTAAATGGACAGGATACCTAATACTACCATCAGACAAAGAACTAAAGTTAAGGACATAGGAGAACATATAGCTGGCATGAAATAAAGATGAGCAGCGAGAACACCAAACAATAGATGAACTAAAAGAATATTATAATGGAGACCAAGGGCAGACAACCGTAGCAGAGGTCGACCACCGACGCGTTGGAGCGATGATGTGAAACAAACTGCAGAGAATTGGATAAGCTCTGCCCAAAACCGAAAGACATAAAAAAAATAGAGAAGACATATGCTCAGCAGTGAGCAATGATGGTTACATGATGATGATGATGATGGTGAAGAGGATATTGAATACGCTATTGCAAAACAGAATAAGCAATATTGACATCATTTCCAAGGAAGAATTTGGACTTCAACCAATGCACTCTACTTTGGACCAGTTGCTATGGATGGTTGAAAATATCTCTTACTCGAATCAGATAGTAAAAGCTAATTTCTTCGACATTTCTAAGGCATTTCACACAGTTTGGCACCAAGGATTGGTCTAAAAGATGGAATAATTTGGGACTTCTCTGTCGTTAGTGCAAATGGTGAGTTAATTTCTGGACTAGCGCTCGTTTAGAACAAACGTAAGACAAGAACTGTCTAACCAATATAGGCTTCACTATAAAGTATCGTAAGACTTTGCCTTATCACCTCTCGTATACTGCTTATTCACGATGGGCATTGCTAAAACTGAGCAGACGCTACTAGCTACTTACGCAGATGACATAGAATTAATGGCTTATTCTTTAAGCCTAAAACTGGCTACCAGACGGCAGCAGATAACCAACAAGATTACTTCAAACAATGGAGATTCAAAGTCAACCGGAAGACTGTGTCTTGTCACCTCTTTTATACTTTTTATTCACAGTAGGTATTACCAAAACTGAGCGCAGACCCTATTAGCTACTTATGTAGATGGCACAGCTTTAAAAGCCTACTCTTTAAAGGCCAGAATTGGTCACCAGACATCTACAGGCACTTCAGGCAACCTACTAGATTACTTCAGATAATAGAGAGTCCAAATTAATACAGAGAAGACCCAGACAGTCTTCTTCACCAACTGTTTGGTCTAACGGTATAACGTTGACTGAAAAATCCAAATTAAGTATCTAAATATAATTCTTGACTTACATTTCGGGCACACATCGATTATTCAGCGTCCAAGGCCAGAATGCTAAAGGGACTGTTGCAAATAACATTTGGCAGACATGGTCAACTGCCCATTGGGCCTAAATTGTTGCTATATAAGTTAGTTATTATATCACCAATCTTCCATGCACCTGTACTCTGACCATAAGCTACCGATAATCAGATTAAGAAACTTTGAGCAACGTTGTAAGACAAATAATGGATGCTCCTTGGTTTGCCAGAAACAAGCAGCTCCACAGAGAAACCGACCAACCAAATATTAGGAAATCTTTCCGTCTGATAAATTCTGGGGCCCTGTTGAAGGTCGAAACTTATACTAATGACCTAATGAAATAGGCAGTGGACAAGGATCCAGCAATTACTACCAGAATTAAAAGAGAGGATGGTCCTGGACTGCAAGTTTTCCGCGTAGTTTGTCTTTGTTTCAGACAAACAGCTTGAATTAGCCCACCACTGCAAATGTGCTGTTCTGACGGAAGGACTGGGATCCAATGGCACGGCCGAAAGAGCAGGGGTTCTAGTCGGTAACCGCTAATCAGAAACTGACACTACCTGGATTGTCTTCCCAGATGCGCACAAAAGATTTTCCTCCTGAACCAAAAAAAAATCTGTGAATTGGGGGTAACATTTTCTGAGCTTTTTCAGGGTGATAATTGTGACAAGCGCAGCAAGTCGACTGTTGGTTATACTGATACCAACATGCATATCTTGGCTCATAGAAAACTACACCATGCGGTTTACTACGTATTCTATCTGAAAAGACTAGTATTTTCGCTTAAAAATTATCGAGAAAAGAACACTCATTATATTTCGCATTTTTCAAAAAATCCAGCCAAAACTTGAATTATTTCCAAATTTTGGGTTAACTTAAAATTCGTACAATTTTACTAATATTTCCAAAATTTCGAGCTTAAACTTGAAATGTCTATACTGTTTAATGATAATAGAAATAATAGTGACAAAACAAATGTTGCTTTATCGATAAAATTCTTGGGATTAAATCTAGATCAAAGGCGTCCAACTGCGTAGCTTTTTTTCAGTGTGGGTCGAAAAAACCATCAATTTAAAGCCAAAACTTTATTACTTTGCACGCAAGTAAAAGTACACGAAATGCGGTAGGACCAGGTAATCCATATTTAGTCAGGTGCTGAACTGGTTTATCAGGCGAGAACTTCGCAAAGATGGAAATGTATCAAATGTGTAACTTTCGCAAGCGAATAATTCGAACTGAAAACAGCCATTTTAAATGACCATCGGCCGACAATCATTTATTATATTGTACGATTTTAGGTTTTTATTTCTTAGATTGGGAAAGATCGAGGCTTGTAATGTATCGTAATCGTTACGTTGCTGACAACCTTCAATTTGTCTTGTGTGGTTATTAAATTCTTATTTGGTCACTTCCCCTTCATTTGCATTTATTTAATTGATCAGTCTGGAGCAATCTTTCCCAATTTGTTTTTTGCTCTCGACTGATTATTTGTGTGCGTCATCTTCGCGATCTACTAAAAGATTTTTTAAAACTTCACTTTTCTGTCAAATTTTTCACCCTAATTAATTTTTCCAAAGATTTTAAAATAAAATTTCGCTTTCTTTCCTAAAAGTTTCAGTTTCTTTCTCAACATTTCAACTTTAGTTGCAAAATTGTGTGTTTTTTTTTCTTCAAACAGATTCGCAGTGCTTCGAGAGTATAATAGGCTTATCATTTGGGGGTGGAAAAAGTCGACATTAAATTCAAAAGTTCCTGTTTTTGCAACTTTAATCTCAAAATTTGATTATTTCACCATGCCGAATTTGACTTAAATTCTCTCTTCAACTTCTGACTTTACATGGTTAACTTTTTATGTGTTCTATTTTCTATAAAATCGACGTAAAAATCGAGACTGATTTTTGTTTCTCAGAATTTCGCCTCATGTCTCGCTACTTTAAATCTGTTTTCCAATTTCAAAGACAAAATTTCACGAAAAAAAAAGTAGACTTTGCTTATAGGGTAGCTTAAAACCGAAAATTTGGAAATAGTGTCAAACTTTTGATAGTGGCATCAAAATGGCCACTTTTGCAGAAAATTCCCAAATTAAGCTTCGAATTTTTAAATATTTAATTTTAATAAAATTTTAATTTTTTTTCTGGATATTAGAGAATATTTTACAATTTTTTAAATTAAATTATAATGTCATTTTATGTTTATTTTTATTTACAGAAAAGTCTATTTTTTCTCGAAACCTCTAGTCGAAAATCAAACTTGTACTTTTCCTTGATTTGTTATGATACAAGCTAAAGTTTTTCTTAAACTTGCCTAAAAGGTCCATTTTTTATTTCTCGAAACATCTAATCTAAACTCAAACTTGCCTTTGCCCTTCAATTATTATTATAAAGCTAAGATTTTTCTCAGCATTGCAACAGCTAAGGTTTTTCTCAACATTGTAACTCTTTTTACAAGTTTAGTGAAAATTGGAAGTTTTTTATATTTTTTTTCTAAAATATCTACTTTATGATAAAGATTGTCACTTTTTCTTCTATATTTTGAGATTAGCAGTTAAAATTAGTTTTTTTCTAGTATTTTACCATACCTTCTTTAAAATTTTTATGTTATTTAAAAAAGTCCGAATTTTAAATAAAATGAAAAAAACTAGTTTAGTTCAGAAATATATTTTCTTATTGTTGAATATTTAAATTCTTTTCAATTTTCCATATTTAAACTTTTAATTTTCAATTTCTTTACGTTTGACTTGGCACTTCGATGCCTAAAGTTGTTTTTAGATAAGAAAGATTCTTCTCCAACTCGAGACATCGGAAGCTTCTGGCCTTGATAGTTTCCCCGCTATTTTTCTTAAGAAGTAGGCTCCACAGTTGACTCCTGTCCTTAATAAATTATTTACACTTTCTTACAACAAAGGTGTATACCCTGATATCTGGAGACCTGCTAAGGTGCAGCCTGTCCCCAAAAAGAATAAAGGAATCTGGCTAACAACAACTATGGCCCTATATCTTTGTTGCCCATTATATCTAAAGTAATGAAAAAGGTTATCAAGGTCAAGATTGGCAAATATCTGGAAGAGAATAGAACCATCTCAGGCAGAAAATACGGTTTCCGACAGGAACGCTCAGCTGGCAATCTACTGACATATGTTACTCATATCTGTAACTCAGCAATGGAAAAACGCAATACAGTTCAAGGGGTTGAGACCCATCAGGGAATTGAAGGAAATGAAAAAGCAGACCTTCCAGCCAAGAGAAAAGCTGAATTTTCTCTAATAGGACTGGAACCTACTTGTCCGCTTGTATATAGGACAAAGGATCTGCTAAGGAAAGAACACAGCGCCCTCCAATTCCAAGGCAAAGTGAACGCAGCCATGACCAGAAGCTCCTAGCGCTAGAGTAAGTGGAAATACTAAATTTAACGCTTTCATAGTTGCAGGAAGCTCAAGGAGAAAACGCAATAAAATCTTTGGAGAACACTAAACGAGTTGTGCTGGACTTGGTGAGAGCAGCCTTCGAATCTGAAAACAGCCCAGAAGCTATAATGTCGATAACGATGATGCTTCCAAAGATCCTCAGCCTAAAGCACTAACGGAGAGTCGCAATAAAAAAAAGGAAACGAAGAGAACCCTGCTCGTCGACTGCAAATCAAGGCAGTTTTTTAAACTGCAACGAACTTGTAGGCAACGCGCACGAACTGGAAGTTTTCGCAAAGGAAAACGACTTGCACGTGCTAATGCTCAGCGAAGCCAAGTTGAGGAGCACTTTCAAGGATCCCAAAATCCGAGGTTATGTTGTATATCGCAGGGAGAGGGAAATAGGCCCAAGAGGAGATACGGCTATCCATGTAAGTAGAAACTTAATCCATTTCCTGCTGGGACACCAGAGTTGGGCAGCCTGGAGGAAATAGGAATAACAGTACAAAAGACGCAGGGACCTCTGACGCTGCTATATTGTTATTCTAAATCCAACATTCTCACAAAGGCAGCGTCTTCGAAATAAACAATAACGATGTTATTGTAGCCGGAGAACTTAATGCAAAAAATGTGGAGTGGGGCAGCCAAAGAAACAATTAAAATGGCAGGACACTTCGAAGGTTCACTACAAAGAACGAAAAGGATATAATGACTCCAAGAAGAACCATACCATCATCACTACATGAGTGCCAGACATCCTGGATGTAGCAGTGATAAAGGATGTTCAATACACTGCTGAGTTGACATCAGTCAGTGAGGTCAGCTCGGACCGCAACCCAGCGTTGATGACCATCGCAGATTATCACGGACCCAAGCATCCCGAGACCTGCAAGCAAACAAACTGGACAATGTTCAGAGAGTGCCTAGCAGCAAATTAAGAGAGTTTGTGATGTCATCACGAACGGTGACATCAACTGCTCAAAGGCTCAAAAGCACCATAACAGATTCCATTCTGGCAGCCACCAAAAATTTTTGGCCCAAGAAAGGAAGGGAACCCCTAGCAAATTACCTGGTGGAGTTGATCAGGAGAAAAAATTGTGCCAAAAAGAGAGCAAGACAAGACGGAGGTCAATTCACTCATCCACAAGTTCAGGTATGAACTTAAAGAGCACAAGATTTCTAAGTTTCAGGAACACCTAAGAAGCTGTCACCTTAAAAACTCCTCTGATCTCTGGCGAACAGCCAAAGTCCTAAGAGTAGATAGAAAACTCATCCTTTCGATTCACGGACCTCAAGGAATGGCTAACTTAAATTAGGATAAGGCCTCAGCATTCGTTGAGACATTTGAAAGACCCTGCGAAGGTACTCTTGAGGAAGTGAACCTAAACTTTGTAGAGAGAGTGATATAAGAGGTCCAAGATCTTCAGGAGGAATAGCCAGAAGACATCATTAGATCAACTGACACAGAAACTCCAAAACTTTCTGCTTAAGCTAATCGTCAAGAAGGCACCAGGTCCAGACGGAATTTCAATTCAAGCTCTGAAGAATCTTTCAGACCAAGCTGTCAGATACTGTGAAGTATATAGTAAATTCAATGTTTATAGATTGGTATTTTTTCACAAGGTCCACGTCTGTAAACGTTATCTTTACTCCTAAGCCAGGTAAGGCGGGGAATTTTCCTCAAAATTACAAGCCAATAAGTCTCTTATCCAACTTGGGTAAGGTGGCGGAGATGATTTTGAAGAAGCGTCTGCAGAACATCATCAGCGATCGCAACATCATTCCTAGGAAATAATTTGGGTTACAACCAATGGACTCTACCTCTAACCAGTTGCTGCGAGTGGTTGAAAAAATCGCACACAGCAGGAACTGGAATCAGGTAGTAGGAGCAATTTTATTTGATATCTTCAAGGCATTTGACACAGTTTGGCATTAAGGATTAGTCTACAAGATGCATCACTTCAAGATACTTCTAACGATGGTTCAAATGGTAAGCTCGTTGCTGCACCAGCGCTCATTTAGAGCCAAAGTGAGGCAGAAACTGTCTAATCAGTATAGTTGGGTTATGGCGTACCGCAAGGTTCTGCCTTGTCATCGCTCCTATACCGTCTGTTAACAGCAAACAGTCCAAAAATTAACCAGAAGATATAAGGAACCTATGCAGACGACACAGCGTTATTGGTAAATTCTCTAAGTCCAGAATTGGCCACCAGACGATGACAGACAGCTACAAACAAACTCATGGAATACTTTTGTTAATGGAAAATTAAAGTCAAGGCAGGCAAGACTCAAGCAGTTTTCTTTACCAGAAAAAGACTCCAACCATATGGTCATATTCATGTGCATGGGCAAAACGTCGACTGGAGACTTCTGGCAAGTAATCTAGGAGTAATACTCGACAAAAAACTGACATTTCAGGCTCACATCGATTATGCAGTATCCAAGGCTAGATAATTAAGGGGACTGCTGCTAGCAATGATAGCTGTACGCAACATTTATAACACCAGCGATGATCTACGCATCTGTAGCTTGGTCACAGATCAAGAAACTGCAGGTGTTTCAGAACGTCTTTCTAAGACAAGCCATGGATGCTCCATGGTTTGCTAGAAATGATCAACTTAATGGAGAAGCCCAATTACCTAAGGTAAAAGATTTCCCCGAAGCGGTAAATTTTAGGGCAATGTTAAAAGCGGAAACGCATCCCAAAGAACTAATTTGACGGGCAGTGGATTACTACCCGGAAATCCCAACCAAAACTAGAAGACCGAGGATGGTTCTTTAGGCTGTATTGACGGAGGGATTGGGGGCTAAGGGCCCGGCCCGAAGAAGCAGGGGTTTTAGTCGATACCCACAGGCTGGAGGTCCGACACTATCTGGGCTATTTTTTCAGATGTCCGTAAAGAATTTTTCCTGCTTAACAAAATAAAAAACACAGCACTGCCTGGAGGGGTGTCAATAGCATGAGGTGATCGCGGATGTTCATTGAACGACCATCAGAAAAGAGATCCAGGGAATTAGTAAAGTTAAGCAAGAGTCAGCTTAGGTGGACAATTGGACTGCTTACGAGACACTGTACCCTAATAAAACATCTTACAACAATTGGCGTAGAAAAAAATTCTGCTTGTAGAATGTGTGAGTAAGAAGAGGAAATTTCTCTACACATATTATGTGAATGTTCTGTTTTGGCAAGAGATAGACATTCCAGGTTTGGAAATGTTCTAACTGAACCAAGGACAATAGTGAAAACGCCCATAAGTAGGTTCTGAAATTTTTCAAAAAACAGACCTTATATGCGTTAATCGTGGGGGAATAAAATAAACGAAAACTTCAGTGCTGCAGGGATAACCGAGCCCAAATAATAATAATAATAATAATAATAATAATAATAATAATAATAATAATAATAATAATAATAATAATAATAATAATAATAATAATAATAATAATAATAATAATAATAATAATAATAATAATAATAATAATGTGTATTTGTTGACTAGACTGCGTGTGATATCCTGAAAACTTTACTCTTAACTGCCTAATGCCGAGTATTTGCTCAATAAATTTAGCCTGATGACATTGTGAAGGTAATAATTTTAACATGTCTCGTATACACAGCATAAATTATTAATCAGTGAGTCTCCTCATTCGAATATCTTTATTCAAGGACAATGTTTTTCACACATATTCATTTTTCACGGATGAAGAAAGTGATTCATCCAAATCGCCTTTACGGGAAACTAAATCGAATCGGTAAATTGAATTTACGTCATAATATGTGGCGTTATATGCATATGTAATAATCGTAGGTGATTTTCCGCTAATAAAGTGCCATTTTTCAGAAGTTACGAACAAAGAAGTCCAATGAGATGCTTTCAATGACAGCCATCAACCTCATATTTACAGACAAGTGCGTAATTTAAAAGCCATCGTAAATTAGGATGAAAAATGCAACAACTAAATTTACATTGCTTCGTGCTTTATTATTGTCTTTATAAAAAAATGTAATCCATCGCATGGAATTAGTCAATGATTTTTTTTGGCAGGCTCGCAACTAAATGAGGAACACAATGGGAATTCCCATTCTAAAATTTTACTGATACATATCTAAATAAAAAAAGAAAGGACATTTAGACAGTGATAGGGACTGCCGACCGAAGTAAAAACTTAAAACTTGGAAGTAACAGAGAATTTTTCGAATCTTCCAATTAATTGTTGTTCAAAAATTAAAATTTCATAATTTGAAAGTTAATATCTTTAACATTAGGCTCTTCTTTACATCCGTGCTCCTCGAGCCACAAATTACACATTTTTATAGGTTTGATTTATTGCTCAAAATATATTATGATTATCGTAGCCCAAATTTTTATTTTTGTACACCACGACCGTTCTCTATTCTCAGAAAAATTAATTGAAAGACAATTTTTTCTTGTCATTTCGTAGAAATGTTTTGTACTTTTTCTTCAAATTGCATCAAGCGTGTCAAACATATCACGTCAAATTTATTTACTTCAGAATTGTCCTAGCCTAAGAATAATACCATTGCTGATATTCAATATGAGATAGCTAAAAACTAGTTAGAAATCACACAACCATGAACATAAGATGCGGAATTGAAATGTACTGTAGTATAATAGTTGCCATGGAAACGGAAACTGAACAAATTGCGCACTGACTTTTGGCTGAAAATGTTGTCTTTAAATCTTTAGTAAGTTCACTAAATAAGATGCTTATAACCGAACAAAACATTTTTATTTACAACTACTAAATTGGATCATATTGGAATCGCATGTGATGAATATTTACGGTGAAACGCATGCGGCATAGGAATAGTTTTGGAGACAAAGGTAGACTTCTGTGGTCAGCTTGAGGACGAACTTTTGCTTTTCTACAAAAATTTAACTGTTAATTATAAAATCAATTACCGTGGTGTGCACTTTTGGTTTGACCAACGATTTATTTTATTACAGGTTTTACTGATAACTACATATTCTGTAAACAGGTGATGGTGATGGTTATACAAAAACATAAAATTTGCCCCTACCAAAATCGCTTAAAGAACCTTAAGAAATTCTTGCTTCAGAAAATATCTATATTTATTTATTTATTTGAAACTAATGTGCTCTGACTGCTGATGGATATTGGCACATATTCAGCTAGTGAACAAAGTTGACAGTAGTTTAAATACGGTTATACATTTTAATACAGTATAGAAACTCTATATATTATTGTAATTACTAAACGTGAGGTCTTCCTTGAGGTCAGCTGTTAGGTGGAAGCGTTGTCGAGCCTCAGCGTGTTGTGGACATTAGACCAGGATGTGCTTCACTGTAAGGCGGTAATTGCAGTAATCGCAGTGGAAAGGATTACCGGATTCCATTACGTAATTGTGTGTAATTTTGGTGTAGTCAATTATTAGTCTTCTGAAAATAATTTTGTATTTCTTTTCATTGGCGCCATCCCGGGGTTTTCAATTATAGGTTGAATTGAGGCCAATTTAGTATTTGATCGACTCCAATGCGTTTGCCACTTGTGTATTATTGTTTGTTTGAACAAATTTTTTACATCATATTGGAGATCTACCTGTTCTATGGTCAAATCAGAGTCTACAGCTTCTTTAGCTGCGTGATCAGCATTTTCATTGCCACTGCTGCCGACATGAGATGGCACCCAGACAATGCCATGGGTATATAAATAGTGAAAATTTTCCTAAATTTTTTGGCCAGATGTTTTTATATATCGATGTTTTCTATGCAATGGATTGAGGCCAATGATCTGTGCATATAGCAACTGTTTTCTGATTTGCTACTGTGATCAATTTTAGTGCCATAAGGATACCATATATTCCCCAGAATGAACGCTGCAGTAGATGGGGAGCTGATACTTTGCTATGGTAACAGTTAACGCCATTTTCGTCTTTTGAGATATCGATGTACAAGATGCTATTTGCCGCAGAAAGTTGTTTTGAATTCTGAATGAGAAGGGTATTGGAAGTTTCTCTTTTTTAATATTTACCCAAGGACGTGTTAATGGAAAGTAATGTTAAAAACCAAGAGGGCATAGGCGGAGTACAATTTATAGTTGTCTTGAAAAGATTAATGTCTCTTAGCAAAAATTTCAATATTTGACAGACAGAAAGTAGACTTCTGAGGCGACTCGGTGCTAGCGTTTGGAATGAGTTGAATCTACTATAGACTGGGTTGTTAGCATTAGCAGATATTTTTGCGGCCTATGTCAGCGAAAATTTTTCCCGTTGCAACAAAAGAGGGAGCTCGTGAGCTTCATAATAGAGAGATTTGGTAGGACTAGATCTAAAAGCACCCAGACGTATGCGAAGTGCGGTGTTATGTACAGTGTTCAGGCTTTTTAGGTTAGATTTGATTAGATGTTTCGCGCTCATATAGACGTAATCTAATTTGGAACGTATTAAGGCTCTATATATCCCGAGTAGGGCTTCCTTTTCTGCACTCCAGTGATAGTGTCTTAAGTTATGACGCTACCACTATGCTGGTAAGTGATTGCTTCAATGAACCATCAAAAACCAGTAAATTAGTAAAGCTCTATGTTTGGGGATGTTACTCTGAGCACGGTTTTAGGTGTTTACAGCTCTTTATGCAGAACTTGAATGCTCATAAAATCATCATTGTTTATAAACGTGTTTTTCTGAAGCCTGTCCAGAAGATGTTTGGTGTCAAAAGCGAAGACTGAATTTAAGGGAAGGAAAATGATCCAAAACATCAGAGTTGCCCTTGTGGTTTTCACAGTTTCTTGATGCAAATCTAATGAAAATTATTCGGAGCACCGCGATGAGGAAGCTTGCAGGAACACCCGTCTTCATCCTCAAGCAGAAAAATCAGAGATATATGGCGCTTATTACCTACTCCTAGGATATGCTGAAATGGTGGTAGAGATTAGGCCCAAAAGGTGCTAGACTATTCTGGAAAGCAGTGGGGATACTTTCAATTTAAATGTAAAAATCAAAAAAACCTTTAATAATTTTTCTAAAACCGAGGAACGTTTCTTGATGAATAGACTGTATATAAAACACGATATGTAGACCCAACACACCTTTATTTCAAATTAAGGACTAATTATCTAACTTCATTTCTCTAAACTTCTTAAAAACGTTATCACTGATAACGTTTTTATGAAGTTTAGGCGTTTCGACCAATATCCTTCAACTTTTGTATGTGTTGCTTCCAGGTAAGGCGACTATCAAAAGTTAGTCGACTATCAAAAGTTAGTCCAAGAAATTTGTGTGGATCTACCACTTGTAAAGGTTGATTATTTAATATTATACGTAGCTTATGGGTTTCTCTCCTTCGGCTAACTTTAATCACTTAAGATTTGGAAGCAGAAAAGTTAAAACCTAACATTCTAGACTAGCTAGGTTGGTCATTTACCGCGTTTTGTAGCAAATTACATGTAGTGGGGATAACTTTTCCTGAACAGTAAAGGATGAGATCATCTGCATATAGAGTGTATTTAACTGGCTGCTGAACTGAAGAACATATGCCATTTATGGTTAGAATAAATAGCGTAGTGCTTAATACCGAGCTCTGAAGAACTTCGTTTTCCAACGGGAACCGGACATGATACTTTTTTATTAGCAGTCGCCTTATATGTTCTATCGGTAAAATAGCTAATATGTTTCTTGTTATATTAATTTTCTTTAATTTTTTTTAAATGGCTCCACTTAAAGTACTGTCCAACGCAATTTCTGTGTCAAAAATCACTATTACGACATCCTGCTTAACACTAATAACATCAGCAATTTTTGTTTCAAGAGCTACAAGATTATATATGGTACTACGATGAGGCCTAAATCCACATTGTTCTTGACGAAGTGGCCTATGTCTCTCAAGGTACCACATCAGATGCTTGTTGATCGTCTTCTCTAATCGTGCAGATTAATGCAATAGGTCCAATGTATTTTGGGTCGACTGAGATGAAATCATTTTTTCTGAAAAATAATAATATGGACCGCTTGCCACTGAGATTAAAACTTTTGCCTTAGCCATAGGGTAGATGTACCGTTTGTGGCCACTTTAAGCTTTTTTGTGTGTTTAATTGAGATTTAAATATATTTAAATTAAATATTTAATAAAAAAAATAAATTAATCAAATCTTCAATTTATCAGGAATTGAAATATCAAAAGCCCAAATGTTTAAAATTTAATTTGTCATGCAAAATTAATTAAAATTAATAATTACACCAATTTCACCAGTAGTGGCCATAGAAGCACTATTTTTGGCCATTTGCTGTTCCAGTTTTGGTCATAGTGCCTGAAATTTTTTGCTGGAAGGGAATTATTAATAATATTATCTTAATTAACAATCAATGCATCACTTTATTTATTAAATAGCTAGACAAGACACAAAAATTAGTAATACACATAAAATCATCAATTTTTTTTAGCATTTTTGCGCGGTTTAACTGATTTTTTTGGGGCTAATTTTTTCTTAGCTATTTCTTCCAATTTTTCTTCTTTAATTTTTTTTCTTCTTTTCTTATTTTCTTCCCTTTCGATTTTTTTAAGCTCTTTTTTTCTTCTCTTTCGATTTTTTTAAGCTTCTTTCTTTCTTCTTCTGCGCTTTTCTCATTCTCTTTAGCTTCCATTAGTTCGATTCACTTGTCAGCTGTGATTACGGAAGGTAAATGTTCTACCTTACGTTTTCGTGTCGTAGTCTTCTTTTTAGGCCACATACAAATTCCATCAATAACTTCGTCCAAAGACTTTCGACGCATTGAAATACTGTTCAAATGAGAAACATTAGTTGTACTAACGTCCTCAACTACAGGCTCTATAATACCTTCCATAACAACAGGTTCTTGAATAACTTCATCACTAGGAGGGATTACAATATTCGAATTTTTATGATTATCTACGAGGATAGGAAATTCAATCGCAAGAGGTACTTCACAGTCGGTAATTTGGTTAAGAGTATCAGAAGGATAGGAATCCAACAGTTCATCGACTAAAAAAGTGCAAAAAAAAATATCAAATTAAAATATAATTTAAAAATTTATAAATTATCCAAAGAATAGATCACTGAAATAAATTCAACATTGGGAGATTATTTTTTAACTGTTTTTTCAATTTTACTCACCTTCATGAAGATTAGACGCATCAAACTCAGGAAAAGGAAATTCGAAAACATTATCATTATGAGAAGCCAAAGGAGAAAAGAAAGGAGAAGGATTTTCAGGAACTAGAGGATGACAAAGTGAAGATTGCAATTCATTTTCCGGTTTGTCATCTTCAACAGCCTGGGCCCAAAAATTGTACAATGACTCGTGTTTATCACCAGTTTCCCAATCAATACCTGTAGCTTTGGCATTTTTGAATCGTTGTAATAGCTCAGGATTTATTTTACTCTCGATGTATTCTTGATGAGATAAGGCTTGCTGCATGGTTCTTTGCGAATTTATTTCATTAGAAATATTTTGATTGTTTTCTCGATCTTTCATTTCGACACACTTGCTATAGTCAACTGAATTTGCATTAAACGGACATAAACCGCAAGCTTTAAATCCATTCTTTATGACAGTCGTAAAATCTTCTTCAGTAATAAGTTTAGATAAAAAAGCTGGAACGTTATGTTTCTGAACATCAACACCATCATTTTGTATACGCCAGTTTCTTATCAAATTTTTCCATCTTTGCTTCAAAGGAAAAAAAAGAAACGTCCAATGGTTGTAAAATATGCGTGGAGTGAGGTGGAAAACAGCACAGGATAATCTGTTTATCCTTACAAAATTTATTCAGATGAATGGACATATGAGAAACATGGCCATCCAAGAAAACTATCACAGGAAGTTGAATTTTGCGTTCAAGCAGGAATGGATAGAAAACATTCGTAAAATATTCGTAGAAAGATTCACTAGTCATCCACCCATTCTCGGATTTTCCTATCCCCCAACCTTTGGGTGCCGAGTCAACGCAAATCTTAGGTAGTCGCTCATACTTGAAAATTGTCAGTGATGGTGCAAATTCTCCGGCAGCGTTTACATTAAAAAGTGTAGTAACATTTTATTTTTCGTTTCCAGCAACATCATACACAGCTCTTCCCCTTTCTGCTAAAACAAGACCACCTTTTGGTGATAAATGAACTGCCGTCTCGTCCATGTCGAATACTCGTCGAGGATCATCAAGGATTTTAATATTTTCTCCCAGTTCTTCAGCTATATGAGAGAACCATGACCGTATACCAGATTCAGTGACGATGGCTCGAGCCTTACAGAGGTGTTCAGCCCTTTTTTGACCCATACGTGGATGCCTCTTAAGAAATCCTTCAAACCACTTTCTTCCCGGGATATTATTTTTAAAAGGATTTTTTAAACCTTCTGCGTCGACTAATTGTTTCACTGAATGAATTAAGAAATCTCTATTTATAGGAAAACCCATTCTGCTGGTTCCTAATAGCCATTCTTCTAATTTTTCTTCAATATGATGGCCAAGTATAGACTCAGGTCCTACTCGACCTGTAGTTTCTGGTACTTTGCCTCGAAGTTTACTACGTAATGTAGTTCTTGGGACTTTATATTGATTACACGCCGTTGCAATAGCACAACCATTCTTCACTAATTCCAAAGCTTTTTGTAAGTCAGTTTCTGAGTAATTAAAAAATGTCCTTTTAGATTTTTCCTTTTGAATACCAGTTTTTGTTGATTTTGGAATTTTTTCAACGGGGTTCTGATTTTTCCTTGATGGCATTTTAACCTGCAACAGATAAAAAATAATCTTTCAACACTACGTTTCTTTTCCAGTCTCTATTTCGAAATATTATCTTAATTGTTTGAATATTAATTATTAAATAACATACAGTTGGGCAGCAAAATACATTAAATGAGTAAAAATTATGGCCAAAACTGGATAGTGTATGCACCATTTGTGGCCATGGTATGGCCACAAATAGCAATCACATGTTTTTATTGTTCCACTTATGGCCATGGGATATTTTGTTAGTATTTGAGGTTATTATAAGTAAATTAATTTTTTTTAACATACTATTACGTTATCTAGCTACTATAGAGCTTAAAATTTTAAAGAATATTAGGATTTGCAATAATTATGATTAATTTACTTACCAGGCCTTTCTCGAGATTCTTATAAGAATTAGTTATAATTTGGTGAGATACACCACGCGTCCAGATATTTTTTTAATAATCACTCAAACTATACTTTCAGTCAGTATAGGGAAAAGTTTACAGCGTAGCCAACACACACAAAAACCCTATAAATACACTATAAAATGCTATCATAAAATAATATATATAATATATCCCTATACATCTCAGACTGGCCACAAACGGTGCATCTACCCTATCAGGTTGTATAATTTAAAGAGATTTTTAAACTGGGTGTAGATAGGTTCTTAAGAATAATGAAAGGGATATTATATGGTCCAGGTGCAGAGTTTTTGTAGGAGGAAAGGGCGTATTTAAGTTTTTGAAGTGAGTAAACATGTATAAGTTATGCGGAATCTTGAAACGTTATTGGTAATGCAATATGTGGTAGTTGTGGAATATTTTTACTTTTTGTTTTAGCTTTAAAATGATCTGCAAAAGTGATGACAATATCTTGACTATTAGTGATGATTTGACCATTATGATCTATTGCAGGTATCTTATAAGCTGTGTTGTGACTTTTCATTTGCTTTATTTTCTTCCATATTTGGGTAGGAGGATCTCACTTGTTATTGCACTCGGGTATTTATTCCTTCACTGACTTTTGCTTTCTGTCAAGATTCGCTTGGATTTCGCTT
Organism: Dastarcus helophoroides; assembly: GCA_028583605.1. NCBI lineage: Eukaryota > Metazoa > Arthropoda > Insecta > Coleoptera > Bothrideridae > Dastarcus > Dastarcus helophoroides. Next base: position 21,826,678 of record CM053336.1, read on the forward strand.
TTAATTTTTTGTAAGTAATAAGATCATCTTGAGACTGGGTCCTGTGGTATTTATTTAAAACTGTTTGGCACTCTCGTGTTGCGACTGAACAAGCGTCATTCCTCCACGGACCTATTTTTTTGTCTGACATTTATTTTATGCGTTCCAATATATTTTTCAGCTGACGAAACGATGCAGTTGATAAACTGGTTTGTAGCTTGGTCGGTATCATCGGAAAATTGAAGTATATCAGTCTATAACTTTAAGTACGAATTAAAACTGTTCAAGTCTGCTTTCCTTATTCTCCATTTGTTAGCAGAGTCAGCAGGCTCAAGCGCATTGTCAGAAATAGTTATGGGGTAGTGATCACTATCGCATAGACTATTTAAGGTCTAGGGATAGAAGATTCAATCGTTCTTAGAAGCTTAAAGAAGTTTATAGTTAAAATTTTCGATTTTTAACGTTCCTCTTGAAATTTTGATTGAACATCGGTACTAAAGAACGTCGACAAGAAGGGCATTAAAAATCAAAAATTTTAAACATAAACTTTCCTAAGTTTCTAAGAAGGATTGAATCTCCTATCCCTAGAACACGGTACATGAAGAGACATTATAAATAATACATGGTACACTTTTCATCAGAAACGCTGTTTTTGGATAAAAGGTAGTCTATGTCCTTTATTAGGAATCAAGGAACACCGTTATTAATTTTCCTCAGAATGTATTCACGGGTTAATTTTTGAAAACTCGACAAACATACAGACAAACTCACTTCTCCATATCATTGATATTTAGACATAATTTTCGATTTAATTCGATTTTAATTTTATATGTAGGGGTCAAGATATCAATAGCATAAAAGCGGGCCGAATATTTGTTTCCATCGCTTAGATATTTATTTTATGGAAACACGCTTCGCATTAACAGGAAAGTAATTATCTTCAATATTGCCTGGCTGCTATATAAAATATATAATTATATTTTTCTGTCTTAATATCCTAATTAGAAATGGTCGTAGAAAAATGCTTTATTACTTTATAGGTACATAAATGTTCTTTCACATATTAAATTGCTTTTGTTATATGTTAATTTATACCAGTAATGATTAATAGGCTTGTGGAAGCGGTTTCAAAAATATCGTAATAATTATTATGCGTTAGATAATGATTATGCGCAGATTTCTAATAATGTTCGAAAAACAATAACTCACCATGTAATATCGAATAATGCAGTTGCTTCACGAAGCACCAATAACAAACTTTTTTTCTCCTGATTTAACATTACCTAAGTTTACGACATAAACGAGGTTAGGATGACCTGCAACATTATTTTTATCACCGAATCACATAAACGACACAAATGAGGTTAATCACGAGTCGTTAAAAGTAAAATAGATGGAAAATGAAATCTCACTTAGATCAAACAGGAAGAAGTTCCAAAACGCGATTAAATGAACAAATTTTAAGATTTTACCAGAAGTGTAGTGTCATTTGGGTTAAGTTGTTTTACAACTAATGCTCAGAACACAAGGTGCCATCAAACGTCTCAATCAATGAATGATTATAAAACATTTTGAATCTGATTCAGTGTTGCCCACTTTCAACATCTGTGTACACTTTTCATAATTTTTCGTGACGTTGAATACCCCTCGTTAAAAAATTGCATCCTAACTGATATATAAATGAGGAAGTGTGTTAGTCTGCTGAACGGATCAACAAATTTGAACAAAACACCATTCTGCAATCTGCAGGAACCCTTTAAAACTGTGAAAGCTAATTAAATTGATTTTGTTACGTTTATCCAAACAATTTAATTTTTAAGTCCAACGCGTAGTCCCACTAACCTCTTTCCGTATTTCTAAGGAGACGCCTACCACACTTTGGGAAACACTGATCTAATTGATAAAGGGGAGCATTAGTGAAATCTTGTATGAGGGTTTGAATCTACAGCTTTTATTACCTTGACTAATACCTTCAGAAGTTTAGACATGGTCACTTTGTGGAAAATTTCTAATTGAGCACACAAAACAGAAAATAGAATGATGCATATTACACCCATAAAGCCAATCTGCTAATTGTAATAGCTTCTATCGAACTTTCTTGACACGGTTTTATTAATTTTTGGAAATGTCTTTTACTTTTCGTTTAATCAGTAAATCTCATTTGGGAAGATCTAGATCTTAATGTCTTGAGTCAGTATCTCATACCTTATCATTTCGATTATGGTACAGATGGAATTCAGTATCTCTCTGAAGATGATAGCTTGGCTATCGAAATGCGTTAGAGTAACATTTGTTGTGTTTTGTAATATTTCTTGGTTTCAGGGGACAAGATTTGTGTTTTAATTTATACGGAATTCATAGTTACAATGTTACTAAAAATATAGAATATATCGGATGGTGCACCCTCTACGTTTTTTATTTAATAAAATAAAATTTTGAAATTTGCTACACTTGATATACTTATAAAATGTCAAAGTTTAACATAAAAATGAGATTCCTGCTGCTGTCACTTTCGCTAAAAGTGATACCAACTTTAATTTTTAAATGACTGCATATTATAACGTTTTTGGAATGTGCACAATTTTGTGAATACAGCAGTTCTTGAATAAAAGATTTTTGAAGAATCGAAAATTTCATTTTTCAGCTTAGAAGGCTATGACTTACTCTAATTAATTCTAAGGGACCACATTATTGCTGAGGGGTACCATGATCCTGTTACACCCTGTATAATAATACCTCGCTGAGACGAGTACTATCGTCCTACGCTTGAGACTGTGGAAAATCAGAAAAGCTGCAGATCGTCTCGCTGACTTGCAATAGCTGCGTTCTATCCCCAGGATTTTGCCATCGCCTCAAATGATTAACAGTATGGTATAGAGTCTATACCATACTGTTAATCATTACCATAATTCTTGTAGAGCCTATACATGAGATGATTGGAATATCGGGCCCGACCTAGGTGACAAAAAACTGCGACTTTTTGGTCAGGCTTTGTAAATGAGGGAGTATTAATACATGCCGATTGTCATTTTTTGGTATGTTCGATAACAAGTACTATTTACTTATTACTATTATTATTATTAAATATATCAGAAAAGTTATCTAGAAATGAAGTTTTTATAATTAACTAGCTAATCTTTCACCCAATTTCAGTCACTAATGCCACAGCCACTACTTACCTTAACGTGTTATGTAAATTGACTATTTTTAGTTTTAACAATTTTCCAAAAATTTTGAAATACAAACATTGTCCCTAAGAAAAATTAAAAAACACAAAAAAGGTTGTTACAACGCGTTTCGACTGCCAAGTTATCATCTTCAGAGAGGTACTAGTATCTCTCTGAAGATGATAGCTTGGCTACTAACTTTAACGCGTTTCGACAACCAAGTTATCATCTTCAGAGAGATACTAGTATCTCTCTGAAGATGATAGCTTGGCTACTAGTATCTCTCTGAAGACGATAGCTTGGTCGAAACGCGTTAGAGTAACGTTTTTTGTGTTTTTTAATTTTTTTTGTTTTCAGGGGACAATATTTGTATTTCAATAGATAGAAGAAGATAACCAAAGACCAGTCCGTTCCACCAAAATTTTTGGTTTTTTGAAATTTTTACTTGTTTTAATTTTTGTTTCAAAATGTTCTAAAATTATTTTGAAAATATTATTCTTCATGGTAGACCCTTATTGACCGGAAATATTATGTTTTTTTCTAATTTATTTAACATTTTTTCGGCCCAGTTTGGAAATATTTAAATTTTTATGGTTTGTTGACAATTTTCTAAACAGTTTTTGAAATGTGGTATATAAATTTATTGAAAACGTCACTTCATGACAGGTCACCAATTAAGAGGTTAGTTTATTTTACATAGAATAGGAATAATCAAAAATAGAAGACCAAAGATTAGATATGGAAAAATAAAAATTTGTTATTTTGATAAATTAGGAAAATATAAAAAAATACATAAAAAAGGTTGTAGCACTGGACATCGATGTTTCGCTCGGAGTAGTTGTTTCTTGTGGATCGGGCTTCAAATATTTAAATTTTTTAACACAATAAATTGATGATGAAACGTCTATTCATGTTAAAATTTCTTGATTTTCATTTCATTTTCATCGATGTCCAGTGCTACAACCTTTTTTATGTATTTTTTTATATTTTCCTAATTTATCAAAATAACAAATTTTTATTTTTCCATATCTAATTTTTGGTTTTTTATTTTTGATTATTCCTATTTTATGTAAAATAAACTAACCTCTTAATTTGTGAACTGTCATGAAGTGACGTTTTCAATAAATTTAAATATCACGTAGTCGCATTTCAAAAACTGTTTAGAAAATTGTCAAGAAACCATAAAAATTTAAATATTGCCAAACTGGGCCAAAGAAATGTTAAATAAATTTCAAAAAAACATTTGAAAATATTATTGAAAATTTCTGCTTGTTTTTAAACGATTTTTCAAAAATTTCGGTTTTTTAAAAATTAGGATTTTTTCTCAAAATTTCAGTATCTTTTTTACTTTTCACTGTGAGAATCTGGAGTTTTTCAAATGGTTGAATTCTATTCAAAATTTCGTTCCTATTTCAAAATTTCGACTTTTTATCACATTACGACTTTTTTCGTCTTATTTTTTAAAACGTTTGACTTTTTAAAATTTGTTCCAAAATTTCGACATTTTCCAAAATTTTAATTTCTTTGAAACTTTTTTGAAAATTTCGACTTTCCGGTAATTTATATTTTGTTCAAAATATTACTTTTCGAAAATTTTAGATTTCTCTGCAAACTTGACACCCAAAGAACGTTTTTTTTTTAAGTTCGATGGTGTTTCCATTATTTATACTTTTTTCGGAAAAATCGACTTTTTGTCAAAATTTCGACCCTTTTCAAGACCTTTGAATGTCTTCAAAATTTTTACTTTTTTTAAATTTTTATTTGTATTAAGTATTTTAAAAATTCTTTTTTTTGAACATTTCGAATTCTCAAGGTTCACATTCATTTGTATTTTTTCAAATTTCAATTATTTTTCAAAATTTCGATCTTTTGCAAACTTTTCTTTTTTTAAAATTGTTAAAAAGTTATGGGTACCTTATTTTAAAATTTAGATTTTCGAAATTCCGACTTTAAATTTTATAAATCTACTAAAATTCGAATTTTCAAAAATTTCCATTATTTCTAAAAAGTTTTTTAACAGCAAATAAAAAGGATTTTTTGACAATTTTGACTTTTAAGAACATTGACTTGGTTGAAATTTCTGAAAATTACCAGTGACAACTTTTGTTAATATTTCGACATTTTTATATGTTTCGATTTATTTTGGTTTTTGGGTCTTATTTTTTAGCTTTAAGTTACTAGTTCATGTACTACAAATTGTTGTATAAATATTGACATCTTTGGACGAACACAAACATCTAAGCCGGGTGCGGAGTCGAATCCACGACCCCGATGGTAAGTAGTCGGCGCTTAAGCGAACAAGCCACCGGGCCAGCTCATTACCATCGAGATCTAGGTGGTGTTGGTCGGTAACCAATTGATTTAAAAAAAGTTGAATTCCAAAAGACACAATTTTTTTGCAGCAACATTTTTTTTGTCAAAATTTTGACCTATTTGCTATATTTCAACTTTTCTTCAAAATTTCAACTTTCTCTTATTTTGTCGTTCGAGTTAATATGAATTTCTTTGAAAAATTAGTGTTTTTGTAATTTTGTTTTTATTTTAGTTTTTAGAAATTTTATAATTTTCGAAAATGTTTACACAGAGTTTCGACCTCTTCTCAGTTTCGACTTTTATTTGAATTTTGGGTTTTCATTGAAGTCGATTATTTTTAGAGTTTTGGTCAAAATTTCAATTATTTTTCAAAATTTTGAGTTTATTACTTTTTTCTTCAAAAATTGCTACTTTTCTGAAAGTTTCGATTTTTTGATTTTTAATTAAAAAACACAATTTTTTTGAAAAGTCGAATTATTTGTAAAATTTTAATTTTGTTTTAAATTTTTGACGTAAACTTGCTTATTTTCCTAAAATTTCCACTATGTTTTTTGAAAATCTGCACCTTTTATAATCAACACAATTTCAACTTATTCTCAAAATTCCGACTTTTTTCAGAATTAACATTTGTTCTCCAAATTTTGAATTTTTCCTTAAATTAAGACTTGTTGAGAACTAAGGCCTTTAGTCAAAATTTCGACCTTTTTGAAATTTTTTTCCAATTCTTTGTGGAACTTTTCAGTTTATTAATTTGACTTTATAAAACATTCGCTCCTTCCTAAAAATTTCGATATTTTTTTGAAGAACCTGACTTTCTAAATTACGAATTTTTAAAATCTTGAACTATTCTATATAAAATCATTACGAGACTTAAGTAAATGTTGATTTTATATATGGTTTTTTAAAAATGACTTTTTTCAAGTTTAATCTGGAAGTTTTCAAAAAAAATTGTTACGGTATTTTTCCCCATCGTGGCTTAGTATTTAGGAACTAAGAAAAATTCTTTTAGTTAGCGTTAGGAAATGAGCAAGAGCCTCTTCTTGTTACAGGCTGGAAATCGTACACCCCTGTAAGGACCTCTCGTTTGGGTCGATGTGACAATCTAACGGGTGAAAAACTTCCTAAAAACTTACAAGTTCGGAACTCAAGAGTGATTTTAAATTATGCAATTTACCTATCGGAAATGTAGAAAAATTACCAAAAGATACTTAAGACATAGGCTAGACAAATCACTCATAGATGAAGTAGTTCACCAACACAAATTTCCAGAAGTTCTCCCTACTAGCTGTTCTAGTTGCCACCCCCTTTCTATGACTCACCTTAACAAGAGTGTTGATGTAGCCTATAGTCATAACATTACAGTTACAAGTACGCAAGTAGTAAAGAAAACCCAAATATTTTAAATAGAGAATTCAAGATGTATATTAATAAAAATTCAGATAAATGCTGCCAATATACGTTAGGTACGTTATACTGTTTAAACATTACAACTAAAAAAAAAACGGTAATACCTCATCTGTCACATCCTAAATAAGACTTAATTAAATATAACCTCCTTACTTAAAAGGTGCACCCTTTTCACAATATGTTAACAAATCACCTAGGGTACGAAAATAGAAAAGAAATCCAAAATCTAACTTATACCCAAAAAAGTTTCAAAATATCAAAAAAATATGCTGAAGGCATAAAATGTAAAATTACAATCTCAATTCAAGATCTGAAACCACTGACTAAAAATTTAACTTACGATAAAAATTAGTAAGATAACACTAATATTTGATAAAATAACTCCAATCAATAACAAAATTACGAAGCTGCTAAATGTGAGATTTAATAAAAGAATAGATTTTTAATAATTGCATAATAGGAATCCAAATTAGTTTTATCCATAATCAAATTTAAAGTGACAACAAGAAACACCATCACGGTGCACTGGCGATAAGGCAGCTGTCCGGATATATAAAAACTGTACTTATCTACTTCCCTTCCGCTAACGTGTTACTTTCTCCTAGATAAAAAGCGTAGCCAGACTCGAAATTTTTCTAACCTCCAGGTAAATATTGGAGCCAACCGCGAGAAAAGTGCTCTTGGGTATCCTCGAGGGGTACACTAGGTGAGGTCCCCCACTGATTGGAGAGCATGTTACAAACTGGGTTAGGGGAAAAAATTAAGGGCCTGGAAAGAACAAGACAATAGAATTAGCCCTCCAGATGCTGAGGGTTGATGACCACATGCTCATACCTCGGCTGTTGGTCGACCCTACAGCGTGTTTCACGTTCCATCGAGAAATACTGGAACTATCCAAAATTAATGTATATGTGCGGTAACGTGCACGAACTGCGATCACTCCAGACGACCAACAATCTCATATTTATCGGTATCACAAGTTGCCTATTCCAGGTAACAATATCAATGAAAATCCAAACGGTAACAAAATTTGTGTTTTTAAGCTTAAAGTTTTAGGAGTTTTTTGATAAAAAGAACACGAATTTTAAGTAAAAATTTAAAACTGTCTAAAAATACCCGTGTCTTAGTATGAATTTTTGAGAAAAAGAGGTTTTCAATATTTTTGAAATTCGTGAACAACTAACATGGACGCTTATCCATAAAGCACGCACCCTAAGGCATTGCCCCTTTTAGCCCTTTTCCTTTTAATGAGCCAGCTGAATTCTCCCCATGCGATCTGCTCTAAATAAGCCTCCTTGAGACATCAAATCTCTAGATGCGTCATCTTGAGACTTTAAATGTATGGATGAAGTTTCTCCTAAGTTTAGAAGCACGATGTGCGGTCTCTTGTAACTTTAGTTACTTAAATATTCATTCTTGGTACATTTGAGCGGTAGAAGTCCCTGTAAACGAATCTCCCCGTGAAGACAGATCCTAAGATCTTAAGATCTTAGAGATATCGATGAGTCTTTTTTAAACTTTTCAAACTCCAGATACTTTCTTTGAAGACTTTGGTAGTTAAGCTGTTCATTCTTGGCATACGTGAGCTGCAATTTTGGGTAGATATTCTTGAGATTTTAAATTTTTAAATTGGCATCATCGTCAAGTAGAAAGTTTACATCTTGAGATTTTAGAGCTTTACATATTTTCTCTTGATACTTTGAAAATTGAAATACACATCTGGTATCCTGAAATTAAGAAAGTTTAAAAACACAACAAAGGTTGCCCTAACGCGTTTCGACAGCCAAGCTATCATCTTTAGAGGGATACTCTCTAAACATCTTCAGAAAAATACTCTCTGAGTATCCCTCTGAAGATCATAGCTTGGCTATCAAAACGCGTTAGAGCAAACTTTGTTGTGTTTTTTAATCTTTCTTGGTTTCAGGGGGCAGGATTTCAATTTTTGGGGTTAACCATGGACCAGTCCCATCCACCAAAATCTTAATACTTTGGTACTTTAAATAACCTTACTTGCAATTTTTGAGCTTCAAGGAAATAAATATTTACTAATACTAATATGCTGGACACAAAAATTAAAGGAATTATAAAAATGTCATTTTTTTAGGTGATTTTGAAAGTCTGATAGCTAAATAAAAATTATCATAGAAACAAATACCAAAGAAATTAAAGCTCAAATCCTCTTATTTTTAGATATTGAGTTCAAAAATGTTAAGCTTTGGCAGCTTTTGAGTAATTATAAGAAAACTGTTGCCCTACAATTTGACCAAATTTTTAAATACTTTTAAAAGGACTAACTGACTAATTTTTTTCAGTAATTCATATCATAAAGCTCTTCTAAATAATTTTATTCCTTTTAATACATATACACATCAGGAAAGTCAAACACTGCCCATAGGGAGAATGTTAATGAGAGATTAAACATTGAAAGCTAATAGTGGGATAGATGGGCGGCGCCTTGTATTCTCCTACACTGGTGTAAACAATTCAACGCAGAGCGCAGCGATCAGTGCTGGTAAAGATTTCAGCAGTACATCTAGCTTCTAACGTGTTTTGTTTGGGTTTACTACTGGCAGGCAACGACTTTTTTCTAATATCTAAACTGGAAGATACCAGCATGCTGCGTCAAAGTAGGGGAATACGTTCAGCGGCGGTAGAAAACTAGGGAAAGGACAATTCTTAGCATTTTACATGAACAATGAAAATGTTTCCTTATCTGTATGTCCTCTACGATAATTGTTGGCTGATTTCTCGTTGTTCAAATTGAAAATGGCATTTTTGACTTTCGTATTCGATAATTCAGAAAATAGTACTTAATCGTACAGAAAATGTGGGTAGGGTTTTGAAAAGTTTAAGTATTCTCTACAAGTTCTAGTTCAAACGTTCAAAACAACAGTTATTCTTGTTTCAAAAGTTCTTTTTTGTTAAAAACCAATAAAAAAAATAACTTTTGTTTCAAACGATGACAAATTGGCATCAAGTTGTCGTCCAGGTTTCACAGAACAGTAAATGAAGAGAATTAGGTTATTTAGAAGATTTTTATTGTGAAATCACTGCAAACAATTATTAAATCCATTATCCTTCTTAAGCAACAGTTTTGGTCGATGATGTTATTGCTATAATTATCCAAAAACACTTGCTGAGGCTAAAATATTTTAAACTCACAATCTGAAAACTAGAAACATCTACTTTTTTTCTCTAGAACCAGTTTTCTTTTGAAAATCACCTAAAAATTTGGGATTCTTTTATATTTCTTAATTGTCGTGTCTAGTGAAGAATTATGGATAAGCTTTTTTTTTGGGGATTTTGAACCCTTAATAAGCTCCTCATATCTCCTTATATAATTCAGTGATTTAGATGAGTATTTTTGAAACTATAGCTTACTATATTTTTTTGTGTTGACTAGTGTAAAACAAATGCGATACATAAAGAAATTAATATGTAAACATGTGTGTTGAATAAAAAACAAAATATGTACACACACCCACTTTATTGAATTATTAGATAAATTTAAATCAATTCATTTGAAAGAAAAATTGCAGGGAATTCGAGAAATTGTAATACCGTTGACACTAATCCAGTAATCTAATATGGCATTAGTAATTACGATTTATTAACCCATTAGATGTAATTTGAGTGACGCGTGAAACGAATTGTTTTTTTACAGACTTCAATAAAATTATGATTTCTTCATTTCCAAACGCTATATTGAACTTAGCTGAATCAGATGCTAGTATGCCCAGTTCCTTTTTTCTGGTGAAAAGCCATGACATATTCCAATAGACATTGATATTAGTTAACCGTACCAAAAACTGCAACGTGAGAGCATAGCAGAGACAAATGCATATATGCATTGTACGAGGGTAAATAAAATATGACCCGGAATTTCTATCAAGTCGCCATGAGGGCGTCAGGAGTGCGCGCATACCCCTAGAAATGTTAGGTGGGGATATCACGTGACCTCCTGCGATCAAGCAAATTCCGTTCTCGCCGTTCGTCAGTTGTAAATACAATGAGTGAGCAAGAGGTTCATCCGCAGCTTGCGCAGTGCATTAATATTAGATTTCTTGACGTTGAAGGTGTCAACCCCACTAAAATTCAAATACGAGAAACACAGTTTGTGGATACTTGTTTTAAGAAAGCTCAAGTGCATGAATGGCACAAAAATGAACCCCATGCTCATCGATTACCGCTGTTGTGCACGTCGATTTTCTACACGAATATCGTATCGTTAATGCTTTCTATTACTGCCAGCTATTGAATAAAGGAAAACGTGCATATCCGCGGAAGAAGCGTGATATTTTGGTCAAAAATGCGATTTTGCTTCACCACAATCCACGCCCCCACTCACATTGAGCAACATTAGAACACCCCCTTATAGTCCTGACTTATCACCATGCGATTATCATCTGTTTGGGCCCCTGAAAAAAGCTCTAGGAGGTGAGCAATTTCATGATGATGATGCTGCTCTTGAGACATTTGTGCGCAATTGGCTGCAAACACGCCCCCCCCTTTTTTATGATTATCGCATTAAAAAACTTTCAATCCATTGGGTAAAACGCATAACAGAATCAGGAGATTAAGTAGAAAAATAGTTAATAACTTTCATTTATTTATCTTGTACAAATAAATTTTTAAAAACAAATTACAGTTCATATTTGATTTACCCTGGTATGCTTGAATTCTTAAGAACCTTGGCTATTGAAACGCGTTAGAGCAACCTTTGTTCTGTTTTTTAATTTTTCTTGGTTTCAGGGGACACGATTTGTATTTCAATTTTTTAATTTTTGCTAAAAAGTAGAAAATTCTTAAATTTCTTTTCTGAAACTGGTCGACTATGCCTACTTTTTTGGCAAAATTTCAATATATCTACTTACATGGGCGTAGGCAAGTTTTGTTTTAGGAGGAGGCAACATTCATACTGAAAAATTGACATAAGACATAATTTGCAGGACATTTTGCTCAATATGTCTCCCTAGATAAGCCGAAATTTCCAAAAACTTCAAATTTCAAAGCTTACAATTATTTTAACAATGCTAACAATTTAAAATATCCACTATTTCTAAAATGTCTACATTTTCTCGTTCGACACCTAAAATGTCAACATTTTTCTAAATATTAACTAAATTTAGAAAATCACAACTTTTTTCGAAATATGAACTTTTTTGAAAATCCCAGTTTCTTGAAAATTCTAATTTCTTTAAAATTCTGGCTTTTTTGTACAACATAATAGTCTGATTTTTTGAAAACTTTTTTTGGATCATTTCTATAGTTAACAAAAATTTCCTTTTTTGGAAATGTTAACACTTTTAAAAATTTCCTTTTCAGTGTTTCAAATTATTTTAAATATTTTTATTTTATTTAGAAGTTTTGAATCTTTTAAAGAATATTGACTCTTTCAATTGTCGATCTTATTTGTGAAAATTTTGTCGACTTTTTTCAAAATTTCCATCTTGTTATTGGAAATGTATTCTTTTTTTTAAAAGTTGACTCGAAACTTTACCTTTTTTGCAAATCTGAGTCTTTTTAATGTTGATTTTCTTAATACATTTAAATTCTTTTTAAAAATTTGATTATTTTAAGTTTCGACTTTTAAAAACATTGACTCAGTTGAAATGTTTTCTTTAATTGAAGTTTTGAAAATGACAACTTTTATGTTAAAAACCTTTCTATTTCATATTTTGAAAATTTCGAATTTCTGATTTTCTGTTGTGTAATTTCCATTTTTTCCAAATTTTAATTTACTTTCTAAATTTCAACCCTTTCAGAATTTAGCTTCTCTTCGGAATTTTATTTATTTGCGAAGTTTTTGGAAATTTTCACACAAAATTGGGATTTTCTTTTATTTTTTTTTTTCATAATTTTGGCTTTTTATAAATCTATTTTGAATTTTTTTTTAAAACCTCTAACGTTTTTCAAAATATTTTTTGAAAATTTTCTTCGTTGTTTAAATTTTTGACTATATCTCGAAGTCCTTACTTTTTGTAAAAAAATGTAGACTTTTTATCAAAAATTATTCCTTTTTTTCGAAGTTTCGACTTTCATGTAGTAAACTGAACTTTTATTTAAAGCCTTCAAAAATTCGACTTATTTAGAAAATGTTTACTTTATTGAAAAATTGAATTTTTTTCAAAATTTTGACTTGCAATTTTTGGACTGTTTTAAAAATTTTTACTTTGTTTTGAAAAATTCGACTTTTCACCATTAAATTTCAAACTTTTCTGAAAATTATGACTATTTTCGGAATGTAAATTTTTTAAAATTGTCGACTTTTTGTAAAAATTTCAACTTTTTTAAAAGTTTTTTGAAAATGTTGTCTTTTTTTAAATTGCAAATTTTTGTAGCTTTGATTTTTTGAAAAATTTGCCTATTAATGGAACTTTTATTTATTTAACTTTTCTTTCTGATCTGACTTTCTGTATTTCCAATTTTTAAAATTTTAAACAAAGTGCATAAAATGAATTGAAGATATCATTTCACTTTTAATGTGAATTTTACAAAGAATATTTTTTTTCAAGTTTAAACTGAAAATGTTCAAAGAAGTCAACATTTAGAAAAATTTTTAAGTTTAAAAGCTAAATAAGAATTTTGAAAAAGCATAAAGCAACATTTTGGATCTAGTTTACAAATTTCTAAAAAAAAAAGTTGCTCTGAATTTTGAGTTCAAAGGAAAAATTTGGAAATGATATTGAAATTTTGAGAAGAGATTTTAAAATGTTTAAAAAAACATGTTCCCAACATTTCAATTTCTAAAGTTTATATTAAAAAAAAGAACTGTGGAGACACATTCATCAACATCAGCTTTCAATGCTTATAGGCAACTTTAAATATAATGGCCAGTATTATTTGTTGCATATATTTAAGTAATTTTTAATCCCTATGTTTACCACTTTAGAGGCTGAATTTAGAAAAACCTTTCCTTAGTGCTCACATACTTACTTACGTATTATGGGAAATACCCGCGATAAATTTAATACTCCTACAAGCCCGGCTTTAGTCTGTGCATCTACACGCATTGATTTAGTTTGTGCGTTTTCTGTCATCAGTGTTTAGATATTTATTAAGTACGAGGGTTAACCAAATGTGAACCGGAATTTGTGTTTAAAAAAACATTAACAAATTTTTTACATAATCTCCCGATTGCCATCATAAAAAAGGGAGGCGTGTTTGCAGCCAATTGCGCACAAATGAATCAAAAGTAGCATCATCATGGAATCGCTCACCTCCTAGAGCTTATTTCAATAACCCAAATATATGATAATCGCATGGTGATAAGTCAGGACCATAAGGAGGGTGTTCTAATGTTGTCCAATGCATTTTCTCTAATTTTTGATACGTCAGATTGGCTAAATGGGGGCGGGGATTGTCGTGAAGCAAAATCGCATTTCTGACCAAATAGTCGTGCTTCTTTCGCCGATATGCACGTTTTGCTTCATCTAATAGCTATAAGTAATAGAAAGCATTAACCGTACGATGTTCGTGCAGAAAATCGACGTGCACAACAACGTTAATCGATGAGCATGGGGTTCATTTTCAACTTCATTTCGTCCTCCCAAAAATGTTGCATAATGCATTTCCTCTTTTTTTTTGCTGTGTCAGATTGGCTGAGTGAAAGCGGGCATTCTCATGTAGCAAACTCACATTTCTGACAGAAAATTCGCGCCTTTTTCGTCGATATGCATGTTTTGCTTCATCCAATAGCTGGCAGTAATAGGCAGCGTTAACCGTACGACATTCATGCAGAAAATCGACGTGCACAACTCCTTCAAAATCCTAAAACACTGTCGTAAGAACTTTTCCAGCTGAGAGGCAAGCTTTTGCCTTGACGGTTGCACCTTCTTCCTTTCTTTTCGACTTCATTACTTGCTCGTTTAGATTCAGGGGTGTAATGGTGAACCCAAGTCTCATCACACGTAACGATATATTGCAAGATGGCGATGACAAATTTAGAGACGTTTTTGTTTCTGTTCTTCAGTCAAAAAACGAGCAGAACTTGAAACCTATTAGAAATTTTTCGGAACTCCAGCTTATCTGTAATGATGGATTAAATACTTCCAAAGCTTATCCCTATCTATCTGAACTGCAATTTCACCAACAGTTAAACGGCGATCACCTTCCAAAAAGGGTTAAACAGTATTAGCCTTGTTCGCAGTCACACTGGTCCGAGAACGACATGCATAGGTTTCATTTTCAACTTAAATTCGTCCTTCCAAAAATTTTTTGTGACATTTATACACTTAAGTTTTCTTCAAACAAGTATCCCCAAACTGTTCTTCTAGTCTACGAAGAATTTCGGCTGGCTCTACAAATTCAACGACAAGAAATTTAATAATAATGCGCAGCGCAACCTGCGGATGAGCCTCTTGCTCACTCATTGTTTACAAGTGACGAACAGCGAGAACGACATTCGCTTAGATGCAGAAAGTCACGTGATATCCCCAGCTAACATATCTAATAGCATGCGCCCACTCCCGATGCCCTCATGGCGACGTGATAGATATTCCGGTTCATATTTGATTTACCCTCGTTTTTCAATATTTAAAATTAAACGAATTTTCTCCAGATGACTCCAAACTTGTGTTTGGAGCACTTTGTCCTTCTGGAAACAGTTCAAGGATTATGTTTTAAATTAGAGAAAAGTAATATCCCTTCGATTTTTTTATCATTTTACCGTGTTTTCATTCAAAAATTGAGATAAATAGGTAACGTAGTTTAGTTGCCCTGCATCTCAGTAGCAGGCAAAACTTATAGGGGACTGGGTGGTTCATAAGAATAATTATTATTAAGTTACATTTCTAAGACATTTATGCTCAAAATTTCTTGTTATTATTATGATGAATTAAATTTCCACTTTATTGCTTTATTTTATTACGTACTACTTTCCTCTATGTATAGATATTTCTGCTTAAATTCTTTAGAAGTGCACTACTCGGGAAACCCTATAGAAAAGAATAAATAGGTACTTAACTTTTTGAAAATTGACTCAAATCATGTATAAAAAGGCAAAAAACAAACGAAATTGAAATTTAGGCAATAACGCACGAAAAACACCGAAAAAGGTGAAAAGGTAGGATCATAGATTAGACCTATATTCAGGTCCCGATTGATTAATGTTCTCACTTCTGAATTTGACTGTATAGTTCAGTATTGATGGGTCAGTCAGTTAATAGTGACTTCTCTTTTTGACATAATAGTATAAATATTATGTAACAAAAACATAATCTTTCTTGGGGAACGGACTGGTCCTTGGTTAGCTTTAAAAATTGAAATACAAATATTGTCCCCTGAAACCAAGAAAGATTACAAAACACAACAAAGGTTGCTCTAACGCGTTTCGATAGTAGTATCTCTCTGAAGATGATAGTTTGGCTATCGAAACGCGTTAGATCAAGCTTTCTTGTGTTGTTTAATCTTCCTTGGGTTCAGGGGACAAGACTTCTATTTCAATAATTTTTATTCACTTTGCAATGTTTTTTTGAAGATCTGAATCATAATCGTGATCAGTCGTGTTAAATCAATTATCAGCTCGTATGAAGTAACAGATAAACAATTCACTAGAATTAGAATACGGAGCGTTATTATTGCATATTGATTTTATATTTAATATACTCCGCTGTCAGTCTATTAACATATAAATAGTAGAATTCGCCTTGAATCGAACAAGAGTCTACCTTATTGATGAATTTGCAATAAAAATTCTCGTATTTCTTTCCAGGTTATTATGCCTATTAAAAAGTAACGGTTTTCATTTAATGCATAATAAAGCGCTCGTTATAAGCGAGCTACCTACGGGAGGAATATTTCGCGCCACGGGACGTTCATTACGCATTCTGATCAAAAAATGAACTAGGTATTAATTATTTTGCCGGCTCTTTTGTGATGTGAGCGTTAAAAGAGATCGATTAAAACTAAATAGGTACTTCGGCTACCTCAGGTCATGCAATGTCGTTCTAAAGACTCCAGAACCCGGAAAATTGCCACTAGTAATAAATCGGCATCACTTAAACGAATTATTGTTAAGAAACGTTTTGATCAGCTATAACCATTCATTACTTTAAGATAGTCATCCTTAGTTTTACATTAAAAGACTTCTTCCGGGATTAGTTAGTGTCGATGAACTACTACCGATGTATCTCTCTGAAGATGATAGCTTGGCTATCGAAACGCGTTAGAGCATCCTTTGTTGTGTTTTTTTAATCTTTCTTGGTTTCAGGAAACAAGATTTGTATTTCAATTTTTGAAGATAATCAAGGACCAGCCCGTTCCACCAAAACCACTACTATTTCGCCCACTATCGAAGGGAGCTTCTTTAGAAACGAAAAGATAGCTAAATTCAAAAAGAGTACGGTAACGCAGTAGTGTGTCAACCATAACTGATGCAAAGAGAACATAGCAGAAACAGGGAAGCAGTCATACAGAAGGGCACAGGACCGCAATATGTCAGCCACGCCGGAAGCGAAACTCAGCAGTGGCAGTGGAATGAAAATTCAAGATTCAATATCGAAGGGCACAATTGCTCAGTATAAATTAACTATACCAAAGGCAACATTTTTAAAAAGAAAATAAAGTAAAACACCAACCAAAAGCGAGTCAGGCTCGCACAATTTGGGTTCCGTACCAATTACTAGAGTGAACAGTAACTAGGCCATATTTTATAATTTTTACTTATGTATGAATTTGAAATTTGGTCCAATTTTTCTTGTTATACTTAAAAATTTTTTTTAAAAATATTTGTTATCAAATACACAATTTTACCTACAATCAATCGCAATATTTATGGAACTGGTGACTGCGTTGGTAATGTATCAGGTAAACAACATTCATTCGCTATTTGCAGTAAGTCGATAGTTTATGTTATCGCCTCCGATCGCGCTTAAATGTTTGACTTCAACCGCAATTACTGCGTTGCGCGCAATTTAATAAACTTGTGCTAACTCTGAAAATATTCATTCAAATGAAATAATATAAAAGGCAAATTTGATTCGCATTTAATTTTTCGGCTAAAATTGGGTTTCATATTAAAAAAAGTTAATACTATGGGGATCAAAAAACCTTGAAAAGCAAGCACTTACTTTTCCATAAAATGTTTTTTTCCTCAAGAACTATTAGAATATCAAAGAACTTGCAGTTTTTCGATTATCTGTGCCTCAATATATACTGACCTTATGAAAATCAAAATTTTATCTTAGAAACCTAGAAGATCAGAGGAAACGATCGTTTCTTATACATTTTGAGATGTATCTTTAAGACCATTGCACTAAAAATTATAAAATAAATATCTTAGGATCCTTAGAGGTAACTCCTTCAACTGGTATATTTTTTTCATGTCAGATCCACTCGCAAAAGATAACCCTATTATGCCTTCAAAGAACCGCGAGTAAAATGCGAAAACAAGGATAGATGGCGATGAACTAGCTTCTTGAACTTGGTTGTAATTTTTTGATTAAAATCCGGTCGGTAACGAGTTCCATAGCTTGGAAGATCTATAGAAAAAAAAGCCCTTGTAAAAAGAAGTCCTCACTCTGTCAAGCTGGACCGCACGGTAATTTGCTGTCTCCGACGGTCTTGTATGCCTCAAAAATCTTGCCCTTGGGGGGATCAATCCTATAAGTTCCTGTGAGCATTTTTCATGTAAGTACTTGTGAAAAAAAGATAAATTACTAGCCATCCGCCTGTGCTCCAGTGTTTCGAGAGGATCAGTCAAACTCTCGTCATCAATTAGACGAATCGCTTTTCTTTAAATTAAATCCAAAAGCACTAAAGTGTGCTTTGGGGCTGAACTTCAAACATGCGAACAGTATTCTAGTGTTAGTCTAACTTGAGCTTTGTAGAGTGTGAGAAACTGATCAGATGAGAAGTGCTTTTTAGCTCTTAAAACAAATCCTAGCTTCTGAGAGGCGAATTTGGCAATGGCGCGCACATAATCGTCCTAAGAGAAGTTAGTTCTCGCATTCACTCCTAAGATAGATAGATTAGAACCCATCGGGAGGATGTTACCATTCATTAGTATGTTTGTTACATTATCCCTTGATGTTTTCTTAGAGAAAACCGCGGCCTGAGTTGTTAAAGCATTGAATTCAACGAAAATTTTCTTACCGCATTCCAGAATAAGTACGTTATACGATATGTTAATTAAAACTTGATTTCTCGGTCACCAAATGAACCTCCTATTTTATTATAAAATATTATCTTTTTCTTATTGTTGGCTGGCGATATTTTAATGAGTTATCAAGAATTAACACTGTGAAAAATTTTAAATTCCTACGGTTCATAGTTTTCGAGGAAAACCTCTTTGTTGCAGACAGATGGACGGACACGAGAATGAAGTTATAAGGGTTCCATTTTTTCCTCTTAAGATTAGATTAGATTAAAATAGAAAGAGAACGGTAATTCGATATGTGACCCATACCAGAGAGACGAAACTTATCCATAGAGACGCTGAAATGGAACACCAAGATGCAAGACTGAAGCGCTGACTAGAGTACTCTTTTTGGGCCCCCCGAAAAATTGAATATAGGATAAAATAATTCAAATAATTTGATTAGCAGAAAAAGATAAAAATTAACACAATTTTACTTTTAATAACAAAAAATAGAAAATAGATTTATTTTCTAATTTTCGTTTTCAAAAGGAAACAAAGTTAACAAAAATGTTTTTTATTTTAACTGATAATGTACTCCTTTTTACCAAAAGATTTTGAGTTTAGGTAGAACGGACTGGTCCTTGGTTAACTTCAAAAATTGAAATATAAATCTTGTCCCCTGAAACCAAGAATGATTAATCTTTTCTGGTTTCAGGGGACAAGATTTGTATTTCAATTTGGAGTTTAGTAAAGTGGCACTTTACCGCGTCACTTTACTACATAGCAAGATAGTTGTCGATTTCAACAATTTAACTTTTATGGGGACAAAAAGAGGTATCATAGTTGATATAAAAAAGGAAGAAATTTTACATTAAAGCAAAATGTTTAAAGAAAAGGCAACAGAAAAAATTGAATCAATTAAAAAAGTCGATATTGTGAAAAACCATAAACTTTTTTTTTTAATTAATTTACAAAAAATAACAATTTAGAGAAAGTCAAAATTTATAAAAAATATCGCAATTTCTTTTAAAAAAAAATCATAGTATTGAAAGAGGATCAAAACTTTTAAAATTTGAGAAAAAATTGGCAAAAAGGTCAAAATTAAAACAAAAAAGCGAAAATATAAAAATTAAATTTTGAAAGAAGTCGAAATTTTCAAAAAGACGATTTTATAGGAAAATCAACCCTTAAAACATCAATTATTGTCAAAAACATCAAAATTTTGAAAAAATGTTAAATTCTTCAGAAATTGATGATTTTCAAAATATGATTCGAAATTAGAAAAGTCAAATTTTTGAAGAGACGAAATTTTTAAAAATAATTGGTTTTTTAAAAAGCTTTAAAGTTACTTTTTTAGTTAAAATTTTTAGTAAAAATAAAGCAGTGATTTCTCAAAAAAAGAGTAGAAATATTGCCGCTAAGAAAAAAGTCCAAATTCTCAAAGAAAAATAGGAACTTTAAAAACAGTCGATACTTTAAAATAGAATAAACATTTTCAAAAAATTATTATTTTCAAAACAATTCGAAATTTAACTAGATCTAAATGTTGAACAAGGTCTAAGATTTCAAATATAAAATTAAATTTTTCTAGAAGTTTTTATCAAAAAAAGGACTACTTTAAAAGAAAATTTAAAAAATAATATATTATTGAAATATTCCAGATTTAATAAAAAATCAAAATATTCAAAGTTATAATTTCAAGAAAAATCGCAATTTTGAGAACACTAAAATGTCCTAAAAAACTTAAATGAATTTCGAAAATTTTAATTTAAAAAAAAATTGAAATTTTCAAAAAAGTGGAATCTTTAAAAAGCACGAAATATAAAAAATGTCAGGATTTTCAAAATTAGTCGATATATTTGAATGGCATCAATCAAAATCTTTAAAAAGATATTGCAAAAATAAGAAATTTCATTGAACAAAATTTTGAAAAAATGCAAAATTTCTAGAAAAAAAAGTCAAATTTTTAATGAATCAAAATTTTCAAAAAAGTTGTATTCTTAAATATTAGTTTAATTTTTAAAACAAAGTCGACATTTTAAAAATAGAAAGGCAGATTCTTTAAGAAAGTCCAAATTTTGAGATATTAAAAAATTAGTACAGGATATACTTCTTCCGGGATTGGACTGTGTCAAAGAACTACTAAAAGAACACTTTTAGTAGTTCTTTGACACGGTCCAATCCCGGAAGAAGTATATCCTGTACTGACTCTGGCCGTGGAAGCCTTCGTTACCATATTAAAAAATTGTCAAAATTTTCAAAAAAAGTCAAAATATTCAAAAATATTTGAGAAAAAGCGAAACTTTTATAAATATCAAAGTTTTCAAAGAAAGTTATTTTCTTTAATAAAAGTTATAAGTTAAAAATAAGTTAATATTTTTTAAAAACAAAATTCTGATTAAAAAAATTCAATGATTTGGGAATTAGCAATTTTAAATTTTTAAAAAATTCGAAATTTTTTTTTTTAATGACTTTTGTTAATGTCAAACTTCAAAAAAACATTCGAGTATTTATTAATGTCAATTTTAAAAAATGTTCTTTTATTACAAATTATTAAAAATTAAAAATTTTTATTTTCAATATTTTTTCAACTTTTTATTTTTTTCAGAATTTTGGCCTATTTAAAATTTTTAGAGAAACAGTAGGTATATTTTTCATGAAAAGTTGTATATATATAATCGATCTCCCTTCTACATTTCGGTGTCGGGATTAATAATAATAGCTATTGCCTTTGCCTCTATACGTTTTCCAGGAATTTTTTCCACTCTTTTCTATATTGTGCTAATTGTTTTGCCTCTGTTGTTGTATGCTTTTTTCTCCTGAGTATTTTTCCTATTATGTTGTCCCAGGTTTCTTTCGGTTTGCCTCTATCCCTTTTGATGGCTGGCTTTGCCTGCCATACTCTTTTTACTAATCTGCTATCCTCCATTCGTTGTAAGTGTCCCCACCATGCCAATTGCCTTTGTTCAACATATTCTAATACCGGTCTTGTTTCTAGTTCTGCTCTTATGTCTGTGTTCCTTATTTTATCTCTTCTTGTGATTTCTTTGACTGTTCTTAGGTATTTCATTTCTATGGCTTGTATTCTATTTTTCGTCTTTCTCTCCAGTATCCATGTTTCGCTTCGTACGTGAGTATAGGTCTGAAGATTGTATGGAATATTGTTATTTTTGTTTTCTTCGAAATTTCCTTCTTGCTGATAAATCCGTCTTTTAGCAGATGGTATGTGTTTATGGCTTTTTGTGTTCTCTCCATTATGTCCCTTTCTTGGCTTCCACTGCTGTCTATTATTGTACCAAGATACTTGAATTGCGTCACTTGTTCGATATCGTTATCTTGAATCTTTATGTTAATCTTTTCTTGTTTCATTGCTATCAACATAACTTTGCTTAAAAGTTGTGAAAGTCAAAATTTCTGAACAAAAACTAAATTTTCAAAAAAAAAAGTCAAAATTTTTATACTCCCACTTTTTCTCATTGCGTATTATTAATTTGTTGCTAATAAATTCCAGTGTTATTTGTGAAAATAAGTTGAATTTTGTTATTTTACAGACAAAATTTCGACAAGTTTTTGTTACGAATTTACATTTTTGCTCGAAATACCATTTCTTCTTCAAATTTTATGACTTAAGTTGCAATTCCTGGACTAAATTCAGCATTTTAATAAGCTTCAAATTCCTTATTAATTTTGGGATTTCCTGATTAAACCAGACATTTTGTTATTACCGTCGAAATCCCAGTTTTGAATTTGAAACTTTTTATAGAAATTTTGACCTAGTATTCCAAACTTTGATAAAAATAAACTCAAAAGGTCCATAAAATTTTCCTAAATTTTTAATTGTAAGAAAAAAGTAAAATTTCAAGGTTGAATTGAGAAATAAAAAAATGCAGACAAGAATGAGTCGTGCCCACGAAATTAGGGTTTGGTACCAATTACTGCAGTAATAATCCAAATTATATCATTTTTACTTTATATAGAAATTTGAAATTTGATTCAAATTTCATTGTGTTACAATTAAAAAGTATAAAAATTGTCTATTTTTAGATATACACACTTTCTTCTACAATCAATACAAATATTTATAGAACTGCGTTGATGTCTCAAATAAAAAGCATTCATTGGCAATTATGATGATTAACACAGTTTATGGGATTGATAATGTGTCAGGTTAAAAACATTCATTCGCTATTCGCAATGAGTCGATGACTCACGTAGTTTATGGAATCGCCTTTGATCGTGTTAAAATGTTTGATTTCAACCAAAATTACTGCGTTGCGTGCAATTTAATAAACTAGTGCTAGCTCCGAAAATATTCATCTTGATGAAATTATGTAAAAGACAAACCTGATCTGCATTCCATCCTTCCTAAATTAGATTTTTATTTCAAGAAAATTATTACTGTATGGGTTAAAGAATCTTGAATTTCAAGCACCTATTTTTCCATAAAAAAAATCTTTACTATTATTATTATTATTAAATGTTTGGGGGAACTACACCATACGACATCTCTCGCACCCAAGCTTCCACCTCCTTCTATCCTGTCAATCGTCCTCTTTCATACACCTGTCCTGCATTGCTGGAGTCACTCCTTCGTTCTATATGAGTTTCGGTATTCCTCTTTTTTTTCGTGTATAGGGTTTCCAATGAAATATTTTTGACGACCACCCTTCATCTGAAATTCTTTTTCAACGTCCGTACTAATTTAACCTCCTTTTCTTCTAGTATATCCAAAATATTCACTGATGTAGCCCCCATTTCTTCCCGAATGTATTCATTTCTTATCCTTTCTATTTTTATCGAATTACAGCTGCGTTTCCAAGTCCATCTTTAGGTCTTTAGCTTTCCTTCATTCTTTTTTTTTATTTCCAAGACCTCTGAACCATATAGTGCAATACTCTCGACTATCGTTTTGTAAATTCCTCTTTTCACATTTTTTGTTATATCTTTATTATATCTAATTGAATGTAACTGTCTTATTGAAACTCTACCTTTCGCTATTCTCTGCCTAATTTCCTCTTTACTTCCTCCTTTACTACAAATATTTATCCCTAGATATTTGTATGTTGTACAGCACTTTACTATACTTTCGTCATCCACTTTCAAATCTTTTCCTCTTCCTCAGACAACTATATACACGGTTTTGTCAAAGTTTATTTGCAATCCTCATTTCACATATTCCTCGTTCAGTTTTCTTAACATGTATAATGCGTCGTCTTCATCTTCAGCGAATATAACCTGATTGTCAGCAAAACTCAAAGTATACAGGGTATCATCATTTAACGTTATTTTCATGGCACGGCATTTTTTTCTCCAATTGTTAAGTACTTCATTTAAGTAAATTTTAAAAAGCGTAGGTGCTATACAACGCTCTTGTGTGCTCTTGTGTTCGATGTCACTAAGTTTCCTACTTTGACCCTATTTAAGTCTCCTGTATACAGATTTTTTATGCCGCTAATGCAGGTTCTCTTTATTTGCTGGTTTTTCATCGCCGACCACAATTTCTTTAAAGAAACCTGTCCTATGCTTTCCGCAAATCTATGTAAATAAGATGTGTTTCTAGATTATGTTCCAACCTCTTATCCGTGATCTGTCTAATACTAAAAATATTATCTGTACATGACCTGCCTGCCCTAAAACCACTTCGGTCTTCATATTCATACTGTAACGAGTAAATAGATGGAATAGAATTTAGAATAGAATTGTATAATTTAGTAAATAAAAAAGTTTCTAGAAGGATCTGATAAGGGGAAAGCGGCCGCGATAACCAAACAAATGGCAGATAAGCATTCCAGAAATTTCGGGAACGATAAGCCTTATCTGCCGAAAAGTTCAAGAAGCCGGGGGCCAAAACTATAAAAGGCGGTCAGCTTTCCCTCGAGCCAGTCAGTTAGAATCAGTGTAATTAGTGAGTTAGTTGAAGTTAATAATAAGTGAGTTAATTGTTAATTGTGGTGATCCAAGTTGAATTCAGTAATAAAGTGGGTATAATCCATCACGTGTAATCAATTCGAACCGATAAAGCCCGTAACATCTGGTGTCAGAAGCGGGATTATTCTTGGATTGTGCTTATTACTTAAATGAAATTTGTGCCAGGTGCCTCAGTTGACTTTATCTCGGACGTTTTAAACTGTTAAATAGTTTATACAAGGAGCGTCAAATAAAATTTTGAACATTCTACTACGCTTTGTGGATACGAGATTAAAATCGGCCAAAATGGAACAACAAATGCAAGCGTTATTAGCAATGTTTAAAGACAAAGAGGAAAAAGAAAAAGAGGAACAAAAAAGACAGGAAAAAGAACAGAAGCAAGAACGGAGACGACAAGAAAAAGAACAGAAAGAAGAACGAAGACGACAAGATGAAGAACGAAGACGACAAGAAAAAGAACAGAAGAAAGAACAAAGACGACAAGAAAAAGAACAGGAGGAAGAACGAAGACGACAAGATGAACGAAGACGACAGGAAAAAAAAGAAGAAGATCATAAAAGGATTGCAGAAAAACAAGAATTGCATAGTCTACTGGCAAATATAACTGAAAAAATGAAAGTAGACGTTGCAAAAATGAAAGAAGAAGTGAAAGAACAAATTACAGGAATGCAAGAAGAGATTGGCGAAGCTAGGGATGAAATTGGGGAAGTAAAAGAAAAATTCAACAGCAAGCTTCTTGATTTGGAAAATACAACACAGAAAAAGATCAGCAACATCGAAAAAAACATGAAGAAGTTGCTAAGTGGACAAGTCACACAACACGAATCCGAAAGTGTACCTGCTAGTTCTTCCCAAAAGGTAAAACCTCCGACCTATGATGAAAAAACATCGTTCCACACATATAGAAAACAGTTCGAAGCTGCTGCTAAGGCCAATCGGTGGACGGAGGAAGCAAAGGCAACCTCATTAGTGATATCCCTGCGCAGAGATGCTCTGGAATTACTCCGAACTTTATCGGATCAAGAACAAGCTAACTATGAAGATATAGTTAGGGCTCTAGAGCTGAGATTTAAAGATTATCATTTGCAGCAAGTTGTCCAGTCGCAGCTGCTAGTGAGAAGGCAGAAAAGTGGCGAAACACTGCAAGAATTCGAGGCTGACGTGAGAAGACTGGCGTATATCGCCTATCCAACAGCACCAACCGACTTTCTAAAACTTCATGCAGTTAGAATTTTCATAGAAGGAATAAGAGACCCGGAAGTTCAGAGAGTGATACGCCTGTCAAACGTCCGAACATCAAGGGAGGCACTGATTAGAGCTTTGGAGGTTGAAGCCGCTTACAAGGTTTCAGAGCCAGGGGCGTCACGCAGAATAAATAAATCAGACATCGAAGAGGCGACAAATCAGCCTGATCTCGTGAACATAAACGCCAACATGAAGGAAATGAACGCGAACATGAAGAAAATGGACGGGAGCATGAACACTAACTTGAAGAAAATTGACGCGAGCATTAAGAAACTGGTGGGAACCCTTAAAGGGAAATCTAACGGAAACACATGTTACAATTGTAGCAAACCGGAGCACTTCAAGAAGGATTGCAGATCAGCACCAAGAAGTCGACAAGCCGCACAGCAGGAAAACTAAAATCAGCCAGTGGGAAGGGGCACTCACTGGCTGGTGTCGAACAACGAGCCCCCAAAACTCTTTCCATCCAACAGATAAAAAGAACTATGGAAAGTTTGGTAGTGGCAGCCAGCGTAGATGGAAGGAATGTGCAGGCAACAGTGGACACAGGCGCCATGGTTACTTTAGCACGAAGGAACATTTTACCGTCACAACCCAAGGTATTGTCGCAAAGAATGGCCCTCAGAACAGTTACGGGAGATACTGCGCCAATTATAGGAGAGGCAGATGTCATGATTGGTCTGGGAAAACTACGGATTTTGCATGTGGTGTTGGTGGCAGATATCGAAGACGAGCTGATTCTGGGGATGGATGTTATCAGGCAACACGGCTTTACTTTTGACCCAGCACAGAACATTTTGAGGATCGGAAATGAGAAGCTTGTCCTGACAACATCAAAAGACATCCCAAAGGAGGTAAGACTGTTTGCCTGCAAAACAGCTGTGGTGCAGGGAAGCAGCGAGAAGACGGTTATGGCTGCTGCGTTGGATAAGTGGAACCGCCTTATGACATTTCCAAGAATTTACTAGTGGCGAGATCCGTGGTTAGAACATCTCAGAAGGTACCTGTGAGAGTTGTCAACGTGTATCCAACAGGCCGCGATAACGAAACAAATGGCAGATAAGCGTTCCAGAAATTTCGGGAACGATAAGCCTTATCTGCCAAAAAGTTCTAGAAGCACCAGCCTCAGATGTTATATGCTCTATAACTTGATTATCAGGGACATTTATTGTACATTTCCTTCCTTGAACTCTACTCTGTCTTCTTGCAGCAATTTTCCATAGTAATCTTTCCATTTGTGAAGTGATATAAGATGTAGATTTAACCTATTATTTTTATTTGATCTAAAGTTTTTTATTATTTTTCAAGCTTCTCTCGACTTTATGCTACCCAGGTAGTTATTAATTTGTTTGCACTTTTTTTTCCAAGTTTCATTTTTTGCTTTAATGGTGTCGTTTTTTACTTCCCTACTTATTCTTGTATAGTACTTTCGATCTTCCGGGTTGTATATTCCCAACCATTTTTGATAGACCCTCTTCTTTTCCTTAATTTTCATTTCTATCTTGTTATTTTACCAGTATGTTTTGTTTTTGCAAATTTTCTTCTCTACATTTCCCAAACTTTTATATGCGGCTTTATGTATTGTTTTTACTATATTTGTGTACATTTTTGTAGTTGTGGTTACCTCACCATGCCTTAGTTTCTAACTTATTAGTCTTATTTTGTATAAGAATAAAACCGATGTATTTTGGAGGAAGTGTAACTTGTATCTAAGAAACTTTTCTTCTTTCGTTTTGTCTTTATTTGTACATTCTTGAATCTTAGACTTTGGTTTACTAAATGAAAATTTTACCTTTCGGTATGATATCGAAAAATCCTTCAGTTTTTTCACGAGAAAATAATGTTGGAGGCCATAAATGGTGATATTAATCCTGTATTAATTCAGGTTCCAGGTGGGAAATAATAACGTTCCTTTTCACATAATTTTATTATTTTGTATGCTAGGTCTGTTGCGATTCCACCACTGCCACCTACAAATAATACCATGCCAAACAAACACATGATTCGAGCCACTATCTCAAAAAGTTACGACATTTGTAAACAAGGTTACTTCCAAATTACCATCAAAGTGTTCAATAGATGCAAGGCCAGGAGAGTTGAATGAGACAAAACATTTGACAACTACTCAGCTTCAACGCGTAGTTTTATTAAGCCAACTGAAAACAACTCGTCTTCGGCAGTAATATTTTGCGGCCAAACTCAAGAAGTTGACAGATGAACAATCTAACGGGTATTTAATTGACATTGTTGACAATAAATCATACTGTAATCTTTAAGAATTAAATCATATCCCTATGTTGTGAATGATTTTTACTTTCGAAAAATTACAATTATTTGACTAGATCAAAACTAAATAATGTTATTATAAATGAGATGGGCTAATTCTTCCCGCCCTTTTTTTCCTTGTGTGCGCAAGACCTCTTCGCCTGCTTCTTTTAAATAATGTGGCACATTCTCCAATTCCTGATCTTTATTTTCAAGATCTGCGTCTCCTAGATACTTGGCAATATTATGTAACACAGCACATGCTATTATGACTTTTGGAATAGTAGTTTGCTTTACTCTGCACTCATATTTCAGAATAGGAAATCTCCGTTTCAGTTGCCCGAATGTATGTTCAATTACAACTCGCTCAGATGTAAACAGTCTATTAAAAAATTTCTGATATTCCTCCTCGGGGTTGATATAGGGAGTCATCAGAAATGGCATTATTCCGTACCCTCTGTCTCCCAAGAGAACTGTATCTATTGTCTTTTTCATGACTTTACACACTGCCGAATTTTCCCATATACGAGAATCATGAACTGACCCAGGCCATCTTGCATCTATAATAGTTATAACACAGTCTGGGTCGCATGCAACCGGGACATTCAAATTAGTAAAACCTTTTCTGTTTACATATTCCTCTGCAAATTAAAATTAAACTGGCTTTTTAATACGAACATGGGTAGAGACAACAACCACTATGGCCGTTGGAAAACGAAATTTACTCAACCTTTTTTCTTTGGCCACTATAATTTCATTTTCTGTTCTTGGAAACCGAATCCATTGAGGAGCGTTTTCTACAACATCTTCTTATACTTCGTGAAATATTCTAAATACCGTAGGTTGAATGCATCCCAATTCTTCAGCAATTTCACTTTGAAATCCAGGGTTTACACAATAACGCAAGAATATTTTTATTTTATGCATGTTGGACGAGTTTTTTGATTATCTCCCAGAATGTGGTCCACTAACCTTCAAAAGAGACCTCTTTAAATCTAAATAAAGTTTTAAAATCTGATTGACGAGGCATAGTTCCTGGTTTATAATATTTTCTTGCACGTAAATTTACCACGTCAGCCATTGCAAGCACTTAATTACGACCATAAACTCAGACTGACTAACCTTTACATAAATAATAAACAAATAACTTGAATATAGGCATATAAGTAAAGAAAAAAGTTAGTTTTGGTGAAGCAAATCCTTTAGTTTCAAAAGTAAAAGCCTTTTTTTATTAATACTAAAAAAGTAAAACCTACTACTTTGAAGCAACACCTTCAAGGGTAAAACAAAACCTTTTGCTTTACTTTTTTATGCATAACATCTGAAGTTTTTCCTTTTTTTGCCAAATAAAAGCTAGTACTTTTTTTTATAAATACGGCCTAATCCCTTTCTCTTACTGGCTGCAACTACCTTGTCCAAAATACTTTAAAGATGCTCCAATGTTTCCGCCATCAGAAAAGTGTCGTCTGCGTATCTGATATTGTTGACTGGCTTGCTGTAAATTTTAAATCCCCCTTTGATTCCAATCTTCTGATCTTCTAAGGCTGTTTCATTATCTCCTCTAAATACAGATTAAGGAGCAAGCGTGATAGCAAGCATCCCTGTCTTACGCCCCTTTTAATTTGGATTTCATTTGCTGTGGTGTTACCTCAACACGCATTACTGCTCTCTGATCACCATAAAGGTTGGTTATTATACAAATATCCCGACTATCCAATTGTTTTTCCATTAAAATCACTACAAGTTGGTCGTGTTTACCTTTGTCAAAAGCCTTATTATAATCCGCAAAACAGGTATAAATGTCCTGGTTTATATCGAGTCATTTTTAGGCTAAAATATTGAAGGCAAATAATACTTTACGAGTTTCAAAGCCATTTCGAAATCCAAACTTTGTTTTTCCTATCTCGGTTTTGAATTTTCTTTTTATTCTGTTATGAATTATCATGAGAAACACTTTTAAGGTATGGCTCATCAAGCTGATTGTGCGATGTTATCATTGCATTGCTTTGCACCTATCTTCTTGGGGAGAGTAACAAACGTGGAAACCAGCCAGTTTTCCGGGATGACACCGCGCTTATATATTCCATTGAATAATTTCACCAGTAAATAAATTTAGTCCTCCTGTATCAGTTTTAAGATCTCTGTTGGTAATTCAGCTGGACCAGGTAACTTTCTATTTTTTGATAACTTGATGACTTGAATCACTTCTTCTTTTGGTATGTCTGGACCTGTTTCCTGTTGCATATTGTCAAAGTAGGCAATTTGTTTTTCATCTTTAACAGTTTTTCTATGCACTTTCTTCATTTCTCTAGGTTTTCCTTTAATTCGGTGGTAATATTTTCATGTTGGTCCATTAGTATATTTTCCTGTTTTCTGTGTTTGCTCTTTGTCTTTTTTTAAATCTTTCTAAGGAGGTTAAAGGAGTTATACTTGGCCTCCAGATTTTTTATTTCAACGCATTTGTTTTTAATCCACTTCCTTTTAGCCTTGCGAATTTTATTCTTAATCTTAATGTTGACTTGTTTGTACAGTTGCTTATTTTTACACTTAATTGCCCTTCGTGTATCCATAAGTGATAGAATTTCATCCCTCATCCAATCCTGTTGTTTATGGGGCTGTTCCTTTTGTAGGATACCTCTGGCAGGTTTTATTAGGACTTTCTGGACTGCGGTCCAATGTTTGTCGACATCGAGTTCTTTTTTATCCTGTTCTTTCGTGATTTTTCTCAGATTTGATTGTAGAATTCCTTCTAATTGCTGTCTAACTGTTTGTATAAAAAATTAACATAGACATTTTTGTATTGGTTTTTGTATTTTCTTGAGCTTTACTCCGAATTGGGCAACTACTGGATTGTGATATGACCCAATATCTGCTCCGGGATATATTTTGACTGATTTGATTGTGTTTTTGTATCTGTCATTTATAATTATTTAGTCTATTTGATTTCCTATGACGATGTCTTTGGCGTCTCCATGTGCCTTTTAAATGTACAATTGTCTCTTTAGTAGTTTGTTAAATGTGTTCTTTACTATGTAATCGTGTTCTCTCGTTCCTTTGACCAAGACCATAGTCTCCAGCCCATTTTCCAGCTTTTTTTTTGATTTTTGCATTCCAGTCGCCGCTGATTATTGTGATATCCCTGGTTTTCAATTTTTTCCAGGTTAGTTCAATCGTTTCGTGAAACTTTTTTATATCGTCTTCACCATTTTTGGCAGTAGTAGTATATACGTAAGTTTAACTTTCCTACGTTGCTTAAGAGTTGCAGAGCCACAACTCTGTCTGACACAGGAAAAAAATTAATAACGATCTTTTTATTGTCGATCATTATCGCCATTCCTCGACTATGATGATTATCATTTTTGCCCGAGTAATAGATTACACCATTCGGGGTGATACATTCTCCTGAATCTGTCCATCTGGCCTCACTAATTCCCATAATATCAACTCCCAATCGACTCATCTCTTGACTTGCATTGTGCAATTTTCCAACTTGAAACAAATGGGCCAGATATTATCGAAAAGGTGCAATGTTGCACATTTTCAACTGTATCTTTAAAATGATTGAACTGAAAACGGTGACATTGGCCGACCCGGCTTGCTGGATGCACGCGGCATCACCTTCATAGATTATTTGGAAAAAAACGTCGTTATTGCACATGTGTTGAGCGAGGAAATCAAAGAAAAACGTCCATATTTGAAGAGGAAGCACATCCTCTCGCATCAGGACGATAAGCTTATGCACACTTGTGCTATTTCGATGGCTAAAATTATGGAATTAAATATTAAACTGTTTCAACATTCACCATATTCACCAGATTTGACCCCAACTGACTTTTTCCTGTTTCCAAATTTGAAAAAATGGTTTGGAGGACGACGGTTTACTTCCAACGAGGAGATCATTGCGCACACGAATGATTACTTTGAAGAACTTTCGAAATCCTACTTCTTGGGCGGTAAATTTGGAAAAACGTTTAAAGAAATGTATAGAGATAAAAAAAGGTTATGATGTCAAATAAAAAAAATTACGAAAGAAAATTTATTTTCTATCTTTTTATAAGAATTTATTAACGGCCCTCGTCTTTATGTTCAGTTAGATGTGACTTATTGCGCGAGCCATGTATTTCGCCAGCTGAACAGGCATTATCAATTTAAATTAATGTGAAACAGTCACATCATCAATTTAGGAAAGAAAAATAAATCATAAAATTCCCCATGTACGATCAGTATACGGCTACAATATTAAAAAAGTCCCCTTGCTATCGAGATGAATGGAGCAACTAGATAACAAATAGACTTACGTGGGATATTGGATGCATTGTATTGGTATAGAAGTTAGATTAGGGTCGTGACATGACCATTACCAAACACAATGGCGCTCCGTGTGTGGCAAGACCTAAATTCACATACGGAAAATCTCCTTCTGTATTAACATGACTCTTCCTTTGTGCGATAAATTAGCCAGACTACCTGAAGTCATTTTATCCGCATGATTGTATAAATCAGTGTATTTTACGCTTTTGTGCAAATAATAGATACAGCAGTATTTGCTGTGTATGAATTTAGGCTCAGTAGATTTATTTTAAACTAGCTGATAGTCGCTCGTTCATCTACATCATTGTTTTCCAAAATTTCGACATCTGTGTACCCTTTCCATAATTGTTCGTAATGTTGAGTACCTCTCGTTAAAATATTGTATCCTAACTAATATATGAGGAAGTGTGCCTGTCTGTTGGTCTACTGAACTTAATTTAAACAAAACAACATTTTGCAAAATGCACGAACTCTTTAAAGCTATGCAAGCTGATTAAGTGGGTTTTGTTATATTTACTCAAACAATTAATTTTTAATTTTTAAGTCATCTGATGCCGCCTGGCGCAACGCGTACCACACTTTGGGAACACTTATCTACATGAAAGAAGAGAAAGGATTATTTGGTTACCTATTTGAAAATTTTGTCACAATGTCGATTTTTTTTCGTTTCGACACCAAAAATTTCAACTTTTTTTCGAAATTTTGAATTAATTTTGAAACTTTTTACTTTTTTAAATTTTTAAGTTTTTTAAAATTTTAGTTTCCTTTACATTCTGACTCAATTGGACATATTTTGATTTTTTAAACCTATAATTTTGGTCATTTTCAGAAAATCTGTTTTGAAAATTTTCTTTTCAATATTTTAAATTTTTTTGAATATATTGATTTACCAAGAAGTTTTGAAGTTTTTGGAAAATCTTGACTTTTTTAAAAATCTGACTGTTTTAAAATTCGATTTTTGTTAGACAGTTTCGACTTTTGAAACCACTACTTTCCTTAAGTGTTTGATTTTTTTTAATCCGATATATTTTATAATTTCAGCTTCTTCTCAAAATTTCCCCAAAAATTCAAACCTGTCATTGTTTAAGAAAGGGGTTTATCGCCATCTCCCCTTACTTTCGCATCCTACTCGCGGTGAAGGCATTATGGGGTTGCTCTTTGCGAGTGGATTGAACTTAAAAAAAAAAATGTTTCCTTGAATTTTTGTCTTCAAATATGGGCGTTATCTTCAACATCTCGTTTTTAGGATCAAAATTAAAAATAAACATTAAAAATCCCTTAATTTTGGTGGAACGGACTGGTCCTTGGCTATCTTCAAAAATTGAAATACTCTCTGCAGATGATAGCTTGGGTATCGAAATGCGTTGGAGCAACCTTTGTCGTGTTTTTTAATCTTTCTTGGTTTCAGGAGACAAGATTTGTATTTCAACTTTTTATTAGAAATCCCTTTTTGGATTTTCACCGAAAAAATATCGACATTTCTAAAAAAATCCCAAACGTTCTCTTTATATGTTGAGATTTAAATTTTTCTTCTAAAACCTTAGAATTCAATATCCTAATTTTGGAGTTGAAATTTCCTCTGCTTCTTAAAACTTCAGTAAATATTTGAAGTTGAGAAAGAACGTTTGATTTTGGTAAATTAAAAATATTATATTTTCAGTTTGTGAGTTGAAAATTTTGAATATAAAGTTGAAATTTCATAATGTCTAAAAAAAAAATGTTTGTCAACATTTCGATTTAAATATCGAAAGTGACAAATTAAAACCAAAATTTTGAGTTTAAAACTTGGATTTTCAGAATTTAAAAAAATAATTTCTAAAAAAGACAAAATATTCACGGCAAAAATTTGAATAAATTTTTGTGGAAACACATTGATCAACGATTTCAATGCTTATAGGCAACTTGAAATACAATCTTGTGTAATATACTTTAAATAAAAATCACCTATCCGATTTAATGCCGATTTTTAATAACTTAGAGGCCAATTTAAAAAAAAAATATTTAGTGCTCACCTACGTATTACGGGGAACACTTGTATAACATGTTGTGTTCCTAGGATCGCTCGTTTAGGCTCTGCATTGCCTGTCAGTCAGTCTTTAGAGATTTATTAAATAGAAGAAATTTGGAACATGTCAGATAACATTGACTTATTTAGGTGTAAGTCAAGTTGCGTATATCAAACTTTACTTTAGTTAAAGGGTATATCAGCAAAATACATACAGCACCAATATTAGGGCGTCGTATTTTTTTTTAATCGATGTTAAATAATTACCAATTAAAATTATAGAAAATTTAACAAGTACTGTGGAGCTTTGGAGTCTTACAACAATTTAGACTTCAAACAGTTCAAGAAATCTCACAATAATATTAAAAAAACTTAATAGAGAAACGTATTGGACATTTTGAAGTCTTAAAAGATCTAAATTGTACAGAAAATGCATCCAAAATGTCAAATCAGTAAATCTTTATCCCTTCAGCTCAAAGAAATTCGTCTGGAATTCTTAAAGTCTTAGACAAAGTAGTTTCTACTTCTGAATTTTAAGGAAATTTACCAACAGTTTTAATTTATTAAGAAACTGAAAACTGAACTTCAATAAATGAAAAAGAATAATCTAAAGGGTCAACTTTTGAAAAGAATCATATTGTAATAAAATGTAGTTATAAAATTTAGTAAGGAATTTTCTACAAAAATTTGATAATGGGAAGCGGCCGCGATAATGAATTATACGGCAGATATGTAGTCTAGATGTTTCCTTAAGCGATAAATCTTATCTGTAAGTCCGTTCTAGGAACGGCACCTATAAATATACGCGGTCGTTTTTCCCTCAGTTAGTTAGTTAATTAAACAGTGTTAGTGAATTAATTAGTCACTTTGTCAGTGAGTGAATTATAATTGTAGTGTTCCGGAATCAGTTTGGAAATAAAGTGGTTACAACTCAGGAAGTATTAATTTTCGCAAACGCTCAACAATATTAAGCTAAATTATCCCAAACTCAATTATGAACCTTTTTTTATTACTCCTAGAGAGATCAGCAATCTCCCCAATAGGTAATAAGCATATGGTATGTGGCGAAAGAGAAGAGGAGGACATATAGAGCATCACTCTAGTGAGTGATCTCTTTTAAATATTCCTAAATCATAATCCATAAACCATTCCGATCAAGTAATAAAAGTTAAAAATTAAAAACCTCGATCTCTACATTTATCTGGGCAGGGAGTTCAGATGGGATGGCAACAGTGATTTTAGGCTACTGCACTTTATTGGGACTGCGATCATTTAATTGGTTGGCAAACATATTAGTGTGCAAATACATCAGTTTGTTGTACCGAACACTGATTTGGTGGATAGTTTCTTTGATGGGTTTGAAGGGGATGTCGTGTAGAATCTCATTGAAGATGTAGTAAGTTGCGTTGATGACGGCTCTTAAAACTTTGTTTTGAATGGGGTATTGGTATGTTAGATCTACTGGCAGTGCCCCATAATCGAAGTCCATACATGTTTTAATATGGCATTGTATAGCAATATCTTATTGTCCAAAGACAAGGATCTACCACCAATTGGTACCAGTTTAAGATACAGTTGTTTTCCTTTGGTAAATATATGTTTTTTTTTTTTCAGGTAAGACGTCGATTCAGGTGCATATTAAGGTATTTCGCGGCTTGTGGACGTTGGCAGTTGTTTATTCCCAAAGATGGATATGTTCGTCTACGTAAAGTAAATGTTACCTGAGTGGATTTGTTTTCGTTGTCCTTGATTCGCCATGTTTTCAGTCAGTTCTGGATTTTGTATAATTTATGTTGCAGGTTTCTGGAAGCATAGGATGGATCAGTACGTGATACCAATATAGCAGTATTAATAGCATACGTGGCAGCAGTGGTGGTTCTTGTTGATGGTAGCTCTGCCGTATACAAAAGATATAATACAGGACTGCAAATTGAGCCCTGACAGATGCCAGGATATATGAGGTGTAAATCTAAATATTCGTTGCTTTGTTTCACAAGGCAATACTTGTCTGTTATATACGATTTGAGCAGTTGATAATGAGCATGATGAAGGAGCTTTTTTAGTTTTACTTGCTACACTTTGTCGAAACTATGTCTTATGTCCAGGAATGCGATATAATATCTGTTGGCCTTTAAAAATTGAAATTAACCATTAATTAAACATGTCCTATTGTTCCATGTTTGTTTCTGAATCCAAATTGTCGATCTGGGCTGGGATAATTTTTCTGCCTTCTATTATTACATGGAGTTTTTTGAGGTACAATTTCTTAAATACTTTTGAAAGCATTGATAGCAGACTTATGAATCTGCACCAAGAAACGTCTTCTGGCTTTTTTCGAGACTTAGGGATCATAATAATTTCAGCAAATTTCCAAACGCTGGGAAATTAATTTGATCTTAATATTGCATTAAATATGAAAGTTATATTTGTTTGCAACACTTCTTGGACAATTCTAACAGTATTTTACCGGAAACAAGATCAAGCCTATAACCTTTTTATATTAATGTTTTTTGTGATGACTTGTTTTATTTAATTGTACTTAAACTTAAATGGGGGCAGTTCCATTTGAAATGAGAGAGAATCGATTATCCCTTTTTCTACTTTAGTGGCGAGCTCTGAAGAGAAGGTCTGAAGACCCTTTTCTATGCGTTTGAGAAAGTTTAAGCTTTTCCTTTGTTTTGACCCAAATATTGCTCTCGTTCTTGATTGCGTCGTTGGTTTTTTTTTTCCTCCGTGTAGTTTCCCAGAGTGAATATTTTGTTGCTTCTATCAGATTGGTTAGGAAATTCTGAATACCATAATTCAATCCCAACTTTATTAAGTCGTTCACTTCTTGAGTTCCTTTTTTTGGTGCAACGGACTGGTCCTTGGTGATCTTCAAAAATTGAAAGACAAATCTTGTCAACTGAAACCAAGCAAGATTAAAAAACACAACAAAGGTTGCTCTAATGCGTTTCGATAGCCAAGCTATCATCTTCAGAGAGATACTGACACCTAATCCTAAAATTAGTATATAAGGGTTAATTTAAGGATTAGGTGTTAGTATCTCACTGAAGATGATAGCTTGGCTATCGAAACGCGTTAGAGCAACCTTTGTTGTGCTTTTTAATCTTGCTTAGTTTCAGGGGACAAGATTTATATTTCAACCTTAGTTTCTTTGCTTAACTTTTTTGCAGATCTTCAGCAGTTCTGACTTTCTGCCATTGCTTCCTTAGCAGCATTTTTTCTGCAATTTTTCTTATGACTGAGGGGAATATTTTACTCTTTACGTGAGGTATCTCAAGCAACATTGATTAGTATAATAAACGTTTATTAAATTAAAATTGCGTTTATTTTAACTTTAAAAAGCGTTTATATACCATTCAGTGTTGCTTGGGATGTCATAGCTAGAAGTGGCAGATCAAGCTGCCTCTTGTATAATCATCATTAGGTTTCTCACCGCCGTTTCTATGTCCAGTTTTGTTTTTAATGGTTCTTCTAGCGATACTAATTTGTCTACAATTTCTCTAAATGTGTATTTCAATAATTTTTGCCGCTATGAAAAGAGGGTTATAGGAGTGATATGATGTCAAGTCAAGATAAGTTTCTGGTTTGAATTTCTTTATATCAATTCCTTTGGTAATACAAAAGTCAATTATGTCAGGAGTTTTATTTATGTTAGTCGACCAGTACGTTGGTTTTCCAGTAGATATGCACACTGAAGATTGTTTGCTGTTATTACTTTGTTTAGTTTTCTACATTTTAAAGTTGTTAATTTTGAACCTCACGATGGATGTTTTGCATTATAATCCCCACCCACAAAAAGTTATAAGCAAAATAATCCACAAAATACATCTAGAGTCTTACACATCTTAAAGAAACTTTTATTTAACTTTTAAAATAAAATAATAAATCCTTAAAGAAATTCACCTGAGACTTGAAATGATCAAGCAAGCAACTTTCGATCATTCTGATCTCATTTCTGGCGGAGGAACCAACTAACTAAAATATCGTTCAATTGAAGATTACTAATTTCTAAGAATAGTGGAATTAGCGACAGGTAAACTAAAGGTAAAAGCGTTAAAATGAGATTCAATTAAATATGTATTTCGTTTAATAGCTGACAATTTTCGCATTAAAAACTCGAGAGTTATTTGTTACTTTTTATGTTGATTCGCGGCATTGTGAGCCATTTGTGCAGTGTTCTCACGCATTACTAATAAATTATTTTAATTTGTTGTTTTATTAAACAGTTTATTAATGATTTATGTGTTAATTTTTATAAAGCAAGGGGATAGGCTCGTACGTGCGTATGCAATTTGCATCGTTTGATTAACAAAAAAAGCGCCGTATTGTTATAATAATCTAGATAACGCATCGTTTTTAGAATAATATATCATTTCGAAATTTAATTTAACCTTGCCTTATGCGGCTTTAAGAGAGAAAACTATAATTATAATTCGATTAAACAATGTAAGATTTATGGTATGACTTTAAAGGCACGTAACTTACGTGAAATTGGCGAAGTGCAATTTTCTGAAAAGGTTTTTACTACCTACGAGGTGGTTATATAAATATTTAGGCCATCAAGATCTTTGATGATAAACGTTTGAAAAAATAAATGCTATTAACGTCAAGCTTTTATTGAAATTAACGCACATGAATTTTCTTCTATAACAAAATTTATATGCAACATACATTTTACTTCGTATATAATTCATTCACTTTAGATTAGCTATGTGGTTGGGAAGTCCTTTTTTGAAGTTAAATTTTATATTACTTAAGTAGGTAGTAAATGTTTCGAAATGAGATGCTGGTTATTAACTGGGAAATGTACACATGATGGTATCCACGAGTTTGAACAAACATTATTCTGCAATTTGCAGGAAATATTAAAGAATAGATAATTAAATTCATTTTATTGCATTTATATAAACTAATTTAACTTATTTTATAAATAAAAAAGTAAATTTGATTGACATCACTATCTTATAGCAATCTATCGGGCGAAGCTGAGTCATCAATAGGTAAGCATTTATATTTTAATAGTTTATTTCTCGAAAATTTTACCTTTAATCTTGAAGGAAGTTTGAAATTCTGTTTCTTAAATTTCAACTGAAACTGAAAAAAAAATTTCCCAGGAAATTTTTACTTTGTTTGCAAAAATTTTGAGTTTAAATTCGAATTAATATTGCAACTTTCTAAAAATGTTCATATATTTTGGGGATATCTACTTTAAATTAGTTTAATGTTGCCCTTTTTTATTTCTGAATATACACATACTAGTATAAACTAGTATATGTAAAAATATAAATTTCATAAACATTTCAACATTTCAATTTTTTTCAGTTATTTTAATTTTCTTTTTGAATTTCGGAGTAAAAAATTGTAATTTTGAGTTTAACGTTAAAATGTTGACTTCATCTTAAAATTATGTCTATTTTGAAACATTATTACCCAATTTTTAAAATATTACTCTAACTTGAAGATACCCAATTTACATCTTCAAATTTCCACTCTTTTTTAACTTAATTCTCAATTTCAACTTGAATATTTGGTGTAATCGAACATTTAAATTCATTTTCGATTTTACTTTCAACCTTTATACGTTTTATTAAAAATTATTGAATTAAAAAGTTACAAAAGATTCAAAATTTTTGGTTTTTTCTGAACTTAAAGCTGTTCTACCTTTTTATTTTGAACCCGAAATGATTTTTTTGACTTTTTGACATTTCCATATTTTTTCCAAGATTTTCAATTTTGTTTTTTCGCTTCAAATTTTGTTTTTAAACACGAAATTTTCCTTAAAATTTTAGAGATTTAGATCGATTTATTTACAAGTTTATATTTTTTTTTCGAAATTTAGAATCCCTTCTGAGTTTACAATTTAAATCTTTCACTTTTTTATAAATTTTGGCTTTAAACTTAAAGTTACTGATTTTTCTAGGAATATTAAATTATCTTTTGAAATTTCGATTTTAATCTTGAGATCATTTTTTTAACATAACAATTATAGAAAAACTCGATTTTCTTCCAATAAATTGTTTTGGTAAATTTATATTTTCCCTCGAAATACTAAACCTCAATTTAAACGCAAAAGATTTTTTTTTTAATATCGCCTTTTGAATTTTGATTTTTGATTTCTTAAAATCAGTTAATATACCGGGTGTTTTTTTTTAGTTGGGAGGTTACCTTTATATGGTGTATCATTTATTATAAAGGCAAACTAATTTTATTGATCGGGCTAATCGGAACTAAACTACCTTTCAAATATATTTTCAACTTCCTCCCACTTCCGGTTATACCGGAAGTAGACATCAACTTTCTTATTTTAAATAGCGACCCCCAAATTTTATACTTTATTTGGATTTTGCGTAGAAAAATAAGGTGAGTTTGTAAAAACATATTTATTGCTATCTTTGATAGTTTTAAAGATACTTTAATTTTTCTAAAAAAAAAAATGACAGAAAAGAGGGTTATTTTGACTCTTTGTATCTTCTTTATTATTAGCAGTAAAAACATGAAATTTGGGTTAAAATTATGGAATATTATGGAGACTACAATAACGTAATTAAGTTTTAGATTTATTACACAGAAAGATGGAAATCTTATGATCTTTATTGTTCTTGTTTTATTAAAAAAAAAACTGTTTTTTTTAAATAGGAACTATGTGTTTTTTAATCATTTTTGGATTCTTTACGTCAAAAGAAAAAAAAAGTTTAATGAATAAGTTTTTAAAATTCTGCACCGTTACAGAGACATAATTCAAAATAAAAATATATCTTTTTTTTCTCTAGTGACAAGTTGATAGTAAGACAACAATATTTAAAAATAAAAACACATAACCACAAGGCCTTCAAATTTTAGGCTAAATAACATTTAAAAAATACAAGACGAATAAGTTTTAGTTGTTAGAATACTCATTAAAAAATATTTAGGGAGCCACGAATGTAAGTTTCGTAAAAATGGTTTGTTAAACATACTTCTCATTTTTGGAGTAATGAAAATCGACAACAAATGGTCAAGAAAATTCGTCCTTTAACTGTTATGCTGTTAGATTGGAATTCAGGATTCGTAAGCGTTAAATTTTATAATGAAAATCGAAATGGAAATTCTGTAGTGATTTTTTTTACTGCATGAGAAGCATATTGCTGGGAACAATCAAATGTGCTTAAAAACGCTACTCAATTCGAAGTCTTAAATGTGCCTTTTAATGTATTGAAACAGAAGACTGTCCTTGTTCTTCTTGATGTAATTTTTTTTAATTATTTTTTATTCCTATTACTTATTATGATTAATTCTTTAAGTTTTTATTGCCTACAGATAATTTCCTACTTGAACAAAAAAACAGATGTTTGATTTTTTATTTTGAGATTTATGTAAAATACATTTGTAACAGCACAAAATTTTATAAAATAAGTAATATAACTTTTTTCTTCTCCAAAAATGATTAAAAAACATATAGTTCCTATTTAAAAAATAGAGTTTTTTGAATAAAACAAAAACAGCAAAGAATTTAAAATTTTTATCACCCTGTATAATGAATGTAAAATCTGATTACGTTTTTATAATCTTTATAATATTCCCTGACTTCAACTCACATGTCATGTTTTTACTGCAAATAATAAAAAAGATACAAAGAGTCAAAATAACCCTCTGTTCTGTCATTTTTTTTAGAAAAATTAAAATATCTTCAAAATTATCAAAGGTAGCAATAATTATGTAAACATAAACTCACCTTATTTTTTTTACGTAAAATCCAAATAAAATATAAAATTTGGGGGTTGCCATTTAAAATAAGAAAGTTGATGTCTACTTCCGGTATAACAGGTAGTGGGGGGAAAGTTGAAAATATGTTTAGAAGATAGTTTAGCCCCGATTAGCCCTATTAAGAAAATCAGTTTGCCTTTATAATAAGTAGTACTCCATATAAAGGTAACCTCCCAACTAAAAAAAAAAAACACCCGGTATATATCATATAATATAATAATGTTACGGGCTTATCGGTTCGATTGATTACACTTATCGAATAAGACCCACTTTATTACTGAACTCAACAATTTACAATTAACTCACTTCGACTAGCTCACTAATTGCACTGATTCTAACTGACTGACTCGAGGGAAAACTGACCGCCTTTTTATAGTTTCGGCCCGCGTTCTTCCAGAATTTTCGGCAGATAAGGCTTATCGAATGCCGAAATTTCTGGAACGTTTATCTGCCGTTTGTTTCGTTATCGCGGCCGCTTTCCCCTTATCAGAACCTTCTAGAAACCTTTTTTATTTACTAAATTCTACAATTCTATCCTAAATCCCATTTCATCTATTTACATTGCGTTACAATAAGTTACAATTTTTAACTAAAACTAAAAATTTATTTTGAAATTTTCGTTGTAGA
Organism: Dastarcus helophoroides; assembly: GCA_028583605.1. Taxonomy (NCBI): domain Eukaryota; kingdom Metazoa; phylum Arthropoda; class Insecta; order Coleoptera; family Bothrideridae; genus Dastarcus; species Dastarcus helophoroides. The sequence continues at coordinate 21,869,753 of CM053336.1, forward strand.
AATTTCGAAATTACGATTATTTCACATTTAAATAGAAACTTCTAAGGAAAAATACAATTGTGAGGTAAGACAGTCACAAACTGGGAAAAAGTAACAAAATAAAGTGGTCAAAAGTTTGAACAAAAAAATGAAAATGATTCAAAATATTTGGAGCTAAATTTCAGATTCGACAGATTCGAGAAAAAGTAGAAAAAAAGGTAACAGGTTGAAGTTAAAATCTAGAGAAAAATATAAATTTGGAAAAAAATAAAAATTTTGTTCAATAAAATTTTGACCATATTTTGAAAAATTTGATTTTTTAAAATATGTTAAGATTTGTTTGAAAATTCTTATCTATCTGTTTTTTAGTGTGTCTATCCTTTAAATTTCACCTTATTATTGTTAAAAATCTTTTATTTTTTGTAAACTTTGACTCTTTTTTGGAATTTGGATATTTTAAAATGTAGATATTTTCTCAAAGTGTCGTCCGTTCTAAAACTTCAAATTTTGTTTGAATCTTCACCATTTCCCCAAATTTCCATTTTTTTTTTCAAAAATTAGTTCAAATATACTTTATAATTTTTTAAAATCTCGAATTACTTTTCTTTTTGAAATTCTCGACTATTTTTGAAAATTTCGAATTTATTTAAAATTTTGCTTTTTTGAAAATCTTGACTTATTTTCAAAATTTCCATTTTTAATTGAAAATTACGACGACCTTATAGAAAATTCTAGTTATTTTAAAAATCTTTTTTTTTTAATATCCACATTGTTTCATATTTTGTCTTTTTTAAAATTTTCTTATTTTTAAAATTTTTTACTTTTTACAATTATCGAATTTTTTCAAAACTTTCTCAATTTTTGAAAAGACTGCTTAAATTGTAATTATGACAAAATCGAAATACGTCTCAATTTTTACTTTGTCAAATGTTTATCTTTTTAAAAATCTGACTCTTTAAAATTTGGAGTTTTTTTAAATTTCGACAGTTTTCAAATCGAAACTTTCTGGAAAAATAATGTTGTGTTGAAAATTCACTAACATGCATCAAATACACGAAGTTGACTTGCAAAATTTACAGAATTGAGCGGTCCATAATTCCCCAACAAAAGTGGTCAGTAATTCCCCAAACGACCTTTTTTTTACAATATGGCAGCATATGAGTAACACAATACAAACTTCACTCAAAATTTCACGTCTGTGTAGGAGACTTACAGTTCCGCAAACCTTATGAAGATATTTACCTAACTTGGTTTGCGAAAAGTGTGGTCCAATTAAAGAAGTCTAAAAATGAAAAACAAAATTTCGAAGTATCATATTTCTATTTGGTATCGAATTGAACTAACGGTTCGTGTACACCATTCGAGTAGTAAAGAGAAAATGAGCTTAGCATGTCAATCACTACTAGAGAAAAAAATATTAAGCTAGTTCGCAATTCACCGTGGTCCAAAATACCCAGTCTTCTCTACATTCTAGAAACATATTAGGAGACAGAACATATACTTGCAGACCCCTGCATTAATCGCCCAACGTCTCAGAAGAGATGTCATCAACGACGACCGTAAGAGTCCTATTATTCAGAAAACTGCTTATCAGTTAACAGAGATTCGGTAGGAGTATTGATTATTTGAACTAAATAAAATTCAATATTATTTTATGATACCATTGCCCAAGGAACCTCCTAGAAAAAATGTGTTGCCAAATTGCCGCCATGCCCGGTTTTCATCCTAAATCAATTGCAACTAAAAAGGGATGTACATATTTTTTCCTAAGTCATGTCTACTCACTTGTTTTGCCGCTTATAATACACTCTGCCAAGAATAAGATACTATAACGCTAGTATTGGTAGCTTGGGGCTGGTGTGACTTATCAAGGTAAACGTACCTTGATAAGTCGCACCCCAAGCTATCAATTAGATAGACGCAAAATTTGTAAAATTTGCAAAGCAAATTGCTCAATCTGTTTAGAATAAAGATGAAACTGTCATTGTGAAATGGTAACCATTTATTACATAGACGCTAACTTAAAAAAAATACTAGTGTAAAAAAATGCCAATAGTTTTCCAACAACCCAGTTTAACAGTTCCACCAAGTGGGGGAAGGAAACATCACTTCTTCAGCAAAATAACCGCAGTTAGAAATGATCCTCGTAATAGAATTACATCTCCATTACGGCAGCTCATGTTTGTCTCATGGTATACCTCGTGAGAAGCAGGAATAATTAGATCCTTATCTACCAGTACGCTGCTATCCGGCATAATCAGCCTGCTTCCCCGGTTTAAATCTTTTCCAATCTTCGCGTAACTCATGTTCGACCGCACTATCTGTTTCAGATATGGAATGTCGATATTTTATCGGCGGTCGACAATCTCAAGTCACATGTTTCCTTGCAACTCCTGATCGATTAGCTCGCCGAACACTTATCTTGATTGATACCAGAAGACCAACATTCGTTCTGCCTCCGCAAAGCTCCAACTACAACTAGCAACGAAAGAAGCGTGTTGAATTTAATTGGCGCTTTTTGATCAAGTTTTAATTACCTTTCATGCATCCTACTTGGAATTACTATCGATACTGCATTGCAAACTGTAGCCTTAACCAGAAGGTTCGCATTGGTGTTTTTTTTCCGGGAATATGATCGCAGAACTAAAGCACGTATAGATATTGTTGACAATGGTTATTGCTACTGCTGTTTACATAATACTGGTAATGCGGAAACTTCAATGCATTTTAAGGAATAAACTTTAATAAAAAGAAGAGATGGCCATGAACAAGTTTACTAGATTCATTAATAGAACCATCTGGAACAGCGTTTCCTAAATAGAGGGTCACGACTCGGCACTAGACCACGAAAATAAATTACCGGGTAGCAAAATTATCTCCCTATTGTTGATACATATGCATAGAACTTATAAGAACAAAAGGTAACCTAGCTAGTAACTTTTGTAACACAATAAGTATCAGTCAAGGTTTTCAGCATCAGTTTCTAAGGAGGAGTTGAAGACAACTAAATATATAGCTGAAGTCAATAGGTTCGATTTAAATATAATTTATAAAACTAGTAATAAAAAAAAATTCAAATATCAATTGATAAATACCACGGCTTTCCGAGCTGATGAAAATAAAAACTTTACGTTCGTCTCACTTCCATTTGAACCCTCGCTTCCGCATGGTTTAAGTGGAATTTTACGGAAACATAGCTTCAGAGTTATTTAGAGTTCTAATGGGAAATCAAATTCGCTTTTGGGTAGTGAGAAGGATAAAATGGAGCAAATGGACAAGTCAGATATTTACCAAATTTCCTGTAAAGGTTGTACCCAAAGGTAGGTCGGGCAGATTAGACGATCTCTTAAAATCCGTCTGAAGGGGCATTTGGCTCATCTGAGGTTCGGAAAAACTAAGAATTCAGTTGTGGCTCTACATGCTTTTGAATTATTTCATAGGATAGATAACAATATTAAACTGTTAAAAGCAGTTAACAACAATTGTACGTTAAATGCATGTGAAAGCTTAGCTATCCATAAGGCTGAAGACAACCTTATGAATGGTTGCCCTGAGCTTTTAGGGCACTCATCTCTGTTAAAAATAGTTAAGGTTGATAAATAAGGAATTGTGACAGTGCGGCGTGTATGGTTGAATGCGAATGCGCGTTCGGATGCGATCGATCATGCACAAAGTGAATATTCTTGGTATATAAAGGTTAATTTTAGGATTAGGTGTTAGTATCTCTCTGAAGATGATAGCTTGGCTGTTGAAACGCTTTAAAGCAACCTTTGTTGTGTCTTTTAATCTTTCTTGAATTCGGGGGACAAGATATGTATTTCAATTTTTGAAGAAAACCAAGGACCACTCCGTTCCACCAAAACCAGTTCCAATGAAAAATAAGTGGCGTATCCTGGCTTACATAATGAGCAAGTTAATTGGGAAAAGATCGAACCCAGTGAAATAATTATTGTAGTAATCTGTAGTACTCTGAAAAAGTTTTATTTCCTTTTTTTTATATTACAAACGCATAAATTTAATTCTTTTACTAACTTACCCGAGGAGATTTTACTACATCTTGGAGATTTACGTTCTCAGTAGTTTGAAACTTCTATAAAAAAGTTGAAAAAGTCGAAAATATTGTTACGTGTAATCGGCTTGATAATTAAAACTTCGTGAATTTTAAACACTTTATCATATTTATTTCGGAACACAACGATTATGATTCAATTAACTATTAAGCTATCTAGCTATCTGACTTACCAACTACCTGACTGAATATCGACAGAAAGACGACCGCCTATTTATACCATTCTGGTTTCTAGAACGGATCTCCGTACATATTGAACTCTAGCGCGGAAACGTCTATTACGCATTTCTGCCTTATGATTCCTTCTCGCGGCCGCTTCATATTAACAAATCTTTCCAGAGAGTTCCTTACACTACACAATTATTAATACAAATTTCACAACACTTCGTTACAATATACAAAACTACCAGAAATATAAATTTTCAATTTCAAGCATCGAGAAAAATTCGATTATGAAATAATATTGAAGTTTAACCAGAAGTCTCGAATTTAACACATTTATTTTAAAAATGTATTTAATTTTCAGGTGTTATGATGGAGCCTTTAAAAAAAAGTAAAAAGTAAAATAAAAATAAGTTCTTAAGTTTAAATATTTTCAATGTAAAACTAAGATCATGATTTAAAGAAAAAAATCCAAATTTCAAGGAAAAGTTGCTACAGTTTTTTAAATTAAGTTTTAATATCAGTGACGGAGCCATGGGGGCCAGGATGAGCACGTGCCCCCCTTTTTTTGACGCAGTGCCCACCCAAATTTTAGAATAGATATGTGCGTTATTACGTATAAATTTAAAAGGGTCGAATAATATATTATCAAATTACTAAGTTTAAACAAAATTTTTAAACTTCACTGTTTAGGAATTGTTTTTAATATCAATATTTTATCGAAATTTTGATTTTTTTCGTAATATCCTGGTAAAACTTGAATTTTGTTTTACAACATACTAATTTTTTTAAAATTTGAATCTTTATTTTAAATCCAGGGTTAAATCTTGAATGGTTCAAATCAAAAAATTTAAAAATCTTCTTTGGAAATTTTAAGAGCAAAGCAAAAATTTTAAGTAAAAACAGTTAAAATTTTTTTGTTTCTTGATGAAACGGACTGGTCCTTGGTTGTCTTCAAAAATTGAAATGGAAATCTTGCCACCTGAAACCAAGGAAGATTAAAAAACACATTAGAGGTTGCTCTAACGCGTGAGTGAGATACAAACGGTTAGTATCGCTCTGAAGATGATAGCTTGGCTATCCAAACGCGTTAGAGCAACATCTGTTGTGTTTTTTAATCTTTCTTGGTTTCAGGGGACAAAATTTGTATTTCAACATTTTTATGGAAATATGAGACTAAAAAAATTTAAAACGATATTTATATCGAAATTTAAATAAACATTTTGCTTAAAAGTTTTCTATTTATATTCTAAATTTTAACTTTAATTAAAATTCCAAGGAGAACTTTTCCAAAAACTCAGAAATTCATACAGTTCAACATTAAATTCGAATTTTTGCCTCCAAATCTGACAATAATTTTAAAGGTAAGGCTTCGGCTTTAAATTAGAAATTTGGAGAACATTTTTTTTAATTTCCATTTTTTTTGACTTTTTTTTCGAATGTAGTTTTAAATTTTTGATTTTAAAGTCAACATTTCATGAAAATAATTCAACATTTCATGTTTAAAATAATATCCTAAAAAAATCTATACGTATTTCTAAAAAACGAAAATATACTATATGACTTTTTTTTATTAATTTTTGATTTATTAAAATGGAGGTTTTATTAGAAAAAAAATAGTTTAGATTCAGTTTTGGCACCAAAATTAAAATATCAAAGGATTTAGGTTTTAACTTAAAAGTTTGGATTTATTTTCTTGAAGCTTTGACTTTATTATTTATTTATTTATAAGAAGCAATTTCTATTTTATTATCGACTTTTCAATTAATAATTTCTGCTTTAAATTTTGACATTTCTAACCCTTACTTCGTGGAATTCTTTAATATTCATAACCATTAAACCTTATTAACTATTAAAAAACAACATATATTTAAATTTTCACAATGTTTTGATACATATTTTCTAACACTGGACCAGGCTTGGCATCATCGGCTGTCATACCCGAAAACATTGTGGAATTTCTAATATCTGTTGCTCTTTAATAGTTAGTAAAGTTTAGTAGTTATGAATTTTAAATTTTGTTTTTCTAAAAAAAAACGAAAAACTTCCAAGATATTGTTAAATGTTTTCAAAACGTTGACGTTATTTCGAAACTAAGTTGAAAGTTTAGATTTTAAACTCCAACTGTTCATTCTTTTTTTTTTAAGGTGGTTAGTTTGAAAACACAAAATTTTCCAAAAAATTGAATTCGTCAATTCTGAATTTTCCAAAAAAAACAAAATTTTATAAAAGACAAAATTTTGGAAATCCAAAGTTTTGTAAAAAAATGCTTCTAAAAAAAGAACAAAATTTCTTAATAAATTCAACATTTACCAGAAAGTGAAAATTAAAAAAAAATAATACATTTTGAAATAGTTGGAAAAACAAAACTTTAATAAAGCTAAATTTCTGAACAAGTAGAAATTTAAATAAAAGAGGAAGATTTCAAAAAAATGTCAAAAGGTCAAAATTTTGAAAAAGTCTAAATTTTTAAAAAATGAATTTTGAAAATTAGTCAAAATTTTGAAACAATTGAAAATTTTGAAAAAAGTCGATATTTTTAAGACTAAATTTTTAAAAGAAAACAAAATTTCTGAAATCAAAAATTTCAAAAGAAGTTAAAATTTTAACTGAAAGTGTTCAGAAAAGATCAAAACATTAAGAAAAGTCAAAATGTTAAGAAATTTCAAATAAGACAAAATAATAAAACAAATAATTTTCTAAAAATAAATCAAAAAGTTTCAAAAAAAGTCAAAATTGTGTTAGGAAGCCAAAACTTTAAAAAAGGTCGATTTCAAAAAAAAAACGTAGATAATCCTTTTCAAAGAATAACAATTCTGTAAAGATCGAAATTTTAAAAAAACAGGAATGAAAATTATTATAGATCTAATGATTTAATAAAAATGGTTTTTTTCAAAAGAGTCTAAATTTCGAGAGAAAAAGTGATCCTCTGATAAAATAAATCCAAATTTTCAAAACATCAAAAATTTTGAAAAAGGTAAGAATTTTGGAATTCGAAATTTAAAAAAAAAATATCGAAACTTTCAAAATCAGAATTTTTTATTTTATCCAAATTTTCCGAACAGTTTAATTTTACAAAATAACAAAGTTTTGAAAATAGTAAAAATTTTGGAAAGCAAAATTTTTAAATAATTTAATAGTCCAAATTTTTCATTTTATAGCAAATTTGTCAAAATTTCCCTAAAATTCGGAAAAAGTAAAGGGTTTCCTTAAGTTAAAATTTTGAAAAGAGCCTAAAAATAATGGACATTTTAGGATGTCGAAACATTTCAGAGTAGAATTTTCAAAAAATCTTTTAAAAAGGTAAAAATATTTTACAAAAGTCAAATCCTTTAAAAAAACAATTTTAACCTAAAATCGAAATATCTAAGCAAGTTGAAATATTTAAGACGGATCGAAATTTTCAAAAAAGGAAGTCCAAAATTTCTTAAAGTAGGCGGAATTTTTAATAAAATCAAATTTTCGTTTTCGTCCAGACTAAATTTTATATCACAAAATCTTCTGCCTATGCTTTATGGTTACTTGAAATTTATTTTGAGTCTTTTTATATTTAAAGCGAAGAACACTTATTCTTCTTCTGATAGTTCTCACACTAACATGAAGTTCTAGATTGTTGAGAACTTTTCAAGCGATTACTGTGCTTCAATTTGGATTAAGGGAAGGAATTTTCTTCTTAACTCTGGTGTTATTGTTTTTTTAATTAAACATGTTCTGCGAATAACATTTTTAGCTTTATAATAATCATTCTTAACCATGTAGAAGTAGATAAATTAAAAATTTTGGCAGATTTACTGATGCTTTTATGGATCTGCAAAGCCTCCTTAACCTTATCAATAAATTCGCTTGAATACATGGCTAAACCTTTAAAATTTCTGTACATAACTCATCTAGACAGAATAGGTTTAACCCAAACCAAAAATGAAGGTCCGCTTATTATTTAACAAACAACAATAATTACGCATCAACAAGAGATTCCATCAAGAATTAGCATAGTTAAATATGATTGGCTATGCAGTTAACACGTTTTGTTTAAATCTTTTAATGTATGAAAAATATTGGCCGGAAGTGTATGATGACAGACAGAATAGTTTTATTCTTATATTTTACACGTGTGTCTTAAATAGGTTACCAGTGATTGAGAACAGCAAGGTTTTAATGCATTCGAAATACTATCATAACAAACTACTGATGTTTATTAATTATATTTAACATTTCTGAAGAATAAACTACTGATGGAAAACGCTCTGAGTTTGAACCTTAAAACGATTCACTGTTTGTGAATCCCATTTAATGAAATCATATTTCATCAAAGAAAGTAACTTTCGAAAGGAGTTTCCTTTACCTTAGAAAATTATTTTGTGTAAATAAGGCGTCAAAGATAAACCAAATTCATCAATAAGTAATCACACGTCTTTTTCTCTACGTCTTCTTGTAACAAAAAAATCACAGCACAATTCGTGACGTTTTCAATTGAGCAACCGATATATGAACCATACATAACAGTTTATTAACGTTTCTGTAATCTATACAATAAAAGATTTTATTTAATTGTTTATCTTTGTCTACATTTCATTTAGGGTTGGATGGAATAAACCATATCCAATAACCCTGTATATGGTTTTGTAAAGTCCAACGCGAGGAAAAATGCGTAAGACTGAAATCTGTTTAAAATTTGTCATTATCATGTCATCATCGCAACATCACGAGTCCCATTTGAACGTCCTTCGAGGCAGCTCCGATTTCCGAGAATTTCAACCGATTTTTTTTATAGTTGCAATAACCTCAAATATTTTGTCTCTTATTACCTGACAAACTAATTAACGTATCACTATTTTACAATATTTATAAGCGTTAAGCCGTTCACCATTCACGTCAAATTTAAAAGCGGAATTAACGTCAAATAATTCAGACATAATGGCAGTCGTAAAAGAACCAGTTTGTAAACATTGCTGCGCGTAATAATGGGAGATGTGTATAAAATAAAGTGTTCGTAGTATTCGGTGATCAAGACGAACACCTTGATCGTATTACGGTACCTGTAATTTGGTAAAAGCGCTTTCGTGTAGATCTCTCGAGAATATGATAACGAAGGCTTCCACGGCCAGAGTCAGTACAGGATATACTTCTTCCGGGATTGGACCGTGTCAAAGAACTACTAAAAGTGTTCGACGTTTCGCCCACCATCGTAGGGGGCTTCTTCAGGAACAAAGAAAGAAAAATAGATGAAATGAGGGACTAGCAAAAAAGAAAAATGTTTACTATAAGATTTATAACGTGCATGCATATATTTTCCAAAAATAAAAACAAAGAAGAAGCTTTAGGTTTATAAATTATTAAAAACTTAGGAATAGTAACAACTGCCAGGAAAGTTTTATGGTAAAGAAACATTAATAATTCAAATATGACTCTACCAATCTAAGATGGCATTTTCACTTCAAATGAAATCCACCCAATCATCAAAAATATGTTCAGAGAGATACAGTATCTCTCTGAACATGATAACTTGGCTATCGAAAGGCGTTAAAGCAACCTTTGTTGTGTTTTGTAATATTTCTTAATTTCAGACGACAGTAGTCCATATTTATAAAAATAAGTACCAGCTTTTACTTTGCAAAAATAAAGAAAATACTTCGAATGTTATGCATAAAAAAATAAAGGAAAAGGTTTTGCTTCGCCGTTGAAAGTTTTGCTTCAAAGTATAAAGGTTTTACTTTTGTCGCATTCATAAAAAAAGCTTTTACTTTAAAAATCAACGTGTTTGCTTCACCAAAAATGCATCTACTGGCAAGCTAGTTTTTTTTATAAATCAAGTTATTTGTCTGTTTATTTTAGCCAATTTAAGTTTATGGTTGTAATTGGGCGTTTGCAATGACTAACGTGGTAAATTTACGTGCAAGAAAATATTATAAACCAAGAACTAGGTTTTTTTGAAACGGACTGGTCCTTGGTTATCTTTAAAATTTGATCTTGCATCCTGAAACCAAGAAAAATTAAAAAATATATTCCTCTTCCAAGAATAGAAAATGGTCACCAAAGAGAAAAGGCTTGGCAAATTTTCTTTTCCAAGAGCTGTTGGAGAACACACACATGTTCCTATTGAAAAGCCGGCCAAACTTGTATTTGAATATGTAATTAAAAAAGGTTTTTAAGTTGGAATGTCTAAGTTACATGCAATCCAAAGCGTGTTATAAACTAGTAATGGTAAGAAATGATTTTCGTATATTGAGAAATTAGGTAGTGTGGGAAGTTATCAAGAGGATAAGAAACACAGTTACACTAGAAGGCAGTGGATGAGAAATAATGCCTATCTGATAACCGAGCCTGCCAAGAGTCCTGGGGCAATAATGATATTCTAACCCTTAGTTGGGTACTAAAGACTCCCATGAAGCCTGGGCCTCAAGGACATTTGCCTTCTTCTCCCCACCCCCCTCACCGTGGGCCAACTGATGACAACCCTACATTAACTTCGAGGAATATTAGAAGGTGTATTATATTTGAAATAGCAAGTTTTTACATGTTACTTTAATTTTTCAAAGGATTTGCTTGCAAAGGAAGGGTAAAGATTATAAATAGGAATTAAAGTAAAACCTTTTACTTCTAACTTTTACTTCTCATTATTACCTTTTGCTTTTGCTTTGTACTTCAAAGTAAATCCTTTAATTTTATTAATATCGCCTATTATTTATATTTCAATTTTTGAAGATAACTAAGGACCAATCCGTTGCACCAAAAAAAAAAAAAAGATTTACTTGAAAGGTAAAGATAAAAGATTATAAATACAAATGAGAGCAAAACCTTTTACTTCTATACTTTACTTCTCATCTTTACCTCTTCTTTTTACTTTAAAGTAAATGCTTTATTTTTTTAATATTGGTTAGGTGTTTGTAAGAGTAAAACTCAAGTACCAAATATAAATTTAAAATCCCGAAAAGGATTTTATAAATTAAACGGTTTACGAAATTCGATGTTTTTATTCTCGAATTTTCGATTTTAACAAACCAAACGCCTTATTTTAAGAGTTAAGAATTTCAAGCCTCAATTTCATATTAATAGAAAAAAGTTAACATTTGGGAAGGTAATAAATATTATTTATAAAATTAAAATTGAATTTTTAAATTTAAATTAAAAAAATTGTTTTTAGAAGTCTAAATTTTCAAAGTTTTCACAAACATTATTCTTGACAAATTAAAACTTAAATTGCAGAAAAAATACACTTTAGAAAATAATCGTTGAATTTTGAAAGAAAAGCAAAGAAGAAAATCTTGAATTTATGTAAAATATCAATTTTATTGAAACTAGAATATTTCACTTTTTTCTTAAAATTTTCCGCGAAATATTAAAATATCTACAAAGGTCAAAATTTTAATTGCTTTTATTTTCCACCCTAGCTTCTTTTCAAATGGTCTGTAAATTCCTTTCAGGCAGAGACACCGATATAAATGCAATTTTCTTCAGAGAGAGACAATATTCATTTTGACAATTTCTTCTTCTTCTTTTTCTTCTTCTTGTTCTTCTCCTACTTCTTCTTTTTCTTCTTCTTTTTCTTCTTCTTCTTCTTCTTCTTCTTCTTCTTCTTCTTCTTCTTTTCTAAAACCTATTGGTCTGTTTTCCTTCAAATTGAGGCATTCTAATTTGCTTGAGATGTGGATTGCCACCTGTCTTTCCATCTCTTCGGTGGTCTTCCTCTTGGTCTACGTTCTACATGCGTGTCCTTCAAACAACTCTGCCTTCTTCCATTCTTCTCACGTGGTCATACCATTGGCGTCTTCTTTGTCTGCCTTATCTTACCACATCGTCCACTTCGCATATTCTTCTGATTTCATCGTTTTTAACTCTGTCTAAGTGTTTTTCCGGTGATTGCTCTCAGCGTTTTCATTTCTGCTGTCCTCAGCGTTGATTTGGTTTTGTTTGTATCTGCTCTTGTTTCGATTGCATACCTCAGTATAGATCGCACGCATGTCTTAAATATTCACACCATCCATTAGCATGTATTTGTTGTTCCACACGACATCTCTCAGGCCTCCTGACAATTGCTTTGTTTATTTGAGGTCTCTAGAGGTTCCTAGATGTTTAAAATTCATTAGTTGTTCTATGCTGCTTTCATCAATTTCAATTTTGCATCGCACCGGGTCTCTAGAATATGTCATGGTGTTTGTTTTCTTTATTGAAATTTACATGTTTTGTTTCTGCTCTGTCTGGTAAAAGCAGAATACCTGTCTCTGAAGGTTGTCTTCCGTCACTACCATAAGTGTTGCGCCATCAGCGTAACATATACTGAAGCGTCGATATTGAAGGTTATATCTTAGATTCAATGATGTGACTTTGTCGATGATGTTATCCATTATTAAGTTGATTAGAAATGGGCTGAGGCTATCCCCTTGTCTGATGCCTCCCGGTGTTGATGTATCTCGAGTTGTTTGGTTATTGGTCCTGATAACTATCGTGTTCTTGGTGTTAAGTTGATAAATCATATCGACAAATTTAGAATTTTTTTTCAGAATTCGTTCTGAGTGAAGAAAAAGCCTGATTTTGAGAATAAAAGCGAAATTTTGAAAAACAACCAATTTTAGGAATAATAAAACATCAATTAAAACACGTTAAATTTTAAAAAAGAAAACTCTAAATTTCAAGTAACGGATCGAAATTTAAAAAAAGATGAAATTTTTCCGAGGAAGTAAACCTTTGATGAAACAAATCAAAGTTTTGGAAAAAACAATATTTTTAACAATGACGCATTCTGATAAGTTAGAATTTCGAGAAAAAGAGCAATAACAAAAAAGAGTAATTTAGAAACAAACTTTTAAACAGAGCCCGAAATTTAAAATACGAAAGCCACATTTTGAGAAAAAATTTCGAAATTTAAGAATAAAGTTTAACTAAAAAAAGACTAAATTTGAGGCAAAAAAGCAAGATTTTGATCACAACTTTTGAGGAAGAAATCGGAATTTGCTAAAACGCAAAATGTTAAACGAGTGAAAATTTAAAATTTCTAGAAACTTACTAATTTGCAACAACTTGACTTTCCAGTAATTCGGACTTAAAAACAAATTTTGAATAAACTACAAAATTGGAAATATCGAACCATCAAGTAAAAACCAATATTTTGAGAAAAGTCGAAATTTAGAGAAAAACTTAAATTTCCTAGACGAAATTATGTTGAAACTTTAAAAAAATTAAGAGTATAAAAACAAAATTTTAAAAGGAAACGAATTTCGAAAAAGATTTAAAATTTGTAAAAAGGGCAAATTTTGATATAAAATTTAAATTGTCTAAAAAGAATCTTGGTTAAATATAATTTTGTCTTCACTACATCAAACAGAAAGGAAACTATCCTGCTCTACTCTGCGTAGATTTGTGTAATGGTATAGGGACCCAGCTAAAACTCGTGCGATCTCTGAACAAAGCATCAATGGGGAGTGAATTATTTTGTTATTAATGGTAACCTACTTTTCATTTTTCAAAATATTTAAGACCCAGCTTAAGAGGTGAAGTTTGGGCTGTCAAAAATTGACACAAGACACTAACAAACATTAACTATTTCAGAAATTACTTCATTGGGATCCTTTGCAAGCAATTATTTATTTCCTATGGCATATCATGCATTCAGGGGGTAACTATCATATTTTGTCTTATTACAAGCTTAGGATTAGGAATTGGGAAAGTCCCAATGGAAATGCAACGTGATCTGATGTTGTGGGTGCACTTTTTGCTGTCGCATCCGTGGGTTCGTCCCATTTGCATCGATCGGCGGGCAGCAGGTGAAAATATGCATTCGTTTCGTTATGTAACAGCACTAGCACGCCTACTACGTACAAGAACTACTCACGATGTAGTCGAATTCTTTCGGTCAATTATCCGCTAACACCCACAATTTCGTTCCGAAGCGAAATTATTAGAAAATTATCGCGAACGTTACAAAATTTCGTTTTATTGTTATTGCTTTCGAATGCATCGTGTGTTTATTAGTAGGCCATCGTAACTTTATGATGCGCAACAGTAATATAACTTAAATGAAATCTAATTGTTTATTTATAGACAATTAACAAGCCAAATATAAATATTGTTAACGTATGGACGAATTGGAAATAAAAACATTGTGATTTCGTAGAAAATTAAATTTCAGCATATTTTGGAGTTTCATATTGTATTAGGCAACAAGGTTGGACAAACAGCAAGACTTTCTTGAAACGGTGTGATCATCAATTTTAATTCATGGACATTAAAATAGAAAGCTTGTCGCCTAAAACCAAGAAAGATTAAAAAACACAACAAAGGTTGCTCTGGATGCAGTATCTCTCTGAAGATAATAACTTGGCTATCGAACCTATTAAATCAACCTTTATTGTGTTTTTTAATTTTTTTTGTTTCAGATATGAAATATATGAGGAAGTGTAACTCTCTATTGGTCTGCTGAACGTTTCAACGAATTTGAACAAAATATCATTCTGCAATCTGCATGAATTCTTTAAACTGTGCAAGCTGGTTGAGTTGGTTTTGTTACATTTATTTAAAAAATTAATTATTTTTAAGTCACTTGAAGTCACCCGGTGCAGCCGCGTACCCTTAATAAACTCTTCCCATACCCCTGAGGATACAAGTACAACACTTAGGTAAACACTGATCAAAATAAAAGAAGAGATAGGATTCTTGGGCCACCTTTTTAAAAATTCAGTTTTTTTAATTACATTTTTATTGAAAATTTACATTTATTTCAAAATTTTCGACATTTTCAAATATCCACTCTTTTCAGAATAACGACCTTTTCTCGTAAGACACCTGCAATTTCAACTTTTTTTTCAAAATTTTGACTTGTTTATGAAAATTTTTGCCTCCTTCGAAATTTTCAGTTTTCAAAAATCCTTCAACATTCTGGCTTATTTGGACATGATTTTTTTTTTACTTTTTACTTTTTTATAATTTTTGTTGTTATCAAAAAGTTTTTTTTGAAAAGTTCAACTTTATTGAAAATTTTGTTTTCAATATTTCAAATTTTTTTGAATATATGTTGAAAAAGAGAAATTAAAATTTCCATTTTTTTAATTTCCACTTTTTGAAAATTTTGACTTATAAATTTCAACACTTTTACAATATCGCCTTTCTTTAAGATTTTGAAAATTTAATTATTTTTTGGAATTGTAACTATTCTCAAAATTTCGATTTTTTCTATAAATTGGATCATATTGATTTTTGAAAATATCTACCTTTATCAAACTTTTGATAATTTCTCTTTTATCAAAAATGTCGACGTTTTCTTAAAGTTTCAACTTTTATGTAGTAAATTGAACATTTATTTGAAAAATTCGCTTTTCCGGAGTTATCACTTTTTGTTTGAAAATTTCGATCTTGTATCATCAGAAGTCTAACTTTTCTGACCATTTGTGAACATTTGACCCTTTTTAATTTTTTTTGCAAAATGTTGACCTTTTTCCCGAAACTTTGAATATATGTATTTTTGACGTTTTAAAGAAGTGGCCTGTTTGTGAAAATTTATAATTTTTCTAAAGAATCTGACTCTTAAAAGAGCGACATCTTTAATTTTGAACTTATTGTGTAAAACAAATTCGAAACTTGGCTAAATTTGTATTTTAAAAGGCTGGCATTTTAAAAAGTAGCATTTTTAAGTTTAAACCGAAAAGTCTCAAAAATTTGAATTTGAATTTTCGAGTTTACATCTGCATAGCAATGTTGAAAAAAAAGAGCAAAAAACGAGATTTAGATATTCGTCTTCTTCTTCTTTTTCTTCTTCTTCTTCTTCTTCTTTTTAGAGATCTTGCGATCTGATAATTCTGATTATGCCTCTGTTGTAGTTCCTGGGATGTTGACTGTCAACTATCCGTCCACCTTTTAGGTGGTCTTCCGGTGGGACGGATGCCTGTTGGTTTTCCTTTCAGTGCGATGGGTAGTAATCAATATTCTCTCATTGTGTTTACGTAAGCGTACCATTGCCTCCTTCTTTGACTACCCACTCGCACGATATCCTGTATATCGTATTGCTCTCTAATCTTTGTGTTTCTTACTCTGCCTCTTCTAATTTTTCCCGCTATAGTTCTTAAAGTTTTCGTCAGCTGTACTCTCAGCATACTCTTGGTTTTGATTATTTCTTCTCGTGGCCCTATTTTTCGTATGTCATGATTGGTCTTATACATGTTTTGTATAGTTTGATCCTGCTGACTGGGCGCATATATTGATTGCTCCAAACGGTCTCTTGTAGGCAGCCTGATACTGCGGCTGCTTTGTTGGTTTGGCTTCTTGAGTCTTTTACAGATTCATGTCCACTCGAGAAATTAAAACCGAGGTACTTAAATTGGATACCTTGCTCTATGGGAAGATTTTCAATGACGAGTTTACATCCGGTGGGGTCTTTTGCGATGGTCATACTTTTAGTTTTTTCAGTAGATATTTCCGTATAAAGTTGTTTGTTTATTTGATGGAATTTAAAAAGCTGTTGCTTTAGATTGTTTTCTGTTTCTGCGACAATTGCTGCGGCATCTGCATTACATATCATGCTGATTCTATTTTTATCCATCCTGCATACCAGTTTTAATAAGGTTATTTTTTCAATTATTTTATTCATTAGGATATTAAACTAAAATCAACTGAGTCTAATTCCTCCTAGACTCGAAATGGTTTCTAATGTTTGTTCATTCGCTCTTATCTTCGTTGTGTTGTGAATATTGAGGTTGTGAATGACTCTAAAGATATTGGCTAGTGTCTCCTTTTCTTTCAATATTTTTATGTCTTCCAAGCGTACTTTGTCAATAGCCTTGGTTGGATCTACTAAGGCGATGTATACTGGGCCGTTAAGTTCTATTGACTTATCTTTTATCTGTTTAATAATAAATATGGCATCTGTTGTCAACCTTCCTATTCTAAATCCTTGTTGCTCATCTCTGTTCTCTATTTGTTTTTCCAGTTTGGCTTTCACTATTCCAGTGAATAATTCCACCGTGGTGTTTAATAGCGTTATTTCTCTGTGGTTCTCTGGGCGACTCCTTTGCCTCTTTTTGAAAATGGGGATTGTGATGCCAGTCTGTAGGTATTTCTGATGAGCATAGAATTTTATTAAGCAGCATTGTTTATTTCTAACAAACTCTTGTCCACCGTATTTCAGAATTTCATTTGGAATAACGTCTGCTTCAGGTGTTTTTCTGTATTTCAAGCTTCTCAGTTTCGTTTTTACCTTGTCTTCTGTGATTACTGCGCTTGCTATTATGTCGTAGTCGATATCTGGTGCTTCTTCGGGGTTGTATAGTCTTCTAAAGTATTCTTTCCATGTGTCTATGGACACGCCCTTGGTTTGCACTTACTTTCTGGTTTGTCTCATTTTCTGACTTTTTCATATTTTTTAACATGTTTCAAACTTTTCTTTCTGCCCCATACATGTCGCTTTTCATGTCGTTGGTAAATTTAGCCAGTGTTTCCTTTTAATTGCTTTTATTCTTGAGATTGCTGCATTTGTTATTTGTATGTATGCTTCATGTTGCTCTTCTGTTAGTTTGCTTTTATAGGACAAAAAAACTTTTTTTTTCTTTTGATAGTTTCTTGGCTTCTTGGTTTAGTGTTGTTTCTTGCATTAGTGTTGACTTTAAGTTTTCCTATAGTTTTCTCTTTTTCTCTGCGGCCTGTTATATAGATTCCTTGATTTTCTGCCAGCAGCTCTCGATTTTCCCTTCGACTATTGAGTTATATGTCTTCAATTTGTTGGTTAGTCTATTTTCATATAGCTTTCGTGTAGTTTCTGTTGCTAGTGACTCGACATTCTACTTTTCTATGTAGTTTGAGAGTTTCTTGATTATGCGGGGGCATTCCATCAGCATTTTGCAGAGGACAAAAGTATGCTGTGTTCCTAAATTGGCTTATGTTAGAGGTCTGACATTTAGAAATAAAAGTGTTTAATTAAAAATGTGAAGGACCATTTTTTTTAAACAATGAAATGTCTTCTTGAAATTTCATTTCCTTTAAACTAAAAATTTTGAAAAACAGTTTTGTAGAAATTCAAAAAGGTTTGTTGACGGTTTGTTGACCCTAATCTCTGCATAATGACTTTAGTTTAAAAATTTTTGCTTTAGATATGATATTTCAACTTTAAATTTCGAGAGTAATATTCTTTCATTATGCAATTTTTTCAATGTTTTATGTGGCATTTTCAGGTTTATTCCATTTAATTATTGTAAAATTGCAACTTTAAAAGTAAAATTTAAAAAAATTTTTGCTTGTTATTCTCAGAAACAATCAAGATTTTTAAAAATAATTTTTAGGATTGCAATTATGATTTATTTTAAAACAATTTGATTCATAACAGAGGAATGTTAAAATTTAAATCAAAAAAAATCGTAAATTTAAAAATGCCTTTTTTCCCAACGTGTTAAGAGAAAATTAATTTCTTTGAACTTGTTTCACTTTTTTTAGTTTCTTTCCTCAAAATTTTAGGCAATTAGAAATGAAAAACATATTTTAAATTTTTTTTTTTTGTTTAAAAATGTCAACGCTATTTTCAACATTTTGTCAAAATTAAAAAAAAAACATTTCAAAACCACCCTTCAAATTTAAAACTGAAAAAACATCAACATTTTGAAACTAAATTTCAGGAAACTAAGACTTCATCATCTTAATTTTATAATTGAAATTTCAATCTGCTTCTCAAAAATGTTTAACTCTTACAAAAAATTTGTTATAGAGCAGTTTTCGTCATAGAAAGGTAATATTAAAAATATTTTTTTGGTGAAACGGACTAGTCTTTCGTCATATTCAAAAACTGAAATACCAATCTTGTCCCCTGAAACCAAGAAAGATTAAAAACCACAACAAAGGCTGCTTTAACGCGTTTCGACAGCCAAGCTATTATTAAGTATCTCTCTGAAGATGATAGGAATTCCAAACTTGTTGGCGGTGCCCTTTTTTTAAACCCTGATTATAAACATTTTTGATCAACTTTTTGCTTAGCGTGAAAGTTCTTTTTTTCAATATTTTTTTAGCAATTTTACTGTTCTTATGCTTCTGGTGCCATAAATCAGCTGAAAAAAAAATATTTTTTATACTAAAGGGTAAACAAAGTCATTAGCATGGGGTACCCCAAAAATTAGGAACTTTCTTTGAACCGTATGCAATTACAAAGACTAATCAAATCTTAGAGAGTCATTAATATGAGATTTCCAAAAATTAGGAAATTTTCCTGAACAGATGCATTTAAAAACCAATTAAGCGTTAGAAAATCTGGGTTTAAAAATTCGCTGTATGAAGGTATTGCGTTCGTTTAATGAAGGTAAGTTTATGTCGACAAATGACCAATTAAATGCTCTGTGATTTAACAGTTAAACGTGCTTAAAATTGAAAATATGTACATTCGCAACTATAGACTAGTTTCGACCTTCCTTGGCCTCATCAGTATGGTACGGTGGTTGTACATACTTCCAACTTAAAGCCGTTAGTCAGTCGTATAAGTATCCAAGAGAGTAAACCCCCATTGGGTGACTTATAACTGACTTCTAACTGTTTATTACGCAAAGATTTTCGCTACATGCTAATTGAAGCATTCTTCTCTGCTGAGATAATAAGCCTTGTATATACAAATATATACAAGTTTATTAGGTTGCAATTGAAATCTAATTTCATTAGAATCTAATGAAAACTACATTGCAATTCCAAAGGAAGGCTGAAACTAGTCTATGGTTGCGGTTGTACATATTTTCAATTTTAAGCACGTTTAATTGTTTTTATATGCAGAACAGTTAATTGGTCATTTGTCGAACTAGATGAAAGTATAGTCACACCGAGGACGTTTGTACCTATGGATGTTGCGATGCAACCCGTGATACAATCTTTGCCTCATCTACGTGAACTTTGCAATTACAATCTAATTTTCATTAAATTCTAATGAAATTAGATTTCAATTGGAACCTAATAAACTAGTATATATCTGTATATACAAGGCTTATAATCTCAGCTAAGTTTATGTGTAAATGTGTGTAAAATGCCACGTTCCGTGAAAAACTTCCTTATATAGAGAAATGTGGATGTTCGTTATAAGGAGGTTTGACTGCATTTATAGTTGGGAAAAAAAGTTTAATTTGGATTATATCATTTTTTAATGAAAATTTTTTGAAGGTTAAATTAATAGTTAAAATGTTTTATTTAAACTACATATATTCAGTGAAAATTCTCATAATGGACACCTCCAATGAACAGATAACTCTATTAAGCAGAAAGCTTTTCATAGTCCGAAACTATATGGATCTCCGAAGCAATAATCTTTGATGATTCTGATTTGGAAGAAAAAACATAATCAGTAATCAAACCAATTTTGGTCACAACCTCTCATGAACAGACATTTTCATAAGGATCACAATTTTGGCAGTTTTGAAGGTGTCCGCATAAGAGAGAGTTCACTGTATTAGAGATGGGCAAATTCGGAAACATTTCAAATCGAGTTAGCCGGTCTGCCGATTTCATCTGAATTCAAAATCCGCCGATCATATCGAGTTGACTACTTTCTAACTGGGTTTAACTCGAGTTAAGCTCAACTCGAATTGAACTGGTTTAGTAAGTCGAGCTTGCCATTCTAAACAGTTTATCTCGAGTTAAACTCAACTCGAGTTGAGCTCAACTCGAGTTGAACCGGTTTCATAAATCGAGTTGATCATCTCTACACTGTACACATTTTTTTTTCTAAACAAAATTCGCTCTACTATCTTTCACATTACTTTCTCGTCGCAATTCTGCAATATATTTCTGTTGACCGACATTAAAGTATTAAAATGGTCATTGTTCGTCGTGGCATTGAACAAGAAACATTTAATAATTTTTAACTCCGAAAAAAGCTCTCGCTAATTTTGCAGTTGTCATTTTTGTTGTTAAAATTATTAGTAAATCTGCTTTTTCATAAAATAATTCAGTTAATTTATTTTCTGACATAAACGATAGAAAACTTACCGCAGCAACAATATTCACAAAATCCGACTGCGAATAAATAATTAAGAGTTCCGTTTTTAATCCTATTGGACAAGCGAAACTAATAATCTTGAAAGTATTATCCTGAATAAGTAATAGCTGTAACTGATTGCTGGGTTCTTCGATCCATATGGCATTAATCAATAGTAAAGACACTAAAATAAGTTTTTTGATAAAAATCTGATGTAGGTAATTTCTAAAATTTGGATATTCTGCAGTTTTGCAGATGTTTCATCCCAACGGTTAAAAATCAGTCACCCAGTCAGATTCACATTACTCACAGTAAATTGATTTGTTAATTACTATTGCCGTATATTTTTCCAGTTTAAGGTGTGGTTAATTTTATCTCATCTTGCGATCGTTTATTGTTATTCACCTAACAATAATTTTAAACCTTCAAAATACTTACTTTGGCAATTTTTTTCTAAAATCAAAATTTTCGTTTCGTGTCAAAATGAGACCTTCTGTCAGCCATGTGTCATTTATGTTAATTTTCTTTTAAATCATACTCAATCACAACAATAATAAATAGATATATTTAATTCTATTTTTTACTTTAATAAAAGAGGAGGTATATTTTAATTTGTCTTTCAAGCAGCGATCGTACAACTTTAAACAGTTGTGTGTCCTCGGTGCCTAAATTTATTGCTTATTTCAAAACAAAATTAAAACATAAAAATCGTACAATAAAAAACTCCCAAAGCACATATTTTAAATTCTTACTCAAACTGACCATGTAGCCGTGTCGCCAGGTGGACGTAACATTTTGTTGGCCAAAGCTTGCTTTAACCGGCTTATTTTTTGTTAGTTCTCCATGTCGGGTGACTGCCGTTGTCGTAGCAAGGAAGTGGGCAATATTGATGCGGTTTAACTTCTTTCTACCTTCCCTGTAATGGCATAAAACCTATCTGTACTTCATTCCAAGTCACTCGTAAGTAATAGTAAATTAGTAATTTGTATATGCATAAAAATGTGATAAATTGTTTCACATCAAACAGAAAACAATAGGTGACTTATTTCATGAGGGATGCGCCTTGCGTCCATTAAGACGAGTCGCCCCGTTAATATAATTATATTAAGTAACATTAATAATAAAGGAAGAAAAAAGACACAAAAAAGTAAATCATTTAGTTGTGAAGTTTTTAAATCTAATTTTTAGGTACTGTTCACGTCGACTGGTGTCGCCGTTTTAAATGTCTTAAATGGAATCGGTAATGAAGAAATCATTTTAAGCAAAGAGTTTTATAGGAACATTGAACATGTATCAGGAAACTTTTATTTACTAAAAGTGTAAAAAATTTAGTTAATAAAAGTTTTTATTTTTATATCTCCGGTATTTAAACCAATTCTGCAATCATCGTACATGGACTGATTATCAAAAATGTGACACCACAACCAGTGGCGAAGTTACAGTTAATCTTTGACGCTAATTCAACAAATAATTGGTAGGACTAAGTAAAATGAAAAAAAAAAAATTGTTGATAAAGCTGTCTCATGACATTTTTTCATATTTATCATTGTTTTGCCACAATTTAGACTTTTGGGATTTATTACTCTATGTTTTACGTGACAACAAAGTCTTATTTAAGGCACCAAAAATAGGGACAGCCTGTAAAAGAAAAATGAGCTATTCAGCTATCTAGAAGAGTTACAAAATTCGTAACGATTAAACAAAAAAAAGTTTATCTTTTAGATACTTCTAATATGAGACAGTTGCATCCAGTTAGAAATCGTCCACTTTCTAATCTAATAGAACAAATTAGTAGTTTTTTAACAATCTAATAAGCGAGAATTACAAGATCGTATCGAAGATAAACCACATTAAGTCAAATTGGTAGCAAATACAATTTAGTACCTGCTGGTTTAGTAACCTTTACAAATGCAAACATAATGAAGGATTAAATATTTATCAAACTAACACATCGGCTTGTGCAACTGTTATCCATACAGGCAGACATCAATCTTCTCGTCTGTTTAACAATACAAATTTCGCGCTTATACAATTAATAGAGTAATTTTACAGTCTGTAATTTTCTTTATTAGAAGCGAACAATAAAAACTCACATCACAAATTAATTGGTTCAAATCAGCGAATAGTTTGCACTATTCGAGCGAAATTACCTAGCAATTAGTAACTCAAGAATACTCATCAACACTTGTTCTGCGACAGGGTTCGAAAAGAAGATTTGGAGACTTTCTGGTATCCTAATTACTAGATTGCTAATTTTTATTTATGATGGTCACTTTATTTTGTGTCATATTTAACCTCATTATAAAATCTTCTTAGAAAGCTGAAAACCTAACAATAGATCAGATGTAACAGATTAGGGCCGGCAGCACACATGCGGAATTCAGATCAGGTTTCTGAATCAGAAACGTTTCATAGAAATGCGTTCATTCACATCTAAATTCCCTATTCAGAAACCGAACCAGGATTCCGTAAATATGCGGCCGGCCTTATGGTACATCCCCTAGTTTTATTTGATTTCTGAAGATAACGGATTCAAATTTGCTACACTTAATCTATACTAATATTATAAAGAGATTATGATTGACTGAAAAATCTAATCAGTAGGGGCCGGATTTTAGGTTAAATCCTACAATCCAACCTTTTCAACTTTTTCTTCTTTTTGTATGCGTTATTACCTAAATTTCAATTTTTCTTGTTTTTTTTTTACCTTTTTATGCATAATTTGCACCTATTTTCAAAAACTTTCGTCCCTATTTATCCTTTTCCCTGGTTTTTTAAATGCATTTACAATATACTTTTGAAGGATTTAGGCAGAATTATGTACTTAATAAAATAAAGCAATACAGGGTCCTGCAACAGTGCGTCTGGCATCTATAGGTCCTATAATAAAGAAGTTAAGAATTCCGTTTACATGCAGACCTTAACTGTATTCAAGAATGTATTTCAAGAAAATATGTTCACATGTACAGAGTGTCTCCAAAAAGTGTGAGCTATTGAGAATGATTTTTTTTTAATGGAATCCCTGTATTTTTTTAAATGTGTATATTTCTTTCTAACAATTTTACATATTTCCAAGATATTGTTAAATTTAATTAAATAGTTCCAGAGTAATAAATAAATAAAGAGAAAAAAAATATTTTGCAACATTTTTTAAAAATTCGTTAAAAATATATAAACGCCCTAAAATCAAAACTACGCTAGATATTTACTGTAGTAAGTCTCTAGTTACTTCGCTATAAATATCTTAAGCCTAACTCGTACAGGGTGTCCAAAATTCAATGCCAAATTGGCTAAAATATGGAGCAATTTTTCTTCGTTTTTTCAAATATAACACTGTAACATAAGATACAGAATTAAAAAATGAACATTTTTGTACCTACAAATATATCGAAATTTGTAACGGTTAAGCAGATATTCGTTGGATTATTACATATTGCTCTTTCGACACTAAGATACAAGACAAAGAATCAAAGATGGCTTTGATAAAAATTAATTACCTCTAATTATGTTGTAGCATACATTCCCAAGAAACGTAATTTTAAATCAATTACTTTTATGACCCATCCAGTCCCTTTAAAAAACCAGCTGCTCTTGTGTTGCAGGACAATTGAACTTTCCAGTCTTTTCCAAATAGTGGGTCGCGACCCGGCACCGGGCCACGAAAGTAAAATGCCGGTTCGCAATTATCCTTCTCTTGTTCAGTATTCATAAAATTTATGAGACTGTGAGAACAAGAGATGACATTTCTAGTGCCTTTCATAACTCTGTAATTGTGAAGCAAGAAAACTTTTCAAAAATAAGATTGCCTTTTTTCAATTTCTTTTAATAAATTTAGATTTTTTCGTATTTTTTCCCATAAAATTTTTCCACTCAAAAAGGACGGCTTGTTCTTCTCGACAGTTAAATTATAACACCTTGACGACATGCTGCACTATTTTACGCCTTGGTTTAACAGGCGGCGTTTGCAAACTGTAAAGATATCAACTTTTTTTTTTAATTTTCGAAATTTTTTTTTAAATTTCAACTTTGTCTAAAAAACTCATTTCTGAAATGACTTTTTTCTACATGGAGATTATTTTGTTGTAAAAAATGTCGATTATTTTTTCATAATTGACATGTTTGCAAAAATTCCATTTTTATCCCGTTTTTGAATGTTCTGACTTTTTCTAAATTTATGATCGATTGCAAATTTGAACGTTTCTCAAAACTCTAACTAACTGAAAACCTCAATCTTTTTAAAAATGTTGTGTACAAAAGCCTTTTTAAAGAATTTCACTTTTTTGAAAATTTTGAATTTAAAAATAGAACCACTTTTTAGAAGATTTTAGCGTGTTTGTAGTTTTTGTTGAGAATTCCGACTTCCTTGAAACTTCGAAATTTAAAAATATTTTTTTTCAGTTACACTTTCTTTCAAAATGTCTCTTTCTTTTTTAAAATGTTGCTTTTTCTCAAAATTGTGCTTATTTTGGAAATTTCTAAAATTATTTCAAAATTTTAACTTTGTTGCAATTTTTTACTTAATTTGAAAATTCTCATTCTTTTCAAATTTTTATATTTTCTTTAGGAACTTTATTTTACTTCTTTTAAAAATTTTGACTATTTCCAGAAGTTTTCAGTTTATTACTAAAAAATCATAAATATTTTTCAAGTTTTATACTTTGACTCGAGTTTTTGACTTTTTTTTGTAGTTTTTGAAAACTTTTTGAAATTTTGTTAATGAAAATTTCGATTTTTCAAAAGCTCAATTTTTTTGTAAATAATTCTCCTTTTCTTGTTTTTCTTGAAATGATGACTTTCTGACATGTTTTTTCTTTTCTTATTCGAGTTTTATGATTTTTACGATTTTTTTTTGCATATTTCCATTACTTCTATTTTTTGCACAAATTTTGATTTTAACTTTTTACTTTCTTATTGAAATTTTAACATATTTTAACAAATATCGACTTTTCAGAATTTCCACTTTTTTTGAACTTCCGATTTTTATCAACATTTCAATTTTTCTCAAAATTTTGACTTCAAATTTTCTACTGATTCTCGACATTTTAACTTTTTTGCAAATTTTAAAAAATTGACAATGTTATTTCAAAGGTTTCATTTTTCTTTCAGATTTTAATTTTTATCAGAATTTGACTTTTTCAAAATTTTGAGTTTTTTGAAAACTTAGCGAGAAGATTTTTTTTTGGTACATTTTAACATTCTCGAAATTTACTTTTTGCATTTATTGTCGTAAAAAATATATTTTTTTTTTCATTTCGACTTTTTTGTACATTATTATTTTTTTGAAAATTTCGGCTTCTTTTTAAAAAGTTTGATCCTTTCAGAATTTTAACAATTTCAACTGTAAATTTCACATTTCTCTGAAAATTTTGATATTTTGAAATTTTAGGCAATCATATGTCAACTTTTATTTTCAAAATTTTTACTTTTTTCTGCTCTTTCTCAATTTTTTTCTTCATCACAATTTTGACTAATTGTAAATATCTCGATTTTTTTATCAACATTTTGACTGATTTAAAAGTATGATTTATATTGAGGACTTCTACTTTTTTTGAAATTTTAACTACTTTTAAAAAGTATTAATTTTTTGAAAATTTCAAATTTTGATATTTTTTTTCAAAATTGATGATTTAAGCTCGCAGAAGTTAAAAATTAAATATTTAAATTTAGAGTATTATGAATTGTTAGATAAAATTAATAAACATGAATTAAAATATTGGACTCAAAATAAAAATATTATAATTCCACGTTTTAAGTTCCCATTTTAAAATTTCCATTTTTAATGGAAAATTTGAGAGAAATGATAAAAAGTTCTAGAAAACAAATCCACTTACAACTTCCAATTTCTATATTTCAAGAAAAAAATTTAAGTTTATATTTTAAAAGATATCTTAGATTTAAACAGTTTTCAATATTTACTAAAAGTCTGTAGAAGATCAATGTCAATCAATGTCGATATCGAGAAAAATTCTAGCTAAAACTTGTTTTAGGCAAAAGACGAATTTAAGTTTAGAGCAGAAGTTTCAAAAAAAAAAAAACGTTTATATTGGAGAAATATAAAAAGAATATGGCATTTTAATTTTATTCAACAAAAAATGTGGAAAAGAACGTTACAATTTTTTAAGTCGAAATCTTAAAAAAAAGGTCGAACTAAAAATAAAAAGCAAAATTTTTAGTGAAGCCTCAAAAATTGAAAGGTTAAATTGCGAATGTTTTGAAAGGCTTTACCATTTAATGTTTTTGAGCTATAATATTACAACATTCTACATTTTTTATTGAAGTATTGATTTTAAAATTTAAAATAGCAAGATTTTAAACAAAATTTGGGGAAAAAAGTCTGTATTTTAACATCGACTTTTTAAAAAATATAAAGTATTAAATGTGCTCGAAAAAGTTTCAGAAAGTACGGAAATTTTAAGAGAAAGTCAACCTGGAGAAAAAAATCAGTTCTAAGATTGATCAAACTTGGGATTTTAAAGCAAAAATCTTAGAAAAAAACAGGAAATTTTGACTTTTTTTTAATATCTATTGTTGTTTTAATTGTTAATAAAGCTAAATAGTTATAAATTAATTATATGGAAAACAATTTCTTTCTTTATAGATATATTTGATCGAATCTTGACCACAAGCTGCATGCGCGGAGGTAGGATTTCGTTCAGGGGAAGCAGCAATTATTTTGAAAATTGATGGCCAAAAAAAAACAAAATATTCTTTCCCAGCTAATTATAGTGCATATTTTTACTAAAGTGCACCAACTTGAGGGATTGAATTTACAAATTAAAGACTAACTCTTGAAAAAGGGCGGAATTTTCAGAAAAAGTCAGAAAACTGAATTTGAAATAAAACCCGAACCTTTCAAAATTTTTCTAAAAATGCTGGAATTTCTTAATAAGTCCGAAGTTTCCAAAAGATATTTTGTAAAATAAAGTCATAATTTTTAGAATAAATCGACTTTGAAGAAAAAAATTGAACTAACCAAAAATATTTCTCTCAGAATTTTGCTTTATTTAAATTGTAATATAATCAAATATTCTAAAAATATTATTCTAGGAATTCATTAAAATTTTGTTCAAATTTTAAAAAAAATAAACAAATTTTTAGAAAAAGCCGAAATTTAAAGAAGGTAGAAATTTTCAAAAACCAAACGTCAATTTAAGGTACATGTTTCCAGAATAAAACGAATTTAGAGAAACAAGTGGAAATCTACAAAGTTAAATAAAACAAAAAATCAGAAAGAACCTGACTTTGAGAAAAGGGAATTTCGAAAAATAAAGTCAAAATGTCGAGAAAATGATCGAAATTTTTAGAAAAATATTCAAATTTGCACAAAAAGAAAAGATAGAGTAAAAAAAGGTAGATTTCAGACAAAGTTGTGATATCTAAACGAACAAATTACGAGAAAAAATCAACATTTTCAGAAAATCAAATTTCCGTTTAAAAAAACTTAAAAATTTTGAAAAAGCGAAAAGAATAGCAAAATTTTTGAAGCTCGAATTCTGTGAAAGAAAGTCGCAGTTTTCGGAAAAAGCCAAATTTTGAAATAATCGCAATTTGCCAAAAATATATTTTTCGAAATTTTTTCTGTTTATTTAAATAATATTTTAATATTTAAATTTCGGTAAAGAAATTCAACTTGTTCTACCAAACAAACATATTTTCTTAAAATTGTGGCTTTTTATTATCATTTCGATCGAATTTAGAAAAGATATGCAGAGAAAGCAGAAATTCCAAAAAGATCCAATTTCTACAATTCTAGACACAAAATATTTCGAGATTAGAGTCGAAAATTAGAAAATAAGACGAATTTTCAGATAAAATTTAAAATTTTTGGAAAGTTTAATTTAAAAAAGTCGAAATATTTAGAAAAAAAAGAATACCGAATACTGAATAATAATACTGAACAAAATTTTCAAAAAACATTCCAAAAGTAGAATTTTGAGAATAAAAGCGAAATTTCGAACTTTTGCTGATGAGAGATATTTTACGAAATAAAGACAAGATTTCGATAAAAACACGAATTTCAAACAAAAATCGAAACTTTCAGAAATATAAAATACCATATTTAGAGATAAATATCAAGATTTCCAGAAAAAACACTCTCAGAAAATTTTCTGGAAAATTGGATTCTATAAGGTTTCATTCATTCAGAAAAATCTGAATGTTAAGAAAAATAACAGAATTTGGAGGAATGGGCGAAATTTTAAGAAATCGGTTCGAAATTTCAAGTGAAACTTTAATACTGAGGGAACACTCGAAGTTTTTCAGAGAATGTCAAGTTTTAAGAAACAAAGTCGATTCCTCAAAAAAAATGGAAATTTCGCACAGAAAATTAAAGTTTGGTAAATAAATCTAATTTTGAACATTTTTGTTTATGAAAAAGACAAATTTAAAAAAAAAATTAAAATTTTGAGGTAAAAAGAAACTTTGACAAAAAAATTGAGATTTTCGGGAACCTAAACTATTGGATTTGAGATAAAGTAGAAATTTCTAAAAAAAGGCGGATTTTGAGAAAACTATCAACATTTCGAGAAAAAACTAATTTAAAAACTCGCAAAAGCGAAAACATAATTTGAAAAAAAATTCAAGAGAGAGATCGACGATTTAAAAAATATAAAAATTTCGAGAAAAAATTCGATATTTAATAAAAACTTCAAGGAAAGTCAACATGTGCCATAAATTAAAAATGAACGAAATGTGAAACAAATTTAAATAATCAAAAAATGTCGAAATTTCAAAAGAAGAACGAATTATGAAGAAAGAATTGAAATTTCAATTGAATGCAAGTTTTCAGCAGCTTCATGAGCCAAGGGGGGTGCCCCACCCTGCCCTATTCTAGATACGTCTATGACAAGCCATGCTAGTACATATACTCACAAGACGTCAATTCTTGACATGAAAATTTAATTTCGGCAAATGTTATTGTGGCAGAATCTTACAAACGTTTTTGACTTTTGGAACCAAAATACGTTAACGATCAAAACCACTACAAGCAATAAATATTTTATCTTTAATTGAAAATTCTCGAAAAATTAAGAAATAGGGACTATTGGCGCTCAAATATTGGGCAAAACAAGTACGGCGTTGGTAATACACACACAGGTATAACGGAAATATGAGGAATTCTGTCTACGGAGACTCTTTTTTTTATAGAACTTCCAAGTTATGCAAGTTGTTACCGAAAGGAATTTTCCCCAAAAATTACAACCTATCCTTGTTTAAGAAGGCGGTTCATCGCCATCTATCCTTGTTTCCGCATCCTACTCGCAGTGCTTTGAAAGCATAATGGGGTTACCCTTTGCGAGTGGATTAAACTTAAAAAAAAATATAACGGAAATACAAATTTATGTATTATCTATCTCGCATCGTGTATCATATTTTGGCATCCAAAAATTCACTTTCGTTTTATTCTTTAAATTCCATCTCTTCCAAGTGACATCAGCCTCAATCGTCGGACTTGCCCAATCTACGGAGTCCTCTCTTGTGACTTGTCGTTGAAACTTCAACCTTAAACGCACACACAAATTATCAGAAAAATGTCATACCCTACTTTCGATTTTTTTTATTAGTCAATTTGCCGGATCCATTAGAGCGTATAAAAAACGCGTCAACGTTGCATAGTAAATTTTATTGTTATTCGAATCTACATATATATAATTTACAACCACGGATTGCAATTTTTACGACCTTAATAGACGCATAAATTACGTTAAAGGATGAAACGTATCGGGTTTAGCCTTAGAACAATGACATAATGCACCTCGTATAAGCTCAGTTGCCTAAAATAAAACATGCAAATTATTTAAAAAAATACTTTTCCCATATAACCATTCAGCATCCGAAGGCGCATTTTGCAATGTGCCATATTTCATGTAATTCAATACGTCGAATTTCGCAACGCTTGTGATTTAACAGTTAGATTTAGATAGCGTAATTCGATAAAACGAAAATCGACCTTCGCTTAATTCCACTTCCACGTTAACGTGAGAATGTTAAAATAAGAGACATATTTCCCCCTGAATTTGTGTACTATTTTTGCTTGATCATAAGAGCCTTAATTTAGGGCTGCATATAAAATTAATCCAAAATTTAAACGGCGAAAACTTCAAGTTTAGAGTAAACATTTTGTACCTAATTAAAATGGTGATTTTTAATAATTATTGTACATGCATATCTTTTTTTAAATAAATTTTCAGTTTTCCTCCAAATTTGTACTTTTACTTTAAATTGGTACTTTCATTTGAAACTTTTAAATTCTAAAATTGGAGGAGTAGGTAGATAAGATTACACTAAATTCCTTTCAAGTAAAAAAAATCGTAAAACTTTTCGCCATAAAAATGATTATATTTCGGCTTATGTGGCACCAGATTAGCTGTAGAATAGCTATTTGAATAGTAGAGAGATCTCTATAGACGATGATATAATTTGCTATATTTTTAATTTGCGCTTAGCTCCAAAATTTGTCACTGAAAAACGAGTGTCAATCCATGTAAATGTCTGTCATCAATTTATCAGGGTACACGTCGCAATTCTTTATTAATTTTTGTCATTCTTGTTTCTGTATAATAAGTCAAATAGTTTATGTTTGTTTGAAGAAAAACAGAGTTTATCAGGAAAAAATCAAACTCATATACCTCGGGTTGTTATAACTTGGGTGATACATATTGTAGGTTAAGTTCGTCTAAGTACACTATAAAAGAAGAAGAGGTAATCACCATCATTTTCCAAAAAAGCCAATTCAAGGAAAGTTTTTCTTTTCATTTCATAGAGATTTCTGTGCTCTTTTTCTAAAAAATGACGAAATTATAACAAGCCTGTCAAATTGACAATGTACTTATTTCAGAACTGTCACTGCCCAACAAGAATAATCATTGCTGATATTCAGTGAGAGATAGTTAAAAACCAGCTAAAAACCACACAACCATGAATATAAGATAATGAAATAAAATGTACTATGTGCTATAGTATAATTGTCATGAAAAGAGAAGTTGTACAAATTATGCACTCACAATTTTGTCATTAAATTCTTTCAGCAAGTTCCACTAAACAGCCTAGATAAAAAACAGAAAACTGCTAAGGATAAAGGATAAAGCATGAGGGAAGAGGGATGAAGAAAGAACGATAAATAACGCAGGACGAAGGACGAAAAATGAAGAAAGAAGGAGGAAGGACGAAGGACAAATGAAGAAGGATGAAAAGATGAAGTATGAAGGATAAAAGATGAAGGATGAAGGAAAAAGGATAAAGAATGAAGGATGAAAGATTAAAGATAAAATATAAGGGCACGTGCAGTACAGAGCAGTGATTGGAGAATATAGAATGCATAAGGGTACGTGCAGTACGGAGCAGTGATTAGAGAATATAGAATGAATAACAGATTATAGCTGATATTACAAGCGCTTGTAGGTGTGCCACAACGAAGATTTCGCGAGTTTATATCATGCAATATGTCAGATAGTGACGAAAATTATTTCTGTAGTTCTGCTACAAAATGGTTTATGTTTAATCAAGTTTCACAAAGAAAATTCCATGTGCACCCTATTAATAAAGAACGGGGCAACTTAGGAGAATTTTATAATCTTTATAAAGATCTACGACTGTACCCTGACCGTTTCTTCGACTATTTGAGAATGCAGCCAGAAACGTTTGATTATATTTTAGGAAAAATCAGTCTCAAGTTAAATAGACTTTGGAAAAACTGCCACAAGTTGCCCATAACTGCTGAGGAAAAGTTAATAGTAACACTAAGGTTAGTTTCTTATTGATCATTTTTTCAACTCAAACGTGAAAAACGTAAATAATATTTGTAGTACAAAAAAGTAAAACAAAATAAAACCAATAACACTCAGCATAACAAACCACTATCACATTTACCAATTCCGGTCATTGGATTGGTAATTAAATGTATGAAATTATTGCGAGGCCGATGTACTATGTTCAGAGGAAGATCCTGGTGATTGGCTGTAAGAGTAGAGCATAACTAGATCTTGTACTTTGCTTCTGAACCGAAGTTTTTTTAGAGGTTCCATTTTTTGAACGTGCGGAATTATACTCTCAAAGAAACATCTATCTTCGTCCAGTGGCAAGTCGGAGATTCTTTTCTTTTTTTCCTCCAATAACTTTAATTTTTCCTTTTCTATATTTACTAATGCCTTTCCTAACAAATCTCCTGGTCTCGCACGTTTTCTGCTTGGAAAAGTTACCCTTGGTTTAGCTACAGGTGTAGGAGACGATGGCTCAGACGAATGTGCTGCATTACTATCCTCTTCGGCGAATACTATTTCTCTATTTGTTTCTATTGCGTTTGTTTTATCTTCCCCATCAATAGAATCATTTAAAACCTGTACTTGACTTTCACATGATGATTGTATTGTAATATTTGAGGTTGATGACCTTGCTGTGAATTGATTAACCAGAAACATTAAGCTCCTCAAATGAGGCCAATTGGACTCCTTTTTTATTCCCCTTGAATCACCAGAACAAGGCTTTTCCTTGTTTAGCCAGTTCTTTGCGAAATG
The DNA here is from genome assembly GCA_028583605.1 of Dastarcus helophoroides. Lineage (NCBI taxonomy): Eukaryota > Metazoa > Arthropoda > Insecta > Coleoptera > Bothrideridae > Dastarcus > Dastarcus helophoroides. The sequence continues at coordinate 21,903,393 of CM053336.1, forward strand.
TATCTCGTAAATATTTCCATTTGCCCTTGACTTTTTCTTCTGCAACAAAATTATTTAAATATTTTATTGCTACAAATATATTACTAAAAATATATTGGTGGGACAACATATTTCTATTTACAGATATTTGGCAACGGCATGGAAAGATGAAAGATGAAAGATGAAAGATGAAAGATGAAAGATGAAAGATGAAAGATGAAAGATGAAAAGATGAAAGATGAAAGATGAAAGATGAAAGATGAAAGATGAAAGATGAAAGATGAAAGATGAAAGATGAAAGATGAAAGATGAAAGATGAAAGATGAAAGATGAAAGATGAAAGATGAAAGATTGAAAGATGAAAGATGAAAGATGAAGATGAAAGATGAAAGATGAAAGATGAAAAGATGAAAGATGAAAGATGGAAATGATGAAAGATGAAAGATGAAAGTATGAAAGATGAAAGATGAAAGATGAAAGATGAAAGATGAAAGGAAGATGAAAGATGAAAGATGAAAGATGAAAGATGAAAGATGAAAGATGAAAGATGAAAGATGAAAGATGAAAGATGAAAGATGAAAGATGAAAGATGAAAGATGAAAGATGAAAGATGAAAGATGAAAGATGAAAGATGAAAGATGAAAGATGAAAGATGAAAGATGAAAGATGAAAGATGAAAGATGAAATGAAAGATGAAAGATGAAAGATGAAAGATGAAAGATGAAAGATGAAAGATGAAAGATGAAAGATGAAAGATGAAAGATGAAAGATGAAAGATGAAAGATGAAAGATGAAAGATGAAAGATGAAAGATGAAAGATGAAAGATGAAAGATGAAAGATGAAAGATGAAAGATGAAAGATGAAAGATGAAAGATGAAAGATGAAAGATGAAGGATGAAAGATGAAAGATGAAGGATGAAAGACGAAAGACGAAAGACGAAAGAAGAAGGATGAAAGACTGTAAAGCAAATTCCCGTGGTGTGCACTTTTAGTTTACGAATGATTTTTATATTTTTGTTTACGAAGTCTTAGTTTTAATTTTAAAATTATATACTTAAGATTTCTACTTTTCTGTCAAAATCTCGAATGTTTATTTATAAAATTTCAAGTTTTTGAGAACGCAGTAAATTAAAGAAAGATTCAAAGTTAATTTACCATTCTATAAACTGTAATTTAAATTAATCTACACATTTATTATTAAGCTGGTCATTCGCTCGACAAAAAAACTTGACGTAATTGTTTATTTGATATGGCTGGATTTGATTTTCTATAAGCTTTTCAAAGAGTACCCTCATGCCCATTTAAGAAAAAAAGTAGGGGTAGCTGGGGGTTACGAGATTAAAGAAAAATTAATTATAATATAACCGAAAGATGTAAAAAGTTAAGGTCAGTTAACATGTTTCGGCGTTTTAAAGAAAATTAACTCATTCAAAAGGTATGCATTTTATTCCGTACTTCTGGCCATCCCTGTATGTAATTCAGAATGTATATATTCCACAAGTATTAAGGGAGTAGCAAAAAATGCGAGCCAGGCACAAGATTACAGCTCATGCTACTTATTCTTATGAAACGCTAACATTAGTCTCAGATGAGCGATTTGCAAAAAACAAGCTGCTATTTTCGAAGTTAATGGCTTCAGCATTTGTATGCACACCTTCTGGCTGTCATAAATAACAATGAGATTAGAGAGAGTAGTATGTAAATATCAGTAGGTGGAAATCCCGATTTTAACGAAACATCATATTTTATTGCCATCTTGTCCGATAGACTGTCATTTTTTTTATCAAAGATGGAATGCCAGCATAACTGTGCCCTTTAAAAAATTGTATTTTTCTTTATCCTTATTATATGCCTAAACAAACAACACATGTTACTCTTTAAATTACTAAAATTGCACAAAACGACATACTGATGGTTTGGAATACCAGCCACCGTTTTAGTGGCATCGAAAGCTGACTCTTAATTATGCCAAGTTATGGCCCATCAAAGCCATAAAAACTGGTCTTAAGTCAAACCAAAGCGTTATAAATCAAATTTCCCACAGCGAATACAATTTATGCCGGTTCAAGAGTTATTGTAATAGCGTCTACATCATTGCGACGACAGGCAACTGATACGCCATAAGTATGATACAAATACAACATAAGCTTCTTTAAGTCGGATTAACTATCTTTATGGGCGTATTTTTTTAACGCAAAACTCCGTAAATTCAATGCTTTTATTTATAATTCTCGTAATACCCTGTTATTTATTAGTTCCTATATTAAATGTTTGCGGTTTTCATCGACAATTCATCCAGCTGCTTAGGTCTAGTCGTTCTTAACAAGACATAGAATAAAACGAATTACTTTGACATCAACGACTCTTGAGACCTGTGTGTAGTTTCTGCTCTCTATAAAGGATGAAAAAGTTGCGCTGTTTCTTAAGAAATAAGATGCTTAAGCACCTTGTGAAATACTAATCATTTAAAACGCCCTGTTGAAAACACACTGGAACAACATTTGTAAGTTTACATGAAAGAGAATATTGGGTGCAAAATCAACGCCGATTTTGTTGGTGTTTTTTTTTTGCTTTTGAAATGTAGTACACAACGACCGACGAAAGTCAAATATTCTTATTGGTTAGGTTCCTCTTAACAGGCGCAAATACAATATTTCACTTAGGTGGGGTCAATTTTTCTGTGATTTTACTCATCTTATGACAAGTACACACTCGCAACAAAATCGCAGAACTCGTATCTATAGACAAAATGTCGCTAATATTTGTAGACAAATGGAAAACAAATCTCTTCTTCTACAATTACCTGTGTGCAGCAATTCCACAGGTCGCTGTCTCATTTGTTATGGTGTCTAGGAAACGAATTTAGCCGAGTTGCTTAGGTATGGAAGTCCCTAGACCATTTCGAAATTTATTCTGGACTGTCTAGAAACAAAATCATGATTTGTCTTTAGATAGAGCTGCGGATGGGAGGTGATTGGGCTTTAATCAGCCCGTCATCGGACCATCCACGAGCTTGCATACTAACAAAGAGGGAAATTCTCGTACTACCTCTGTGGAAACTCAGTACGAGGGACCTAGTGGTAGTAAAGATGACGACAACAAACATGGAAGGGCCAAAAACGAGACCTTGTGATGGGATCAGCCTACCTTTCATATGACCAACCATGACGACCACCCACAGTGGAGGTAAGAACACTGGTGCAGCAATGCGTGAAGGAAAACACAGGATTAGTGCTCTGTTGTGATTCCATCGCGCAACACATCGTTTGAGGGAGCACAGGAACAAACAGAAGAGAAGAGGTGAGTCACTTTTAGAGTTGATTATTAGTAATAATCTACAAGTAGTAAATCGGGGCACAAAACGAACTTTCTCAATCAACACAGGAAAGAGCTAATAGATATAACAGTCGGCACACAAAACGCGTGCAATTTAACAAGTTATTGGTAAGTTTTCAATGAATCATCACTCTCGGACCATAGGTACGTAAGTTTTGGGAATAACCAGCAAAGAACCAGGAAATGAATTTTACTTAAACCTGGAATCTTTGACAACCGTATTTCAGGCAGAAGTTATTGCAATTACAGCCTGTGCTGAAGCAATGATCAGGAAGTCTTGTGAAAACAAGAGAATCGTGATTTATAGCGACAGCCAAGCAACACTAAATGCGCTGAAAGCTTATGAAATAAACTCCAGAACGATCAAAGATTGTGTTGACTAGCTAAGTAACTTAGTACAGCACATTACAGTTATACTTTGATAGATTGAGACCCATCAGGGAATTGAAGGAAATGTAAGACCAGTCCTTCTAGCCAAAAGGGGAGCCAAGTTTCCTCTAGTAGGACCAAAACCTACTTGTCTGCTTGCTTATAGGGCGGCAAAAAAGGTAATAAAGGAACTACTAAGAGAAGAATATAGCACTCACTGAATGGTACCAGTGGTCTGAGGCAATCGCGGATGTTCATTGACAGACCATCAGAAAAGAGAGCCAGAGAACTACTATAGTTAAGCAAAAATCAGCTCAGGTGGACAGTTGACTATTTACGAGGCACTGTACCTTAATGAAACATTACAATAATTGGCGTAAAAGAAAATTCATTTTATAGCATGTGTGGAGAGAAAGAAGAAACTCCTTTACACATATTATGTAAATGTCCGGCTCTGCCAAGGGATAGACATTCCAGCTTTGGGAATGCTTTGACTAAACTAAAGACGATAGTCGAAACTCCCATAAAGGAGGTTCTGCAATTCTTCAAAAGAACAGGCCTATTATGAGATAATCGTTGGGGCACAATAAGCGAAAGCTTTAGTGCTGCAGGGATAACCGACCCCATAAGAAATAATAATAATAATAGTCCCGCAATTTTGCCTGCTAGCTTATATACTAGCCTTTACAGTGTCGCAGATAACTTTTGCGATGGAAAAGTTTCACTTTTTTCATTAAAAATCATTTTCCATGGTTAGAAAAACATGCTTAAAAATTGCTTATATTTAGCACTTATTAGAGAAAATACAGGTAATTGAAACTTCAAACCAGAACTTAACCAAAAACCAGAAAAAACAGATATTTTTGTCAACCCGAAAACAGGAGTTGAACCAAAAAAAAAATATTGATTTATCGAGGTTCAGCACACTTTCAAATATAACTAAAATATTATTAAACTAGAGACCGGATTTTAAGTAAAATCCTATGATCCTACTTTTCCACCTTTTTTAACATTTTTTATGCGTTATTGCCCAAATTTTAATTATGCTTATTTTTGCTTTTGTATACATGATTTGAACATAGTTTCAGAAAGTTTGGTGCCTATTTATCCTTTTCTATGGTTTTTTCCCAGAAGTATGTTTATATACTCAATAAAATAATCTTTATCCTTATCTTCTAATCTCCTTGCGGGGTCAGGAATTCTTTCCTCTTACCCCTTCATCGCTCTGTTCTTTCTATTGAGAACTTTCGCTCCTTTCGTTGTTTTTGTTTGCTCTTTTCGCATTTCTAGAGATTTTGAGCTTCCATGTCTGCCTCTCCTTTTTTGCAGACTTCACATATCTGCCCTTTTTGCGCCCTCTTTACCCTCTTTACGCGTATGGAGCAATTTTTTTTTCTTTTGGCTACTAGTTATTTGACCGAGTCCACGGGGATACCATATAAAAACCCGGGGCTAGTAGACTGCTTCCTGTCTACTTGTTTTACTCGACTATTTTCAATAGTTCCTGCATCTTCCCCATGAAGTTGTTAACTTCCTTTGTCGATGCTCCTGAGCTGAAAAATTGCATTATTATATCACATAAAATAATGCTTACGTTTGCCCTTCTGTCTTCTCTTTTTTCCTTCTTGTTTTCGCTGTCTTCTTGTTCCTTTACCTTTTTGTTTATCCTTTTTTCCATCTTGTTTTCGTTGTCTTCTTGTTTTGCTATCTTTGCACTAACTTTACTTGCATCGGAGACTTCCTTGATTCTCTTTGCAGTATTGATTTTGTTGCTTCGGGTTTTCGGTAATACGGGATAACCGCGATAGCTAACAGGGTGAGCTCCTTCGTAGTTGGCGCCTTTTACTGGCTGTGTCTTCGGAAGTTCGCATGTCTTCGTTGCATATTTTTGCCCACATTTCCCGCAAATTGAGTCCGCGTGGTAGTTCTTCTGCGTGTGTTCGTAGCTCTGGCAGTTGAAACACTGCCCGACGTCTTTTCTTCTCCTGAGTGACTCTACTCCTATATCTAGGTCGCAGCAGGTTTCTAACTCAAACATCTTCTTTTTGTCCTGTTTAAGTGCAACAAAGATGAGCGGCCTAATTGTCTTCATCATATTTCTCTTATGCATCTGAACTGTCTTAGTCGGATGAAATCCTTTTTCTTTCAAATCTTCTTCAACTTCTTTTTCTTTTAAGAAGGTGGGAATTCCTCTCAATACTACCTTGAGGTTTCTTTCCTCTGCAAGGTATTAAATCTTCTCCTTGCTAAGTACCTTAACGAGGGCTTTGTGGTCCTGAGGTCGAGTAGGATAGATGTTTATTCCATCCTTGCTCTCCTGTGCCTTCGTGTATAATATCTTCTGATTCTTCATTCTGCTCGCCGTTACTGTCCAACTGTTCTGTTCCTTCAGAGTAATTGTCCTTTTCCTTCTGTGTTATTGCGTCGGCTCGGCCTGGTTGGAATAGCCGTAATTTTAAATTGGTTAATCTTTTTGCAATTTACACGCTTTTTTCTTTGTTCATCTTGCTTTTGCATCACTAAACTCTCAGGATTAGAGACGAAATCTTTTTTAATTTTCCCTTTTTCTTCGTTGGCTGACGGTGAAATTGCTTCTTCCTTCTTCACAGCATTGAGGCCTTCTACACTTTGTGTAGCGCTCAAATTGCTTAGTTTTTCTTTGATGGCTTCCTCCATCAATAAAAGCATTTTCTGCAATGCTTCTATCGACATGTTTGTAAAATTCTTGGTCAGGTTTCGGGCTTACGGCCCGTTCGACGTCTTCAACTTCTTCTTTCGCATTGTCACACAATTCCGCTGGAGAACAAAACCTCTCTGTTCTCGCACGGTCACTTGCACTTTACTTAAAACGCTCTACGGTGGCACCAACGATACCTAGACCTGAACGCACACCGATGAAATAGCATTTTAAACCATTAAAGCACTGAACTAAACACTGTGGCTTGTGATTTGGTCCAAAAAAGGTTTCACCCCTTTACCACATCGGCAATTAAATAAATAATTACGCGATACGTATTTCGCCAGCAGAACTGGCATTTTCAAGCGTACTAATCCGAAAAGATTAGCAAAAGATGCATGGACGTCATCTGCATTGAGATTTAAATCGACACTAGTAACAATAAGAAGCATCAAATATACATTTCCAAGAAAAGTAAATTAACAACAATTACTTTTATGATGCACCCAGTCCCCTTTAAATTTTGCCTGCTATTGTGATACAAAGCAATTGAACTATCCCTACGCCCTTATGGCGACATGATAGAAATTCTGGTTCATATTTGATTTACCCTCGTACATATACACATAAATCAACGCAAATTGTGGGTTGGTCTTATCCACTTTTTTTTATTGGTTATGCTACTGTATTTGTTCTAAGAGATTAAAGTTTACAACCAATTGCTGCAGGAAACATGAAGGAAATTTTGCAAAGTTCACAAAATATTCCTCCAAATCTGGTACAGCCCAATGTGCACTATCCAATCCGTAGCTGGCGGTCATTAAATAAAAGAAGTCATTTATAACTTGACCCATAAAATAAATGCTTTTAACAGTTACTGCATAGAGAAAATACTTCAATACGTTGTGAAACGATTCATTTTACAAAAGTATATATAATTAAATGGCTGTAAATATTCTTTCCCCGAGGGGCATTTGTTTAAGGAACGCGAGATAAATTCTCGTCGCGTTCAGTTTCATCAACTTATCTAAATATGGACATTTGACTAATTCTTCTGCGGCAATCGCATCTCTTAAAAGTACCCTAAGACTTCCCAGATGTATAATTTAAAATTACCATCCATAATTCACTCGATTCTTGAATCTATTCATTATCCGCTTTATATTATAGTAATGAGAAGCTTTTTATATCTGCAGCACGACTTTAATATCGCTTAATGATATTGTGTGTGGAGTGTTGATTAATTTATTACAGGTTACAGGGACGATAAACAAATACTAATTACATTGTAACAAGGATCTGAGAATACTACAATTACTTTAAAAATGTTAGAAAACGGAAAAGATTGATGACTCTGTAACAGACCGATTTAATTCCAATGAGAATGATGTCAAAATATGTTGTTCATTATTCTGCAAACTAGCAAACTAAGTATTATTAAAACAATTTGCTCTTTAACTGCATAAACAGCTGCTAATATCTGTATTTACTACCCCCTTTAGTAGTTTTTATCTTCAACTTAGAAGTGAATCTAAATAAATAAATGAGACAGTTTCCCACAAACTACTAATTTAATTGCACCAGAACTGTGATTCAAAAATTGAATAGATGAAAGGGTTTGCAACAAAGGAACCGGATTTCATAAAACCTCGTTGGGAAATCGAACGTCTTCACAAGATGCTGGCTAAATGAAGATTAAACTGTTTAATAATTAATTGAAAACCGGTAATTGATACCATTAAGCGGCATATTTCTAGTGTTATTAATCTTCCATCTGGTTAATTGATTTCGATATTAAATTTCGTTCGTGGTCGAGTGACTTCGAAAAAATCAAACAGGTAAGATGACGAGGAAATCCAATCGGGGAAATAAATGAGCCTTATTCACCTTCTGATTATAAATTAACAGACTCTACCTGCTTAATGTACCCGAATGAGGGTATAAGGGAAATTTTTCTGTACTAAATTTCTTCGTATACAAGCAACCGATTTCGATCAGTTAACGCAAGTAGCATTTACGATTCCATCGACTGCTACTTCCACTTACATACCGTCTTTAACTAGAAATGAGTTGCTCTATGGAAAAAAAGGTATTAGAGAATGATTTTACAAAAATAACGAATGTGCTTCCATAATAGTTGAATCAGAATGTTGATGGTAAAATTGTTCTGAAATTACTCCCAAAGATCTACTTTGTTCCTCTCAAGAGTAAATGCGAACCTCAATTCAGGGCTGCGCGGTAAATTTTCTCAGTATGATGCAAATCTTCGAAATGCCGCCCCATAAAAGTTTTTTTCTTTGAAACAGACAAACAAAACAACGTTAGATTATGAGTTAAATGATCGTTGAAAAGTTAAGGGTAAGCTTAAAGCAGAATTGACAACATATGTAGAAATTATTTCAAAATTTCGATTAAATTATTCAATTTTTGTAATATTTTATAGTACAAAATATTGAAATCTATGTCGAAATTTTGACCTTTTTGGGACAATTTCAAATCTGACTTTTTCCTCAAATTCTGGTTTTAAATTTAAAATTTCGACTTTTTCTCAAAAACTCGAGAATAGTTTTTAAATTTAAATTTTTTTTTAAACAATTTTATTCTAGAAATTACGAAATTAATGAAAATTGAAAGCGTAAAATATAAATTTTTCAAAAAAAAATTACGAAATACTTTTAATTTAATTTTGCTTATTATTGTTATTGTTAATCAAAATTTCAACTTTTCCTCAAAATAAAAAGTTCGCATTTTAAGTTGTTACATTTTTATCTAAAATTTTGATTTTAATATCTAGACTTTTTTTCAGAAATTTTATAAACAGTGTTTTGTTATGCAATTTGTATTTTAGTTTCAAAATTATTTTTGAAATATTAAGGTTTTTTATCTATGTATTAGTAGCATCGCTTGTGGCCGAAATTAGACCAAAACCAAATACATGTTTTTATGTAATTCTCAATTCTTGCGTTGATGATTTGAGGAAAGAAATGGGAACCTAAAAAATTCTACTCTTTTTGAAAATGTATGATTTTTTTAACGACTATTTTCACCTGTTTAAAAATTTCTAGTTATTTTGAAAATCTCATTTTTTTTCTTAGAATTTTGATCTTTCCTAGAAATATCAACTTTTTTTGAATATAATAAATTTTTATTGTTAAAAATTATAAACTTGCGACTTTTTTAAAATTTCAGCTTAAGAAAAAACAGAATTCTTATAACTTCGACTTTATTTTTCAAAATTTAAATTTTTAGAATATGTTCACTTCATTTTTTGAAAATTTTCAATAATTTGATTTTTCTCAAAATTTTTATTTTGTTATAAATTTCGACTTTCTTTGAGAAATTCTGCATTTTTGAAAATCTCAGTTTTTTAAAAATGACGATTTTGAAAATTTTGATTCTCGAATTTTTGACCTTTTAAAAGTTTTGAATTTTTACAATTCTACTTTTTTTGAAAATTGTGCCTTTTTCAACATTTTACTTCTTAAAAAACTTTTACCAATTTCCACCTTATTTGAGAGATTTGACCTTTCTTGCAAATACTACTCTATTTGAACATATTGACTTTTATTTGAAGTTTTGACTTTTTGAAAATAGAGACTTTTTTAAATATTTTCATTTTTTATTTAAATAGTCAATCTTTTCTCAAATTTTCTACATTTTTTGAAAAATGTCGCCTTGTTTGAATATTTCTTCTTATTTGAAATTTTTGATATTTTCGAAATATCGGCTCTTTTCGAAATTACAACATTTTTTTCCAAATTTTACCTTTTTGAATATTTCCACTGTTTTTGATTCGACGTTTTAAAATTCCAATTTTTTTCTAAACCTACTTGAAAATTTTGATTATTTAAAGAATGTAGGTTCATTTATTGAAAATTTTTAATTTCAGTTTACAGTTTTTTCAAAATTTTCACCCTTTTAAATACGACCCTTTCTCAAATTTTATATTATTTTAAAAACTTATATCTTTGATGTCAACTTTCGCAAATTTTAATTTTTGAAAAGCTTAATTTTGGTGAAAATTTTTACTTTTACATTTTCGTATACTTTTCTGAAAACTTCTACTCAAAATTTCGTTCTTCTTTTCTCGAAATTTTGACTTCTTTGAAAAATTCTACTTTTTAAAAATATTTAATAAAAATGTTTATTCTTTGTTTCAATTTTGATCATTTTTGAAGTTAAAATGTTTTCACATTTTGACCTTTTTCAGGATTTTGAATTTTTTGAACATTTAAAATGTTGTTCAGAATTTTTATTATTCTTCTTTACTTTTTAGGGAAATTTTGTGTGTTCTGAGGTTTTTGATTTGATCATAATATCTTGCCTTTTAAAATTTTGAGTAATTTTTTTAGTAATTTCCACTTTTTTATGAAATACGGATTGATTTGCTCTCTATTTTATAAGATGTTATGTTTTTGGAAGCTTTCGACCCTATTAAAATATTTACTTTTTGTGGAATGTTTCAATTTTTAAAATTTCAAATTTTTGAGAATAAATTTTTTCTTCAGAATTTATTTTTTTATTAATTTTTTTTAAAAATTTCGATTTTTTTTCTTCCAAATGTCATATTTCTTTACAAATTCCGAAATTTTTTTCTTGGTAAATTTTGTGCATTTTTTTTTATTTTTTTAAAATGTCGACTGAAAATTTTGTTCTTATTCACAATTTTCACTTTTATCATAAATTTTAACCATTTTTTGTCGTTTCTCAAAGTTTTGATTTTTTTTGAAGGTTTTCGATAGGTTATTTTCAAAGTTTTGATTTTTGCTCTAAAACTAATATTTTTTTTTAATTTTTCGGTTTTTTAAAAAGTTTGAATCATTTTTAAGTCCGTCTTGGTTTCATAATTTTTAACTTTTTTAAAATAGCTATTTTTAAACTTACCTTTTATCAAAATTTTGACTTTCTTGAAGTTTTTAATTCTTTTTAAATTCCTTATGAAAGAAAATTTAGAGTTTTTGGGGGATAAAATGTTAAAATCTCCCAAACACGTGCCTAATAATTTTTTTCATAGATTATTTACACGAAAGTATAAGTCTTAAAATGCATTAACGGATTTTTCAGTTTCAATTATTTTTACCTTTCTACCGAAATTTTGACTTTAAACTTGAAATATTGGCTTTTTTTAGACTAATGTACAATTTTCCTAAAATTTATTTGTGCCCGATTTGTATGATCTTTTATATCAAAATTTTCAGTCATTTTTTTTTTTCGAAATTTCTAGTTATTTACTTTAAAAAATAATAAAAATTTTAAAATCTAAACTCGGAACTTTGAGAAAAAATATAACTTTTTAGAAAAAACTCGGAATTTTATAACTATTAAGATTTTTTAATCCTTTTTTTGTCTTTTTGATAAATTTTGATGTCATTCCGAAAATTTCGCTCTTTTGTCAAAAAGTTATATATTTGTGCATCCAACTTTTATTTTTGTTCTTAATTTTTCTCAAATTTTAACATTTTTTTTTGTTTTATTTGCGAAGTCGAGATTCAGTTGTCCACCTTTTTTGTACCAATTTCAAGAATATTCTTTGATTTTTCAGTCTTTTTAAATTACATATATTGCAAATGTTTTTGTTTATGTTTCTCTTATTAATTTAAATAAATTGAATTTCTCAGAGTTTGCATCTTTTATTTTTGTATTTGCTTATATTCTCGAAACCTTTTAATCTTTTTTCGAGTTTTTTTTTCTAAATTTAGGAATTAATTTTGAACTAATTTTCCGCATAATTAATAATTAGATATAAGTTTATTTTAAGGTTTCGACTTTTCCTTTCATCAAAATTTCAAATTTTTCTATAATTTTTTTCACATGTAAATGTAAGGAGTTGTAAACGTTATCTAAAATTTTAATTTTGTAATTTCGAGAATTTTTTCGATATACATTTTGATATTTTATTTACTTTGTGCTTTAAATTTTAACAAGGGTTATGAAAGAGTTCTAAATTAATGAAAAACATTAAAATTTGAACGGGAGTCGCACTCAATAAAGAGACGCATGTTGCTCTCACTCAAATTAAATTTGCTCACTCCTGACGTAAACCGACGTAGAAAAGCGATGCCTAAAAATGTTTAATTATTGAATGCTTCAAATTGTATTTTGATTTAGCTGTTAATGCCCCTTCTTTGCGGTGCCGCCTGATGCGGCCGCCTCTTTGCATCACATCATTCTCTTGGAATGATCATGTGAGTGCCATTGTCAAGTTCACCTCTCAGAAGATGAACTTTCTTTTTAGAGTTAAAAAGTACTTCACATCTCATCAGCTGCTTACTTTCTACAAAGCTCGAGTCAGCCCAACACCAGTATAGTGTTCTCAAGTTTAGAATTCAGCCGCAAATCACACTTTGGCTCTTTTGGATTCAATTCAAAGAAGAGCGATTTGCCTAATTGATGACCAGAGTTTGATCAATTCTCTTGAAACACTGGAGCGCAGGCGGATGGCTGGCGACTTGTCTCTTTTCTACAAGTTCTTTCATGGGAGATCCATGCAGGAACTAATGGATCTGATTCCCCTAAGTGAAACGTTCTTGAGATACACAAGACAACCATGTTATTCCATTCAGCACCTCAACAAATTTTTTATTTAGAAGTAGCTGTCTTATCTAAGATCCCACAAATATACCTTTCTTTATTTTGGCAGCACTGATCTTAGAAAACTTATTCCTCACATACGCAAATCCACGATTAGTTTTATCCATACTTTTAACAAAAATTTTCATCAACCCAGCTTGATATGCAAAGGGAGTAAGTATTTTTTTAGCATCAATAAGTGGGACATAAGGTTTATTAGTTAGAAAGTAGAGCATTGATAACATTCTTATTTTCTAGTGTAAGTGAAGTTCGTTTTTGCCACTCTTTCTTTTCATAATGATTTTTTCTACCTCGGCTCTCCCATTCACAGAGGAAACAACAATACTTTCTGGATTATGGACTCGAGGTGGGTTGCCTAGAATTTAGGCCAGCACTTATGCCACCCTTTCCGGGCCCATTGTATTATCCCCTTGATTGAGGCGTCTTTGGTCATTTATTCAGCCACTCAACGTTGTTAAGAAACTGAAGAACGTCCCTTGGATGCGCCTCTCTCAAACTAACCACACTAGGCCAAAAGTCCCCCAACGTGGATCCTCTAATTGATGCTAGTGCCGGGGTGTGACACATTACGTGCTCGACACTCTCATTTTCTTCTAAACACCCCCTACAACTCGGGTCGTTTATAATTCCCATTCTGTGGAGGTGTTTGTCTAATCGACAGTGACCTGTCTAAATCCTTACAAGTATCCTAAAGTTATTTCTTCAAAGTTGTACGCATAGCTTTGCCCTTTCCTTGCACAACAACAATACTTTATGTAACCAAGTTGCATACCTAGCAAAAGTGCTATAATTTTTAAATATCCAAAAATATTTCATTAAAGTTGTCATACTTTATTTTTTTCAAAGGAAGCTTCATGTTGTCATAAGATTCCTTCATGTTGATTGGGCGAGTCAAGAAAATAAGGATATACTTATCAGGCCCATTGCACGTCCATCAGCCATCCTTGTGCAAACTTTAAAATGACGCTTCCTTCAAATTCAATTAAAATCAACAACATTTCGATAAAAATCGAATTAGTGATAAACACCTACAATTACGAGCAAAAAAATAAAATAAAAAGTAAGTGCGAATTTATATAGAGAATTTCAAACAAGTCGACATTCAAAAACAATTCGCAATTGAAAAAATGTCGAATTTCAAAGTTAAAAAATTTCATGTTTAAACTTTGAATCTCATGTTGAAATCCCCAGAAAAATTAAAATATTACGAGGTTTTGTTAAAATTTTGGTTTTTGATTTTCTTTGTTATATTTTAAAATAAAAATTAGTACATTTTTAAAATAGTCAGTTTCCGTCAAAAGAGATGTTTTTCCAAAATTGTCAATTTTTTCGTAAAATCTAATATTTTAGGAACCCAACATTTCAACTTTAAACTCGAAATTTTGACTTTAAATTAAAAATAATTTTGAAATTTTATATCGAAATTTCATTTTTTGAAGTTGAATTCCGAGTAACGATGAAAGACTTAAGTTGATTTGGCATAATAATCTTTTTTTTTCTTTTCGTTTGACGTAGTTAATTTCTCAGTTATACGGGATTCTAAGTCAAAAGGAAGAGAGAAATAAGATTGAATTCTCATGTGCTGTACATTTGTACTAATTATTTTAATATTTCGCTCCGTTGAAATTTGAAATAGACAATTTAAAAAAAAATTATTGGAAAATTAAAAAATTCTGATTTTAGGATTTTTAAAAAGTAACAATTTAAAGAAACCGAAATTTAAAAAAAGTTAAAATGTGAACAAATAAGGAAAAATGTCGAAGTTTTAAAAAGTAGAAATTTTTGAAATCTTTATAGAAATTTCCAAAAAAAGAAGAATTTTCAAGAAAATTTCTAAATTAAAAAAATGTCAACTTTTTAAAAAGTCAATATTTAAAAAATCATGAATTTGGAAAAGGAGCAAAATTCTCAAAAAACATAGAAATTCGAAAAAGCCCGAAACTTTAAAGAGTAGTCAAAAATTTCATAAATATGTTTATGCAAAATTTAAAAAAAAAGTCGAAACAATACAAAAATATAAAATTTAAAATTTTTTGACAGGTACAATTTTTATAAATTGATCAGTCATGTTTTAAAAAAGGCAAAATTTATAAAAAATCGACAATTAAAAAAAATTCTACAATTTGAAAGTATTGCGAGATTTTTGAAAAAATTACAAAAATGTTTAAAAGACCAAAAATTCGACAAAATATTATGAAATTTTAAATGTATGTATGGCCTAGATTTTGAGAAAACGTACAGACAAATTTTGAAAATAGTCAAACTAATGAAAAGTTAAACATTGGTATTTTGAACAGAAACTTTTGAAAAAAGTTGAAAATTTTGATTAAAATTCGAGATTTTGAAAAAAAGTAAACATTTTCAATAATATTCGAAAATTTAGACAATAGTCTAAAACATTCAAAAAATTCGAAAAAAGTCGACAATTAAAAAATATTGAATTTTAAAACAAGTTAATGAAATTTTCAAAAAAGGCTTATATTTTTAGGAAAACCAAAAGGCCAAAATTTTGGAAATGGATGACATTTTAAGCAAATCAAATTTTTAAAATATATACAGATAAGGAAAAATTTTCATTGTCCATGTAAAACACTAAGAATTGTCCCTTCCATAATTTTCTACGGCCGCTGAAGGTATTCCCATACTTTGACGCAGCATGCTCGTATCTTCCAGTTTAGATGTTAGAAAAAACTCGTCGAGAGTTTTACAACAGACTGGAATATTGTTTTAGCACAATCTGGCAGCCTATTTGAGCTCCTTATATTGTAATGTTTAAAGAGTTATTTTGTTATATTCTTCTTTAGAATTATTATTTATTTAGTTTAAGAAATCTCGTTTATTTATTTTGGTTATCAAAGAATATCAGTTTTATTTAGCCTCAGACATTGATTAAATCAACGGACTAAAAAAACAAACACATGTGGTACGCAAATTTTAATAAAATTGTTGCCTGCCAGTAGTAATCCCGTAACAAAACACGTTAGAAGCTATGATGTACTACTGAAATCTCCACCAGCACTGATAGCTGCGCTCTGCGTTGAATTGTTTACACCTGTGTAGGAGAATACAAGGCGCCGCCCATCTATCCCACTATTAGCTCTCAATGTTAAATCTCTCATTAACATTCTCCCTATGGACAGTGTTTGACTTTCCTGATGTATATATGCTTTGCTATGATTTTTAAGAAAGTGAACATTTTCAAAAAAAAAAGACGAAATTTTCAAAAAAATATGACGTTTTGAAACAATTCAGGTTTAAAAAGGAAACGTGGGAATGTTCAAAATTTGGAGATTCTGAACAAATGTTGCAATTTTTAAAAGTGTTTGTAAATCGTAACTTTCAAGAGTCGAAATTTTGGAAAAAAATTTTTTTCAAAGACGGCGAAGTTTTGAGATATATCGAAAGTCCTAAACAGTTTCAAATTTGGGCAGAAAAAACTGTTTTTTTAAATAAAATTAAAATAAAAAAGAATTTAACATACCAAAAAAAAGTTTAAATTTTATTAAAATGCTGAAAATTTGAAATAAAGTCAAAGTGGTCAAAGTCAAATTTTTGGAAAATTACGAAATTTTTAAAAAGTTGTGTTTTGAAGAGAATCAGGATTTTGTAGAAAACTTGAAATTTTAGAAAAAAATTAGGTTAAGTTAAATATTGTTAGAAATAAGTCGAAATTTTGAAGTGAAATTGAAATTTTAAAATCAGTCAAAAAACAAAGTTTCAAAAAGCAGATAAGAATTTTGAAAAAAAAACAATCAATTTAACATTTCTGACTTAAGGTGGTCAAAATTTCCGCAAAAAAATATAAGTTGCAAGATTCAACTCATAATTCTCAGAAAAACATCAAAATTTTGAAAGAAAAAAGAAAAATGATAATAAAAATTCTAAAAATTTCGAATTACCTCTCAAAATTTCAACTTTAATTTAAAGATTAATTACATTATTCGACTTTTTTCTTGATGTTTTGATTTTTAAACTCGAAATGTAAAGATGTAGAAAAAATATAGTTTTAGAGGCTGAAATCCTTATTTTATGAAAGAGGAAAACATTAAAAGTTAATACTCAAAATTTTGAGAAAACAAAATTAAGAAAAAAATTTTGATATTTGGCTACTAAAATCAAAATTCAAAGATAAATCTTTTCGATATTTTGGACTTTTAAACAGCTTGCTGGGATTTTTTTGACTATTGACTCTTTATTTGACCATTTCCTTGACTATTTTTTAATCCCGAGTTTTTAAAAATTTTTAAAAAAGGCGGTTCAACTCTATATTTTGACAACAGCTTTTTTAATATTTTTTTTTAACTTTGGATTATCAAAATTTGAACTTTTAATTTGCAGTTATTGTCAACTTTTTTTTCGTTAAAATTTGACTTGAAATTAAAAATATTTAATTAATAACGAATTATAAATTAAAATAATGCACTCCAAATTTTAGCGATTGTTTCTTTATAAATATAGAGTTATTTGTTATATTGTAACAAAATGTAGTTGTAAAAGTTGTATTAGTGATTGTGTAAGGAATTCTCTTGAAACGGCTGCGAGAATATAGGATAAATAGGTGCTCCATGCGTTTCCTCAAGTAATAATCTTATCTGTACGGAGATTCGTCTAGAAAACCGGAACAGTATAAATACGTTGTCGTCTTTCCCTCAGTTGTCAGTGTATTAGTTAGTTAGTCAGATAGTCTGATAGTTTAGTGAGTTACAATTGTGGTGTTCCGAAATAAGTTTGAAATAAATTTGTTACATTTCACGAAGTTTTAATTTTCGAACCAATAACGCACAACAATATAAATTTGAATTTTCCCAAAAATTTCGAAGTAATATATTAGATTTAAAAGAAATTTAGTTTAAAATATTGGTTAAAAAAATATCTTAAACTGACTCGTTCATCCCATTAAAAAAACAAGCTGTTTTGTCAGAATTTTATAATCTAAGAAATGTTTTCATCAAAGTGAAAGTTAGAAAACCCTGGTATTGAAATCAGTAAAATTGTTACCCCTCTTGAGTGGTCGCTCTTATGCGGCGCACAACCTGCACACCTACACTCGACGGCCCTGATACTTATTTTCATTATGGAGTCAAGCTTAATTTGAAAGAGCCAATAAGCAAACGCCACTCATCTGTATTATATTCATGTCCAAACCTGTTCATAACAGAGGGGGCATCATTGCAAAATATAAGACCACCTTCAGTCGAAAAAAAATTTTCAAATTCTACGCGGCGACCACGATAAAAAGCAACTGGAGAAGATTCCAATCTTTCAATCTGAAACCTAGAAGTTTGGCTTGCTTGTTAGGCAACTTTAAATCACAGACCAGGTCGCTGAGGTCTTCTTCGCTTCGAAGATGCGGTGCACAAGAGGATGAGGTGCACAAGAAGATGAATCTGGTCCAAAGATTGGATCCAAAGCCTGCAAAATTTTCTTCTTCTGCTTCATCATAAGCATTTACATGGTCGCTTAGACTCATATTTTGTGAATGTTCAGGTACAGATAATTCCTGACTGTGAGGTACTAGTGTCAATGCAGAAGGTATATTAGGATATTTTAGGGTACGTTTGGATTTAGCAATTTTGTTGCGAATGTGTACTAGGCATTATGGTACATACTTGTTTATGGAAATTTAAGTTCGGCTAAAACACAAAAACTAAGGGTGATGAAATGCTAAAAACTCAGGTGGTGGAGAAGAAAGCAATTCCCAGATATAGGTGATACCGGAGAACTTAAATACCGGGAGCGAACCAAAACTATCCTGGGAGTGGGAAGCTGCACTTTCAGAATCATTTTGAAGCATAACAGAATTTATTCAAGACTAGTTCAAGAACGAACACTGTAAAGCCTGACTGAAGCAGTTTAAGTGGTTTTCACACTGCGAGGAGAAAGGCAACGGAAAACTACCTCATTACCACTACCTAGTATATTAACATGGCTATTACAAACCAGGCAGAAAATGATACTGATCATGGGCCACGGATACCAAGATCCGATAAGTGGGAACAATCTCAAGACGGCGAGGCCACCTCGGTCGTCAAGCTGCGCAATTCTCACCAGCGATATAACGCAGACAGAAAAAGAACCTGGTGTACTAAGATTGGTACATGGAACGCCAAAACAATGCATGAATCTGGCAAAATTCATAACGCTATAAAAGAAATGAAAACACTATCAATAGGAGTAATGGGGGTAAGCGAGATATGATGAACAGACTCTGGTCAATGTGCGGTCAACTATTATGAAATTTATTGCTCAGAAAATCCCAACGATAAAAATACAAGTGGATTAGGCGTAATTTTAAATAAACAAAATGTCAGCCATGTTGCAAATTTCGTTTCAATATCACAGAGACGACTACTCATTCAGCTTAACACTTGTCCAATAAAATCTAACATCATACAAGCTGACAGCTGACAAAACGGATGAAATAATGAAAGCATTCAATAATAATTTAACAAACATACTAGAAAGACTTCCCAAAAACTAATTAATAATAATCATGAATGATTTTAATGCCAAAGTTGGCAATAGCAAAATTGAAGACTGTGTAGAACCTTTTGGACTCGGAGAGTGCAATGAACGGGGTAACGGCTTACTGATTTTGCAATGGCAGAACATTTTGTAATCACCAATAACGGCTTATTGACTTTGCAATGGAAGAACGGTTTGTAATCACCAATAACTTTTCCAAACTTCGTAACAGAAAACTGTACACCTAGAAATCACCTCAGGACACCTCAAATCATATAGTGAGAAACCAAATATTTTACACTATGGTTAACAAAAAAATCCGGAACTCAATAATACAAACCAAACACAACCAGCAGCCGACATCAAGTCAGATCACAGCTTACTCCTTGGTACAACAAAACTTAAGTTAAAAAAAGTTGAACGCACAAAAACCAAAAAACTAGAGATGAGACAAGCAAAAAACTAAACGAACGAATAAAACAATGCAAAACGCTATATGAAAGAACACCTAGATTCTAAAAAAAGATATTGATAACACAGAAGAAGAACTCGGAAAACTGAACACAAAAGCTTAAGACGTACTCGACAAGTACCTAAAACCAACAAAAGTATAAAAGAAAGAGTGGATAGCTGAAGAGATTTTAGACATGATGGGGGACAAGCAAAAGATTAAAAACCAGGAATACAACAACATACGAATTAAAAAGAGACAAAGAAATTAAAAAAGCCATTAGGAAGGCAAAAAATGAATGGTTCAGGGAGAAATGCATAAAAATTCAATCACTACAAAAAAGCATGACCTGTTCAACCTCCACAAAAACGTCAAGGAGGCGGCAGACCTATATAAGTTTAAACAAGTTGGACATACCTGTCTGATACTCGGGGAAACTAAGTAATAGAAGTAGAACGGAAAAGAGATGTTTGAATGAAATATATGTGAACGAAACTTTTGGAAATAAAAGACAGAACACAAATAAAACAGATTGCAAAACTGGGCCTCTATTTACAGCTGAAGAGATAAAATCTGCTATAAGAAGAACCAAAGGCGGCAAAGCAACAGGACTTTTATTTACAATCCCTAAAGTTAATGCATGACGGCGGAATAAAATGGCTCACAAGCATTTATACAAAAAACAATGAAATGCAAAAAATTGTGAGAAACAGAGAATTATAAGTCTTATGAGTCACCAACTTAAGACCTTCCTAAAAATCATCCACAAGAGATTATAAAAGAAATGCAAAGAACATATAACACACACACACACAATTTGGATTTCGTGATGCCTTGGACACAAGAGAGGCACTTTTTGCCATCCGAGTGCTATTTCAATGATGCAGAGACGTCAACTATGATATATGCATATATATGCTTTGTAGACTGTCAGAAAGCGTTCGATTGAGTTAGACATAATGAGTTTATATCCTTACTTGAAGAAATTGGTATAGATGATCAAGATCTGAGAATCAACAAAAATATCTACTACAACCAAACTGCTAACATAAGAGTGGACAACCTGTTGACAGAAGCAATCTCATTAGAGCGCGGAGTGGGGCAAGGATGTATATTATCCCCTATGCTGTTTAATATAGGTACACTTCGAACAAATCTTCAAACAAGATTTACAATAATGTGATGAAGGCATACTAATCAACGGCGATCGCCTAAACAACATTGGGTACGCAGACGATGCAGAAGTATTCGCAGACAGTATGGAAGGACTACATTAATGACACTCATAACCGAAATCAGCCAGCGCTTATGGATTAGATCTAAATACAAAGAAAACAAAATATATGTTTATCAGTAAACGCATAACCTTGAATACGCAACTGACGATCACCCAACAACCAATTGAAAGGGTTGAAAGCTACACATACCTTGACACTAATGTAAATAGTCAATGGGATCACTCACTGGAAATAAAACAACGTATAGCAAAAGCTAGAACAGCATTTTCGAAGATGAGTACTGTCTTCAGGAGTCATGACCTGCCGCTAAAACCCAAGATCCTCGTACTGCAATGTTATACTTTTCCAGTTTTGCTCTACGGAGCGGAGGCTTGGACACTCCCCGAAGCATCAATGAAAAAACTTGAAGCGTTTGAGATGTGGTGCTATAGACTCATCCTAAGAATCTCGTGGATCGATCATGTCACGAATAACGAAGTCCCACGATGTTTCGCTCTTATTTGAGTTCATCAGCAATGCATAACAAGAAAAGGTAACAATAAAGGAGGAAAAGGTACTTAAAAATAATAAATTGAAATGCATAAATTTTTTAACGTTCATTAATAATTTATGGCCGTAAAAATTTAAATAGAAGAAGAAACAACTACATGAAGAATAAGAAAAAGCATTGCCATTAAATAAATAAATTGTGGTCTAGTTGCAATTATCTAATCAATTAAGTGTGCGGCGTTCCCCAAGGTAGATTCAACCGTAAGATATCTAAAATAAATCACGAAATAGGCGAATAGTAATTTGCCAGACTCAGTAATAACAGCAAAAGTGTTATTTGTTAAAATTATCCAACGCTATATCCCGACATGACCTATTCCGTAAATTCATTCGATTATTACTTGTAAGTACTCCACGATTGATAATAAATGTTGTATTTTTCATTATATACGGGTAATTAGCCAGTCGCTATAATAAAGTATTTCACTCTTGAACCTATGTTCATCGTACATAAATTACTTTTGTTTACGAGTCTTACAAAGCGCTTCGATTATTTTATGATTTAGACGCAAGAATTCGCCGCATGTACTTGATTGCACTTAATGAATTTAGAGGCTGAAGGAGTATGAATAACTGTTAGAAATTTCACGCACTTTGAGGAAGAAAGATGCAAATTGCAAAAACATCAAATGTTGATACATCTAAAAAGAGATTCACTATCCTTCGGTAGTTTTTGATGACGCTGAACCTGCCTGGATCGCCGACAACATTGCATCTGTAAAGCTTCCCCAAAAAAATCTCACAAATCGAGAGGATAAGGTATTTTGATACAATTTCTCCCCTTGGCAGATTTTTATCATACAAGAAGGATCATAACAAAATCAAGAACGAAGCACGATTTAATCTTCATCAATCACACGTATTTTTCTCAAAAATCAAAACCAATTGCACTGTTATGAAGGGGAACCGTACTTACAACTTCAAATGGAGACTTACAAATTTCAACTGAAGTTAAGTTTTGAATATTTTTTCTTAACAAGAATGAGGTGACTTTGGGGAAATTTTGCTTTTAAAAACCAAGTTGTCACCAGTTGCATTGCTAACTGAAAATGTTTCATCATCAAATGCTATCTGAAGGACCTTCGGATAACCATCAATCTTTTAAAAATTTGTTCTAAATGTGACTTTTTTTAATTAACTCTATAGTAGCGACATAAGGTAATAATCGTAGCAAAAAGTTTTTGTAACGTAGATCTCGGCTACGTTAGCGAAATATAAATGTCAAACTACCACTAATACTCGATTTTTAGCATGTTGTCGTGTATACAAACATAGAAATTCCCAACCGACTTTGCCGTAGGGATATTGTGGAGCTCAGTAACCGTAACCGAAAGTGTCGGATATCCGAAATAAAAAAATATCCAAATCCTTAACCGAAACCGATATAAATGTCCTGGATAATTTCGGCTGTTATTTGAAATAATTTTGCTAATTTCAGTCAACGACTTTTTTTAGTTTTTCTGTGCACCAATAGGTGAAGGTAGTACTGAGTTACACGCTTGAGGTCCGTTGATTCTTTAGTACTTGTTGGAACTTTTGTTAGCATTCGAGTGGGATATACCAAACTGACGAGATATAACAATATCGAAACCGGTATGGTTTTCAAACTTCGCATCTAATAAATGTTCAAACCTATTGGTCTGTGCATAAGAAGGTATTTTTCGCAATTAAAATTGTGAAAAACTAGCTGGTATATTACTCGACCTTACTCACTATTACCACGATCACTACTTTGTTTCACATGTTAGATGAGTCTTTTTTTTTAAGTTTATCATTTTTAATGTTTTCATATATTTTTTTTAATTTTCGTTTTTTTGTGAAGATATAAATTTGTCTAAATAGTTCGATTTTATTTCAAAAATTCAGGTTTTTGTATCAAAATTTCTTAAAATTCTGGTTTTCTAAATGTTTTAATTTTCAAACTTTAAACTTTTAAATATTTCGCCTTTTGGAACATTTTAACATTTTTGAAAACTTTTATTTTTCGAAAATATCACATTTTTTTGGAAAACTTGACAATGAAAATCAGGGATCAAATCCTCTAATTTTAATATGAGAATCTACACATAATTTGAATTTTTATAGTTGACATAGCTCGTTTAGAAGCTTACACACCCTTCTCAAGATACGATCCTCAACGTTACTTTTAACGAATTACTTATTAACTGACATTCGTTAGTTGACATTTTAACTTTGGCGACACTTTGATAAAGGTGTAAACTATCGCGTGAACTTGTTGGTCTCATTTTTCTTTTAATTTAATTTTTTCAGTGCATTAGATGAGTAATGCTATCATAGGACTTTCTATGCTTAAAAGATCAAAAGGTCATCAAATATCAACAGAAACGGATGCAAAATTAATAAATTTACCAGCTGGTGATGATTTGTAAGCATTGTCCTCGATTTCTTGATTTTTATTATGACAGTAGTGACATACAGTGGCAATAATATGTCAAAAATGAGAGTAGAAAGCACCCGATAATCGTTTAGCATAACTCTCAGAACTTTGCCAAAAACTGTTGATTGGCAGGCTGATTTCAGTTTGTTGAATATTGTACCATTTATTGCGGAGATCTGTTAAAAATTGAAGTATTATTTATAAGTTGAAGATTCAAAATTATTTTAGCGCAGTTTTTAGGTTAGGTTTGTTTTTAAGGTTATGTTTGTTTTTAGGTTATGTCCATTTTAAGTCAAGTTTGGTTCTCGAATTTTTTATTTGCGCAACAATTGAATTGAAATATTGCATTGTCATCCAGTTCCGAGCTATGGTTAAAGTTTCAAGTCATTAGCTCATTGGGAAGTTGGTTTGAAATCAATTGCAACATTTGTAGAACTGTCAGACACACATCAATGTCAAACGTCGATTGAGGGTAATTTTTAATCACAAATAAGAAATTGAGTTATTAAAAAAATAATAAAAATGGTAAATTTGGCATTAAATATTTCGTTTTCAGCATCAGCACGGATCTTCTAACTTTGCAAGAGCACAGCTTACGCTATTAGCAACATCTGACAGAAATAAAACCCTACACAAACAATGAACTACTTTAAATATTAGTCAAATTTCTTGTTGAGTGTCCTGTATGCTTTATAAATGTAGCATCGTGAAGCATGCCAAAAAATATGTCAGTCAGATCAAGGTTGCAATTTTCCCTCAAATAATCAACTAAAGCGTCAATCAATCCAGAAGGACAAGTCGTAATTACTTAGCTGTTTAGTAAGTGTTACTGCAAGAATTCTATGCGGTTCCGAAACACATTCATCTATCGAACACGTAGTTCAGCCGACAAAACATCGTTAGAAACATGTCACGTTGTTCAACAAACGCTTTTTGCCCATTTACGGAGCCATCTCTGGCCTTTTTATTGTTTAATTGGCAAAAGTTGCAATATTCGCTCGGACATGACCACGATTGCCATTTAGTTTCCTTAATTAATAAGAATAGCTGGATATCACAACGTTGCGGCGTAGGTATAATAACAATTATCGGCGAACGTACGTCGAAGAAATAAACTGCCATGTACTGATACCCCTTTAGGGTATGTTACAAGCATGCTGTTAACAAATAAAGAGGTTGTTTTATATCCAAAGACGTAAAAGCGATACTCCTTTCGCAATTAACTTGTCGATATCTTTATGGAAGTAAACGCTGTAAAAATATGCAAAAAAGTATAGAAAACTGGTAACACTCATTTTTACTGCTGCATTCTAGTTTTTTAGGCTACGATGTAATATACAAAAAGCTATGTCAGGAAACCACCTAAAAAGGTATGAAATTGTAAAGAAAATCTTTCAAGCTGCCACTCAACATTTCCAATTTCAGTCTAGTCCAGTTGACAGAGGTTTTTTGAAACAGTACCATTATCAATTCATAGACAGATAGGCTACAATATTAATCATATTTGACAGTGAGAAAACATTAAAATACAAATCTTGTTCCCTGAAACCAAGAAAGATTAAAACACACAAAAAAGGTTGCTCTAACGCGTTTGGATAGCCAAGCTATCATCTGGGGAAGATGCTGTAGTGAGAGAGGGGTACTGTAGTATCCCTCTGAAGATAATAGCTTGGCTATCGAAATGAGTTAGAGCAATCTTTTTTGTGTTTTTACATCTTTCTCGTTTCAGGAGACAAGATTTGTATTTCAATTTTTGAAGACAACCAAGGACCAGTCCGTTCCACCAAAAAAAAGTGAGAAAACTAAAAATTTTATTTTTATTATTTCCTTATTGGTTTAATTTCGTTTTTATTTTTTCATTTATTTGGATTTACTATAAACTTGTTTGTTAACATTTTTCTTTTTGTAATTTTATTCCTTTGTTTGGAAAATTAAGATTTTTTTTTAATTTCAACTTTATTGTTGAAACCCACAATTTTTCTTGGAATTTCGATTCTTTTCAAAATATGTACGTCTTGTCAAAATTTCTTAATATTTCTCTAAAAAATCTACTTTTTCTGAAAATTTTGATTTTCCTTTTAATTCGAGTTTTCTGGACTTTTTGCTAAAAATTTTGCTTTTTCTAAAAACTTCGACCCTTTCTTTCCAAAATTCGTCTCTTTTTCCAGTTTTCCACTTTGACGTCAAAAGTCTACTGTAAATTTCAACTCTTGTCTCAACATTTCGATCCTTTTTCCAAGATTATTTCGTTCTTAAAAAATCTATTTACGTTTAAAATTTCAACTTTTCTATAAATTTGACCGTCCTGAAATTTGGACTTTTATTTTAAAAATTGTCCTTTCTTGAAAACTTTTACTTATTTTTCTTTCAATTCCTAATTTATTCTCAAAGTAGTCGTGTACCCAAGATTACATTTCAGGAACGTTTAGATTTTTCGCAAACGTTAAGGAGTTAATTTTGGGTAATTTGCTCTGCGCAAACCCTTTGTTTAACCTCGTGTGTTTTAAATATTTTTCTTCCCCGGCCGAGACATTTCTAGTTTGATACATCAAAACCTTTGAATCTATTAAATTGTGGTTAAAGGATTATCAACGTTGTTCGTTCTACAGCAGAGTAAAGACTCTTGGTTTTCTAATATAAGCGCCTCATGGCTACATAGGCAAGAAATGCAATAAGCAAAATAAACACCGCCGCGCCGTGGCGAGAATGTCATACAGTCAAGTGATGAATTAATGCCATATACTTTCAGTATATGGTTAACGCGTACAGGCGATTCTAAATCCAGTGGTATCTATTATTTATTGCCTACATTTTTTAGAGTTTCAGTGCCCATTTTTAAGCCTGTGACGGTAGTACTAAGAAGTTACACGCTTGACGTCCGTGAATTCTTTAGTACTGACTTGTCGAAACATTTGTTAGCATTCGAGTTGAATATACCAAACTGGCGAGATCTAACAAGATCGAAACCACTATTCGGTTTCCAAACTTCGAATCTGATAAATGTTCAAACCTAGTCTGTGCATTACAATAATTGTCTTCTGGGAACTTCTTCCTAGAGAGCAACTGCTTCGCTAATTGGCAGTGTTTCAACTGTTGGTTGTTTAGCTACCTATAATTTACTATACACGCCTGGAGGGTTGCATGAATTTGTAGTCTATGTTGCATTCTACTTGCATACGACATTGTTGGCGATGGCCATAGTTTCCCTATGAACCAATAGGTGACGATAGTACTAAGAAGTCACACCCTTCTTCTTACACAAATTCTTTAGTACTTACTTGTCGGAACATTTGTTAGCATTCGAGTTGGATATACCAAACTGACGAATCTAATAAATGTTGAAACCTATTGATCTGTGCATTAGATATAAAGTTATTCGAGCAATTAACGATTTTTACTAAAACTTTATTTTATCCCAGAAAATTCTAACTATTCTTGAAACTATGGCTGTTTTCACAATTGGGTTCTTTTTTCCAAAGCTCGTAATATTTTTTTAAAATTCTGCTTTTCCTGGAATTTCACTTCTTTTTCTTATGGTGCCTCATCCGTTCCAGACAGTGGCGATCATAATGGCAATTCTGACTGTTTACCGCAATGCTGAAAAATTGAGTGGAACTGAGGCCGAACTAGTTACGTAAGTTTTCATCCAAGAGTTAAGCCGTCTACCTGGGCCCCTTTTCGCTTCGAACTCACCCTGTAGCATTAGCTGTAAAAGACTATGTTTGTTGTGCCTCATTATAAGACCAATGTATTCCAATTTGCGTTTATGCAAGATATATACGAGCTCCATATCTTAATTTATTCTTTCAAGGACATGTTTGTTGGTTACGTGTTCTGTCCAGGAGATTTTAAATATGCGATGGTGTAGCCAAATTTCAAAGGCATTAATTTTCGCTGTAATTTTTTCCTTGACCATCCACTCCTCGGCTCCACATAACAGTACAGAGAACACATAACACATTAACATTCCTATCTTTAAAGGTAAGCTAAGATCTTTGGCAACGAAAAAGCTTTTCATTTGAAAAAATGTGGTTCCGGCTTTTTTACTTGCTCAAAGTATAAAATAAATGAAGTTGGAGACAAAACATATCCCTGGCGTACGCCCCGACATATTTTTATTTCATCTGATAAACTGCCATCCACTCTTACCACAGCTAGTTGGACTAGAGTAGAGCTTGCCAATTTTTCTTATATCCTTCTCATCTACTTCCGTCAATTTTGTTATTTCTATCAGTTTATCATGTTGGACGCTATCAAACAGTCTGGAGAAATCAACTAAGCAGACATGAACATCTTGGCTCATGTCTCTACATCTTTGGATGACCGCTTGCAAGGAGAATATTGCCGAGAGTGATTACCATCAGAAATATGTTAGTAATGGTGTTAATCAGACTAATCAATCGGTAGTGGTTACATGTTTTTGACGGATATTTCTTTGGTATGGTTGAGATTAACCACTTCCGGGGTATTTCTCCAGTCGTACATCTGATTAAACAGTTTAGTCAAAAAAAAGTCCTAAAATTCCTGGGTGGTACTGAGCAGTTTCAATATCTCTGCGCAAACATTAACTCAACCTTGTGCTCGTCCGTTTTTCAAATTATTTAATACGCTATTAATTTCATCTTTAGTTATTGGGGGCCGCTTGTAGCATCTGGCCGGGTGAACATTAATTGGGTATCTTTAAAGAGTTTCTCTTTGTAATTTTTCCGTATCCTGAGTTTCTCAGCTTTTTGTGTTAGTATTTTGCCATCATTGTCTTTCAGAATTGTAATTTTGTGCTTTTTTCTGCTTGTCATCTGCTTTACCTTCTTGTGCATGTTAGCAAAATCATGTCTTCGCTCCAGTTGATCTATCTTTTGGCATCTATCTCTCATCCATTCCTCCTTTGCTAGGCGTATTTGGTTTCTAATACTGCGGTTAATTGCTCTATATTGACTGGGGTCTTTTTCTTTGATTAGGCTGCGATTTTCCATCATTTTCAAGATATCTTTTCTCATACATTCCTTATAATTGACTTTCTCTTTCTTAAGCAATTTTTGCAGGTACTGTTAATTGCTTCCATGAGTTCATTCCATTGTTCTTTAAGGTTTATTTCTGATTCAGAAGTTCTTCTATTTTAAAGATATTCGCTAGTAGAGCTTTCTATTTTGTCGGCCGTTCCTTGGTTGTTAAGTTGACCAATGTCAATGCATTGTATTGCTGTAGTTCTGACAGGTATGCTTAATTTTATATAGAAGTCAGAGACTACTGAAACTTCACACGTTTTCTAATTTCACCTTCTGAGCTCTTAAACATTTTAATTTTTATCACAAAATTTGTTTCTAGGCACGGTGGGTTAGAGTGGGGCACTTGCCTTAGTTCATGCTGTCGAGCGAAAGTTTCGAAGGATGATATTTTTCATTTTTGTTTTTAAATTTTCATACTTAGCTCGAAATTGTTAATTTTTTTTTCAGAATTCGTCATTTCGTTTCGATTTTATTTTCAAAATATAGCTCAAAATATAAATTTCTCTGTGAAATGTTGACTCTTCGTGAATTCAGATATTTTCTTTGAAATTTTTTATTTCGGCTTTATATTCAAAATCTGACCTCTCTCTTTCATCGAAATTTAAAGGATTTTGTAAGCTTCATTTTTTCCAATAAGTCTTTTGTCCAAATTTTACAACGAAACCTTAAAAATTCTTTCTGTTCTAAAAATTGCGGCTTTTTAATAATTCCACCTTTTGGAAATTTCGACATAATTTGATTCTCCAAATTTGTGGTTTTCTCATAATTTCCTTTTCTTTTCAAAATTTGGCTTTATTTTCTCAAAATTTTACTTTCCCCTGGTAATTACGACATTTTTTTTATAGAAATACAACTTTTACCAAAATTTTGATTATCTTGTTAAAATCTTCTTATTTTTGAAATTTTTTCTTTTCACAAAATCTGGTTTTCTATAAAAATTTCTTTTTTAAACACCACTTCTTAGAAATTGTAACTTGTTTTGCAGTATTGTTACATATTTTTAATTTCGACATATTTTTGCTTAAAATTTGTGTTTCTCTAGAAAATTAAAATCTCTTCTAAATTCCAACTTTTTTCTCGAAATTTTAACTGTTGTTTATTTTTGGAAACTACGTATATTTTAATTTTGCAAAATTTTCAAAATTTAGGCTTTTTTTTAATAATATCAACATTTTTAAATCAGATTTTCTAGAAATTTGGACGTGTTCCTTAAAATTCATATTTTTTTTTATATTTCGGCAACTTTGTTTTGAAAATTAGACGTTTGTCTCAAAATTTACTTTTCAGTAAACTTGGGCCTTCTTTAGAAATGTATAACTTTTTTGCCCAAAGTTTTTTTTTTACTTTCCTCCAAATTTAGCATTTCCGAAGATCCCCCCTTTGTTAAATCCGACTTTCTCAGATTTTCATTTTTTACTTTTTTCTCAAATGAATTTACTTTTTCAATATGAGCTTGAAATTTAAATTAACAAGGTAACCATTGGCTAAAAAACTTTTTTTGTATAATATCGAAAAAATATTTCTTTCCAATTTCAGTTGTTTCCTCGAAATTGCTAATTTTTTCTTAAAATTCGTTATTTTGTTTTAAATTTATTTTTAAAATGCAGCTAAAAATATGAATCTTTGAAATTTCTTGTTTTTTCTTGAGATTTAAACATTTTCTTTGAAAATTCTCAAATCTCATGTTTTTTTAAATTTAGACTTTATTCAAAATTCGACATTTTTTTCACCAAAATTTAAAGCCTTTTATAAGCTTTAACTTTTTCCCAACATTTTTTTTTTCCTAAGTTTTACAATAGATTTTTCTCAGAAATTCTATTTGTTTTAAAATGTTCGGCTTTTTAATAATTCGATTTTTTGGAAATTTAAACCTTACTTGATTCTTCACATTTGTCGCTTCTCATCATTTCTAACATAAAATTCAACCGTTAGTATTCTTCTTTCCGAAATTTTGATTTCAAAAGTAATATTTTTTGAAATTTCGTTTTTTTTTTTTAGTTTACGGCTTTATTTTCTCAAAATTTGGTTTTTTCTTGAAAATAACCATATTTTCTTAAAAATTGCGCTTTTACCAAAATTTTGCTAGTCTTGCTAAAATTTATTGTTTTCCAAAATTTTCCTTTTCATAAAATTCTGATTTGTATAAAAATATCTACTTTCTTAAGCACAACTTTTAAAAATTGATTCTTATTTTGCAGTATTTTTACCTATTTTTTAATTAGACCTAGTTTTGCTTAAAATTTGTGTTTCTCGAAGAAATAAAATTCTTTTCTAGATTACAAATTTTTTCTCGAAATTTCAACTGTTTTTTTTATTTTGGGAAACTGCACGTCTTTTTTTATTCTGGGAATAGTGTAAAAAATTATGCTTTTTTCATAAAATCGACTTTTTTCACTGACATTTTTTGAATATTTCGACTTTTTTTTTAAATCCATATTTTTTTGTAAATTTCGACGACTTTATTCTGAAAATTAAGCCCTTTTCTCACAATTTAATTTTCTTCCGGAAACTTAAGAATTTTTTTAAAAATCCATAATATTTTTCCCGAAATGTTGGTTTTTTGAATTCAAAATTCGTTTTTTTACCTTTCTCCAGATTTTCCAAAAAACTTCTGTTAAATACGACTTTTTTTCCTTTTTTAGCAATTTTACTATTTCTCAAAATAAATGCTTGAAATTTAAATTAATAAAATAGGCCTTGGCTGGAAAAGTATTTTTTTGGAAATATGGAGAAAAATACGAGGGCAACTAAAAGATGACCCGGAATTTGTTTTTAAAAATTTATTGGTACAAGATACATGTATGAAAGTTATTAACTATTGTTATAAATAATCTCCCGATTTTGTTATGCATTTTTCCCAACGGAATGGGAGTTTTTTAATGCTTTCATTATAAAAAGAACAGAGGCGTGTTTGCAGTCAATTGCGCACAAATGTCTCAAGACACTTAATAATAATGCGCTGCGCAACGTGCGGATGAACCTCTTGCTCACTTACATTTACAACTGACGAACGGCGAGAACGAAATCAACTTGAGCGCAGAAAGTCACGTGATATCACCTTCTAACATGTCTAAAAGTATGCTCACACTCAAGACGCCCTCATAGCAACATGATAGAAATTCCGGTTCATATTTGATTTACCTTCGTATTTTTTTCCAATTTCAGTTTATTGCTTAAATTTTAAGAATACGTCAAAATTTAATTAAAAAAGTAAATACCACAAAACTATTAAATTAAATTCCACCTGTAATCGATTATTTTCTCAAAGTCGCTAAAAATTTAAAAATGTTTTAAAGCTGGAAATTAAGATATATTAAGATTTAATTTTTTTTAAATTGATCGCCTTTCTCACTTTTTATACATATAGGTAATGCTTTTTTTCATTTAAATTTCAAACTTTAAAACTGATATTCAAAGTTTTATTGGAAAGTTGAAAATTTATGGATAAGAGTCCATACTTTTAAGAAAAAATATAATCTTCAGAAAATTTTAGTAATACCTGTGAAAGTTTAATAATTCCAAGATTACTCTAAAAAAAATTTTTCCTAATTTTAAAATTTGAACTATTGAAAGTCATTCCATTTTTGTTAGTAAAATTGGCTCTTGGAAACCGCAAATTTTTGCAGATTTAATGTCAAAATTTTGAAAAAATAGTGGTAATTCTGCTGCTAAAGTCAAAATTGTGACATCAAAATGTCAGGAAGAAAAAAAAATTAATATTAACGAAAAAGTTTAAAGACAAGAGTTAAAATTTTAAAAGAAACAAAAGCATTGTACAAAAATTTTAACTTAAAAACTCACAATGGCGTAATTATCTATGTTCCATGTGTTCCGGGAACACAGGGCACCAAGCTTTGGGGGCCGCCATAGCTTTTCATTTGAAAAAATCTAAAGAAATATAAACTAATTATGTACGAAAAAATTAATCATTCACTCCGTGCTTGTATTTTTCAAAAAAACAGTTAACGATGTGTCAGAAGTTTTTAAATTAACCACTACAAACCAGACTCCCATCTATCTTCAGCGCCTTCTTTCAATTTTATTGTTTCTAATTTTTCAATAGAAAAAATATCTATCCAACATTCGAGATTAGAATGTCGAGAAACTGAAGTTTGTTTTGTTTAACACAACAACAAGTATCGATTTGAATCTCAATGCAGATGACGTCGATGCATCTTTTGCTAATCTTTTTAGATTAGTGCGCTTGAAAATGCCAGTTCTGCTGGCGAAATACGTATCGCGTAATTATTTATTTAATTGCCGATGTGGTAAAGGGGTCAAACCTTCTTTGGACTTAACACAACCTCAAAATTTCATTATTTGATTCGAGTTGCATGCATTTGTGTTTGTGAATAAAAGTTGAGGAGAATTCCTTGCAAATGTTGAGTTCGAGATCTCAAACTTGAATTTATTCATTAGGGGCACAATAATGTAAAAAAGGCGCCAGAAACTTTAGAACAAAAAAGGAAACTGTCGAAAATTACTGATTTTTTTCAAGGTTACAAAAACTGAAACCGCAAAAGATGACAATGAAAGTAAGATTTCTTGGAAAAAAGTGGTGTTTTCTGGTAGTATAAATATTTGTGTAAATATAGACCATTCCTTGTTAATAGGGGCCCCTCAATTCTACCCTAACACATTTTATATTGACATTGTTACGCCACTGATAATAAGTCGAAAATTTTTAAATAATACCTCGAGAAAATTATCTGAATCTTAAGAAATACCAAATTACAAAATTGTAGAAAATAAAAAAATTTTGACTCTTTATTTTTTGAAAAATTAAAATTTTGATGCGATATTTGAAAAACAGGATTATAATTTTATATAAGAAAAAAAAAATTTCAATTGAAACTAGGCAATTTGAGAAATTAAAAAAAAAAAGAAGAAGCAAATTACTAAGACTGAAAAGTGAAAATTTCTGTAAAACAATTTAACTAGCGACCTTTTACTTAACCAGACTATATTTTAAGGCAAGCTGTGCTTCCCCAGCTTCCATTGAGAACACTCCACTGTTAGCGAATATACCATTTTATGCACTGAATGTGCTGATATACAGTAGATATCTATATACTTCTTTTTGCGTGTTATTTTATTAATCCCTACGTAAAATTTTTGGCAGCATGTTGCAGCAGTTTAAAGTGTTCTAACCAAAATGTCCATTAAATTTCTCCTGCAATTTAACAACTTAGCGTATTCTAGCACAGCATGGATTGATCCAAGAGGTGCGTGCGGCTATACCTTTGACAGTGTAATATCACTAAGTGAATTCGTATGTTCACAGAAGAACTTTATTTAAAAATAAGTGCTTGGAAAAAGTTCGTCTTTGATATTGATTTAATTATTATGGAGGCGATCGTATAATTAATTAAAATTGCATCTTTGGAAAAAGTACAAGATGTTGTTAATTGTTAAGGAAGAATTTCTCGTCGAAAACCGGATTACGATTTTAAATAACGACACGTATGCCGGGAGTATTAATTGGTAAAAAGTCGCCATCACAAGTCGTTTCTGTCCATACAGGGCATCGTGATTCTCTTAGTAGATGACCAATTAAAATAAGTCGTAAGATGAGGCAAATTAATCGACAATTAGTATAGTATGGGCATAAGAGCTTTACATCTCAAATTACTTCTCTATTTGGAAATTAACATATTTTAAGATAATAAGACGTAATGTTACCACTTCTTTGAGCTTGGAACTAAAATAATTATACGACAGGAAATGTGTGGAAAAACTAAAAGGAAGTTCAATATGTAGGCAGTTTAAATTATAGTATTTGAAATAATAAAATTTAACAAACAGGATGGTAGCATCAAATGGTTGTTTTGATATGCACCATTGTATCAAAATTTTTATCCCCAGAACTGGATCTACGCATCCCAAGAGTGAGGAACATTGTAAGAAACACAGGAATAAGTTCTAACGTAAGAAGAAGAACTTCTCATAGGTCAGCCCCTTAATCGGGCAGCATATACTTTGTTATGTTACCTCATCGTACCTCACCATACAACTATTCTGGATTTTGCATTTGGGGTGAATTGCCCAAATAATTTACAGTCAGCACTTAAACCACCATTTCCGGGCCCATTGTGCTATCCCCTTGATCTGCTTAATTGATCCTTCTTATTAAGGTACCCTTGGTCATTCATTCAGAAACCCAATTGCTGCCCATATGCCAGCATTCATTCCCGCAGGAAACTGGAATCCTGAAGAAAAGAATGCTTCAAAAATTGAAATACAAATCTTGTTTCCAAAACCAAGAAATATTAAAAAAAAAACACAACAAAGGTTGCTCTAACGCGTTTCAATAGCCAAGATACCATCTTCAGAGGGATTCAGTATCTCTCTAAAGATGATAGCTTGGCTATCGAAACGCGTTAGAGCAACCTTTGTGGTTTTTTAATCTTTCTTGGTTTGAGGAAACAAGATTTGTATTTCAATTTTTGAATATAAACAAGGAAAAGTCCGTTTCACTATAAAAGAAAGAATGCTTGTTAGTGAAGTACGACATGACCGACCGTCATCCATATATTCCTTTGGGGGTGTCCCTACATTACTGATCAACGTGATACACTTGCAGTTCGTTGATTTGAACGGTTTCCTAAAAGATTTATTACACTTACGCTCTTTCTGATTAGACATTCAGATGAATTGCAATTTACTGTCGTTGAAGAGAATTAAGTGTTTTGGTAGTTTTGTTGAGTTCTGTGTTTATTTTGTGATTTGAATTACGATGGGTATAGAAAATGATAATGTGGATACACAAACCCGGTCGCTGGATCTTGATTATGATACAAATGACGTATCAATACAGTCACTGGATCCAGATTGGGCGACTTGAGATATGTTCCCAAAAACCTTTTAAAGCAATTTATTGCTACTTGTCAAGCGGATCCGGCGTTGCAAAAGATTAAAAATAAGGAAGTATACATCAACGCAAACTTAAAAATTATTTGATACGCGCCACTTCTTTCAGTTTGGAAACAATATGATCCGAAGACAAATAACAGAACTGTAAAGAATAAAATTCAATCATTAAGAGGATCTTTTCGGGAGCAATTTAAAAAGGTTTACGATCTTTCTTTGACTGGATATTTTTAGGTAAATGTGGGTCATACATAATACTTTAATTGTTACATAAATGAAGGTTGAAAAGTCAGAGCGATCTAGAAAGGGTGCTGACAAAATGTATAAATCTAATTTATGGTATTTCAATTCAATGATATTCCTGACAAGCTACGAATTGCCAGCTGGCAGTGTAGATAATTTTGTTCCTACAGGAAATGCAAGTAAAAAAGCTCCAGTTCAAGAAAACGTTAATCTAAGTGATTCCAACGAAGACGCCGAACCGAACGAGGTAAGATAAGTATTGAATGAAATAAATAACCACGGATGTTAGAAAAGAGTTATATTTTAAAATTCACCAATACGATTTACATTGTAATTAATGATATATGTAGTTACTTAAAGCAGAATTATGCCCTGCCCTTTTGAAGCATGTCGTCTTTTCAAGTCAGACTCCCTTAGCCATTGAAAAATTGAAGGCATTCTTTTCGAGTTTTTTTGTCCTCCATTAAAACATTAGTTTGCTTTTTCTCCAATCCAGCGAGGTTAACGGTATCATCACGCCATTCCCCATCTTGTCTAATCTCTTGTGTAGTTTTATTTTCACTGTCTACACTTCTTCTATTAAAATGTGTTTTACTTCGACGACGTAAGAAGTTATGCAGAACATATATCGCCTTTACAATATATTTGGCATTTTGAAGCTACACAGTACCAGCAGTGTGCAGTACTCTAAACCTTGCTGTGATTATTCCAAAAATTTTTTGACAACATTTCTAGCTCTCGATAATCGATAATTGAAAATTCTTCTGTGATGTGTCAATTTAATTTGACTAAAAGGTTTCAACATATGTTTATGTAAAGCAAATGCTTCATCACCCAGAAACCTAATCTAGTTGTTCGATGTTTTCGGTTTTGGCAGGCAAATTTAGCTGCTTATTTATAAAATGTTCGTGAAACTTCGTATATTCTAAGATACCACTATCAAAGTTCCTTTTATTTTTACCTACATCCACATATAGAAGCTCATAATCTGCACTGACCAAAGCCATCAGAATAATGCTATAAAATTTTTTGTAATTGTAATAGAAGGCACCAGATTTTGGTGAACATGTGATTCTAATATGTTTCAAGTCAATGACTACGCCGCAGTTAGGAAATCGCCAACGAGAGTTAAATCGTTCTGCAATATAGTCTTGGGTAGTGTTGGGAAACTAAAAAAGTTTTTTGCAATAAATATCTAATGAAATATATTTCGAATCAATTTTGTTAATTTAATAATTAATAACTAATATTCTATTTTTTTATCAGGATCAAGCGACTTCTGCAGAAGTAAGCCTAATTACCGCAAAGAAAATTTATAAAAAAATAGACCACGATATAAATCCACAAAAGAAGCAGAAAATCAGTGAAAAGCGTCAGCGAACATTTTTTATGTCTAAATGCACTGAAGCTCTGGCCGCAAAAGTTTGTGACAGTGCCCAATATATTAGCGTGAAATTTGAGAAAATTTCGAATTTTGAGCAAAAAATGTTTGCAGAGATCTTGTTTACCAAGGTCCTTTAACAGGGCAATATTAAATATATTAAATGGATACCCATTCCACTGACAAACGAATTGAACCTGCAGCCACAAATGTTTTGTAATAATTCCTAATCATCATTCTCATCTAATTCCTTTCTTCTTCTTCCAATACTTATATCCCTTTAAATTCTTTCTCTTCAACAACATCACCATATATTGCCCATGCATTCTTTACAAGAATCGCAAGAAATAACATTACCTGGAACTGAAGATTATCATATTTCGGATGGGTTCATACGTTGATATAAATAAGTTTTAATTTTGTACATGTTGCACTAAATACAACTTAATAATACATACCATAGTTTACCTTTAGATACTTTTCTACAGAACTTGGCAAATGACTTTGTATGTTTTTGAAATTATTTGTCCAAATGATTGGGAAGAAATTCCAGTACTAAATTTTAGGCATTCACAATTTCTTCCAGTGGTTAGACAACGTAACGTTGCAGTGCGGTGCTCTTTAGGTAAAATATAATTCCTCATTATGATAGCTTGCTTTTTTATATACGGAGTCACTAATTGCAATAATTCATCAAACGTCATGGGGTCCATTCTTAGATAATTATGAAAATCAGTGGGCTCACTTGTTGTTAGTTCACGCGTACATTTTTCGTTGAAGTAACCACTCTTTTAACCATATACGGCGTTTCTGTTTTTTCTTAAACAAAACTTCACTAGCTAGGCCAATACATGTAACTGCAGTTCTCTTTTTCTACTTCATGTCTTGTAAGTAACCATTCTTTAAACTTCTGTAACTCGGTATCTCTCTCAAGATGATAGTTTGGCGCTAGAGCAACCTTTGTTGTGTTTTTTAATCTTTTTTGGTTTCATGGGACAAGATTTGTATTTCAATTTTCCTGTAACTAACACACTGCACAAGACGTACTTACGTACACTAAACTTTAAAAGGAAACTAATCTCGATGTTTTAACATAAAATTCTAGCTTGATAAGTCGGCAAAAGTGGTCAATTTTGTACGCTAACTGAAATATATTTTCGAATGATTTGTCTATACTAAAGGAAAGGGTTGTTGTTGGTTGTTAGTTGGTTAGTTGGTGTGCGTCCAGGTCTCCGGCTCGTTGGTGCCACCGCAGTGCGATTAAAGTGTAGTGAAGTGACCGTGAGGGAACAGAGAGGTTTGTTCTCCAACGGAATTGTGCGACGATGAAAAGAAAAAGGCTGAAGACCTGCGAAAGGGCAATAAGCCCGAAATCCGACGACGATTTGTAAAATATGTCGATAGAAGCATTAAAGGAAATGCTCTTATTGATAGAGACCGCAATATAAGCAAAAGTAAGCAACTCGAGCGCTACACAAAATATAAAATGCTTGATTGCCGAAGAGAAGAAGGAAGATTCAATTTCAATACAAAATAAGGAAGAAAGCAAAGAAAATATTAAAAATCCCGTCGCTAACTCAGAGAGTTTAGCGATGGAAAAGAAAAGAAAAGTAAAAGCGCGTAAAACGCAAGAAAATGAAATAATTTAAAATTACGGCTCTTCAAGCAAAGCCAAGCAAAAGCAACAACAGGACTAAAGAAAGAAAAGGACAAGTACCTCCAGTTATTCTACGGGAGCAGAAAAATTGGACGGTAACCGCGAATATCATGAAGACGAAGAAAATTAAATACACCAAGGCATAAGCGAACAAGAATAAAATAAAAATCTATCCCACTCGCTCCGAAGATACAAGTCCTTGTTAAGAAACTCAAGAAAAAGGAAATTTAGTACCACATGTACGCCCTTTTACTACCTCAAGGTAGTACTGAGAGGAATTCTCACTTTCTTAAAGGAAAAAGAGGTTGAAATCAATTTAGAGGAAAAAGCATTTCATCCAACTAAAGTTGTTTAGATGTACAAGAGAAGCAAGGAGAGCACAATAATGCCAGTTGTCTTTGTTGAGCAGCTAAACCGAGACTATAAGAAGATTTACGAAATGAAAACCTCCTGCAGCCTAGATATAGGAGTAAAGGCCCTCAGGAGAAGAACACACGTGGGGCAGTGTTTCAACTGCCAGAGCTACGGACACACTCAGAAGAATCGCAACGCGGACCCAATCTGCGTCAAATATGGGCAAAAGAATGCGACGAAAACATGTGAACTTCCGAAGACACAGCCTGCAAAATGCCCTAACTGCAAAGGAGCTTACCCTGCAAGCTATCGCGGTTGTTCCGCATTACCGAAAACCAGAAATAGGAAAATCAATACTGCGAAGAAAATCGAGGGAGTCTCTTACGGAAGTAAAACCAGAACGAAGATAGCAAAACAAAAAGACAGCGAAAACGAGACAGAAAAAAGGGAAGATGGAAAGGCAAAGAAACAAGAAGACAGCGAAAACAAGAAGAAAAAAGAGAAGGCTGAGGGGCAAAGGTAATCATTATTTTTGTGACATGATAATACAATTTTCCAGCTCAGAAGCATCGATAAAGGAAATTAACAACTTTATAGAGAAGATGCAGGAACTATTAAAGATAGTCGAGTAAATCAACAAGACAAGAAGCAGTCTACGAATCCCGGGTTTTTGTATGGTTTCCCCGGGGGCTCGGTCCAATGACTAATAGGCGAAAGAAAAACACTCCCTACGTGTGAAGAGGGTGTTTCCAGTGAATGGCACAAAAAGGGCAGGTATATAAAGTCTGCAGAAAAAAGAGAGACAGGCATGGAAGGTCTGAATCTTTAGAGAGGCGAAAAAAGCAATCATAAAACAACGAGAGGAGACAAAATTCTTAACAGAAAGAACAGAGCGATGAAGGGGTAAGAGGAAAGAATTCCAGACCCCATATGGAGATTGGAAAACAAAGACTAAGGGAAAGGGTGTTTGTGTTAGTGGACTCTGAAAGGAATATTATACCCGTGAAAACCAAAGGGACTGTTCTGTAGGAATATTTGACCGGAAAGACCAAAGTATTCACGTTGCGTTAGTGGGATAGGACATGATTTGTTTCCTTTCAATATCTTAACGGGAAAAATAATTAGAGGAAACAACGGCAGAAATAAATGCTGGTGTGTAGTAAGCTAATCTTATTGAGAAACTGAAGAACGTCCCTTGGATGTGCCTCTCTCAAACTGGCCACACTGAGCCAGAAATCCCCTAGCGTGGATCCTTTGATTGATGCTAGTGCCGGGCAGTAACACATCACGGGCTAGACTCTCTCGTTTTCCGTCAAACACCTCCTACAGCTCGGGTAGTTTATAACTCCAATTCTGTGAAGTTGTTTGTTTAATCGAAAGTAATCTGTCCAAATCCCTACAAGTTTCTTGAGGTTATCTCTTGAGATTGTGGGCATAATTTTGTCTGTTCCCTGCACGTCATTTCAATGAATGCGTGAGTCTGTTGACACCAAACCACTATATTATGGGTTCTACTTTTACAACTTTCGGGGTTGAATTTCCAAAAATCTTCTCTTAGAGGTTGCCTACTTTAACAATTAGCAACTTCCGCTGGCAACTAATAACATGGATTGGATTCTTTTTGAATATTAACAGAAAATACACAGTAAACCCTGAACAATAGGGCAACAACAATATTAAATATAGGCAATTCACAAACATAATAAATAATGCAAACTCTTAGACAGCTCCAGCTGTGACACTGCGTTACGCACACAAGGGTAATAACAACGGTCAAGTAAAGTGTTGATACCATCCGCCGACGAAGCTGTAAAGGTAAACCAGTCCGGATAATTTAAGATATTCAAGACATTGTGGAATTTTTGTACTTTATGTTATTGTATTTATTGTTAATAGAGTTTATGAATTATGAAACTCATTTAATGAAATTCCGTCTAAGTAAAGGGCAAAATAATGATAATAGCTTTCAAGAAATCAAGTTATAGGACTCGAGTACATTATAGCTGGTCACTATACGACTAAACAAACATCTTAACATATTGGGCATTGTAAAAATCGTAACTGGCAAGTGCTTGTGAAGATAAGAGCATTGAGCATATAATGTGACACTAGCAAACTCAACATCAACAAGAGTTACTAACATTAAGTACAACCTACTCGAAAAGGGTAAACTTTTATGTCTTTGGGGCAGCACGATTAATAAGAGGCAGAAATAAATAAATATGGCAATCTAAACACACATTAGTCGTAATTCTTGAAGAATATTATGCTCAGCAACAAATTCCAGAGTTTACAACTTCTATCAAAAAAAGCGGTCCACACGAACTGCTTTAATTTTAATGACCCGTGTATAATCCGACCCTTGAACTGCATTAATAGGTTTAATACAGTCACATCCTAAACACTCGAATGGCATTAATGATAAAATCGAAGGATTTTCTACAACTCGAATTGCATTAATTCCATATAAGAGTAACATTTAATGGGATGTAGTTAGGTAAGCTTATCTAGAAGAGACAAGAAATTTACGTTTATATATTTATTAAAGAGGTGTACAGTTATTAAATGGCTACTTTGTAGGAGCAACATTTTACAAAATTTAGTCTTGGTGTTATTTTGCTCAATCATCATTTCCAGATACCTACGCTGTTGTTCCACTTCTTTGCGGATCTTTGGAACTCGCTTCAGTCGTATACTATTTATCTTAATATAACTGTCCGTTTGCATGTTCAATATATTTTTCACAAATTCGAAGATATTTTGGTATGGAGTCGAGCAATAGTTTTTGAATTTGCTGTGAAACGATTCGCACGTGTTGGTCGTTCGAGAAATGCAAGCGGCATTTGCAGCCTACATCTTTGGTGGGAATAAGGAAGCATCTTGTATATAGTTGTCGACTAGATAGTCACTGAATTTTGTAATTCGTGCATCTTCCGGTTGACATTCAACAAAATTGAACACAAATGCGTCACCTACTTCTTCAGGTGGCAAAAACGTCAGGTGTGACGGAGCCATTTTCCGTGGATAGATGAAGCATCGTTGTATTCCTTGCTCAGGCCAACTTGCAGTATTTTGCAGTAACTATTAAATTTATGTAGAATAGTTTAATGTCAATGTTTTTCCCTGCATTCCACTATATTTGATGAAGGAAAACTTTCCACCAAACTTTTTTGAAGTCCAATTTCAAAATCAGCTACAACGTATTTCGGAAATAAATTCAAACCGAAATCTTGACACTTTGTTTTGAGAAGAGTAAACAGCTTAGTATAGTTTCGCATTTCTTTGGTGTGTAAAAGGCAAAATGCAGCAGGTACATATGCTTTGTTGGCGTATGTGTGAATGGTGAATAGTTGCATGAAGTATTTCGCACAGTATTCGAATGTACCGTCCATGTATAAAGTATCTTTCTGATACATATATTTTAAATTGCTTTTACCAGAAAAAATAATAATGTTTGAACTTTTTTAGTTTACTAATAGAAATTCCTCATCTTTAATAGTTTTAACGTTCATTGCAGCGAGAAAGTCTCGTACTTTATTAGCACATTTAGGTACTGTTGAAAGTAATTTTCATCTTAGGGCACTCATATTGAAGTGTAAGCGTAATGTCTTTACTAGTTAGCAAATCGGCTGATCCTTGGTGCGTTTTCATCTCTAAATGAATTTGTTTTGGGATGTTGTTCTACTAGTGGTTCGGAAGCTTTTCTTTTCAAACTATTACTCATACTTTGTCTCAGCAGAACGTTGCAGAGCACGCCATCATGCGCATGATCTCCAGCCATTCTTAAAAAAAATTTATTAGGAGCGATCGTATAAAAGGTCGCCTTGCATCCTCTCTTTGAACCTAGTTGAGTTTCGTCCAGATCTACGGTGAAAGATTGACGTAATCTTCACCGATCGACAGCAACACCGATTTCAAGAGCAAAATCAGCGTAATTAGCGAAGCTCCAAGCGAGGAATCGAACGGGAAACGCGCTAGGT
Organism: Dastarcus helophoroides; assembly: GCA_028583605.1. Taxonomy (NCBI): domain Eukaryota; kingdom Metazoa; phylum Arthropoda; class Insecta; order Coleoptera; family Bothrideridae; genus Dastarcus; species Dastarcus helophoroides. The sequence goes on from CM053336.1 coordinate 21,946,938, forward strand.
CATCTTCTGAGGAGAAAGAAGAAAACAACTTTCAAGAAGTAAAAAAGAAGAGAGTCAGAAGAAAGAAGGCAGCAAAGCAGCCTTCGACCCAAGGAGAAACGTCCAACGTCTTCAAACCCAAAAAAAGGAGGAAAAGACAAGGGGAACGACAACTCCAAAGAAGGAGTCAAAAGCAGCCCTAGCAAAGTCTCAAGGAAAGGAGACTGAGAAGAAAGCCCCCACCGACACCAAAGTTCCACCTGTTACCATCAGGGATGCAGGTAAGTGGAAACATATAAATTTTATTTTGTGTTCCAGAAAAATTGGCTACACAAAGGCCAAGCCCGTTTTCGAAGGAGTGCGAGTCCAACCGGCCACAATGACTGACTTTAGCGACCTGACAAGGTTACTAGAGAAAGAAAAAGTGCAGTACCACTCTTTTGCTCTTCCAGGGGAAAGTAGCGTCAAGGCAGTGGTAAGAGGAATTCCAAAGGACATCTTCGAGGAAGACTTTAAGGCCGCTCGAGAAGAAGACGGGTTCGGACCTATCAATGTCAAAAGGATGAGGAATTCATTCACGAAGAAGCTTCACAATATGATGTTTGTGGAGCTTCAGCACGGTGAAGAGGAGATCTTTAAACTGGAGAAGCTGATGGATTTGGACACTCAAGTGGCAGTTCCAAGACCTAGCAAGTAAGACAATGCCACAGGTGCCAAAGGTTTAACCAGGGACAGAGAAATTGCCATGCTGCAGCAGTTTGCGTTAAATGTACTGGAAAGTGCTTTAGCAAAGATTGCATGCGTCCCCAGGACAAGCCCAGGAAATATGTCAACTGCGAGGGAGAACATGTAACCAGCTACAGAGGTTTTCCCGCTTTCCCACCACCGAGAAAGCAACAGTCGGCACCAAAGGAAGCTCAGGAACCACCCAAGAGTAAAACGTCAAATTCTAAGGCAAAGTCTACGACAGCCAAGACGACAACTGCGAAGGTTTCGCCGAAATCAGAAGCTTCCAGTGCTGGGGTAAGTGGAAACACAAAATCCTACGCTTCAGTAGTTGCAGGAAACTCCAAGAAGGCCAAAACGCAAAAAAATTCTTCGGAGGAAACTAATCAAGTTGTACTGGAGCCTGCATTTTAAGGCAGTTTTTTGGAACTGCAACGAACTTCAAAGCAACAGGAACGAACTCGAAGTTTTCGCAAAGGAAAACGACCTGGACGTACTGATGCTAAACGAAACCAGCATACCAAAATCTAAGGATATGTTCTTCATATCAGAGACAGACCAACTGGCCCAGGAGGAGATACGGCTATCTATGTAAGTAGAAAACTAACTCATTTTGCTGCAGGCACCCCGAAGTTAGAAAAGCTGGAAGAAATTGGAGTAACAATTCAAATGGCGCAGGGACCTCTGACGCTGGTGTCTTGTTACTCCAGAACCAACGCCCTCACAGAGACAGATTTGGCATGCATCTTCGAAATAAACAATAACAATGTTATTGTAGTCGGAGACCTTAATGCCAAAAAGGTCGAGTGGGGCAGCAGAGCCAACAACAAAAACGGCAGGACACTTTAAAGGTTCACAGCACAGAATGGAATCAATGTAATGGCTCCAGAAGAACCAACTTATCATCATCACGCCACAGGAATACCAGATGTCCTGCACGTTGCACTGATGAAGGATGTTTGATACACTGTTGAGTTAACATCAGTTAGTGAGCTCAGCTCGGACCACAACCCAGTGATGATGACAATCGGAGATGATCGTGGACCCAAGCCTCCGGAGACCTGCAAGAAAACAAACTGGACACAGTTCAGGGAGTAACTAGCAGCAAAATTAGAAGAGCCTGGAGAGATTAACACAAACGATGACATCAACACAGCGGTGGAAAGACTGGAAATCACCATAACAGATTCAATTCTGGCAGCGACCAAAACTTTCCGGCGTGTAGAAGGAAGGGAACCACTGCCAAATCAATTGGTGGAACTGATTAAAAGAAGAAATCGTGCCAGGAAGAGAGCAAGACGAACCAATCTGCAAGCAGATAAGACGGAAGTCAACAGGCTCATCCACGAGCTCAGGTATGAGCGCCGAGAGCACAACATCTCTAAGTTTCAGGAACACCTAAGAAGTTGCAGCCTCGAAACTCCATCAGATCTCTGGCGCACAGCCAAATCTCTAAGAGAAGATAGGAAACCTATCCCTTCAATGCAAACCTCAAGGACTGGCTCACTCAGATCAGGAAAAGGCCGCAGCTTTCGCTGAGACCTTTGAACGACACTGTCAGGCCACACTTGAAGAAGTGGACTTAGACTTCGTAGAGAAGGTGGAAGAAGAGGTTCAAGTTCTTCAGGAGGAAGTGCCAGAAGAAGACGACGTCATCCAGCCGACTAACGAGGAGGAAATACAAAGCTTTCTGCGCAAGCTAACCGTCAAAAAGTCTTCAGGTCCAAACGGAATTCCAAACCAAGCTCTGAAGTCTCTTCCGGGCCAAGCACTCAAATACTTTAGAGCAATAGTCAGTTCCATGTTTAAATACCGGTATTTTTCAACAAGATGGAAGACTGCAAACGTTATCTTCATTCCTTAGCCAGGTAAGGATGAGAAATTTTCCCAAAATTACAGGCTAATCAGCCTCTTATCCAACTTGGGTAAGGTGGTGGTAAGGATTTTGAAGAAGCGTCTGCAGAATATCATCAGCGATCACGACATCATTTATAAGAAACAATTTGGGTTCCAACCTATGCACTCTATCTCAGACCAACTGCTAAGAGTGGTTGAAACAATCACTCAACGCATGGACTGGAACCAAGTAGTTGGAGCTATTTTTTTCGATATCTCCAAGGCATTTGACACAGTTTGGCCACAAGGATTAGTCTACAAGATGCACCAGTTTGGAATACCTCTAACAATGGTTCAAATGGAAAGCTCGTTCCTGGATCAGCGCTCATTCAGAGCAAAGGTGGGACAGGAACTATCAAACCAGTTTAGACTACAGTATGGGATGCCTCAAGGCTCTGCCTCGTCACTTCTGCTGTATTCTTTGTTCACAGCAGACATCCCGAGAACCAATTCAACAATCGACCAAACCTTATTGGCAACTTACGCAGACGACACAGCTTTAGTGGCGTACTCTTACAGTCCAGAGGTGGTCACCAGACGACTTCAGGAGGCAACAGGCAGTCTACTAGATTACTTCGGCCAATGGAAAATCCAAGTCAACGCAGACAAGATCCGAGCAGTATTTTTCACTCGAAGAAGACTCCAATCGTATGGACATGTAAATGTTCATGGGTAAAACGTCGACTGGAGACTTCAGGCAAAGTGTCTAGGTGTAATTCTTAACCAAAGACTTACTTTCCAGGCACACATCGATTATGCAGTGTCCAGAGCCAAAATGCTGCAAGCGATGATTGGTAGAAATAGTAACCTGTCCATTGGACTTAAAGTGTTACTATACAAATTAATCATAGGACTAGCGATGACCTACGCATCTGTAGCTTGGTCACAGGCGACGGATAATCACATGAAAAAACTCCAAGTGTTCCAGAACGTCTTTCTAAGACAAGCCATGGACGCTCCATGGTTTGTGAGAAACGAACTAGTTCGACAGGCAGTGGATTACGATCCAGACACCCCAACCAGGATTAGGAGACCAAGGATGGTCCTCTAGGCTACGACTTCCATTTCGGAAAATTTCTGTTTTGTTTATTTCTTGTGTTTCAGGCAAAACAGCTTACAATAGTGCTCCAGCACTATTGTACTGATCCGACAGAGGGATTGGGGGCCAAGGGCCCGGCCCGAAGAAGTAGGGGTTTTTAGTCGGTACCCGTAGTTTGAGCAAAAGTCCGATACTATCTGGGTTGTCTTTCCAGGTGCCCGTAACGGATTTTCCCCTTCTAAAAAAAATCTCTTTGAGCACTTCCAACACAATTTTCCGGTGAATTTCATTTCGGGATATTTGTAAAATTTAAAATTATCGTGCACGAGTAATTCTTTTCCACGCTCACTTATCATTGTAGAACACTCCATTCTCAAACACTTATTTGCAAAACTGATTAGATTACTGAATGTATAGAAAAGTGATGTCTTAAAACTGAATCACCCGTGGTTGACAAATGAAAGGTAATTAGAATAGCTAATCAAAAAAAAGAATTTGTGAATTTGTCGTTTTCCCAACGTGCAGTCCCCATCATTTTATACCGTAATATGTTAATAACCCATGTTTGATACTTTCTCGTTACAAAACCCCAGTAGCAGTTAAATGTGATTTTAATGTTTTAATGCAATTTAAGTGCCTTAAGAATAAGGTATTAATGCAATTCGAGTAAAGATTACCCGAGTGTAATTAGAATATTTTGGAAGGAAATTAAAATTAATGCAATTCGAGTGCGCCCGAAAAAAGTATCCATAGATACAATCTCTCAATGTACCATGCAGGACTGCATATGAATTTGTTGCATTCGAGTGTGTAGCTCTCATAGATAAGGTGGTTTTTGAGATAATCAAAACCACCAGGTTTGGCAAACACACTTTTATGAAAATACTTCTAAGAAAGATACTAACATATCTCTGGAGTTATGATAGCTTGGCTATCGAAGCACATTCGAACAACTTTTGTTGTTCTTTTTAATCGTTTTTGGTTTCAAAGGACAAGATTTGTATATCAATCATTGAAGATAACCAATGACAAATCCGTTCGTCTAATAAAAAATATTTTGAATAATAAGTCAAAAATTTTAATAGAAGTCATTATTTTCAAAAAAATATAAATTTTCAAAAACGTTGAAATGTTCAAAAGAAGTCGATATCTTCCAACAAAAAGTCTAAATATTCACAAGTGATCGAAATTGTCAAAAACAAAATATACAGAAAAGGGAACTTTAAAAAAGGGGGCAGGGATTCTCATAGATATCGAAATTTTGAATAGTCAGAATTTTAAAAAAAAAGTCGAAATTACAAAATCTCAATTTTGAAAAACAATTCGAAATTTAAAAAAAATTAATTTTTGTATTTTTCTGTATTTGTCAAAACGAACATTGTAGATAAAGTAAATGTTTCAACCGGTATTGTAGTGGCCCGCTAACCTAGTACCTCATAATTGCCCCCGGGGCTTGTAAGTTCTCTCGGTGGGCCACTAAGCTTGACATTACAGTATGTAACTGTTCTCTAGTTGATAGTTTATTTTATACTACTAAATAGAAAATTAACTTTTTAAATTGTGTGTTATCTTTTTATTATAAAATTTAATAATAATTGAAAATGTAATTTATTTGTAATTGATTCTTTCTTCTAAGTATAGGTTAATTAAACTACTTTTTAACAAATGTTAAGGTGATTTGAAGTAGTTTGTTTCCTTTTTCTAAAAAAGTAATGGGTAACGTAATGATTCTTTTTTAAAAATAATTTGCTCAGCTCTGCCAAGGATACGGATGAACATTTACTGGAGTAGTTAAGATTAGCCTGGAACTTAAAAGTTGCCACAAGAGATAAGTTAGATTTAGTTACATTTGTTGGCAGAAGGAAGAATAGATACATCTCATCACGTTATGAAATTTCTTAATGTACAGTTTTACATATTTTTTTACAATCATTGTAGGCAAGTCTTAATTCATTCGAAAAATTTGGTTTTAATATTTCTCCAGTAAATCATCTGACTCGTTTGTCCTAATATATTTCGCGTAAGTTCTTATTCACTCTCAATTTGCCTTCAAAAGCTAAAGGTTAATATTTATCGGCAACAATAAAATGTTCCGAAAGCTCAATGATAACGAATCAATGGTACTTTTTTTTGCATAATGAAGTTTCCGTAGTTCTCTCTGTAACTTATATTAGAGATTAATTTAAGAATTGTTCTATTACACGAAAACGCTCTGTGGGAGTTCCATCCTAAGACAAATCGTAGCTTCAAGACTAACGACTAGACAGCTTTATAAATAAAAATGATAACGCAGACTGACGTTACATCGAATTGGTTTATTTTATTTTATTCACATCTCTTCATATAATAATCTGTGGTGCGTAACCCTCCATATGCTAGTAGCAGTAGTAGCACTCTGCCATTTTTTTGCTTCATTGAACAAATTCATTATGTTGTCTAAGAAACTTCTATTGATAAATATCTCAAAAAGTAAGCTTATGTAGGATACAGAAAAATCTTCGCTAAAACTAATACGAACGTATCTCTAATTAAAACGGAATTTTGCAGCTTCCCGCTGGTCGGTTGTACGTACGACCACTAGTTTACGACTGCAACATTTAATCATAACAGTCGGACTTGCCGTTGATTTATATTATTTTGCACAACTTTAATCGACGTATACAGAGATTGAAAACGATGTTGTTATAAATCTAACACCTGTGTCTCAGCCAGGGTTCACCGACTACCCGCTAAGCCAGATCTTCAAGTAATAACGAAACGTATGAAGTTGGTTATTGCTTATCTAGATCAATGTCTTTTCAAGTCAATCTTTTAAATCATACACCGATGCATTTATCCCTGTGGATGAAATTTGACAAATGAAAATATATTTTCTCCTTGTATTAATGGCTGAGACTTTCTGAACGCAACCTTATAGCTTTTTTACAGACTATGACAGAAAAAAGTCCCTGCTGGCGACACCGGCCCCACTTCGACATAATCTATCTGTTTAACAAAATTGAATTGCATTTCTGTGATTTTAAAATCTTTATAAGCTGATGTGGTTTTTAAATTTTTACATGTTATAAATCCCATACAGATGTTTTAGAATAATTTATGACTGATCAAGCTAATCTCGGAAATGGGTAAGCCAGTTTCAATAACTTTACAACCAGAAGTACGACGTTTCCCTACAGGTTTCCCTAAAGGGTTATAAAGATGAAATATTCATACTTGATTACTTCTGTAGTCAACCTCATCTCTGTCAACAATTTCACATAAGAATAAATGTCCCAAAAATCAGTGCGTTTCAATATCTTCTAAGTAAGTTACTCAGAGAAAACACATTTACCATAATTAACATACCTTATGATTCTCTACAAAATCATAATGGATCTTCGGTAGTTTAACGCGACTCCGAAACTTTTATTCCCTGGTCCGCCGTCTTGTGATGATCTGAACTTTGGTGATAAATTGCGAGCGTCAGATGCCGTCATCGGAAGCTACTTAGTCCACCCAGTTGACGAGCAATCCGTGGCTGACTGTACGGTCTCTATACATTTTTGTAGAAGTACTGATACTGGGGTGAGGTAAGATACTTAATACAGGATATACTTTTTCTGGAATTGGACCGTGTCAGAGAACTGCTAAAAGTGTTCGACGTTTTTGCCCACCATCGAAGGGGGCTTCTTCAGGAACAAAGAAAAGAAACAATAAATAAAAGAAATATAAGGGAATATGCAAAAATAAAAGAATGAAAAAGCCAATTTCAAAACATCAGAGAACGGTAACTCAGTATGTCCCCCCTACTAGAGCCGAAACTCTTCTGAAATGAAAATTGGTACAAAGGATAAGAAAGTTTAGACAGAAGAGCACGGTAACTCAGTATGTCCACCATACCAGAGGCGAAACTCTTCTGAGAGGAAAGAGGGAAAGGGAAACTTTATATATCATTCGTCTGCGCCATCACTCCCGAAGATTTCCGATGGTTGGTTTCAAGATGGAGGAAAGCATGTAACCGTCGTCTCTGTTGATGTTTTTGGGAAATTTTTGGATTTCAATGGCCTCGCGTATCTTCCTATTATAGTAATTGGGAATATTGGATATAATTGAAATATTATCAAAGAGAATCTTATGTCCGGTCTCATGTTGATGTTCCGCAATGGCTGACTGCAAAAATAAACCAGATCTAAGACATCCTTGGTGCTCGGATATTCGCGTCTTAAATAATCGCCCCGTTTCTCCGATGTACACTGAACCACAAGAACAACGAACCCTGTACACATCATTGGAACAAAAGGATGAAATTTTATCTTTGGGAGATGGGAGTAGCTGTTGGATCTTTGAAGATGATGAAAATATATATTTCTCTTTTTATTTATTGTTTCTTTGCTTTATTCCTGAAGAAGCTTCCTACGATGGTGGGCGAAACGTCGAACACTTTTAGTAGTTCTTTGACACGGTCCAATCCCGAAAGAAGTCTATCCTGTCTGGCCGTGGAAGCCTTCGTTATCATAAGATACTGTGGTGAGTTGAGTTCTACTAAACTGTTCTATTGCCTCGTTTGTTTTATTTAATTGAATTTTATTCAATATTTTTTTGGAAATATGAGATCTACAAATATTATATTATAAAAAAAAGTCTTTGTAACATAACGTTTTGCGTGAGAAACAGATTTCTTAGCGTTCACAAATTAGATAAGGGTTATTTGTTAGGCCTGGTTTGTTTCAAGCACAGATACCTAAACTGAGTAAAATAACATGTTAGTTTTGAAGGACCGCTGAAAAGTAGAGTAATAAATAAGGGTAAGTGCCGATAACGGAGACCGTAGCAAATATCTCGGCAAGACCATGTGGTGTTAGACTGGAGGAATTTTACGTTCAAAAAACGCCCTTATAAACACATACAATTGTAAGTTATTTAAATTTCAATTATCGAAGTAAAACTTGCAAGATAAAGGGACGACATTATTCAAAAGGGGTTTGCAGTTTGATATGCACTTTAAGAATCCTTTTCAAAATTGATTTAAGGGCTAATTTGGATTAGAAATATTTAAATTAGTAGAAATTCTGCATTCTCATGCCCTCTAGCGAGATGCAGAGGATATCTTTCGGTCCCCAGAAGTTAAGGGTAGGGGAAGAAAAACTTAAAGCACCGTAAAGAAGTTAAAAGTAGTCAAGAACTAAACTTCGATGAAATTAGTTTAAAAATTCTAGTCAAGTGCTAAACTTTGATGAAATTAGTTTAAAAATTCTAGTCAAGAACTAAACTTCGATGAAATTAGTTTAAAAATTATGGTCAACTTCCGAACCTAAAAACGAGTACGGAATACGGGAGTTTTAAAAAAAAAATTACTTCTGTTTGTGCTAATCACCGTAAATGAACACCAAAAAAAAAAACAATTTCTGTTCAACGTGAAGTTCTTGTGCCATTTATGTGATGTTTGCTACGAAATAAGTAGGCAAGTAAATTTTAAATTGTCCGATAATTTTATTTGATGGTTTTTTCGCTCTTATATGATTTTAATTAACTGTTCCTAAAATTTGAGAAATACTTGTTCCTAATTTTGATCAATATGGGGTTGGGGGGCGTACGCAAAAAAAGAGAAAGGAATTTAAAACTTTCACAACAAACCGAAAGAATGAGAAAGTCGTTGTTAGAAAATTATTATTGGGCCAAGAACCCTACCGCTGATTGGTGCAACTACCAATCTCAGTTTCAAAAAAGGAAACAAAATAAAAATACAAAGACAAGAAAATGAAAAGGAAATAAAGCGCATTCGCTTCATACAAACATTTTCATTTCCTTAGGGTCGATGTTAGTGTTCTGCTGTTGGAAACTGAGTTTCCAGGGGTTCCAAAATAATTTATACCCATCACCACAAAGGTCCGGCAACTGGCAGCAGACACATATATTTGGGTTTTACTGATGATGTTCTGCAAGTTCTAGAAACGTGGGCATTGTACACCTTAACATCCTAGAAGCATAAGCCACAATGAGCTCTTACCTACAGGATATACTTCTTCCGGGATTGGACCGTGTCAAAGAACTACTAAAAGTGTTCGACGTTTCGCCCACCATCGTAGGGGGCTTCTTCAGGAACAAAGAAAGAAAAATAGATGAAATGAGGGACTATGCAAAAAAGAAAAATAAAAATAAAAGGCCAATTTCAAAGCATCAGAGCACGGTAACTCAATATGTCCACCATACCAGAGGCGAAAACTCTTCTGAATTGTTCTAATGGCGTGTATAGGGTTCCTTGTTCTTGTGGTTCAGTGTACATCGGAGAAACGGGGCGATCATTTAAGACGCGAATATCCGAGCACCAAAGGTGTCTTAGGTCTGGTTTATTTTCGCAGTCAGCCATTGCCGAACATCAACATGAGACCGGACATAAGATTCTCTTTGATAATATTTCAATTATATCCAATATTCCCAATTACTATAATAGGAAGATACGCGAGGCCTATATAGAAATCCAAAAATTTCCCAATAACATCAACAGAGACGAAGGTTACATGCTCTCCTCCATCTGGAAACCAACCATCGGAAACAGAAGAGTTTCGCCTCTGGTATGGTGGACATACTGAGTTACGGTGCTCTTCTGCCTAAACTTTCTTTTGTACCAAGTTTTAATTCAGAAGAGTTTCGCCTCTGGTATGGTGGACATACTGAGTTACCGTGCCCTTCTGTCTAGACTTTCTTATCCTTTGTACCAATTTTCAATTCAGAAGAGTTTTCGCCTCTGGTATGGTGGACATACTGAGTTACCGTGCTCTGATGCTTTGAAATTGGCCTTTTATTTTTATTTTTCTTTTTTGCATAGTCCCTCATTTCATCTATTTTTCTTTTTTTGTTCCTGAAGAAGCCCCCTACGATGGTGGGCGAAACGTCGAACACTTTTAGTAGTTCTTTGACACGGTCCAATCCCGGAAGAAGTATATCCTGTACTGACTCTGGCCGTGGAAGCCTTCGTTATCATCTTACCTAGTTCTTGTTTTGGTGTATTCACCTAGTGCTACCTCATTCGCAGATTCTCCTTCGTAGGTTGCTTGAATCCCAAAAATATAGGACAAGACAACCTGGCCCAAAGAGACCTTATAGATCTGTTGACAAATGGGGAGTACTAACGTAGGTGAACGAGCAGTATCAGCATTAGCTCTCGTTAGGGAGATGTTTTGATGAAAGAAATGAAAACTTCTTGCCAGTTTCTAACTTTAATTTCAATGTTTTGTGCTAAGTCAAGCTTAGCCTATTTCTAAGCCAGAAACGCCCCTTTTATTAGAACAGTAGCCGTAGAAGTAGATGTAGTGTTGGAAGGGCAAATTCTGCTCAGAAAGTTTCTACGAAATCTAAACAATATTTCTAGTCTATTTTATGACACTGGCTTAAGTTCGAGTGATTGAGTTTGGTATGAGAAAATCAGAAAAAAAAACAAAGGAACAAGCTAACAAAGGAAAGAAAGAAAGAGTGAGAGAACGAGAGATCTGTAAGATTGAATTAACATTTATAAATTTGATTTATTACGATAAATCACAACTTCATTTCCAAGCTTGAGCTCCATTTTCTCGTAGCATTATCCTTTGGATATTGTTAGCTCAAAGCTTTAACAGGAAACTGTATGCTATGTAAAGTATGCTTGAATTAAGAAACGACCAAAAACACAAAAGAATTGGGGAATAAAATAGACGCCTGAAAATAGTTTGAGAACCTCTGTGTACAAACTAACCAGCGAACGCCCACCGATAATCAGGTACAAAGTTAGCTGCATTTGGTTTGAAAACCTTCGAGTACAAACTGAATGGCCCAGCTGGGGAAAGCATTGCGATTATTAGGGTTAAAATAAACTTTGGGAAATTAATAACCGACGCACCATATACGAGCGAAGAGTTAGACAAAGAATGTCAGATTATTTGTGCTTAATGAATTCTCTTCATTTTCTAAAGAAATATTTCTCTCAGATCTGTGTCCAGCAAATTTAAACAAGTTGAAACAAACAGGTTCACTTTTATTTTGTTGTATTATGTTTAAGAACACTTGAAAATCACAAACTTGAAATTTTGTTGATTTATATGTTGACCTATTGTAATAAAACGTTGAGGTCAATTGTTGTTTGAATTTGATAACACTTCCCTGTCGACTCTACGAGCTGGGGTTACAATTTATTGGAATAAAATAATTTTAAACACAACGTAGACAAATTGGGTCCGAAAATCAAAAGTAAATTATTCTTCGAAAATTTTAAAGATGAGCAAAATTCGACAATTTTGAAAAACTAAATACAATCACTGGTTATGGTCACAACCAGCTGGTTCGTTCATTACAATACTTAAAATTTGTCTATTTCCTTTTCCACGGCGACGTTGTATCAAAGCGTTAAACACATCTCATTAGTTAGTCTTCAGTCATAACATCTATCATTCCTAGCTGACATATCAAAAGGACTAGATACAAATATATCCACTGCAGCTTTGAGAAGGTCTCTGACGTCCGAGTCATCACCACAGCAGTGACCGAAGCAAAATCTTTCTTTCGATGTAAACTTGCAAAGTAAACAAAAATTTGCCGGCTTTGCAAGGAAATTGTCTCATGATTCCTTTGGGGCCCCTTTGGTGGACAATTATTATTGTTATTAATGTAAGAAAGAACGTAAGAAGATAAAAAGCGCATATTAGCGTCCTTCAGTTTAAGATTTTTTGCAAATTGTGTATAATTTCTCGCATGAAATTTATGAGTCCAAAGATAAACCGCATAATTTTAATACACTAATTGAAAACAAGAAATATCGGATTTTTTCCGCGCCTAAAGATCTATAAATATGCAGTGTTTCTACAAACTTGTATTATGCAAAACGATTTCTTATAAGTGTATCAGACAAAACATTAATATGACTAATTATCCGAAGGTGGTAATAATACACTTTGTGCCTCCCAGCTACAAATATGTATTCATTTATCTAAAAAACCTGCTAATTGTTGGAATAAAGTCTTGTTTTTATATTTTTATTATCTAATACTGTTTACGAGATTTGATTACATTACGAGGTAAATAATCAAATTTTAGAAAGTCATAAATACAACTGCAGATTAGATTAACCCTTTTCGTAGTTTCCAAGATTTTTAATTACAACTTGTTTCGACTTTAAACAATTACAGAATTTCGAGTATTTTAGTACTTCAAAAATTGAAATACAAATCTTGTCCCTGAAATCAAGAAAGATTAAATAACACAACAGAGGTTGCTCTAACGCGTTTCGATAGCCAAGCTATCATCTTCAATTTTTGAAGGTAACCAAGGACCAGTCCATTCCACAAAAAAAAAACTTCAGTACTTTGCCAGAGTGTTATGTTGAAAAGCAAAAATTCGTCTTTACTTTGAGATGTTTAATAAATACGATTCTTTCTTTTAGAATTATGAGATTTTCATTGACATATAAGAAAGAAAGAAAGAAAGAAAGAAAGAAGGAAAGACAGAAAGAAAAAAAAAGAAAGAAAGAAAGAAAGAAAGAAGGAAAGAAAGAAATCTAAGAAAAGAGAAGGCAGTTCTGGTTTAAAATAGGGCTATAATAGGCCTGATATATTTTTGCACAATTATGGAGATATCATCTAGTGTTCTGAAAATTTGAAGTCGAGTGACATTCTAAAAGTCGACATAAATCAGGTTAAAGTTGAATTATTTATACAGGGAACGATGCAGTTCACGAGTTTTTTATATACATCTTTTCTTTCCAAATTTCAATAAAAGGTTCAAATTAAAAATGTTAACAAAACACAGTTTTATCCGTGATATTTACGATTTATTCATTTTTTCAAAATTTTTATTACAAACTGGAAATTCTGACTTTTAATAATTTTACTTTATTTACAAAATTTCGAATTTTTTATCGAAATTTCGAGCTTAAACTCATCATTTTATACAAGTTTTTTTTAAATTAAGACTTTTTCTCATAATTCTGAAACACGTCGGTATTTATGTACTTTTTCCTTATTATTAATTTTATTGAGGGTGTTATGGGTCTTGTCACCTAAATTCGAAATGCTTTGTAACTTCCACAGGTTTACTAAAGCACTGAACTAAACACAGTATCGATTTGAATCTCAATGTAGATGACGTCGATGCATCTTTTGCTAATCTTTTTAGATTAGTGCGCTTGAAAATGCCAGTTCTGCTGGCGAAATACGTATCGCGTAAATATTTATTTAATTGCCGATGTGGTAAAAGGGTGAGACCTTCTTTGGACTTCCATAGGTTTGTTCAAGACTTAGTCAGCATTATACATCCCGACTTTTGCAACCAGGCTCAACATCTGACCTACATTCATTCCTTACAGATCTTCTGATTTTAATATTTTTTGCCAGTCGGAATATATCTGTATGTGGCAGGTTTGGACAGGCACACACAATGTGTAAACTTATTTCCTTTTCAGTCCCATACAGGGGACATCGGTCGCTTTTTGCTAGGTTAAGTTTAACCAGGTGTCCTTTAAAGTTCCCGTGGCCGATGACCAGATCTAATGCTTTGCTTAGTCTTCTTTTATTCATTGCAGTAAGTACTTCAGCCCTTGATTGCAAGGGTTTATCCATCAGCAGTCTTGCTTGCCTCCATGTGATTATGTTCCTTTGTGGGTTCAAATCTTAAAACCATAATAAACTTAAATATTAGAGATTTTTTTTAAATAAGTGTCTTCGACATTTTAACAAAATATTTTTAGAAATTTCCAATTTGACTTCAAAATTTTTAGAAACTTTTTAACGCAAATTATACTTTATCGGAAATTGCCATTTTTTCATGGAAATTACGCGTTTACACTTTGAATTTTTGAGTTTCTTTTCTAAAAATGAATGCAAATAAATTGACCACAAATTTTAGATTTCTACTCAAATTAATTTCGAAATTTCAATTTTTTCGTCGAGTTTAAATTGAAACAATTTTTTTATAAAATAACAACTAATTTCATGTAAGAAATTTTGTCAATCGAATATTTTTATTATTTCATAATTGTATTTAATTAAAAAGAAAAGATATCGCGATCGATTTTATGCATGTATTGATTAAAATTCTTTTTTTTGTCGGTGGGGATCTTTCTACAGGTCAATAAAATGTCATCACTTGATGGGTATTTAATATAAATTAAGTAAAAATCATAAAAGTAATGCATTTTAGTAAGTACCATTTAACCTGCTTTCTCGAGTTCTATCTGATATACGTTTTTATATTTTTTGTTGAGACGTTTAGCTGGGCAATTATTTTAAGAAGGTCCATAAATCTGTATACCTGACGTGGTAAATTGGATTATTTCGACCACAGAAACAACCGACATTAATTGAAAGTTCGCAAAGATGTTTACAACTTTTCGACCTTTAATACCCTTCTTCCGGGCCACCAATCGATTTCTACACAAAACGACATACGTGCAGAATAACGGATATAGCAGAAGATAGCTGACAAGGGCGAGAATATAAATTATTTCCCGCGATTAATTAAATTTAAAGCGAACTAGACAAAGCGAACTGCGTTATAATTGCAAGGTGTAGTAAATTAGTTATGATTATAAATAAACGCGGGTGGCCTTGCCGACCTTAAGAGGTATTTTTACAAAAAGTAATGCCATTCACCGTTTATCATCGCAGTAAGCACTGCATCACACCAGCTGTGCGTGGTGTGGACCAGATCTACTTTGTTATGCAACAGAGAGCAAAGATCGACCAATCGTTGTTGTGGCACGAGCTGCTACTAAAAGCTTCCGTTAGAAGATGACCGCCTTGGCCTGCTAATGAGTTGCGCTCTTTACTGATGTGGCCCCCAAATTTTCCCTAATGTAGGGAACTTCTTACGCATTATGACTCATATGTAACACATCCCACATATTATAGGCCGCTGCGTCTCTGCTGTTCTCTATCTATCTATCTGTATGTCTACCTGTCTATATAAAAATATGAATCAACCTCTGAAGGTGAAGTACACCAGAATTAGGGTACATAAATTATTATCATAATTAATCTGCAACGAGGTGTTACTTCCTATTAAGCAGGAGACAAATCTGCGACGTCTCTGCAACGGGGGGGGGGGAGGGATTCTCTCGGCATATCCTCCAGCAGGAACTACCAAACAGGGATATTAGGACAACAAAATACATCAACAGAAACGAAAGTTAATACACAACGTATTAGGAGCCTAAAAATAATGAAAACACGACGGTCACCATCACATATGAACCTTAGATGCTTTACTGCGTTATTCATTCCAGAAGCACCATCCCGAAATATCCTATATAGGCCATCTTCATGTGGCAAAACAATGGTACTATCAACAAAACCCACTACGGATATCTGGCGGATGTCAAAACACATCATGTACAGGAAAACCACCAGGCACCAGAAAGGTTTTAGAAACATGACATTTCACCAAGAGCGAAAGAAAGTACGGATTAAAAAGACGGCACGTTGCATGGGAACGTTACTAACCTACACAACAGGCTAAGATGTCATTAACAAAACCATTGTTGAAAATCCGACTATGCCAGAAGATATTAATGGTTGCCAATATCACTGATCAACAAAATGGGCAAAATGAACTTTTTTTATGTTTTTTAATAGTATTAGTTGTTGTCATTTAAAATAAGCAGTTTTAAAATTCTCATTACCCATGACATTCGTTTGTCAAATGTTTAAAAAATGATTGTTTTCCAGAACTATAACATAAAAAATGTACGTTGGGAACTTCTAATCTTTGTTTTTCTGGATTATTTAGCTTTTAATTGGTAACTTTTGATTGATCAGCAGTAGTCAGACAACACCTTTGAATTTAATCTGCCGTGATAAAATTTTTCCATTATTGGAATGGTTTCATACCGCTATCCGTTCTTATCTCCAAGAGCCCCCAAAGCTTCCTAATTCTCAAGTACAGATGTGAGTCCAAAAATCGAATCTTAAGCCCCATAGGCAATCCAAAGCTTTATGCTTCGTTAACCAACTATCTACAGATATAACTCTTATGGTTACTCAAATATTTTGCAATTAAATTCTTGAAGCATCTTTGATCTGATTTTTTCAAAACATTTTATTTTTCTTTAAATAATGAATCCTTTATTAATTTTCGTAATTAGAGGTCCTGCTGCTACTACCACATCACTTATTCTGAGAAATTTCTCTTTGAAATATTAAAATCCATTTCTATTGCGATACATCTCCCCTACTAAATTTTTGACAAGGTTTAATTCGATATGAAGTGGTGTAAGAAATATTCCAGAGACCTTTACAAGTGTAAATTCTTCACATCTTTCTATTCATAAATTAAACATGTACATGCAGGTCAAGCTTTTCTTTAATTGTGATTTGTTTTGTTCCTAGTGTTCCAATTTCCAGAAAATATCGAATTTGGTACAAAAAAATACAAAATTCATAAAAATATTTCTCTCTGAATATTTAACTTTAATTTAAATTTTGACCTTGTTTTAAAATCTACAAGAAATCTTTTTCTGTAAATTTGGTAAACATATTATTTGCAACGTTTTTACATTTTCATTAAAATTTCTATTCAATTTTAGAAAAATAAACGATTCCTTTAAAAAATGTCGAAATTTGGAGAAAAAGCTCAATTTTAAGTAAAAATTTCCAGAAACAAGTCATTAAATTTTCAGATGCTATTCGAAACTTCGAAGAGACGAATTTTGAAAAAGGGTTGGAATTTCCTGAAAGTCAAATTAAAAAATGAATTTCAGAAAAAGCCTAATGTTATAAAAAATGGATTTGGAAGAAACGATTTTTCGAAAGTTAAATTTCAAGAAGTCCTAAAAAAAAAAACAAAAATTCAAAATTCTCTAGACGTAGTCCAATTTCGATAGAGAAAAGTAGAATTTTAAGTATAAAATCTTAACCTAGAAAAAGACAAATGAGGAGAAAAAAAAATTTGAGAAACGGTCTAACTTTTCAGAAAATGAAATTCAAAGTAGAAACCTAACAATTTCTAAACCTCAAAAAATAACGAAATTTTTAAAACAGTTAAAATGTCAAAATGTCGAATTATGTAAAAAGTTGCCATATTTTAAGAATAAATCGAATTTTGAAAAAAACTCCCAGTTTAAATAATATTTATCTTGAAATTGTAATTTTTTTAAATTTTAAATACTTAAATTTCGCTAAAGAAGTTTAATAAACAAAAATGTTGTTGAAATTTAGTAAAAATAATTTTCTCAATATTCTTACATATTTCTTTTGTTAACATCTCGATCTAATTTAGAGAAAATAAACAACGGAAAATCCAAAAAAACACCAATTTCGATGAAGAACTCACATTTCCGAAAAGTTTGAAGACATTTTGAGATAGTCAAAATCTCTAAAATGAAGAAAAATTTAATTTCCGAAAAGTCAAATTTAAAAAAGTCGAAGTATTTAGAAAAATAGAAATATTAAGAAAAATAGCAGGATTTCAACTATTTGTGAAAAAGAAATCCAAAAAGTAGAATTTTTGAAATAAAGTCCGAATTGCATAAAAGACGATCTTGGAGAAAAGACCGGTTTAAAAAAAAAGACTTATTTTATTAGAAAGACTCAACATTTCGAGAAAAAGAAAAATTTCGAGGAAAAAGTCCAGAAATTTTAAGTATTGAATTTGAGATAAAAATCAAAATTTCCAGAGACAGGCAAACTAAAGACCAGTTAAGATTTCTGGAAAATCAGGTTTTAAAAGCTCGAAATTTATGGAAAAAATTTCCAATAATAAAAATAGAATAATTTGAAAAAATGCCAAAACTTCGACAAAATTATCCAAAATGAGAAAATTGTAAAATTTTGAAGAGAAAGCCAAATTATAAGAAATAAATGTAGAACATTGCATAACCTTAATTAAAAAGAAAGAAAAAGTTGGAAAAAATAGTCGAAATTTCGATAACAAGACGAATTTTAACGACAAAATAAAATTTAGAGATATGCAAAGCCTAATTTCAAGAAAACAGTAATTTTTTTAATAAAACATAAAGAACGTAGTTTGAGATAATTTAAAATTTTAAAAAACGTCACTTTGAAAAAAACTAAATTTTGAGAAATGACAATGGAAAGTTTTAAAAACTCAAACGAATTTTTGAAAATAAATGTAAATAACAAAAAAATTCTACATTTTGAGAAAAATTTCAAATTTCGAGAAAAAAAGTTGAAATGTAGTTAGAAGTTTTAAAGAGAGGGTCAAAGTTTTTCGAAACTTTAAAAAATATGCAAGTTTAAGAAAAATGTCAGGAAAATAGTCACAATTTCAAGAAAAAGTTAAAATCTATCTGCGGAATATTTATTTTTTACCGGCTGCCTGTCTCAAAAAGGACCACCCTGCCCCACCGTGAAGTCAGAAAATGTCGAGTATTAAAATATATTTTAAAATTTTGAGATATAAGTTGGAACTTGAATTATTTTGAATTTTTGACTATTTACAAATATTCAAAATTTTTAAAAAATAATTTTCAAATTTTGATAAATAAGTTAATATTTGCAAAAAGTTTGATTTATAAAACTCAAAAAATGTCAAAGTTTGAGTAATGACGACAGTTATCGAGATTTCGATGAATTTTGGGATAAAACTTCGAAATTTTGAGAAAGTCAATATTGATGAAAGAAGTCAAATTACCATAATACTTCTGTCAGAATTTTACTTTAACCTTAAAATTTACAACAAATCATCTTTTTCCTATAAATTATTTTTTAGGTCTTTATTAGATTTTCGAGACAATTTTGGAAAAATAGAATATCGAATTTTAAGGTACAAGTCGAAATCTTGAGAAAAATTAATTTCGAAAACAGAAACATTTTTGAAAAATATCGTCGAGGTTTTGAGAAAACGATCAAGATTTCTAAAAGATATTAATAATTTTTAAACGAAAGTCCAATTTTGAAGTGAAGAAGTGGAATTTTGAGAATAAAATAAAAAGTTCAAAAAGGACGAATTTTGAGGAAAAACTCCAATTTTGAGAGTTAGAATTTTCCGAAAATTATATTTGAAATAAAAACCTAACCCTTGAAGAAATTCGAAAAAAAATCAAGATTTTTAATTTTTTATCTGAATCTTAACGTAAAAGAAAATTCCATTAAAAAAATTAAATTTACAAGATCTTTTTTTAACAATTTCTCAAAAATAATTTTTTTCAATACTTATTTTTACTTTTTTATTAATACATTCTGATCTAATTTAGAGGAAATAAATGAATATTGAGAAATTTGAAATTTCAAGGAAAACAATTTGAGGAAAAAGTCGCTTTTTCAGAAAATAGATCATTCAATTTTAAGATGAAAGTCGAAATTTAAAAAATTTTGACCGAAGTTAAAATTTTAGAAAAGTTCAATTTTAAAAAATCAAAATTTTCAGCAACAGACGACTATTAAGAAATATGAAGAGATTTTGAAAAAATAGGATTTTTGGAAGAAAGTCTAAACTCAACAAATTAGAATGTTGAGAATAACATCGTAATTTCGAAACAAAGACAACATTTTGGAAAAAATATTGAAATTTCGCAGAGAAAATTATATTTCAAACAAATAGTTATATTTTAAAAAAAGTTCTTCATCAAAAGACGAATTTTCAAAATATTTTCAAAAAATCGAAAATTTGACAAAAAGACGAATTTTGAAAAAAAGGTTGAGATTTCGAGAAACAAAAGATTGATTTTGTGGTTCAATTGAAGTTTCTAAAAGAGTCGAATTTTGAGAAAAAAAAATTGAAATTTGGAGAAAAAATGGAAATCTTGCACATAGAGTTAAATTTAGAGAAAGTGCTTGTCAAATTTTGAGATTTTAGTTGTTTATCAAAAGACAAATTTTGATAAAAATCGAAATTTTGAGAAAAAGACAAATTTCGAGGAAAATGTTGAGATTTTCCGGAATATACCCAAAAGATTGGATTTTAAGATTCAGTTGACATTTCTTAGCAAGTCCGACTTTGAGAAAAATATCGAAATTTCAAAAAAAATGTGAAAACTTTGCTTAAAAGTTATATTTCGGGAAAATGGTCAAATTTTGAAAATATTTCTCAAAAGCGGAATCTTCAAAAATAATCAAAATTCTGAGGTAAAGACGAATTTTGAAAAAATAGTTAAGATTTCCCGGATCGTAAAAGATTGCATTTTGAGGTTCAATAAAAATTCCTAGAAAAGTCAGATTTTGGGAAAAACGTGAAACTTCGAAAAAAAAACGAATTCTGATAAAAATAATCTCAGTTTTTAAAAACAAAAATAGATTTTGTAGAATCGATCAAACTTTTGAGAAAAAGTCCAAAAATATTAAATGTCAAATTTTGAGAAAAAGGCACATTTTAAGAGAAGACCAAGATTTTTGGAAAAAAGCTTAATGCTAGAAATATAATGCAATTTCGAAAAAAAAAGGAACTTCTAAAAAACAGTAAATAGTCGCAAATTTAAGAAAAACTTCAAAATTGAAAAAAGAAATTGTAATGTTCCACACAGAGACTAAATAGACTGAACGTTTCAATGTTGTCTCATGCGTACAGTTGAAGCTAAAATGCGGAGTAGTGGGGAGGTGCATTCCACTACTCTTTGTTATGGTTGGATTAAGTAAAATTTATAAATACGAAACTTGCCGCGTAACGGTTCTAACCGATTTAGATGAAACTTTAGAATTAGGGGCTTTTGGACCAATAGAATAATTTTTATAAGTGCTTCTTGGTAAAAGTTCAGGAGAACTATTTTCAAAGACATCTTGGTTTAATAGTAAAATAATTTTCTTTCAATACGCGACGCCTGTGTACAATATTGTTAAGCCGGTGCTGTAAACACGTCATGATTGCAGTGAAATGGCAACGCGCGCACGCCGATAATTGAATATTTATATATTTTATTTTTACCTACCCAAAGAATGAAACTCTTAATTTTCCTTCACTAATGTGTTCACTGAGGTTTCAACAATGATCCACAATACACTTCCCCATATTTACAGCCCATTTTCTTTAAAAAAAACCGATGTTATCTTCGTAAAGGTCTGTCAAATAATAAGAGGGCATTGCGAGCTAGATGGAGCTAGGCTTTCGCCAGGCTTCCAACTGGCTTCACTGCTTACCGTGTTAGGTTCAGTCTATTTAGTCTCTGGTTCCACAGAAAGTCGGATTTTGATTTAAAAAAAAAGTAGAATTTTACAAATTAAGTCCACAATAAAAAAACAATGGAAAAAAATTAGGTAATCGAAATTTCGAGAGAGGGAAATTTGGAGGAAGAAATTAATTTCCACGAAAAAGTCGAAATTTTAAGAAAAAAAAAATAGAAATTTTGCACAGAAGGTCGTATTTTGAAATTTGTACGAAAATATGGAAATTCCAAGCAAAGACGAACTTTGATGAATATGGTGAAATGTTAAGGTACCTAAAGGATCAAATTTTGACAAAATCGAAAAAAAACTTTCAACAAAAATACGATTTTTAAGAAAAAATGAAAATTTGTAATGACAAAAGCGAATTTAAGATAAAGTCGAAACACGATACTTTGAGAAAAAGATAAAAATTTCCAGGAAAGATCGAAATTTTGAGAGAAAGTCGAAATTTAGTAAAAAAAATCGAGATATTGTCAAACGGTCAAAATGTCGAAAAAAAATTGAAAATTTAGAGAGGAGAGAGGGGAGAGAGAGGAGAGAGAGAGAGACAGAGACAGAGAGAATCAGAGAGAGAGAGAGAGAGAGACAGAGAGAGAGAGAGAGAGAGAGAGAGAGAGAGAGAGAGAGAGAGAGAGAGAAAGAAATTTTCTCATCCTGCCAATAAGTTGAAATTTTTGAAGAAAATCTCAGATTTTTTCTCTTTTCATAAAAATTCATAATTTTTTAAAAAAATTCCAGATAAATATGTTTTGCAAGATTTCTACATTTTTATCACACTATTGGCAATTTTTAATAAACAAGTCGAACTTTGCAGTAAGTCGAGTTAAAAAAACGAAATATTTAGAAAAATTTAAATTCTTAAAAATGCCGAAATTATAAAAAAAAACGTCGAATTTCGAGATCAAATTGTATATTTTGAAAAAGTCAACTTAAAAAGCCAAAATAAACGAGAAATGATTGTGCTCTAATTTAATTTATTTGGACCACCCTCGCGTACAAATCACGTTACTTAGCAACCGAGTAAACAGGTAAATATAAGTTCAATATTTCTGACTCTGACGTCTAATAATTTGGTCAAATTAGAAGATTTGGTGTCCATCCAGTCACCAAACAAGAGGTAAGTGCCTAATATCTATTAGTTTACCTCTACCCTCATCTACAGAAATTCCAGTCCAAATGGATAAACTGAAAGTTGTACCTGACGTAATTCCGATTGCCCCCAAGGAGGTATGCGAGGTTAGCTTCCCCAGCGGTGTCAAAGCCGAACTGGGCAACGTCCTAAAACCCAAACAAGTGAAAGATCCCCCTAACGTAAAATGGAGCGCCGACGACAACAGCTTCTACACCCTAATCATGACGGATCCAGATGCGCCGAGCAGACAAGAGCCTAAATTTCGAGAGTGGCATCATTGGCTCGTGGTAAACATCCCTGGCAATCAAGTCAACAAGGGCGAGGTGCTGTCCGAATATATCAGCTCTGCGCCTCCAAAAGGCTCCGGGCTCCATCGATACGTGATCTTGGTTTTCAAGCAGGACGGAAAAAGGGATTTCGACGAGAAAAAATTGCCCAATAATTCCGGGGATGGGCGTGGGAAGTTTTCCACGAAGAAGTTTATTGGGAAGTACAAGCTTGGGGACGCCATCGCCGGGAATCTGTACCAAGCGGAGTGGGACGATTACGTACCAACGGTTTATAAGCAGCTGAAAGGTTAATTTTGTCATAAATAAATAAAATATGTTATGAGTAATAACCTCATTTGACGTAATAAATATTTCGAACTATTGTCGCTTTTCTTTCAAAGGGAAATAATCGAAAAAAAAACTATTTAAAAAAAATGTTGAGTCGCTTTGTAAACCAATAGCAGAATTATACAATTTTATTCCGGTGAGGAGGAAATTAATCGAAAAAGTTAAAAGGTGTATATTCGTTGTGGTTAAAAATGAAAATTCTGATATCAATTGTACTACAAACCAGTGGTGTACCACATTTTGGGAAAGATTGCTGTAAAGTAATTTGTTTTTCACATAATTCATTAAAATTTATTTAACTGCTCCTTTGAGTGTGCCTTGGGGTTACAAGGAATGAAGTGGGAAAGTATGAAAATTTCGACTTTTGTTGAACATTGACTTTTTTTACAGAATTCAGACTTTTTTAAACATTGTTGCAATTTTTTTTAATTTCAGCTTTTATGAACGTCGAAACTTCGAGAAAAAGATGCATTTCAAGAGAAAATTCTATTATTAGACATTTCAAAATCTTTTCCTTTCTAACACTGTTTTCAAAATTTTTTACGAAAACGTCGGCCTTTATTTGAATAATGCGGCTTTTTTTACATCTGCTAAATATTCATTTCTTTCAAAATTTCGACTTCTTGAAATTGTAGTTTATTTAAAACTCTCGACTTTGTCAAAAATTTCGACTGTTTTTAAAATTTCTAATTTTTTGAAGATTTTAACTTTTTTTTTAAAGTAGGCGTTTCAAAATTGTTTTTTTTTATTCGGCTTTATTCAAAAATTTTGGTTTTTATAAATTTTGATTTTTTTTTTTAGTAATTTGGACTTTTTCAGGATGTCGCAATTTTCTCGGAATTGTTTCCAT
Organism: Dastarcus helophoroides; assembly: GCA_028583605.1. Lineage (NCBI taxonomy): Eukaryota > Metazoa > Arthropoda > Insecta > Coleoptera > Bothrideridae > Dastarcus > Dastarcus helophoroides. Next base: position 21,971,233 of record CM053336.1, read on the forward strand.
TTCTGTTTTCAAAAATACGACTTTTCTTAAATTGTAAAAAATTATAAAGAATGTGTGTAGATTTTTGAGAATCTCGACTTGTTTTTGAAAATTTCGAATCTTCAAAAATTTAGACATTTTCGAATTTAAATTTTTGGAAACTTTCCATTTTTTCAAAATTTTAATTTTTTTTTTTTAGAAATTTTTGCTTTTTTCTCCGAATTTCAAGTTTTTTGAAAATTTTGACCATTTTCAAAATGTTGCTTTTTCTAAAAATTATACTTTTTAAAATTATGAGTTTTTGAAAATGTCGACTTTTTTCCAAAATTTCGCTAAATTTTGACACTTTTTTATTTTCAAGTTTTTTTTTCACAATTTCTACTTTTTCGAAATTTCGAATTTTTTAGTGTAAATGTTGACTTTTTTTGAAAAAAAATTACTTTTGTTAAAATTTTTAATTTTGTTTGAAAAAATCAACAAGGAAAATATGTGTGTAAGTTTTTGAAAATCTCGACTTTGTTTTTAAAAAATTTCGAATCTTCAAAAATTTAGACATTTTAAAATTTAAATTTTTGGAAATTTTCCATTTTTTTCAAAATTTTAATTTTGTTTAGAATTTTTTGCTTTTTTTCTCCGAATTTAAAGTTTTTTGAAAATTTTGACCATTTTCAAAATATTGATTTTTTTTAATGGAAATTTCGATTTTTTTTTTAAAAATCGAATGATTTTGAAATTTTGATACTTTAAAACGAAGCATTTTTTGAAAATGTCAACTTTTTGTCAAAAATCTTAATTATTAAACTTTCGAATGTTTAAAAAATGTAGCCTCTTTTTCAAAATTCCAATCTTTTTTGATAATTTTAACTTTTTAAAAATTATACTTTTAAAAATTATGAGGTTTTGAAAATGTCGACTTTTTTTCAAAATTTCGCTTAATTTTGTCACTTTTATAATTTCACGTATTTTTTACAATTTCTACTTTTTCAAAATTTCGATTTTTTTAATGTAAATGTTGACCTTTTTAAAAAAAAAAACTTTTGTTAAAAATTTTAATTTTCTTTAAAAAAATCAACATTTTCTTACAAAATTATGCAAAAATGCTTTTTTCTTATAAAATTAGATCAGAGTATGGACACTTTTTTTAAATTTCTGTTTTTTTTTTAATTCTAACTGAAAATGTCTACTTTTTTTTCAGAATAAACTGTTGACTTTTTAATTTTAATTTTTTGTTGACCTTTTTTTTTAGAAATGTGTATGATGAATTTTTTTTTAATCGGAAATTTTTGAGGAAAGTTTCAAATTGATAGTAAAGAATCACAAACTTGGCTAAAACCAAACTGTACTAATAAAAAAATTAAAATTCAGAGTTTGACTTCAAATGTGAATATTGGGAATTCAAATTTTTTAATTTTGTTCCAAACAGGTGGGTTTAAGCTTACAATTTTAAATGTTTTTTAAACATTTTAACCAGAGAATAATTAACTTTAAAAGATAAAAGTTAAAAATTTGTGATTAGCGATTGGGAGTCGAACGCAGGACCTTCACGTTATAGGCAGACTTCCTAATCTAAAGGGAAATTTCGATTTTTTCTTAAAAACGTTAACTTTATTTTGAAATTATCAATTCAAATTAAAATGTCTATTAATCTAAACATAAAATAAAGACATATTATACTGTTTGAATGCATTACAATCGAAAGCAAAATTGTAATTACTCTTCTACAGCGGTTTGTTGTTGAAATTAAAAAAATTGAGTAGTTGTTTTTCGGATCACCTTCCCCATTCACCACACGCCTCTGCTACAGATATTTTTCTAAATTTCATAAAATCTGCTGAGTGGCGGAATGGATGTGTAGATTTATTTTTAATTGTCGACATAAAGGTCAGCTTGCTTCTCTTAGACCTTTTGAAGATGAGCAAGAGTTACTAAGAATAAAAACTCGTCTAACTGACGGAGAAGATCCCCAAGCATTTAAATGTCCAATATTATTACCTGGCAAACACAGTGTGTTAAAGAGATTAATTTAAGACAAGCATAAGGAATTGTGTCATGCAGATGCACAAACATTATTGCAGTGGTTTCCAACCTTTTTGTACCTTCGCCCCCCTTAAAAAAAATGTTGCGCCCCCTTAATATTTCAAACAATCTAATTTCATAAATACTCAACTGATATTATAATTTATTTAATGGGCTACAAAACAATAGACAATATATATATATATATTGGTTTGTATTCGAAAAAGATATTTTGGAAACAGCTGCATGCCCCCCTTGCAACAGTATCGCGCCCCCCTAGGGGGGCGTGCCCCACAGGTTGGAAACCACTGCATTAATGCGTATTTTAAGTCAAGAATATTGGTTGATAAGACCACGAAAAATCAGTTAAAGCCGTTGTAAAAAAATGTGTTACATGTCGCAGATATGACCAAAAACCTCTTTTAAGGGCACCAATTTTGTTTCCAGTAAACAGAGTTCGAGATACTGCTGTAGTTGAAGTCACTGGAATCGACATGGTAGGTTCCTATTTATCTACGTGAAGGAAACAAAGCTTGAATTTGTCGTTTTACGTGTAGTGTTTACGGAGCAATTCATTTTGAGCTGGTAATATCTATGAGCACTCATGATTTTATAGATTTTATTTCGAGAAGGAGTTGACATTCCATGACATACAGTAATATTGGAACAAATTTTGTAGAAACCGAGAATGCTTTTGAAAAATTAAATTCGAATAAAATTTCTAGTAAATGCTGTTCCTGGCGAATCCAGTGGAAATTTAACCCTCCTTCTGAACAATGGTAAAGGGTTTAGTGGGAAAGGGTCGTGGGTTTTCCAAAACAAATACTTCGCAAAATATTAGGGCAAGCAGCATTGACCTATGAAGATTTGCAGACAGTTTTATGCTATTGTGAGATGCTAATTAATTCTCGACCATTAAGGTATAATTCCGAAGATGAACATGATACAGTACCTTTGACACCAAGATGTAAAAAATGGTTATGTAGCTGACTGCGATGTATTTGATTCCCAAGCTTTACAGAGAAGACTACGCTACAGACAAAAGGTTAGTCAAAATTTGAGAAAACATTTTTGCAACGAATATTTGGGCCAACTGATACAAGTTTCCAATCAAAAATGAATAACTAAATCTCTAAAAAAAGGAGACATAGTATTGATAATTATCAGTAATGTTAAAAGACTTGAATGACCTATAGTCACAGTACAAGAGTTGACACTAAAAAAAGATAAAGAAGCAAGACATGCTCGACTTGCAAATCGACTTAAGACTTCTTCAGGAACTTTGTTGAGACCAATTCGGAGAATTTGTCCATTAGTAACGACAAAATGGGACAATAAGAATTTAATTTAATTTAATTCAAATGCAGATACTAAGAAACGAGAAAATACTAATCCTCAAGAAGAGGAGAAAGGTACCCAAGAGGAGTCAATACAGTGTTCAGTTAACTCGTAGAGGAAGAAGGGTGCAAGATACTTGCAGGATTGCAAGATACTTGAAAATACCTATTGAAGAAATTTGAGAAATTGGAATAAAAATTGTGATTATTTTGTTCAAAATTTCTAATTTTTTTGAACTAAATGGCTTTAACATATAATTTAGATCTCAAACTCTAGACTGTCAACTTTTTTGAAAATTTTCATTTATAAGAAATAAACCTGTAATACTCTAAAAGAGTTTCAAGCAGGAAGCAACAATTCATTTAAAAGACAAATTATCGAATGTTTAAAAAAACCAAAATGGCAATAAATCGAGTCTCACTTCAAATAAAATTGCAGATCTAGGAGAGCACAAGTACAATCCGAGGAATTTCGAGCCCGAGCAGACATTAGCGAACCCAGTTTCGAAACGTTGCCGGCATAAATATTGGAAATAACATATCTATTTCATAAGAGAAAATTATAAGCAACGATTTAAATGTTACAAAATCTCGGTAAGTTTAACTCTAGCTCACGCCACAAGGTGTTTAGTGTAATTCCCAGCGGATCACGGTATGAAAAACAACCGGGAGAACTTAATTTCGCAGAGCCGAGTCACGCTGAGCCGTAATGAGAACCAACGTTTTACAGCAATTTTATTTATCTGACGGTTTTTATCAGCTGATAAGTGGCAATATAATATAAATTTGTTTGTGTACGTTATTAGCTTCAACTGCAAAATAATATTCTACTCATTTAACCTTTGACTTCAGCCTCAGGTCCTCTCAGGTAGTTAAGTTAATTTAAATATAGATTGTTGTAATCAAACATCGAAAGGTTATGAGCTAGAAGAACAACTCACTAAATGCACAGCTGTTGAAAAACTGTTGGCATTCTTTTGTAACACCACAACCCCGTGTAGGGTGGTATGTTCCAGTAAGGTGCCAATGTCGTATTTTCACCAGACAATAAATTTTATGCACATATACAATATACATACACCTAATTAATAAGACTCGAAAAACTGAATAACAGAAAACCTACAACCTAAGCCTCCTGAACAATTGCTCAAAAATTCCCCATATAACGTAGGTGAGTACTAAAAAAGGATTTTGCGCTCTAAGGGAGGGGAAATATGTTTTCAGTTTTTTCATGTAATGAATCATTTTTGGGGTTGCATGTTCTTAACAAATTGTTTAAAGTTCTCTACGAGTATAGTATAGACTTAGCTCTTGCAATGCCTCTGAAATTGAGATAATAACGTTTTTGTTTTCGAGCACTTCTACGACTTTTTAAAAAGAAAACTAAATATAAACTTAAGTTAGTGTTTACAATAGTATAGTCTTATACTTTACCAATACCATCAAGAATGATGTGACGGAAAAAAAGATTTATTGTTGTCGTTTTTATTTTTTATTTTTTTTTTTATTTTTAAGCTCAACCGCAATATTCTTATATTTTGGTAACTTTTTTCAAAAATTTCTAGTAAACACAATCCATGTTCGCTCAAATAATGTTTAAAAAATGGGCAGTACTCTAATTACACAAGAAACCTCCAAATAAAATCTACAGGCTTTCCCGATTTCGGTACCTTTCTGGGGTATTGGAGTTAGTATTATAGATAGTGTTGCGGATTTCACTTTAGTGTCATACTTTTTGATCAAATAAAAATTCAAATGAACAGGATGATTTTGAAAATCTTAGCTCAATAGTTTCCATCAAACGCAAGACACACTCATCGTCTTAGCCATAAACGCCAACACAGTTTTTAGCTATTTATGAGAAACTATAAACGTTTTATCTGCAAATGTTTGCCAGGTATATAGTACATGCAAAAATATATAAATTGCGTCATCTATCCCAATATTAAGAAAATGTGCACCCTCATCGTTCTTCCCGCCGTCTCGTCATTTTGTTTTTTCATCATCAATCACTAATTCATTACACTTTATTATTAAAGACCGGATTTTAAGCACAATAAATGAGGTAAAAAGGTAAACAAAACTTTAAATTTGGCAAAAACAAGTAGCTAAAAAAGGCATTAAAAAAGCAAAATACTCCAAAAAATGCCCTAATAGGTTAAAACCACAATTACCAAAAAAAAACCAGGGCCGAAGTTAGGAATCCTGAAAAAGAAGTTTAAAATTTATAATAAAAACTACTAGAAGAAAGAACAGTATTGAAAGTGCAAAATTAGAATTGTGAGAAAAACGTCGACATTTCGAAACAACTCAAAGTTTATAAAAAAATTTGAAAAATCAAAATTTCAAAAATACATACTAGATCAAAAGTTAATCAAGGAAAGAAATTTTGAGTTTTTAAGCGAACTCGGAAAACAGGTGAAAATTGACATCGAATTGTTGACGAGGAAATTCAAAAATTTACATTAAATTACAAATGTTTCTGAACTTTGGAATTTATCATTGAAATTTGTTACAGAAGTAAAAATAAGAATTATGAAAGAAAAGTAATTATTTCAAAAAAAAAACTAAGAAACTTATAAATCTTTAAACTGAAAATTTCTGGATTAGGATCGATATTTCAAAATACGATCAAAATCTCTAAGTCCCTAAAGTAATAATTAGTTATAGTTAAGTATTGAGTTTGGCATTTTGAGAAAAAAAAATTGACAAAAAACAATAATAAAAGCTCTCTCTAAATCTCAAAAGAAAAGACATTTCGGACTGAAATTTCCAAATGAATGAAGATGTCTAGAATAAACCTTAAATTTGTAGTTTCAAACTGAATTTTAAAGAATAAAAAATAAAGGTTGAAAGCCTAAATTTTTAGTCTAGTTCAAGTCGTTTCAAAATAATCTACAATTTAAGAATTATTTCTAATGTTAGATTTTTGGAATTCAAGTGAAAATGAAAAACATGAGTTTTTGAATATAGATTTGAATATTTCGGAAAAAAATCTAAATTTTAAAACCAAAGTAAAACTTTGGACATTAAAAGCCTAAAATTTCAAGATAACGTTCAAAATTTTGCAAAAACAAAATCGAAAATTTGCAATTAAGGCCGAAACTTTGAGAAACCGTGTCAAAATTAAGAAGGGTTTACTTAAAATTTTGAGAAAAAATTAAATTTTAAGTTATACTCAGGATACAGTCAAACCTCTCTATAACGAACCTCCATATAGTGATTTCTTCTATATAACGAATTTTTAGGGAACGTAGCATTTTAAGCAAATTTACATGTAATATTATTTTCATTTAACGAGCAGGATATCTCCTTGCAAAAATTTTCTTAACAAAGAGTTCTCAAGGTATAATTAATTTTAATAATGGCTTGCCGCTCGAGAAATGACAATGATAGGCCAAGGTTTGATTCGTTGATAATTGCCTCCCGTTCGAAATAAGTAAATACTCAATTTTTGGCATACCCTATGCTAATGACTTTGTTTACCTTCTAGTATAAAGGGGGTTTACTGTTTAAGAACACACCTAAACTTGTTACCAATGCGTTAAAGAAGTGCCAAGTATTTTTTAAACAGCAAGCATTTTCTAGATTCTCTCTTCAAACAGAAGTAACAGATTTTTTTAATTAAATTTAATTTATCTAGATAAGTTTGTTTATATATTTTTAAATGAATGTATAATATAAAATGTTACATGTGATTTGTGTATTTTTAATGTTACCTCCCTATAACAAAAACCTCTCTATAGCGATTTTTTTTTAGCATCTTGGAATTCGCTATAGGGAGGTTTAACTATATTTAGAAAAAGCATCTGTATTTTAAAATTAAGAAATTCTTAAAATTTCGGGATTATTTTTGAATTTTGATCATAAATTCTGTAATTTTTAGTTTAAATTCAAATATTCATTTTTTCCCCAAAATTTTGACTTTTAAATTTGAGCTTTCGTTTAAAGCTTTTACTTTCTGGAAGCAGCCAAACTTTTGGGCTTTAATGTCGAAAATTCGAAAAAAAGCTACTATTTTAAGGTTAGGCTTGAATTTTTGAAGATTTTTGTAAATAATTTATACTTTTCTTGAAATTACTTCTTTTTATTTTTGAAATTTTAACTTTATGTTTGATTTTTTATAAAGAATGTCGATTTTTGCAATCTATAAATTTAAAGTTTAAACTCCCCATTTGAAAGAAACGATCTTTTGAGATTCAACACGAAATTTCAAATAAAATTTGGAATTTGCAATAATGTTTTTAAAATTATTTAAAATTTAAATTTAAATGCAGTGTTTGAATAAAATTTTAAATATTTCACTCTTTACTAAAAAGTCGAAATCTGTCCTAAAGTCACAATTTTGAAAAGACATTTTTTAATAATTTTTCTATGTTCTTCTTTCGTAAATAAGGTCAAAAATGTCGATTCTTTTATAAAGTAGTTTTACATAAAATCTGAGCATTTTTAATGTTCAGGATTTTTTATTATCAATTATCAATTTTTAACTAACCAGTTTAACTCGAAGTTGAGTAGACTTGTTTTAATATTTTGATTTTGTTTTCGAAAATACGACTTTTTTCTCAAAATTTAGACTTTAAAGTGAACACTTCGGAAAAAAGTTTCACGTTCCAAATTCAATATTGAAATTTCGATCTTAGTTACCAAATTTCTGTTTAATTACGATTTTTTTTAAATTTAATCGCGACATTAGGACTTATATTTTGAGAAAAGCCCAATTTATAAAATGATTTTACTAATTTTGTTTTTTTCTATCAAAAACCTCACATTGGCAGAGGTTTAAAATTTAGGTTTTTTCAAAATATTTTAACTTTTTTCTTTAGACATTTAAACTTTTTTTTAAATATTTTTACTGGCGATTTTGAAAAAACTCTAAAGGTTTTAAAAAACCTCACAATTTCTTCCCTTAATTTTGCTACACACTTTTTTTAGAAAATGTTGAATTTCGATGGCTTCTAATAAATTCAATCTTCCTAAAATTTGGATATTTTTTCTTAAATTCCTAATCTGAACTTGCCCTACAGTTTTTATAATTAATCTTTTTTTTTGAAAATTTGGACTTCAAACTTTTTTTTTTTCATAAATTATAGCTTCTTTTTTCTCACGATTTGAACAGAAATTTTAAAGGTGAACTTATTTCTAAAATTTGAAGTTTATTCCACTAAAAATTTCTCCAGTTGACTCCAAACTTCTTTTTAATTAGAGAAATTTGTTTTTCCGGAGGCATTTTTTATACACAAGTACAAGAGTCAGTTTAAGAATAATTTTTTAAATTACAGTACTTATTTTTTCGTCAATCCCAATTTTCTTGTGTTAAAATTTATTTTTGGAAATCTAGTCTTCCCAAATACTGCTAGCTTTTATTTAGGTCTATATATTATCTACTTCTTAGAAAATTTTATCAGAAATAAAACATAATATCGTGATCATCTTAATTTTTTATTTGAAGACTTTTTTACCATTAAAATTTGAGTACTTTTTATGTGAACCAGGAATGGAAAAAAGTCACAATTAGGAAAAAGTTGCTTCTACACGTAGATCTTTAATTTGTAAATTGAAAACTGTAAAGCATTTACACTTGTAAAGCTCCGGGGTATATTTCTACCACCACTTCATATCAAATCAGGTTTACCAAAAATTTTCTGGAGGGAATGGGTCATAAGAATGGATTTTTATGTTTTAAAGAGAACTTTTTAGATTGAGTGAAGTAGTAGAAGTAGTAGTAGTAGTAGTAGTAGTAGTAGTAGTAGTAGTAGTAGTAGTAGTAGTAGTAGTAGTAGTAGTAGTAGAACCTCAAATTAAAAAAAAATAATAAAGAACTCGTTGTTCAAAGAAAAATTAATTATTTGGGAAAAATTAGCATGAAGATGCTTTAAAAATTTAATTGGAAATTTTTTGGTTCACCATAAGAGTGATATCTAAAGATATTCGCTTAAAAATCTTTTATTGGAGTATAAAACTTTTGGTAGCAATTGGGGATCAAGATTCATTTTTTAGATCTTGACTTTATTTCTACGAATTAGGGGGCTCTGGGGGCTTTAAGATAAAAGTTTCATGTGGACCTTCCAATGATGGAAAACTTTTATCAGGGCAGATTAAACTCAAAGTTGTTGAATGACTACTTCTGCTTGATCAAGAGGGATCAATTAAAAGCTAAATAATCTAGAAAAACAAAGATTATAAGTTCCTAATGTACATTTTTTGTGTTATATTTCTGAAAATCCATGATTTTTCAAACATTTAACAAACAAATGTCGTGGCTGATGAAAGTTTCAAAACTGCCTATTTTAAATGACAACTAACTCTATTAAAAAATACAAAAGAAGTTCATGTGACATGACAAATTTTCAATTTTGTTGACCAGTGTAATTATCAAGGCGTGGCAAAATTTGTAGATAACATAACACATTTAAAGCACCTATGAAAGTGCAATTAAATTAGGTTATAATTTGCTTGCGTACGAGATGCGGCGTTGAGGTAGCTCAACACGTAATAAGGATTTTTTGTTGTTGAGAAATTGCACAACTAGTTCACGTTTGATTTCGTTGTGAAACAATTTAATCGAGACGTTGTAATTATGTAGGTCAAGGATGAGCATTTAATTAAAATTTTCAAAAAAAAACCGCAACGGGAAAATGTTTATTTGCTAGCCTCTGTTCTTCTCGTGGCTATCTTCACACGGATTCCAGTAATTATCAGTACTATGTCCACTTAAGTTTGTAATTATGTAATTACTTTAATAGTATAAAAACCACTACCGTTGATACTCATCCGGTACTCCGGTCTTCCTTTACTTCGACAAGGTAAATATTGAACAGGATCGTGTTCTAACAGAAAATGAAAATTATGGCCTTATGCAGCTAGATCACACAATGACCATTGCAGTTATTTTGTTTGTGACAAAAGATGAAATAAAATCTATGACTATGACTTGTTGACTGACGATATTGGATTAAAATTAATAGAAAATGGTAGGACAAAAGCAGCAGATTCAACCTTTGAGCACTTTTAACCAAGCCTTTTTAAGGAGCACTCTGATTTAAATTTTGCCACATAAAGCTACTATGTAGTTTTTTATACGTCAAAACACTCCCCATGAAAATTACATTACTCCACATGTCATTTATTAGTCTTTAAACAAGTACAACGAAAGAAATCATATTTTAGGTTAATTTTTTTAATTTTCAATTTATTCAGAAGAATTTTCCGAATTTGCTTTGTAACGAACTGTATTCGATACTTAGATTGTAAATTGCTAATAATTATAATACCAGAAGCATAAAATATTTGACAGTAGAAACAAAAACTTTTTTTCAAAAATTTAATATGGGGTAGATTCAACCAGCATTGGACTGGGCAGTTTCAACTACTGGCTTAGTGTGCCCTGATAGTCTTAGCGTGGTTTCTGTCCCATGATGTAACTTTTCTTTTACAGGAGTACTGTAATACCAAAGATGGTTATAAATTATCAAAAAAGCAGCAAATTTGATAAATATACATTTAAAAATAATGAGGTTTTGCCTCATAATAGAATGTGATTTCTAACTGATGACATTTTCGCTAAGTACCTAAAGTGCCGTGTGGAAAATGAATTAAACAAAGTTAATTCAATTGTCAAATTAAATTTTTGCGCCAAAAAACATTAATAAATTATCCATATGCGTTGATCAGCGATATATCACCAGCTGATCGAGATAACATAGTTTTAAAGTTCTCAAGTTCAAATTCTGTAAAAATTGCAAGAATGTCATTTTTAAATAAAGTTAACCGCGCATCTTACAATCTTTACTAACATCAACGTTGTTGTCTTATTATTGTTTTGAATCTTACTTCAAACAGTTGTCGCCATTTTTTTATTTTACTTGTAAAAGTGTTTTAATAAATTCAAATTGCAAAATAAACTTATTTTAGTAACAGAACCACTTTATTTGACTTATAAAAGCTATACACATCAGGAAAATCAAACACTGTCCATAGGAAAAATGTTAATGGGAGATTTAACATTGAGAGCTAATAGTGGGATAGATGGGCGGAGCCTTGTATTCTCCTACACAGGTGTAAACAATTTAACGCAGAGCGCAGCTATCAGTGCTGGTGGAGATTTCAGTAGTACATCATAGCTTCTAACGTGTTTTGTTAGTGGATTACTATTGGCAGGCAACAATTTTATTAAAATTTACGTACCAGATGTTGTTTGTTCTTTTAGTCCGTTGATTTAATCAGGGCCTGGGGCAAAATAAAACTGATATTCTTTAATAACCAAAATAAATAAACGAGAGTTCTCAAACAAAATGAATAATAATTATAATGAAGAATATAACATAATAACTCTTTAAGCATTACAATATAGGGAGCTCAAATAGGCCGCTAGACTGTGCTAAACAATATTCCAGTCTGTTGTAAAACTTTCGACAAGTTTTTTCTAACATCTAAACAGGAAGGTACGAGCATGCTGCGTCAAAGTAGGGTAATACGTTCAGCGGCCGTAGAAAACTATGGAAGGGACAATTCTTAGCATTTTACATGGACAATGAAAATTTTTCCTTATCTGTATAGTACATTTGTATCACATGGTTGAAATGATGCCACGATTTGGTTGAATGTACGTAGCTAGTGGGGTCGATTGATTTTTGGTAATAGACGAATGTCAGATGAAGTGGGACATTGTATTGAGTGCATCTCTCGATTAGTGTGCACACTGTTTGGATATGATCGATCGTGCTGTAGCCCCTTCTGAATTCAACTTGTTCCACAGGTTGGTAGAAATCAAACTTATTTTTAAGACGATTGGTGATTATTCTAGTTAAGAGATTGTATTCTACCGATCGAAGGCTGATCGGCCAGAAGTTTTCGATGTTCGTTGGATCGCCTATTTTGAAGAAGATGGTGACCTCACCAAAAAGCCTTCGACTCTATACAAACCTGGGTAATCTTGTATGCGATGAACGCTGCAAGGATTGACTCAAGATACTCAAATCTCATCAGCAACATCTATGAACACGCCACTCTCTACATCAAAGAGGTGTCAGACAGGGCGACACTATTTAGCCGAAGCTGTTTACGTTCGCACGCACTACTAGATGTCTTAAAAATCTGTCATGGCAACAGAAAAGAATCGATACCGACGGAAAGTTTCTGAGTCACCTACGCTTCTTTAATGACATCATCCTAATGAGCACCGACGCGAATGAACTTAAATATATGTTCAGAGAGCTAAAAGAGGTTTCTAAAACCGTGGGACTGAGAATGAAACTTTAAAAATCCAAGATCATGAGTCCAGATTACATTCAGGTTACGCCCCACAATCACACACCCGAAGTAATTAAAGAATACGAGTACCTTGACTACAACATCAGACTCGACAAAGAAAATTAGGCCGCAGAAATCACCAGGCGAGTTGGCTTGACATGAGCAGCATTTGGGAAACTTAGTCAGATCCTCAGACACACATTCCCATCAACCTTATACGGAAATCTTCGATTCTTGCATATTGCCTGTCATGACAAGCAGCTTCGAGATGGTTACCCTAACACAAAGCAGGGCGCATCGTTTAAGGGTAGGCTAACGAGCCATAGAGCGTGCAATGTGGGGGTCAGTTTAAGAGACCGAGTCAGGAGAGAAACCGTCAGAGAGAAAACGAGAGTCGTCGATGTCATAGAACGTGTAACCACTAATGAATGGCGTTGGTCAGGACACGTCGCCAGAGATGATATTAAATGAACAAAGAGATAATACAACAGGAAATACAGGGAAACTAAACGAAGTGTCGGACGCCCTCATCAAGATAAAAAGACGATATTCAGAGGCGAGCTGGCAAAAACTGGATCTTGAATGCTCAAGATAGAGAGCGATGGAAAAACATGGAGGAGGCCTATATCCAGGAGTGGATGAGAACGGGCTAAAGAAGAAGAAGAAGTGGGGCAGTGTGAGTCATTTGTAAGGTTTTTTTAAAAGGCCATTGCTGGTTGTAAAAATATTTTTAAAACGCTGAAAGTTAATCAGTCTTGCAAATAAAGGTTTATCGAATACTACTTAGCCCATAGTAACCAGATTTTTGTAATACAATTTCAAAAATGGCGCATTGAATATTTCCTTTTTTCCTGAATAATATAAGAAATGTGTTATTTTTAATCTAAATAGTTGACAATTAGGTTACCATAATGTTGAGATTGTGATTAAAAAATAGTCAATCGACGTTTGACATGTGTCTAACATGGTACACATTTGCATTCAACCGATGACAATGCAATATTTTAATTCAATCATGGCATTTATTGTGAAAGTAATAAATTTGATTTTCGAAAAACGAACATAATCTAGAAACATAATTCCGAATCTTCAATTACTGCATAATACCACAATTTTTAACAGATTTTTGCATCAAATAATTTAATATTTAACAAACTGAAACTGCCTTGCCAATGAGCAGTAAATCTTATAAGTATTTTAATTATTAAAATTCATATTTGCTAAAAAAGTGAAATTCTATAAAAAAAATAAGAGATATAAGAATAAAGTCAAAATTTTTTAATACATAGGTACGTATTTAAAGAAAAAATTTACATAGAGCGTCGAAAAGTTAAAAGAAGTTAAAAATGAGAAAAAATCAAAATTTTCTTAATAGCTAACATTTTCAGAGAATTTCCGACATTTTTTAAAAAAGTCGAAATATTAACAAATGTCGAAATTTTGAAAAAAGTAAAAATTCCTAATGAATTTAAAATTGTGCAAAAGTATTTAAAAAAGCCGAAATTTTTTGACTCAAATTCAAAATTTTCTAAGAATTCAAGAGCAGGTTTTAAAAAGTCGAGAAAAAGGTCGAAATTAAAGATAAATCAAATTTTGAAAAAAGTATAAATTTTGTAAAATAAACAATATTTCTAGAAAAAAAAAGGTTGAAAAAATCTAAATTTTTAAAATTGTCGCACATTTTCAAATGTCGATTTTTTTAAATTTTGACTATTTTCTTAAAAATTACTAATTTTTAAATATTTAAAACTGTTTACAATTTAACATTAACATTCCTTCTACTTTCGGTAGAGAGATAGGTGAGATAGAGCGATAGAGAGAGCGAGGGAGAGAGAGAGAGAGAGAGAGAGAGAGAGAGAGAGAGAGAGAGAGAGAGAGAGAGAGAGAGAGAGAGAGAGAGAGAGAGAGACAGACAGACAGAGAGAGAGAGAGAGAGAAAGAGAGAGAGAGAGAGAGAGAGAGAGAGGATTTAAAAAAGCAGTTGAAGTCGGGTTTAAAAATAAAGTCAAAATTTACAGGAAAATTTGACATTTTAAAAATGCCGAAATGTAGGAAAAAACGAAAAATTTTGAGATAAGAAATGGAAAGCATACAGATGGAATTTTAAGAATGAATTTAAAATTTTAAGAAAAAAATTGTAAAAACAATCGAGCATTTAGAAAAAAGTCTAAATTTTGAGAAAATGTCAGCTTTTTAAGGAAAGGGCGAATTTGGTAGAAAAATTTTGACACTTCTGGAAAAAGGTTTTCTCAGTTGAACATAAATTTTCGGTTGTCTGCATGAACCAAGAAGAACGGGTGACAAGCACTTCAACTTGCCCTATGTAGCTACGCCTATGAACTATTTGACGTTCAATCAAATATTAAAATGTCGAGCTTTCAATTGAAGTTTCCAATAGATTAAAAAAGAAGGAGAAGGTTTTACCCCCAAGGGGATAAGTGCCAAAAAAGTCAATATAACTGACTATTCTTTATAAGCTGAAACCTTAAAAACAATTTTTATATTTCTAAATTCAAAAGTGACAAAGTTCCATACAAATTATTATCTCCTATTTGTCACCGTTGGGAAATGAATTTTTCTTAGTGCTCACCGACGTTAAAAAAGGAATTTAGGTGCAAAATTTCATACTTATAAACTCATCGGTTTAGCCTGTACATTGTGCCAGTCAGTGTTTACAGTTTTATTAAATAGATGTAATTTCATATGGCTACACACATGGAAAGCTCCATCGGAATCCCCAAACTATGTTGTTAGGAATCAAATCGACTATATGTTAATAAACAAGAGATACCGGAATTCCATTGTCTTTATCAAAACTTACCTGGGAGCTGACATAATGTCGGACCATAATCCACTAGTGGTCATGATAACGAAGGCTTCCACAGTTAGAGTCAGTACAGAATATACTTCTTCCGGGATCGAACCGTGTCAAAGAACTACTAAAAGTGTTCAACACTATGACTACGTATAGATGACAAAAACAAAGATAATAACTACTGTATTATGTGTTTTGGAGATTATAAAAGCAGTACAGAAAATCGGTTGCAATGCAGAGACTGTCAGAAATGGGCACATTCTAGCTGTGTCAAAAATGATCCATTTTCTTATGTGTTTAAAATGTTGGTCGGAATAACTGGATTTGATTATTTAAATGTTTTTAGTGTAAATCACCTATAAGTTTTCATCTCATTTTTAGTTTATTGTTTTTATTATTGTTTGTTACAATTGACCCTTATGCCTGTAACAATTAACACCCTTGGTGTTAACAATTGTAACACTAATATTCAATACCAATAAATGACATTTTCTTAAATAGTAGTAAATGTTTTGTGCTATTCTATATGCTATTATATAAATTTATAAATTACCTAAATGTTGACCGAAAAATATTCTACTGTGATTGTTTATTAAAATCTTATAAAAGATATAATTTCTTTGTTACTATTGACACACCTCTCCCCTACACAAACAAATTCAAAGGAAAATAAAGGAAGCTAAAAACGCAAACTTAGAGGAAGACTAGGAAGGGATAGATGCTCTACAAGAAAACTACGACAGTTTTAATGTACATAAAAGTGTTAAAGAACCAACGGGTACATTTAAACATAGAGCGGCTAACGTTTTATTGAATGGCTTGAATAATGACGTTATAGAGAAACACGAAAAGATCGATGTTTGGAAAAACTACATTAAGTAACCCTTTGATGATACACATTTACTACTCTTACCGATGAAAAAGAGTTTGGGTTCTTCCATAACGGTTGACAAAGTCCGAGTTACTATCAGGCAAATGAAAGGAGAAAAATCCCCTGGTCCAGATAACTTCCACTCCAAATTGAAAAACCCTTAAACGGCAATGCCTTCAATCATATGACAAATATCTTTAATGGCATTTATGAATCAAGAGAAATTCCTCAAAAATGGTCGAAATCAGAGTTCATAACATTACCGAAGAAACCAGATGCAAAGATATGTGAAGACTTTAGAGTTATTAGTCTTATGAGTGACTTGTTAAAGGCGTTTTTGGAAATCATACACAGAAGGATCTACAGAGTTAGCGAAAAACACAAGGCAGAACCACAGTTTGGATTTCGAGTAGCAGTGGAAACGAGAGCCGCTGTTTAGTATCCAAGTGCTATTTCAAAGATGTCGTGATGTTACTGTGACGAAAACGCTTGCTTCATAGATTATCGTAAGGCTTTTGATAGAGCGCAACAACATAACATAAGCTCCATAAGCACCATAAGCTCATGGAAATATTAGAACAAGTGAGGATCGACGACCCAGAATTAAGAATCATTGCATAACTATATTGCAACTAAATTGCCCTTATAAGTGTGGATGGAAACAAATCTGAAGCAATCAAGATATTGCGGAATGTAACACAGGGATGTGTTTTATCGCCTTTATTATTTAATATCTATTCTGTGCATATATTTAAAGAAGCACTTGAAACCATTGATACAGAAATACTGATAAATGGAAGACGCCTAAATAATTTAAGATATACGGATGATATAGTCATTATTTTAGACAATCTAGAAGACTTACGAGAAATCATGACAAAGGTGATAGAGGTTAGTTAAAAGTATGGGCTCGATATTAATCTAAACTAAGCAAAAAGCAATAAACCTCATGAAGATCTGTGGTTTCCAACAGTCAACGCATTAACCGAATTGGCAAATATACATACCTGGGACGTTTGCCGAATGACCAATGGGATCACTTACAAGAAATAAAGTGTCGCATTAAAAAGGCAAGGGCTGTATTCATGAAAGTGCAGCACTATTTAAATGTTGCTCATTAACTTTAAAAACCAAGATACGACTTCTCCGCTGTTATGTATTCACCGTCTTACACAGAAAAAGCCTAGACTGTAGCTGAATCCACCATGAAAAAATTGAGGCGTTCGAAATGTGGCTTTATAGCAGAATCTTACGGATCTCTTGGGTAAATCACTTGAACAACAAGGAAGTTCTTCACAGAATGCGTAAATATACTGAAATAACAACTACTACAAAAACACTCAAATTAGAATACCTTGTCCACATAATTAGGAATAAAAGGAGATATGGTTTACAGCAGCAAATACTACAAGGGAAAATACCAAGCAAACCCGATCCAGGCCGCAAAAGAATTCCTTGGTTAAATAACACAGGTATGCATGGGTAAAACTGACTGAAACCGAATGATGGTTTCTTATAGATTTTGAGGTGCTGCTTAAAGAAAAATGAAAAAATTCCATCACGTAAGGTTTTGTAAAAATCTTCATAAATGTTACCCTAGTACAAATATGCTATGGTAACAATTCTTACTATCGATTGTTATTTTACTTTTTGATAGGCAATACGTAAAATTTTGTCGCGTTATCGCCGCGACCTTGAGAGGCTCCGGTGGGGGATGGACTCATTGTTTTGTGCAGTACAGTAGATCAGTTAATATTTGAACTTGATAACATAAAGGTGATTTATTTGTTAGTTTGTGAAATACATTACTTTTCGAAATGGCTTGAAGTTCAAGAAAGTGGTCTAATTCACCACAACATCTTTGTTATATTTGCGGGGAATATGTTACGAAGAAACAAGGAAGGAATATAACAAGATTTGTAAAAGACGTCTATTGTGCTTACTTTGGTAAGACTATTGCGAATCAAGACAAGCCATGGACTTCTCACCAACTGTGTTCGATTTGCTCAGAAGAATTGCATCAGTGATCTAAGCAAGAAAAAAAAGGTCGATTCAGCACATCTACAATTTGGATGGAGCCAAGAAATCACTATAATGACTGTTACTTTTGTTGTACTAATATAAAAGGATTCAATCGAAGAAATAAGGAAGCAATTCAGTACCCTCTAGTTCAGTCCGCAATTAGGCCCATACCTCAAGATCCTTCAGTTGCCGTACCTGTACGTCATACAGTTGAATCTGAAACTGATCAGACTGATACATCATCTAAAGAAGTGAAAGATGAAGATTTCTCTATCAAAAATATCGAGCCACAGCTATTTAGACAACCCGAATTAAACAACTTAGTGCGTGAATTAGATCTTTCCAAAATTGCAGCAGAACTTTTAGGATCTCGGCCCAACGAAAAAAATTTATTGGCTACGGGTACTACTTTTTTATGGTATAGATATAGAGAAAAAGCTTTTGTCCCATTTTTTGCTCAAGACGGAGATTTAGTATACTGTAAAGATATAAATGGGCTAATGAAAATGTTTGATGTCAAATATGACTCTACTCAGTGGAGACTTTTTATTGACTCGTCAAAAAGAAACCTGAAAGCGGTACTTTTACATAATGGAAATCAATATGCTTCTTTGCCTGTAGGTCATTCTGTACATCTGGTAGAAATTTACAAAAATTTAGCTTTAGTTCTTGAAAAGATCGACTACCAACATCACAAATGGGTTGTATGTGGCTATTTCAATGTTATATGTTTATTACTTGGACAACAACAAGGCTACACCAAATTTTGTTGTTTTTTATGTAAGTGGGATAGCTGCAACAAAGATTTACACTGGATAAGGAAGGATTGGCCTTTGAGAGAATCATTGAAACCTGGAATAAAAAATATACTGAAAGAAAATTTGGTCGATCCAGCCAAAGTACTTTTACCTCCACTTCATATAAAACATGCACTCATGAAACAATTTGTAAAAGCACTATCAAAGCAAGGAGAGTGTTTCAAATATCTATGTAATAAATTTCCATCACTTTCAGAAGCCAAACTTAAAGAAGGGATATTTGTTGGTCCAGATATTCGAAAGCTCATGAAAGACGAAGATTTTAAAACTAAAATAAACTTTGAAGAAAAGGAAGCATGGGTTGCTTTTAAAAAAGTTGTTAAACATTTTCTGGGCAATAAGAAAAGTTCAGACTACGTCCAATTAGTGGAAAACATGTTAGATAATTTCAGGAAATTGGAATACAACATGAGTTTAAAAGTCCATTTTCTAAAATCTCACCTGGACTTTTTTCCAGAAAATCTCGAGGATTTCAGTAAAGAACACGGAGAGAGATTCCATTTAGACATAAAGGCTATGGAGAAACATTATCAAGGAAGATGGAATGTTACCGTGATTGCAGACTATTGCTGGATGTTGCAGCGAGACACTGAGAAGACTGAACACAAGCTTCAGTAACAAGCGAAAAAAGTATTATAAGGATTTATAACAGTTTATTTTGTAAATCAGTTTAGTGATAAACGTTATGAAAATCTAAAAATGGCTTTTGTATTTTTTTATTTATTTAAATAAAATATTATTTTGTAGCAAATTTTTTTTTTATATTTCATATATCGGAAAAACTTTACGTGATAAAAAAATCAATAGCATATTCAAATTCAATGCCCCAAAATTACCTAATATAGATACCTTTCAAACAAACAATTTACAAAAAGGTTAGTTTTGCATACCTGTGTAATTTGGGAACATGGTTTTCGGTAACAACTAGCCAGCTCTTTAGAGCAGATGTCAACAAAATTACAATATTCAGAATGATCACCAAAACCGGAACAGATAGCCACCAAAGAGAGAAGAAATTAATACAGATTTTATGGTGTGCGTTAAAATTTAATTCTAGTGGAGTAAGGCTACATGGAAATCATGTGTATTTATATGGTCCACATAAATAAAACTTTGTGGCACACGAGCAAATTTAGGTTAGATATGTATCAAATACAAGGTACAACATAAATGTTTGTTCATGTGAATCCGCCTTAAATTCTGATTACGCCCTCTTTTTTTCTCACTAGACAACGATCAAAAAAACTTTCTAGTGGACATTTAAAAGTATTTATGACTTTTTTTAGTACGCTGGCTATTATCATTCCCTATTGATGACAACATTTTAAAAAGTTCAAATTAAAAAAAAAGGAAACATTTTCATTTAAGGTCGAATTTTTCAAATTCGAAATTTTCTTTCCCTCATTCTTTCAAATTAAATTTATTACTTTATAAGGGGCCAAATTTCGACCACAAGCGACTACTATATTTCCAGTTGTGGAGCAGAAAAAAACTACGTATAATAAGTCCATCCATAAATAGGTTGCCATTGCCAGACCCATAGAAAGCGGCAAATCTAGAAACTCCCCGCGTTACGATGCAAAATTGCACTGTCGAGATTGAATTATCGAAGTGCGGCGTTGAATCGTCCCGACGATCGTTCACCATTCGATCCCATGCCATGGCATGGTGCTCCGCTAGGACGGTTATGAAATTCCAAATGCAATAATCTATTGTTAGACCGCACCTGTGTGCCGTATCAAGCTGTGCAAAATAATGCGAAAATATTGTAATATGTGCCCATTAAAATATTACATGCCGGCTTAATGGCGTTCCGAGAATTCGCCGACTCACAACCTCCATTTCAGTAAAAATCAGTTCATCACGAATTTGCAACTTTACTTCATGCTATTGAGACTATTGGCGATTCGATTCACATAAAAGCTCGGCTGGGTGGACTACTTCACTAAAAACTACGTAGTGTGACCACGATGATGTTCTGGGGATTTGTGGGGTATATTGCTTTTTTCGCATAGATTCAGCGGAGGACTTTCTATATAGGAAATTTTCCAAGCAAGAGACGCTAATAATTGTACAAATTATTAACGACTCTTATTTTTTCTCTAGATTATTAAAGCGATATTAAAGAAAAAATATTGTTCACCGCCTTTGATTCCAAAATTTTTAGTAATACACGAAAGAGGTGGAATTCACAATTTCGCTAGAACACCAACTACAATAGATTTTTTTTTAATTCCATGTTAATTATCACTGGATTATTCAAAGACTTGCTCACTTTATAGTAAGCCATCTAAAATTGGCCAATTTGTCGTGAGATTATGTCCTCAAATCGGAAACTTGTTTTATATCACTCTCATCAGTAGCATACAAATAACCAGTGGCGGCTCGTAGCCAAAACTAATGGAGGTGCTGCGACAATGTTTAGCGTTTTATAATTGATCCAAAATGTTGATTTCTTCAAAATTTTAACTTTTTAAAATTTCAGCTAAAAATGTCAACATTTTCAAAATGTAACTTTTTGAAAATTTTAGATTTCTCAGAAAGCTTGACAATGAAAATTTTTGAATTATGACGAGTTTTTTGAAAGACTGAATTTTTTCCAAACTTCGATTATATTCCGAAATTCAGACTTTTTTTTATGACTTCAACTTTATTTTATTTTTAGGTACTGACTTTTCCGAAAATCTGTGTATACTCTTTTGAAAATATCTCTATTTTTGAAAATATTTAAACTTTTCGGTGTTTTGTTTTTTTTTAAATTAAGTACATTTTTTCAAAATTTGCACCGTTTGAAAATTTTTACGTTTTCTACAAATGTCGAATTTTGGAAAACTTCACCTTTTAAATTTTCGATTTTCTTTAAAATTTCACAATTTCATCATTTCTTTTTTTATTGAGATATTATAATGTTTTTATTGAAAATTTCAATTCTTAATAATTTCGACTGTTTTTTTAGTATCAAACAATTTTAATTTTTTGAAATAGAGACACTTTATAAAATGTCGACTTTTTTCACATTTTCGACTGTTTTTGTTTTTTTCTTTTAATTTGGCTACTCTTCAAAATTATTTCAAAATGTCGATTTTTTCTTTAAATCTTGACGTTTAACATTTTTTCAAAATTTGAATTTTGTTGACCTAAAATTTAAATCTTTTTAAAAAAATCTCCATTTTTGGTTCAAAATTTTAACTACCAAAAATTTTAACTTTTTTCAAACTTTTAACTTTTCAACATTTGGACTTTTGAAAACCTTGATTTATCTGATAATTTTTGACTTCTTTTCAATATTCTGGCCCTGAAAATTTTGATTTTTATTCATAATTTGAGTGAAAGTTTCTCAATTATTCAAAATTTAAACCTTTTTAAAATTTCGAATTATTTTAAAAACTCGATAATAATTCTCAGATCTTTTGAATGTGTCTACTTGTTCAAAGTTTTGATATTTTTTTTTAATTTCGACTATTTTGACCTATTTATTTGAAAATTTCTTCATTTTTAAAAGTTTGACTTCTTTTGGAAAATTAAAAGTTTTTGAAAATGTTTGCCTTTTCCTTAAATTTTTTATTTATTTCGTATATTCCTCAAAATTAAGGAAGACCACAGTGTCAAAAAATGTCGGCCTTTTCTTGAAAATTTTATTCTTTTCTTAAATCTGCACTTTTCTAAAATTTTCGACCTTTTTTTAATTCCCAATTTGTTGAAAATTTCCTTTTTTTCAAATGTTCGAATTTTCCAAAATGTAGGCTATTTTTCAAAATGAAAATTGTCTGGAAAACTTAAAAATTTCGACTATTTTTTTAATTTAAACTATTTTCAAAATTTCGACATTCTTTGCAAACTGTCGAGCCTTTATTTGAAAATTTTGATTTTTCTTTTAAGTAAGACATTTCTTAAAAACTCATTTTGAAATTTTCAATTAATTCGTAAAATTTCGAATTTTTCTGAAAATTTTGATTCCATTTCAAAAGGTCTACTTTTTTTTCAAAATTTCGACTCTTTTTGAAAACTTGATTTTTTCTAAAAAATCCGAATTTATTTCAAAACATTATTTATAATTTTTGTTTGAACATTTCAAATTAAATCTTCTACGTTTAAAAAAGTGAGTTTTTATTTAAAATTTGAGCTACTCAAAATTTATTTTTTTTCCAAAATTTTACCTTTTCAAAATTTCTACCTTTTTGATAATTACAATTTTTTTGATTATTTTGAGTTTTCTCCAATATTCAAAAATTTAACTTCTTTGAAAATTTAATTAAAAATACTAATTTATTTTAAATGTCGATATTTTTTCAAAATTTTGCCTTTTTCCATTCGCAAAATTATTAAAAATGTCGACTATTTTAAAAATTAAATTTTTTTTCCAAAATATTCACTTTTTTTCAAATCCTTATTTTCTCTTGGAAATTCGACTTTCTATGAAAATTTCGAAATTTTTAAAAATTCCAGTTTTTTTTAAATTTCGGCTTTTCTGATAACTTTAACTTTATTTTTTGTAACTGGTGATTTTTTTTCTTTTGAAATTAAAATTTCTTGGTATTATTATTATGTTTATTATTTATTTATTTATTATTACATTAAAATAAATATTACTCTTAATAACAAAAATTTCGATTTTTAAAATTGTGCAAAGCTTTAAAACAAATTTCGAAAAAAAAACTTGCAGTTTCTACATATACAAATAAATTGAAAAAATTTAAATTTTAATCTCAAAATATTGACTTCAAGCATTAAATTGTTAATTAATTTTTTTGCAACATTTTGATTGCTTTTAATTTCGAACTTTTTGAAAATTTTCTTGAAATGGTGACTCTTTTTCTCGAAAATTTTTGACAATTAATTTATTTATAAAAATTGTTTTTTTAGGGTTTTTTTGCGAAATATTTTTATCAGAATTAGAAAATAAAATGAACTATAAATATCAAAGTCTAGTACATTTTTCAAACAAATTAGAGGAACATAAAAAAATCTGGAGAAGTTGAAACTTTCAGAAAAAATTTTAAGGACAAAATTTTCAGAAAAAATAGGAATTTATAAACAAAATTCATATTCAGGAAAAAATGGAAACGTCGCAGAAAAAATTAAAATTTTCTTAAATAAATCGAAATATCTTGAAGAAACTCAAAATTTTTATACAAAAAGTTGAAATTGAGATTTCAGGTAAAAACTCGAATATTCGCTATTAAATTTGTTTAGAGAAATTTTAAAATGCGATTTAGATTTAGATTTTGTTTTGAAATTTTAATTATTTTATCAAAATTTTTACAAAAAATAAAGAAAAAATTAAAATAGATATTAAAATCCCGTAACTTCGTAAAAGGAACTTGATATTTCTATAAAAAGAAATCAGAGAAACTTTAAAATCTCTACAAAAAATTGTTTAAGGAAACGTCCTCGGAAAATTTTGAGAAAAAGCTCTTAAGCGAAATTGGGGGTGCTGCAGTTCCACAGTGCCTATACGCGAGCCGCCACTGCAAATAACCAATTTCATTGTAAAAAGAAATAATTTGGTGGGAGTGTAATAAATCTAAGACTTTCTAACAATTAAATTTGGTTAGAAAAACAAACTTGACTGATTGTGTTATTAAACGTGCCTTAATTGGGCCTTTAATTAACCCATTTAAACACAACAAGATGACTTTAAGTAGATTTATTGGACACAGGGAAAGCCTTCAAAGGATTAGCTTATGTAATTAGTGTACCTCTGGTATATGTAACGTGTTACCCTTAAAGAGAATATTATTTGACGTATTGCGTGATCCATTGCATATACGAGCAATTAGAGTTGCCTTTCATGCAATTATAATGATAGCTAACATATTTATTATTTATAGAATATAGTTCCTTCTTTGGGCATCTCGTTCTTGGGCATATTCAACCGCAGTTTCCAATTGGAAAGTGTCATTGACAAAATAAGCCATTTAATATTGTATTGTTGGGCTGTGGTTGCACCTGATATAGAAATATTCAGGTAATTTCGAGGGCGACTTCGTATTTATCACAATGTGTCATAGGATTTAAAATAAATTCAACTCTAGCCAGCACAAAAAAATGACTCATTTCTTTCTTTATTCTATCTGTCCATTTACTTTGAAAACTCCTGTTTTTATTGTCGGCTTTTTTTTGGAAATATTGTCTTTTTTTGACATTAAAAATTTTACCTGTTTAAAAATTTAATTTTTCTCAAATTTTGACTTCTTGAAAATATTGCTTTTCAGAAGTTCGATTTCTCTCAGAATTCTGGCTTTGATTTTCCTCATATCAAAACTCCAAGTTTTCGATTCGACATTTCTACTTAAGTATTTTGAAAATTTTCTACTTCTGACTCAAAAAAGTTTTAGAACCACTGCGCTAGAGTTCTCGGGTTGGTCCCTCCCCCATTCATAACGTTACTGATAGAAACAAATCTATCAGCTTAGATCATATTACTGCCCACGAGCTTCTTACAGGCAACTATTAATTAAAAGGCGAAATATAAATTACGTCAAGTTGTTTTAGCTCTTGTTCAAATGTATAAAATAGGCTCAAAAAGCGACAGAATCGAAGGGAGAGTCTCTTTATTATTCAAGAAAATCGAATTCCTTTCACACATTTCCAAACACCTTCGCAACGATTCAACGAGAATAAATGATGGTACGGGAACTTAAAATATTCCCGGATCGCCATTGTTCGAGTTATTAAATATTCATTTTATATGTGCAAGTTGAGAGAGTGTTGCATTCAGACTCCTACATAAACAAACAATAAATAATTCGTGTTTAACGGACGAGAACGAAATCGGTTTATATTTAGATCTAACACAAAAACATTAATAAATTTTGTTGTTGTAAATAAAATGTGTGGAAAAAATTGTTTAAAATTAAAAACGTAAGACAGCTACTGAATTTGAGTTATCTAATTGTAATTTTTTTACAGATCACTTTCAGCAGCGTGTTGTTTTAAGCTTTACATATTTGCATTACATTGCTGATGGAATCGATAGATTAATTGAACAAGAAACGCATTACAATGTTGCCCCATTGGAGCAGTAATAACTATCATTTATCTAATGGAAACTGTCTAAGCGAACGAAAAAAATCATTACAACAAATGATGATACAGTTCTCCTTTATGGCAACCCAAGGTTGCCCATCGTCTAAAAATGCCCATTCCCACATCAATGCCGAGTTTTAGCTGAAATCCGTAACGCTTTAATACATTATAATGGGAACCTTGAAAGTAAATTTATTATTTTATCGATTCGCCGTTCGATAAGAGTTTTGTAACTTTTAAATTGCATCTCAATTATTAATGAAGTTGTCATAATTATCTGGCCGATATCGAATAACGTGAGAATTTTCGCATTGCAATAGTATCTCGAATTTGATCCAATTGAGGTTCCTTTTAGAAAATTATTTTTTCACTTCATCAAGTCCAACTGCCGAACTGTCGACACTGGTTACCAGACTTTAGTTTGTTGCAGGCAAATGGTAACCCCATTATGCCTTCAAAGAACTGCGAGTAGGATGCAAACACAAGGATAGATGGCGATGAACTGCCTTCTTAAACAAGGAGAGGTTGTAATTTCTGGGAAAATTCCTTTTGATAACGCGTTCCATAGCTTGGAAGTTCTATAGAAAAAAAAGTATCTGTAGACAGAAGTCCTCACTGTCTCAAGCTGGACCGCACAGGAATTTGATGTCTCCGACTGTCTCGTATGCTTCAAGAATCTTGTAATTGGAGGAATCAATCCTATTAGTTCTTGCGAGCTTCTTCCATGATAGTACTTGTAAAAAAGAGACAAGTTGCCAACCATCCGCCTGTACTCTAGTCTTTCGAGAGAATCGGTCAAACTATCGTCATCAATTAGACGAATCGCTCTTCTTTAAATTGAATCCAAAAGAGCTGAAGTGTGCTTTGGGGCTGAACTCCAAACATGAGAACAGTATTCTAGTGTTAGCCTAACTTGAGCTTTGAGGGTGTAATTCTTTAATGGATATTTGTTGGAGAAAACTTTTTGAAATGTTTAGTTATTGTGAACAAATTGATGTTCTCAGGTTTGTAAAAACGCCAACCATAGAAATATTCTCTTAGAATATTGTCGCACTGTTAGAGATGCAACATCGTTTAAAAAAGCACCGATGTTTGAACATCGTTATTTTTTCAATTAAATATCGATGTCTTAAACATCGGTATTCGGTATCGATACATCGTCGTTTTTCTAATGTTTTTTAAATATTTAA
This sequence comes from Dastarcus helophoroides, assembly GCA_028583605.1. Classification (NCBI taxonomy): domain Eukaryota; kingdom Metazoa; phylum Arthropoda; class Insecta; order Coleoptera; family Bothrideridae; genus Dastarcus; species Dastarcus helophoroides. The sequence continues at coordinate 21,998,562 of CM053336.1, forward strand.
TTCTGAGTTTAGAAGTAAAAATTAAAAAAGTGTAGAAAAGGACATCAATTTAAAAATAATGTTTTTTAAATTTAGAGCTTAATTAAAATTTTGATTTTTTTCTCCAAATTTTAGAGATTAAAGTTGCAATTTCAACTCTAATCTTGAAATTTAGACTTTTTTCTTGCAAGTACGACTTTTTTCTCGAAATTTCACCTTCAATCCCAAAGTTTCAAATTTTTTCCCGAAATTGCGGGAATAAAGTCAAAATTTCGACTTTAATCTCGAAATTTCGACCGTAAATATACACAAAATTAGGTTGAGCAAACAATATTGGCAGAAGGTGGTAATGTGTATTCACTTATTTTTAAACATTTTATTAACCAAAACTTCGGCTTTTTTTCGAAATTTCTAGGTTAAAGTCGAAATTCGAGGTTACAGTCAAAATTTTGACTTTACTGTTGGAATTTCGTTTAAAAAATTCATATTTCAAAGTTAAACTTGAAATTTCGAGAAAAAACTCGAAAATTCGCCTTGAAGTTTCTAATTTTTTTTTTAAATTGACAGTCTTTCTACGCCTAATTTCTTTAATTATTTTTTAGGATATGACAAAAATGCTCAAGTTTCGGAAAAAAATTCAAATTTATAAAAATAAAATTTAATTTAATACAAAATTTTGAAATTTTGAAAAATAAACGAATATAAAAATGTCAACAATTTTAGAATAGCCAAAATTTTGAAAAAGAACTTAAAATGAGAAACTTTGGAAATTCAAAAAAAGTGTAAATTTTAAAAAAGTTTTCATTAAAATAAACAGGTTTTAAAAAAAATCCATAAAACCCTGGCAAAATTTGGTAGAAATGCCAAACTTTATACAAGTCAGAATTTAAAAAAGGCTAAGTTTTGAGAAAATATCGAATTTTGAACATTTTTGGAGTAGCACTAATTATGAAAAATCAAAGTTTTTTAAAAAAGAAATTTTCAAAAAATTTAAAATTTGTGAAAAAGTCGGAATTTTAACAGACGAATTTTGAATCAAAATTTCAACAGTTAGAGTTTGGAAAAATATCGACATTTTCAAAAAAAGTTAAATTTTCCAATAAAATGATTTTCAAAAATGTAAAAATTCTAGAAAATAATAAATAAATCTCAAGACAAAATTTAGAAGGAGGTTTGAAAAAATTCAATTCAAAAAAAAAAAGTGAAATTTTTTAGGTCGTACTAATTTTTTTTGAAGATAAATTGTAATTTTGACCAAAATAAAGACTGACGCTGGCCGTGTAAGCCTTTGTTATCATTATCAAAATGAAGATTTTCCAAAAAGTTCGAAATTTTGAAAAATAGTCAAACATTTGAAATAATGTTGAACATTGAAAAATATCGAAATGTTTTAAAAGAAAGTCGAAATTTTCAAGACAATTGGAAAATTTTAAAAGATGTCTTTCAAGAAAATTTCAAATCTGAAAATTCAACATTTTTAGAAGAATTTAAAATTTTGAAAAGCAATCAAAATTTTAAAATAAGGTTGAACATTAAAAAATATTGAAATGTTTAAAAAGAAAGTCGACATTTTCAAGACAATTGGAAAATTTCAAAGGATGCTTTTCAAGAAAATTTAAAATTATTTTTGAAAAAACGAAATTTTCAAAAAAGCCAAACTTTTTTAAAAGTGAATCTTATTTAATTTTAAAAAATGTTGGTCTAAAAAAGTTGGGATTTAATAAAAAATTCGAAATTTTGAGAATTTTAAAAATAAGTGACATTAAAAACAAAATGTGATCTAAAAATATCTAAATTTTCAAAATAGTTGAAAGTTTATAATAAAGTTAGAATTAAAAAAAATGTAACCGGCAATTTAAAAAAAAATGAAAATTTAAAATTAAAAAAAAATCGAAAGTTTTCGTCAAAAAGTGAAATGTTTAGAAAATTAAAAATTTTGGAATATAAAAAAAAATAGAGATTTTAAAAATTAAAATTAAAAATTACACTTTTTAAAACAAAAATTAACATTTTGAAGACATTAAAGGTCGAAATTTTAAAAAAATGTTAAAATTTTCATAACAAATTAAAATTTTCAGAAAAATTTCCAGATTTTCAAAAAGTTTATAAAAATCTCAAACTTTTTAAAAAAGTAAGAGTAGATTTTGCAAATATGTTTAACTTTTAAAAAAGCAAGGCTTTGAGTCTCAGTAATTTTCCAAAAGTCAGACATTTTTTTAAAAAACCACACTTTTTAAAACAGAAATTAACATTTTGAAGAGATTAAAGGTTGAAATTTTGAAAAAATGTTAAAATTTTCATAAAAATTTAAAATTTTCAGAAAAATTTCCAGATTTTCAAAAATTTTATAAAAAACTCGAACTTTTTGAGAAAGTGAGAGTAGCTTTTGCAAAAACGCAAAACTTTAAAAAAAGCGAAGCTCTGAGTCCTAGTAATTTTCAAAAAGAGTCAAAAATCTGAAAATTCAGAATTAGAAATTTTGAAAAATAGTCAAACTTTTGAAATAATGTTAAACATTGAAAAATATTAAAATGTTTTAGGAGAAAGTCACAATTTTGATCACAATTGGAAAATTTCAAAAGATACCTTTCAAGAAAATTTTAAAATTTTTTATGAAAAAGGAATTTTTTAAAAAAGTCAAACTTTTTTAAGAGTCATTCTAATTAATTTTAAAAAATGTTAGTCTAAAAAAGTGAGGATTTAACAAAAAATTCGAATTTTGAAAAATAGCCAAAAATTTTAAAAATAAGTGAAATTTTAAAAGATCGGAAAAAATCTTAATTTTTAAAATAGTTGAAATTTTGTAATAAAGTCAAAAAAAAAGAAGTAATCGACAATTTAAAAAACATTGAAATTTAAAAAAAAATTCGAAATTTTTTTAAAAAGTGAAATGTTTAGAAAATTGCCAATTTTTAAAAGAGCCACACTTTTGAAAAAGAATATTAACATTTTGAACAAAGTAAAAGTCGAAATTTTAAAAAATGTTGAAATTTTCATAAATAAAAAAGAAAAATTTCCAGATTTTCAAAAATTTTATAAATAAATCGAATTTAAAAAAAAATGAGAGTAGATTTTGCAAAAATCCCAAACTTTTAAAAAAGCGGAGCTTCGAGTCTCAGTAATTTTCAAAAAAAGAGCCAAAAATGCAAAATTGTTTGAAAAATTCGAAATTTTGAAAAGCAGTCAAAATTTTGAAATAATGTTGAACATTAAAAAATATTGAAATGTTTAAAAATGAAGTCGACAATTGGAAAATTTCAAAAGATGCCTTTAAAGAAAATTTCAATTTTTTTTTTATAAAAAAAACAAAATTTTCAAAAAAGTCCAACTTTTTTAAAAGTGGTTCTAATTTAATTTAAAAAATATAGGTCTAAAAAAGTAAGGATTTAACGAAAAATTTAAATTTTGAGAAATAGCAAAAAATGTTAAAAATAAGTGAAATTTAAAAAATAGTGATCTGAAAAAAATCTGAATTTTCAAAATAGTTGAAATTTGATATAAAACTCAAAATTAGAAAACAAAGTTATCGACAATTTAAGAAACATTGAAATTTAAAAATAAATTTAAAAGTTTTTGTCAAAAAATAAAATATTTAGAAAATTACAAATTTTGGAATTTAGAAAATAGAGATTTTAAAAATGTCGAAATTATTAAAAAGGCCACACTTTTAAAAAATAAATTAATATTTTAAAGAAATTAAAAGTCGAGTTGAAAAATGTTGAAATTTTTATAATTAAATTTTTCAGAAAACTTTCCAAATTTTCAAAAATTTTTTAAAAAACTCGAACTTTAAAAAAAAAGTCAGGGCAGATTATGCGCAAATGCCAAACTTTTAACTCTGAGTGTCAGTAATTTTAAAAAAGAGTAAAAAATCTAAAAATTCAATATTTTTAGAAGAATTCGAAATTTTTTTTAAATCAAAACTTTCAATAAATTCTAAATTCTCGAAAAACTAGAAATTTTGAAAAAGAGACGAATTCTGAAAAATAAACAAAATTTTCATAAAAAGTTAAAATGTTCAATAAAAAGTCAAGATTTCAAAAATAAGTGGATATTGTAGCAAAATGTAATTATAGAATTTAGTACCTAAGGAAATTTTTCGGAAAAAATGGATTAAGGAAAGCGGCCGCGATAATCAAGCAAACGGCAGATGAGCATTCCAGAAATTTTCGCGAACGATAAGCCTTATATGTATGGATTAGGTCTAGAAGGGAAAGTATATAAACGCGATCGGCTTTTTCTCACTTAGTTAGAAAGTCAATGAGTAAGTTAGTTAATTAAACAATGTTAGTGAGTTTAATTAGTTTGTGAATTACAATTGTAGTGTTCCGGAATCAGTTTGGTAATAAAGTGGTTACAATTCACGGCGTATTAATTTTCGAACCGATAACGCTCAACAATGTTTTGAAAGAGTCGAATTTTCTAAAAAAAGTTTTTTATACCAAAGAGTACATTTGGAGTTTAACTTTTTGAAACAAAACAGACATTTTGAAATTATAGACATATATGAGAAAAAAGTTCGGAAAAAAAATTAAATTTATAAAGATAAAATTTGGTTTAATACAAAATTTAAGGAAAGATTCGAGATTTCTAAAAAAAATGGAATTAAAAAATATGCAATTTTTAAATTAATACATGGAATTTTGATAAAAATCTCTAATTTCTGATTGTAATTAAAGATAAAGATGAAGATGAAGATTTACTTACTTAAAAATTGACCACTTCTCAAATATTCCAAATTTAAAAATTATGTTTAGGTTTAAAATGGGAAATTTTTATTTTTAACTTGAAAATTGGTCTATTTCTAGAAATGTTTATCTTTATTATAAAAATTTCGACCTTTTTTGAAGTTTTTAATTAAATTACGAAATTAACAAAATTAAAAGTTCGAAAAAAGGAAAAACGGAAATTTATCTAAAGAAAGTTGTCTAAAAACACTGAAAATTTAAAGAATAAGAATTTTCTTTAAAATATTAAACATTAAATGAATAATAAACAACTGTAAAAATTTATTTATGTTTGAGTTTTCAGATTAATGCTTGAAAAACTTTTATAAAAATTTTCATTTTTCTTTCAAAATATTCAAACTATAAATTTTCAGATAATTGTATTGTTCGTATACCTGCGGCATATAAATTCAGCATCAATTTGTTAAATATTGTAACAAAATATAATTATAAAATTTAATTAGGAATTTTCTAGAAATTTTGATAAGGGGAAGTAGCCGCGATAATGAATCAAACGGCAGATAAGCACTCCAAAAATTTCGGCAAACCATAAATATCTGCTCGTTCTTTCTAGAAACGGGTTCTATAAATAGGCGGTCCGGTCAGCTTTCCCTCAGTTAGTTATTCAATGAATAAGTTGGTGAGTTAATTAGTTAAGTGAATTACATTTGTAATGTTCCGGAATCAGTTTGGAAATAAAGTGGTTACAATTCACGCAGTATTAATCTTCGAACCGATAACGCGCAACAATATACACTGCTGCCATCAAGCGACTACAGTCTACTCCCGCTAAAGTAGCGCCCGTAAAAGTTGTATGCTCGTTAAAGTTATCAGGATACGATCGTTAAAGTTGCGCGGATATTCTCCCACTCAAATTTTTGAAAAACGAATTGGACTTCCGAGTTTTGGCGCTACTTTTGAATAATCCACACAACCGCGCAAGGAACAATAAAACATACATATTTTTCGACAATGGTAGGGATTACGGGGAATAGCAACTTTAACGGTCGATCCAGTACGGTGAGCCCAACTTTTGCGGGAGTCTACCGTAATTACAAAATTGTGTGATCATTTGCACCATAAATATTTATTCTATGCAACAGATGGTGCTAATTCTATTGCGATACGATACATCAATTTTTCAAACATTGCTTGTAAACTGAACGATGTGTCGATATTATTTTACAATCGATGCTGAAACATCGATGTTTACAAACGATATATCGATGTTTTCAAAACATCGAACTATCTTTTGCATCCCTACGCACGGTTATAGTCCTTACATACAAATAGAGGTTGGATTTTAAACAATTTATACAAGCCTACATGTTTTGCGGTTTATTAAATACCTGCATATTTTTAATAATTTCTATCCATTGAAAAACTAGCAGCTGTTGTCAAAATTAACAACACATAAAAAATGGTAAACTAAACAACACAAAAAATTTATTATGACACAAACAATTCAAGGCAGGTAGAGAAGAAGACAATCAAATATAAGATAAAACGAAGAAATACTCCAAATAGCTAAAAATATCAAGACGGGAAAAAAAAATCAGAAAACAGTAAACTACTATTTCAAGCTACCTCTCAGCAAAAATAGCCAATTAAAGAAATGAACGTGCTTTTGGCTTTTAAAAGCAGTAGTAATTTTTCGTTGGCGTTAATTGTAATTGTCAATTTTCAAAATAATGACCACTTTTTTGGTAATTAGGCTTATCGTCCCATACTTAACACCCGCTTAGGCGATAATACGAAACGGTATCTCATTTTCAAATTAAATTAATCAGTTGACCGATTTCAGTTCTAAATATTTAAACTAGTTTAGGATGATTCGAGTGAGTAATATTGACCCTTCAAATAACGCGAAAGAAAAAAACTGTTTACTCCATATTCTACTGTAAGTAAGTAAAAGTTGCAAATTTATCCTAGATTGCTACTTGCAGTAAATAAAATACCACCCGAGTAGTTCTGTATTTTCTCTCCTGGACTGGCTTCGTTGTTACTGGTATTCTAAGGAGCACTATAAACTTTACTATTTTGGCCATGGTAGTAGAACCAGAACTTCTGGAAACAAATACAACTTCTGAGTATTGCTACAATGACACCGATGAGAAATCTGATACACTATCAATAATCGTAAGATTTCCTAATAGATTTGTTTTATACTGAGTTTTTGTTTTTAGAACTGTTGCACGTTATGGGTTGGTTCGAAAATTAAATATTCATGAATTGTAAAAAACACTATATTTCAAACCTATTTTGGAACACTAGAATTATAATTCACCTAACTATCAAACTATCTGATTAACTAACCACTTTTTAATTAACTGACTGGGGGAAAGACGACCAGGTATTTATAGGTACCGTCCCGGTTTCTAGAACGGAACTTCGCACAGTAAGACTTATCACTTGCGGAAACATCTAGAGAGCTTATCTGCTGTATGATTCATTCACGCGGCCGCTTACTATTATCAAATGTTTCTAGAGAATTCCTTACACAAACACTTATACAAATTTTATAACTACATTTTGTTACAGAACTACGGTGGTACTTTAAATTGGTCTCTGAGGGCGCAAAGCTTGGTAATCTCATCTTATTACTGGGGCTACGTAGCCACGCAGATGATCGGCGGTTTGACCACCCAAAAATTTGGCACCAAGAGGATATTTGGTTTCGCCCAATTGATATCTGGGTTTTCGATTTTATGTACACCGTGGGCTAGCAAGGTATACTTACGTGGCTGTTATCTGTTTGAGAGTGGTGGAAGGATTAGCCGCGGTTAGCATTTTTATTTTACTGTTGTCAAGCTTTGAATGGATGTTTGCTTGTTAGGGTGTTATGTGGCCCTTGATGAACGCCGTCATGGGCTACTGGATTCCGATGACGGAGAGAAGTCGTTTTATGTCAAGTTTTCAAGGTATTTTTTCCTCAAGGTGATATGAAGGACAGGTATTTTAGGAAACAGAATGTAATGCAGATGGTCACCCTTATATTACGATATTTGTAACCAGGCCCGTAACCGGCCCGGTTGCTTAGTCGGTTGAGCGCGACTACTTGCCATCAGGGTCGTGGGTTCGATTCCCACATTCGGCTTGGGTGTTTGTGTTCGTCTAAAGCCAGAGTGACTTTTATAACAGGTATTGTTATGGTTTGACTCCGGCTTAAATGTATCAATGATTATACAACAAGTTATGGCGACTAAGCTGATAACTCAAAGCCAAAAATAATCAAAAAAAAACGGACCCGTCTTATCGCATGTTCTTCCCCAACTTGAGAAAAAACTAGAAAATAATAATAAACTAGATGTGTACGGCGGCTAGTAATTTTATAACTACTTTTTTTCTACTGACCATGTTTAGATTGTATACAATTCTAGATAATATGTCATACACTTATACAATTTTCACGTCCACTACTTTAACCTATAAAATAAATCACCTTTTTTTTTAACATTATACATACAGTTTTAAGATTTCGATATTTTTCAGTTTCGATGTTTTTGAAACCTTCATCGATTTAAATTTCGACATTTTTTAAAAATTTTAACATTTTCAAAAGTTGGGTTTTATTTTAAATATTTTCTCTTTTCTGAAAATTTCAACTCCTTTTCAAAAGTTAGACTTTTTGAAAATTTCAATTTTTTAAAAATTTTAATTTTTCAAAATTTTGATTTTTCTAACAAATTTTTCACGATTTTTCAATTTTTCCTTTTTTAAGTTGTGTTTTTGAATCCCTATTTTTTCTCATAATTTTAATTTAAATTCAATATTTCAATTTTTTTAAAAAGTCAACTTTTTAAAAAATGTTTTTTCGAAATTGTAAACTAATCCAAAATTTTTCTTACAATTTTGGCTTTTCTGACCAAAATTTCAGATTTTTTTTTGAAAATCTGAATAAATATTTCGATTTAATATTTCCAATTTCGGATTTTTTGAACATTTCAACTTATTTTTTGAATAATTTCAAGTTTTGTTAAAATTACATTTTTTTAAAATAACAATTTATTTCAAAAATTGGTCTTTTTCTCAAAAGGTTGACTTCTCAAAATTTATTTAGGGACGACTTCTTTTTAAAATTAAGACTTTCTTCAAATTTTACTTTGTTGAAAATTTTGACTGAAAATTTTTAGAGAAACTACTTTTTTGATAATTGAGATTTTTTAAAACATTTTGCATTTTCCCAGTTTAGATATTTGTTTTAAAATATTTTGACCTTTTTCAAAATGTTAAATTGATAATTACGACATTTTTTTAAAGTGTCCTATCTTTAAAATTTCTTATCTTTTTTAAAAATGTCGCGTTTTTGGAAAGTTGCACTTTCAAAATATTTCGCTTTTTTCGATATTTTCAGACAGAATTTTTTTCAACATTTTTCTTTTTTTCGAAACTCGACTTCTTTCGGGAATGACATTTTATGAAAATTTCAGCCATTCTTTTTAGCAAAGTTTAATTTGTTGTTAAAAATTAATACTTAATAAATATAATAATAATAATTAAATTATCTTCAGTTGGTGGCGACCTCGTTGCAGTGTATGTTACTATGCCTGTACTCCTAAACAAGTGTGAACTTGTTGGTTTCTCCCAATCTATTAGGGGTTTGCACCCAATCCCACACTACGGTCGAACTGGTGATATGCTTCTCTAGAAACTGCACGGCTATTCGTGCATATATTGATTCGGAAATTTGCGTATTCCTAAATGGCCCATACTTCAGTCATAAAGACCGAAGCATGTTCTCCCATTGGAATACTTTTTCTGTAATTATTGCATGGTCTATAGATTCCAGCTCCATATCTTCTGCCGAGGCCGGATCCGTCTGTAAACCAGATGTCATTTCCTTGGCTTTCCACGGTTCCTGGTTTTTCCAAATCTTATCTGTTCGAGATCAGAATCTTATATTTCCGTATCAACCAAGTTTCCTGGGAATGCAGTTTGGGTCTTAAGGTAAAAGTTCTCTTGTTGAGGTCTTCAAGTGTAGTATGATCTACCCTTGTTTCCCTTCAGTCCTCTTAACACTTAAGTCTGTAGGCCGTTAATTTGACCTGTGTCCTAATGAATTCATCCAGAGGAGGCATATTTAGCGCTACCTCTAGAGTTTCTGTTGTAGTGGTGCACATAGCCTCTGTAGCAGCCCTTAGGTAGGTGCCCTGCAGGTTCTTTAGCAGGTTCTTTGCCTGTGCTATTTCTATCCTGCGCCACCGTAGCACAGCAGCATAGGTTAAACGCGATAACAATACCGTTTTGAAGAGCCATAGCGCTGCGCCTGGTTTTGAGCCCTATGGCTTTCTTACACCCCCACATAATGACGTGTAGTTTATTCCTTTGGATTCCCAGGTATAAATTCCACTTCAGTTTAGAATGTAGGTAAACTCCAAGATATTTTACCGAGGTGGAGTACGTTATGGCCTTCCCCTATAGATACAGTGGTTCTATAGGAGTTGGTTTATATCTTCTAGTGAATATCAGGACTGCGGTCTTTGATGAATTTACCGTCAGTCCCGTTTTCCTCCATCAGGATTCAACAATTCTCAGTGAATCGTTGGCCAGTTCTTTTAGTGTGTTTAAGAATGTGCCTCCGTTCACCATGTCATCAGCGTAGTTGTAAACTTGGAAAAGTTTCAGTTTATAGTTAAAAAATTCATCAAATGACAATCTAGTTCTTTTAATTTATATTAATTCTAAGTATTATTATTAATTATCTTTAATTTTTCATAGAAATTTAATAAAATAAAATTTTAAATTGTAGCTTAAAATTTTGGAAAAATGTAAATTTCAATAACTAGCAAGCTCTAAAAAACACCTTATTTATTTAAACCTTTAAGTGTTTTCTGCAAATTTTAATTGCTTTTATAGATTTCCAGTGTATACTCTTAATTTCTGAGCACTTAAATTTGTTTTTAAAAAAATCTATTTGTTTTCCAGAAATAATATTTTTTATGAATTTCGAAATCTTTCTTCAAATTTTAGTTTAATTTCAAAATAACAACTTTTTTTGAAAATTTGGACGTTAAGTACAAAATTTTGAAAAAGAAAAGTAGAAAATATAAAATGTTTAAAATGTCAAAATGCTAAGTAAAAAATACTCGAGATTTAGACGTTTTTCCTGTTTCAATTTTAGATATGTAATTTTTTTTTAATATTCTTAAATCTTCACATTTTAAAGCTAGATTTCTGTAATCTGTCATTTTTTTTTAGTTTTTAGCTAAGTTAACTCTTATTTTGGGCCGGCTTCACTGCTGCTCTTTATCGTCTATTCCGGTTGCAATACCATCTTAGTGATCCTTTTGTGGTTTTTAGCCAATATGTTAACCATTGCGGCATTTGGGGGCGCAATGGTGAACATATCCCCCAATTTTACAGCACCGGTCAGTTCTTTCGCCCAAACTATACTCATGTTGGCCACCATCTTCAGTCCCATCGTAGCATTCCAAATTTTAGAGGGTAAAGAGCAAATATTGTCTTCTTGGATGATGTTTTTTTATGAGTGTGCTCTGTTGACCTATTTCGTGTATTATGTTTGGGCTAGCGCAGAGGTTTTGTTAGATTGATCTAAATAATTCGACATTGATTGGGTCTGTTTTAGATTCAACCATGGGATCAAGTGACTGATGAAGTTTGTACCCCTCAAGAAGATTTGCTTTCTAATGAAAAAATTCACAGATTTCGCAATCCTTGCAACCAACGGAGACATTGGAAATGATAACACCAAATAGAAACATAATTAACACTTTATTTAACATACAAGGTTATACAGGGTATTTACAAATTTCAAAGACAACACTTGGCAGTTGATTCGGAATGATAAATAAATACGAATTACGAAAAAAAAAAATGTTTACTTTTCGAATTGCAGACTTTCAAAGTTGTTATAAAAATAATTTAATTAATAATTTCATAACCTCTTTACCGATCGTGTTGAAATATGAAACCTTTATTTATTTAGATTAAAGGCTAGAATCTTAGTGACGTCGACCCTTGTGTTATCCGACACCCCTTGAATTTGCCACGACAATTATCTATGTATCTTCGAAGTAGTAAATAATAATAATTACATAAAATATGTATTGATTTACAACAATACGTATTTCGTTTAGTTTTTATTTTTTTATAACTGATTAAAATGTCGTTAAGGCTGACTGTGTTGAAAGTGTTTGCAGATGTGTCTTACACCACATGAATTTTATGGCCCTTCACAGTTTGTTTGAACCCCCTGATTGGATAAGTAGTACATTTCAGAAATTTGTCATTCCGACAAGTGGTTCCACGTGTCTTAGATATTGTCATCCCTATTTTTTCCAAGTTTAAGAATCATTTTATTGACACTGAATGTGCCTCGCCCATTTTTCTTTCCTTTTTGAAAGGCAACGTTACAATGAATAGACCACAGGTTGCTCGTAAGTAGTAATTGTCTTGAAAGTGTTATTCCTGGCGTTTTCTTCTTGGGATAAAAGTATTTTGTTTTCAGTTTCCTCTTGATCCTAACATTTATTGCCCCGGTCATGTAATTATTCTTCCTGACAAGAATTTATGGTATTTGAATTGCATGTCGTATTTTTGTTTCTTTGAATGAACTTTTAAATAACCAGCTGCATGCAACCCAATTTGGTTTCTTGAAAATGAAGTTAATTTTTTCTGATTCCAATGGAATTTCTAATTACTCCCAAAATAAACTTGTTTCAGTTAATAAATCTATTTAGATTATTTCGCATTGAAATCAGGATCATCGAAAAAAACATTAGAGGGCAGTTGAATGGCAAATTTATCAATCTTAAAAATTGAGGTTGGTTCTGTGATTTTGTTTATCATATTCGAGATCACACGTGAATTCATTTAGATGTGATTTGATTCATATGTTACATTACTTCAAACTCTTTTAAAGAAAATTACAATTTTTTAACTAATGCTGAAGTAATGATGTTCGCTTGACACCCTGGATTTAACAATGCTGGACATTGTTTAAAGTTACTGCACATATTTCTAATTAAAACTAGAGCTGTACTGGTTGTACTGATTGCCATTTTCGCTTTGCATGATCGTTTAATTTTTCCGCTCTTATGAGAATGATAAATAAAAGTAATTCCCTTTTTTGCGCAAGCTCTAAAACCTTTATTACAGTTAATTAGTTGTCTTAGACCGGGTTGTGTGGTTCTTGTGAATTAAAAAATGTTTAGGACGGTTGTGACCTGCTCTTTTAGTTTAAAGCGGTCTTGCAGCAACTCTATAATGACAATGATTCAATAACGTCACTTGAATCTCCTTCCACAGAATCGCAAAGATAATGAAATTTCTTAATATCAAAAATACGCTTGTCGCAATGAACTGACCACTTAAATGAATCTAAAAACAAAAATGGGAAGCGATGAGGGCTTTAAATTAACAACAGATATGGTATTTAATTATCTCGAGCCGTTTAATAATGACAGAGTGAGTCTGATTGAATTAGTAAATTTCAATTTATGTCAGTTAAAATTTTATCGGATGTTCAAATGAAAAAGTCATCAATTGTGCTCTAAGTTTTCTAGAAGAGAACGTAGTGAACCCGGCATTCGATTACTTATTGATTATTTTGGTTGATCCGTCAAGGGCCATTTTGACGTCTTATTTATCCAGAGAGGTTAACATTTTCTAACCTAAAGAAAATCGTCTAGAAATCTATTTTACTCTTATTTTTACTCTTCTTTACAAAATTATGCGCTTATGCTTTCAAAATAATTATAAACACAAATTTTGGGCTTTTCCGAAATTTAATAATTTCTTCCACAATTTCCAATTTTTAAAATTTTTACATTAAACTTGCAATTCTTGTGTTTTTTCTTAAAACTTCGGATTTCAAACGGATTCAAAATTTGAACATCAGTCTTGCGAGTTTAACCCAAGATATTGCATTAAAAAAATAAATATAGAGTATTTTCTTGAAATTATGACTTTTTCACAAAATTCCTCAACCTTTCAAAATGTCATTTATTTTTTTTAAACTGTCAATAAATATTTACGTTTTGTTTAAAATTTTCATGTTAATTAATATTTCTAAAGATTTTGACTTATTTTCCAACTTGTGACCTCAGCCTAAAAAATTCTTAAAATTATAAATATATAAACTCGAAAACTCAAGGTTTTTTATCGAAATTTTGTAATGTCAACTTTTTTTTCGAAATTTAAGATCCCCTTTTTTATTAAATCATGAGTGGTGGGTTTCCTCAAATTTTAAAATCCCAAAATTCAAACTTTACTTTCTACTCTTATTTCCAACACCAATAAAGGTTTCAACCAGTGTTAAAGCTTTAATTTTTTATTTTTAAGGTTTTAAATTTAATCTAGACTCTTTTTTAAAAAACACAAGTCATTTATTTAAAATCTTGACTTTAAATGAAATATTTTAATTTTTTTCAAATGATTTTGATTTAGTTGCAAAATTTTATCTTTAAACTCAAAATGTTGACATATGTTTTGAAATTTTAGAACATTATGAATTTTTTGAAATCCTGGAATATTTTCCTAAAATTGTCTACTTTTTATAACGGTTTTTCTCGCAACTTTTCTGAATTCAAAATGTTGGCCTTATTCAGCTATTTTTTTTATTTTCGACCTTAATATCGAAGTATTCGACTTAAGATTTCGAGTGAAAACTTGAATATTCAAATACTTTTCTTTCGACTTTTTTCTATTTTTAAGGTTGTTTCTGCAATGTCTTTTCTAAATTTACAGCTTCCATTAGCTAAGTTTCTTCTGAAAGATTATTTTTTAAATTGAAATATACTCGTATAACCAAATAGACTACGAAATAATTTAAATCAAAATAATATTAAGGCATCTATGCTTATGGCTCTTGAAAGAAATATTTTAGTACAAAGCGAAAACAATTGTATATTAAAATATATTTAATCTACAAGCAAAAATTTGTCAACTTCATTATAAAAGTAATTTACATTTATTTGAGCCCTAAAAATTATAAGTGCACATATTTTACCACATTCGTTTACTGAGTACTTCAAGGTTTTCAAGACAGTAGGTGAATTGGATTTAGGGTAAGAGTTTACAGCATAATAATGGAATTATAACCCCACAGTTAAGGGCCGCTGACTTGGGTAGCCCATTTAAGTTTGCGCATCTTTACATGCTCACGATACCGCCTATTGTGTTCAGTTTTTGTTAGCAGTGTTTTCGTACTTAACTCACTAGATTCTTTATTTTCAATCTCTCGTAAACGTTTTTTACGCTCTCAATATGTCTTACACTTTTCGCTATTTTTCATACTCTTAATATCCATGGCTGATAGCCTTATCCAATGAAACGTCACTGGATTAAACGAATATGGTGCACTGCGGTGAACTGTAAACTTAACATTCTCCCATAGTTTTCACGCCGCCTCTCGACGCCGAGGGCGCTCGACTGGCGATTCGAGTATATCCGACCGACCGACACCTTGTTCTCTCAAGCTTGAACGAAAACCCGAAGCTTCACCCCATATCTCAACATAAATATTTCCAATGTTAAAAATGTTAGAACTGCGGAACTAAATAACTATTTTTGATATGTAGAGTGGGTACAGAATAAACTTTGAAAATTTGAACTTTTTTCAATCGTAAGGGACATACTTACCGACTTTGGGACTAATTGGAATTAGAACTACAAACTAAAATTTAATCTGGATTAGAGGATTGCCTATAAGTTTGTCTTGTCCTAACTTTGTAACCAATAAAGTAAATTATCTATTTTGTATTTTTATCGTTATCTTTTTTGATAAAAAATGGGCAATTAAGAAGATATGAAATTGCCTTCGTTTTTAGAAGCGACAATTTATCGTTTATCGTTTACGCCAATTATAAATTGTTTTCAAATGAGTAAAAAGTGCCCCCTTTTTGCTAATCACTCTTTTACAATCATTCAACGTTTGTTTAGACTATAATACGAAACAGTAGCTTTCTTTAAAATTAATCACTGACTGATTTAGTTTCGATTATAAAAATACTTCAAGTAGAGGATGGCCGACATGACATTGTTTTCCATATTTTACCGGGAGTTCTTTCAACGAATTCCAAAGTTTAGTATTTTCTTAGTTTTAACGACTGGGTAAAATACCAGCTCGAGTAGTTCTGTATTTTCTCTCGTGGTCCGGTTTCATGGAAATCGGTATTCTAAGAAGTAACATAAACTTTACAATTTTAGCCATGGTTGTAGTGCCACAACTACACAAAACCAATGTGACTTCCCAGTATTGCTATAGTGACACCCAGGGAGAATCTGCTACACCACCGATAACAGTAAGTTGCGTTAAAGTACTCGCATTTCACTTTTACAATTTTCTGTTTGAGAACTACGGTGGTACTTTAAACTGGTCACTAAGGACGCAAGGATTGGTAGTTTCCTCATATTACTGGGGCTATGTCGCCACGCAGATGTTCGGCGGTCTGACCACATAAAAATGCGGCACGAAGAAAATATTTGGTTTCGCTCAGTTTCTATCAGGAATTTGTGTTTTATGTATGCCGTAGACTAGTGATGTGTCCTCTGTCGCTGTTATCTATCTAAGAGTGATTCGGGAAATGAGCGCGGTTAGCACTTTAATTTTATGTTGTTCAGATGTTAATACAAATTTTTTATTAGGGTATTATGTGACCTTCAATGCATGCCGTCATGGGTTATTGGATTCCGGTATCAGAGAAGAGCCATTTTATGTCGAGTTTTCGAGGATTTTTTTTACTTAAAGTAATAGGAAGGGAATAAAAATAGGAGCCAGAATGTGAATCAATGCAATATTAAGAGAATTGCTCCTAATTGTGCTTAATTTATCGTTAGGCCCTTTGTCTATTATCGCCGTTAACAAGAAATGAAAATTTAAGAAAAACGAAGTATTAACCAAAACAAACTTATTTTAAAATATGTTCTTAATAATACGCCTACTCTACCGTGAGGTATGACTCTGTATAAGTCGAGTTCCATCTTCTCCATCGTTTTCTGGTACTTCTCTCTCCACTGTTTTTGTCTTCTTGTCATCTCCTTTATTCCTTTTTATTTCGTTTCCTATTTGCCTCTTCTTTTGTGTTCTCTTTCCAGGATTTTCTAGGTCTTTTCCTCCTCATCTTTCGAGCCGCTTTTGTTTTACACACTCTTCTTGAAAATCTCTCCTCAGTCATGCGGCACACATGGTCATCTGCTTTGCTGTTTTGTAGTTAATTTGTTCCATTTTTTATTATTTTTGTTTAAATATCCCATTCATAATTCTGTCTTTTACGTTTTAATCTTTAATTTTTCTTGGAAATCTCAACTCCATTGCATTTAAGCTTGTTTTCTGTTTTTCAGTCCTTGTTAAAGAGTATGTTATCTCCAATGAAACTTTTTCTTTTTACCAACGCAGTTTTTGTGCATTTATATATTTCTTTTTTCCCGAGTTCTCTTCATAGTGCTAAATATTTTTCCTGCTTTCTTTATCCTTTCATTAGTTTTTCTGTACACTTTGCCATCTTTTGCAATCATCGCTCCTAAATACTAATATTCGTCAACTTGTGCTATCCTCTGACTATCTAGTTTAATAGTTAGTGACTTTTTTCCTCTTGTTCTTCTTCTTATGATATACCTCTTTTTGTTTACATTTATTTTCATATTTATTTTGCTGAGTTTACTTTGAACCACAGTTATGTTGCATTGAAGAAGTGTCTCAGGGTCCGCTGACACTGCCATATCATCCGCAAACATCAACATTTTTCAACATTTTTTATCATCTTCTCATCTGCCTTTCTAAATGCCTCGACAACTATTAAAAATATTAGGGGGCTCAGTCCACAGCTGAGTCTTACTTCAATGTCAGCCTCGAATTATCTTGATTTTTCAATGTTTGTTATTACGTGATTCTTATTATTCCTCTACATGGTTTGAGTATTTTATTACCTCTATATCGATAACTCTTTTACTTAAAGATGACCACATGTCTTCTCTTCTCATTTTATCAACCGTTTTCTTCAGATCTATATAGCAAAGTTATTTGTTTCTACTAAGCCTTTTTTCGCTTGCTTGGTGAATTAGAAATATTACTTATTGTGCGCTTCTCCCCTTTCCATTAAATCTCCTACAGTACTTATCATTCTTTTCTTCATAATTTTTGCAGTGATTTTTTTAAGGTGCCTAATAGAATAACTCCTCTATAGTTTCTGGATTTTCGTCTGGCTCCACTTTTGTATATAGGTAATATGGTGGTTTTCTTCAGTCACTTGGAATCTCTTTAGACGTTATTGCTGTTCTCATAATCGCCAATAGTTTTTTGTAGCCTCCTTGGCTTAAATATTTTATCATTTGTGAAATAACTATATCATCTCCCGGTCTGTTTCTAGCTTCATTTTTCCAAGGTTTCCATTAACCCTTATTCAGTAACCAGCATTAATTCCTTAATTTCCAGATGTTTATTTCCTCTATTTTCCCATACTGTTGCTTCTCATACTCTAGTTAACACGTTAAAATGATCTTTCTATCTTTCAATTATATCGTCTTTCTTTTACAGAATTCCACCTCCTTCATCCTTTGCATTTTGTATGCAATATTATTTTTTCTTTCTTAATTATTTTGACGTTCCATAGAACTTGAAATTAATATTCATTTTTTTAATGAATTTTTTCCACGATTGTTTTATTGCTTCTTTGATGGTTGTTTTAAGTTATGTTCTTTTTTGTTTAGACTCTTCATAATCCTGCCAACTTTTATTACTCACATACTTTTTTTAAGATTTTTTATTGCTGCTTGCAGATTGTCATTTCACTACAACTCGGTTCATCTTGCATCCTGTTCATTACTCTTGAAGTGCCCTAGCTTTTTTTTGCTGTGCCAAGTATAATGTTTCTAAATCTTTTGCACCTTCTTTCTGTTCCAATTATTTGTTTACATTTGTTTAGGTAAATATGTGTCCACTATATTTTGATACCGTTCTCTTGTATCTTGTTCTTTAAATTTGTAGCTTTTTATTTTTTCTTTCGTTTGTCTTTTTGTTTTATCGTCCCTATTTGTTTTTGTTGTTGTGATTGTTTTCAATTTTTACCCTTCTGGATACTTGACATCCATGACTTGTTTAAAATTCCCTTTATCTATGAGAAAGTAATCTATTATTCATCCCTCGTTTATGGTATTTACAACTCGTGTATATCTGTATATGTCTTTGTGCTTAAATTTTATATTTAATATGACGGTCTCTTCATTGTTTTTTTGTACTTTCTCCTTTGATTCTCATTATACCTTATAGTCCGCAATTATTTTTCTCTACTCTTTCATTAAAGTCTTCCATTTCCATTTATGTTCATCATTACCATCCATTTCTTGTCGTATTTTGTGAAAATTATTGTATTCTCTTTTTTTCTCACCGAGCGTCCTCATTCGCCCGGTGGACACAATTAATGTCTACAAGTCTTCATTTATTTTTATTGTTAAACTCATAATTCTTTCATTTACGTACACAATTCTCTTTGATTATGTCTTTTAATCTATTTCGCCTTACTATTAGTCCCACTCCTTCTTTTGCCCCATATGTCTCATCCACTCTACAACAACCAGTAGCCCTTATATAGCCTTAATACTCAACCTTCCTTGGTAGTTTTTGTGATGGTTAGTAATTCTATTTCCTATTTTATTATTTTCTTTACTATTTCTAATTCTTTACCATTTATTTAAGGTTTCATGTAATTTTTTGATACCAGGTGTAAATCTTAGAAGGTGCCAAATACCTACTAATTATACCACATTGATCAAAGTTCTTATTACATTTTTTTATTAGGCCTCAGCGTCGGATTTGGTACATCTTTTTGCTTCTGCGGCTTCATAATTCCTCTACTTGGTTGGAAGTCGGTGTTCTACATTACTGGTTTCTCGACACTACTTTGGTGCTTACTGTGGTAGTTTCTATTTTTCGACCTCCCCGAAAACCATTCGAGTATTACCATCGAAGAGCAAACGTATATCAGGGAAACCGCAAAAGGTTCCTATCAAATTGTCAAAACTATAGACATTCCGTGGAAAAGTGTCTTTAAGTCCACGTCGACGTGGGCCATAGGAGTCGCGAATTTCGGATGAATGTGAACACAGTCCATCTTTCTTATTTGTGGGCCGAAATACACGAAAAATATCCTTGGGTTTAATTTAGAAAATGTAATGATTGGCATTAAAGGCATAAATACATTTGTGAGTTTTAGAATGGTTTGGTAACCGGACTGCCATACCCAGGTAACTACTTGGTAGCTCTCGTTCTTTGCTATTTAGCAGACAAGCTGATAGCAGATAAAGTATTTTCCGTTGTAATTGTACGAAAAATGTTGACTTCTTTAAGTATGTAAGGGTCAACGAACACGATTGATTTATAAAATCGATATTGCTATATTCTGTTTACCCAAGAGATATAATTAGGCCAATGCCATAAACAGAGTGGGATATTTAAATAAATGACTTCTATTGGTTGAATCTGAGTAGAAATCTTGTCCCCTGAAAAATCTGAAAATTGCCTTATCATATACACCAAAACAGTTTGGTTGATCGGTTAATTATTAACGTTGATTTATTTCTTGCTATCGTGTGGACCTGTCTTTTTTTAAGGGGGAGTGGCCTAACTAGATCTCTTAGGCGAATAGGTAATAGGCTACCTCATTATTTTTCAGCTCATATTGCGTCTGCTTCGCTGCTGTTGTGGCGTTTCAAATTTTGGAGGGTAAATAGCAAATATTATCGGCTTGGAGGATAGTTTTTATGAAAGCCTTCTTATTATGCTCCTGACGTATTTGATATATTATTTTTGGGCCAGCACAGAGGTTTCGTAACAAACAGAAGCGTATAAAAAAAGAAACATTGATTTGGTCTGTTTCAGATTCAACCATGGGAAGGGTGAATGTACAAGATTCTTTCACACAACAAGGTTTACTTAAACAGTGAAGCTGAAACGGATAAAAGATCGGAGTTCACTATTTCATATTAGGCAATTTCAGTTGGTTTTTGTTTTCTTCTACAATAAAGTAAGCACAAAAAAATTATGAATGTATGGATGTAAAAAGAATATTTTCGGTAGTTAAATTTGAAAACAGTTACAAATCAAAATTTGCGGTTAAACTTATGCTTGTCAGATAAAAACAAATAATTCATCATCAAGAAGACAAAGAAGTTCCGCAGAAAAGGTAAATTTTTGAACATTTTATTTCACTCAAGTTTCAGTGAGGTTTTACAGATTTCTTACTGAACGAGGGCTGCAGTTGTTGCACACTCTGCTTTCAATTTCCTTCCTCTAACCACCGTTCTATTATTGGTCGTCCCCCTTATCTTCGATAGTTTTTCTACAACAATTTCCCTTTCGGTCACAATCGTTTAGGCCAAATATAATTTTTCTAATAATAAATATCGGCGACGGTATAAATCTTATTTCTGCCGTTTTTTATAGCGGTCTGGCGGCGCTTTGCGACATCCAATCTCCACGCCTCTCGTTCTTCCTAGCTTTCTACCACTAGTTTTCGTTCCGCCATTGTTTTTGCAAACCCACCTTTCCATGTGTTAGGAGGTCTCGTTCTTTTTCTCCTCTCCGGAGGTACCCCTCCATGAGGGTTCGTGGTAGGCGTCCAGCTGGCATTCGTTGGACGTGCCCATACCAAATAAGTTGCTTGGATTTAATTTCGTTTATGATGGTATTTGACATCTGCATTTGGGCTCGAATTTCTGCGTTAGTAATTCTTTGCAGCCTCGATTTTCTTTCAGCTCTCCTCAAGAAATTCATCTTAGTGGCAATTAGTCTTCTTTCATCCCTTGCGTTTATTTGCCAAACTTCGCTTCCATAAATGACGATGCTTTTGAATATGGTGTTATAGATGTATTTCTTATTTCTCTTTGATATCTCTCTGCTCCAAAGGACTGAATTTAGCATGCTTGTCGCTGCTTTTCCTTTATTTATGCCATCTTTGATTGTTTTGGTGCTCCTTCCATTGTGGTGCATCTTTATGCCTGAGTAATCGTAAGCATCGCACGCTTCTATTATGTTTCCGTCATCCAGTTGCAAATTTTCGTTGTGCCCCCCAATACACATATACTTAGTTTTTTGCATGTTTATTTGCAAACCCCATTTTGTATACTCTTTATTTAGTTTTCGACACCAATATTTATATCCTCCCGATCTTGAGCTACTATCACTTGATCGTCAGCATAGTGTAGGGTATATAAATCAATGTTTCTTATTTGGAATCCCATTCTGATGCACTTCTTTTTTCGGTGTTTAAGAGCTCCATCTAGGTAAATTCTAAACAAGTTTCGGGATGCGCAACAACCATGTCTTAGGCCCTTGCTCTTTTTAAAAGGATTTTTTCAAATATCCTCCTTTTATTATTATAAATAAAAATTTTCAATCTAAATACTGTTACCTAATGTCTGGCTTTAAGGAAAAAATTGTCATGATATGTTTAGATTATAAATATCGTCCCCAGCTACGTTCCCCTCATATCATTTTAAGTAAAAAATATCCCAAAAACTTGATGTATAACGACTTCTTTACATCACTGAAACACAAAACGGCATGTATCGAGGGCCAGCTGATAGCCTAGTAAGCAAACCATTCAAAGCTTAATAAACTAAAAACCCAAGTGCTAACCGAGGACATTTCTTGAACCAGCCTCAGATAGATAACAGTCACAAGGGTCACATCACTAGCCCACGGTGTAAATAGTATGAAAAGGCAGAAACAAACTAAGTGAAACCAAAACTTTCTTTATGCCGATTTTTTGTGTGGTTAAACCTCCCAACATCTGCGTTGCCATGTATCCTCAGTAATAAGAGGATAGTTCCAAGCTTTGCGTTTTCCGAGACCCATTTAAGGTACCATCCTAGTACTCCAACAAAAGATCGTAAATATCAAATTTAAACAGGTTAATGCAACTTACAATTGGCTGTAGTGTACCATACTCTCCAAGGGAGACACCTCAGTATAACGTCGTGTTTGTTATGTGTAATTGTGGCTTGGAACTATCTCCATAATTATTAAATCTATGCCTTTTCTTGGGTTACTAATAATAATAAAGCCAGTTAACGTGAGAACATAAAGACTAGTCAACTTAGTATTTTATCTGGAAGCAAGAGCATTGGAAATGCTAAAATGTGGAACTCACAACACTTGCGGCAAAATATGGAATTAAGAGTTTTTTTCTTCCTCTCCTCTAAGCTTGAAGAATCAAAAATATCTACACCAGTAACTTTAGTCATCATGAATAATAAGTAAGAATTGGAACTGATATTTAATCATTGTTTAAAGTTGGCTAGTGTTTCGTGTTATGACCTAAATAATTGCGAAATGATAACAGAAGCTTAATTAACAAAATAAGGGTATTTTGGTCGTTTCGAAAACTCACAATTAAGGTAAATATTACATGTAAAATTTGTTCTTCAAGGCCGTGTAGTTTCATATTTCTTAGATTGGTTATTTTTTTAAATAGAAAACGTAAAATATCAGGCAGTTAAATCTTGTTCTTGTTTCCATTATAGTTGCTTAAACCACTAGTATAAACCCCGCGAGTTGGAGTTTGTAAGTGTTCCAAGAAACTAAAAAGTGCTTTTTGCTAATCAATCTTCCACAATAATTTAACGTTTGCTTATGCTATAATACGGAAGACTATTAAAATTAATTAGGTGGTGATTCAATTTTGATTATAAGTATACTTCAAGTAGATGGCAGACTTGGATATTACTAATCCTCCAAACTTGAAGAACCAGAAGAAAAAGTCTTCGCATTCTATATTTTATCGTGAGTTCTGACGAATTCTAAATTTTAGTATTTCCTTTGTTTCTGCGATTAGGTAAAATACCAGCCCGAGGCGTTGTGTATTTCCTCTCGTGGTCCGGTTTCATCATTTGCGGTATTTTAAGAAGTAGCATAAACTTTACAATTTTGGCCATGGTGGCAGTGCCACAATTGCACCAAACCAATGTGACTTTCCAATACTGCTATGGTGCCACCGAGGAAAAATCTGATTTACCACTGACAATTGTAAGTTACGTTAAAGTGCTAATACTTGGCATTTACGATTTTTTGTTCGAGAACTACGGTGGTACCTTAAACTGGTCACTGAGAACGCAAGGATTGGTAGTTTCCTCATATTACTGGGGCTATGTTGCCACACAGATGTTCGGTGGTCTAACCACACAAAAATTCGGCACGAAGAAAATATTTGGTTTCGCTCAGTTTCTATCGGGAATTTGTGTATTATGTATACCGTGGACTAGTGATGTATCCTCTGTCGCTGTTATCTGTCTAAGGGTGATTCATGGAATGAGCGCGGTTAGCACTTCAATTCTTATGTTGTCCAGATTTGAATACAAATTGTTTATTAGGGTGTTATGTGGCCCTCAATGAACGCCGTTATGGGTTACTGGATTCCGGTGACGGAGAAGAGTCGTTTCATGTCAAGTTTTCAAGGTACTCTTTTACCTAAAGTAATATGAACGGAATGAAAAAGTAAAGCAAAGTGAGTCAATGCAATATTCAGATAATGGTCACATATGTTTTTAATTGTTTATGACTTACCGTTAAGTTTTTTGTCTATTATCGTCGTTAATCAAAGAAATAAATAAATAAAGTAAAAAAAAACTATAAATAAATACAAATCTATCAGGCATTCTCTTTTGAAAATATTTACTCCAGAAGGTTTAAGTAGACCCAATTTTCGTAATTCTTTTTTTGCAAAAGTATGCGAGGGAGAAAATTTCCCATGAAGGAGGAAAAATTACTTTAAAATGTGCTAGCAAAAAGTAGGTTGTTTATACTTTTCACCATAAAAATAATAGGCTACATTATTTTTCTCTCCCCAAAAAAGATAATATTAAGGAAGACGTATGTTGTTTTAAAATGTCCACCCTTTGAAAAAATTAAAGACTTTGGCTAGATACACACTAATGCCAATGCTAAAAGCAATAGCTTGTTACTGAAAGATGTAATTTGGACATTGTCTTTCTACATAGAGAAAAAAATTTTAAATTCCGGGATTAATTGCCGTCAAGACGCACAAATTTTACAATGGCAAATATTGAAAAACATTTAATTTGTAGTTGAAAAAAAAAGTAATGTTCAAAGTTGTTAATAAATGTTTTTCCTGTTAATTTTAGTTTTGATCTTTTAACGCCCTTTTTAGAGTATTCTGCCTTTTTAATAAATTTTTCAACAACTGTTCGTTTTTGCATAATATAACATTTTGCTTAACTTTTTACCTGATTTGATTGCGCCTAAAATCCGATCTATGCACCTACTGTTTATACCACGTGAATTAAAGTTCTTATCAATTTTTTTTATTAGGCCTCAGTCTCGGATTTGGCATATCTTATTACTTCTGCGGATTCATAATTCCTCGGCTAGGCTGGAGATCGGTGTTCTACATTATTGGTTTCTTGAATATAATTTGGTGCTTGCTGTGGTATTTTCTATTCTATGACCGTCCCGAAAACCATCCGAGAATTACCACCAAGGAGCAAACTTACATCAGGGAAACCTCAAAAGGTTCCTATCAAATTGGCAAATCTATAGACATTCCATGGAGAAGTATTTTCAAATCTACGCCGACGTGGGTCATAGGAGTTACGAATTTCGGAAGAATGTGGACGCAGGACCTCCTTCTCATTTGTGGGCCGAAATTCATGAAAAATATCCTTGGGTTTAGTTTAGAAAAGGTAATGAATAAAACTAAAGATATAAATACATTTCGTGTGTTTTAGAATGGTTTGGTAACCGGGCTACCATACCTCAGTAACTACTTTGTAACTCTCGGACTTTGCTCTTTAGCTGACAAGCTAATAACAGAGGAAGTATTTTCGATTTTAAATGTGCGAAAATTTATGACTGCTCTAGGTACGTAAACATCATCGAACACGATTTATTTATAGAATCGACATTGCTAGGTTACATTATTATTTTTAAGCTCATATTGTGCCAGCTACGCTGCTGATAGTCATAGGTTACTTGGGTTGCAATACCACCTTAGTGATTGTATTCTGGTTCCTAGCCATCATATCATCTATGGGGTCATTTTCGGGTGCCCTAGTGAACGTAGTAGACATAGCACCCAATTTTGCCGCACCGGTCAGTGCTTTCGTGCAAACGATACTTATGTCTGCCAGCGTTTTCAGTCCTATCGTGGCGTTCCAAATTTTAGAGGGTCAAGAGCAAATATTATCGGCTTGGAGGATAGTTTTCTGTGAAAGCGCTATTATTACGCTCTTGACATATTTGATATATTATTTTTGGGCCAGCGCAGAGGTTTTGTAGCAGAAAGGTATAAAAGAATAGATATTGATTTGGTTTGTTTCAGATTCAACCGTGGGATAAGGTAAATGTAGAAGCTTCTTCCCCACAACATGATTTGCTCGAACAGTGAAGTAGAAAATGCTAACAGCTCAGAATCTAAATTAGTTTTTTTTTTACTTAATGTGAAATTTAATGTAAATATCATTTTATTTATGAATTTTTTTCATAGAAACAGTTAATAACTGCTATCGACGTCGTTTTTCATTATTATATTTACGACTTTTTATCCGAAGCATTTGGTTAGGATTACGGCTGCAAATAAAAAAGTTGCAACCACTTTTTGAAAATGGTATTCTCCACTTTTTTTCCTAAAAAACCGAAACAAGTCAGTATTCATTTTTTAATTTTTGTAAAGATGAAATACCGCATCTTTTTGACTATTTGGGAAATTTTTTACCTCCACAAACAACGAAGACATCTTTGCTATTCCTCGTCCCGTAGAACACGCTGTATATGCCAACATTAATCGTTTTCAGTGGTTTTTATTATGCTTAGAAGTGTAACTGTGATGCCCAACACTTTAAAATATAATGAATTCACAAATAATTCGTTGCTATAAAGGTTTCTTTTGCCATATTCTCTAATAATTTCTTATAAAATGTATAATGTTGCAAATTTTTCTTTAATATTTTAATTATTTGTATCTCTACTTATAAACCTACCTTATTAGATGAAATAGGTTTTTTCTTATTGACTTGCGCAAGTTTCTCGAGTCTAATTGTTCAGCCAGTAGAGGCTTGTCTCCAGCTTGCACTCTTGAAAGGTAAGGCTAAAGCTAAAGCTGGCCTGATAATCTAACCCTATCCCTGAAGTTAAGTTGAATGTGCAAAAATGTGTATACTATAATTGTTTAAATTGTGTTTTAATGTGATTAAAACTATTCCTTTATTTTCCGTAAGCAAAAATTGTCTATATTAGAAAAGAAAAAACGCTTTCAAATTTTTGGCAGGCCGGCAGGTGTCAATTCGAAATGCGCCGTGAAAGATAACGACAATAAAGACACGCCTCGCGTGAAGTGCGAATCTATAACTTAACGTCTCTAAGCATCTCCCTACTAGTAACTTACTACTTTATGCCTACTACAATCTCATTAATCTTTTTGTTCGCATTTTTGATCTGTCAATTTTAAAGGTTATTTGTCTTGTAAAATTAATTTTTTTTTGATATTGGAATCTCGTATAGATGACAATTACAAAGAAATGGTGAAAATCTTTATACTACATAGCAGTAAGCGTTTATTTATATGGAAATGGACATAAGTGAGTGAGACCTCAATCTTAGAGAAGGCAGTTAAATTCTAATAAATTAAGAACTTCGGGAAGGTAATTGTGGAGTGAGCGTTTTTAAAAATAAACAAAAAATGTTTTGAACATATACTCAGTTTAATTGAAGTCAGAAGAAGATATTCCAAAGTTGCGTGGAGTTTCAAGCGGTATCAATAATTACAATTTGAAAATTTAAAAATAAACCTGTTATATTGTAACGCAATGTAAATAGATGAAATAGGATTTAGAATAGAATTGTAGAATTTAGTAAATAAAAAAAGTTTCTAGAAGGTTCTGATAAGGGGAAAGCGGCCGCGATAACGAAACAAACGGCAGATAAGCGTTCCAGAAATTTCGGCATTCGATAAGCCTTATCTGCCGAAAGTTCTGGAAGACGCGGGCCGAAACTATAAAAAGGCGGTCAGTTTTCCCTCGAGTCAGTCAGTTAGAATCAGTGCAATAAGTTGGTTAGCAATTAGTAAATAATTAGTGAGTTACTGTTCAGTTGAAGTGTGCCGAGTTAATTCAGTAATAAAGTGGGTATAATCTATCACGTGTATCAATTCGAACCGATAACGTACGTAACAATATTATAGTTTTAAAGCCTTTACTTTTATCGACAGTCCCCATAACTGGATTTTTTTTTCAGTATTAAATAATAGCTTTAAATAATATTTAAACTAAATATTTTTACCTACAGTTAGTACAGGTCTGAGTTTAAGGAAAAAATTGCCATGATATGTTTAGATTATAAGTATCGTAGTATTATTTCCCCTCCAGTTATATTTCCCTCATATCACTTAAAGTAAAAAATACCCTGGAAATTCGACATACAACAACTTTCCTTCCGTCACTGGAATCCAATAACCTAAAACTGCATGCATTAAGGGCCACGTAACACCCTAGTAAACAAATTTCCATTCAAAGCTTGATAACTTGAAAACTAATCTGCTAACCGTGGACATTCCTTGAACTAGCTTCAGACAGATCACAGTTACAATGGTCACATTACCAGTCCATGGTGTACATAGTACCGAAAATGCAGAAACACACTGGACGAAACCAAATACTTTCTTCATGCCGAATTTTTTGTGTGGTTAAACCTTCCAACATCTGCGTTACTAGGTATCCCCAGCAATGAGAGGAGAATACCTGATTTTGCGTCCTCAATGACGTCGAACTTGTCCAACAAAAGATCGTGGATATCAAATGTGAGCAAGTTAATGCAACTTACAATTGAATGAGGTATACCATATTCTTCGGGGGTTTCATCGCAGCATAACGTCGTGTTTGTTACGTGTAATTCTGATTGTGGCTTCGAACCATCCCTATAATTGTAAAATTTTTACTACCAATGGTACCAATACCAATACCAACAATGCCACTATACCAATACCAATAATAATGAAGCCAGTTAATCTGAGAAAACAAAGAACTACTCGAGTAGGTATTTTATCTAGAAGCAGGAGCCTTGAAATGCTAAAATGTAAAACTCGTTTAAACAACTTAGGGCAAAATATGGAATAAAGAGTGTATTTCTTCCTATCCTTTAAGTTTGAAAGATCAAAAATATCTACACCAGTAGCTTTAGTTATCATAAATAAGTAAGAATTGGAATTGAAATTTAATCATTGTTTAAAGTTGGCTAGTGTTTCGTGTTATGACCTAAATAATTGCGAAATGATAACAGAAGCTTAATTAACAAAACAAGGGTACTTTGGTCGTTTCGAAAACTCACAATTAAGGTAAACATTACACGTTAAATTCGTTCTTCAAGGCCGTGTAGTTTCATATTTCTTAGATGGGTTATTTTTATTAAATAGAGAACGTAAAATATCAGGCAGCTAAATTTTGTTCATGTTTCAATTATAGTTGCCACTAGTATATACCCCGCGAGTTGGAGTTTGCAAGTGTTCCAAGAAACTAAAAAGTGCTTTTTGCTAATCAATCTTCCACGATAATTTAACGTTTGCTTATGCTATAATACGGAAGACTATTAAAATTAATTAGGTGGTGATTCAATTTTGACTATAAATATACTTCAATCCTCCAAACTTGAAGAACCAGAAGAAAAAGTCTTCGTATTCTATATTTTATCGTGAGTTCTGACGAATTCTAAATTTCAGTATTTCCCTTGTTTCTGCGACTAGGTAAAATACCAGCCCGAGGCGTTGTGTATTTTCTCTCGTGGTCCGGTTTCATCATTTGCGGTATTTTAAGAAGTAGCATAAACTTTACAATTTTGGCCATGGTGGCAGTGCCACAATTACACCAAACCAATGTGAGTTCCCAATACTGCTATGGTACCACCAACGGAAAATCTGATATACCACCGACAATTGTAAGTTGCGTTAAAATACTAACACTTGGTATTTACAATTTTTGTTTGAGAACTACGGTGGTACCTTAAACTGGTCACTGAAAACGCAAGGATTGGTAATTTCCTCATATTACTGGGGCTATGTTGCCACACAGATGTTCGGTGGTCTAACCACACAAAAATTTGGTACGAAAAAAATATTTGGTTTCGCTCAGTTTCTATCGGGAATTTGTGTATTATGTATACCGTGGACTAGTGATGTATCCTCTGTCGCTGTTATCTGTCTAAGGGTGATTCATGGAATGAGCGCGGTTAGCACTTCAATTCTTATGTTGTCCAGATTTGAATACAAATTGTTAATACAAACAGGGTGTTATGTGGCCCTCAATGAACGCCGTCATGGGTTACTGGATTCCGGTGACGGAGAAGAGTCGTTTCATGTCAAGTTTTCAAGGTATTTTTTTAAATAAAGTAAAAAAAAAACAATGAATACAAACAAATCTATCAGGCATCCTCTTTTAAAAATATGTGCTCTAGATAGGTTAAGTAGTTTCAATTTTGGTAATTCTTTTTTTGCAAAAGTATACGGAAAAAAAAATTTTCCATGAAAGAGAAAAAATAACCTAAAAATATGCTAGTAAAAAGTAAGTTGTTTATACTTTTTACCATAAAAATAATATGGCACATTATTTTTCTCTCTTCAAAAAAGATAATATTAGAGAAGACGTACGTTGTTTTAAAATGTCCACCTATTGAAAAAATTAAAGATTTTGGCTAAATACACGCTAATGCTAATGCTGAAAGCATTGGACATTGTCTATCCATATAGAAAAAAAAATTTTAATTCCAAGATTAATTGCCATCAAGACGCACAAATTTTACAATGTCAAATATTAAGAAACATTTTATTTGTATTTGGAAAAAAATTAATGTTTAAAATTGTCAATAAATGTTTTTCTTGGTAATTGTGGTTTTGATCTCTTAACACTTTGTTTAGAGTATTCTGCCTTTTTAATGCCGTTTTCAACAACTGTTTGTTTTTGCATGATATAATATTTTGTTCACCTTTTTACCTGAATTAATTGTGCCTAAAATCCAATCTATACACCTATATATACCACGTGGATTAAAGTTCTTATTATATTTTTTTATTAGGCCTCAGTCTCGGATTTGGCATATCTTATTACTTCTGCGGATTCATAATTCCTCGGCTAGGCTGGAGATCGGTGTTCTACATTATTGGTTTCTTGAATATAATTTGGTGCTTACTGTGGTATTTTCTATTCTATGACTGTCCCGAAAACCATCCGAGAATTACCACCAAGGAGCAAACTTACATCAGGGAAACCGCAAAAGGTTCCTATCAAATTGGCAGATCTATAGACATTCCATGGAGAAGTATTTTCAAATCTATGCCGACATGGATCATGGGAGTCGCGAATTTCGGACGAATGTGGACGCAGGACCTCCTTATTATTTGTGGGCCTAAATACATGAAAAATATCCTTGGGTTTAGTTTAGAAAAGGTAATGAATAGAATTAAAAGTATAAATATATTTCCTGAGTTTTAGAATGGTTTGGTAACCGGACTACCATACATGGGTAACTACTTGACAGCTCTCGGACTTTGCTCTTTAGCAGACAAGCTGATAACAGAAAAAGTATTTTCAGTTGTAACTGTGCGAAAAATTATGACTGCTGTAGGTACGTAAGGATCATCGAACACTATTTATATATAAAATCGGTCACCTCATTATTTCTTAGCTCATATTGGGTCAGCTACGCTGCTACTATTCATAGGTTATTCTGGTTGCAATACCACCTTTGTGATCGTATTCTGGTTCCTAGCCAACTTATCAACTATGAGGTCATTTGCGGGCGCCATGGTTAACGTGGTAGATATAGCGCCCAATTTTGCCGCACCGGTCAGTGCTTTCATGCAAACGATACTCATGTGTGC
Organism: Dastarcus helophoroides; assembly: GCA_028583605.1. Classification (NCBI taxonomy): domain Eukaryota; kingdom Metazoa; phylum Arthropoda; class Insecta; order Coleoptera; family Bothrideridae; genus Dastarcus; species Dastarcus helophoroides. Next base: position 22,030,102 of record CM053336.1, read on the forward strand.
CAGCGTTTTCAGTCCTATCGTAGCGTTCCAAATTTTGGAAGGTAAAGAGCAAATGTTATCGGCTTGGAGAATAGTTTTCTATGAAAGCGCCCTAATTACGCTCTTGACGTATTTGATATATTATTTTTGGGCCAGCGCAGAGGTGTTGTAAGAGAGAGATATAAAAAATTAGACACTGATTTGGACTATTTCAGATTCAACCATGGGACAAGGTGAATGCAGAAGTTTCCTCCCCACAACATGGTTTGCTTAAATAGTGAAGTAAAAATGGTGATATTTCGGAGTCCGAATTTTTTGTACATAATGTGAAATATAATGTATTCCTTTTTTACATTAAGCAATTTTGGTTGTATTTTTTCTTTCTGTAATAAAATAAGGACAAAAAAATTGTGAATGTAAAAGAAATATTTTTGAAAATTTAATTGAAGAACTGTTAAAAGTCGCAAATTTCCGTGTAACTTATGCCTGATAAATCAATACATATAAATCATTATCAAATTCGGCTCCGAGAGCCACGTAAAAGTCGTCGGATGATTCGTATTTTCGCATAAAGACATGTCGATAGAAATAATCAATTGTAGAAGATAAATATATTGAAAAGAAATGGTTGCAAGTGTTATAAAGTGGCTAATATGATCATTAAAAACATATTGACTTTTGGGAAGCCATGAGGGAAAATTGTGATGCCAACGAAAATTTTCACGAGTTGTTTACCAATCAATCATATTTTTTGTCTTTATATACACCGCAACTTTTAGATATTTTGGAAACACAAGTGCTTCAGTATTCTTGTAAGTACACTGTACCTATCCTGAGAAATTAAATGTTTTTGTGCTATGTTGGGAATTTTACCATTGGCGCATTTTTCGTAAATAACAATCCAACAATTAACTAATGTTTAATATGCTTCGAAATGATATAATCCAGCAGATTGTGCATTGAACATTAATTTTATGAATGCGTCGTAATAGGTAATGGAAAACAGATGGAATTTATTTCATATTTGTTTCAAGGGCCTGGCGGGGGTGCAGCAGGCACAGTACGGAGTTTAAATACATTTTATACATAATATGAAATATAACCCAATATAATTTTTTCCCCAAATATCCATAATATTTTTTTTATTTTCCATAGAAACAGTATAAAATCCACGACTTCGTTCGCGATTTTATTTTAATGAAGTATCTTAACTATAACAAAAATGTTGGCAGTTTCAGTTTCTACATATTTTTCTTTCTTTATTTTTAGAATCTTTGCCATACACCAATTTTTGTATCTTAGAATATATTGTGTTTGTAATTCATTCTGTTAAAGTGATTATCGAAAAGTTCTTAATCTCTTTTGATATTGGTTTTGTGAATAATTTTAGATTGTTCATATTATTGGTAAACATTTTTATACTCTAATTTATTTTTTTTCTTTTTGACATACCACATTCCATAACCAATTTGAATTACTTGTACTATCGTGTTTCCACGCAGATTATTTCACAGAAAATCAAGGGTTTAACAAGTCTTGGTTTTATCCTAATCCCAAAAACACTGAAAAATCATATGAACAGGCAAGAAAACTGTAATTTTTTTCTTGCTTGAAAAATTTACTCTAAATTAAATATTTTGATATCTTCAGAATATTAACCTTACAATCGTCCTTGCCAAACTTGACCTTATCTAACTTTAACTTAATGAATAGATATTACTCTACCGCCGGCCAGGACAATTTCACCCGGAAAAAGATTGTTGTCAGCGGAGCCAAAACATTGAAATAAACCTGATTCAAATTTTAAACCTACCCTCTTATAACCGTACTTAACCTAACCTAACCATTTCTTCTCAATCGCCGAGCTTGTGGTGAAAATTCGACATAAAAACCGGCCATAAATACTTATGAATATATAAGTATAAAAATATAACCCTACATAATCGTACTTTACACAATATAACCTCTTTCGACTTCACCTTACCTCACCTTCGCTCTAAATATATGTAAATGTATCAATATAACACATGTTAAGTGTGTTATTAGTGTCCTCACTCTAAACATGTTATAAACTTTAGAATTCAATAAAAGTGTTGAAATAACACACGCTCCAAAACATATTGAATTTGTTACGCTTTATGATGTGCTATATTTACAGAAATACCACACGTTTGGGTGTTAAATGAAGCCGTATACATTTAGAGTTGGAACTTCATCTAATCACAAGCCCAACCGAAATTGCCTCTAGTCGGTATTCTTCTTATTGTACCTTGTTCTTTTTTCTTCAAAGGATCTATGCAAAGATACGCCAGGCCATTGGAATCCAAAAATTTCCCAAAAACATCAACAGAGACGACGGTTACATGCTTTCCTACATCTAGAAACCAACCATCGGAAATCTTCGAAAGTGATCACGCAGTTTCCCTTTCCCTCTTTCCTCTCAGAAGAGTTTTGCCTATGGTATGGTGGACATACTGAGTTACCGTGATCTGATGTTTTGAAATTGGCCTTTTCATTCTTTCATTTTTGCATATTTCCTTATATTTTCCTGTTTATTTGTTGTTTTTTTTCTTTATTCCTGAAGAAACCTCCTACAATGGTGGGCGAAACGTCGAACACTTTTAGTAGTTCTTTGACATGGTCTAATCCCGGAAGAAGTATATCCTATACTGACTCTGGCCATAGAAGCCTTCGTTATCATATTCAGAACCTCTACGGGAAGAAAATCTCTCACAAAACCCTTTTATTCTCTAAACTTCGTCATAAAGTTTCTAAATTTATTTCCAATCTAACCTTTCTGTCGCGTTACAAAGATCACAATTTAATTCCGAAATCTTTCAGAATTAACGATAACTTTAAAACCAATTCTTCATTCAAAATTCTTTATAAAGCTGGTTTGTCTCTTGTTCGGGATATGATTAAAAGAATTAAACGCGATTTGGCTTCAATCTCCCGACAATTGCTCGGGCTCCATCTGGAACTATCGACTAGGTTGTCGGTTGAACGTTGAAGTCTTTTCGACGCCATATCATATAATCAGTCCGAAAAAACTTTTAAATTAGAAAATCTGAAACACAAGAAGAAATTTGAATCCCTAAGTCCCAAGTTTAAAACTTATAGTTTAGTCTCAAAAACGGTGATCAATTTGTCTTCCCGTCTACTGTCGGATAACGAACATACAATCTTATATAAAAGACTGAATTTTCCTGTCGTCCCACGAAAAATTCCAACTAAGGAAATAATCAGTGCAGTAAAGTCTTCAATCAGATATTTCCCTAAGAAGGCAGCAGATCCTATTCGTTTTCAAACTACAAAAATACTAAAACATGCCAAACCACCAAAGTCCAACATTTCTAGAGAAGAAAAATGTGTTCTTAAAACCCTAAAAGCAGATTCTTTAATTACTATTCTCTCGGCTGATAAAGGTAATGCAACTATCATGTTTGATAATTCCAAGTATGTAACCAAAATTAACGCTCTTTTGAATGGCGGATCCTATATTTCTTTTCCTCAGGACCCAACAAGGAAAATTGAACATGAACTCAAGTCCAAGCTAAAATTCTCAAATTTGTCCGCAGATACTCTCAGACATCTTGTTCCGAGAGAATCCAAACCACCTTGTCTTGATGGTCTCCCCAAAATTCACAAACCCGATATTCCTTCCAGATCCATTGTCAGCACAATAAAGTCACCTACCTACAATGCCTCGAAATATTTATCTAACATCCTCAAGTCATATACCGGAAATTCTAAACACTTTGTTGAATTGTTGTCCGAATTAACCCTAGACCCCAGCGACATGCTGGTAAGTTTTGACGTCACTTCACTATTCACTAATGTTCCAGTTTCTAACACCATAACGATAATTCGTCAATTACTTTCAGGCAAAGAGAATGCAGATTTTCTAGCTGATTTAACTGAAATGTGCCTCGCATCGACTTATTTTTCTTTCAATGGCAGCTTCTATAAACAAGTCTCCGACGCTTCAATAGGTTTCCCCTTATCCCCAGTCGTAGCAAAAATGTTCATGGAATCTTTTGAAAACACTGCGTTGGAAATTGTAAATTTAAAACCCAAGGTTTGGCTTCGTAATGTAGATGACACATTTATTGTATGGCCACATGGCAAGGATTAACTAAATTTATTTTTGGAACACCTAAACAATTTACATTCTTCCATTAGTTTCACTATGGAAATCGAAAACAACGGTCCTCTTCCTTTTCTTAACGTACTGGTACTGGTCGCCCGTTTACCAAACGGTCGCGTTTCTCATTCCGTTTATCGAAAACCTACCCAAACAGAGTCTCATCATCACCCTTCCCAAAGAGGTTTTGTCATAAATTCACTGGTTTCACGAGCTGTAGCAATTTCACAACCGATAAATCAAAAGATTTATTATTATTATTATTATTAAATTATTATTTATAAATTTGTTCAACTCGTCTAAAAAGACGAGTTGAACAAATTTCCTTTCAACCTCCACAACAATGGTCACGAATCGCACTACATTAAAACTTTCATTAAACGACATCTTCACCCTACCCCTCGTCCTTCACAAATTTTAATAATTTCTTCTAAAGCTTTTCTTTCTTATGTTCACGGAGCAACAGATTAAATCGGAAAATTATTGAGAAAACACAACATTAAACCCATTTCTTCATCATCCTCAAAGATCCAACAGCTTCTCCCACCTCCCAAGGATACAATTTCATCCTTTTGTTCTAATGGTGTGTACAGGGTTCCTTGTTTTTGTGGTTCAGTGTACATAGGAGAAACGGGGCAATCATTTAGGACGCGAATATCCGAGCACCAAAGATGTCTTACGTCTGGTTTATTTTTGCAGTCAGCCATTACGGAACATCAACATGAGACCGGACATGAGATTCTCTTTGATAATATTTCAATTTTATCCAATATTTCCAATAACTATAATAGGAAGATACGCGAGGCCATTGAAATCCAAAAATTCCCTAAAAACATCAACGGAGACGATGGTTACATTCTTTCCTCCATCTGGAAACCAACCATCGGACGTATTCGGGAGTGATCGTGCAGACGAATGGTATATAAAGTTTTCCTTTTTCTCTTTCCTCTCAGAAGAGTTTCGCCACTGGTATGGTGGACATACTAAGTTACCGTGCTCTTCTGTCTAAACTTTCTTATCCTTTGTACCAATTTTCAATTCAGAAGAGTTTCGCCTCTGGTATGGTGAACATACTGAGTTACCGTGCTCTGATGTTTTGAAATTGGTCTTTTCATTCATTCATTTTTGCATATTCGTTTATATTTCTCTTTTTATTAATTCTTTCTTTTCTTTGTTTCTGAAGTCGCCCTCTACGATGGTGGGCGAAACGTCGAACACTTTTAGTAGTTCTTTGACACGGTCCAATTCCGGAAGAAGTATATCCTATACTGATTCTGGCCGTGGAAGCATTCGTTATTATCTATGTAAAGGGTTTTGCTGACATTTCATTCCTTTCACATTGATTTCTCTTTTTAGCATCCAGCGAAATTCGGCCGTCATAATTTCATCCCGCCTGCCCTGATATCCTTGTACCATCACTTTAATATCTTGATGAAACCGTTTTCCTTGTTCTTCCCTGAAGTCTCCGACATTGTCGAGAAACCTATTAAGATGTAAATCGAGGAAGTCTTATTTTAAATTCATCAAACACCCATACTTTCTAAAGTTTTCTACCAATTTGACCATACATTTTTTGTAGTGTGGGCTTTTGTTGTTACCTAGAAAATTCGTCGCTACTGCTTTAAAACTATCCCAAGCTGTCTTTTCAATGTGAGTCATTTGAATTACAAAATTCTTGTCCTTGAATAACGTTGAAATTTGTGGTCTATCAAATACACCTTGTTTCAATTTTGTATAAGAAATAGATGGAAATTGTCGCCCTATATACTTGAAACATTTGCCATCTTTATCTAAGACCTTGACGAATTGCTTTATCAGATCAAGCTTGATGTGAAGTGATGGAAGACGTATTTTTTTCGATGCTTTCTTTGGTTGTTGATATAATGGTTGGCTCGATCTCTGCTATTCTACAGGCATGGCTCTCTGATCCCTGATTGTTGTCCTAATGTCATATTTATGATTTTGACATCGCCACAAATTAACCATTTGCGATCAGCATACTTTACTTCATCTAAAAGCATTTTCATTTTATTGTGCTCCTTTTTGACCACTGTTGAGTAAGCTACTGAGATAGCAGCGCAGAAATTCGAATTGGGCAGTAGAATTGCTTTTATGCAGCGTTACGAAGAATCGATGAGAAGTCTCTAGTCCATCTCGGTATGCATTTTTTTTTAAATGATCAAACCGTTTACATCAGTGCAGTATACCAAAGATGTTTCTTTATTATTCGTAAAATATTTTCTGAACTCAAAATCTCTTTTGCGGTAATATGACACTTTTGTTTTTGGCTTTAAAAAAGTTTTTCTCCTCAAAAATGAAGCAGCAAATTCAGCACCATTCTAGATTCTAGATCTTGAATGAAATTAACATATTTAGTTCCAACTGCGACAACTGGAACTTTCGATTTGGTGTTATGACTCTTATGCGGAGTATAATCATCTTTTTTGTCGTCATTGTCAGCAGTATCGTCACTATATTCTTCAGACTAATAACTTGAGTCGCCACTATTTATATCAGGTTGATTTTCAACTTTCATTAATCATCTTCTTTTAAAGTACAGTCAAATCTCCCTATAATGAACCTCCATATACCTAATTTCTCTAAATAACGAACTTTTTTACGGAACGCAGCATTTTACGCAAGTTTACATATAAATTACCTTTATTAAACGAACGCAATTTCTTCATACAGCCAAATCAAGGCTTAATTGGTTTTTAAATGCTTCTATTCAGAAAAATTTCCTAATTTCTAGGGTACCCATACTAATAACGTTCCAAGATTTAATAAGTTTTTAATTGCATTTGTTTCAGAGAAAGTTCCTAATTTTTACGATATCCCATGCTATGACTTTGTTTGACTTGTTTGGCTGTTGGTAAAAAAATATTTTTTTTAGTTGATTTATTGCGCCAGAAGAATAAGAAGAGTAAAATTGCAAAGAAAGGGTCAAAGAAAAAATTTTAACGCGACTTGTATATTTTTAATGCTACCTTACTTTAACGAAAACCTCTCTATAACGAAGTCCCTATAAAGAGGTTTGACTGTAGCATCAGTTCTTTGTGATTCTATTTCTATCGCTCGTATTACTTCAGACACATTAATATATAAAATATCAATTTTATTTTTGGTCGTAATCTCTCCAACGTCATTCATGCAAAAAAGTAGCAGTCTTTCATATGGAGTGATTTCTTTCACATAGTTAGTGTAAAATATTAGTAATATAACATCAGTCTGCAGGAATTGCAGATGACGTATGGAACCCAACAATGTTCATAGAGTCTTTTTACTTCTTCATCCATTTCTTTTCTCAATGAGATCACTACATACTTACTACAAATATAACAGAATTGATCTAAACTTTGTTTGTAATCGTGTGATTGTGATTTGATTAAAGTCTGTTTTTTGAAATCTTTTTTTCATGGATCAAGTCATCGGTTGATAAGAGCCAGGGTTGCATGATGACAATATCGGAGGACCCGCTTTCCCATTTTAACCAGACGCCGATATCAGGGTTCCGACATCGTAAAACACTTTTCACCTGTGCCTGCGATTACCATTCGAACGCCGTTTACCCAGGGACTCAGCCAGTATAGATCCATTTTCCATAGTCACCACGTAGAGATGCCCTGGTTACAGACTTTGGCAAATAATGTTAACAAGATAGGCCTAGGAACCTCGGTAAAAAATTTATTACCGTTAAAATTGTACTAAACGTTCGCTTAACTTCATGCTCTTGAAATTTCAGTTAGGTTTAATTATGTGAAGTTAGGTTAAATTGGATTCTACTTGACTAGTTAATTTTAGGTATATTGCAATGATTCGTCTGAGCTGAAAATATTTTTTTGGACGAAATTGACCCAGTATAGTAGAATCTATTGGGTCAGGTTGGGTTAGATAGGGTTGAGTTTGGCAAAGTCTAGTCGATTGTAATATTAATGCTCTATTGACTTTTATTTTAAAGAAAAATTTGCCAGCTAAGCCATAAATCATAGTTTTTTTGCATTTGTTTGTAATTTTTAACGTGTCTTTTGAGGTTAGTATAGATAGTTCCCATAGGGAACCTATATCGTGATCTATTTTATAAGGTAGAGGGTCACATTGGTAATTACTATATGTCAATTTTCCCCCTCCATCTTTGATTACTAAGGAGATAATTAAAAAAAAAAAACCTTTCTCAGGCATCTTTTTTCTAAGCTACATATTTATTAAAATATTAAAGGTAGCAAAGCAAAACAAAGTAATCGTGATAGTACACTGTAGGGTCTATTTTATAAATATTTTTGGGAAAACAAGCCTCCCTACAAAGATTAATAAAATACAATAAATATGTAAATAATATATTAAAAATAAAAATGTTAAGTATTAATTTTTGTAGAGTCTATTTAGGTGACCACTCCACAAAAAAAATGAAAAATGTGTCCATATGTCTTTTAACAACATACTAAGTTTTGTTAAAATCCAAGTGATGCAACATGTCGAAAAAATTAAATATCTGCGCCTGCTGCCTTGTATATTTGAAATAAATATAAGTGTTATCCTACTTTAAAAACGTTTTCATATTGAATGAAATACTTTTTCAGATTGCTTTAAAAGTGTAAGTTCATATTAATTTAAGTACTAATATTTTTTATTTCCAAGTTACAGGCTGTTTCATTATAGAGGAAAATAAAATGGATTTTATTTATATTTCGAAAACCCTTTGACTTAACTACATGGAATTTGGTACATATTATCAGTACCTTAAAGGCTAATTTCAGCATTTATTTAGTTTTTTTGAAAGCCAAGGACGTACGTTAGGGTATTAACATGAATCTTTTTTATGAGAAAAGTGGTACGCCACTGTTTTTTAAAGTTTTGAAAAAATGAAAGTTTAAAAGCGGTCACCAACTACCAAAGAATCTATAATTGAACGCAGAAGATGACTTTGCAAACTTATAACAATTCATACACGGGGTGACTTACCAAAAACATAACACAATCCAATAAAGTTTGTGATTTTGTTTTGCGACAAAATGAGAAAATAGAATATTTTTGGCAGAAAACCATATTTTCCAGTACATTTTATAGTTTTAAATGCAACCCCCTGCTAGGACTCAAATTGCACATCAAACTTGTTTTTTTTATTGTCTTTTCAACCATAAGTTACTTTTTGAATTTCATTAATTTTATTTGAAGATATATTAGGAAGTATACCCTGTAACATGCAAAACTTCCATTATCATTTTCTTTAAAGCAAACCAGTTATTTAGACTTATGGAAAACAATTCTGCTAAGGTAGTCTATTATAAAAGAAATCATTTCACTTGCAAATATTGTATTTAAATAGACAATCTGTTAAATTGTGGAAGTACTCCATTAAAATAATTTTATACAAATAATGTATGTTTTTCTATAAGAGCTTGGTATATTTAATTGACCGGTAAATGAATAATGATGACGATAGGAGGCAAAATTTTTCTGAGATTAGTAACAAAATTCTGATATAAAGGATATAGAGGCTGCGACTGATAAAATACGGAACTGAATGTAATATGATCTACCCTTTCTAGCAACATGTCATCAAACAGTTACCTGCCTCTACATCGTCATTTTGAGATATTCAGTAATTCATTTTTTATTAGCCACGGTTCTCTTCTCTCGGAATTTTGCTTCTAATTTCAGAACAATTCCTATTGGAGAGTTACTTGTCGTAGAGTTACTTAAGATATTTATTAATTTTTTATAAAACAATTTTATCACAGGTACCCTTCCCGCAATCGAATAAACCATTTTAATTAGAGATAACATGTCAGAGTAAATTCACTTTCTTGTCACAATCGTAGAGATATTACATGGCCTATCATCAGAATCTTTTTCTCTTCCTAGATAGAACAAAATAAGTAAATAAACCAGAATAAAAGGTAAACATTTTACCAAATCTAAATGACCAGCACACTACATTATATCTTAAAAAATTTATCAACGTAAAAATAGAGTACCAAATGGGTTTTCCAATGATCTGCAACATGGGCCCCTTTCCATTAAAATTGTTGAAAGAGATGCAAGCCCTAGTTAAAAAGTTGTTAAAACAACTAAAGTTGTCTTGATTTAAACAAAATCAACGTATTTTTGCACTTTTTTTCAACAATAAAAAAATCATAGAATTTATTGTTTCTGTTAAGTTTTTGTTGCTTTACCTCGTATATAAATTGCTATAGATCTGCAAAAGTATTTTCCTGCTTTCAGTTATACATTTTTTGGTACTACATAATAGTTCTTAACCTTTCATCTTTTTAAGACTTTAACATACAGTGGCATGGCATTTTTCTCATATGAAAATTTGATATTAATATTCTAACCTACGCCCCTGGCGTTTAAAAGAAAACTTAATAAATGCAAAACATTTCCTTTAATAGACTAATACTATGTATTAAATTTTATGACGCTACGTCAAAGGGTTTTAGAAATATAAATAAAAATAATTTTATTTTCCTGTATAATGAAACAGCCTATAACTTGGAAATAAAAAAGATTAGAACTTGGGTTTATATAAACTTTTATTCCTTAGGTAATCCACAAAGTTATATTATTCAATATGGAAACGTATTTAAGGTAGGATAATACTAATAATTATATTTACTTCATATCAGCAAGCTTAGAGATTATATGCAGACATATTAAATTTTTTTTTGACATGTTGCACCAACTGGATTTTAATAAAACTTGGTATGCTGTTAGGTGACATATGAATACAATTTCTACATTTTTTGTAAAGTGGTCACTCCAACAGACATTATAGAAATTAATAATGAAAATTTTTATTTATGTTTTATTGATATTTCTAGTGGTGCTAGCCTGGCTGAAAAAGCATATAAAATGGATCCCGCAATGAACCATCACAAATAGTTTGTTTTCCTTTGCTACCTTTAATAGTTTAGCAGATAGATCGCTTGGAAAAAAAGGTGCCCGAGGAAGGTTTTCTTTAATAGCCTCCAAAAATGGAGGGGGGAAATCCACCAATATTAATTTCTAATGATATTCTGTACGTAACAACATAGATCACGGTTTAGGTTCCCGGTGGGGGGCAACTTCGGTATGGAAGTACAGTTAGACCAACAAATTCTAAAAACATCCCTACGCTTCTTTATAAAACTTGAAAACCACAAGAACTTATAACATATACATACACACAACAGTTCCCCAAGAAATTTTAATAGAAAAACATCAATTCGTCCTTGTTACTAGTACAATTGATTTCACTTTCATTTGATGAAATTCAATTATTATTTTTATTTATTACGAGCTCTGAAATATTATTTAGCACCGTCATTCGCCAAGAATCCCATTATTCATCAGATAGATATCGAATCCCCATAATCCACTTCTCGATTTCTTTTCTTTTCAACGACCTCTGCTGCGTTTCCTTCGGAACCGAGAAGATGATTGCCTTTCGTTACACAATTAGGAAATGCGAAAAAAACAACGAAACCAGAACGCTTCTCTTCAATTACTTGGCATTTTTTTTGCTCACTTACCGAGCATTCGCCGGCAGGAAGAGGAACCTAATTTGACACAGATTAAAAACAAAATTATACCTTCCAATGCGATGGCAAGCGAATTTTAAATGTTTTTACGGGATAATATGCGATCGATGAGGTATAATTATCGGAAATTAAATCATTCTTTATCATCTTTATTATGATATTAGGCCGACGGATGCTGATTAAGTTGACACAGTTTTTTTTTTTTTTTACTTCGATCGGTCGAGATATTTATTACGTGAGACATCGAACATATACCGGTTGGAAAACACGATAAAACAGTTGAGTATCGTATAGCAAATAACTAAGGCTAAGCTGACAAAAGTAAAAAAATCGACATTTAAAATTTCAGTAACTTTGAGAAAAATGTTGAGATTTTGAGAAAAATTTGAAATTTATACAATAGATTTAAGACAACATTTTCCATAGATGAGTAGCTCCTGCATTTAGGTTCTTTATATGACGTAAGCATCCATAAGAAAAGGTTTTCTAAAATTTGGAGCCTAAAGGTATTAGTGAAGATTTATATAGAAACTAGATTATCACAAACGATATTAGTGGTTATTTGTTTATTTTAATAAGCGATTAGCAGGCTGATTACAAATTACGAGTTAATCGGGTTCCTTTCAGGGAATACATTTGAAGCGTTGATATCCGAAAACATTTCCTTGTAATTTTTTATTTTCTTGGTAACTAACCAATATTTCACCCCATGCCACTTACTGTAGCCATGGCCACTTCTTTCAATTTTTTTAATTTTGATATTTTTTCTAAATTTCTACATTTCCTAAAATTATTTTTAAAACACTATCGAAAATTTCAACTTTTTTTCGAATCTACGACTGTTCAAATTTTCCGATTTTATTTTACTTTTGCTGGAAAATATCGAATTTTTCAAATGGTTAGGGTTTTCTTAAATTTTCGTCTTTATTTTTTATCAAAATCTCAACTTTTTTTAAAATGTTTGCTTTTTTAAATCTCACTTTTAACTTTTTAAAATTTCGAACTTTTTTTCACAATTTCGACTTTTCTGGTACTTATTTTCCTTTCGTTCAAAATATTTACTTTTTGAAAATTTCAGTTTTTTTTGAAAACTTGACGCCAACATTTTTTCAAATTAAAATTTTTTATTTCAATTTTTCCAAAAATTGTACTTTTTTAAAAATTTTCATTTTCTTGAAAATTTGGACCTTTTAAAGTTTATATTTTTTTTGAAAACTTGGACCTATTTTAAAAATTCTGTCTTATTTGAAAATTTCGAAATTTTTTCAGCATTTCCACAGTTTCAATTTAATTTTACTTTTTATTAAAATTTTCGACATTTTTCTACGTTTCGACAAACTTTTCCAAAAATTTGCAGTTTTTGAAAACTTTTTTTGAAGTTTTTTTGTTAGAAAATTTCCACTTTTCAAAGGTTTGATTTTTTCAAAAACTCGACCTTTTTTTAAAATTTTGACTTTTTGAATATTTCAACATTTTTTAAAATCTTCCACTTTTTGAAAAATTCTACTATTCTAAAAATATGGAGTTTTGAAAGCTAAACAGTTTTAAAGATTCAAGTTTTTTTTATATTTTTGACATTTTTCATAATCTTACCTTTTGTCAAAATATTTTTTTTTTCAACATTATAACTGAAAATTTTGATTCGTAAATATCTCAAATACTTTTTTCAAATTTCAATTATTTTTCAAAATTTTGATTATTTGCAAACTTTAAATGCTTCATTGAAAATTTATCCTTTTTTAAATTTGAACTTTTATATAAAAATTTCGATATTTTTAAAGCACGGTATTTTTTTAAATGATAACTTTTTTAAAATTTTTGACAGTTTTTCAATTCTAATTTTACATTTTCTTGAATCGTCTAATTTGTAAAAAAAAATGTCACTTTGATATTTTTTCAAAATTGCGAGTTTTTTGAAAATTTCACTTTTATAAATCAACAATTTCTCAAATTTTTAATTTTTTGAAAATTTCTACTTTTTAAAATATGTTCGACTATTGTTCAAAATTGTAACTATTGAAAAATTTGACTTTTTCAAATTTTCACTTTTTAAAATTTCGTATATTTTTGGTAAATTCTGACTTTTCTGATAATGTTGACTTTCTTTCAATATTTAAAGTTCAACAATTTTAACCTTATTTAAAATTTAATTTAATAGAAATTACTTTCATTGAATATTTTGACTACATTTGAAATTTATACTTTTTCAAAATTTTGACGTGGTTTTTTCTATATTTTGACTAAACTTTTTAATTTATTTTTAAAAACTTTTACTTGTTTATAAAAAATTCGACTTTGTTTAAAATTATTGACTTCAAAATTTTCGACTTTAAAATTTCAATAAAAAGAGTTGAAATTTTAAACTTTTCAAAATTTGCTACTTTTTTCTCTAAATTCAAGTTTCTTACAAATTTGGACCTTTTTCTCAAAATTTCGACTTTTTTACAAATTTTGATTGTTTTTATTTTTAATTTTGGTTTAAATTTCAAGTCTTCTGCAAGATTTGACTTTTTTTCGAATCTTGAACTTTTCTCTCGAAATTTCAAATTTTCCGCTAATTTCCACTTTTTGTGAATATTCCGTCTATTTTTCAAAACTTCAACTTTATTCAAAATATCTGTATTCTTTTATTTAAGTTCGATTTTTTTGTTGAAAATGTTGACATTGTTCAAAATTATTTTATTAAAATATTTCGAATCAAAATTTTTGACCTTATTCCGTCTATTTTTTAAAACTTCAACTTTATTCAAAATGTCCATATTATTTTATTTTATTTCGATTTTTTTTTGAAAATGTTGATATGGTTAAAAAAAATTATTTTATCAAAATATTTCCCTTCAAAATTTTTGACCTTTTCAAAAATTTCGACTTCTGATAATTTTGGCCTTTCTTCACTAAATTGACTTTCGAAAATTTCGGATTTTCTAAAAAATTAATTGACAATTCTTCAGTTTTTTTCAATCCCAATATTTATTCAAAATTTTAATTATTTTTGACATTTAAAGTACTTTTTAAAATAGGTTTTTTAAAAATTTAGAATACTCGAATTTTTTAAAAATGTCAAAATTTTGACGTAATTTGACTTCTTTGAAAATCTTATCTTTTTTTGGAAATTTTAAATTTTTATAAAAATTTAAATATTTTTCCAAATTTTGATAGTTTTAAAAAATTTTGATTCAAAAATTTTCCATTTTTATCGAAAATTTCGACTTTTGTCAAAATTTTAGATTTGCTATTTAAGATTTATTTGAAAATGTAAAATATAAAATTTCGACTACTTCTTTTAAAAATTCGAAATATTCTGAAAAATTTGCCTTATTTTCAAATTTTAATTTTATCGAAAATTTCATCTTCATCAAAATCTCAATATTCTTAAAAGTTTTTGACATGGGTATGAATTGGCAAAAATGCCGATATAATTGACTTCTATTTATAAACTGAAACCTAAATACAGATTTTTATATTGTTAAACTCAAACCCTTGGGGGATGAATTTTCCAAAATGCGTCCCTAGTGCTTACCTAGGTTTTATAAGAAATTTATGTGCAAAATTTCATACTTTTAAACTTGATCAGTTTAGAGTGCGAGATATCTGTTAGTCAGGGTTTTGAATTTTATTAAGTAGATGTAGTTATTAATTGTTTTATTTTGTAGCAGATGTCTTTTACCGGGAAGCATTTGCATAAAGATATTTTTCAGAACAGAAATTTCAAATAATTATATAAAAAAAAAATGATATAATTTTGCGTTCTTACTCGAAATTTGTGCTTTTTCGAAATTCCTGTTTACATTCGAAACTCGAAATTCTAAATTTGGATCTTTTAGTTGAAACTTGAGAAATACTGCTTTTTAAAATAAAAGTTTTAAACTCGAAATTAAGTTAAATCTCAAAACTTAACAAATTAGCAAGATAGAAGCATTCTTTACAAAAATTGAAATATTCAGACAGAGCCAAATTTTTCAAAAAGTAGAAATTTAAAAAAAGGAATGTTTGAAAGAGAAGTCACGATTTTCAAAAAGGACTGAATTTTAAAGAATTCAAAATTTCGAAAAATGTTTAAACTTTGTAAAATATTAAAACTTTAAAAATAAGTCGAAATTCTGATCATAAGTGGTCAAAATTTTGAAAATCTAAAAAAACTCAAAAATTTCAACAACAAAAATTAAATTTCGAAACAATCCAACTTTTCAAAAAAGCGGAAATTTTCCAAAATAAAAGACAAATTTCTCAGAAAAAAGTTCAATTTACTATATAAAAGTCAAAACTTCTAGAAAAAGTCAAAAATTTTTAAACAAAAAGTTAAAACTTCGAAAAATAGTCAAAATTTTTAACAAAGGTCGAAATTAAAAAGTGAGGATTTTAAAAATACGTAAAAAATTTCAACAAAAAAATTCTTCATAATTAAACTACTAAAAGTCTAAATTTTAAAAGAAGTTATTTACAACAAATAAGCCAAAGTGGATTGAACAAAAAAAAATGAAGGAAGGCGAAATTGTGAAAGGGTAGAAATTGCAATGTGAAGTTGATAAAGTTAATCATTTTTGGCACTTGTTCCTTTTTGTCTTTAATCGATACAAAAAACAAGCTTATAACACCATCTCAATTTTAATTTAAATATTTTTAACTTTTTTTATTTGAAATTTGAACTTTTTTGCAAAAATTCGATTTTCTTTTTTTTTTCTTTTCATTAAAAATTTTGGGATTTTTTTATTTTTCTTAATAGCTTATTTTTAAACATGAAAATTCGAGAAAATTTTGTACAAATTTAGTTCCATTCACTTGAAATGGAATGGCAAGTTAATAAAATTAATCATTTTCGGCACTTGTTACTTTTTGTTTTCAATCGATACAAAAAAGAACGCTTAAACCACCATCTACATTTTAGTTAGAAGTTTTGAGTTTTGTCTTCTGAAATCACGACTGTTTTCTAAAAATTAGCTTTCTTGTATTTTTTTTTTTTCTTTTAAATTAAAATGTTGTGATTTTTTTATTATTTTTTTTAATAACTCATTTTTAAACGTAAAAATTGGAAGAAATATTATACAAAACTAATGTTTTCTTGAAATAATAGGGTTGCCCTTGTGGGTGCATTGAATTGAAAAAAATGATTATTATTTTCGTAACAACGGCTTTTTGTAGACAAATGGAAATTTCTCCTTTTTCTCAAAGCTTCATATGTAAACGTATATCTTCTCTTCAGATTTCTAGTGTAAAAACTTGAGACCGAATTATATGCGTTTACATATTTGCATATGCAAATGCACCTGTTACTATATTTTCACCTAAAATCCAATGATAGTGCATATTTTTGCTGTGGTTTCAATATTTTTTAATCGATACTTTATGATTGAAGTCTTACTAAGCACTGGGTGTGACGTTTATTCTCGTTGGTTAAAGCAGTCGATCGAAAATTTATATTTAACTAGATTTTTTCTTAAAAATTCTGCTTTTTTTTGGTAACATTTGTCTTTCATTTTAAATTTCGAATTTATTAATAAAACATAATTTTTTTCTGATCAAAATCTCATTTCTTTAAATTTTTGAACTTTTATCTCAAAATTTTTTGTTCTTTTCTTCTTCCAATTTTCCATTTTTTAAAATTCGAACTTTTCTAAAAATTTCCAATTTTGTAAAACCTGAATTTTGGCAAGTTTCGACCTGTTTATCAAAATTTGTCTTATTTACAAAATTTGGTCAATCTTTTGATAAAAACTGAGAAACATTTGTTTTGGAATTTCTGAATTTCTGTAAAAAGATAAAAAGCCCAGCAAACTTTCTTTGAGAGTTTCAATGTTTTCAAGATTTTTTTAAATCCCATTTTTTTTAAATTCCAACTTATTTCTTCAAATCTTAACATTTATCTCAATATTGGATATTTTCAGAAGTCAAGAGAAAATAAATATTCAACCGAAAAACATGAAGTTTTTCTTAAAATTTTTCTATTTTTTTTGCAAAATTTAAGACAGATATTTTGAATTTCTATTGGATTTCGTCTTTTTCTTCGAAATTTCTTCCTTAAACTTTGATTTTTTTAAAATTTCCACTTCTCAATTTAAAGATTTTTCTCGAAATTTCATCTCTTTGGAAAGGTAATTTTTTAACATTGAACCATTTTTGAAATTTCTACCTGTTAGAATATCAGAAGATCAAATATATTTATTGTTTGCCAAAATTTAACTTTTTCTTAAAATTTTCATGTTTGTCTCAAAATTCAGTATTTTATACTTCTGGAAACGATGACTTTTTCTTCAAAGTTGTCTTTTTTTCAACATTTCGATCTTGTTCTCAAAATTTATAATCTCTTTTCAAATTTTGTTTTTGGAAATTTCGACTTTTATGTTAATGTTATATCCATACCGGTCCTAGAAATTTCAACTTGATATTAGAGTCCTAATGCACATACCAATAGGTTTGAACATTTATTAGATTCGAAGTTTGGAAGCCAAAAATCGGTTTCGATCTTGTTAGATCTCGTCACTTTGGTATATCCGACTCGAATGCTATGGACCATTATGTGGCGGTAGTCCGAGAGTCACACGCTTGACGTTTGTTGATTCTTTAGTACTTACTTGTCGGAACATTTGTTAGCATTCGAGTTGAACAAACCAAACTGACGAGATCTAACAAGATCAAAACCTGTCTTTGCTTTCGAAACTTCCAATCTAATAAATGTTCAAACCTATTGATCTGTGCATTAGAATCCTTGTCTTCCGGGAACTTTCCTAGAGAGCAACTGCTTCGCTAGGTGGCAGTGTTTCAACTGTTGGTAGTTCAATTACCTATGATTCCACTATACACGCCTAGAGGGCTGCATGACTTTGCAGTCTAGGTTGCATTCTACTTGCATACAGCCTTGTTCTTAAAGATTAATTTTTTTTTTAAATTTCAATTTTTGTGTGAGCAAAATTCATGTTTTTCATAGACAATGATTCCTATTTGACTTTTTTTTTTTAATTTTATATTCTGTGAGAAATTTCTATTGTTTTCTGGAATTTTTGCCTTTTTGCTCGAAACAGCTCTCTTTCAAGATTTTCGACTTTTTTTTCCAAAGTTTGTATTTTATTCCTTGGAAATTTTCAAAGGTTTTCTCAATATTCGAGCCTGAAATTACAACCGTTTTCCTCGAAATTTCGTCTTTTTTGATATTTTTTTATTTTAGATTCTTTTCTAAAAGTTTGGATCTTCTAGAACATAAATTTTTGGAAATTTGGACTGAATTCCTACAGTTTCTAGAAATTTCAACTTTTCCTCAAAATTTATTCTTTTTTCAAAATTCTGTCCTTCTCACACACACACACACACACACACACACACACACACACGACATTTTCAAAAAAAATATAACAATCCAGAAGTATTATAAATATTATATCGTGACAAAAATATAAGATTTTTAAAAAAATTGAAATAATTTAAAAACTTGAAATAAAAAAAAATACATGTTTTTAAACAATCAAAATTTTTAAAAAAGCGAAATTAAAAGAAATGAAAACCTAAAAAGGTATAAAAGTTCATAGAAGATGTACATTTTTAAATAAGGATGGAAATTTTTCAAAAAAGAAATTAATGTTTGAAAATGTTGAATTTTGAGGGTCGTAATTTTTAAAAAGTCGAAATTTTGAAGACCTCATTTTGAAAAAAGATTTTCAAGATACTGTGAAATACCCAAAAAAGTCGAGACTAAAAAAAATAAAATTTTGAAAGTCGAAATTTTGAAAAAGACATCAAAATTTGGGACAAAGGCAGAAATTTTTAAAAATAGTGTACATATATTTCCTGAAATTTGTTAGCAAACTTTCGAAACTCGACCAAAATTTTTGGAAAAATGTCAAAATTTTAAAATCAAACTTGGAACAAAAGAAAATTCAGAATTTAGTAAAACTAAATTGATTTAAAAAAAACAAATTTTGAGAAAAACTTTTAAATTTTGGTAGGCACATATTAGAAATTCATCAAAATTGGGAGCAAATTTTTTCAAACTGACCAATTTTGTACAAATTGAAAGCAAATCTGTTCAAATTAGAAAACAAATCTGTTTACACCAGAATTAAACTTATTCAAAAATTAAAATACAAAACTTGTCCCCTAAACTAAGAAAAATTAAAAAACACAACAAAGGTTGCTCTGACGCGTTTCGACAGCCAAGCTATCATCTTCAGAGAGATACTTTCTGTCTACTACTATCTCTCTGAAGATGATAGCTTGGCTGTCGAAACGCGTTAGAGCAACCTTTTTTGTGTTTTTTTAATCTTTCTTGGTTTCAGGGGACAAGTTTTGCATTTCAATTTTTGAAGATAACCAAGGATCAATCCGTTCCACGAAAAAAAAACCTATTCAAATTAATAGCAAATTTGTTTAAATTAAATCAAACTTATTCAGATTAGAAGCAAATTTACTCTTCATGGTGAACTCTTATTGACTGGAAACATTATGTTTATTAATTTTATTTAACATTTTTTCGGCCCAGTTTGGAAATATTTAAATTTTTATTGTTTGTTGACAATATTCTAAAACAGTTTTTGAAATATGACTACGTGATATTTAAATTTAAATATCACGTAGTTATTAGAAACAAATTTGTTTAAACTGGAAGCAATTAGAAGCAAATTTGTTTAAAAGAAAAGTAACATTCTGCAAATCAGAAGCAAATTTGCTAAGATTCGGAACATTATTCTTTAAAATTTTGACACTTTTCCTGCATATTTTAAACATTTTGCCTGCATATTTGCATACTTATTTCAAGCTTTTTATGTTCCAAATAGTCCGGTCTCTAACAATAACGAAAACTTTGTATGAATTTCGAGTTATTTTACCACTTAAATCGAAATTTGGAGTTGTTTAAAAAAAATTAAAAAGTTCTAAATTCTTTTTTAATCACCATCAAAGTTTTTTCCTTGAATGAAATTTCAAAATTAGAAAATTGGAGCTTTTTTAAATAATTGTTTTTAAATCTTGACTTTCCGGTTTCGGGTCCTAAAATTTCCCATTTTTATTCATCTAATTTTTTTAAAGTATGATTTTTCTAAAATTTTAAATAGGAAAAAATCGAATGTTTAAAGTTAAAGCCGAAATTTCACTACTAAAATAAAAATGTTTGTACCAAACCAGACACCTAGCACTTCAGAATTTTTCCGTCTATCGAAATGTCGACTTTTTGCTAGAAATTTCGAGAAAGTTTTTATTTTTATTGCATTTCAATCCTTGATTTTTGTTCTTAAAATTATTGCTTAAAATTTCGAATTAATGATTATTACTGTATTCGATCCTAGTCCCGAAATAATTACTTTTTTTTCAAAATTCCGATTTCAAAATTCTGCTACAGAGCCTTTGTTTTTTCCAACATTTTCTTTTTTCCCTTATAATTCCCATTTTTACTTTTGTAACAAATTTCGACTATAAACTCGAAAGCTGAGGAAAATTAAAAAAAAATCAAATGTAGACTTTAAAAAAAGTCGTCATTTTCAGAAAGTCACAATTTGAAAAAAGTCGAATTTAAAACAAAGTCTAACACTCGAGAGAGTCGATGTTTTTCAAAAATCTAAACTTTCAACAAATTCAAATTTTAAAAAAGAATTAAATTGTTTTAAAAAACCGAATTTAAAAACAATTAGCTTTGCAAAATAATTGAAATTTTACGTGGGAATTTCAAAAAAAGGTCAATATTTTTAAAAATAAGGTCAAAAATTTGAAAAAGATCGAAATTTTCAAAACACTTCAACGTTTCGAGATAAATCCAAATTATTCATAAAAATTTGGAATGCTAAAAAGAAGGTTTTCAACAAAGTTCCAAATTTCCAAAAAAATAAAATGTTAACAAGGACAAAAGTTATTACAAAAGTAAAAAATTAAAAAATGAAAATATATTCAAAAAAGCCGGAATTTTAAAGAAGCTGGAAATTCCCAAAAGTGAAATTTTCAAAAAAAGCAGAAAGTTTCAAAATCAAGTCAAATTTGTGAGAAAAGGTTGAAACGTTGGAAGTCGAGCGAGAAAAGATCGATATTGTGTAAAAAGTGGGTATTTTAAAATCTGGAAATTTTCTAAATGAAGTTTAAATTTTCAATGAAAATTAGATTCTTGAAAAAAATCTGAATTTTCAAAAAAGCGACCCAAGGATTATTTCTCTTTTTTCACGTAAACGAAGGCGCGAGTATTAGCTGGTATAAAATAAAACTTTTCTTTCTTTAATTGAATAAATATTCGATGTCATTTTTCTAATTATACAATTTATTGCAAATGAAATTTATAACCCTGCTTCATTTGTATTTATTATTAATAAATCGCCTTTTAATATTTACATTGTGTGCGGATAATTGTGATCTAACAGTTATTTATTATATCTTTCCTTTTTCAAAGCATTCAATTGCACACATTTAATTGTATTTTCTCACGCCAAAGTTCTTATAACTGCTTCTATACGATTCGATTCGATTTATCGAAATTAACATTGTAAATAATAAAGTAAAAAAATCTCGCAGCTATTAAAAGTGTCGGCAATAGGTACCTTTTAATATCCGCTTTTAATTATTACCTTTTTATGATTCATTATTCCACATGTGAACCTGAATAAGTAAATATTGCAGTGGGTGAACAGTTGAGAAGAACTTGTTTTCTACTAAATAAAAAGGTTTTTGATGTATTATTAGATTAAATTAATGATTCATAAAAAATGTATCATAACGTTACCAATCAATTAGAAAAAGTGTGGAGACTAAATTGCCTACTAAACCAAAAAAAGAGACACGTTTGAAATAGTTTCGTTTCAACTCAATAACTCAGTCAACTGTGTGGTATTTCAATTTTGCTTACAAGCAGCGAGATTAGGATATCTAAATTTTTGAAAACTTCCAAGAAAAAACTGCATACTCCTATTTAATCGCGTCTTCTAAATAGAATGTAATGAATTTCATTGGCAAGGTTAGCAGAATATGGAAGAAAATTCAAAAAATTCTCACAGCTTTACCTTGACAACTAACCAGATATCAAAGTCGACCTTAATAAATCAAAAGTACGACAAATTTCCATATATGATTATATTGAGTCTTGTAAAATTATACGTTTTTGTTAAAAGTTCCAGATTTATCCACGTATGGCGTAGAAATAAATTCTTTGCATTATTTCACACGTTTACATCAATATTTAATCAAACAGGTATTACTACTTGGCACCAGCCTTCTGCTTCAATTAGTGTTAAATTTGTTAGAGTTTCACGAGGATGTCATAAACATAAATCAATTTCGCAGCAAAAGAAAAATGTGAAAGACTCATGGTCCAGAAATCTTCATCTCGCCTGCATATCTGTTAGAATTTGTCTGCCCCAAAGTAGTTTTTCTGATAAAGTATCGAAACGGGGTTGTAGTCAGGAATTTTATAAAAGAAATTTAGGATTTATAATGAAAACTACTCCAAATTTTCAAAGGCGACATTCGAGATTAAAATTGAAATTGTGAAAAAAATCGAAATGTCCAGAAATTTAGAGTTGTTTAAAGTACACACTTAAAGTTGAAATTTATAAGGTTAAGAAAAATATTGTAACAACATGTAATTGTAAAATTTAGTTAGGAATTTTCTAGAAAATTTGATAAGGGGAAGCGGAAGCGATAATAAATAAAACGGCAGATAAGCGCTCCAGAAATTTCGGCAAACGATAAATCTTATCTGCTTGTTTCTTCTAGAACCTGAAACGGGATCTATAAATAGGCGGTCCGGTCGGTTTTCCCTCAGTCAGTGGGTCAATGAATAAATTAGTTCATTAAACAGTGTTAATTAGTTGATTAGTTAAGGGAATTACAATTGTAGTGTTCCGAGTTCAGTTTGGAAATAAAGTGGTTACAATTCACGGCATATTAATCTTCAAACCGATAACGCGCAACAATATCGAAACCTTTATAGTTTTATTTTTTTATAGTTTAATGATTACAAGAGATTCGCGTTTGACAATCGACAATTAAAAAGACGTAACCTAACTAATAAGCTCTATTAACGATAAATACAAGAGATATAAAATATTCCACAATATCTCTTGTTGTATTTATAGTTAACAGGGTTTATAATTGAATATGTTAATGAAATTAAATATTTAGGATTGATCATTGATCGCCGGTTAAATTTTAAATTACATGCTGAACGTATTTTACAAAAAGTAACAAAAGAGGTAAATTATTTTTGCAGAATCGCACATAATCAAAATTTTAAAAATAGAATAGTAGTTTAAAGGGCCCTTATTTCAACACATTATTTATTGTTGGTCTATTTTATTGTTTGTCCACCAATGCATTCATAATCTACAGAATCAACAGAATAGGGCATTACGAACTATTCTTCTTAGATGTGATATTTATGCAAGAACTGAATTAATGTCAAATTGTTTACAACTTTTGTCTATACATGAGTATCTATTTTACAATACAATGTTGTTAATTAACAAAATGAAAAATGACTTGCTGCCTGAATATTTAAAATTTTAACTTGTGGAAAAAATTCATTACTACAGTATTAGAAATACCGGGAATTTTTACATTTAAAGAGTTAATAAAGAAATAACAAAAAAATCATTTTTATGTGACGGTTTAAAAGTTTTCAATGAATTACCTCTAGAATTAAGAAATGCAGTGTCTTGGTAAACGTTTAAGAAACAATTGACTTTATGTGTTAGACGTATGTCTTGAATCTACAGAACTGTTTTCTCTATGTAATCTTTGTAGTTATAATTTTCGTTATATTTATTTGTATATGTATATGTACATTTCTGCATTTTTAAAGAATAAGCTACTACTTGGCAGGTGGTAGACTGGAACTTTTAGTCGTCCGAGGTAGTACCACCCCACGTATTACTAGGGGGCTGTGAAATGATGCTTACATGATGTTTCCGTCTCTGACACGTGAGTCGGTTTTTGGTGTTCTTCTTTCCTCATCCTGTCCTTTCCCTTATTTCCTTTTTTCATCTACTCTGATTTTTTCTTCTAATTATTAAAAACAAAGATGATGGATTCTCTTCGTGCAAAAAATTCCGGACGTAAACTACCCTCTCGTTTGGACGTCCGGGTGAAAGGTGTACGGGGGAATCCAAAATCGACGGAAAAGTTTAATGTACCACGGGCCAAGTTTCTTTCAAACAATTTATTCAAAATTCAATTCTGTAACATTCGGGGTCTAAACTCAAATTTAAACTCGGTTCATCGACATCTTCAAAATAAAAGACCCCATGACAGAAACCCAAGTCTTCCCATCCATCAATACAATCCATTTGCTTTGTAACTACGGTTTGCACACAAAATTTCGACACAAGAGGGGAATTTGTGCTTTTACTCAAAGCTACCTGTCCTGCCAACGAGAAGAAGCACTGGAATCTGCTGATCATGATGTGAGTTGGCTAAAAATCTACTTCAAAGCGAAGTAACATTCATTTGTTTACTTTATTTTTCTCCAAATGATCCCTCATACCGAAAGCTCTTCTCTTAACTTTCCGCGACCTTTGATCACCTACAGACGAATTATCCAAACGCTGAGGTTGTCTTTCTCGGTGACTTCAACGTACACAACATCCCCTGGTTAAGGTTTCCTATCCGAACTGACGCCGCAGGAAGGGTGGCGGAGGCTTTCGCCATCACTTGTAGATTATCGCAATTAGTTGAGGAACCCACAAGAATTCCTGATGTAGATACCCATCAACCTAATTTACTCCACCTTTTCCTTACAAATTCACCAAATTCGTATAAAACCTCTGTGACATCACCGCTTGGAAATTCGGATCACAAGCTTGTAGCAGCCTCTCGCTCGCTTCATATACCACCTTCTTCCCAGATGCAGTCCCGTCGGGTTTGGCACTTTAACTCTGCAAACTGGAAAGAATTAGGAGACTTCTTTGCATCTTTTTCATGGCAGGAAGTCTATTTTAACATAGACAACCCTTCCTTAGTCACCGGATCCATCACGGAAACTATCCTGATTAGTATGGAATGCTCAATTCCCCACTTCCTAAAGAAGTCTGCCTCCGGTAAATCTTGGTTCAATAAAAAATGTGCGCGGGCTGTCTCCTGCAAAAATTGCGCATATCGTCGTTAGCAAAATGATCCCTCAGTCGAGACGCACGAGATGCACGAAATTCTTGTAAACGGGTTATTGACGATGCAAAAGATGATTTCGATCGTAAAATGCGCCAGAGGCTTATCAACTGTCCGAACGGTTTCAGGTCTTTTTGGAGATTTGCAAAGTCGATTGGAAAAAATTTAACATCTTTCAATTTTCCACCTTTACTCGATGAAAATAGCAATATTGCTACTACCTCCAAGAAAAAGGCTGACATGTTAGCCTTAATGTTTGCTGAAAATCTTGATTCTCGAAACGCAGAACCTCCTATTCTTCCTAAGGTTGGCACTTCGATGCCTGAAGTTGTTTTTAGAAAACGCACAATCAGAAAGATTCTCCTTGAGCTCAACAACTCGAAAGCTTCCGGCCTTAATGTTATTTCCACTATTGTTCTTAAGAAGTTTGCCCCAGAGTTGACTCCTGTCCTAAGCAAATTGTTCAGACTCTCTTACAACAAAGGTGTACTCCAAAACATCTGGAAATCTGCTAGAGTGCAGCCTGTCCCTAAAAGGGGAAAAAGGAATCTGGCTAACAACTATCGCCCTATATCTTTGTTACCCGTTATATCTAAAGTCATGGAAAAGGTTATTAACATCGAGATTCTCAAATATCTGGAGAAAAATGGAATTATCTCCGACAGGCAATACGGTTTTAGACAACAACGTTCCACTGGCGATCTACTGGCATATGTTACTCATATCTGTAATTCAGCTATGGAAAAACATGGTGAGGCTAGGATTGTAACATTGGATATCTCAAAGGCTTTCGACAGAGTCTGGCCCGATCTCTTCTCGCCAAATTAATATCTTATGGTCTTCCTCCTGGACTCTGTCATTTGAGATTCAATTTTCTCGCTGACAGATCTCTTCAGGTCGTCGTCGATGGCATCTCATCCGAGACATTTGCGATTAACGCAGGGGTGCCTCAAGGGTCTGTTCTGTCTCCTACTCTATTTCTGTTACACATACATGATCTCTTTGCTTTATCTTCTAATCCTATATGCAGCTATGCCGATGATAGTAACCTTGTGTCATCTTTTTTCTCCGAAAAAACATTACTTACCGCTGCTTCAGATCGACTAAGAGAGCAGCAGATACAAACGAATAATCGAAATCTCGAGATTATTCTGGAATGGGGTAAGAACAATTTGGTAGGCTTCAAACCTTTAAAAACTCAGGTCGCGATTTTCTCTAAGAAAACATCAAGGGATAATGCAGCACTGGACGGTAAAATCCTTTTGATGGGATCTAATCTATCTATCCTAGGAGTGAATGCGAGCACTAACATCACTTGGAACGACCATGTGCGCGCCATTGTCAAATCCGTCTCTCAGAAAGTAGGCTTTCTTTTTAGAGCTAAAAAGTACTTCACAACTCATCAGTTACTCACACTTTACCAAGTTCAAGTTAGGCCAACACTAGAATACTATTCTCATGTTTGGAGTTTAGCCCCAAAACACACTTTAGCTCCCTTGGATTCAATTCAAAAAAAAAAGAGCGATTCGCCTAATTGATAACGAGAGTCTGACCGATTCTCTTGAAACACTAGATCTCAGGCGCATGGTCGGTGACTTGTCTCTTTTCTACAAGTACTATCATGAAAAATGCTCGCAGGAACTAATAGGATTGATGCTTCCAAGGGCAAGATTCTTGAGGCATACTAGACAGTCGGAGACAGCAAATTCCTGTGCGATCCAGCTTTACACAGTAAGGACTTCTGTCTACGGAGACTCTTTTTTCTGTAGAACTTTTAAGTTGTGGAACTTGTTACCGAAAGAAATTTTCTCCAAAAATTACAACCTATCCTTGTTTAAGAAGGCAGTTCATCGCCATCTATCCTTGTTTTCGCATCGTACTCGCAGTGCTTTGAAATCATATTGGGTTTACCCTTTGTTAGTGGATTAAACTTTAAAAAAAATTTGCTGGCCAAACAATATTATTTTTCACTTTATAGGGTGTCTCAATGATTACGTCATTAATGTTAACCATGTATTTGGAGGGCTTAGTAATAAAGACAGAAGATCGAAAAAAAAGCCTTGACTCTTTAAAAGTGAGTCAACGCATAAAGCCCCCATAACAAGGTGTTCTGATTTGCAACAAGTGGTTTTAGACTTCATAGGTCAACAAGCGACTATAACTTTATTCCCCGGTCAACAGGTGTAGTGATAAAATATGCTGGCGAGAACAAAATATCACTACAAATTGTATGTTATTATTTCACTGTAAAATTATTTGTATTTCCAGAAATTTGACACCAATATGAATTATCGTGCTCTTCTGTGTTGATTTTTAATATTTCGTTTATTCTAGGGATGTTATGGAGGGGGCTTCGAACCGGTATTTTTTTAGTTCAATTACCAAATCATTTATCAATATAGCTAGTCTAACATTGGAAGTCGACCTAGCCTTGCTTTTACCTTCATTAATAAAATAGTAGTTTGTACAAAAAGGGCGGATATGATGTCCATATCGCACGAGAACGAAGTTTGAGCATGACGCCGAAGGCGGAGTGCCTCAATCGTTCGAGTGCGATATGAACAATCCGCTCGAGTTGTACAGCGAATTTTTCCCACGACTACGATCTATCAAAGACTAAAATACGACTTAGCAAATTAATAATTTTTCATGTGACATTTGCAGTTTCTAATATATTTTATATAGGGTCCATGTGTCAATGAAACGTCATAAATTTATCGCAACAAAATTCATATTTACTATTTGATTTTTAAGGTAATCATATCTTGAGTATATCACTTGCAGCCTCAGAAATGTCCGTTGGGATAAAGTTTACTGATTCTGCACTAAAAGCACTCATTTTAAATACTTTTTTTGGTAAATACCGAAGTCAGTTTGACAGATTCTGTGGTATAATTCTGAATCTAAAAATGACATTCGTCTTTATCGCATACCGTGATTGGTCAATTTCATATCCACACACTAGTGTGGATATGAAATCGACCAATCACGTCGCGACTTTCGTTACATCCGTTCACTAGACTGATATGGTCTATCTATCCTGCTCGTAAGGTATAAAGAAAACAGTGGGAGTGGGAATAGATTATTTAATTTAAGCCAATTACAAATATTTTGCAGTATACAATTTAACTTGAAAAGAGCTTTATCCGTATCACAGTCTAATACAGCCACTAATGCATCATCTGCAAACAAATTTAAAAATACAAAATCAGTTACATGTAAGGCAATATCATTAATAGACAACATGAATAAAATAGGTCCCAAAACAGTTCCCTGAGAAACACCGTGTTCATTAATGAACACATTTGAACTCTTTTGAGCTATAAACACGTTTTGAGGTCGTTGAAACAAATAAGAAGTAAACCATTCTAATGAGAGGTTATTGAAACCTAGTCTTTCCAATTTTTTTAGCAGTTAACTACGATTAACTGTTTCGAATGCTCGTCTTCGATCCAAAAATGAAGCCACAATCACATTTTTTAAATATTTTTTAATAAATAATTAATATAAAAACTAAATACATATTCTGCAAATGATCACACTTGATATATGACAAAAATGATATATTGAGAGATTTATTATTAAATTATTGTTTATACTTTTTTACTTTCACTGCGTTTTATTTGTAATGGAATATGATACCGTCGACGTCGTTCTAATAATATTGTAGACAAAATTTAATCTTTTATTGCATCATTACACTCATCTACGTGCAAAAGCTAGTTTTCTAATCACTACTGAAACTTACTCGAAGCTTTTAACTTACAAATTTCCATGTATTTACCGATAAAATCTCCCCATTTAATTAATGCATTCTTTTAGACCGTAAATAGGCAAAGGAATATAGAATGCTTACAGTTTCACCTACCGGTATACATTTAGAAGAAACAAGAGAAACGTGATGAATGGGACCTCGCCTGTCCTGTCAAATCCGTATACTAATTGCTCCTAACAAGTATTTTGCAACTGCGAAATGTCCTTTAGGAAGATAGAAGCTAGACTTTCAAAGAACAACGGTTTCAACCGTGTATTGTTGTCGTGTAAACAAATATGTAGCTCATTTACTCGTTACATGTAAGTTACTTTTAAACATCCCCACAGTAGCACCAACAAAAATCGGAATGGAATGTTTCTGCAATTGTCACCCGCCTTACATATTTTTAAGAAAATATCCGCCAAGAGCGAGTATGGCTCACACAATTTGGGTTCCACCCTAATTACTACAGTGGACAGTTAACAGACCAAATTAAACCATTTTTACTTATGAATGAATTTGAAATTTTATCCTAATTTTCTTGTGTTATAAATGAAAAATAAAAAAATTGGCCATTTTCAAACACACACTTTCTATAATCAATCACAATATTCATGAAACTGGTGTCTGTGTTGATAATGTCTCAGTTAAAAAGCAATCATTCGCAATTCGACATGGGTCGATGACTTTACACAGTTTATGGCATCGCCTTGAATTGCACTAAAATGTTAGATTCCAACCACAATTAGTGCGTTGCGTGAAATTTAATAAACCTATGCTAACCCCGAAAATAATTATTTCAATAAAATAATATAAAAGACAATTTTAATTTGCATTCTGCCTTACCAAAAACACACAGGGAACCTATTTTTAACGCCGGTTTGAATGGACTAATAAAGTTTAACGTGGTGTTAAACACAGTCCTGTTACTCATTACTACACCTTCAGCGGTATATAAAGATGTGGTCTCTGGAAAGGTTGCACCAATAGTTGAATTTTTAATTGCCGCCTCTCAAATGAGATCGTTTAGCAATAAATACATAAGGCAATTAGCGTAAACTGCCTAGTTATTTTAATTAATTAACATTTGTGTCGAAGAATAAAGCTTTTCAGCCATGCTTCATTTGGTTCGCCGCAATCCATTGTACCAAATGTAAACATAAATTTCCCATTATAAATTATATGCAAACAGCGGCTAGATGGCCGAATGATAACAATTAAAAGCCAATCAAGTTGTGCCATGAAGCATATATGTACTGCTGTAAAGCATAAATTCCTAATGCTGCAGAAATTGCCACACACTTTAATTCGCCGTCTTTGTAAGCTTGATTTATATGGTTATCGTAAAAAGAAAGTCTTCTGATGCAAAAGAAGAAACCATTAAGCACATATCCCAAGGAAGGAACGAAGTCGATATCTTTATACTAATTAAGGAATGTTAATAAGAAACCTGCTTAGAATATGAAGCATCGAATCGAAGCTATGTCGCTTTTAATTAGAAGTATTTCATTTGACTGACGTTCTTTACCCTTTTCCTGCAATCGGTCTGATAGAAGCGGAATTTGCCGGTACGAGACCTAATCATCTATGCAAGATATAAATAAAACATTATTAAAAACTAGTCGCGGTTGAAATGGAGAATCGCCCTTTGTGCAGATATTTTATGACCTCGTTTACATCCTTAAGGTTTGATTTTTTTAAAATTCTTGAATAGGATCTATCAATCAATCATCTTCAATTTGGGTGGAACAGACTGGACCTTGATTATCTTCAAAAATTTAAATACAAATCTTGTCCCCTGAAACCAAAAAAGATTTAAAAACACAACATAGGTTGCTCTAACGCGTTTCGATAGCCAAGCTAACATCTTCAGAGAGATTATTGCGTACATCTCTCTGAAGATGATAGCTTGGCTATCAAACGCGTTAGAGAAATCTCTGTGTTTTTTTAGTTTTTCTTGGTTTCAGGGAACAAGATTTGTATTTTATTCATCTTCAAATCTAGAACTTTAAACAAACATAAGTCCAATACTATTAAACCAACATTTTTAAATTAACTTTGGATTATTTGGAAAAAGGTATAATTTTGAATGAAGTTGACATTATATGGAAACCTTTTCATTTGGAGAAAGTTAAAAGAAGCAAAGGAATGCAGAGAAACTTTATAGTGGCAGCAAATATTTTTTTCTATTTAGATTATTATGTCAAAATAGCTTTAGGTTATTTTTATATAGCATTTTATAATTATGTTGTCTCCTGGCTTCAGTTTCCTTAGTTTTTAACATTAAAAGTCCATTAGTTGCTGTCCATTTGAGAAAAAAGGGTAAGTGGTTTTTTAGTTATGTCTGTGGAACCGTAACATTATTCGTACATCAACAATATGCGACCGCAACGCGACATCGACACGAGCGCAACGCGACTCAACGCGGCCCAACGCGACCACTACTCAACCGCTGCAATTCCGTACTGCGGGGTTTTCTAACCTTTTTGTAGTCTCAGGCCATTAACAAGATTTTAAATACACCACGAACCTCTTTCCGCGGGTCTAGACAAAATTTGGTTCAGAGAAAGGCAACAATTTTGAAAATTTGATGGATGAAATAAGCAAAACAAAAACCTTTTGGCTGAGCATATATATTTTGTTCTTAACGAATTTCCAGACTAAACTCAAAATCTCAAAAAAGAATCGAACTTTGAGAAAAAACTTTGAAAATCAAATTTAAAGTCAATTGTTTTTCCACAGAATTTCTTCAAATTTCTGTGTCAAATGTTACGAATAGTATTACCCATACACCTGCTGTGCCGAAACCAAGATATTTAATGTCAAACTATTTTTAATGTGTGAGGTATTTGGGCGAGAGAATATTTTCGAAAAGATTTAAATTTATTGTGACCAAACCTTTCTACAGATTTTGATAAAAGAATAATACATTAGGTTGGGCAATATTATTTTTTTATCCTTAGAGGTAAAATTACTGTAAGCCCAAAAATCGACGTATCTGCCACTACTTCCAATAATAGCAAATTTAGAGAATTCTACGGCAAAGCGTTGACTTTTTGTGAATCGATTGTTTCAAATATTTGTGTGCGGTAAATTTTCTCAGTATGATGCAACTTTGAAATGCCGCCCCATACAGATTTTTTCTTTAAACAAACAAAACCTTTGATTATGAGTTACATAATCGATAGAAAATTAAGTGAAAGCTTATAGCTGAACTACCAATATATATTGTAGCAATAATTTCAAAATTTCGATGAAAATATTTAATTTTTTTAATATTGTAATACAAAATATCAAAGTTTATGTCGAAATTATGGCTTCCTTAAAACAACTTCATATTTGACTTTCTTCCTCAAACTCTGGCTTTAAATTTAAAGTTTCGACTTTTTCCGAAAGATTTAAGGATAGTTTTTAAATTTAGGTTTTTTAAAACGATTTCGTTTTTAAAATTATGAAAATAACAAGAATTGAAAGCGTAAAATAGAAATTTTTTAAAAATAAATCACGAACTACTTCTTAATTTAATTCTGTTTATTATCCTTAAAGTTTAAGAGTTTTCTTTATTCAAAATTTCAACTCTTCCTCAAAATAAGAAATACGCACTTTTAGTTTTGACATGTTTATCTAAAATGTTTCTTTCAATATTAACATGTAGACCTTTTTTTTCAAATTTTATGAAGTGTTTTTGTTAAGGAATTTATATATTTTAGTTTCAAAATTATTCCGTGAATGTTGGAATTTTTTATTCATGTATTACTAACATGGTTTGTGGTGGAAATTCGACCAAAACCAAATACATGTTTATATGCAATTCTCAATTCTTGCCTTGATAATTTGAGGAAAGGAGTGGGAATGTAAAAAATTCTTCTCTTTTTGAAAATGCATAATTTTTTATCGATTTTTTTTTCAATTTTGACCTGTTTAAACAATTCAACTTTTTTTTTAATTTCAATTTTTCTCTCAGCATTTCGACCTTTCCTCAAAATTTTGATATTATTTTTTAATAGTATGAATTTTTAATGTTAAAAGTCATGAACTTGCAACTTTTTTAAAACTTCAGCTTAAGAAAAGAACAGAACCTTTGGTGATTTCGAGTTTATTTTTTAAAATTGAAATACTTTTTCAATTGTTTGAAAATGTTCACTTCATAATTGATTTTTTTTAATATATTTCGGCTTTTTCTCAAAATTTTTATTTTGTTATCAATTTGAGCTTTTCTTTGAAACATTATGTCTTTTTGAAAATCTCACTTTTTTATAAATATGGGCTTTGAAACTTTCGATTCTCAAATTTTTATCTTTTTGAGAGTTTTGACTTTTTTAAATACTAATCTTTTTGAAAATTTTCCCTTTTTGAGCATTTAAACTTTTTTTAAAATTTTGACCTTTCAAAATTGCGATCTCTCAAAATGTTAACTTTTTAAAAAATTTCGATCATTTTTTTAATTTTAACCTAATTTGAATGATTTAACTTTTTTTTGCCAAATCCCACTTTTTTTAAATATTAACTTTTATTCGAAATTTCGACCTATTTGAAAACCGCCACTTTTTTAAACATTTTAATTTTTTAAAACAGATTCATCATTTTTTAAAATTTCTACTTTGTTTTAAAAAGAGTCACCTTATTTTAATATTTCTACCATTTGAAATTTTCAATTTTCCCGGAATATCGACTTTTTTCCAGATTTCAATTTTTTTTTAAACTGCCTTTTTGAATATTTCCAAATTTTTGAATTTCCTATTTTTAATCTTGAAAATTTAATTTTAATTTATAATTTCCGTTTAATTAAAAAACTTTAATTTTTAATTGTTTAATTTTGAAAACGTTGGCTTTCCTTTTGAAAATTTCAGATTTTGTAGTTTTTTCTTATATACAGGGTGGACCATAAGTAATGGTACATAGAGCAAGAGTAGATTTTTCGTATAAAAATAACGTGATTTAGCCACATTTACTTTATACTAAAAGTTGATATTAACAGAGATACGCGCACAGAGCCACTGATATAGAAAAACGATGTGTAAAAATGTTTAATTATTGAATGGATCAAATTATATTTTGATTTTTTAAAATTTCTACTTTGTTTTAAAAAAAGTCATCTTATTTTGATATTTCTACCATTTGAAATTTTCAATTTTCCTGGAATATCGACTTTTTTCGAGATTTCAATTTTTTTGAAACTTTGCCTTTTTAAATATTTCCAAATTTTTGAAATTCCTATTTTTAATCTTGAAAATTTAATTTTTTGAATTTTCTTTATTGAGATTTTTAAAATTTAGGTAATAATAATATCAGCAAAGTAATATTTGACAATAATAACTTTCAAAGCTGTCTTATGATTACTTTTTTTCAAGCATACTTCGAAAATTTAATATCTTAGTAACTTAAAACCAAGGCACGTCAAGCTTTAAAGACAAATAACTTGGACACGGTTGCTCGTATCAACTTTTAGAAAGTATGTCTTTTTTACATAAAAAATGTGGGAAAATAAAATTACCCATTTAAAATTAATATACGTAGGTGCACAAAAAAGTTATGATGATTTTGAATTATGCAGGATAGCGCAGGTAGCGCCCCCTGTCAGCTATTGGTAATATCCCAAGCAACACTGAATGGCATATAAACGTTTTTTAAAGTTAAAATAAACCCAATGTTAATTTAATAAACGTTTATTATACTAATCAATGTTGCTTGGGATGTTAGCAAATTAGAGTTTGTCGACTTAAAGAGACCCCGTTGTGCCAATTTTTGTGCCTATATTACAATTCATTTCATAGTTATACGAAAAAATCGATCTTTTTTAACTTTGACACCCTGTATCTATGTTAATATCAACTTTTGGTATAAGGTAAATATAGCTCAATCACATTATTTTTATTTGAAAAATCCACCATTGCTCTGTGTACCATTACTTATGGTCCATCCTGTATATTCAATCCACTCGCAAAGGAAAACCCTATTATGCCTTTAAAGCACCGCGAGTAGGATGCGGAAACAAGGATAGATGGCGATGAACCACCTTCTTGAACAAGGATAGGTAACGAGTTCCATAGCTTAGAAAAAAGTTTCCAGTTTTAACAAAATTTCCATTTTTTTTTAAATATGCCTTTTCCTCAAATTTAGAATTATTTTAAAATTTTAGATATTCAATTTAAATTTTCGCAAATTTAAATTTTTGAAAAATTTTACTTTAAAAAGCTCAACTTTATTGAATATGTTTACTTCTAATTTTTTGTATGCTTTTCTAAAAACTTCTACTCTAAATTTTTTTCCACTTTTTTCAAAATTTTCAATTTTTTACTTAAAAAAAATTACTAAACGCGTTTACTTCTCGTTTCAATTTTAATTTTATTTAAAAATCAAATATTTCAAAATTTTGACCTTTACCAGGATTTTGAGTTTTTTTCAATATTTCAAATTTTGCACATAATTTTTATTTCCCTAATTTACTTTTCGAGAGAATTTCGTCTGTTCTAAGATTTTTGAGTTTATGGTAAGACCTCGACTTTTAAAAATTTTGCAATCTGTTTTAGTAATTTCTACTTTTTTTTTTAAATTTCGATCGTTTTTCAAAAATTTGATTGGTTCTCTCAGTTTTTACTTGAAGATTTTGACTTCTACCTTTTTAAAAACTTTTAACCTTATTAAAATATTTACTGTTTGTGAAATTTTTTAATATTTAAAATTTGGCATCCTTCAAAATATAATTTTTTTCAGAATTTCGTATTTGTCTCAATGTTTTGAATTTTTTTTTCAAAATTTTGAGTTTTTTCTTCAAAATATCATATTTCTCTCCAAATTTTAAAATTTTGTTCTCGTTAAGTTTATTGCATTTTTTTATTTTTTAAAATATGAAAAATTTTGTTGTTTTTCATAATATTTGTTTTTATCAAAATTTCCAACCATATTTCAAATTTTCGAGCTTTCTCAAAGTTTCTACTTTTTTTCTAAAGTTATGACTTATTGTCGAAATTCGGACTTGTACTCTAATTTTCTAAATAAAAATTTTAATACTTCGGTTTTATTTTAAAGCTTGCACCTTTTTTAAAGATTCGTCTTAGTTTGATAATTTTTAACTTTTCCAAAATAGGCACTTTTTAATCTTACAATTTTTCAAAATTTTGACTTTCTTGAAGTATTTGATTTTTTTTTAATTTCTATCTTCCAAAATTTTATTTTGTCAAGCCAAAATTGTTTTTAAAAGCTTTTTTTTAACTTACAAAAGAAAACTTTAAGTTTTTTCAGTATAGAATTAAATATTATTCTTCTTCCCTTTCAAGAATTGATTTTTTAAAATCAACCAAGTATAAGTGTTTCATCATTGCTTTCATAATATTCTTTATACAAAATTTTTGGTTACTAAATGACTTTTTACCCCCTTAAAACTTGAATTATTAAGATCGGCGAAACAGGGGTTTCATTATTTCTTTAATAGATTATTTAACAAAATTTCAATTTCTAAAAAGGGCATTATTAACCTTGTTACATACCGAACTTAAAATTCGTTTTTTGCCTTTTTTGGGGTGCATTGTTAAAATCGCCAAAGCACTCATCTAATAATTTTTTTATGGATTATTTACACGGGAGTCGAGGTTTTAAAATGCATTATTAATTCTGTTCCATGCTAATTTCGAAACTCCATTTCATCCCCTTTTTACCCTCTTAGAGGACGAATTTCAAAAAAATTCTCTCTTATTATTTATTGATCTACACCAAGAAAGGAAACTTTTGTCAAAATTTCCTTTTTCTGACTTCAGCAGTTAAGGGAGTGCGTCGATGATTTTTTTTTCAGTTAATCAGAAACTTTCCCTTTATAATATTAGTATAGATAATGAAATTATTAGTTTTCTTTGTACTTTTTTCTTTGAATTTCGATGGATTTCAGTTCATATTTTCACATTTTTTCCTTAAATTTCGATTTAAAACTTGAAATTTTGACTTTGTCTAGAAATATTTTTCAATTTTTCCTCAAAATAAATAATTCATGTCTTTTGTAACGAATTTAATTTATTTTTAAATTTAATAACGTTCTGAAAATGTTGGAACTTTTTACATATTACGTAAATTATTACTTTATTTCAAATTTTTATTTTAAACCTGTATTTTTGACTTTTTGAAATATTGACTATGTTCTTGAAATTTATCTGATCCCGATTTGTCAGTCCTTTGTCTCAAAATTTTCAGAGATATTTCAAATTTCAATTCTTTAACATTTTTAGTTTGGTCTCGAAAATAATAAGAATTTTAAAATGTAAACTCAGAATTTTCGAGAAAACACTCGACATTTATGAAAAAACTATCAAACTTTTTCTTGGCTTTTTTTTCTTTTTCATGAATATCAGATAATCAAAAGTTATAAAAAAATCTGAACTAATAAAAAACATTAACGTTTCAATGGAAACCGCACTGAACCCAAGAAGAGAGACATGCAGCGCACAGAGCCACTGATATAGAAAAACGATGTGTAAAAATGTTTAATTATTGAATGGATCAAATTATATTTTGATTTAACTGGTTATGCCGTCTTTTTAAGGTGCCGCCTGATGCGGTTGCCTCTTTGCATCATAGCACGGCACGGCCCTGATTTGAAGACTTTTGGAATTTTGTTAGAACTTCGCACTTTGAATGTCTTCCGTGACTGGCCTACATAAATGCCCCAGTCTATCGGTCTGCGCACCAGAAAATTAAGGTGTTCTAAAATTTTTCAGAGTTCTGCTGCCAAGCACAAGTAGGTCTAACGTTGATAGTACTGCTATCCATAATCTGGTACTATACGTTTTGGCGTTCATAGCACGGCATTGACTTTACTAATACAATTTTGGGTCGCGGAAATGCACAAAGTACCTGATTTGGGGGGAGATGGGTCGCATAAGTATAAGGCGGTTTCGTCAGCTTAGAAAATTTACTGCAAAGCCGCTTTGAGAGTTGTCTTATTGTACATACAGTGTATACTGAAAATCGAGGAGTTAGTGGCGGCTATCTCGCCTCAGTGTTGCCAGTGGTTCAATGCCAAATGTCGCTATCGGATCTCTAAAATTCCGCTACCGGCCGCTACCCAACACAGAAAGGGAAGACAATTCTACAAAAAACTTGACCTTGAAGGATAAATATACTTTTTTTTACCTTCGAAGCGTAATTAAAGCCAAATATATAAAAAACCTTTCGTTTACCTTTAAAAGAAAGATTGCTAACTAAGACTAAAAAAGAACTACCACCCTAGCTGAGAGCTATTTTAAATGGCTTCAAAGACGTCAAGTAAGATAGTATCTTTGGGGAAATACATATTTTTCCTTAGAAAAAATAAAAATTAAATTTTATTAAGATTTCTGCAATGATTGTGATTGACTTTCTACACGTAAAATTGTTGTTAATTTCTCTCTGTCAGGTGGCACCATTGAATAAATCGTTATGTAAGTTTTTCAACAACTAGTTTATTTACCCTTAAGTCGTTTTTTAAAAATAAAATGTGAAATTTTGGCGCCCTCAAAATTCCGCTACTTTATCGTCGCCGCCGCTACTCCGCTAAATGCTTCAGAAGTCGCTACCAATAGCGGAATTTCGCTACCACTGGCAACACTGTCTCGCCTTTACATTTTGCTTACGCTCGCTCACGCAACAAAGATATATCGATCGGAAAACATTTATCTTTGATTACTGCCGGTGACTTACCTTAAAATAAGAACCGAACCATTCGAGAAAATGAAATGTCGAAATTTTCAAAGCCAAATTTAGCGAAAAAAGTTGCAATTTTCAAAACAAATCGAATGTAGCGAGAAAAAAACGCAATTTCTAAAAAAAATATTTTAGAATTTTACTTCATTTCAATTTTGACATAGTCTTCAAATTTATTGGTTGCTAGGAACCTAATTTCATTTTTTCCCAAGGGAGGACTAATTGTATTTTTTTACAACCAACTTGATACTTTAGCCGCATACTCATATGTATTTTGACAGCTGGCATAGCACGGCTTGCTTGTGAAAAACTCGATTGATTCTGCACAACAGTTTTTGGTTGATACCCTTTTAAATATGGAAAGTAAAAAACAGCATTTTCGATATAGTTTACTTTTTACTATGGAAATGGTAAAAATGCTGATCAAGCATAAAAATTATCCGATGTGTATGGAGAAGATGTGCCAAGTGAGCACCAGTGCCAAAACTGGTCTGAAAAATTTTAATCCGGCAATTTTGATCTTGAAGATGCACCGCGTTCATGAAGGTCATTTAAAGCTGATGAAGACACAGTAAAGGCATTAATTGATGCAAACCGGTGAAAAACAACTTGTGAGATTGCTGAGAGATTAAAATTTTAATTCGACCGTCCATGATCATTGAAAACGG
This sequence comes from Dastarcus helophoroides, assembly GCA_028583605.1. Classification (NCBI taxonomy): domain Eukaryota; kingdom Metazoa; phylum Arthropoda; class Insecta; order Coleoptera; family Bothrideridae; genus Dastarcus; species Dastarcus helophoroides. The sequence goes on from CM053336.1 coordinate 22,069,897, forward strand.
CTAGGTTTAATCTCAAAGCTCGACTATGAGATCCTCATCTTCTTACGAAGAAAAAATTGTGCCGTCGCATTGACATTTCCAATTTGCTTTCCAAACGCCAAAAAAATGATCTATTTTTGAAGCGTATTATCACTTAGGACAAAAAATGGATTGTCTACAACAATGTTAAGCGCAAAAAATTCTAGAGTAAAAAAGATGAACTGGCTCCAAACACTTCGAGAGCGAATTTTCATCCTAAAAAGGTTATGCTCTTTATTTGGTGGGACTTTGAAGAAATTCTTTATTTTGACCTTTTACCGGGCAACACAATGATCAATTCTAAGGTGTATTGTAATCAGTTGGATAAATTGAATGATTTACTCAAAGAAAAAGGGCCAGAATTGATCAATAGGAAAGGTATAGGGTTCCAACAGCACAATGCGAAACCACATACAAGTTTGACCACTCGAAAAAAATTTTTAGGGTTTGGATGGGATATACTTTCACACCTACCATACTATCCAGACCTGGCACTCTCCGATTATCATTTGTTCCGGTCTCTACAAAATTTTTTAGACGGTAAAACATTTAATTAAAATTAGGAGGTAAAAAATCACTTAGATCAGTTTTTCCTCAGCAAAGAACCAAAATTTTATGAAGGTGCAATTATGCTACTGCCAGAATGGGAGCAAAAAGTACTGGATCAGAATAAACAATATTTAATTAAATAAAACATAATTTCCCTATAAGAAAATCGTCTTTCATTTTTATAAAGAGAAACCGATTTACTTTCCGAACAACCCAGTTTCTCATAATTTCTTAGAAATATTATTCTCAAAATGTTTACATCTTTATTAAAATTTAAATTCAATTTACGAAAATAAGCGAATTTTGAAAAAAAGTCAAAATTTGGACAAAAAGTTCAATTTTTATTTCCGAAAATATAAGACATTGTATTTTGAAGCAAAGGTTAAACTTTCAAAAATAAGGCAAATTGTAAGAGATAATTTGAAAATTACCAAAAATTAAACTAAAAGAAATTAAAATTTTCAGAAAAATCTGAATTTTAAACAAAATAATTTTAAAAAAACCATTATTATAAAATTGCTTTGAAATTTGGAATAAAAGCTCGAAATTTCGACACAAATGTCTGAAGACAAAGTTAGGTTTTGAAAGAAAAAGTTAGAATTTTGAGTGATAATTGGTAATTTAGAAAAAAAAAACGAATTTCAAGAAAAAACAGTTTTGGAAAAATTCGAAATTTTTAGAAAAATAAATGTAAAATAAAAACCTTACCTTTCAGAGAACTGGAAAAATGTGAGAGAAGAAGAATTAAATTTCCAAATAATGCATTTTGTGGAAAAAAAGTCGAATTTTGAGAAAGTAAATTGATAGAAATTGCTACGAAATGAAGATATTATTAATTAAATCGCAATTTCCAAGAATATATCTCTAGACACTATTAATATTTTTGTTTAAATTTTGGCAGGTCTGGCATTTCTTCCTAAATTTTTTGTTCTAAACATTTTTTTTTGTTCCTTAACATTTCGATTTAATTAAGCGAAAATAAACAAATTTTGGAAATTCGAAATTTCAAGGAAATGCCAACTTAAAGCAAAAAGTGATCTTTCATAGAAACATCACATTGCATTTGGAGATAAAAGTCAAAATGTCCAAAATAAAGCAAAAACAAGCTGGAATTTAAAAAAAAATTAACTCAAAAATAATTGAAGTTTCCAGAGAAAAGACGAATATTGAGAAAAATAGCAGCAATTCTAAAAAACAATTTGAAAGAAAGGTCCAAAAAGTAGAATTTTTAAATAGTCAATATTTTGAAAAATTGAGGAAAAAACTAATTTTAAACAATTAAAACAATTTCAAAAAGAAGACGAATTTTAAGAAAAAGTCGAAATTTATGGCAAAATCAAGGTAAAATTGTAGAAAATTTCAACCTAAAAATAATTTAAGTTTTTAAAGAAAAGACAAATATTGGGAAAAAGAGCAGAATTTCTAAACCAAAAATTTTTTAAAAGGTTCGAACAGTAGAATTTTTAAATAAAGTCAATATTTTGAAAAATGAAGGCAAAAAATAATTTTAAAAAGAAATATCAAAATTTCAAAGGAAGATGAACTTTGAGGACAAAGTCAAAGTGTTTAGAAATACTGAAAACTTATCTAATTTTGAGATAAAAACCAGAATTTCGAGAAAATACAAATTTTTAAAAATCGCTCAAAATCTCTAAAAAATTGGCTTTTGAAAAGTCAACATTTTCAGAAGAAGCTTAGTGCAGGAATTAAAAAAAAGTAAAAATTTCGAGAAAAAAAAGAGACGTTTCTTGGCTAAATATTTATTGTCTTTTATCTGCCAAAGTCAAAAGGGGGTCTTCACTCTACCTCAGGGTAACGTCAGAAATGTTTAGTATTGAGACAGTTTTAAAATTGTTGGTAATTATATTGTAAGGAACTATGAAGTTAAACACTGTTTCCTGGATGTTTACTAGAAGCTATTAGGCAGAGACGCGCAAGAGAAATTACTCATAGATTCGAGAGGTTTGAGGAATATTTACAAGTAATTAGGGCTATTAAGAAGATACGTTTTGGTGAAACGGACTGGTTCTTGGTTACAGTGGCGTGTCGTGACTTTTATAAGGGGGAAGCTGACCAGAAACTCTTTTAAAAGATTAATTTTGCTTTTAACTGATAATTGATTTGATATTTCTTTTTGTCGTGTTTGATTAGTGGAAAAGTCGATTTATATTAAAAATTTCAAAAGAAAATTTTAATTTCGAGAAGATGGTCGAAATATTGAAAAAAATTAAAAATGTAAATTTATTTTTCGAGAAAGCCGCAATTATCAAAAAATTCCAAACTATCAAAAACTCGGAATTTATAAAAAAAAGTCGAAATTCTGAAAGAAGTCAAAATTTCAAAGTATGTCCAAATTTTTAAAAATTTAAATTTTTGAAAAGAATTCAAAATTTCCGGAAACAGTTGAAATTTTGAAAAAGCGTTAAAACTTTCAAGTCCCAATTTTGAAAAGTCCGAGTTTTCAAAAAATGTGCCAATTTTTTGAAAACGTAGAAATTTTCAAAGAAATTATAAAAGTGAAAATTTTGCAAAAGTTGACATTTCGAAAAATTCCAACTTTTGGAAAAAGTCCAAATATTTGAAAAGGTCGAAATTTTTAAATCAAAGTTTCAAAAAAGTTCAAATTTCCACAAAAAAAGTTGAAATCTCGAAAAAATTGACATTTTTTGAAAAATTGTCAAAATTTTGGGAAAAAGTTCTTAATTGTAGAAAAAACCAAATTTCCACAAAAGTCAAAATTTGCAACAATAATAAATAAATATTTCTAGAAACAGTCAAAATGATTAAAAAGTAAAAACTTGAGAAAAAATTGAAATTTCCAATCAAAAAGTCGACATGCTGAGAAAAAGTGAAAGTTTTGAAAAGTTAATATGTTGCAATGTCTAAATTGTCAAGAAAGTCTAAATTTTCAATAATAAGTTAAAATTTTAAAAAGTCCAATTTGGAAAAAAATTTAAATTTTCAACAAAAATGGACTTTTTCAAAAAAAGTTAAAAATAACAAAATGGTCGAAATTTTGAAATTTTAAGAAAAAATTGCAACTTTTCAAGAAAAAGCCCAATTTTCAAAAAAGTTGAATCTTAGAAAAACTTTAATACTTTTAAAAAGTGGTCAAAATGTTACGAAGAAAATAAGATGATTTTAGAAAAAAATCAAATTTTCAAAAATATCGAAATTTTCAACATAGGTAAAAATTTTAAACGAAAGTGGAAATTTTATTTTATAGAATCAGGATTTTTTAAACAATTGAAATTTTCGAGACAGAATTTTCCACACAGAATTTCAAAAAGAAGCCAAAATTTTGGGTAGTTTCAATTTTTGGTTTTAGTTTTTAAAAAAGTCAAGATTTTTAGTTAAAACATTTCAGAAAAGATATTTTTGTATATTTTTAAGAAAAAGTTAATATTTTAAAGAATTTTAAATATTTCAGATAAATGGTTCATCTTCAAGAGAGACTAATTTTTGAAAAAAAGTTTTAATTAACAAAAAGTCGAATTTAAAGAAAAAGTTAGAAATAACAAAGAGAAGAAAGTCCAAATTTTCAGTCAGAACTCCAAGAAAAAGGCTAACTTTTAAAAAATGTCAATTTTATTATTCAGTTTGTAAAATAATCGAAACTTAAAAAAAGTCAGTATTTTCAGAATATTCAAAATTTTCAAAAGATAGTATTTTTATAATTTTTTGAAAAATGGTCAACATTTTTAAAAAACTAAATTTTTAAAAAAAGTTCCAATTTTCAGCAGAAGTTAAATTTTTCCAAAAAAAAGTCGAAATTTCGACATAAAAGATAGGATACAGAGAATATCTTCGACATAAAAGTCGAAAAATGTTCATAAAATCACAATTTTAAACACTGTACTTTTTTTAAATGTATTACAAGTTTGCCTTTAAAAAGATCGAAATTTTCAATACAGTAAATTGGAATTTCGAGAAAAAGTCAAAAATTTTGAAAAAATGGATTATTTTTGACATATCGAAACTTTCACTAAAAGCTGGATTTTAAAAAAACGATGAAATTTCATAAAAAATTGAATTTTTGAAAAGGTAAAAATTTTGAAAAAAGGTTCAAATTTCAAGAAAAAGGTTTAACTTTTAAGAAAAAGTCAGAATTTTGAAAAAACGAAGTTTTGAAAAAGGTAAAATTTTGAAATGTCTAAATTCTCAAGAAATTTCGAAGTTATCAATAAAAAATTCAAATTTAACAAAATTTTCAGACACAATTGTTAAACTTCCATCATTCTATCAATAAATAGTAGTCACAGCGTTGTGTAAAAAAAAGAGGCATTAAAATAAAATTAATATGGACATTTTCATTTTGTAAGCGAAGCTGTGCTTCCCTAGCTTCCATGAAGAACACGCCACTGCTTGGTTATCTTAAAAAAATGAAATACAAATCTTGTCCCTTGAAACCAAGAAAGATTAAAAAACACAACAAAAGTTGCAGTATCTTTCTGAAGATGATAACTTAGCTATCAAAACACCTTAGAGCAACCTTTGCATGCGTTTTTTAATCTTTCTTGGTTTCAGGGGACAAAATTTTTATTTCATTTTAAAAAGATACTTAATTGTGCGTTCAAGACTTCGAGATCTCGAATATTCTAGTATGCATGGGGCACCAAAATAAGCCACCAATTTCACTCTAAGCTACGAATATACCAATTTTTTCAGTTGCTCTGTTAAATAATAGTGTTAAAAACCCAGAGTGTCTTGAATTGTGGAACCGATAACGGCTAACAATATGAAAATCCCAATATGCAATGCAACCTTTTCTAATTAACAGAGAAAGCTGCAATTGGAGTTAGATTTCATCAGGAAATCTTTGCACTACACACAATCACTTCAGAAAAAAATCCAAACCAAAAACTTTATAAAAATCTATCGACAGCTTTCATCAGTTTGTTTATAAACATTAAATATGTGTCTGATTATGGACCTTGAATATAATTAGCAAATGAAAGAAAGTATATACAAATTAACGAACATCCAGTAACGGTTTTCGTCGCGACAAAAAGTCAATTAGAATTTTATTTGGCCCCAACTTGCGAACGATTGTTCGTGGAAGGAAAAGTGTTGGGAACTTTGTGATCGAAAATTGCATGCTCTATAATTGTGACAAAAACTATTTATAATACAAATAACCCTTTAAAAGATATTTGCGAAAAACTGTTTTTTATGACTTCTGACATTAAATAAAAATCTTGGCACATGTTGGAACCATACAGACGTTTCATATTTCAATTAAAATGACTATTTTTCAAGTCGGTTGGAATTTTGTCTAGATTTGAACTTATTTGTGTCTATTTTGATTGGACTATACAGGGTGAGTCACTAAGCGAGAATCGGTCTTTGGTAGGAGTATCGTTCAAAATATCAAAAAATGTTTAAAATAAAAGTTGTTCAAAATAAAGTTCTCCACAACCTAAAATTATTGCCAAATATGGCGGCCTTCCGGTTGCACCGGAAATGAACACAACTTTCTTATTTTAAATAGAACACCCTATGTATTTTACATTTTTAAATTCCCTGTTAAAAATGAATATGAATTTATTTAGACGACATAGGCCCTTAGTTGAACCGTTTTCGCCTAATTTGATTTTTTTGGTTAAATTTGACGATTTCGGAGCTTGACGCCATTAACGATATTTTCCAAACGCAATGACTCAGAGTTGTGTGGCATACGGTTTTGGATTTAGGAGGAAATGGAGTATTTGTTTACGTCATTGCTGTTAGCAAGATTTCTTAAATTTCTTCACATGCGTCGACTCCATTCTTCAGTTGTTCAAACATACATTACTTAATTTTTTTCAAATAGGAACCACCTATCTTGAATTATTTTATCGGATGCGAAAATAAATTGCCTTTTTTTGGTACTAGGTATTGCCACCTCCGTCCAATAATTTTTGAGAAATTTAAAATTTTGTAAAGATTTTAATTAATTTCCTATTATCGCGTTAGCCCTGGATGTTGCGGTTTTGTTTCGTCTCGTTTGTCCGGCAATAACTGACAGTTTATCTCATTGTTGTCGCGAGGTCTTGGTATTAGTACTGAAAGACAAGAATTGGTCGATATGGTTTACGCCTTGGGCAGTGCTGACAGAAATCCATTTCTTGCCTCAAGAATTTATGCCCAGCGCTTTGCCGACATCCAAATTCAGCGGCATTCGCTGAATTGAGAGAGAGGTTTGAGCGAACTGGTAGTACGAAATACGAGAAAAAGGAGCGTAGAAAACCAACAACGCATGAAGAAAACCAAGTTTTAGTAGCGGCTGCTGTTGTCCAAGATCCGCATTTAAGTACCAGAATAATAAGCACGGAATTACAAATAAGTCAAACCTCGGTTTCACGAATCTTGCGTAAAAATAAGTTTCATCCGTATCGTGTCCAGCTAGTACAGGAACTCAATCAAGCTGATTTCAACAACCAAATGAAGTTTTGTGAGTGGGCGTTACGAAAACTACAAGAACAAAATGACTTTTTGGACAATGTACTATTTACCGACGACTGTAATTTCATAAGAACGGCTTCATGGAAAGACACAACTTCCATTACTACCACACTGAAAATCCTCATTGGATAAGGTCCTTAGACCATCACCATAGATGGACTCTGAATGTTTGGGGTGGTGTCATAGGAAGATTTGTTGTCGGACCACACTTCTTCAATGAACATTTGAATGCCAACAATTACTTGCATTTTGTGCAAAATCAATTGCCCGAAATGATAGACAATTTGCCTCTTGCTGTCGTGCGGCAAATGTGGTTCCAACATGATGGGGCACCGGCACATTGTGGAAGGGATGTAAGAAAGTTCCTCAATACACAATTCCCTAACAAGTGGATAGGAAGAGGAGGTCCAGTGGCATGGCCCGCAAGATCACCGGATTTAACTAAGCCAGACTTTTTCTTGTGGGCTCATGTTAAACAAGTTGTGTACCAGGAACCACCAACTAACCGAGAAGACATGATGGACCGAGTTCGTGTTGCTTTCCAAAATATCAATGAAAACGTCTTGGTGGATGTGAACAATTCTTTGCTACAGAGACTACGCATTTGTCATCGTGAAGCTGGTGGTTATGTTGAACATTTAATTTAATGTTTTTACCATTGTTTATGTATTTTTCTTAATATTTGTTGCAACTTACTGTCACTGATTTGTTTATTGTTTATTTACTTTCTTTAATGCTTTACACTGAAATCCAATGATGATTTTCAGTATCGTGGTGTATCGTTTCCTTCCCACGAAGCGGTTCTTAAAAAATGTTTGTACATTCGTCGGTAAATAGTAGTGTCCGAAACGGTCATTTTGTTCCTGCAGATTATGTAACGTCCATTCACACAACTGCATCGATTGTTAATCAGCTTGATTGAGTTCTTGCACTAGCTAGGTGTGATACGGATGAAACTTGTTTTTACACAACAATCATGAAACCGATTTTTGGCTTATTTGTAATGTCACACTTATTCTTCTGGTTCTTAAGTGCGGATATTGGACAGCAGCAGCCACTACTGAAACTAAGCGACATCCAGGGCTAACGCGATAATACGAAATTAATTAAAATTTTTACATAATTCTAAATTTCTCAAAAATTATGGGACGGAGGTGGCAATACCTGGTACCAAAAAAAAGGTAATTTAATTTTGCATCTGATAAGATAATCCAAGATAGATTTGAAAAAATTAAGTTATGCATGTTTGAACAACTGAAGAATTGAGTCGACAAATGTGAAGAAATTTAAGAAATCTTGCCAACAGCAAAGACGTAAACAAATACTTCATTTCTTCCTGAATCCAAAACCGTATGCCACACAACTCTGAGTCATTGCGTTTGGGAAATATCGTTAATGGCGTCAAGCTCCGAAATCGTCAAATTTAACCAAAAAAATTAAATTACGCGAAAACGTTTCAAATAAGGGCCTATGTCGTCTCAATAAATTCATATTCATTTTTAACAAGAAATCCAAAAATGTAAAAATACATAGGCTGTTCTATTTAAAATAAGAAAGTTGTGTTCATTTCCGGTGCAACCGAAAGGCCGCCATATTTAACAATAATTTTAGGTTGTGAAGAACTTTATTTCGAACAACTTTGATTCCAAACATTTTTCGATATTTTGAACGATACGCCTACCAAAGACCGATTCCCGTTTAGTGACTCACCCTATATAAATAGTCTAAAAACATTTGTAAACGTAAACGCTTTCTGGCAATTAAATAGAATTCCCTATCGGGAGACAAGCCTACTACTACCACGGCAAACAACAAGAAGGAGACGCAATTGCCGATAGTTCCATGCTTTGAATAAATAATTAGTTGCTTTTCATCGCACTACAATAGTATGTGATGAAAGGCCGACATAGAAGAGGTACTTCTAATTTTCTCCGTTGATGATTACCGTGATTCCGTGATTGTTTTTTGATCCAATTGCTTTACGGTACCTGCCGAATATTAACCTGAATGATATGCGTTTGCTTTCGTAAGAACTGACAATAATTTCAATAGAACATTGGGAAAGTTGCCGCCTCCGAAACACAATACAAGTCACATCTTCGTTTTAATTTAGGAAGATGCTTATCTGGCCTACTTACCTTAGAAATTCTGCGATTTATCTTTATACTGATAGTTAGATTTTTTTAACTTTAAATAATAGTTGCAGAGTCGGATATTTTAAAATTTGGCTGATATTAAATGGGTAACTGATTAAATAAAACTGTTAATCTTTTGAAAAAAGTTCATAATTACTTTCGCGTCAATCATCGGTTATAATTTCTGCCTAAGTTCATATTATCCTAGCCCAAGAGATTATTTTGTTTTGTTTTTTGTGTTTTGTGAACCTACGAGGGAAACAGGTAATGCCGATGAAAATTTGTTAAAGCACTGTAATTTTAAGACAATTTTTTAATATGCATTAGTTGTTCAAAAAATAATGTTTCTCCTAACAGAAAAATGTATTGTATTTTTTGACAGGCAGCTTGACACACGAGCAACATTGTCATTTAATATTTTAACAAATCACATTGTAAAACTTATTTGTGGAAAGTTTATTAGATTATTAGATAGTTTTCTATCAAATAGTGTTCTATCAAATATGAAAAGTCAAAAGCATCATTTTCGACATATTTTATTTTTTACTATCGAAAAGGTAAAAATGCTGTTCAAGAAAAAAAAATCTATTTGATGTTTGCAGAAAAGATGTATTGACAAAACGAACAGCATTACTAAAACTGGTTTACGAAATTTTGTTCCAGGAATTATGAGATTGAAGGTGCACTACTTTCTGGAAAGCTGGTTGAGGCTAATAAAGACCAAATAAAACCAAGGATTGGTGCAAGGTGCAGCTAGTGAGGTCGTTAAGAGACCAAATTTATCTAATTCGATTGTTCATGATCACGTGAAACGCTTTTCTTTAATTCCAAAACTTGACATGCGGGTTCCACATGTTCCGACAAAAAAATTACACTGTCGTATTGGCGCTATTTACATTTTGAATAGGATATATTACCGCTTTCGCCCTATATTCCAAATCTAACAGCTTCCAATTATTACTTGTTCCGCACTCAAATATCCACACATCATCAAAGGCACATCTTTATCTCATATCCACCCGTGAGGATGATGGTAATGTTTTTCTTATTTTCATGCTCCTGAAGTGCTTTTCCAAAGCGCCTGCATTTTTGTGTTTAAATTTGTCTTTTTTGTTGTACACACATTTTTTCCTTAAGGATCACGAGTCTGAGCTGACCTGGTGGCTCAAAAACCCGTGATCTGTGGCCGTCTTCTGACTTCACCTTTGACGTAGGTTAATTATCCTTTTGGGATGGATCCGATAAGTAGACTCTTTCATTTTTAGTGCAAAAGCTCTGCTACTGAGGTAAATTTTTGTGCTTATCCTATATATCTTTCGATCGTTTTAAAGGTTGCACTCTTGCAGTCTAATTTGTTCTCTTTGCATGACGCTTGTTATTCCATAGTTTCTCTCATAAGTCGATAGGTGACTTTGTACACTAAAAATTGCGGTTACTGGATGAGACATCACAAAAAATATTTCCAAAAACGAAACAGAGTTCATTTTTAAATTAAACTTAACAAGAAAAGTGAAACCGTCATTTTATAGTATAATTGACAAATCAACAATACTTTAAAAGGTCAAATTAAAAATTTTTTAAAAATCGACGTCATCACCAAGATTGCAGTCATCCAGATTCAGTGCCGCCACATCTACTCCCCCTCATGATTTTTAACGGCAACTTTGAAAGTTACGGCATTTTTCTTGTGTATGCTAGTAAGGGCTTATCCATAGAACTCCAGTACTGAGTTGGACAGTCATCAGATAGTGTACTGCTTGGCTGCGCTGATTGATCTTGAAAATGTGATCGAGCCAAAAAGAAATTGATTTTGTGAATTTGTTGACCGCTCGAGAGGATCAACTTTGCTGATATAGGCTGGTTTTAAACTGTCAACAGATATATTTTATGGGATATTATGTCTTTAATTTGCAAAACTTTATCAGGTATTCTTTCAATGACCTTGAATGGAGGAAGCTGACTCTAGTGGAGCATGATCATTTCGCATGAAAACATGATAACATATGTATAAATCCTTTAAGACAAACCCTCTTGATTGATGATGAGCAATTGGTGTAGGATAAAGTGCTTGCATAAATTTCCTATATTTTTCTATAAATACCTGAGGAACTGCTGGTAGCTTTTCGAATGTGAGGACTCTAGCATTAGTGCCTTATAATATCTCGCTGAAATTAATTGTAGGTCTTTTTTAAAAGAAGTTCTGAGACCCAACAATACAGAAAAGAGAATTTCAATCTGGTGTTTAGAAAAGTGCAGTTTTCAATGTTCGATAAAAGCGTTCGGTCATTCCATTCGACTGAGGCTGAATTTTGGATTCTGTATTTGGGATGGGTTGCCTTAAAATGTTTAGACCAGCACTTAGGTGACCCTTTTTGGGCCCATTATGCTGTGCCCATGATTAAGGCGTTTTTGTTCATTCATTCAGTTACCCAACCTTGTTAAGAAACTTAAGAACGTCTCTTGGGTGCGCCTCTATCAAACAGGCCACACTAGGCCAGAAGTCCCCCAACGCGGGTGCTCTGATTGATGCTAGTGTCGGGCAGTGACACAACACGTGTTCGACAGTGTCATCTTCTTCTAAACATGCCCACAGCTCGGGTTGTTTATGTTTATTATTCCTATTCTGTGAAATGACTGTGACCTGTCCAAATCCTTACAAGTTTCCTGAGGTTATTTTTTTAAAGTTGTAGGCATAGTTTTATCATTTTCCTGCAGGGCATTCTAATAAATTAAGTCTGTTGGCATGTTGTTATAGACTCCCACTAGGCTTTGTTTTACAATGGATTTCTTCATTAAGAGGGATTCGTACGATTGACCTAGCCAGGAGAAGGGTTGGTTATGGTCTAACGAAGTGCTCCTCCCAACATCTTCTCGCTAGAAGGGCTGCATGAATTTGTAGTCTTGGTTGCATTCTACTTGCTCCTGTGAGTGGTCCCACTTCTCGTTGATCATAGTTCACAAGTAAATGAACTGTGGAACTCTCTCTATTTGTGTGTTGTTGACCGTTAGGTCGTGTCTTCCACCCCTTACTTTAATAATTACCATGAATTTGGTTTTACTACTGTTAATCTCTAAACCATACGTCATTGTTGGCGATGGCCATAGTTTCTCTATGGACCAATAGGTGACGGTAGTACTAAGAAGTCACACGCTTGACGTCTGTGAATTCTTTAGTACTTACTTGTAGGAACATTTGTTAGCATTCGAGTTGGATATACCAAACTGAAGAGATCTAACAAGATCGAAACCGGTATTTGGTTTCCAATCTTCAAATCTAATAAATGTTTTAAACCTATTGGTCTGTGCATTAGAATCCTTGTCTTCTGGGAACTTTTTCCTAGAGAGCAACCGCTTCGCTAGGTGGCAGTGTTTCAACTGTTGGTCGTTCAGATACCTATGATAATTTACTATACATGCCTGAAGGGCTGCATGAATTTATAGTTTAGGTTGCATTCTACTTGCAAAAGAAAAAAATTGACAAATTTTGAGAAAATGTTTATATTTTCTGGTTAATTATTTATTTTCTATTGACTGCTGAAGTCAAAGTCATAGAAAAAGAGTATAAATATTCAAACTTTTAAATGACCCGGAAGGTTCAGAATTTTTAGAAAAAATTCCAATTTACGAAAAGCTTCCAAAATTTAACTTTTAAATTTTGAAAACATTCCAAGTTGAAATGGTGGGAAAAAATTAATCTCAAGAATAAATCTGATTTGAAGTTAATAATTTAGTTTGGATAAACGAAAAATTGATAGTGAAAAAGTCAGCAAAAATAAGAAGTGAGAAATTTAAAATATAACTCGAATTTTTAAAGAAACTGAAAATTTCTGAAAAAAGTAAAGATTTGAAGTCGAAATTTTCAAAATAAGTAAAATTAAATTTTTTAAAAAATTGAAGTTTTGAAAAAGGTAAATATTTTCAAAATAAGTCAAAAATTTGCGAATAAATTGAAAATTTAAAATAAGTATACACATTCGCAAAATAAGTAAAATTTTGAAAAAAGGAAAAAATGAAAAAATGTAAATCATATTTTCAATAGAAAAACTAAAAATACGTTGAAGTTCTAGAAAGTTGTTTTTGTAAAAAATTGAAATACAAAACTTGTCCCCTAAAACCAAGAAAGATTAAAAACACAACAAAGGTTGCTCCAACACGTTTCGACGGCCAAGCCATCATCTTCAGAAAGATACGAGCAACCTTTGCTGTGTTTTTAATCTTTCTTGGTTTCACGGGATAAGTTTTGTATTTTAATTTTTAAACCCAACCAAGGACCAGTCCGTTCCACCAAAAAAAAGAATTCTTTTTTTTTAAATTCGAAATTTTTAAAGAACGAAAACAATTGGATATTTTAAAAGTCAAAATTTTTAAAGGTCTAACAATTCAGGAAATACAGAAACATTAAAAATTTTAATTATGTAAAAAGTTGCTTTTTAAACGAAATTGAAATTAAAACATATCGAAATTTTGAAAAAAAATGATTTTTTCATAGTTTGAAAACTCTCTATAAACCAAAGCATAAAATTGTGCTGCATTTTAAGAACAAGCCATACTATTTAAAAGGAGCATAAAATTTGTTTCAGAAAAAAATCTAAATTTAATGACAAATTTTGAGAAAAAGCAAAGTTTATTTTTTATTATTTTACTATTCTTATCATTTGAAATTGTCTCCAACTTATAAACCTAAATTAAAATTAAACTTAAACTTGAACTTCATTCTTGTAGAGTGTTCTCAAAATTTAAATCTTTTTATATCAAAATTTCGAATTTGAACTTTTGAACTTAAAACTTTTAAAATTGAAAATTGCAAATAAAAAGAGCTCGAGTGTAACTTCGTAATGTTTGCTTGCTTCGAAGGCAATGGAGAACCTTGTGGACGCTAGCGGGGATGAATTTAAACATGTATTTATACGTCAAAAAATGGAAAAAAATATATTTTCTGAAGCATTCTAAAGTTTTCATAAAACTTACTATTAATCTAGCCGTTCCAGGACTTTTGGGACACAGTGTATATGTATTTTCAAGGTACCAAGAAAACTCATTCAGATTTGGAATATCAAATTATCAGGAACACTTATTTAAAATTACAAAAAAAATCAAGCAGGATCGTCCACCGATTTAGCTTCTTGAGCTTTATTATATAAAATTTTAATTGAAGCAATTTAATTGAAGCCGTGAAATCCTGGAGATATTAAGCTAGAGCTGAAAAACGGAACGAAGTACATTTTTATAACTATAAAGTTCCAAGGAGATACCTTTGACATTTTAAAGAAATTAATATAGAGGTGTATGTTATTAGAGAAATTCATTTAGAGCCTTGAAGTCTCAAGCGACGCAGGTTTAACGCAACTCTTCTAATTTTCCTAATTTTTTAATAAACTAAAATGAACCAACTAAAATGCTAAATAACGGGGGTAAGTCAAATATCAACCGGAATTTCTGTCATGTCGTCATGAGGGCGTCGGGAGTGTGCGCAAACTTTTAGAAATGTTAGGTGGGGAAATCACGTGATTTCCTGCGCTCAAGCAAATTCCGCCCTCGCCGTTCGTTAGTTGTAAAGACAATTGGTGAGCAAGAAGTTCATCCGCACGTTGCGTAGCGCATTATTAAATTTATTGCAGTTGAAGGTGTTAAGCCTGCTAAACTTTTTCGTAGACTAGAAGTATTTTGGGATACCTGTTTGAAGAAAACTCAAGTGTATAAATGGCACAACAAATTTTTGGAAGGACGAACTCAAGTTGAAAATGAACCCCTTACCCGTCGTCCTCGGACCAGTGCAACTGCGGACAAGATTAACGCTGTTCAACGCCTTTTGGAAGGTGATCATATTTTAACTGTTGGTGAAATTGCAGCTCAGATAAGGATAATCTTTGAAAGTGCTCAATCCATCATTACAGATGAGCTGGGGTTTCGAAAAATTTCTGCCAGGTGGGTAACTCGTTTTTTGACTAAAGAACAGAAACGACAAAGCCTGGAGATTTTGGACGTTTTCAACGTGAATGTGATGGTTTTTTGCCACGTATCGTTACGTGTGATGACACTTGGATCAATCATCACACGCCTGAATCTAAACAAGCAAGCATGGAGTGGAGAAAAACGAGGAAGCTGCACATGTCAAGGCAAAGACTCACCTCTCAGCTCATGAGACAGGCATGAACGTCGTACGGTTAATGATGCCTACTACTGCCAGCTATTGGATGAAGCAAAACGTGCATATCGGCGAAAGAGGCGCAAATTTTCGGTCACAAATGTGACTTTGCTTCACGATAAAGCCCACTTCCACTCAGCTAATCTGACATATCAAAAATAAGAGAAAATGCATTGAGCAACGTTATATCACCCTCCTTATAATCCCGACTTATCACCATGCGATTATCAAATGTTTTTGCCACTGAAAGAAGTTCTAGGATGTGAAAGATTTCATAATGATGCTGCTGTTGAGACATTTGTGCGCAATTGGCTGCAAACACGTCTCCCTTCATTTAATGATTATGGCATTAAAAAACTCCCAATCCGTTGGGAAAAATGCATAACAAAATCAGGAGATTATGTAGAAATATAGTAAATAACTTTCATATATGTATCTTGTACCAATCGTTTTTCAAACCAAATTCCGGTTCATATTTAATTTACCCTAGAAATACCGAAGCAGACTCCAGAAGGGTTCATTTTCACTCAACAATCCCGATAAATAAAAAATTGTTAAGCAGTCAACTCGGATGGTTCTTAAAGTTACGGCGGCTCCTTTTATGTCATGAGGTGTCCCTATAATATATCTAGAGCCCGCTAAACCCATATTTTCTCTAGTGAATAGCTTGTCATCTTGCCCCATAGCCTAGAATCCTTATTTATTGAATCTTCTCGTCGATAAATGGCTTCCTGATCGACGAAATCGCATGGGAACTTCGGGATGTCATCCATAAATTGCAAAATTTTTACGTTTACAATAAGTGCGCTTTTAATAAGCTTTAATGATCACATTTTTCACGCTAGCCTTGCTAAATGGAATTCGAGTGATACCGTTCCCGGTCGAAGCTTTCGCTATTATATTATAGATACGAATTAGGTCATTGTGGGAGATCTTCGATAAAAACCAACGACGATTTTTCCTATTCCTCTAATTCGACTTAATCGATTTAATTTCTCCAAGGTTCTCCGTTGCACAATAACTCGGCAATAAATCCTCCAACACGCGATAAAGGAACCTGCGAAGTTCATGCAGAAAGCGATCGTGACGTTAGAATTATCATTTATAATGAATACATTACCGAGGCACGCCTCTGACATGTTTTGGTACAATTTCGTGTGAAATTACATCGCTTTTTCTTGCCTAACGCACTCGATCGACAATATTCAATTGATTTTATAAAATGGGGGCGATTTAATAGAGGCATTAAGCAATAAATTCTCTCATCGTAATGTATATTAGGTGTTGTGTTCGCTCTGAAAGCAACAAGGAGATGTGGTTTTTGCTAAAGGCGCGGAAAAATATCTGAGTGTTCGTTTAGGCTTTTTTTATTTTGCTGAAACTTGTTCAGTTTCCGCATGATGATTCAAGTTTTCACGATATCAAACTGCGTATATTGGTGTTGCACATTACGTCTGTGAATAGAAATTTTTCTAAATATTTTGTAGTTTCATGGGAAATTTCCTAACAAAGTCGAATAATCAGTCTAAAATTATGTGACACATTGGGGATTTTGATATTTTTTTATTATTAAATTCAAAATTTTGCCTATTCTCTCAAAATTTTAGGTTTAGACTTGAAATTATTTGTTTTATTCAGAATTTTACTTCGAGGGGTAAAAGTATAAGTTATTAAAAAAAGTCAAAGTTAAAAACTTTAAATTTACCAAAAAAAAAATAATTAAATTGTAAACTTTAATCTGGAAAATTTGACTTTCTCTAACAGACATTTATAATTTTTATTGGAATAGTCTACCGTTCTAAATTTTTGTCTTGTACTCAAAGAATTTTTTTTCTTTTTAATTTCCTAGTTCTTTTTGTGATTTTAATTTTTTCCCCGATATGACGTGTTTTTTTTATTTCTTTTATTTTTATTTAATAAAATTAGGTTTTAAATTCTTAAAGTCGAAAATCTGTTTATAAATTCTAAATTTAAAGTCAAAATTGCATTAACTTCATATTTGAAACAAAAATTCTATCATTTTGTAAGGGGGAGCTACTAGACCCGTGAATAATACTTGAGATTTTTATTAAGATTTATTGACTCGAACACACACATCTTATAACAACCACTCGCATAGACTTGTCTGACTCCTCTGTGTAAAAAACGCGGGAGCTGCTAGTGACAGTCGGGGCTGCCATCTGTCATCGAGATTGACCGCCAAATTCAAATTTGAATTCTATCGTCCTACAATTTAAAAACAGTTTCACAATTTCGAGGTTAGCCTAAAAATGCTCCGAAATTTTGGTGGGGATTTCAAAATGTTCACTTTAAATTTAAAGTCTTCACTTAATAAAGCCCTTAGAATCTTCTGATGAGAATTACCTACTTTAAAGGGAATCATGCACGTTACGATTATTAATAAATATTTCAATACGATACAGTTTGTTATAATATTTTTAATTTTTTAGTAACAATTATTGCTTTTTTAGAAACTGTTTTTTTATTATTAAAAGTTATGGCACTTGCATCGCCTACTCTAATTTTTCTGTTTAAAAATAAAAAATTAGTTCACTTAACCCACTACCACATTTGAAGTATACATACCATACATTAAATTAATCAGAAAAATATGCCAAATTCGAAAATATTAAAATCCAATATGGCGTTCATAAGGAATAATAAAGTTGACATAATTTTCTCAAAAACAGTTGAGTTTAGATTAAATTATAGTACACCAATGCAAAGGCCTTAAAATCAACTACTTATGTTTTTTGAATTTTTTCAATCGATTTTCAAATAAACAAGTTACAGCTGATTTTTAAAAATGGCGATTTTCAGTTTTTTATAAATAAAATCAAGACAAATTGGAATTCAATTGTTTTCTCAGCAAATTAATGTTAGACATTAAATTCTGCACTACTTTTTCTATTTAAGCTTTCTTGAATCTCTGATAGTTTACGAGATCCCTGTAGTAGAAATTAAATTTGGTTCAACCTGTATATCAAATTTTCGCTTTTTCTCAAAATCTTAATTTCAAGTATTCTACTTTTTTTTTGAAACGGCGACTTATTTTGCATATTTAGTTGAAAAAAAAATTGACATTTCAGAATTTCCATTTTTTTAAATCCTAATTTTTATAAAAATTTGGACTTTTTTTCGAAATTTTGCGTTTTCTAAAAATGTAGACCGACTTTTTCTGATATTCTGGCTCTCTCTTTTTTTTAAAAACTTTGACTTCTTCGAAATTTCAACGTTTTTTAAATTTCAACCTTTTCTGATAATTTTGAACTTATTAAAAATTTCGACATTTTAAAGAATTAACTTTCATTTTCGATATTTTCATTAATTTTAAGTCAAATTTTGTATCAAAATTCCTACTTTTTTAAACGGATTTATATCTTGAGGTTAAACATTTTTTTTGAAAATTTTTATTTCCGTTAAAAAGTTTCAATTTCTTTAAAATTTTAGATTTTGCTATTTTTTTTTTTCAAAATTGTTGATTTAAACTTGAAAAGACCGAAAACTTAATATTTAACTTTGGAGTGTTGATAAAAATAACCCACAATATCATAAAGACAGGCGTAGCTGAAAGAGGGCAAGGTGGGGCACTTGCCCTCCCCTGGCATATAACCAACCGAAAATTTCAACTGAAGGAAATTTTTCCAGAAATGTCCATGTCTTGGTTAAAATTGGTCCATTTTTTGAAATTTTGACATTTCTTCGAAATTTCGTCCTTTTTCTCAAAATATGTCTTTTTTCAAAAAATTTGCTTTTCACTTTTTACATTTCAATTTATCCTTAAAATTCTACTTCCTTTATCAAAATCTGACTTTCAAAATTTCTCATTTTTATTTCAAAATTTATCGTTTTTTCTCCTAATTCACCTTTCCTCAAAATTCGACTGAAAATTTAGACTTTTCTTTAATTCTGACTAAACATTTCGACTTTTTTAAATCTTTTCCTAAAAGTTTGGTTGATTATTTTATAAAAAAGTAAACAGTTTGAGAAAAATATTTATGAGGAATATTACTTATTGGAAATCTGAACTTTTATAAAGAGACAAAAATTCGTAGAAATTTTTTTGTAAATTTTAACTGTGTTTTAAATTCCACTTGCTGGAAATTCTACAAAATTTAGACGTTTATCTCAATATTGGACATTTTCTGACGCCACGGCAGGAGGGGCCCTTGTCTTCTTCTGATTCAAGCAATCAAGAGAAAATAAATATATCCAGTCGGAAAATCTTGACTTTTGTCTTGAAATTAAGACTTTTTCTAAAAATTCGATTTTCTTTCAAAATTTTGATAACATTCGAATCTGGGAATTTTCGATTTTTCTTATGTGGAAACTTCGGTAATTTCTTCAAAATTTCTACATGTTGCTTTCTTGTTTTTGAAAATCTCGATTTTTTTTTCAGAATTCTTTTGAAATTTTGTCTTTATCTGAATACCTGTTTCTGGAAATCTTATTTTTTTCTGGAAATTCGTTCATTTCTCAAAATTTTCAAAAACGACGATCAGTTTCAGATATTTTATTTTTTGTGCGAAATTTCAATTCTTGGTTAGGGCACCTTTCTTCGAAATTGGTCTTTTTCTCGCAATTTCAACTATTTCTTTTTCTAAACCCATCTTACTTTACTTGGACTTTATCCACAAAATTCGACCTTTTTTGTTCAAATTTGACGTTGCTTGAAAATTTACCATTTTTTCTTCAGTTTTGAAATTTTTCTCGAAATTTTGTTTTTTTTTTTCGAAATTCCGTTAATTTTTTTAAAGTTTTTTTCAACATCCGATTTTATAAAAAAAACTTAATAGTTTCTTAAAGTTTTTCTCGAAATATAGATTTTTATCTTATAATTTAATATTTAATATTTCCCCGGCAACGGCCTTTTCTCAAAATTTTCACTTTTACCCTTAAAATTCACTTTTTTAATAAGCTTTTTCTTTAAAATTGGTATTTTTTGTTATTTTATTATATTATTTTAGACATTTCTTTCAAAAATCGTCATATTTCTCGAAATTTCGTAATTTTCCTTATTAGTCTTTTTCTAAAAATTGTGACGTTTTCATTTAAACTTTTTGGAAATTTTAATTCATATCTCACAATTCGTCTTACTTTAAAATTTTGACTTTTTCCTCGAAACTGGCTTTTGCTTGAAATTTAGACTTTCTCAAAATTCGTTTATTATTTCTAAAATAGATTGAAATGTTAATAAAATAAATAAATTTGTTGAAAGAAATATTTTTGATAAATTTCTAGAAAAAGGTTCCTCGTAAATTTAACTTCTTTACAAATATTTGAATATTATTTCAATATTTAAATTTAAAAAAATAAAAATATTTTAAAAAATATTTTGGAAATTGCGATTTTTTCTAAAAATTCCAGTTTTTTCAAATACTAAAACTTTTTTATTTAACCTTTGAAAATAATGTATTTCTTTTAATTTCCGAGATTTTCTGAAAGGCTAGGTTGTTATTTTAAGTTCGATTTTCTTAAAATTCCAACTTTCGCTAAAGTGAGTTTTTATAAATTAGTTTTTTTAGAAATAACAACTTAATTTTATTTTTTCGTCTGAAAATTGTACTTTCTAGACATATCGAGCTTTTTTTCAAAATTTAAATGATATTTTTTTGCGAAACGGACTGGTCCTTGGTTATCCTAAAAAATTGAAATACAAATCTTGTCCCTTAAAACCAAGAAAGAAAACAAGATTTGTATTTCAATTTTTTAATGATATTTTTGAAAAAAAAAATTTTTAAATCCATTTTTCTAATATTCCGTTTCTTCTGATTTTCTTTTTTTTTTCTTTTTTCCCAAAATTGGTCTTATTCTTGAAGTTTCTACTTGTACCTCAAATTTCGATGTTGTATGTTTCTGAAAATTTCTTTTTAAAATTGGAATTTTTCTCGGAATTTTGTTTTTTCCCAAAATTTGTTTATTTCTTCAAAATTGAATCAAAATTCTAATAAAAAGCTGAAACTTTTTAGAACAATATTTTTAAAAAGCTTCGAGAAAAAAAGTCTTATAAATTTCAACATTTAAATAAAGTAAAAATTCCGAGAGGAATATTTTTGAAAATTGTAATTTTTTCTCTGAATTTGATATATTCTGGAATTTGGAAGATGTTTCACAAACTTTTAAAAAGTTCGACTTTTTATAAATTGTGACATTTTCCAAAATGTTTTTGTTTTAAATTTGATTTTCTCACGTTTTCCCAAAATTCCGCCCTTTTTTGAAATTTCGACCCAGTTTATGTATATAAGTGAAAAAACACATATATTCAGCTGGAGTTATGTGAGTTGTCATCAATTTTTTTAAATGATTGCTACCCCCTCCCTTCCCTCTGAATAAAATCCTGCTTGCGTCCCTAATAGTAAAATAAAAATTTTACATATAAACTCGTATTTTTTGCAATTTTTATATTTTTAACCAGAAATTGATGTCGAAAATGGAAATTATGAGAGAAAAAGTAAAATATTTTAAAATAAAATAACCAAGTATAACTTCTTATTTACAATTTTTAAGAGGAAACTCCAAATTTTTATTTTAAAGTCGATATCTTGGGAAAAAGGTTTAAAAAGTTTTAATTTTCACAAAAAATTTTAAAAACCAATGTCAATCAATTTAAACATTAGGAAAAATTTTAACTAAAATATCTTTTAATAGTTCGAGGAAAAATAGTCGTTTGAGTTTGGATCAGAAATTTCGAACTAAAAAATTAAACGTTTGTGTTGAAAAAAAGTAAAGTAAAAATATTTTAACTTAAATTAACGAAATTTATGAGCAATAATTCCTTACGATTTCTAAAGCCAAAATCTTTAGATTCAAATCTGGAAATAATAAAAATGAGTTTTAGCATCGAAAATAGTAATTTTTTGAAAAAAAATTATGTTTACTCTGAAAAGTTTGACCTTATTTTTAGAATTTTGGTTTTGAGATATAATAATAAAATATTTCATTTTTTTATATTTTTAACTTTAAAATTGATGAAAAGAATTTAACGAAAATTTTGAGAAAAAAATCAAAATCTTGATATTAATGTAGACTTTTAAAAAAAAATAAAGAGTTAAATGTATTCGAAAAATTTTCAAAAAACGACCGAAGTTTTAAGGGAAGGATAATACTTTTAAGATTAAAGAGAAGTAGTTCGAATTTTGAAACTACACCACGGGATTTCCAGGCAAAATCGTTAGATCAAGTTTGACATTGACGATGAAATGTTGAATTTTAATGTCAAAATGTGACTGAAATTCTGGGAAGAAACACGAAATTTTAAGACAGTAAAAAAATGTTTTATTAAGTCACGAAGGTAAATGCTAAAAATAACCGGGCCCTGACGGAAAACTTTGGGAAACGCTGTTATAGCGAATTCTTTAAGTCGTGTTGAACATCTTTACTCCCCCATAGTGTCAAATTGCATCATAATGATAATGTATATCATGCTTTCTAGTAGTACTGTCACTGCTGAAAAACAACATTTGTATAGGAATTATTGATACCCACAAGGGCCAGAAGAGGTTGTCTACGTTGTCAGGTTTATCAACTGGAGCTGAAGCCACCTTCGTTCCTATCACTTCCATCTTTGATTCTTCAACTGGTATTGGTTATGATTGGTTGCACAATTCGTTTTTCATAACTTTCTTGAATTCTTAATTTTTTGTAATAAGAGTTCAGTGCTTTGGCACAGTTAGTAGATATTTTTAGTTTTAAAAAACGTAGATTAGTAAAGCAGTTAAGTATCCTCATTACTATAAGGCGGCCGACAAAAACCCAAAGCAATTGTCTCTGAATAGTGTTATTATCCTTTAGCGGCAAACTCGCTCTATTTGTATAGCGGGTGCATAAAGTTTAGCAACACACACAATGGGCCGTCGAATAATAGAAATTGCAAAGCATTTTTGCAGCCGGGTACCCCGGCGATTTAATTAAAATCGTGATCAGAGAAAGTGTGCACATTTTATGTATCACCAGAATCGTGAAAATACTCCAAAGGGGATTATATTATCTTTTGTATCGTTGCCAGTGTTACGTAAATGGTAAATTTTTGACTAAAATCCCGTTACATTGTAGATGTAACTATTACACTTCAAGTTTTAACTAGAATGCGAGACGTAATAGTCTTCTTGGCTCTGGGAACATACTAAAAGAGCAAAGCCAATCTATTTTAGAAATGTGATATCCCATTTATTGTTCAATTTAACCTAGTATAGAAGAGGTCAAAATATATTTATGTTCAAGAATCAAGTCGAAATTGCGAGTTAAAATCGAAATTTCAAGCTTACGGTCAACTTATTTCCGGATTGAAGAAGAAATTCTAAGATTACAGTTAAATTTAAATTTTAAATGCATAAACTTCGAAATTAAATCCGAAATACTTTAACATTGCAATAAAAATTTCGAAAATAATAAAATTTTAAGTTTAACTGAAATTAAAATGGGTGAACTACTTCCGAAGGCAACGGAAGACCACGGTATTAAAGATCAATTTGTATCATCAGTCAGTCATCATGGCAACGATATATCAAAGACAGAATGTTAATGATACTGTTGATCGGATATCAAGGTCCGGCAGGAGGTCTCTCAGGTCGTCATTAGGTGAAATCCTTGTCAAATAATAACAATCGATCATACGTATAAGATCGGAAATTGAAATGTCACAAATATGTACGAAGCTGGAAAAAGGCAAGATATTATTCAAGGGATGATAAAAATAAACATTGACATTCTGGGTATAAGTGAAACACTTTGGTCAGGAAGTGGACAATGACAAATTAAAGATCATTTATTATACTACTCTAGCAACAGCAACTCCCAACACTGACATGGAGTAGGCATAATGAACAACAAAAATATCTCTAGATGAGTATTGGGTTTTCTCCCATTGTCGAAACGCATGCTGCAACTTAAAATGAATATCGAAAAAACGAACATCCTACAGGTATATGCGCCTACATCAGATAAAGATCACAAGTGGAAGTATTTTACGAACAACTAAGTGAACTGTTGAAACAAGTAAAATCAAGAGATATCACAATGATAATGGGTGACCTAAATATCAAAATTAAAAAAGAAAAAACGAATGATTTAATAGAAAAATTTGATCTAGGTGAAAGTAACGAGCGGGGTGAAAGATTAGCTCAGTTTTGCCAAGAAAACACGGTAATAACAAACGCGTCTTTTCAATTACCCAAGTAGATGTCTGTGCACATGGGTATCACCACAAGATAACAAAGAACGCATAGTCAGAAACCAAATTGATTACGTAATGATTAAAGAGAGATACAGGAACAACATGGTGTCGGTTAAAACATACCCACATACCCGGGTGCAGATGTATCTTCCAACCGCAACCCCCCAATCGCAAAACTGAGAGTAAGATTGAAAAAAATTAACCAGAAGGCAGCTTAATATATCATAGATACAAACAAGTTACGAAATTCTAGTATAAAGGAAACAATGCAAACGAAAATGAACGAGGCATTAGAAATCCTAGAATTGAAAGAAGAATATAATAAAGAGGAGAAACCTCAAGATGAAATTTATTAAATCATGAAGGGAACAATTACGCAGAGATAGGAAAGTTGTAAGGGAATGGATGACAACCGAAATGTTGAACTTCATGGATGAGAGGAGAGGATACAAGAGCACAGACAAACATAGGTACTCTGTTCTGCAAAAAAAAGGTACGCATGAAAGTTAGAAAAGCCGAAGAACAGATGTATAGGGAGAAATGTGGAGAAATAAAGAAGTTACAAAACAGGCATGACAATGTCCACAATAAAGTTAAAGAGCTTGCTACAAGGCGTAACTACAGTCACCATGTACTGATAGATAATGGAAGAAAAACTATTACCGACATAGAAGACAAAGTGGGAGTATGGAAATCGTACCTAGAATGGTTATTTGATAATCAACGTGAAAAGGTAGACAATGTGTATGACGAAGCAGGACCAGATATCACAAAGAACGAAGTGGACCACACCATTAAAGAAATAAAAACAGGGACGGCCACAGGTCCAGCTGAAGTTTTCAAACTTATCAATGATAACAACATACGCATTATAGTAGTAGTAACAGTGTCTACAAAACTGGTACAATACTAAAAGAATGGCTAATATCACTATTTATGGCTGTGCCCAAAAAGACTAACGCGAAGAACTGCTTATCACTATACAATTAGCCTGATAAGTCATATATTAAAAATATTATTGAAAATCATCCACTGCAGAATATATGATAAATTGGAAGCTGACATTGAGCAGACACAATTCAGATTTAGAAATGGTCCAGGAATTAGGGAGGCACTATTTGCATTTAATATATTATTACAAATATGCCTTGACGTAAATCAGAGTATCTATGTGTGTTTTCTAGACTATAAAAAAACCTTTGATATAGTTTAACATAAACCATTAATACAGCTCCTCAAAGATAAAAACATCGACTCAAGAGACATCAGAATAGTAAATAACCTTTACTATTAGTAAGAGGCAATAGTACGCATCAGTAATGCAGAAACAAAAGCTATAAAGATAAAGAGAGGAGTTCAACAGGGTTACGTCTTGTCACCATCATTGTTCAATGATGAAAAAGAGATTTTTATGAAAGAACTTCGAGAGGAAACAGCGGGAGTAAAAATTATTGACCACCCAATCTATAACATTAGATACGCTACGACTATACCGCTATTATAGCAGAGCATATTAAAAACCTTCAAAAAATTGTAAATAAAGTAGCAGAAAAAAGCGAAGGCTACGGGCTGACGCTGAACACGAATAAAACGAAGATAATGTTGATTACAAAGAAACTTGTCGACAACATTACCCTCTATATTAAAAACGATCAAATAGAACAAGTGAAAAGTTACAACTACTTAGGGACTAATATCAATGAAACAAATGACTATACAAAAGAAATCAGAATTAGAATAGAAAGAGCAAGAGGAGCTTTTAACTACATGAAACGGCTATTGTGTAGCCAGAACTTAAATCTGAGGTTAGAAGTAAAAATAATGAACTGCTACATTTTCTCGATTCTCATGTATGGGGTGGCGACGTGGACGTTAAATAAGCAATCAATAAATAAGCTAGAAGTATTCGAGATGTGGGTGTATCGACGTATCTTGAGGGTCTCATTGAACGATAAGGTCATCAAAGTGCTTCGAAGAATGAGCAAGGAAAAGGAAATAATTGATACAGTGAATACGAGGAAATTGCAGTATCTAGGCCATATTATGTGTGGAGATAAATACCAGCTACTGCAATTGATCATGCAGGGGAAGATCCAGGGTAAACGGAGCATTGGTAGAAGGAGGATGTCATGGCTGAGAAACCTCAGAAAGTCGTTCGGATGCAGCTCCAATCAGTTTTTTCCGGAATGCAACGTCGAAGATCCGTATCGTAATGATAATTGCCAACCTCCGTTGCGGAGATGACACTTAAAGAAGAAGAAAACTAATTCAAAACTTGTAAAAGCTACAGCCGGTACTAAAGAAAGTTCCCAAATAATTAATAATTAAAAACGAACCTAGCTCAAAAACAAAGGGTGCTTCACCCTGCTCGGAAGGTATCTCGAAGGAGACCTGGTTCAGCTACAGCCGAACTTAATCCTCAGAGTTTTTTATTGTCTTTGTTTTTGTCTTCAAATTTCCCTATGGAATCAGGAATCTTTCCTCTTACTCCTTAAACTTATTGTTCTGTTAAGGAACTCTTGTCCCTTTCCATTTTTATTGTTAGCTCTTTTGTCTTTCCTGAGATCAGCCTTCCATGTCTGCCTCTCTTGTGTTGCAAATTTTACATATTATATTAAAAACGTATTTGTGCCTTTCAGTTTTACTCAAAACTTTTATTAATGAGCAAAATGTTGACACCATGATGATTTCTGAATCTCACCGGTAAAAAATACTTTCAAATACCACAATATAAATTATATTACACTAAACATCCTAAAGGTAACGCACATGGAGAAACGGCAATACATATAAGAGATAACATTTAGCACTATGAAGGCGAGCCATTTGCTAAAAATTACCTACAAACAACTAACATTATCATTGAAGATAAACAGAGACTGATAACAATGTTAGCCATCTACTATCCACCCAAACACAACAACAAAATGGAACACTATGTTGGATTTTTCAACACATTAAGCAAAAGGATTACTGGAAGCAATTATAATGCATAACATCCATCATTTGGTTTAAAATTAACAACTGTAAAAGGTAAAAAACTACACAAAGCAATGAAGGCAAACAATCTCCAGTGCATATCTACTGGAGAACCAACGTATAACCGACCAATATAAGCAAAACCTCTGATACTCTCGGCTTTTGTATAACCAAAGGAATTGATATAAGGAAATGCAAAGCATAAACTTGCCTTGACTTGTCACCATCTACGCCCGAATCTTAAATAAAGAAAAACAACCATAGAATCTAATTTGAATATATTTAGAGAAAGTTTAAACAACCTATTATTGCTAATAGAACCATTAGAAACAGAATTGGACATAAAAAACAGCGGTAGAAAACCTAACGATGAATATAGAAGAAACAGCTTAGTCCATCACTCCTAGCTATGAAATACCTCACGGAAAGAGTGAAATATGCCCCCAGACAAAAGAAAAATTGCAGAAAAAGGGCAGCTTAAGGAGCAATGGCAGCAAGTCGGAACGGCTTAAAGCAAAAAAAAGTTAAACAGGGCAACTAAACTTTGGTGGAAAGGACTGGTCCTTGGTTATCTTCAAAAATTGAAAAGAAGTTATCATCTTCAAAGAGAAGAAGGTGATAGCTTAGATATAGAAACGCGTTAGAGCAACCTTTGTTGTGTTTTTTGATATTTCTTGGTTTCAGAGGATAAGATTTGCATTTCAATTTTTAAAGCAACTAAAGAATTGAAAGACTTAATAATACTGAAACAGAATCAAGGCATTCAGAATTATCTAGAAAGTCTACCGCTTACGGCAGCAATGAAATACTAACTCTGGAAAGCTACAAGGAGGCTAAAAAGACCCCAACACAATCTTCCAATCAAAAAGGAGAGCAATACTTGGGTCAAAAATGACAAAAAAAAAGCTGAAACCTCGAAACACAAAGGAAAAGTTTTAAGTTCTACCGTTCTTAGTTCAGCTCTGAAGCAGAAAAAAAGATAACCGACTTCTTCGATGTGCCATTTTAAATGGAACTGCCCCCATGTAATTTTAATTTCAATGAAATAAAACAAATTATCAAGAAAAGTATTTTGGTGCAGAGGACTGGTCCTGGTTATCTTCAAACATTGAAATACAAATTGTGTCCCCTGAAACCAAGAAAATATCTCTCTGAAGGTGATAGCTTGGCTATCAAAACGCATTAGAGCAACCTTTATTGTGTTTTTTATTCTTTCTTGGTTTTACGGGACAATATTTGTATTTCAATTTTTGAAGAAAAGTATAAATATCAATATAACTCCAGGCTTACATCTTGTTTCCAATAAAATACTCGTAGAAAACTCCAGAAAGTGTTACATACAAATAACTTTCATATTCAATGCAATATTAAAATTAAATTACTTTCCCAGATGTTGGAAAGCGCTGCAAAATTTTTATGATCCCTAAATGTGGGAATAAGCCAGAAGACGTTTCGCCGTACAGGCCCATAAGTCTGCTACCAATACTTTCAAAAGTATTTAAAAAATTGTACGTCAAAAAACTTCATATGATAACAGAAGACAGAAAAATTATCCCAGACCACCAATTTGAATTCAGAAACAAACACGGAACAATAGAACAACTTCGCAGATTGGTCAACAAAATTAACAGGGACTTGACAAAAGATATTGATCCGCAGCATTTCTGGACATATCACAAGTTTTTGACAAAGGGTGGCATAGTGGATTGCAAGTTAAACTAAAAAAGCTCCTTCCTTATCCTCATTACCAACTGCTCAAATCGTATTTAACAGACAGGTCGACGCACTCTACTACGTCTCCAATGAGATCATCCTAAACGACATCCCCTTGAAATCCATCAAGGAAACACTCCACCAAATCAGTGTTCGGTGCAATAAATTAGTGTCTTTGCACCCTATGTGCTTACTAACCAACTAAATGTTTGCAGTCACAACGAAGTACGAAGGTTGAAACCACTGTCGCCATCCGACTAAACTCACTGACGAGATAAGTGTACAGGGTGAGCGAAACTCGATGTCACAGCTCTATTATAAGAAAAGAAAAAACAGAAATGAAATCAGCAAAGAGGTTCTTAAATTGGATTGAATAAGGTCGATTTTAAGTCAAATTTGCATATTGTTCCAGATTTGGAAACCAGAAATGACGTCATTAAAGTTTTTTTCCAGAAACATACCTGTATTTCTGCATATTTAAGAAGACCCAATTTTTCTAAACAAATTTTGTGAAAAAAAAATTAATATCTTTTTTGAATAAAAAGTTATAAGGCTAGTTCTTATAGTCAAGGAATTTTGGTGCGCTCAAATCATAGCTCCTTAGTTTTTAAATATTTCTGATTTATTTTAATGGTGAAATGAGGAACTAATTGGCTTCTATATGGGCACTGAAATTCAGCTAGGTTCGAAAGTATCTTCTTTGAGAAAAATGCCTAAACATGAGCGAAATTGTCACTTTCCTGTAGGACGATTTTACCAAACGCAAGTTTTCTACTGACAATACGTAAAGTAAGTACATAAATCAAAGAGATTATATCTAATCACAGTAACAATCAATAAAACTTTGCTTAACCGTAAAAAGAAGTTGCCTACCTCCCTAATTTTATTCGATTTTATATCATAGAATAGGGGCGACACGAATTGTGTATCACATTCCTGTCACCTAAAAACATGTGAAGAATGGCAATAAATTGAATGATTAGCCCTGTTGCCAGATTTCCGAGACAAAGTACGTAGTAAAATAAAGTCACTGTCGCTTAAAGTCGCCACGAAGATCTCGTCGATTGCAAACGCGTTCGAGTCAGAGAACTTCTCACTTGTATGGTATGTATTTACGTAAACAATATATTGATTTCATAAACATTGTTCATTGTTTTGATTCATATACCTAGTGTAAATATACTATAAAGCATTAACATGTCATTCAAATACAGCGTTTTTGTGTTTTTTTATGAAAAACCTCAAAATTATCACTTTCCTGTGTGTCACTTGTCTGGATCGATTTAGACAGGAAGGTGATAACATTACAGAAAAGTGATAAACATTCCCTTATATTCCTAATTTCATCTTAATATTGTATGTATTATTAACTTGTTGGGGCCTTTTTTCACAGAATCAAAAATACCACAACCTAAAAAAAGACCAGGGAAGAAGTATTGGCACAAAATCGAGAAAATGAAAGAAAACGTTATGAACGAATGAAAAATGATCCAGACAAGTTAGCTATTTTAAAAGAAAAGAAAAAAACAGTATTATTTAAAGGCAAGAACTACAGGAAAAATATGAACAATATGTGAAATGACCGATCGTGAAAAAAGGCACTGCAGGAGGTCGTGCGGGCAAGATCTAGTAAATATTATAAGAAAAAATGTGCTGCTAAAAAGAGTGCTACAGATTTTATAAGAGCGAACACTTCATCAAGCTTATGTAGTAAAGATTTCATTTGTGAATCATCGTCATCCCAGATTCGGCTTTTACCACTGCAAGAACCATCTTTCAGTCAGTCACCTAGTTAAGGATTAGTCGGCAAAAGTCAGTTATACAAATACGTGAGAGAAATAAAAGAGAAAGTTGACAAAATTAAAAAACTGCAAGCTGAACCGAATAAATACCGGAAGAAAGTCAGCAAATTGCGTAAGAAGAAAAATAATCTTAAGAAACTACTAACTCCAAACTCAAAAATGTCTCAAATGGCCGATGATCCAACAACTCGAACTGAAGTAGTAAAAAAATCATTATTTGGCCATAGCATACTCAATCCTCCGAACATGGATGATATTTTGAGCTACACTAGTGACGTGACACTTAATATAGATGATCCTGATGGTTTGCTTAGCGATCCTGTTTTAAATAAAGACCCTAAACATCTGTTTCTGAAAAATGAAAGAAGACTGAAAAAGAAAAGAAAAACAAATGACAAGCTACACCAAGGAGAAGAGATAAAAAAATCCAATACTGCAATGACCCATTCAAAAAAAAAAGAAACCAAAGACAAATGTTAAAGGAAAAAATCAAAAAGAAAGACATGAAAGGGATTCTGATGATTGCTACTGTATTATCTGTGGATCGTTATATAAAGAAGGCACAACAGGCCAAGATTGGATCCAATGCGTCATGTGTCATCAATGGGCGCAAATTTACTGTATCAAAACGGATTTTGTAACGTTCACTTATCCTGCCTGCTTATCGAAAAAAAAACTATGCAATACAAACCTAAACTAACCTATTTAGTGAATTTTCGACTGATTATTACAAAAGTTTTATTGTGATATTCGATGCCATACTAATAATTAAGTACATACTTAAGATTACTTAAAGTTACTACCTCGAAATAGGCTGCTGTTTATTTTTTACTTAAGTATACGTATTCATAGAATACATTAAGTTTGTTGATTATATGATCTCTTTAAGATAATTTTAGCTACTAAGCTACAAAGACTTGTTTAAAACAGATTATTATTATTCCTAATGCCTTAATGTTTAAATTTTGTAATTCATTATTTCTAAATAAAAAATAAATAAGAGAATCTCACTTTCCTGATTATTTTTCCCTATTCTGGCAGTAAAATAATATTCACATCGTAATATTTTCTGACGCTTTTCAGTCAATGTATAAATTATATATAGTCAAATATATACAGGTCACTTATCATGCATTTTTATACATATTTAAAGTTAGTTTTCGTTTTACTGTGCCATATATCACTTGCCTGTCTTCAACATTTTTTAAAAGGCCTATAATTTATTTACCAATATTTTGTCTGACCCACAAAACTTCAGCTTATTTAGGTAAAAACCTTGACCTCTGGCCACTTTGCTTACTAAATTTGGGAAATAAATGTATGGGATTAAAAACGTCCCGTATTATTCCTTCATAATAACAACTAGCCATAAGCAATTTTATTGTAAAAAAAGAACATCAAAAATTCGTAATTACTACGATTTAGACAAATAGCCTCGGGAAATGCAATAAATTAAAAATAAAAGTATGGTGGCATCTGTCAATAATTAAACTAATGGTTGACAGACATTTTATCTTGTCATTTGGCCTGGAAAAATGTTCACGTAAATAATATACAGGGTGAGTCAGAAAGAATGAGCCAACCCTAAACTAGAGATGCTAGACATCAAAATATTACGATTTAGCTCAACATGCCTTATACCAATGTGACTTGTTTTAGAGATAAAGGTCGTTCAAATTTTAAATTTTATTCTGAAATTTTTTAATAATCGGGAAAATTTTACTGCTATAAATTTATTATTTGGGTATTTTGTGTTTTGGGGTGTGAGAATTTCCAATTTTGAATTTATATTGATTTTGCCCCTAGAGGGCGCTAGTTTCACATAATCATTTACGTAAATTCAAACATATTTTTTTTTATCTGTTGAGTTATACTTAAATCAAGTAAACCGTATAAAAGAACGATCAATTCTACAAAAAAAGGTACTCTTATTTAAGTCGCCTAAAGCTAAAATATTAAATTTGTAGCACCAAAACTTTCCCAATTATTGACAAATTTCAGAATAAAATTTAAACTTTGAACGCCATATATCTCTTAAACCAGTCACATTAGTATAATCATGTAGAGCTCAATCGTAATATTTTGGTGCCTAGTATCTCCAGTTTTGCGTTGGTCCATTTTTTCTGACCCTGTATTATTTATTAGTTTATGGGGAATTTCAAAAGAACCCTAGAAGAGCAGATAAATAATTCTGAGATACTCCAAACATGTTATTCTAAACCTAAAAATATTTAATAGATTTGTTTCCAAAGGCTGTTGGATTAGATCGTACCAATTGAAAATTTTTAATAATACACTTTTTACCATAAATTTGCTTATACCTTTTTAACGAAAAAATATATCAAATTTTTTTGTTTACAAAATTTGTTTAGAAAAATTAGCTCTTTCTAAATTTGTAAAAATATAGGTGTATTTCTGAAAAAGAAAATTCAATGACGTCATTACTTTAGTTTCCAGATCTGTATAAATATGCAAATTGGGCTTAAAATGAACCTTATTCAATTCCATGTAGGAATCTCTTTTCAGATTTCTTATATCGTTTTTCTTTTTCTTATAATAGCGCCGAAACTTCGAGTTTTGCTCACCCTGTACTTTTAATTTTTAACTTTTTTCATTACTATTACTTAATCAAAATGGTTTCTTGGTTATGATTTAGAAATATTTAATAGAGATCACTCACTAGAGTGGTTCTCTACATATCCTCCTCTCTTTCTAATTTTCGCCACACACCAAACGGTATTGCCCACTGGGTAAATCTCACTATTATTAGTAAGTCATTTAACCAAGCTTCTAGGAAAACCACATTAGAACCCAAAGTTAATAGACAACACCATCTTCTTAAAACTGCCCTAGGACTTGAATCTTGCGTAATCCTATGGTGCATAACACTGCTTCTCTAAGTGGTCGATTTGTATGTATTTCTGCCCTACCGAAGTATCTTCTCGAAGGCTTCTGCTGCTTACAACCTAGGGAGCGTTGGCCATCATTTTTAGAAAAATTAAAATACAAATTTTGTCCCCTGAAACAAAGAAAGATTAAAAAAACACAACAAAGGTTGCTCTAACACGTTTTGATAGCCAAGCTATTACCTACAGAGAGATACACAAGACAAGGTTTGTATTTCAATTTTTGAAGATAACCAAGGACCAGTCCATTTTACCAAATAATAAAAATATATATCATCCTTAGTGCTGTATTCTGTACTTTTTGTAGTATATTCCCCCAGCACGCTGCACGATACGTCATTATGAGTTTTACAGCTTGCTTTGTACACCCGTCGTTTATTTCTCAGACTGAGACAGCTTTTTCTGCACAGTAGAGAGTAGATCCTTGTCCTTGCCGTCAGTGCTTTCTTTTTAGCGCGTTTACATGTGTTTCCTAAAGGTTAGTTTGCATCCATAGTAGTTCCTAGATATTTTGCTTCTTCTGTTCGAAATTTTTCGTTGAAAATGTTTAAATTTTTCTCTGACTGTGTCTTTTTTCTGATCATATATGTGGTGGTACTTATGTCTACATTGACTTCAATACGTCATTTTTCGAACCATTCTTCCAATCAAAGTACTGCTTCCTGCAATCTTCTAACAACTATTTCCTGTAGTCTGGCCTTTACTAGAATCGCTGTATCATCCGCATACAGTGCTATCTTGACTAAGTTTGGTTTGGAAATGTTATGCACGTACATGTTAAATAGAGTTGGACCTAGAAGCAATCCTTGCTCTTATTCTTCTTTGACCTGTTATTATTCCGTATAGTTTCAAATTTTCTATCCCTTAAGGTAGTTAACTTAGGATTAATATTCGCTTTGTGCATTTTGCATAACAGTCCTTTGTGCCAGACTTTACAAAAGCCATGACGACGTCTAAACTGACCAACTGGTGGACCATTTAATGTTAAATATTTACGTAACTTCTTCGACAACGTCATCCCCTGTTTTGTGGTGCTGTGTTCTGACTACAACAGCTACTGTTTTTCTGGTATCATTTTTAAGGTTTCCAATTTTTTTTGAAATCCTGAATAGATTATTTTTTCTGCCACTTTACCTTTGGTTGGGAAAAGTCTTATTGATTATTGGTCTTTGGTTTTGGTGATATGTGTTTCCGGCTTTTGAATCATCACTTCCTAAGCAAATTTCTGTATGCTGGTGTTTTAATTTTATTGTTAAATTAATAATTTTCTTGATATTTTCTGTTTGTTCAGTTTTTTATGACCAGATTTGTGATTCGATATCTTCCTCCAATCAATAACCCTTTACAGAATGAGACATCTGGGGTGCCATAAATTCCAGACTCACAATCAATAAGCTAACCCCAATTTTCTAGAGGATCCTTAAAAGGAAAAATCGACCACGTAATCACCAAGATGTGAAACTAGTGCACCGTCCAGGAACTCCCATGACTCCTATAATTGTTACTTGACAATCAACTAACGCAGGTTCAACGTTGCCAACGTTTATATAAAGTAAATCTATATGAGACCAAAAAAAACTCTAAGAAACTGTTAATCTTTAAGACAAAAACTGTAAATCTAAAATTTTTGTTTAAATCCGAATTGCGGTTTTTGTAGGAAGGGGAAACCTAATCGAAAAACGACTAAATGAGATTTTTACAGACTTAAATGCTAAACCATTTAAAATTTCTATTTTTCTTAAGATTGACCTGAGTTTAAAGAATATTTCTCTTTACTCTACTAATTAAAGAATAATAATAAACCCACACTACTTCATTTCTTAAATTCATGTTGTAATTAAAATTTATAACGATTCAAAAATTACAAAACGAAATCAAGGTTTAACTCAAAATTTTGATTTTACATTTCACAATGTTTAGTAAAAAACATACTTTTCAAATTTAGAGAGGAAAATTTTAAAAAAATCGAAGATTCGAGAAAAAAGTGGTTTATAAAAAAAAATTTCAAATGAAATGTAAACACAGAATTTCAAGACCAAATTTCAAAGAAACTACCCCAAAAAAAGTTTTTAAGTCATTTTAGAGAAAAAATGCAAATTTAAATTTGGCTCTTTGAGAAGGATGCCTCAACAATTGGAAAAAATTCTAGGTTTACGTAAAACAATTTTTTTTAAATTTTAAGTTAATATAAAAATTGTTGATTACCTGAAAATTTTAATTTTAAACTAGAGCACCGACTAAATTTTTTCAAATTTTTAAATTTGAACTCAAGGGTTCACTAGAAGCTTTATTTTTTTTAAGTTGAGTTCTTAGGATAAAAACCACAAATTCGTATTAATGCTAATGCTTCGAGGTTAAACCCGAAATTTTGAGATTTTACTTTTTTTTACCTAAAATTTCGATTTTAATTAATCTTAATATCCATAAAAAAATCCCAAACTTTCAAGAAAATTTTAGAAAAAAAACCGGAATTTTATGAAAATTTTTTCTCAATATCATGTCATTGCATGTTATTGTTGCGAAAATTAAAACTTCGTGAATTGTAACACTTTATTTACAAACTTATTTCGGAACACTACGATCATGATTCACTTAACTAGCAGACTATCAAACTATCTGATAACCGGACTAATTAACTGACTAACTGAGGGAAAGACAACCGCGTATTTATACCGTTCTGGTTTTTTAGAATATATCTCCGTACAGATATGATTATCGCTTGCGGACATGTCTGGAGCGCTTGTCTGCCATATGATTCATTTTCGCGGTCGCTTCTTATTTTCAAATTTTTCTAGAGAATTCCTTACTAATACAAATTTTATGACTACATTTTGTTACAATGTATATATTATTAAAATTCACATCTACCCTTTCGGGTGTAGGGAGTTTAAATACATTTGATTTTAGAATATTGCAATTTGCTATAGTAATTATTTGTTCACAAATTCTGCCCATCTCCTTTTGTCCAATACCAGGTTTCTTGTCTCAATGCATGACAGTCCCCGTTTCTTCGTTTCTGGAGAGTTCTTTACACTACACAACTACTAATACAAATTTTGTAACTATAGTTTGTTTAATATTAAGTAAAATACTATTTTTTTAGGTTTTTTTTTAATAACTTTAGGTTGTTTCAAAATTCTCGCTTTTTTTTTAAAATCCTTAACTTTAA
This sequence comes from Dastarcus helophoroides, assembly GCA_028583605.1. Lineage (NCBI taxonomy): Eukaryota > Metazoa > Arthropoda > Insecta > Coleoptera > Bothrideridae > Dastarcus > Dastarcus helophoroides. The sequence continues at coordinate 22,106,929 of CM053336.1, forward strand.
CTTGCAATTTTGTGTTTAAAATTTTGACTTAAAAATCAAAACCGATGATTTTCTAAAAATATGACTTTTTCTTAATGCCTAGTTTGACTTTTTCATCAAAATTTTGAGTTTAAAATCAAACCTAAACAACTGTTAGTTATAAGTTTATATTTGAAATTTTGATAACACTTCAATATATTAAAGTTGAAATGATCTGATAACAAAAAATTCAATTTAGTTATTCATATTTTTAACATATGTTATACTCAAAAGTTAGAATTTGTTAGATTTAAATTGAGAAATTTGAAAATAAAGATCTAAATTTCTACACTAAAGAAAATATTTTAAGAAAAACATATAAAATTTTCACTAAAACAAGTAGATATTTTGATAAAAAAATAAACATTTTAAATTTTAAGAACATAACAAGAAGTTTTCAATTTTATCCAAACGTTTGCTGTAAACTTGACATTTTAAGAAGGTTCGTAAAAAAATCCTGTTTTAACATAAAAATTTTAAAAAAGAAAAAATATTTTGAGTTTAAACCCAAATTTTCAAAACTAAAGTAAAGTCAAAATCTTGATGGTAACTAGGAAACTTTATAAGATGAATATACTTTAACTGTTTAAAAATAAATTTTAAAAAATATCTAAAGAAACTCGATCATCTTAAAAAATGGAATTTTAAGACCTAATTAAAAAAATATCACGATCTCTGAAATTTAGACCCGAAAAAATCAAAATTTTAGGAAAATTAACTGAAAAATTTTAGAAAAAACGGAATTAGGACGTCTAAAGTTAAAACTTCAAGAACTTCAAGCTATGGTCGAAATTTTGGGAATATAGTGGAAAGAGTTTAAAACTTTTATTTCAAAACGTTTAGTTTGGAAACAGATTCCACTTTTGCTATGGACATAACAAAAGTAGAAAACTGTTTATTTTGCGAATTTTAAACCGAAAACTTGAAAGACTAAAAAAAACTGTAAATCTGCAGTCAAAATTGAAAAGCTGGAAAAGTGTTCTGCGCCAATGTTGCCAATCTTCAGCCATCAATATACTAAATGCTTTAAATAAAGCTCCTTTCACAGAACTGAAATTCCAAATGGTAACAAAAGTCCGAAAACTGCAAGTACCGAGTCTTCGAAGCAACAGACTTGTATTTACGCTAAATACCCTAACTGCCCCTAACAAAAATCAAAACAACTTTACTAAGAGACTGGCTTTTTTACGTAGATTTTGCTTCACCCAAAATAAGAACAATACATCGTATTTAATTGACCCTTGGCACGAAAAATCTTCAGGTTAATAATACCCCAAATTCTATCCAGTCAGTCGCAAACGTATTACTGAACAGTTCAGATAATTTCGTGAAATATTACGAGTTATTATTAATATTATTGTTACCATTAGTTTTGAACTTCTGTTGTATTAATGGCCCTTCTGTATTATGAATGCGTTCTTGATTCAGAGTAATTGTAATTACTTCATAATTTACAATGATTAAGTAACGAGGAAGTACAATTTTTTTCGACGAAGACACCTAAGGATTCATAATGGTGCCAAACAAGTCCCATAAAATGATTCTTTGCCAGTAATAACAATAACTAAAACGATTTTATGGCGTTAACCACTGCAGTCCCATGAGAAACTATTTTATGAAGCTGTTAATGAGCTAATGTAGCTAATTAGTCACTCAGTGGCCATTTCCTAGATTTCAATCCGACTACGGCCACAGCTGGAGACCTACCTTTGACCCCAAATTAATATAAAGAAAACCTTGAAGGATTTTCATGACGCATAGCGAAATAAAATGAAAAAAAAAAAACAAAAACTGAAAAACTACTTTACATTCATTTGCAGCAATGTAAGCAAACTAGAGACAGTTATTACTGCAAATCTAGCGCTAATTTTCAGTAATTTATTGATATTGTAGTTTACAAATTACTCTGCTCATGTCGCAAACTGTAAGCCGTAAAATGCAGCTTCCTTTTCGATGTTTGTTTGGTTTTTACTGCGTCAATTTATAGCAGAAACATCACATAATTTCTCCTCAATGATAATCTAATTAACCCGACGAACAAGCAACAACTAAAGACCTGTATCTCTTTTATGCTGCGGCTGTATTTTACGTTAACAAGTTGCATAAATAATGGAGCTTTCTAGTTAATTTACATTCTGCGTCGGGATAAGGGGCAATAACTCCACTCGAGGAATTATTATTGAAATTCTTTCCGTATTAACTTATCCCGGAGACTTTTATCTGGGTGCTAAGAGCGTATTTTTGCAATTAAGAAGGCACGCAGATATACTGAAGAACTCGAGAGCTTCAGGTCTTAATGCTACCTCCTAATGATGACTTCCGTTGTGCGCGGATCTGCCAATGGATAAAGTAAAACAGTGGATAAAATAAAATTTTCTTGTACACCTGTTGAATGCTCGCAATTTGAATCATGCAGACTAAGAGGCGAATATTATTATTTCATATGATTCTAAATCGGAAGTTTGTTGCTAGCAGAAATTACAGCAGGTGCAGACGATCGTTGCAATTTGAAATGATGACTCAACGTACGGAAGAGTTTGTCTGACAGGTGAAAAATTCCAAGCTGGTTGTGAAGAGTTAAGCCTCTGGTATGGTGGATATACTGACTCACCAGGCTCTTTTATGTTATCTTTTGTTTGTGCCATTTTTCTTTATTTCAGAAGAGTTTCGTCTCTGGCATGGTGAACACTCTGAGTTACTCTGCTCTTCTCTATAAACAATTTTGTCCTTTATACCAATTTTCATTTTAGAAGGGTTTCGCCCCTGGTGTGGTGGACATAATGAGTGACAGTACACTCCCGTTTGGAATTTGATTTTTCGTTTTTTCACTTCTTACATATTTTCCTTGAATTTCTTGTAATATTCTTTGGTTCCTAAAGAAGTCCCCTTCGATCGAACACTTTTAGTGGTTCTTTGACACGGTTCAATCCCGAAAGAAATATACCTTGTTTATGAGGAATTTCTGCAGAAACTTATTTCCGCAAACTTTTTGAATTCGGGGTACATTTAAAGTCCTTCAAATAAGTGAAGGACCATTGTATATAAATTTCTGAGAATTATGTTATCCATTTTGCCCGAAAAAAACTAACAACTAGGTGAGGTAATGACAAAAAAAGGATCAGATATTTAAAACCCATTTTTTATACAACATAATGTTGTTCCTTATTTGCGATGTCTTGCAACTTTTTTTTTAATTTTCTAGAATTTCTAAATTTTTGATTAGATCTGCAGTTTTTTCACAATATTTTCAATTTTTTCTTATTATTCTTTTTACTATATTTGATATAAGGGTTGGCAAATATCATGACATTTTTATAAATATCATATCATGTCAAAATAAAAGAAAAAATATGTTCTTAACAATTCTTCTTCTAATTCATAATTTGACCAAAATTAGTTCAAATTAAAAATCGAAATATGACCAAATCATCGATTTCTTACTAAATTATACCGAATTTTTGTGTTTTGATTTCAACTACAACTCTAAATTTATTTTAAAACTTGAGTTTGCACACAAAAGTTGTTTTTCTTAAAATTTTTTCTAGTTTTTTGACGCATTAACTAGAATTTTACTTTTATAAATTTTGATTTTCTCCCCACCTCAAATTACGGAACTTCAGATTAAAATGAAAATTTCGAGTAAAGAAAGTCTAAATTTGGAAAAGTTAAATAAAAAAAAGCTTTCGCCCAATTTCAAGTTGAACCTCAAACTTTCAGCTTTTTAAAGAATTTTTGTCTTAAATTAGAAAATTCAAAATAAACCCGAAATTTTAAATACTTCTTTTATATAAATAAAATGTTTTTTCGAAATGTTAAATTTTTTCTTAAAATTCTGACTTTAAAGCTGAAGTTTTTTTCTCTAAAATTTTGACTAGGACTTTTTTTCGAATGTTTATCGGAATGATCAAAAGTTAAGCCTTAAATATAAAATAGTTTTGAGAATTTTGTCTTAAAATTTCGCTATAAACCTCAGATTTTTTATTTTTTTTTGAATCTCTTGGAAACGAGTTTTTTTTATTGTTATGTTAAATTTTTTATCAAAATTTAATTTGTTTCTTATAATCCTGTACGTAAATTTTTTAATCGAAAACTTGAAAATGCTTTGTTTATATCGGGTGTAACAGGATCATGGTTCACCCATTTTTATTTTCTTTATGTATAAAGATAAAATTTTCAAATTTACTACATTTAATATGCTTTTTTATTATTTTTATATGCTGTCACTTTCGCTGAAACTGACACAACCTTTGATTTTTAAATGTAACAGTCTGTATATTATTACATTTTTGAAGTCTGCGCAGTTTCCTCAATACAATGTACCTAAAAAAAATGATTTTTAAGGAACCGAAAATTTTTTTCGTTGTATTTTCTTTTTCAACCTAGAAGGCTGACTGATTTTAATTAATTTTTCTGGACCACATTAACGCTAAGAAAATCAAATCACGTAAAAAAAGGAGTATTTCATTCTTTTATCACGTGATAAAGTTAGAGTTTTTATGTCATAACTTTGATAAATATAATCACATTGGTACTGCGCTACCACCAAAAAGTGTAATTAATGAAGTATCCAACCATATCCTTAATTTTGCTGTGAAATCAATAGAACTGAAGTTACATCCAAAGGAATTCAAAATATTCGGTTTCAACTTATTTAAAGATTTATTCAATAGCAACATAAGATAACTGTGGAACACAAATTAAAAAAAAAACTTCCTAAATTTTCCTAATTTAATTTTTTCGAAGCGCTAATATGGTCAGTTAACGTCAATTAGTCCTGACCTTCAAGGCTTACAAATAAAATGGGACCAAAAAAATGTTCAATCCTTTAAAAATCACTTATTTTATAGGTATCCAGAAAATTGTGCAGATCCCAAAAATGTAAAAATATACAGGATGTTTCATTTAAAATCAAAAGCTGGCATCAGTTTTAGCAAAAACGGCAACAGTAGGAATGTCAATTTTATGTCAAAATATGACATTTCATAAATACATCAAGTGTAGCAACATTGAAAATTTGACATTTATAAATAAAGAAAAAAAAGGGGGTGTACCATGATCCTGTTGCACCCGATGTATAAGCTTTTCTTAGATTGAAAAAAATATGTTCATAACAAATGTCTGGTGAACCTAGGATTCATAATTTGACCAAAACCAGTTTAAATTCTTTTTCTTATTTCAGTTTTTTGGTTTAAATGGTGAAAAATAAACAAAAGATTCCTGGTTTTTTCATGTCCTGGGCGATTTCGTGGTTTGAGGACAATTCGAAATTTGAAAAAATTGTTTCCAGATTAGTAATTTTCAAAAGATTCAAAATTTTTAAATAGATACAAATAGTCGAAATTTTTTAAATCAACTAAAAATAGGAAAAGTCTTCAGAAAAAGTAAAATTTTTCAAAATCCAAAAAAGTCCAGATTTAGAAAAAAATTTGAAAAAACCATCCTTTTAAAAGGTCCAAATTCTGAAAAAGTTTAAATTACTCGAAAATTTCAAAAAGATCATCAGTAATTTCAAGCAGGATTATATTTTTCAAAAATACCTTATTTACTCAAATAATGCAGTTTCAAGAATCAACTGTTCCAAGAAAGATCAAATGTTACAAACAAAAATCGGAGATTTCGAAAAATCAAAAAAAAAGTTTCAGGATGCTATCAGATTAAATTTTGGGAATGGCCTAAATATTAAATAGGAAAAAAAATTGATTTTCTTTTTAAAATACCGAAATTTTGAAAAAGTTGTCACTAAAAACAAAATTAAATTTTCGAGAAAAAGTCGAAATTTTAAAAAAGATCAAAATTTGCAAAGCGGTCCAAATTTTTTAAATTAACTAAATTAGGTAACCAAAACTTTAAAGAAAAATGTAAAATTTCTCAAAAAGTCAAAATTTACAAAAAAAATGCACATTTTGAAAAAAATCTTGAGAAAAAATTTAAAATTTTAAAAAGCTAAAATTCTGAAAAAAATTAAAATTTTTTGAAAGGGTCGAAAATTTTAAAGTGGCCGAAGAAAATGTTCAAGAAAATTATATTTTTCAAAAACATTTAATTTAAAAAAACAATCCTAATTAGTGTATCAACATTTTTAAAAAAGATACATTTAAATAAAAATGGGAATTTCGAAAGGTCGATATTTTAGCAAAATAAGTCAAATAAGTCAAAACTGGTAAAAAAGCTAAATTTCCAAAAGCGTCCTAATTTATAAAAATGCCTTTTGAAAATTTTGATACAATCAAAATTTTCAAATAAAAGTCAATATTCTGAATAATATTAAAATTTTGGAAATCAAAAAATCAAAAATAAGTCAATACTTTCAGATAAGATTAACATTTTGTAAAAAGTGGAAATTTTCAAAATAAGAGGGAATGTCGAGTATTTCATTATAATCTAAATTTTCAAACATGTTGAAATTTTGGAAAGTCATATTTTTTAAAAAATCAAAATTTTTAAAAGGTCGATACTTTCCAAAAAAGTGAAAATATTCATAAGAATTTGAAATGTTTAAAAAAGTCCACATTTTCGAAAAGAGCCAAAAAAAGAATATCCAAAATAAAAAAAATAGATTTATAAGTCTAAATTTTGAAAAGGGTTGAAATTTTAAAATATATATTACTTTTCCTTATTTAACTTGAAATTTAAAACAAAACAGGGAATTAAATAAATATAATTTCGAGATAAAGTCAAAATTTTAAAAAAAATCAAATTTTCAACAAAGACCGATATTTTCAAGGATAGTGGAAATATTAAAGAGTCGAAATTTTTAAGAAACATTTTTGAAAAATTCGTAACTATTAAACTTTATTAACGATAAAAACGCATAGTGGAGTTTCTAAGGGTTTTGACGTAGGATTTTAGTTACAGTGAGTGAAATTAAACAAAAATATATGGAATGTTTAGCTAATAGTATTTGTAAAAAAGTTTACCTATTAAAAAATTGTGATCTTTATTAAAAATATTAATAATAATAATAATAATAATAATAATAATAATCCGGGTGTTTCAAAATAAGATGCTCCTACTTAAGAAGCTTCATCTTCCAGCAATTTTAAGAAAAAAAGTTTATATCAATATAGGTCCGGAACCGTTTTATTTTAAAGTTACAGGGTCTTGAAAATTAAGTAAAAAATTTGGTTTTTCCTTAAATACTATGAAACCACTGAAATATTTTTTCAAATTTTGGTAGTCGATAACTAGGATTAAAGGCGCAAAGCAAATATATTCGCTTTTCTTCCATCAGTGGCATTCATGCTAATTTGTCTTTGAGTTCTCTTAACAAAAAACTGGTACGTCACTGCTTTTTTAGAAATAAAGTACCAATTTTATAAACAACTTTTAATTCTTAGTAAAAATGCTTCCTTGAATTTTTTTCGTCTGACAAACGGTCTTCGGTTAAAACAATTATTTAACTTTTAAAACTATGTTTACTTATTTCCTAGCATAGGTTTATTAATTATTTAAAATGGTTATATCCCAAAAACATATACATCTAACTTACATATTAACATAAATTTTCATTAAGAAACACTAATGAACAAACTTGCCGTAAAATAAGGAATTATATTTATAGAAAGCATTATAAAACGTCCATCGAAATGCAAAGAAATAAATTTTATTTTTTAGTTGTTGGTCGGATGAAAAGAGTTAAGGAGAATTTTTTCCTAAAAATAAACACTTTTACTGAAAGCCATATTTATTTTGAAGAAAAAAAAAACAGTGGCGCGATTTTTTTTTAATTAAAAGTATTCAAAGATATATTATCGAAAACCGCTCGTCACACAAACAAAAAGTTGAAGATGCATTTTTACTAACAAGTGAAGAATATTTATGCAATTGATGCTTTTTTTAAAAAAAAGCAGCGGTGTAACATTTTAATTCAGCTACTTTATGAAGACAGAAGAATTTGAGAATTTGGGTAAAATAGCCCAAACTGTTCTACTTCCTAAATTGTACCCCTTGGCGGCAACTTGAGGGCTAACGAAGGACATGTGAAACTGCAACTTAGGGTTTGGTAGCCCAAAGTAAATCGCCTCCTAAATTAAACCGCTTAATTTTTTCTATTTTCTTAAGTTTTTAGAAAAAATTAAGGGGTTTAATTTAAGCTAACTGACTCCACTAGGTGTACCTTACCCAACCTTTTTATGGAATTGGTACCTAATTTGAAAAAAAACAGTGACGCACCATTTTTTTCGTTAAAAACACTCGATGACATATTAGCGCGGACGCCATTGATGAAAGAATAGCAAAATAATTTTCAGCAAAAAGTGCGTCTTTGGGCCTCAACAATATCTACCAAAATTTAAAAAAAAATTCTAGTGGTTTTATAGTATTTAAGAAAAAAGCCAATTTTTATGTTGTTAAAAACTTTTTTTCTTAAAATCGCTTGAGGATTATACTCCTTAAGTATGAGCACCTTATTTTGGAACTCCCGGATAATTATTATTATTACTATTGTTAATAAAGATCACAATTTTTTAATAGGTAAACTTTTTTACAAATACTCTTAGCTATATATTCCATACATTTTTGTTTAACTTCACTCACTGTTACTGAAATCCGAGGTTTTTAGATTTTTAATGCTCCAGGCACTCCACTAGCAACAAAATATAAAACTTCCACAAGGTTTTGATAAATATTTGTTAAATTTTGTTGCGTTTTTATCGTTAATAAAGTTTAATAGTTATAAATATTAAAGAAGTCGACAAAGTAAGGGTTGGAAATGTCAATTATTTTCAAAAAAGTTAAAATTTTGAAAAACGTCAAAATGAAACAAGAAAAATTTAAGGAAGTCTAAATTTTGAAAAAAGCTGAAATTTTTTAAAATAAAGCGATTTTCTGTTAAAAGAGTTGAAACTAAAAAGGTTCGGAAGTAAAAAAAAATATTATTTCGAGAAAAAGTCGAAATTTTGAAAGGAGTCACATTTTCAATTAAGATCGAGATTTTCAAATTCGGTAGAAATATTCAAAATTTTGAAAAGCTCAAATTTCCAAAATTAGAGTGATTTTCTTCCTAAAAACTTGAAATAAAAAAGCTTAGAATTAAAAAATTATAAAATCGAAATTTTGAAAACAATCAAATCTTTCCCAAAGATCGATATTTTTAAAGATGATGAAAATATTCAAAGGTCGAAATATTTAAGAAAGTCAACATTTTCGAGAAAAAGGTAAAAATTTTGAGAAACGTCAAAATTAAAAAAAAGATTTAAGAAGGTCTAAATTTTGAAAAATACCTAAATTTTTAAAAATAGAGCGATATTTTTTTAAAAAAGTTGAAACTAAAAAGGTTTGAAATTAAAAAATTTATAATTTCGAAAAAAGGTCGAAATTTTGAAAGGAATCAAATTTTCAGAAAAGATCGATATTTTCAAATTCGGTTGAAATATTCAAAGGTCCAAATTTTTAAGAAAGTCATCATTTTCGAAAATGTAAAAATCTGAAAACACGACAAAATTAAAAAAAAACATTAAAAAATCCAAATTTTTAAAAATAGAGCGATTTTTTCCTACTAAAATTGAAATTAAAAAACCTTAGATTTAAAAAATAATAATTTTTAGAAGAAGTCAAAATTTGGTAAAAAGTCAAGATTTTCGAAAAAATGAAAAATTTTTTAAAAAGTCCAGTATTAAAAAATAAGATTTAATAGTCTAAATTTTAAAAAAAGCTGAACTTTTCAAAAATGGAACGATTTTCATCCAAAAAAATTTGATATTTTAAAAGCTCGGAACTAGAAAATTATAATTTCGAAAAAAACTTAAAATTTTGAAAAAAGGTCAAAAATTTTAAAAAAGAATTCGAAATTTATAAGGAAGTTGAAAATTTAATTTAAAAAACAAGTTTTTTTCAAAAAACTTGCAATTTTAAAAATTAAAAATTTTAAAAAGTCGGAATTTTCAAAAAAGGTTGAAAGTTTTGAAATAGATCAAAAATTCCGAAACTTTAAAAAATCCGAAATTCTCAAAAAATCAAATATATCAAAAAACAATTTCAATTATTTCAATAATAATTTAAATATTCTGCCAACTGGGCTTGGTAAGAAAAATTAAAATTTTTGAAATAAATTGTCAAAGAAGTCAAAAAGGTGAAAAATATAGATTTTTTTTAAAAAGGCCAAATTCGGGAAAAACGTCTATTTACAAAAAAAATCAAAATTGTCAAATCAAATCAATATTGAAAAAATTAGAATTATCAAATTAAATCCAAATTTCGAGGAAAATTAGAAATTTTGAAAAAGTTGGAATTATTAAAATATCTCCATTAAAAAAATCCATTCTATGAAAAAATGTGGACATCTTTAAAACTCAGAATTAAAAACAAAATTGGAACCTCGAGAAGAAAAAGTTAAACGTTTAAATGGACAAAAATTTAAAAGAATTTAAAAAAAAATTCGAATTCTTTAAAAAGACCAAAGTTTCAATAAAGATTACCAAAGACAATCAAATTATCAAAGTCTGTTCGAAATTTTTAAAAAGTTAACATTTTTAAAATAAGCAAATATTTTCAAAAAAGTTATAATTTTCCAATAAAAACAAACTTAAGAACTAAAAGAAATCTAAATTTTGGAGTATATAAAAATGTTTAAAGAACAAATCGATTCTTTTAAAGTCAAAGTTTAATAAATAAATAGATTTAAAAAATGAAATTTGGGAAAAGAGCTGAAAACGTAATTTTCACAAAGAAATCCAAATTTTAAAAAGGCGAAATTGATACTTTTTAAAAAGTCTATATTTTCATATCCCTACCTTCTCCTTATAGCTTTAATTCTAGTTAGGTAAAAAAACATGTTAAATTTCGTTACTTCACAGAAATAACTGGTCAAGTTTTGACCATAATCCTAACATTATATTTATTTATCATTATTTATTGAAAATTAAACATAGTTTTACTTGAATTTTTTCCAGTAGGATGTTTTAAATAGATTTTAAACTAGTCAAGTTCAAGAAGAGATGAGACTCGATAGTAAATCATCTGGAAAATATATATCTTGCTAATAAGGGGGTAAAATTGTTACAGCATCCTAATTTATAATTTAAAAGTTTGCCCAATGTAGCAGCATTCAAGCATGAATTCTGTTTTTGACCTAATATTTTCTCTATTTCAACCTGCCGCATTAATAGGGGGCAATTACCATATTAAACAATTCCTGTTTGAGCTTTTTATAAGCATCGGTTAGAAAAACAAGGTGAGATAATACCATAGAGCTCTAATAATACCTTTTTGGCGTTTCGCGTGCAAAAATGACGAAGTACATTCGCGAGATATTGGCAATTATAAAATTCTCTCTCGTTAAGTAAAGATATCTCTTGCTGGAAGATCGTGTCGCCTGTGGTTCTATAAACCGTTATTACTTTAAATAGCGCTCGTGAATTTATATATACGAACGTTTGCCAAAGGTACCCTTGACACATACAAAGCAGGATATTACAGAGTTGATTGAATTTCTTTCAGCTACGTTTGAAAAATGCCTACAGATTGTTTTATTTAATGGGTAAGTTCGAATCATGAGCTGCAAGTTCTATAATTGGTTTAATTCTTCACTTAAAAAGGTTGCACTCCTGGCATGTCAAATAACCCGATGAAGCACAACTTTGAATTGCCTTAATACGTAGGTACCAGCCCAAAACCATCTACGACCCAAATTTGTTTAACAATAACAGCAACGAAACTGTGAAAACTTCATGGTAAACCTATCGATAACCTTATTTTATCCAGACGGGTTTCTTTATAGCATTGTCAATACATCGATCGGAATTTTCATAATTTATTTTATTTTAGTTTTTTTAGTTTATAAATTAAATGGGGTTTATGGTTTATGACCATTTGGAATAAGAGGGCACCAAGGATTCGAAAATCCATCGCCGGAAATGTTTTGCAAAATATGCTTCGAAATCTCACCGAAATTTAAACACAGAAAAAAATAGTAAAAGGAGCAAAATTAAGCACATAAAACAGAAAAATGCATTTTGCATATTACTTCCGCTAGTGCTAAAATGTAAGAGCGCCTGTTGAGTTTTCTTGACACGGTTTTATTAGTTTTAGAATTGTTTTCTATTTGTTTAATCAGTACATCTGGTCTAGGAAGGCCTAGATTTTTCATGTCTATCTTAACGTAATAAGTCAGGCTTCTTATTTTTTATCGGTTTGATTATGTTGCAATCTAGCTAAAGACACAGAAAATAAAAAAAATATCTTGCGCGCGTGAAAGGTATCATTATACGCCTCAGACTGTAGAGAATAGAGAAATGCATGGCAAGGGCAACCGGCAGAGTGTCCCTCTGACTCGCATTAGCCGCTTGTATCCTCACTACTTTGGCACCGTCTGAGATGGATTTTAGACGTATAGACAGGACTATATGCCAAACGCCCAGAACTTAGATTTGACACAAATGACAAGGTATTAAGTAGTGATTATCATTTTCTGACATGTTTGATAATAACTACTATTTTTATTATGTTATATTATATTATTAAACATATTGAAAAGGTTCCATATGCAAATTATGTATTTATAATTAATGCCATCCATTACAAGAAATTTATAAGAACAGTCCTTCTTGCGCCAACCACCACTGAGTTATAAATATTGAACAATTCAGTGGGGCTTAGGCTTAAAAATATCTTTATTTTTTTAACAAACGTTGGAGTTAATGAGTATCACATTTGTATGACGGTGTTAATTAATGCCTTTGGCGTTTGGTAAAGATGATTTATTAATGAGTTATTTGCGTTCAACGGCTTGTTGAATAAGAAAATTATTAGCGCCTTAGATATATTTAAAATCCTAGTATGCGATCGATTCCTGAAATCAAACCATTAACGAACTTCCGCATAAAAAAACAATCAAGTTTTCTTGCATATTTTAAGGTTCAGATTCTAACAGTCTTATTTTATTTCTTCATCATAGTAAAGGAAATAATTTATCTTGAAGTAGGACAACTCTGTGTGTGTGGACACTCTGTACACTAAAACATTGACAATAACAGAATGACCAGTGACCAGAATTTCGAATGTTGAATATTGAATATTCAATCTTGAAGTTGAATGTTGAATGTTGAAGGTCGAATGTCGAATGTCGAATGTCGAATGTCGAATGTCGAATGTCGAATGTCGAATGTCGAATGTCGAATATCGAATGTCGAATGTCGAATGTCGAATGTCGAATGTCGAATATCGAATGTTAAATGTTGAATATTGAATGTTGAATTTTGAATTTCGTCTTTCGAATTTCGAATTTTAAATTTCTAAATTTAAATTTAAAGAAATTACTTCAATTTTAAACTTGTCTCAACATTTTTGTGGAAATTTAAGATTCAAATTAAAAAAAAAGCATTTACAATTTAGTTTAAAATTTTGATTTTTTTTCCAAGTTTCGACTTTATAATCTCAAAAAAAAGAAATTTCTATTATATTACAGATTTAAAAGTCAAATTTTTCAGTAATTAACAAATGCTACTTTAAATTCAGTACTGCGAAAAAAAATTTGAATATTTCTAAAATATTCAATTCAGTATCGATTTGAATCTCAATGCAGATGACGTCGATGCATCTTTTGCTAATTTTTTAGATTAGTACGCTTGAAAATGCCAGTTCTGCTGGCGAAATACGTATCGCGTATTTATTTATTTATTTAATTGCCGATGTGGTAAAGGGGTGAAACCCTTTGGACTTATTGTTAAATGTTTCCAAAATTTTGACTTTTATTCAAACTACGATTAGAACTTTAAAGTTTAGATTTTAAACTGTAAATTTTTATTCTTTTTCTTTAAGGTAGAAAGTTTGAAAAGTCAGAAGTCTTGAAATGAATAGAAATTTTTTAAAAATGTCAATTCTGAAATTTTACAAAAAAACTTCAAATAAACTAAATTTTGGAAATCCTAAGCTTTCTAAATAAGTATGAATTTTCTCAATAAGAGTTACATTTACCAATTTTTTAAAAAATCATAATTTTAAAATATCAAAACTTTAAAAAAATTAAAAAGAAAGTTTTGAAAAAAGGAAAATTTGAAAAAACTTTTAAAATGGCCAAAATTTTGAAAAAGTCAAAATTTTCAATAAGTCAAAATTAAAAAAAAATCAAAATTTAAAAAAAATCGAAAATTTTAAAAGTCAACAACTTCAAGCAAAATTTTTAAAAGAAGTCAACATTTCTGAAATCGAAAATTTCAAAAGAAGTTGAATTTCTTAAAAAAAAATGTTCAGCAAATGTCGAAACACTACGAAAAGTCAAAATTTTGAAAGAATTTGTCACCGAAAATTTTAAATAAGGCAAAATAATGAAACAAATTAAAATTTTCAAAAACGTTTAGATTTTTAAAAAGAAAGGACAATTAAAAACCCGCATTTTTTAAAAAAGCAAAGTTTTTAGAAAAGGCTTAGTCTTGCAAAAAGTTAAAACTTTTCGAAAAAATCCAAAATTTTGTTAAAAAGCCAAAATTTTAAACTTTCCAAAATATGAAAATTTTGAGAAATAACTTAGATAGACAATTTCAAAAAATAACATTTTTGAAAAAACCAATGATTTAAAAAATGGGGTTCTTAAAAAAAGTCTAAACTTCGAAAGAAAAATTACTCTAAAAGTCCAAATTTTCAAAAAGTCAACATTTTGGGAAAGGTAGAAATTGAAAAAAAGATCGAGACTTTCAAAATCAAAATGTTGTCCGAATTTTCAGAAAAGTAGAATTTTCCAAAGTGTTAAAAAACAGTAAAAATTTTTGGGAATCTAAATTTTTAAAAAGGTCGAAAAGTCAAAACTTTCAATTTTAATTTTTATTTTCTTGTGAATCTTTCACAAGAAAATAAAAATTTCGATAATCAATATTTGAAAAAAGTAAAAGTCAAAATCATAAAAAGATTCTGAAAAAAGTAAAAATTTTAGATGTCAAAATTTTCAGAGTGCTTTCTTAGAAGCCATAGTGTTATAATTAGAGAGCGGATTATATGCGCAACTTTTTTAAGAAAATATGCTCATATTATATGCAGATTATGAACAAAATATACATCATAGCTACAATTATATACACATTAATATGCATTCTATGCATTCTAAATCCAAAAAAATTGGGTTCGATATAAAATAAACATTTAATGACTATTTAAAAACCATTCAATATTAATTAATTGCTTTAACAGATGTGTTAAAATTATATTTTCATATAATAATTATCAACAATTTGTCTGAACTAAAATTTCTTGGCGCATATTGTTTCAAAAATATACCGGATTTGAAAATTACTAGGAATCACTTTTCCTGTTGAAAATTTTAGTCATATAACTTCTGAATTCAAGATAAGTTTTTGGTGAAATTTGAAGCATTTGTATAACCTTCCATGTTCTTTCACATGAGGATAGAAACATTTTACTAATGTCATCAGCAAAAAAGTTTTCACCAGAAAAGTTGCTTTAGTTACTTTTAACTGCCTCATAGAAATGTTAAAGGAGTCTAAGGACCAGTGGCGTATTCTAGGTAAGAGGTGCTAGGGAAGAGAGCCCCCCGCCCTTAAAATGAAAGTGTCCATATTCATTTAATTTTACACAACAGCTGCAACCACTGTTTATTGATATTGGTAACACTTATGATCAAAATTGAACAAATTTTTCAAAGTTTTAACTTTTTTAAAAATTTTGACGTTTTAAATTTCACTTTATTATTGAAAATTTCGACTCTTTTGAAAATTTAGGCATTTCAAATATTACCTTTTTCAGAACTTTCTTTTTCAAAATTTTCATTTTTTCTTAAAATTTTAACCTTCTTTCCCAAAATTTTAACTTTTTGAAAATCTTAACCTTTTTCAAAATTTCGATTTTTTATAAAATTTCATTTTTTTGTCAAAATTTTTGACTTTTTCTCGAAATTCCAATTCACTGTATTAAAAATTTTGATCTTCTTAAAAAGAAACGTTTAAAAAGATTTTTAAAAAAGTTATACTTATAAAAATTGTAATTTTATGAAAATTTCAAAAAAAATTCGGATATTTAAGAGAATAGAAAAATTCTAAATTTTGCAAAATCATCAAAAATTTCAAAAAAAATTGACATTTTAAGAAATATGACGCTTTCAAAAAAATCGAAATTCTTAAATAAGAGTTCAAATTTAAAAAAAACAAATTTTTAAAAAAGAAAATCGAAAGTTTGCAAAAAGTCGAAATTTTGAAATAAAATTCAAATTTAAAAGGTACTTGAAATTCTTGAATATCAAAATATTCAAAAAGTTACAATTTTTAAAAATTTTAAATTTAAAAAAAAGGCAAATTTATAAAAAGTCGAAACCTTGAAAAACTAACATTTTTAAAATAATTTAGCTTTAAAAATTCTACATTTTTAAAAAAGTACGAATTTTCAAGGAGTGTAAATTTTTAAAAAATGATGAAATTTTCAAAAAATTTTAGGCACCTAAAAGAGCTAAATTTTAGAAAAAAATTGAACTTGGTCATTGGTCTAAACGTATACAAAAGTTGAAATTTAAAAAACAAAGAACATTTTTCATAAAATGCTGAAAATATGTCGAAATTTCAAAAAATCAATCTAAATTTTCGAGAAAAATGTAAACCTTGAACAGTCAAAATTGTCAAAAGAAAATGTATTTGGGTGGAACGGACTGGTCCTAGGTTATCTTCAAAAATTAAAATGCAGGAAACAAGTTTTGTATTTCAATGTTTGAAGATAAAAGAAAATCTATATTTTTGAAAAAGAACAAATTTTAGAATAATTCTAAGCTTAAAAAAGGTCGAAATATTGAAAAAATAAAAAATTTGAGTCAAAAATATCAATATGGTTGAAAGTCTTAAAAAGAGAGTCCAAATTTTGACAAAAAGTCGAATTTTGTAAAAAACAAAAAATTTAGAATTTGAAATAGTATCAATATTTTGAAATAATAAAAATAATAATAAAATTATCTTGAAAAAAATTGAAATTACCAGAAAAGTTGAAAATTTCGAACTTTTTTTGAAAATTTAACCATTTTTGGTATTTTCAATTTTATCAAAATTTCAAAAATTTTGAATTAAAATTTAGCAAAATGCCGAAATTTTTTAATAAAGTTAAAATTTTGAAAAGTCAAACGTTTTTAAAGAAGCCAAGTTCTTGAAAAAAAGTCGAAATTTTAATAAAAAGATGTACTTTTAAATTAAATCGGTATTGTGAAATAAATTCAACCATTTGAAAATTCGATATCATTTTCACAGTCGAATTTTTTAAAAAATTGGCATTTTGAAGAAATCGAAATTTTTACAAAGCAAATTTTTCAAAATGCCGTCGAAAAAAGTTGAAGGTTCGAAAGTAGAAATTTTCAATAGCTTTTACAAAATAATTTCGGAAAATTTTGAAAAAAAAAATAAAATTTAAACAGACGGACAAAATTGGAAATTTTCAAAAAATGTCAAAAATTACAAAAAAATGATTCATATAACGCGATAACGAAAAAAACGGCCGTGGCAACAGTGAGTGGGTTCGGGTGAAATTTTAACTAGCAAAACTATAAAATGTATAAAAATTGACGATCTAGAATTACAATTAAAACGAAACCTATAAGGATTGTTTTGTTGGTTTAAAGAACCTCAAGTTAGAAAGTTTAATCAAAATCGTTAGGGCTGTTTTAAAGAAAATATAAACATAAAAAATATATTTAAAAATTAGGCGCCTTTTTATTTCTCCAAACGATGCCGATTACACAATCAATGCGATGCTGATTGTTACTCATACTCGTCTCATGACGTCATGATTACCATAATCGGCATCGTAAAACGAGTTTTTGTACCTCTAATCGGACGATGCCTTACTCGCTCGTGCAAGTCTCTAGTATGTAGCTAATTAATTTTTACTTCAAAGGGGGGAGGGGGGTGGGTAGCCATTATTTTGCTAGAAAATCTTCAGCTGGGTATATTGTATATTTTTCTGAACTGCGCGAGCTTGAGGGATCAAATTTCCACATTAGAGTCTAAATTTCGACAAAGAAGGAATTTTTACAAAAAGTCAGAAAATTGAATTTGAAATAAAACCTAAACATTTCAGAATGTTTCGAAAAATGCTGAAATTTCTAAAAAAAAAGTCGAAATTTCCAAAAGACAAATTTTGTAAAAAAAGTCACAATTTCCAGAATAAATCAAATTTGGAGAAAAGATCTGAAATAACCAACAGTATTTTCCTCAGAATTTTACTTTATTAATATTTTGTTCCGATTTAAGAAAAAATTAAACGAATTTTGATAAAAGGTCAAAATTTGGAGGAGGTAGAAATTTCCAGAAACAAGACGTCAAATTTTGGGGTATATCCTTTTCCGAGAATAAAACGTATTTGAAAAAAGTGGAAATTTTGAGAAATCGATTTGAAATATTTAAATGAAACTTTCAAATTGAGAGGAAATTCGAAATTTTTTAGAGAACGTCGAAAACATTGGAAATGTCGCACAGAAAATTGATTTGATGAAAGTTAAATTTTGATAAAATGGTTTAATTTTGAAATTTTTGTTTATAAAAAGACAAAATTTGAAAAAAACCCAAATTTTTGCACAGATGTTTTTCCGTAATACGTAGGTGAGCAGTGAGAAAAAGTTTTTTAAAATTTAGTCCCTAAGGTGATAAAAATGGGCATTAAAAAGACTTAAAATGTATAAAATGGTTTAATTTTGAAATTTTTGCTTATAAAAAGACAAATTTTGAAAAAAATATCAAAATTTTCAAATAAAAAGATACTTCCCGAAAATATTGAGATTTTCAGAAACATAAAGGATTAAATTTGAAATAGAATTAGGATTTCTAAAAAAAACCAATTTTGAGAAAACAATAGACATTTCGAAAAAAAATCACAAAAGCAAAAACAGATTTTGAAAAAAATTTAAAATGTCGAGAAAAAGATCAAAATTTCCAAAAAAAAATCAAAATTTCTAAAAACAATTAAAATTATCAACAAATGTCGAAATTTCAAGCAAGTGCCCCACCCTGCCCTATTCAAAATACGCCTACTTGTAACATCTATGTCAAATATGGCAATAAATTATTTAATTTTTTTAATAATTCTAGGTGGTTGAAGACGATCTGTAAACTTAAATTGCTAGTTTAATCGTACGTCGTCCGTTAACTAAAATTCACGATCGGCTGTACTTAACAAATTTGGATATTATAAAATCAAGATTTTAAGAAATAAAAAAGCAAAGACGTAGTTTTCACTTTAAAGTAAAAAATTAACAAAGTAAAAGTTGAAACTGCAAAAAATTCAAAATTAAACAAACCGAGTACAAAATAATTTTGAATTAAATTCCTAAAATATTGAAAATCAGTTGAAATTTTTAGATTAAATTTAAAGTATTTGAAAGAAAATGAATCTAGAAATACTTGGAAAAAACTCAATTTTTTAAAAAAATTTGATTTTATTTAATCATTTTCTCGACATTTGGATTCTCAAGTCAAAGTAGTAGGGAAAAATATCCTTTGCAGAAAAAGCTGATGTTATAGAAAATATTTAAATAATTAAGTTTGCAATTAAAATTAATGCGACGAAAAAGAAATATGAAGAGGAAATCTAGATTTAGCGTTTGCACTGAAAATTTAAAATAGAATACTGTGAAAAACTGAAATTAAATTTAAAGCCAACACTTAGAAAATAAAATGAAAATAGTTCTGAAATGACAGTTTAATGATAAAGTCAAAATTTGGGGGAAAAGGTAAAAGCTGCATTTCAAATCGCAATTTTGAAAAAAATCACAATTTTGATTGGAAAATGGAGCTTTAGCAAATTTTCAGGTTAAAAATTGATACTTCGAAAAAAAATTAGAGGCGTCGAAAAAACTCAAAATCTCTTGAAAAGGCCGAAAAATGTCAGAAGAAATTGAAAGTGTAAAATTTATGAGATTTGAGAACTTTAATAAGGAAATCGAAAATTCGAGATTCGCATTTTAAAAAAATAATGGACATAGAAGAAAACTCCCAATTTACAAATAATTTTCTAATTTAAATAATTTAAATTTAGTTTTGAAGCGAAAATCAAAACACGTCGAAGGAAACGAAAAAGTCTTTTTGTAAAGAGAAATCGAAAATTAAAGTTTTTTAATAATTAGATAATTAATGCAGCAATCAAAAGGAACACTTCTCACTGAAAATCTTTTTGGGTAATTTTATTTAAAGCAACATTCCACAAATGGATCATCGAAATCGTCATTTCAAGTTTAATTTATCTTTATTTTGTACATTCATCCATCATCATTTTTCAGAGGTCAGCGCCCCCCCCCCTAGAAAAAAATCGTAGATACGCCAAAGCGGGAAAAAGATACGTAATATTCTCCAAGCTTAGATAAAACCATATTTTCGTAACTCAATACTGTGGCGAAAAAAATCACAATTATAGGTTTCTAATGTCGCTCGTAATTCTCAGCTCGGCTTTCTATCGAAGATGCAGAAGTGCCGCCCGTATAATATTCGCACGAACGAAGTATAGTCGAGAGGTGGATCGATCGGTGGGTGTAAAAGGGTGGTGCCCCATCGTGCGCCGAAGGCAGATCAGGAAGAAAATTTCTGACACGTTTCGATCGCCGTAAAACTGTCATGGTGAATAATTGTTTTATCGTTGGCCGATTTCGCCGCCAATTTCATCATGCGCGATGGTGGTCACGATGAAAAAAGCAGGAAAGCAAGAGTACTTATATTACAGAGATGGCCAAACTGCGACTCGCGAGCCACATGCGGCTCTTTGAAGGATTATTTGTGGCTCTCAATAAATGTGCCCACTCTAATATTTAAATTCAATACACATATTTTGTGCTTTTATTAATATGTTTTTAATAAATATAATTTCTGTAAAAAAAAATGTTTAATACCATTTAAATATGTATTCAATTACAGCTCGCGAAACATCTCAAATTTTGAAAAATGCCTTGGACTATCAAGGAGCTTAACCACCCCTGTTATATTACAAAAGAATTCCTTACTCTTTCAACTGCACGGAATAACACAATTCTTGTTGACAATGTGCTCTGGGTTATAAAATAATCAAAATTAATTTGCTCTGAATGCGTTTTTTATTCAATAAACATTTGGAAAATGCTATAGCTTCATTTATTACTATTATTTAGCATAGTCTGAATGTCAGAAGAACAAATTGATTGAATGACTGTTTGGACTGCTGCATTTGTATGAAAAGTGGCTTTAGAGGGCCGCACTATGGTTAATTTCAAATTGTACATAATTTTTTTTATTTGTGGAGAAAGTTTCCTAATGTTCAACAAAACCGTGTTTTAGATTTACAAGCCCCTTCACAAGAATTCATTTATTTATTAAAAATTACGCACAAGGATTAAAAGACTGTTACGAAGATCGCAATGGCAGATCGATTAATCCTTCCCCTATTCCATTCACATTCTAAATAGTTTAAGAATTTTATACAATCTACAAATTACCTTGTATATTACATACGAGTTTCGAGAAATAATGTTTATTTCCATTCATTTACCGAGAGCAATTTTGTTTTATTTAAAATATCGTGCCTAATCTTTACAAAACCATCCAACGTTTATTATCTCGTTGTAAGGCAACCTTCATGGCAATATTAGCACCCGATTTTACGTGAAAGTTCTTTAATATATCATCATATTTTATTAATTGAGGAGTTGGGTGGAAAGAGGGCCCTTTTGAAATATTGATATTTTCAGTTATATTTGTTCAAACTATTTTAGGCACCACGAATTTGTTATTATAAGATAAGCGACATTGATTTTGGTTTTATATATTCAGTATGCCTTTATTTTATTTACAAAGTTATTAAAACTGTGATTGTTTAACAGACTGGAAAAATGTTAATGATTAAAAAAGAAAAAGCTCCCTTTTTTCATAAATTTAGTAAAAATAAATAAGAAGTGTTTATTTTTCGTAATTTTTTAAGAAACAAAATATTTTTCACACTTAAAATTAAAAAGAAATAAACATCTAATATTCTAAGTCACTGTCGCTATTTTCGTGATTATCTAAATCGCTAGGAGGAATATTTGTTTGCTCTTTGAAAACATTATTTTCATACCACTCTGCCTCATCTTTTTCTAAATACTTCATCAAATCTTTTATATTTTCCATTTTCTGAGGATTAATAAAAACTGGGGAAATTGACTCCAAATTTACTTCAAAATTTTTATTTCTTTTTTGTAATCCAAAAATTAAATGAAATAGAAAAACTGCTGTATGAATGTGCTGCAGATAAAGTACCACAAGGAGCATATTTTAACTGACAATATTTTTTCAAAGTAAAGTTGTCAGCTCTACTCTTTGTAGATTTTGTAAAAACCCCTTTTAGACCGCTTTGTCAGTCTTTAAGAGTGTTACGCCTTGAACAACTTCCATTGCAGTCGGGTTTTCTCTACACTGGCGCATAATTTGCAAATCAACTTCTAGTTTTCATCGTTCCCAGTCGTTTCAAGAGCTTTCCATGTAGACCAAAATTTCTATCGCAAACGCAATAGGAGTGACCACTAACTGGAAATATGTGTCGAATATTTTGTTTTTGCAAGCCACAAACAATAATGTACCATATTAATATTTTTATTTTTTCCCCTACAGCGACTGAAAAAAGTATTACATTGTTTATATTTGGATTTTTTGTAATCATATCCTGCAAAAAGTTATTAACAAATGAAAACAGAGAATTTAATTTATTTTTCGCTTTGTTTTCAGTAAAATAATAGTTAAATAATAATAGAACAAAAGTCGTTTGTAAAATTGTTGAGACAATTGGTTTTGGTAAAGGCATGTTTTGCGAGTAATCAAACTAAATAACTAAAGTTGATTTATCATTTTTACAGTTCTCTATTATTTCCTTTTTAAGGTCTTTGTATGCCTGGACTTTTCGTTCATGTAGCGATTGGCTTATTCTGCACGGGTCAATGGGATTTAGCTTAAACTTTATTTTGTTTTCTTCGCAAAAATCACAAATATCTGATCGTGGACCCCGCAAATAATATTCGGAGTTTTCTCTCGAAATCATCAGTGAAAAGTAGAATATTTCATAGCTAATGTGTCTCCAGTTTTTTCAAAAAAATACTGCTGAAATTGTGTGAAAAGGATTCTTACGTTTAGAGCAGAATTCTCGAAATACTTCCTTTTGTATTAAGACCGATTATAATGAGATTTTTTATGCGAAATCTGCGCCAAAAAATCTATCACCAAATCCCAACTTCCTGAAATTATTTTGTGAGGTTTGCTTGCATGGTTGCCTCTTCTGTCTGCAATTGAAATATTTCCTCCTTCTAAAGCCTTTGCATGAATTACGCGTATCCGTTTGTACGAAACTTGAAAAATACTCAAAAAAAAGCGTTTGCATACCACTTTCATGGAAATATTTATTTTAAGGACATATTTCCAGTTAGTCCTTGGGTTACATTTGGGATCAACAACTCTTGTTTTTGGTTTCAATGGAGACATGCAACCAAGGAGAAAATTATCTTGTTTATTTTTATCTCCCAAGACCAAAAATTTTTGAAACAATTCATGCTGCCACCTGCTTGGTATAACTTTGCAACATTTACTTTTACAACACTCACGAACTGCAGCAAAAATTTTCAGCGTACTACAACGCATAAAAATTTTTTAAAAATTTTCCACATTAAAATATGGTACCTTTGGCATTAATGTACTTTTTCCCACTATTCCTTGCTTGTTTTTTCTTGATTATTTTCCACTACTCCCTATTTATCTTTCCTTTTCCCCCCAACAATTTTCTGTCAATATTTTCAGATTCCAGATCACCTTCATTTTCTGTGTTTTCCCAATTACTTTCTTCGTTGTTATCTGAGTCACTTTTAAAAATCATCTTGCCCTTTTGACTATTAAAGCAATTTTTTAAGACATACAAGGATAGGGATAGGCACAAGTGAATTCTGACGTTTTATGGAAGAAGGGCACTTGTAGCGACTGACATTTTGGACTGCAGTGCCGTGTGTATCCAAAGTATTAAAACACTCAAATTGTCTGCCGGTAAAGAAATATCCTTTAACGATTTAAAATAATTTACCGCAAAAGGGCACTTCTAAAGAAGTGCCTTTCTTGCACCCAAGTCCTCAATTTTATTTTTTAATCTCTACTAATAATATCATAGACAGAGAACTTCTGATCGACTGAAAAACCTAATCATCAAGGCACAGCCGTAACTATTAAACTCAAAAACATGACATTTGAAAAGAAAGTTCCTTTTTTAGTGAAAATATGCTATAAAAAGGGATTTTTGGGAATTCGTCCTCTAAGAGGGTAAAAAAGGGATGAAATGGAATTTCGAAATTAGCATGGAACATGGTTAATAATATATGTAAACTTTCGTAAAAATAATCTATGAAAAAAATTATTAGACCCTTGTTTAGGAGATTTTAACGATTCAGCCCCCAAAAGCGAAAAAGGAGGTGAAATAGAATTTCGCTTTTGGTATGGAATCAAGTTTTACGAACTGAAATTTTGGGTAAATATTCTATGGCAGAGTAATGAAATTCGTGTTTCATCGATTTTCATAATTCAAGTTCTAAGGGGTTAAAAGGGGGATCAAAGTCTGATAAGAAAAAAAAAATTAAAAACCATTTTGTAACCCAAAATTGTGTAGAGAAAATATATGAAATACAGAGTTGGACATACACATGAGCGATTTTAATATTCCACACTTAAAGGGGGAAGGGGAGACTGGATCATCTTCGTGTTAGATGGTAGGAGAATCAAAGCCACCTTAGGCAGTGTTCAGTCACAGTGAGCGCAGCAAGGGGTTGTCCCCAAGGAGCTATTTTATCTCCACCACTGTGGTCCATCGTGGTTGATGACCTCCTAAATATACTGCATTACTTAGGCTTTGAAGCAATAGTGGCGACTCCTGCTATTTAAACTTGGGTAGGCGACAGTAGCCACTAAAAATAATATTGTTTAACATCTTAAATTAAAAAAATATATTTTTTGTCAATGATTAATAATTTCCGGTTGAAACATAAATTACCACTGAGTTCTAAATGAGGGTGAAAAACTTTGACCATGTTTTTTGCCGGGCTTTAGCATTTTAAGCGACATAGGCGCAGCTAGAAGAGGGCAAGGTGGACCCCTTGCCCCCCCTTCCGGCTCCTGAAGCCCCAAAAAATTAACACTCAACTAAAAGTTTCATTTTTTCCTCAAAATTCGTATTCGTTTTTTGATATACATTTTTTCATATTTCGCGATTTTTTACGAATTTATATTAAATTTTGGATTTCCCTAAAAACCTTCCAATTTCTTCTCGCAATTTGGTTTTTCTAAATTTCGAATTTTTCCCAAAATTCGTGTCTGCTTTTGCATTTCTTCAAATTGTCTCTTTCTTGAAATGTTGATAGTTTCCTCAAAATTTGCTTTTTTTTTAAATTTTGACTTTATCTCAAATCCAATCCTTTATGTTCTTGGAAATCTCAACTTTTTTGTATTTATCAAAATTTCAATTTGATTTTTAAAATTTGTCTTTTGTATAAAGTACATATTTTAAAAATTGTACTATTTTCTCAAAATTTAACATTTTGAGCGAAATTTCCATTTTTTTGAGGTTTTGTCTTTCTTCTCGACAGATTTGCATTATTTTTTTAAAATTTGTTTTTTTTTGTTATTAATTTAATTTTGACTTTATTTGCAGAATTCGAGTTTTTTTGCTAAAACTTGACATTACCTGAAAAATGTCAAGTCCTTAATGTCGAAATTCGACTATTTTTCTGAAAATTCCAACGTTCTAGAATCTAACTTTCCTTTGACTGGTTTCTTAAAGTTTGCTTTTTCCTGGATATCTTGTTTTTTATCTAAAAATCTGATATTTAATATTTCTCAGAGTTTCGACTTTCTGCATGAAATCCATCTTTTTATCGAAATCTTGACTTTTTTCTATGAAAATTAGTTTTTTCCAAAAGTTGTCTTTTTCAGAAAAAACTCGAAATCTCTATTTTCGAATGTTACTTCAAAAAAAAAATTTCCCAAAAAAAATTTTTTTTAAATGCCTCTATTTTTTAATATTAGTCTTTTTTCGAAATTTTACTATTTTTTTTAATCAATATATTTTCCTGAATATTTAGACTTACACTTTCATTGTCATAATTCGCCCTGTTTTCGAAATTACTACTTTTATCTCGCAATATTTTATGTTTTCAAAATTGTAGACTTTTTTCGTCGAAACTAGCTTTTCATTGAAATTTCTACTTTCTCAAAATTCCTTTATGTTTTCTTAAAATCGACCAAAATGTTAATAAAAAAGCAACAATGTTGAGAAAAATATTTTTGCATCTAGAGAAACTTATGTCAACATTTAAATAAAAGAAATATTTTTGGGATATTCCGATTTTTTTTAATTGGCTTTGTTTCGAAAACCGCGACTTTTTTTTACAAAATTTTACCTTTGAAAATTTTCTTGATCTTTTGACATTTTTTTAAGTTTCAGAAGAAGGTTATTTTAAATTTGATTTTCTGGAAATTCAAACTTTCTCAAAATTTATCTGTTTGGAAACTTTGACTTTATTTTCAAAATTCTACTTTTATCTCTCTTCCTTTCCTTCTCTTAGAAATTTGAATATTTTCTAGAAATGTCGTTCATTTTTCAGAAATTTTGACGTATTTTTAGAAATTCATTTTTCTTAATTGAAAGTTTTTTCTGAATTTCTGTTTTAATAATTTGACTTTCCGAATTTCCAGTTGATTCCCCAAATCTATCTTAATTCTCGAAACAACATGTATCTCAAAATTCGATGTCTTGTTTCTGACGATTTCGACCCCCTCCAAATTTCATCTTTTTCTCAAAATCCTTTTTTTGCCAAAATTGGATCGAAATTTTAATAAAATATTTTAATTCGGAGAATCATATTTTAAAATATTTCTAGAAAAACCATCTTGTAAAGTTGTATTAATTAACAAATAAAGTAAAATCCTTATAGAAGTATTTTTTTGTATATTTCGATTTTTCTCCTTCGACTAACTCTATAAATTAATTGCTACTCTTTTATCACAAAATTCGACCTTGCAAGTTTCGACTTTCTTCATAATATTACGAAAGGTTAGGGTTTTATTTTAAATTCATTTTTAATTTGGATATTTAATTCCCCAAGTTCACGCAGTTTAGTGAAATATACAGTATACTCAGCCAAAAGATTCTTTCGTTTGGTTTTTTTGTCCATCAACTTTTCAAAATAATTGCTGCACTCCCCCCCGTTTATGCTTATGTTAAGCAATGGAGCAGATCGTCTATTTATCAGAATTTCCTCATTCGATAGATAAATAGAGTTTTAAGCAAACAGCAAATTATATCATAAACTGAATTTTTAATTTTGTCAATTAAATTTAATAAAACAGCTACAAAATAGTACAAAAATAAATCAAAATAAATTAAAGAGCTTATCTGTTACTGTCCCAGCTTCAAAGGCAGCGTAAAACCTAACACAAACTATAAAATGAGTTTTATTTCTAACAAATTGCTGCCCTAAGACAAGGAATTATCTAAGTATAAGCATCTAAGAAAAATATTTGACCAGTATCACACCCTTAAACGATGACCGAAGACGAACGAAAGTTCCGCCTGTACGGGTGGTTATTTCAGCAGATATAACATTTGTTGTTCGTGACGATTTCGCTTTTTTGTAGACTATTGAATGCGATTGCGATGAGCGCTTACAACTTAGATTTGCCATCTACCATCTTAACAACTTCATAATTCGAAGGTCAGAATCGTGGAGGAGAAGCAATATTAACAACAAAAATTGTAATAAAAAATGCTTTAGTTTGCACAACTGACGCTACAAAAATTGAAAGTGATCTATTTTGCAAAAGTAATAAAAATAAATTATATAAGGATAGACGGCGCCTACCTTGCCTACCCCGACGAGCCGCCACTGAAGCTTATCTGGAAACCTTATTTGACTCGAATAATCAAGCGAGCCACGGCAGCGTTATGAACCTGTCTCAGATTATTTAGCAAAACCTGGGGTTTGAAACCGAAAATGATCTACTGGTCATATGAAATGATAACTACACCCCTGCTCACATACGCTTCTTTAGTATGGTGGCCAAAAATAACGAAAAAGGCAGTGAAAATCAAGTGAACATAATTCAAAGGTATCTGGGCATAACAGGCGCAATGAACACCTGCCCAACAGCAGCAACTGCTAGGTCTAATTCTTTTCCACATTTTAGTGAAGAGGGAGGCGACCAAAGGAGTTTCAAGATTAGTGTAATTAAAACAATTTAAAAAAGGAGACTTCACCGGTCACATGGGAATCCTCAAGAAATGTAGCCCTGTGATTTTAACAAGATCGGTTGATTATATGCAACCCAGGTACGAATTTGATCATTCCTTTGAAGTAGACTTAGATAACCACACTGACGCTCAATCAGTACACGAAACACAAATTATCCATCTGGTTTACTGATGGATCAAAGACGTCACATAAGACTGAAGTGGGAATTTATGGCCCTAACTATAGGTTCTCTAAAGTTTTAGGAAAAGACCCAACTGTCTTTCAAACTGAAATACATGCAATAGAACTCTACGCCTACGAGTGTCTTCGAAGAAACCTGAAAGGAACAAAGATCTACATTTACATTAACTCTGACAGCCAAGCGGCAATAAAGACCCTCAGCAGCTGCATTGTCAAATCCAAACTGGTTTGGGACTGTCAACAGACCTTAAAACAACTGGCTAAATACGACAGGAGCAACCTTAAGTAGGTGCCAGGGCAAAAAAGAATACAAGGCAATAAAGCTGCGGACCAACGCGTTAGAGAAGGATCTGCATCGTCATTTCTTAGACCTGAACTAGCTTTTGGTTTTTGTAAAAATTAAATTAACAATGAGGTCAAAAAATAGGAAGCAAAGTCAAAAATTTCCCAGTGAAGATCATATCCAGGACTACGACAGGCGAAAAGATTCATATAGGGGAACGCTTGAAAAGACAAAGATCCACTTAGAGCTCAGCAAATCCGAATTGAGGATACCAACCGGCCCATATACTTATTAAGAACGGTCTCTTAACAGGACATTGACCCAAAAGGTACACCTCAAGAAAATGAATCAAGCAGAAACAGACCTATGTCGCTTTTGCGCAGAAGCTGCGGAGACTGCAGAACATGTGCTATGCAAGTGCGATGCGCTTGCACGCAAAAGGTACGTCCAACTTGGATGGACGTCCTTAGTCCCCTCAGATGTGAAAAAACTGAATCCCAGATCCATAATAAACTTCTACTCCATAATAAACTTCTACAATATTTTGAACCTGGGGATTACATAGATTAGGGTATGCACAAAAGATCTCCTTAGATCAAGGTGCAAAGTGAACGAAAAGAAACACAAAACGACCCATATATAATCTAATCTAATCTAATCCAAAAAGGGGGAGGGTTATCAAAGCTTGAGTGCAAAAAAACTTAAAAAGGTGTTTCATAATCCAAAACTTTATGCAAATAATCTATGAAAAACATTCGGCTGATATCAACAATTCAGCCCCTAAGGGGTAAATGGAGGTGAAATCATAGGCAGGGTCATGCAGCTAATCGAGAAGTTTTATGCAACTGAGGAGCCTTTTTCTAAAGAATTTTGATTTCTTTCTTAAAATTAGTACTTTTCTTAAGATATCGACATTTTCTCAAAATTTCGGCTTCTTTTTTAAAATTTATGCTTTTTCACAAAATTTGTCTTTTTTTGAAATTCAAAGGCTTATTTTAAACATTCAACTTCTTTAATCAAAATCCGACTTTCTCGACAAAAAATTTTGAATTTTTATCTCAAAGTTCGTCGTCTTTCTTTTCGAAATTTCAAAATTTGCTTTTATCAAATTCTGATTTTTTTTTAATCTTGACTTTCTGCAAAAGTTGACTTCTTTATTAGAATCTACCTTTTTTTCAAAATTTGGTCGATATTTTGACAAGAAACTAAAAACATATATTTAGAAATTTTGAAATTAATTTCTGCAATTATTGTAAAAAGACATATATTTGGAGATTAAATCCAGCTGTCTAGAGATTTCAATTTGTTTGTCAAAATTTCGACATTTATCTCAACACTAAACATTTTCTGACATCATGGTACGGCAGGGCGAGACAATTGTCTTCCTCTGATTCAGATACTCAAGAGAAAATTTTTGAAATTTTAGGTTTCTCTCAAAATTCGTCTTTTATCTCAAAATTATGATAAAACTAGACTCTCTCTGGGTATTTTCGAGTGTTTATTAAATTTCGATTTTGTCTCAAAATTTTTATCTTTTTCTTGTGTATTCGTTAAAATTCATTTTTGTTTTTTTTTTAATTTCGATTATTTAAATTTGACTCCAAAAATTTTAACTTCTATTTCAAAATTCGCCTTATTTTCGACTTTTATCTAGAAAAAGTAGTAAAATTAGTCAAAAATACGATGTTTTTATTTCTGGAATTGTAGACTTTTTCCTGAAAATTGTTTTTCCTTCAAATTTCAATTTTCTTGAAATTCGTCTATTTTCTCTAAATTAGATCTCCATTATCCAAAGGCAAAAATGTTAAGAAAAATATTTTTAGGAATTTTTGAGGAAATGAATTCTTTTAAATTCAACTGCTTTACCGAAATTTAAATATTATGTCAACATTGAAATGAAGTATAAATTTCGGGAAAAATATATTTGGAAATTGTAATTTTTTTCTCAAAATTCGACTTTTTCTGAAAATTGCAACTTTATCCACATAATTCGATCATTAGAAATATTTTGGCTTTTTTCGTATTTTCAACACTTTTCAGGTTTTTTCGAAAGATTCGGTTATTATTTTAAAATAGATTTTCTTAAAATTCAGACTTATCCCAAAAAAAAATTTTTCTTGAAATTAGTCTCTTTCGAAAGTAGTCTTAAAAATTCTACTTTTTTCTTTTATTATTGAATATTCACTTGGAAATGTTCAATTTTCTTCTAAAAATTTCGACCTTTTTTTAACATTTCACACTTTTCCTTTTCTAAAAATTTTACTTTTTTTTCGCAATATTGGGTTCTTAATATGTTCCGTTGTTTCGTTTTAATTTGATATATTTTATTTTTGACTGAAATTATCAATAAACTAATCAGAGATATATTTTTATCGTAATTTATAACCTCCCAATGTCCAAGTTCCTTAATGCACCTTTTGAAAAGAGTCCTCCGAATTTGAGACAAAAAACACAACCAAGCTTTTACTTACTTCGTCGCGAACGGACCGTTCGTTCATCCATCGCATCATTACACACATGACAAAGTTCCTGAACAAATTGAATGGTTTTAGAGTTTCCCTTGGCTCGATTAAAAATGAAAAGGGTCAAGTGCCGAAAATGATCAATATTGTCAATCTATTTCATTTCAAATAGATAAAAATTCAAAAAAATTAAATTTACGAAGCAACTAAAGTCGAAATCTAATAGAGCAATAAGACCTCTTTCCAATGACATTTTCACAATACTTGTAACGGATTGGACACGCAAGAGAGTCATTGTGAGTGCAATATTTTACCAAAAAGAGTCGTTTCCGTACTTTTTAACTAATCACCGACAATAAAGTAACGGATTAATGCTAAAAAAACGCACTCAAAGTAAAAAAATGAAGGAACATTTTGTAAGGTTTAAAGTTGTTTCGAAGGCATGGTGGCGGCTTAGATTGAATGTTGGCCCTCTACGATTAAATTATTGCTAAAGCAAAAATAATATGGCAATTTCAAGAGAATTTCTGCTCTTTTGTACTGGAGGAATTATGCGTTTATTCCGCTATATGACAAACTAATTGAAAAAAATGTCGCGACAAGGTATAATAAATTGAAAAAATAATTAATAAACGGTTGGAGGCTGTAATAAATATCTCCGGTTGAAGTGATTTAGATGCACTGAAATGTGTAATATGTTACAATTTGCTCAAAGTACGCATTAATGGTCTACTTATACATTAAATGTCCCGGGGCTCTAGCATGTGGGCGGAACTCGGGCAAAGATAAAGCTGATATCGGGTAAATATTTAATTCTAGGTGACTTCAACACAACAAAGTTTGTTCTGCATGCATATAAATAACGTGCATATACTTATTTCAAGAGTTGATTGAATAATAATGAACAGTTAGAGTCTACATTATTAGCTAATCTTCTGTGAGCACAAGCATGCATGAACTTTTAACTATGTATCAATAACTACAATCATTTTTTCTTTTCAAATTATACTTTGTTGGAGAAACAACTTTAAAGACATGTTAACAATAATAAAAATATCTTTATTTAGCAGTGCTACATACAATCAAAAAGGAAAATAACGTATTATTGCTAAGCAATTACAAAAAATATTGGGAAGTTGTGAAGACTGCCGACAGGAGTAAAAACTTAAAACTATGATATAACAGTGTTTTTTTTCTAATTGTAATATCAAACACAAAAATTTCATAATTTGTAAATTACAATTATTATTTCTAGTTTTTATATCTGTTATATTTGTATACGATTTAGTCTTTGATCCTGACTATTTTGAGTTACTGCATATTAAAAAACATATCTTACTATTTAAATTTTATATTTGCATAACAAATTTCAAGATATTTCAAAAAAATAGGTGTTCGATGTACTGATTTTTCGTGATTATGTAAATTTTAATTTGAATTATCTCAGTACTGCAAATAATAAGTTACTCATCGTTGCTCCGCTGGATGAGTCGATATACAAAATATGTGGAAATAATTTTGAAATTTTAAATATATTAAAACAATTTTACCTTTATGCATTTGTCAACAAGTGCTTCATTGGCAGCTTTCCACGCTACTTGTATTTATAAAGAAATAGTTCACTCAGTAACATGAAAAGGATACATTAAACTTCGCTCATAAAAAAACTAAAATATCCTCAAAGTGTTATTGTTTATTAACACCCTTCGAAACTCCTTATAATTTTAGGATATTGCCTTCTGGCTTCAATTTAACTGAGTAAATAATCAACACATTTTTCGTCCATTCTCAAAAACGTTCACAACGACCCCACAATTGCTTTCTTGAAGTTGCTAATTCAGCTATTGCTATATAATATAAAGCTGCTCATCGTTTGTTTGTAATTGTCACCAGTACGAGATTCCAATCTTAAGGAAAAATCAATTTCATAACATAAATAACCCCCAAACTTGACAGATCAAAAATGTAAACAAAACCAGTTAGTATTGGTGGAACGAACTGGTCCTTGGTTATTTCCTCTGTTGTGTTTTTTAATCTTTCTTAATTTCAGGCGACAAGATTTGTATTTCAATAAGTTAGTAGGCAAAAAGTAATAAGTCAAACAGCGATAAAAACGAAAAACCTTGGTTTACATATGAAATCAAGGAACTGAGTAGGGAGAAGAAGAAAGCTTATATTAGATACAAAAATTACCCAACTATACAAGAAGAAGCTGCATATAAAACTATCAGAAACAGAAGCACAGAAGCTATAAAACAACTTAAAAGGACCTACTGGGAAAGCTTTTCTGCTGAAATGTAGCGAGATCTATATGGTAGCTAGAAAAAGGTATGGAAGGTCTTGAGAAGCAAAAAAAAATAAACAAAAAAGTACAAATCACTTCCATCTCTCCAGAAACTTGTGTAGCACACTTTGAAAGCCTATAGAATAGCGAAAAGAATGACGACGAAGAGAGAGAAGACGAGCTGCCGGAGCAACAACGAAATAACACAATGGAAGCAGACCTGATCAAGTAAGAAAACATCCATGATAATATAATAAAACTAAAAAATCCAAAGGTCCATGAAATTGACCAAGATTCTAATGAAATTCTCAAATACGGAGGAAACGATCTCCAATCTAAAAAATACTTCACATCTCATCGGCTACTCATACTATACAAAATTTAAGTTAGGCCAACACTAAAATCTTGTTTTCATATTTGGACTTCAGCCCCAAAACGCACTTGAGGATTATCCCCGATTTTTAAGACATATAAGACAGTCCAGCTTAACACAGTGAGGACTTCTGTCTATGGAGACTCATTTTTTTATAGAACTTCCATGCTATGGAACTCGTTACCGAAAGGAATTTTTTCCAAAAATTACAACTTATCCTTGTTTAAGAAAGCGGTTCATCGTCATCTGTCCTTGTTTCCGCATGATACTCGCAGTGCTTTGAAGGCATCATGGGATTGGGCTTTGAGAGTGGATTACATTTAAAAAAATAAAATAAAAAAATCGAAGCTGACTATACAATTTCTCAAAATACTAAAGGACGGCACCATATCATAAAAGTGGCGAACGAGCGTTACCATACCCATATTTAAGAGAGGGGAAAAGAAAGATCCAGCCTATTATAAGGGCATTACACTTCTGACCTCTGCTCTAAAACTGCTAACAAAAATTATATCAGAAAAAATAACACAAAAAGTAGGACTCAGGAAAGAAAATCAAGGCATTTGAAAAAATGGTTCTACATTGAACGCTATCTTTATTATACGACAACTCGTCGAAAAAGCTCTGAAATACAATAAACCCCTCCTTCTTCTGCTTTGTGGATTTAAACCAGGCATTCGATACAATAAGACTACACGATGTGAGGAGAATCCTGCAGAACCATAACATCGACACAAAGTATATACAGCTCGTAAGAGAACTAAACATGAGCAACTAGAATTAAAGTTAATAATACAATAACAGCAGAGGTCCCTCTAACATCAGGTATTGGACAGGAAGACAGCCTGAGGCCAAGCTTGTTTAATTTAATTATGGACCAAATAATAGAACAAGTCAAGCCACTACGTATAGGGTTTAGAATGGGCAATAATATGTGTGGGATACATGGCAGAATCGAAAGTCGATCCACAACGGCTTTTGCACAAATTCGAAAAGACGGCGGAAAAACTTAATGTAAAAATATCCGTTGGGAAAACCAAAAGTATGGTAAGAAATAGAAGAAATAAAAAAGTATGGTAGGGAGCCTCCAAGAAGCAAACTCGTCGCACAAGAATATCGAGCAAGTCATTATCGTTAAATAATTTGGCGTAGAGATCTTTAGCGGTAGCAACATCAAAAACAAAGTATGAGAACAGGCAAACAGGGCTTTTAGAATATCAGGGCTATCATATGGAGAAATAAGTTCTTATTCTGATAAGAACTTATTTCTTTCTTCGGAAAGGGAAGGTAAAGATTTACAAATCTTGCATACGTCCCATACTTACGTATGCAGCAGAAAGTAGAGCAGAAACGTCAAAAACGAAAAGCATTATAAGAGCGACAGAAATGAGAACCTTAAGAACCATCAAAGGAGTCACCCTCAGGGACAGATTAAGAAGCTCATACATTGGAGAAGATTGCGGCTTTTTGAATGTCATAAGGTTCCCCGGGACACACCAAAGACAGTGGGGAAACCATATCGATCGCATGGAACCAAACCGTTTAATAAAATGGGCTGGAACATTAAAATCCATTTCCAAGAGACAGCCTGGCCAGCCCTACAAGAAATGGTACGAATGCTGGAGATCCATATCAGAAGAGGCATAAGACAACTAAACATAAGCAGAAACAACAGGACCATGTCCTAGAAAGAGAATAAGAAGAAGCAAAAGACTTCACTGGTAATTACATAGATAATTAGGAATATTTTCAAGATCTGCATTTAGTTTACTAGTCATATTATATTATATCTGGTATTGGTTCCAGAAATATATATCATCGTGTCATCAGCAAATAGTTCTATGTTGCAATATTTTAAACATTTACTGCAGATTATATGAATAACTGAGGACCTAAAACAGGTTTTTGAGGGACTCCATGATGCACAACTACAAGACTAGAATATTTGTTTTTAAATTTAACTATTTGGCTTCAGTTATTAAGGTTATATTTGAACCAGTTAAAAACTGTTACTTTTATATCAATGTTTCTTAGTTTTTCTAGTAGCTTTGCTCTCCTTACAGTTTCAAAAACTCTTCTGAAATCCAAAAAAAACTGCTATTGTAATTTTACCCCATTCCATATTACTAAATCAAGTATCGCAGAGTTTTAATAATAACGATTCTATGAATATCAGACTGTTCGGACTCTTAACACAAATTTCGTTACAATGTCTAACTAGTTGTTGTTTTACAGCTTGCTTTACAGGATATTTTTATACACAGACACAGTATTTATGGGACCAAATTCCTCAGACTTCTTTGTATTTGGAACCTTGAGTACTGGTGAAATTGTAGTTACCTTCCAATTTTCGGGAAAAGTTCTGGTTTCCAAAGATGTATTCACCACATCAGCAATTCTGTTACCGATTACTGAAATGCATCCTTAAATATGTCACTATTAATTCAGTTTTTATCACTTTCTGATCGTTTTAAAGACTTTATGAGCCTTTTTTTTAAGTTAAATCCTCTCGCAAAGGGCAACCCCGTTATGCCTTCAAAGCACTAAGAGTAGAATGGGGAAAAAAGGATAGATGGCGATGAACCGCCTTCTTAAACAAAGATAAGTTGTAATTTTTGGGAAAAATCCCGTTTGGTTCCACAGCTTGGAAGTTCTATAAAAAAAGTTGTCTCCGTAGACAGAAGTCCTCGGTGTATCAAGCTGGACCGCACAGGAATTTGCTGTCTCCGACTGTCTTGTACGCCTTACAAATTTTGCCATTAGGGGGATCGAACCTATTAGTTTCTGCGAGCATCTCCCATAAAAGTTCTTGTAAAAAAGAGATAAGTCACCAAACATCCGCCTGTGCTCTGATGTTTCGAGACAATCGGTCAAACTCTCATCAATTACCCGAATCGCTCTTCATTGAATTGAATCCTAAAGAGTTAAAGTGTGCTTTGGGGCTGAACTTCAAACATAGGAACAGTATTATAGTGTTGGCCTAACATAAATTTTGTATAGTGTGAGTAGCTGATAAGATCTGAAGTACTTTTTAGCTCTGAGAGGGGGATTTGGCAATGGCGCACACATGATCGTCCCAAAAAAAGGAAGTACTCGTATTGATTGCTAAAATAGACAGATTAGTTTCCATCGGGAGGTTTTTACCGCCCATTAGTATCTTTGTTACATTCGTGGTTTTCTTAGAGAATACCACGACCTGAGTTTTTTAAGCATTGAAATCGACTAGATTTTTCTTACTTCATTCCAGAATGATTTCGAGATCCCGACTAATTATCTATATCTGCTGTTTCCTCAGATCTAAAGCAGCGACGGATAATGGTTTGTCGGAGAAAAAAAGATGACACTATCATCTGTGTAACTGTATGTCTGATTAAAAGTTGAAGCTAAACATCGATTATGTGTAACAAAAACAAAGTAGGAGACAGGACAGACCCCTGGGGCACCTCTGCATTAATCGCAAATATCTCGGATGATACACCATCGACAACGCTCTGAAGAGATCTGTCAGCAAGAAAACTGGATATCAAATGACAGAGTCCAGGAGGAAGACCATAAAATGTTAATTTGGCGAATAAAGATCGGTGCCAGACACTGTTGAAGGCCTTTGAGATATCCAATGCCACAATCCTAGCAGCACCATGTTTTTTCATAGGCATGGCAACAGCTGCTTAATGTGTTTCCACATTTCATGAGGTTTGTTTTTATTTTCATCAGCAACTTCCAGATAAGATTTATTTTTTGACAATCTTAATTTGTTTACAACTAAAATTTTTAGTTCTTTATATTTATTCCATAGCAGAGCATCTTTCTTTATCATGGTAGCTTCATATGTTGGTCTCTTTTTCTAATTTCTTCGATGATGGTGCTATCTATCGATTTCTTTCCTTGAACATTGTCCTTAATCTTGTATGTTGTATTAGGGTCGAATTTGTCAATGGATTCAAACATTGATATCATCAAATCATTGGCTAATAAATTCACGTCGTTATTATCGTTGCACCAATTGTTGATTAGGTAGTATTGAAATACTTCCTTATCATATTTTTTCATAATTTCTAAGTTTTATATGACAGCATTTGTTACCAGATGTAATTTGTTTAACTGTTAATATGTTAAGGCAGCAAGTAAGAGGGTCGTCATAACTCTGTCGTCAGTATTGCCAGAGTTGCCACCCCAATTTTCTCTTTTTTACCAAAAATTGTTAGGAAACTCATTATTGCTATGCCTACTATCTTCTAAGCACAAACGTCGTCTATATTTCTTCTTCTTTCTCGGCCGTTTTCTGTCCACTCCTGAACGGATGCCTCTTCTATGCTTCTCCATGCTGATCTGGCCTGTGCTAATTGAAACCACCTATTTCCTGCTTGTATCATCATATCATCAAGTTATCTTTTTTGTGGTCTTCCCGCGCTGCGCTTGGTTTGCCTTGGTCGCCAATGTGTTACTCTAGACGTCCATTTACTTTGGTCTTGTCGAGCCACGTGTCCCACCTAATGCCATTTCAGTTCTGCAATCCGTTCTATTATATCTACGACTTTAGCTCTTTGTCGGATATCTTTATTTCTCTTCCTGTCCCGCAGACTGATATTGAGCATCGCCCCCTCCATCGCTCTTTGCATTACTCTCAGTTGGTTCGTGATCTTTTTTGTTCATGCCATTGTTTCTAGGTCATAGGTCGTTACTTGCAATACACAGGTGTCAATAACCTTTTCTTTTGGTATAAAAGGGATATCTTTATTTCTTAGTAGATATTTTATTTTTCCAAAAGCCGCCCAAATAGGTCTTATTCTTCATCTTATTTCCGCTCTCTGATTTTCTTTATTTATTTTTATTGTATATCCTAAATATATAAACTTTTCTACTCTCTCTATTTTTTTGTTGCCTATATGTATGTGTTCTTCAGTGTTTCTTATCATTTTGGTCTCTTAGATGTTCATTTTTAGCCTACGTTTTTAAAGCATCATTGAATTCCTGAATATTACTACTTATCAGAATGATGTCGTCGGCAAATTGGAGATAATTTAAGTAGGATCCGTTGATGTTTATGCCTTTAGTTTTTCACTGTAGTAATTTGAAGACGTTCTCTAGAGCCAGAGTAAATAATTTTGCAGATATGATATTGCCTTGACGTATTTTCCTATTTTTTTTTTATTTTATCTGTTTTCAGAGTGTCATTGATTTTAGGGTAATAAGTGGTATTGTGGTATATGTTTTTTAATAGATTTGTGTATCGAGAGAGTCTATTCTAGCGTCATTCATTACCTGTATGAAAGCCCATGTTTCGATACAGTCGAAAACCTTATAAAAATCTATAAATATCAAACGAAAGGGTTGTTTTTTCTATTAGTGTTCTAATGATTTGTGTGGCCGATGGTGCGAAACCCCTTGCGAAATTTCGCTTGTTTTGCTGGTTGATATGCGTACAATTTATTGGTTAGTCTGTTGATGACAATCTTGGTCAGAAGTTTACGTAGATGAGAGAGAAGACTAATTTGTCGATCTTTTTCTATATTTTTATTTTCTGCTTTTTTTAAAAATAAAATTACTTTTGCGTTTTTCCACGCGTCCGGAATGTTGCCTTCTTTTAAACACTTGTGTAAAAGAATTTGTTGTAGTGATTTTTCAATGACGGCTCCTCTCATTTTTAACATTCCACATGTAATTTTGTTTCCCCTGGACTTTTTCTCTTTTTTATTTGCTTAAAAGCAGTCTAAATTTCTTGTTTTGATGTTTCTGGAACACGTTCAGAGCCTGTTACTAATGACCATATTCGTAACTCTTAGGCCAGGTCTAATAGAGGTATAGAGACAGGTGTAGAAGTCTTTGATGTGTACAGGAATATTTCTATTGTCTGAGATTATGTTACCCTGTTGATCTTTCATTTTGGCAATTCCGTGTTTGCCTGAGGGTAGTCTTGACCTTAAGATCCTCATATTGCATTATTTTCTATTGCGTTTTCAATTATTTTGGTGCTATAACTTTTAATGTCCGTCCTTAATTCTCTGTGAATTTTGTGATATTCTGGAGTTTCTCTGGAAGTTCTTATTCTCTGTTTAATAAGTTGTACTGTCTCTGATTGTATGTTGGAATCTTTTTTGTTTCGTTTTTTGTTCCGTTGTCTATCCACAATAAAAATCTTGAAAATAACCAAGAATGTTGCCAGTACAAGTGTATCAGATGGGAAAAGTAAATTATTTACAAAATCTAGTGCAAACATAAAAGATTTTTTAAAAAAATCAAAATTTTCAGAGAGGATCGCAATGTTTTAAATCATTGTCTCGAAACGTTCGATTTAAAATCAAAATCACAGAAAAAGTCTCGGAATGTTCAGAAATCTCAGTTTATGGTAAATCTTCCAAATTTATATTTAAAATTTCGAAAAAATGTCAAAATGTGTATTTTAAAGACAAAATGATGAAAAAAATTTAATCACAGGACCAGAATTAAATCTGAATTTTGCTTTTAAGTTAAACATTTAGTTTAAATAAGCGGAAAATCGGTAGCATTTTTTTCCCTTTGTGGATACCCTGGACCCTGTCACCTTGATTCAAAATTCTTTGTAACTTCCACAATTTTGTTCGAGTCTCAGTCAGAATTATGTATCCCGGCCTTTACAGCCAGACTTAGTATTTGACCTACACTCATTCCTTCCAGGCCTTCTGGTTTTAATGTGTTTTTGGCAGTCAGATTATATCTGTATCTCGCAAAGTTTGGACAAGCACCCACAATGTCTAAACTTGTTTCCTTTTCAATTCATACGGTTTTGGGCAATACGGTTTGCGACAACAACGCTCAACTGGCAATACACTGGCATATGTTATTCATAATTGCAACTCAGCTCTGGAAAAACACGGTGAAGCTAGGATTGTGGCATTGGATATCTCAAAGGCCTTCGACTGAGTTTGGCACCGATCTTTTCTCGCCAAATTAACATCTTATGATCTTCGTCCTGACGCTGACAGATCTCTTCAGGTCGTCATTAATGGCATTTTATCCGAAACATTTGCAATTAATGCAGAGATGCCTCAGCGGTCTGTCCTGTCTCCAAATTTGTTTTTGTTACGCATAAACGATCTCTAAGCTTCAACTTTCAATTGGATATGCAGCTACGCAGATGATAGTAGCCTGGTGTCATTTTTTCCCTGACAAACCATTATCCGTCGCTGCTTCAGATCAACTAATGAAAAAGCAAAAACAAATGATTAATCAGGATATTTAAACCGTTTTGGAAAGGGGTAAGAAAAATCTGGTCGACTTCAATCCCTCAAAAATTTATGCCGGAGTTTTCTCTAAGAAAACATCAAGGGATAATGCAACAAACATACTTATGGGTAAAATCCTCCAGATGAGATCTAAAAAGCTATCTTAGGAGTTAATGAGAGCAACAACTTCTCTTGGGGCGATCATGTGCACGCCATTGCAAAGTCCGCTTCTCAGAAGCTATTTTTCCTTTTTAGAGTTAAAAAATCTTTGACATCTCATCAGCTCCTCACTCTATACAAAGCTCAAGTTAGGCCAACACTAGAATACAGTTCTCACGTTTAAAGCTTAGCCCCAATGCAGACTTTGGCTCTTTGGGATTCAATTCAAAGAAGATTGATCCGCCTAATTACAACCTATTCTTGTTCAAGAAAGCGGTTCATCGCCATCTATCCTTATTTCCGCATCCTACTCGCAGTGCTCTGAAGGCATAATGAGGATGCCCTTTGCGACTGGATTGAACTTTTAAAAAAAGTCCCACATAGTCGGCATCGGTCGCTTAAATCGACAGTTAAAAAGTGAAGTTTCATGAAAAAAGGCGAACATTTTTGGAAAGAGTGAAAAGTTGAAAAAAACGAATGTTTAACGAAAAGAAATCTAAACTGAAAATTTCAAAATTTTAACCGAATTTTCAAGATAAAACTCGAATTTTCAGGAAAAATCTCGACAAAAAAAAAGAAAACTTGTTAAAACGTACGAACTTTCGTAGTCAAAGATTAAAGAACAAAGCAAAAATTGACCCATAATTCCAATGAAAAATCAAAATTTAAAAAAGTTGGTATCTCTACAGTTAAACTTGAAATTTTAAATGGAAAATCAAGATTTCTCTAAAGTGAAAATTCTCAATACTAAGATGGATAATAAATTAAAAAATAGAACGAAATAATAGATATTATAGTATGAACTCGGAATTTTTAAAGAGAGATAAAAATTTTGACATTAAAAGGCACTTTTAAAGGTCAGCAAAAAAGTGTTTAGGCTCCAAGCTATAAATTTCATAAATGAATAAAACAAACTAGGCATGTGGATTGCCGACAGAGGTGAAAACTTAAAACTAAGAAATAACAGTGATAAAATTTTTCCTGATATTATTGAATATGAAGTAATTTAATTGTCCTGGAACTAACCTAAAATGTTTATATATTTTGATACCTGCGCGGAGTACATACCTAAGATTTTATATTACTTACGTTAAACTCGGATGACAGGCGACTTATTCTAGCTAGCCTTGATCCTGGACGAATCTTTTCATTTATCCATCGTGATATTATCCAATGTATTTATCACAATTATTCTGTAGTTAAATCTCTTATTTTATAATAGCAAGAATATGTTCTGCCTTTTCATAATTTACAAGAAATAACTGAATCACAAAAGCACAACAGTCATTTAACTGTGACTGTTATAATATTACTCAAATCAAAATATTTAATGAAGGTTTTAAGAAATGTCATTAAAAATATAACGGCTTTGCCACACGTTCATATTACTATTTCTTGTCCCTCTGTCCGGGGTTGTTAGCAATGCGCAGGCAAAACTATGTGCGTGTGAAGCATTTTTTTAATACGCCGGTTACGCCTTGAAATTGCTATTTTAATCTCACACGTTGCATGCCGTCTTTCGAATTGACGCCTGTTTGTAATTTGCCCGCACTTTGTTCTTTTCTGATATAGTCAGCATTCGTTTACAAAGAAAACAAATGTAATAATAATCAAATTAAAACATCATCATCAAAACACATTCGCATATTCAATTTAACTTCTGGGGTAGGGTTAGATTATCAGGCCAATTTAGCTTTCAAGAATGTAAGCTGGAGTGGTCCACTGGCCTAAAAAGTATGCTTCGTGTTCTTACGTGGCGAGATCCGAGTTCGAACTTCGCTGCCAATCTCGCGTATTTTGCACGTTTCTTGTCTGTGATTAAAAACTAGCCTCAATCAACGTTTGACATTAATGTGTGTCTGACAGTTCTACAAATTTTCCAATTAATTTTGAATCAACTTCCAGATGAGCTATAGTCTTGAAACTTTAACCTTAGCAGGACAATTATTGCGCTAATAAAAAATTCGGGAACCAAACTGACTTACAATGAACATAACCCAAAAACAAACCTAACCTAAAAGACGAACCTAACCTAACAACAAACATAAGCTAATTTTGAATCTTCAACTGATGAATAATACTACAATTTTTAACAGATCTCCGCTAAAATCAACGTGTCAATCAACAGTATTTGGTAAAGTTCTTGGGGTTATTTTGAACGATTATCGGGTATTTTTTCTTGCCATTTTTGACATATTATACATACAATAAATAAAAATTGATGCATGAATAGTTCGGTTAACACTTTTACTTCTGCGCCCGACGTTTTTTGTTTTAAATCTTACAAATATTTTTATACCTATTAAAAATTCATAATCACAATTTTTCAGGACCGCCTGTATAAAGTTAGGAATCTGTATGGGATTATAAATCTGTATGGAACTAGGAAAATTATTTTATACTTTTTGTCTCGTTTTAAAAAAAAACGTGTTATTTTAAAGAGTTTTTTAATTTAAATTATTTAATTCTATTGCGGGTCCTATTCACAAGTTCACAATACTGTTACTATTAGAGCATGTCGCGAATTAGGA
Source organism: Dastarcus helophoroides (assembly GCA_028583605.1). Lineage (NCBI taxonomy): Eukaryota > Metazoa > Arthropoda > Insecta > Coleoptera > Bothrideridae > Dastarcus > Dastarcus helophoroides. The sequence goes on from CM053336.1 coordinate 22,150,604, forward strand.
TTAGCGTAAAAGTAACGCAAAACCATTAGTTTTTCCCCTATCTTTAGTTGCTCAACGCACCTAAAGAAGTTTTTACTTCAAAAAGCGCAAACTGAAAATCTTAAATTAAAACTTTTAGTTAAAATAGGGGATATAGATCGAGTATTCGATAATTGTGAAATAAAAATTGAAAATAAGTAACCACAGGAAAAATATGTCGAACAAAAGTTAAAACTTCTAGAAATGATCTAAATTTAAGTCGAAATTTTAGCAAATGTTTAAAAAATAAGGAAAGTTTTTTGCCCAAGGGCTTATTGATTCCTAGCTACGCCAATGATTTGTTTGTAGTTTAATCAAATTAATTGAAAAGGAATTTTATTACGAGCAGCGTATATTAGCATCGAGTATACTTAAGAGACTGCTTACCGATGTGGTATCTTGGGAAAAAATTATTTTGCTCGGGGATGCGGTATCCTTTTGTTCACATGTCATATGTCGTGTGTTTCCTCGAGGATTTATGCAAATGCCTCTTTCTTCCATTGTTCTAGACTCATATCTACATCGAATTCCTACTGCTGGTATTATTAGCGTTTGCTAGTCTTCAACTCGACGATAATTAGCAAGTAACGGATGATTAGAACACTTAAGGTCATTATCGAAGCAAACGAAGTGTAAATTCCAGACCAGGAAAGATTCGTGTATATGCCAACCTTGGTACTGTATCTCTTGCAAAAGGGCTTGTCGAAGCCATAGGCAGGTTATTGCTTCTCCCTTTCTAATTGCAGACGTTGCATTTCTATCACTAATTACCCGCCTCTCTTCAAAAGCAGAAACACTGATACAGGCTACTGGTTTTCATTTGAATTTTAATCGAATCAATAAGGTGTTTTAGTTCTAAACAAGTTTGATTTTTGTGGAACAAACTGGTCCTTGGTTTGATCTTCAACAATTTCAGTTAATGACTGGTATTTTTTAACTTCGATATTTATTCCAAAATTTCGACTTCAAACTTGTTTCAGTTTTTTTAAATTATTGACTTGATCTTCACATTTCAACTTTTGCCTCTAAATTTTTAGTTTAAGCTCAAAACGAAAAAAAATTGAAAACTGAATGTTAACTAAGAAAAAGATCTAAACGTATATTAATAAGGAAAATATCCTCCGATATCTTCCCTCTGTAGTTGAAATCTTTGAAACCACAATTGATGAAGAGTAAGGTGTTCTCTGCATTCCCATGATTATCGATCGTGAAATGGGCATTTTTTCACCGTTTCTCATTCTGCAATTATACCAATTGCGATACCCTTGATCCTTCTGATGTGTATTTTAATCGTGTGCGCCTGATAGAGATATATGGGACCGTGCCTCGGAACGACAATTACCTGGATTATCGGCCAGAACATAACGTTTTGCGTATCCACTATCCGCACAATACACAACGGCACCCAGTTTCGTTCCGAATGATCCGCATTGCGATTTGATTGATTAGAACGGGAGAAAATCGCGTTTTAAGGTATTAATTTCGCTCGGCTCACATGCATCGTTCATTAAGATTGGAATAATTGAAGGCGGCTTGGTGTAATCACTGTAATTTTCAGGTAACTCGGGGCGAATTTCAATGGAAAAACCTTGGACTGAAAATACCCCTGATGCTGATTTGATTCGAGGTAATTAATTGTTAGAACCTTCGGCGATGTTTCTTGATACGATGAAAAGAAGAAGCGGAGCTCAATGCCTTCTTCCCTTACACTCTCACTGTTAATCACTGAAACGCTTTGCCACACAAGAAAAAACATAGCTAGCATTTTAATAATGGATACATTCATTAGTTTTTTTTATAGGTACAAAAAAATAAAAATAAATCTTGCAACCTAATTTGTTAGCTTCGGTAGTGCTTTGATTTGGCAACAGTCAAACATTATCCTGCTAAAGAAGTGATTTTTTTATTTCAATACTGAACAAATATGTTTTTGTTTTTCTTTAAAAACATCGTAGCCAACAGGTCTCAGCATTTTACTCTTTTAATTTTTTGTATGGTTATGTACGTATCCTATGATCAGATTAATGTGAATGGTCATGTCGTTGGAGTTTGCCGGTCTAGTTACAGGGCCGCTGCGTGTAAGTGTGCAAGTTGTTCTTTGCACAAGGGCGGTTGTCTAGGAGAGGTGTCATTTTCAGTAATTACGATTTTCCATTTTTTCTTTACGATAAAACGCTTCAGGATAAACAGATTGAAGATATTATTTCAGCCATAAATTTTTTCGAGAAATTTCTACTTCCAACTGGGATTTCACAACAATTTTTGGAATTTTGAAAAAAGCTTATGTTGTAAGAATATTCTTGGAATTTTAAAAACGAAAGAAAGAGAAAATGACTCGAGTATTTTAATTTATAATTTGAAATTTTATTAAAAATGTCAAAGTATTGAGTTTAAAGATAAAGTTAAAATTTCATGGAAAGAAAATAAACATGGAAATTGAGAATGTTGAAAAAACAAGTCAAAAATTAAAAAATAAATTTAAAAAACTCACCACATTTAAAACTTTATTTTTACCACTTCTCTTTAGATTTCGAATTTTGCTAGAAATTTTAAGGTTTTGTGTTTAAAAATTAATTTTGAGATTCCCAAACAAATTTAAATGATAAAATGTCGAAAAAAATGTCGAATATTTGAGTTTAATGTCGTTGTACCAAAATTTTGGTTTGTGTAAAATTTCCAAATTTTTTATTTTGAAGTTTTGATGCAACATATCCGAACTAAGCTTGAAATGTTTTACCATTAAATGAAATGTTGACTTTAGTTTCGAAGTTGATATTTCTTTTATAATAATTTTGAAATTCAACGGATTTCGAAACACAATACTTTAAAAAAACCTTGAATAATTTAGTTTAACTTGGAAATTTCTAAAGGAAATTCGAAATTCTGAAATCTTTCTGTTATACTTTTGGATACGGTTTTTTCTAAAAATTTATCATGTACTTTAAATATTAATTTAAAATATGCAAATTTTAATTTTTGCAGTGCAGAAATTTGAAATTTTTTATTTCACATTTCGATTCTTTTGTAAATTTGGAGATTTTTTCTTGATAATTTTATGATATTTTCCTTCCGATTGAATCACGTTTATAGAAATTTTGAATGTTTCATCAAAATTTCGAAGAAAAAATTAAAATTTTAACACTAAAATTTGTAAATTTCAGGATCAGATCTATGTAAATTTCGATTTTTTTTGCTAGATTCGAAATTTCAAGATTGTCTTTTGAATATTGTCTAAATTTTAGACTTAAACTTAAAAAATCGACTTTTTTTCAACATAATTTCTTGACATAACAACTTTATTCTCGAAATAATTACACTTCTATAAATTTAGAGTGAAAAAAATTAAGGTCACAAGCAGATATTTCTAGTAAAAAGAATTTTGAAGTTCTTTAGGTTCCAGATTTAAACTTAGGTCTTTATTCTTTTGTTAGTTTTTTTAAATTCCTTGTTTAATATTCAAAACTTTGAAAAAATATCTAATATTTTAGTTTAAAGCAGAAAATTTGCGGAGTAAACATAAAATTTTGATAATTTTCTGCCCGCTAAAATTTTGAGTAATTATTTTCAGGATTTTGAATTTAAAATTTTGAGTCTATTTCAAAATTTAGCCTTTTTTGGTAGAATGGACTGATCTTTGGCTATCTTCTATCTCTCTCTTCAGAAAGATACTGAATATCCTTTTGAGATGGCTTGGCTATCAAAATGCATTAAAGCAAATGTTGTTGTTTTTTAAACTTTCTTTTTGTATATTAGTTTTAAAAATTCAGTCAGTTTTCAAAATTTTGCATTTTTTTTGAAACTTTAACATGTTTGCCTTTTTTATCGAAATTTCGAGAATAAATTTGTTGTTTTATACATTTATATTTTTTAAGCTTCGTTTTTAAAATGTTTTAAAAATTTTGATTTTGTCACCACAATTTAATTTTTGTAATAAATTTCAATATTTTAAAAGTCAATCTCTAAAAATTTTCTGTTTTCTTTTGAAAGTAACGACTTTTTCTCGAAAATAAATAGTAATCATCTTGAATTTAGAATTAAAAGTTTAAGATTACAATTAAAAAGCCAAAACGAGAAAAATTTAAATTTTAAAAATGATCATCTCATGAAAATAGTTTCTAAAATGCATTTTTAAACGGTCTTTAGAAATTTTAAATATGGTTTCGAAAACTGTCGAAATTTTGACAAAATATTCTTTAAAGCCCTAAATTATATATATTTTTTAATATTCGAGCTATTTGGACTAAACTAGAAACTTTGAATATTTTTCGTAGAATTTAAACTTGCGGACAGAATTTGAAATTTCAAATAAAGTACGAATTTTGAAAAAAGGTTAAATTTTTCGTTTAATACTGAACTTCTGAAAAACTAATTTGAAATCCGAAGAAAAGTTCTTCAACCTCTAAAATAACTATATATAATTTCTCTGCATGCCCATTTTGTTTCTATATTTTTTTCCTAATTCTTTTGTGAATATGTATGTGATTTGATAACGAAGGCTTCCACGGCCAGAGTCAGTACAGGATATACTTTTTCCGGGATTGGACTGTGTCAAACAACTACTAAAAGTGTTCATCACTTTTTTTTGTATGTGATTTTTCTATTCTTTTTTTTTATTTACTTTTTTATTTTAAATTTAAGAATTTTACTTCACTATCGAACTCTAAAATATAAAGAAAAGGTGAAAATGTGGATATAAAAGTAAAAAGTTTCAATTTAGGGTTGATTGAAGAAGAGATAATAGAAATTTCTAAAAAAAAGTTCATTTCAAAAAAAAACTTACAGGCTATTTTAGATTTTTTAGAAATTCACAGTAAGTCTTGAGAAAAGTCGACATTTTGAAAAAAAATCAATTTGAACTTAAATTTTGAAATTTTAAATTTGTTTTTGAAATTTTAGTTTTTGAATATATACAGTGCTAGAAAAAAAAGATAATCAATTTGACAGTAGCAGCTCTTAGCTAAAATAAGTGGGAATGCTGCTCCAGAAAATATTCAGCTTTTGTGTCAAATTCAGATTGATTCCAGTTTTAAATTTTTAAAAGATTTTATTTAAATTGTAAATTTATTTTCTACATAATTTAGCAAACTTTGGGAAAACAGTCGAAATTACAAGATTAAAATTGTAATTTCTAAAATAAAGGGTTTTATTTTTCAGAAACCGGTAAAAATTAATAAAGTTTTTGGTAAAAAATTTTAAAACTTGTAATTATATTTTAGCATTTTTGAAAAAAACCTCAAATTTGCAACAAAGGTTTTAACGATATTTTAATAGGAATAATTCAACTTCAAAGTCAAAAAAAGTGATAAAACATCGAAACATTGAAAGTCGAAATTTACATAAAGAAATTCAACTCTCCAAATAACTCTGGTATTAAAACAGAACTAAAACTTAAAATATCAAAAAATAGAAATCAAATTTAAAATGAAGCTTTCAAAATAGGGTCAATATCTTTTCGAAAATGTAAAAGTTGTTAATTTATAATTTTACCTTAAAAAAAATATAAATTGAATGTGTAAAATGGAAGTATTTTCATAAAAGTAATCATAATTTACAAAAATATTGAAAATATTTTGAAATATAGTCGACAAAAATAGTCAACAGTTTAAAAAAATATAGATTTAAAATATCGAAATAAAAAAAAATCGAAATTTTTAAAAAACCCCAAAATTTTTAAAAAATATGAAAATTTTTAAAAATACAAAAATTTTGGAAGAAACTCCATTTATTTTAAAAATTAAAAGTTTACCAAAAATTAAAAGTTTTGAAAAATATCCGAGTCTTTAAAGGCATTTAATTTTTTTTTAATTGGAAAAAGGTGGAACTTTGATAAAAGTCGAAAATTTTAGGACTCAAAATTATAAAAAAGTCTACATTTTACAAATACTCGACATTTTAAAAATATTTTTTAAAAATTTGAATTTTCAAAAGTCAACATGTTTAAAAAGTCGAAGTTATGAAAAAATTTCGCAAATTGTTTACAGTCGAAAGTCAAAAAAAACATTGAAAATTTAAAAAATATCGACTTCTAACAAATTGTCAACGAAAACAGAAAAGATAGGAATGTTAAAGAAAATAGAAATTTTTTAAAAAATTGAAAATGGGAAAGAAGTGAAGAGCAGGATTTAAAAAAGGTAAGATTTAAAAAAAATGAAAAATTTCAGAAAAGTCGAAATTTTGAAAAAGTCCAGTTTTTAAAAACTCCATATTCTCAAAGAAATAAGAAATTTCAAAAAGTTGAAGGTTTGAAAAATTGCCAAAATTAAAAAAAAATAAAAATTTCCAAAAAAAACGCTCACAATTTCGGAAACATCTAAACACAAAAAAACTAGTCAAGGAAAATAGTAGGAAATTTCAAAAACATTTAAGAAAACTCGACATTTTCAACAAACGTAAAAATTTTCAAAAAGTGGAAGTTTCGAAGAAAATGATGCAATTTTCAAAAATATGTTCAAAAAATCGAAATTACAAAAAAAAATTTCGACAATGTGTCAGAAATCGATATTTTTCAGAAAACTTGAAAATTTAAAAAGGTAACGAATTTTAAAAAGAAAACAGTCAACGAAAATAGCCAGAAAATTTTAAAAAATCGAGATTTTAAATTTTTAAAAAAGTCAAAATTTTAAAGAAAATCAAAATTTTCAAAAAAAAACAGAAAATTGGAAAAAAGTGAAGAACAGTATCCGGAGAAAAGGTAGGGTTTTAAAAAAATCAAAAATTTTAACAAATCCAGCTTTTAATAAAACTGACATTTTCAAAAAAAAATTCAAGCGAAGAGTTTGAAAAACTGTCAAAATGTTCAAAAAAGTCAAAATTTGGAAAAAAAGCCTAAATATTCAATGAAATCTCAATATAAAGTCGATGAAAATGGCGGAAAATTTCAAAAAGGTTAAAGAAAAATCTAAATTTTGAAAAAAAGTCGAAATTTTGAAATACTTGAAAATTTTAAAAGCAGCTGACGAAAAAAATCGAAGATTACAAAAAATTTCAAAATTTAAAAGTCATCATCTAAAAATATCGACATTTTTAAATAAATTGAAAATTAAAGGAAAAAAAAAATTTTTAGAACCAGAAATAATTGGCATTGAAAAAAAAATAAATCAGCTTTCAAAGCGTTCGACTTTTTAAATGACGTAGAAACTTTCAAAGAGTGGAATTTTTGAAGAAAATTTCGAAAATTTCAAAATATGTTGAGATTTAAAAAAGTCAACATTTAAAAATATCTAAATGTTCAAAAAAATTAAAAATTTGATAAAATGACAACATTTTTGGGACCAGAAATATTTAAAATTCAAAATTTTGAAAAAAAATCAGCATTCAAAAATTTGACTTTTCAAACGACGTAGGAATTTTCAAGGAGTGGAATTAAAAAGAATATTCAATTTAAAAAATCAAGATGTGCAAAAAAACGAAATTATGAAAATGAAATTCGACAAGTTGCAAAAAGTCGACATTTTCAAAGGTGTCATGAATGGTTCACGAAAAATTCAAAAAATTGTCAAAAATGTAAACAAAATCGAAATTTTCAATGAAAAAATTCAAAGGTGGAGAAAAGCCGGAATGAGGTACAATTTGATAAATGAATATAATGTTTTAAAAAATCCAAAATTTTGAAATAAGCTGAGTTTTTAGAAAACTCGATATTTTTCAAATATGATAAAGAATTTTCAGAGAATGGACTTTTAAAAAAATAAGAAAATCTTTATTAAAAATCTTAAATTTGAAAGGTTGCAATCTTTAATCGCCATAATCAAAAAAGAATAAATTTTGGTCAGTACACTCATATTATTGTAAAGTTTTAATATACATAAGAGCCGCAAGCAGTGCTATATTAGCACCCGTTCGCGAGCAGTCTCATCCTTCAGAACATTTGCATGTGTTGGCAGATGTGACTCTCTGGGGATCGCGCCTGAAACTGAAGTGACATCTCACGCTTCTCAGCTCAGTTTTGGGATTCTCTTCCGACCTTATTTTAAAATTAATTCTTCATCTTCAGATTTTCCACCTCTACTCGATGACAATAACAATATTGCGACTACTTCCAAGAAAGAGGCTGACATGCTTAACGTTTGCTGAAAATTCCAATCTTGATACTCGAAACGCAGAACCTCCTGTTCTTCCTAAGGTTGGCACTTCGATGCCTGAAATTATTTTTCAATCAGGAAGATTCTCCTCGAGCTTGACACCTCGAGAGCTTTTGGCCTTGATGGTATCCCCGCTATTGTTCTTAAAAAGTGTATTCCCTAACATCTGGGAATCTGCTTAGGTGCAGCCTGTTCCTAGAAAAAGAAAAAGGAATCTGGCTAACAACGATCGCCCTATATCTTTGTTGCCCATTATATCTAAAGTGATGGAAAAGGTTATCAACATCGAAATTCTCAAATATCTGTAGGAGAATTGAATCATCTCGGATAGGCAATACGGTTTCAGACAGCAACGTTCCACTGGTGATCTACTGGCATATGTTACTCATATCTGTAACTCAGCTATGGAAAAACATGGTGAGGCTAGGATTGTGGAATTGGATATCCCAAACGCCTTTGACAGAGTCTGGCACCGATCTCTTCCTTCTCGCCAAATTAACATCTTATGGTCTTCCTCCTGGACTCTATCATTTGATATCCAATTTTCTCGCTGACAAATCTCTTCGATGGCATCTCATCCGAGACATTTGCTATTCATGGAGGGCGCCTTAAGGGTCTGTCTTGTGTCTTACTTTGTTTCTGTTACACATAAACCATCTCTTAGCTTTAACTTCCAATCTGATATACAGTTAGGCAGATGATAGTAGCCTGGTGTCATCTTTTTTCCTCGACAAACCATTATTCGTCGCTGCTTCAGATCGACTAAGGCAACAACAGATACAGATAAATAATCCTGATCTTGAAATCATACTTGAATGGGGTAAGAAAAATCTGGTCGACTTCAATGCCTCAAAAATTCTGGCCGTCCGTCTGTCACAAAGAGTTCTCCTCGTAGAAATTTGAAATTTTGCACACCGTTAATTCTCGATAACCCACGCAAATACCGTCAGTCAACGATTAGAAAGAGAAAATATTGTATAATAAAATGGGGGGGTTAATTAGGTCTCCGAAAAATCAAGTTTTAGTTAATATCTCGTGTAAAGTACCATTTGAAAGAGCTACCTCTAAGGATACTAAAATATTATTTTTAATAATTTTTGATCTAATCGTTTTAACGATATAGCTCAAGGTGTCTCAGAAATTACCACCTCCCCCGTGTTTTCGTGGGTTTCTAAAGATAAAATTTAGATTTTAATAGGGTTAGTAGATATTGGGTCATAAATTATCGGAAAACTGCAAATATTTTAGATATTGTAATAGTTATTGAAAAAAAAATATTTTATAGAAAAATAGGTGTTTGAATTTCAAAATTTTTTGACCCATATAGTAATAATTCTTCTAAATAAAAAACTTGATTTAGCTGAAGGATAGAATGCAGATCAAATTTGTCTTCTACATTATTTCGTTTAAATGAATATTTTCGGAGTTGGTTATTAAATTATATGCAACGTAGTCATTGCGGTTGGAATTGAACATTTTAGCGCGATCCGAGGGGATCTTCTAAACTATGTTATTCATCGACTTATTGCAAATTGCAGATGAATGCTGAGACTTTATCAAGACAATTATCAGTTCCGTAAATATGTGAATTGATTATGAACTCAATCTTCGCTGATTTTCTTTTATACCGATGCCCTACTTAGTTACCTAACTGCGCCACTGTTTAAAATGTCTCATTCGTTGTATCTAATTTCTCATTTATCGTATAAATTTTCCTTTTTGAAGTTTTTTGTATTAATATTGAAATTTATCTTGTCAAGTTCTGTAATATAAGCTCATAAACTGTGATGGGGCAGTCAGATGTCCTTTCGTGTAGGAATTTTTCCCCAATGTGTGTGATGATTTGTTGTGTGATTTAGTAGTTGTGTGATTTAGTAGTTTCTGAGTCCAGGCGAGGTAAGCAGCGCCATCAAAAACTACCTGGCCCCTGTTTCATCGGAATTATGTAGCTGTCGCATCGTCTGTTGCTCCTATTTCTCCATCAGAGGTCTGCGAAGTTTAGAAAAGTTACTTCCCTGCACTTTATAAAATATAGTACAGTATTGTTTTTTTTTAAAGCTAAACTAGTTAGTAAGATAGATATTCTGTGTATCTTCTTTAAAAGTTGTGTTCATGATTTATTGGCTTTTTCTTTGCCAGTTGCTTCTTGCACAGAAGGTGAGTTAAATTTAGATTTGTGGAAGAACAATTGGCAAAAAAAGCCAATAAACAATGAATAATCAGTAAAGTAGGTTACCACTAGGGCAACGAAACCCAGCCTGTAATATATAAGATCTCGTCCGTCGCTAGCTGATAATGGTAAGGAATTTCCAACCGCCTTCTAGTGTCACTTATTTCTTTTTAATACATCTTGTCATCAACATTCTTTACTCGGGAAAAATGCGATAAAACTTGAAAGTTATAAAAAATCGGAAAATTAGATCAAACAAAATAAAAATTGTCGGATAAAGTTATATTTTGAATTAAAGTAAACACCTTGAGCGAAATAATAAAATTATTAACAAAAATTATTTTAAAATGTTAACTCAAATCTCATTTTAAAAATTTGTCTGATAATTTCGAGTACTTGAGCTTAAAATTTGAAAATTCTGATTCAATTTAATAAATTTTGAATAGCTTCCCGTATTTTCGCCCTAAGAGTTTTAATTTAAGTGCGGTTATGATTTACGGACCAAAAACTAACAATTCATTGAATAATTGAACGGCCTGTTCCCGTCGACAAGTGGAACACGCATTAGCTGACGAGCTGTCATTGCGGTCGAACTCACAGTCTGCACGATTGCCGGATATCTAACACGCATCGTTAAATATCTAATGAGCTTATTGTTGGACGGTCACTAAGTTATCGATTTGCGGAGGTAATCTGATGGACAGTCAATTCATCAAGCCAGCCGCGGTTTCGGTCTGACGTGATGCATTATTGTTCCAAACATGCAACTGGTCGAGCTAAACTTAACAGAAAAAAATTTAAATTAATCTCTACCCGTTGCGTTGATTCATTTATGGAGCCATTAAATCTCAAGACTGGCTTTAAGATCTTCAAGATCGTGATGCCAACGCGGGGTTCGTATTTATTTATCTTCAGTACCAGTCGAGCTATTGAGATATTCAGGATTGGAATTAGAGAAGAATTATATGTTTATATTGCAAACAAGACTACTACGTACCAGAATTATTTCTAAGCGTATTATCGATGGAAATCGCTAGTACATGCATGACGTTGGCGATAGAGGAGGTAAAATATTTCAACCAGATTAGCTTACGCGGTAATAGCAGATATGAATCGCTAATAGTCTGGCATGTTATCTGTTATATCGACACGGCGAGTGGATAAGACTTCCTGTAAAGTGCCAACCCTCCATCACGGTACTCGGAGTCTTAATCTCCACGCTATTATCCCATCAATGAAATGACTGTCTTCGGAGAAAGATAGGCAATCTACACCTCCACGGGGCATCCTCTGTGGATGAAGAAATAATATTACATTAAATCGCATCGATTTTTATGTTTTCTATTTCCAGTGCTTCTCTTGATATAACTATAGTTTATCAAATATTTTATCGAAGTCAAACCATTCATTTTCTGCAAACAGTAGCCGAATTGGAGTGTAATTTATTCTATAATAAGTTAATGTATACGTATATAACGAGACAAGTTCTGCTTACAGGAAAACATGGAGTACTCTTCGGGTTAATGCAAGACTCCTAATCATATCATATGGTAGTCAAGAAATGGTGTAAAGAGAATTTCTTAGTGACGAACCATTTAAAGAGGGGTATACTTCTCCTGATGAACAAGAGATAATTAACACAAATAAAATTTCCTAACCTTGTGACCAATCCTTACAGATTAAATCCGTAGATCAGGTTCGTTCGGCCAGCTTTGCCCATTGGCAACTAAAATGGCCATTGTTTTTGGCATATGTAACACTACTTACGTGTATTTAAAATTTACGTAGTTAGAAGTGTTAGCTTACAATATGATAGTTTCCCAATAAACGGTTGCCTAAGTTGAACCTCAAATTAGAAAAACTTTGTCTGCTTTACGAGCTTCCAAGTAGTCTAGTCTTTTTTGCAGATGTTAAAAACAATTAGGGATAATGGTCAACAACAGATTTGGAACTAGCGCTAGTAGCGTACAAAGAGGGGAAAACAGTCTAAATAAATGCAATTACGATTATAGAATACCTAAATCGACATTACTTCGACACATTCGAGAGTCAAACAAAGTCACCAAAGACTTGTACTAAAGTATTAGGCAGGAACCCTATATCTAATTCAACTTTAGAAGAATTCTTGTCGAACCATATTGTTAAACTCAAAGAATCTCTTTTCGGACTGACTGTAAAAGATGTTCGAAATCTTCTTTTTTAATTAACCGAAAAATATGAAATTCCTCACGAATTCAATGCAGAAAAAAACTGTTAGAAAAAATAGACTATAAATTTATGGCAAGACATAAAAATTTGTCTCTGTCATCGTGAATTCACATCACTAAATAGAATTAAAGAATTTAACAGAAAAAACGTGTACGAATTTTTTGATTTGTTGGAGAAATTGGTAAATAAACATAACTTAAATGCAAGCTCATTGTTCAATTTGGATGAGTCCAGTTTTTCAACAGTAGCTAAGAAATGTTAAAAGATTGTTACCACCAAAGACTGTAAAGCAGTTAGAGCACTTGCAAGCGGAGAACGCGGTATAAACTCCACTGTCGCATGCTGTGCACCTGAGTTTTATGTACCTCCCATGATCTTTTTCAAATCTAATAAAAGCCAAGACGATGAACAAATATGGAAAGTACCAGTTTCAATAGAAGAAATAATGACACTAACATCCCCTTAAGAAGTGGTGTCTGAAATAAAAGAAAATATCAATCCGAATAAAGCCGCAGAATACGACCTAATCAGAGGTGAAATGCTAAGATATCTACCACGTAAAACTATTGTTAAACTGACGAACCTGATCAATGCTGCCGTTAGGCTAATGCTCAGACTATAGAAAGTGGCAGAAGCTATAATGATTGCTAAACCAGGAAAATCTCCTAATAAAGTATTATCGTACAGACCACTATCGTTACTTCCTCTAATAGCAAAATTGTTTGAAAAATTTCTGATCAAAAGAACGAAACTAATTATTGAAGCAAAAAATCATCACTTCTATTTCAGAGGTGAGCACTCTACAATTGATCAAGTACATAGAATTACAGACATTATAGAAAAATCACTAGAAGAAAAGAAAGTCTGGCCAACTATCTTTCTTGATGTTGCTCAGGCTTTCGATACAGTTTGACATAAAGGACTAATATTTAAACTTAAAACATATGCCCAAACAATTCTCTTAAATTCTTTAGTCTTATATGTCTAAAAGATACTTTTAATTAATCAGAAAGACATGTATTCAGACCTAAGGGAAATAACAGCAGGAGTTCCGCAAGGTGGAGTGTTGGATCCGGTCCTTTACCTATTATACACGTGCGACATACCTGCATTAGAACATGAAACTATTGCCACCTTTGCTGAAGACACATGCATATTGGCAGTAGGAAATACTAGCGAAGAGGCAACCAACAAACTGCAAATAGCAATTAACAAAATACATGATTGGACAAATAAATGAAAAATCAGGCTGAGCGAAACCAAATCTGTTGACGTTAACTTTACCTATAAAAGAAAAATACAAAATATACCTGTAAGAATTAATAACAGCAAATACCATATGCAAATATTGCAAAATCCCTAGTTATTACATTAGATGCTCAACTGCTTTAAAAGCTTACGATAAAAAGAAAAGGGAAGAACTTGGCAAAAGAAACTTTACCTAATACTACATATAATAAGATCTTACTTTATAAACAAGTACTAAGACCTGTATGGACTTATGGTAGTCAATTTTAGGGGTGCACCAAGAAAAGTAATTAGAAATAATTTGGGAATTTCAGAACAAAGTACTGAGAAATAAAGTGGATGCTCCCTGGTATGTGAGGAATAGAGACTTTTTTTTTAAGTTTAATCCACTCGCAAAGGGTAACCCCATTATGCTTGCAAAGCACTGCGAGTAGGATGCGAAAATAAAGATAGATGGCGATGAATCGCCTTCTTAAACAAGGATAGGTTGTAATTTTTGAGAAAAATTCCTTGCAGTAACAAGTTCCATAACTTGAAAGTTCTACAGAAAAAAGAGTCTCCGTAGACAGAAGTCCTCACTGTGTCAAGCTGGACCGCATAGGAATTTTCTGTCTCCGACTGTCTAGTACGCCTCAAGAATCTTGCCCTTGGGGGATCAATCCTATTAGTTCCTGAAAGCATATTCCATGACAGTACTTGTAGAAAAAAGACAAGTTACCAACCATACGCCTGTGCTCTAGTGTTTCGAGAGAATCGGTCAGACTCTCGTCATCCATTAGGCGAATCGCTCTTCTTTGAATTGAATCCAAGAGAGCTAAAGTGTGTTTTGGGGCTGAACTCCAAACATGAGAACAGTATTATAGTGTTGGCCTAATTTGAGCTTTGTATAGTGTTAATAGCTGATGAGATGTGAAATACTTTTTAGCTCTAAAAAGAAAGCCCATCTTCTAAGAGGCGGATTTGGCAATGGCGCGCACATAATAATCGTCCCAAGAGAAGTTAGTGCTGGCATTCACTTCTAGGATAGATAGATTAGATCTCATCGGAAGGATTTTACCGTCGATTAGTATGTTTGTTGCATTATCCCTTGATGTTTTCTTAGAGAAAACCGCGGCCTGAGTTTTTGAAGCGTTGAAGTCGACCAAATTGTTCTTACCCCGTTCTAGAATAATCTCGAGATCCCGATTAATGGTCTATATCTGCTGTTCCCTTAGTCGATCTGAAGCAGCGGTAATAATGATTTGTCGGAGAAAAAAGATGACACAAGGTTACTATCATCTGCCTACGTGTATATAGGATTGGAAGTTGAAGCTGAAAGATCGTTTATGTGTAATAGAAATAAAGTAGGAGGCAGAACAGACCGCTGAGGCACCCCTGCGTTAATCGCAAATGTCTCGGATGAGATGTCATCGACGACGATCTGAAGAGATCTGTCAGCGAGAAAATTGGATATCAAATGCCACAATCCTAGCCTCACCATGTTTTTCCATAGCTGAGTTACAGATATGAGTAATATATGCCAGTAGTTCGCCGGTGGAACGTTGTTGTCTAAAACCGTATTGCTTGTCGAAGATGATTCTATTTTCCTCCAGATATTTGAGAATCTCGATGTTGATAACCTTTTCCATCACTTTAGATATAACGGGTAACAAAGGTATAGGGCGATAGTTGTTAGCCAGATTCCTTTTTCCCTTTTTAGGGACAGGCTGCACTCTAGCCGATTTCCAGATGTTAGGGAATACCCTTTGTTGTAAGAGAGTGTGAACAATTTGCTTAGGACAGGAGTCACCTTCATAAGGACTGTTGCTAGAATCATTAGAAAGATGGCAGAAAGTCACGAACATCGACTCCATATACATGTAAATGTTGAAGCAATTCAGTTTTTTTTTAATACTGGAGTAATTAGAAGATTGAGGACAAAACCCTTTAAATTTGCTTAAGAGACAGTGCATGCTGCTTTCGTATGTGATGCACGCTAATATTAGTGGGTATTTGTTAGATCAGACTCTTATTATTTATGGGAAATTTTAGTAAGTAGTAGTAAGGCGAAAATAAAATTGCTTAGTGGTCTTATAAATTTTAGAAATGTGATAAAATTTAAATAAAGTAAAAATTGTGAGATCAATATTTTTAAGAGTTGCAATTTTTTACCTAAATTCACGTGTTTTGGAAACTACCACTTTTTTTTTAGAAAAAGTGACTTTGGAAATTTCGTCTCTTTTTGGCATTTCCACTTTTTCGAAGTTTCGACATTTCTTGAAGTTCTGTGAAAAAATTGTTTCTAAAATTTGGCTCTTTTTCGACAAAAACTGAAATACTGGACTTGTTCCCTGAAACCAAGAAAGATTAAAAAACACAACAAAGGTTGCAACCTTTGTTGTGTTTTTTAATTTTTCTTGGTTTCGGGGGACAAGTTCTGTATTTCAATTTTTGAAGATAACCAAGGACCAGTCCGTTTCACCAAATATTTTTCGACATTTCGACTTTAATCTGGAAATTCGATCTATCCAGTTCGATTAGTTTTTAGGTAAAAATACACATTTTAGAATGATTGTTGCCCCCCCCCTTGAGGGAAATTCTGCCTACGTCCATGGGTGATGCTAGTAGTTGATTAAAGTATTGTGAGAAATTTGAGTGAAAAAAAGCAGAACTCTGCCGTAGAAAATGTTAATGCAGTGCAAAATAATAAGAACTATTTTCTTGTAATGTTTTCAGATACCATTATCATGTTTCACAGAGTTATGGGCTAGGATAGTCTAAGATTTATCAAAATTCTATTTAATTCTTTTTGATCCTATCTCCCGTAGAATAAAATTCACGAGCAGTAAAATGTTCCAATACAACCCATAATCATGTCCGAGTCAAGTGGTGTTTATCGGCGCTCCTCCTTCTCGAGTAATATAACGACAGATTGCGAATCCAATAAATCATCATTAATTTAGAAATAAAATACGCTTCGTGTTCGTTTGACATCATGAATTATGTTAACATCGGAGAATAAAGGAGGAAGAAATGCGATTTCTTAGACCCATGGGGAGATCTGGCACATTTATGAAGTCATTTTGCATTTCACACGACTCAGGATCTCACAGCTCGTCCGAGGAACGTTACTGGATGAAGCTTAAATTGCAGCGGTCGTGTCATGTATTTTCCTATGCAGAGCAATCCATCGCTCGAATATATACTAAGCTTATCCTTTATGGCAAAGAAGTCTAAGTTCAAAAGAAGGTTACCAGACGCTCTGTATTATCTAAAAAGTATATTGGAAGTTGTAACTTTCGCATTAATCATATTATACTTAAAAAATAATTATTTTAAGTTGTAGAAAATGTAACAAAAAAAAGACTTGGGTTCTTAAAAAATTTAGAGGTCTAAGAAATCCGATGTAGACCTAAAACTATGAAAGAAATTTATCTGAACTGTTAAAAACCAAAAAGGATCTATCTAGATCACAATATTGTCAAGAAAACATATTAGAAGTCCAAATTAATTCTTGGAAGATTTCATCTGGAACTGTAAAGTTTTCGAAAAACTACTTATAAGTTCTAAATTACAAGATTTAGTTATGACCTGCCACGAGATCTCATCTGGAAAAGCCATAGAACGATAAGCATAGTGAATCAGTCCCAAAAAGATATCTGGATCATTTTTTGAGAATGTGTTGCTACTAATAAGATTCTTTGATCCTGCAAGTTTCAGATCTCTATATATTTTAGTTTTTGAAAAAATCGAAAAAATTCTTTAACAAAATCAAAAAATAGAAAAAGTTTTTTTTCTCAAAAATAACTTAACCTATTTAAATAAAATTTAAAAACATTATAGAAATATATATAGGCTATATTCCAAAAAATTGACAGTCTATAATCATTATGTTATTTAGGAAAAACGGACAATTGTTTTGAAAATTATTTTTTTTCATTATGATAACGTTCTAGAACAATTTTGAAACTAATGTCTGTTTATGTCTTTTTTGATGTGGAATACCCTTGCAAATTCTAAAACTGATCAAAAAGGTACGCCATATTGAAAAAAAAAATAAAAACCCAATTTTTCATTAAAAAATTGATTTATATTTCAATTTGAGGAATATTGGGCTCATCTCAGAGAGTATATTCTTACTAATAGGGTAATTTAACTTTGCAAGTTTCAAGGTTTTATTTATTTTTTTGGAAAAATTGGAAAAAAAAAACAAAAAATAGGAAAATATTATTTCTCAAATCGCGTAAAACCGGTTTCAATGAAATTTGAAAATATTAGAGAGGTGTATGAATGCGTTACTCAAAAAAGTAACTATTAGCTTCTTTATAACTTTAATAATTATTATTGGAGACTTTCTAGAGCAGTTTTAAAGTTAAATTTCTTAATGTGTTTTTTGATATAGAATAATCTTCCGAATCCTTAAATTAATTAAACATCGATTTATTTCAATGTCTTTTATATCATTGAAACTACAGAAACAAAATATTCAAAAAAATATGAGATTTTTTTTACTAAAATTTTATAGTGAGTATATTAAAAAAATAAATTATAAACTAGATATGTTTTTTTCAATTTATTTAACATTTCTTCGGCCCAGTTTGGAAATATTTAAATTTTTTATGGTTTGTTGACAATTTTCTAAACAATTTTTGAAATGCGACTACGTGATATTTAAATTTATTGAAAACGTCACTTCATGACAGTTTACAAATTAGGAGGTTAGTTTATTTTACATAGAATAGGAATAATGAAAAATAGGAGACCAAAAATTAGATGTGGAAAAAATAAAAATTTTGTTTTTTTGATAAATTAGAAAAATATAAAAAATACATAAAAAAGGTTGTAGCACTGGACATCGATGTTTCGCTCTCATTTGAGCTCGTCAGCAGTGCATAACATGGAAGGGGAACAATGAGGAAGAAATACTTAAAAATAAAAAAATTTTAAAATATAAAAAAAGAAAAATAAAGAAATTTTAACATGAATAGACGTTTCATCATCAATTTACTGTGTTAAAAATTTACTGTGTTAAAAATTTAAATATTTGAAGCCCGATTCACAAGAAACAACTACTCCGAGGGCTAATACCCCTTCCGGCATTGAACTACACTTGTGGGTCGAACTTACATGCTCTTGGTGACTACTGTTCCTAACTGCTGAAATCTATTCAGCTTGGTAGTTAGAAGCACTCACCATTTGCGGAGTCCGTTCGTTCCGTTAGAGGAATAGGAATATATTTAAATTTTTTATGGTTTGTTGACAATTTTCTAAACAATTTTTGAAATGCGACTACGTGATATTTAAATTTATTGAAAACGTCACTTCATGACAGTTAAACTGTCATGTCTGTGTGTTAAATAAATTGAAAAAAAACATAATATTTCCGGTCAATAAGGGTCTACCATGAAGAATAAACCTATTCCTCTAACGGAACGAACGGACTCCGCAAATGGTGAGTGCTTCTAACTACCAAGCTGAATAGATTTCAGCAGTTAGGAACAGTAGTCACCAAGAGCATGTAAGTTCGACCCACAAGTGTAGTTCAATGCCGGAAGGGGTATTAGCCCTCGGAGTAGTTGTTTCTTGTGGATCGGGCTTCAAATATTTAAATTTTTAACACAGTAAATTTTTAACACAGTAAATTGATGATGAAACGTCTATTCATGTTAAAATTTCTTTATTTTTCTTTTTTTATATTTTAAAATTTTTTTATTTTTAAGTATTTCTTCCTCATTGTTCCCCTTCCATGTTATGCACTGCTGACGAGCTCAAATGAGAGCGAAACATCGATGTCCAGTGCTACAACCTTTTTTATGTATTTTTTATATTTTCCTAATTTATCAAAAAAACAAAATTTTTATTTTTTCCACATCTAATTTTTGGTCTCCTATTTTTCATTATTCCTATTCTATGTAAAATAAACTAACCTCCTAATTTGTAAACTGTCATGAAGTGACGTTTTCAATAAATTTAAATATCACGTAGTCGCATTTCAAAAATTGTTTAGAAAATTGTCAACAAACCATAAAAAATTTAAATATTTCCAAACTGGGCCGAAGAAATGTTAAATAAATTGAAAAAAACATAATATTTCCGGTCAATAAGGGTCTACCATGAAGAATAAACAAGATATATTAAGATCTTGATAATTTTTATTAAAATATTTTTTCTTTTAAAATACCAATAAAATAAAATCTGCAATTATTAATCAATTATTATTTAATAAATTTAATATTATTAATCAATATGCTTGTAAAATGATTTAAATTAAATTAAACAATTCGAGCGATTCCTTCTAAAATCAATGAACTCTATTCTTAGAAAATCATAAAAAGCAGAATATCAAAACTCACTCAAAATTTGCGACCTGTAGCATGATCAGAAACGTACACATAGATCGACGGATAGAAAGACGTGATTCAATGGGGAATTTTTGACTTAATGGTCATTTCAAAATGTAGCAAATGATAATTTGTTTAGAAAAAATTCTCTTCTATTAAAAATGCTATATTACAACTGATTTGGTAGACATCAGTTATCTAAAATATTATCTATAATTTTATGGCGAAAAATCGATTTTTTGGTATTTATCGATAGTAGAGCAACCGACGCGTCATGGTGTATAGAGCAGAATTTTCTAAACTGCAATTTTATAGTTTAAGAAATAAAAATTGATTGTAATTGATCTGATGTATTGATATTTTAAAATTAACGCAAATGTTAAGCAAAATTATTAACATTCAAGAATACTTAAAAAATTGATAACCAAATCTTGTCCCCTGAGACCAAGAAAGATTAAAAAACACAATAGTTGCTCTAACGCGTTACAATAGCCAAGCTACCATCTTCAAAAAGTTACGTACAGTGCGGTACTGAGTATCTCTCTAAAGATGATACCTTGGCTATCGAAACGCGTTGGAGCACTGTCATTGTGGTTTTTTTTTACCTTTCTTCGTTTCAGGGAGCAATATTTGTGTGTCAATTTTTAAAAATAACCAAGGACCAGTCCGTTGTACCGAAATTCAAGTACTTCTTATTGATTTTTCAATATTGTGATACTTACTGTGCAGCAGCAGCTGCAACGGATACCCCCGCAGAGATCAATGGTATCAGTGGAACGTGAAACGTCGTTTTTTTAGTCGTCAACAATACTTTGACGCACGACGTTTTTTTTAGTCATCAAAAAATATTTTAGAATACTTCCTTTTAAAAACATTTATTTAGTCATTAAAGATACTAATAATACAATTTTATTTATCTTCGATTTTTTAGAGCTTAGATTTAACAAACTGTTGCGGTCTAAATATGGATTGCTCCTATAGCCCAGGAAAAATGAATTTTTATTACAAAATAATTAAATACCGATTTTTTTTAGAAATGTCTTCACTTCGACTCAACAAATAAATACAGAAAGTTTCCCTCCAAGATCATGTGCGGATTGGCCAGCACATTGACTTAAAATGCAAAATTTTGGTTGTTTTTCAACAATTAACACAATTTTAGTCTAACAAAAAAATGTTTTTTATAAAAGTTGGAAAGCTTAGAATTTGATAAAAGAAGTTATTTGCCACTTTTTTGTAGATCTAGTCGTTACTGGGAAAATGAAATGCTTTTGGATATTTGCATTGATTTCAACATTACCTAAAAGGTGTAGCATGTGATGCGTTTTTTTAATTAATTTTGCTAAGATGCCTATTGTACTATTCCACCTTTGGTTAAATTCGTAATTTATTGACATCAATGTTTTTATTGGTCTTGATGTTATGTTCTTCATCTAATAATTTAATTTCATGACGTGATCAAAAAAATAATTATGAGAGTTTGTACAAAGGTTTTAAGCATTGTGGTGTGAATAAAGGTTTCAACGGTATCGTATGTTGTCGACCACCAACAAATCTAGTAGTATTCCTTCTCCTAATTACATACTTTTGTGCTTTTTCTGTTGTTCCTGAAATTAGTGAAAATATATAGAATACGCACCATCGACCAACTGACTTTGCAAAAAGTAATCTGATCTCGTTTTAGACATTTATTCATTTAGATCCCGTCAACGTGTAAACGACGATAACGATGATGAAGGTGAATGTTAATTAACTCAGAAACGTAACATTCTGACCAACGAAAACAGACCTCCTGCCGAAAAAATCTCAAATTCAACGGAAAAGGTGAAGTAGATTAGGCCTTCTGAGGATATCGCTCAAAAAGTACAGGCCAAAATCTATACATTTTGGGGAGTGCAGAAATGAATGTGACTACCCGAAAGCACGCTATTCGTGAGACATTTTCTCAATAACTACTAACTCTAAAAGGAAATGATTAATAACTTTTTGTAGAAAATTTAAAGTTCTCCCACTTTTATTAAAAACATTTTATTTCTAGATTAAAATTGTGGAAGTTATTGGCAAAGAAACAAAATTTTCCATCTTTAAATCAATATAGCGGCCGCTCCCCTCACGATCTTGACAGGGAACTTTATAACCTTATTTGTTAAGCGTAAGTGAAGAACATTTCTAAAATAAAAATTTAGTATTTAATTTTTTTGCAACAGGGATGATATTTTATCTATTTTTCCTGAACTACTACGGAGTAAATAAAACATGTCTACATTTAAAAGCAATACATTGAGATTTTGTCTTTGTTCGAAATTATTGATAAAAAACACCCGCAAAATGTGGAATCAAACTTCAAATTGATTATGAATTCTGATTAAATTAATATTAAACATATTGATAAATAATTGTATGCACATGTTATATTGATATTTTAAAATGCAAAAGGATATTTTAACTAAAATTGTTGGCATCTTCTAAAACAGCTTTAATTAATTCTTAAGTTATATATTCATATATTTTTTTGGATGTTTTGTTTCTGTTGTTTTAATGATATATTATCAATCAATCTTAAGATTCGAGATATTATTTTATATCAAATAACACATTAGGAAAGTCAATATTAAAACTGTTCTAGAACGTAGCACAAAGAAAAAAAAATCGCGAAAGATTGACTGAGCTGGTATTTTTTTGAGCAAAGTGTTTATATAAAAATAAATAAATAGATAAATAAATAATTACATCTCCATAATGTTTCCAAATTTCATTGAAATCGGTTTTATGCGGTTTTTGAAAAAAATTTTTTTTTTGTTTTTTCAGATTTTTAAAAAAATGAAAATAAATAGGATTCTGAGACTTGCAGAATCAAACTATCCTATTAGCAGGAATATATGGAACTCTTCAGAGATTACCCCAATATTCTTAAATTAAAATAAATCAATTTTTAAATAAAAAAATGGTTTTATTTTTTTTAACATAGCGAACCTTTTTGATCAGTTTCATAATTTGCAAGATTATTCTACATTAAAAAAGGCATAAAGAAGAGTTTATTTAAAAATTCATAAAGAAAAAAATAATTTCGGAAAAAATTGCCCGTTTCTCCTAAATAGCATAAATATTTTGGGTTAATATTTTTTTTAATATAGCTTTTATACATCTCTATAATTTTAAATCTAAATCCAGATATTTGTTCAAATTTATTTAAAAGAAATCCAGATTTTCCAATTTGAAGCTAAACTTTGAATATTAGTTCGTTAATGTTCAGTTTAGTTTTTGGACTATTTTACTTTTTGAATTTTTCTCTCTAAATTCGTATCTTCATTTTTAATTTCGAATGAAAATTCTAAGAAAAATCCAAAGAATTAACTCAAAATTTATGTTAATAAATTACAAAAACCATTTTAATCACAAAATGGCACTTGGGTAAGAGTATATTTTTTTTCTGAGATTTTCTTTGAAACTTCAACATTTAAAGGAAATAGCTTTCGAAAAATTGGAAATTGGCAAATTATCAAAAACTCGAAATTTTCAAAAAAAAGTCGAAATTTTGAAATAAGTTCAAATTTTCAAATAATTAAAAATTTTAAAATGAATCCAAATTAAAAAAATATTTAAACGACTAAAGTTTCCAGGAAAGAAATTTTGAAAAGACGATGAAGTCACAATTCTGAAAAGTCCAACTTTTAAAAGAAGTGTCAATTTTTTAAAAAGTAGAAAAAATATAAAAGTAGCTATTTTGAGAAAAAGTTGAAATTTCGAAATTTACGAATTTTTCAAAAAAGGTTTAAGTTTCCAAGACAGTCGAAATTTTTAAATTAATATTTTAAAAAAGTCGAAATTTCCACCAAAACTTGAAATCTCGACAAAAATTGACTTTAAAAATAAAAAGGCCAAATTCTGAGAAGAAGTACTAAATTGTAGAAAAAAAACAATTTTTTAAAAAAGTCAAAATTTTCATCATAATTAAAAATTTCGAAAAACACTCAAGACTTTTAAAACAATTAAAGGCTTCAAAAAAAATCGAAATTTTCAATTAGAAAAGAAAGTCAAAATTTTAAAAAAAGAAAGTATTCAGTAAAAGTGAAACTTTTCAAAAAAAGGTAAAAATTACATAGAAATCAAAATTTGGAGAAAAATTTAAAATTTGGAGAAAAAAAAAAGAAATTTTGAGAAAGAGACGAATTTTGACAAACAATTTTTTGAAAAAAAAGCCCAATTTTCAAATAAATTTAAAATATTTAAATTAATATTTTCAAATATAATTCAAAATTTCAGAGAAAGTTAAATTTTGGAAAAATTTAGACATTTTTAAGAAATGGTAAAAACATTACGAAAAAAACTGGATCTTAGAAAAAATCAAATTTCCAAAAAGTCAAAATTGTGGACATAATTAAAAATTTTGAAATTTTTTAAGAAGTCAAAATTTTTAAACAATTGAAAATTTTGCACAAATTTTTTTCAGAATTTTTAAAAAGACCGAAATTTTGGATAGTTTCAATTTTTGGTCTTAATTTCTAAAACGTTGAAATTTTCTCAAAAAAATTTTGAAAAAAAAAGTATTTATGTATATTTTTGAGAAAAAATTAATATCTGGAAAAATCTTGAATTTTTTAAATAAATGGTTCAAATTTTCAACAAAGAGTCTTTCAGAGTTTTAATTTACAATAAATCAAATCTGGAGAAAAAGTTGAGAGTTAAAAAAAAGTCAATATTTTTAAAAAGTACAAATTTTCGGTCAGAATTTCAAGAAAAGGCCCAACTTTTGAAAAAGGTGTCACTTTTGTTATCTGAATTTGCAAGAAAGTCCAAATTTTTTAAAAAATTCAATTTTCAAAATTCGAAATTTTCAAAGCAGGATTTTTCAAAAAAAGCTCAAATTTTCAGCAGGTCAAGTTTAAAAAAAAAGCGAAATTTACAAAAAAAAGTCGAAATTTCGACAGAGCCGAAATTTTCAAAAATTTTTGGACAAAAGGTAGAAAAACATTCATCAAATCACAATTTAGAAAAGTATAACTTCTTTTAAACCTTTTTAAAAGTTTCTTTTTAGATCAAAATTTTTAATACAGTAAATTGGAACTTCGAGAAGAAATCAAAGATTTTGTAAAGGTCAAGATTTTCAAAAACGTTAAAATTTTGGGAAAAAATCTTGAAATTTTAAGAAAAAGTTAAAAATTTGAAAAAAAAAGTTTTAAAAAAGGCAAAATATTCAATAATGAATTGAATTTTAAAAATCAAATTTTTCAAAAATGTTACAATTTTGAAAGCATACGACATTAAAAAAATTTTATTTGAACATTTTTTAATTAAATTCGAAATGAAGATGCTCTCCCACGACTTAAAAATTTGTACACAAACAGATTCCGATTAGTTAGGTCAAAAATAAGTTGAACTTGTTACTCTACAGACACAATTATTAAATTTTAATCATATGCGTTACTAATATCAATATATAGTGATCACAGCTGTTGTGTAACTAAAAGATATTTTAAAATAAAATGTATGTGGACATTTTCGTTTTACAAGGGAAGCTGTGTTTCCCTAGCTTCCATGAAGAACACGCCACTGGATGCAACATATGGAATAGCATAACAAGTGCATTTGAAGTTCGAGCAAAGAAGGAACGAGAACTTTGAAAAGTAAGTAAGCTGTTCCTATTGCAGAAGATTGTAATGCTATTTGTCAAAAACTCAATAACGTAGTTAATTAAATTAATTTTTTTGAAAATCGCATTAGGTAAATTTTATCATAATAATTAAGTTGGGACAATTGGATACGCCACGAATCGAAACAACATCCACAATAAAATAAATTTTACTAAATCCCGTAAAAATTTTATTGCTTGCTAAAAATCTATGGCTCATGCAAAATGATCAATTTTAATTTATAAAATCTAAAAAAATAATGAATGTAAAAAAATATTTTATTTTTATATCGGCGCCCCTCAAAATTTGGCACCCCGGGCAGTCGCCCCTTTATCCGGCGGTGTGTAAAACCCTTAGGGACATTTACCCTGAGTTCTTAAATCTCAATAAGCGGCAGCAGGGCAGCAAACACCAAATTTCTGGAAATTCTGCAATGCATCGGGATCAGCAGATTGGACTCAATTCCGCATAAAAGAAGAAAACGTAAGATAAGCATCACTAGCTTTTAAGAGTGGCATTTGTTAAGCTCTCGAAACGCATTGGAAGCCCAAAAATAAGGAGAAAGCGACCGTGATCTCCACGAACAGATTTAATACTCCGCGTTTTATGGACTTATGGACTACCTTGTGCGGATGATTCGCAATGTGGAAGCATCTAAAAATCAGATGTTTCTGAAATGTCCGAGAGTATTTGTTGATTGTATATACAGGATGGAACAAATGAGCTGTCAACAAATCGAAACGCTATGCCTGTAATTTTTATTTCTATTATAATTTTGTTGAACCAAAGTAAGAAATGTTTACAAATAATGTATTTTTTTGATATAGTCACCAGTAAGTCGTACTATCCTTTTAAAAGGGTCAAAAAACGCGAATGTGGCTTTGTGGTATTCGTATTGAGCTAGCTTGAGATGATCGACATTTTGGTATTTTTAGTGCTCTTTAAAATGCCCTGAATGAAGAAGTCCATTGGATTTGCATTTGGCGAACTAGCCGGCCACTTTGTTGAAGAAATGAAGTGTGGAACGTTGTTTTTTATGTATTCTGGGTTGACACGTAAATCAAGGTTACTTTGACCCATTTTTTGTGACTAAATTTACCATTGGATATTATATAAAGTTTTTTAAGTGTCACAAAAATTAAAAAATATCTGTGCATTAGCTAACGGTCATTAAAAACATTGGTATAAAGTATTTAACGATTTTTTGCAAATAAAATGAGATTTTGAACTTTAAAAACAGAGACAATGTTGATCAAAGTGACAAGGTAACAAAGTGTTACTTTGGCTCATGAGTTTTTTTGTCTTCATTTTCTCCTTCAAATATAAACTGAACTAAAGAAATATTTTATTTGGTGACGTAAAAGGAACATTATTTTGTAACGTTGTTGTAAGTCAAATTCAAGCGAATCCAAAAATCCTTTGCGCACTTCTTTTGAAGGATAACTTTTGTTTTTAATGTCATAAAACTTATATAATCAAATAACCTTTTACTTCAGCCATCTCCAAAACTTACTAACCTTTTTTCACGCACTCATGCACCCTATAGTTACAAAATTTCCGGATTTCAACAACTGCAAAACAGGATTTCCATATCTGTTCTGCGAAAGTCTCGCCTTCAACCATAACACCAGTCGAAAGAAGTGGTTCTTGAAACAGACTTTCTAGTAAATCCCATAGTAATTTCAAGTTTACTGTAAACCAAATAAAATTTGGTGGTGTGACGAGTCAAACCAACTTTGGATTTGGCTTCAGCGCATCCAAATACATAAGAAACATACTTGACTTAGTTCGAGAAATTTTTTTCGTTTACATAACTACCATTTTTCGCGATTTTTAGCGTTTTTTTGCCATTTACTCACATTTTAGAAGGTGCACGGGTAAACGGACCTCCGATTCGGCTTCAACGCATCGAAATACCCTAGGTCTAGTAAAATATAGAGGCCACTTTTTTATTTATGTGTGCCGGTGTAATTAATCTAATCTCTTTGAAATAGCCCCGAGCAATATTTTTTCTTTTGTCAGTTGAAAATATAATTTATTCAATTTGGCTAGATCAAAGTAGGAAACTTTTTGTATGAAATAAAGCTTGGAATTTAACACTTTTCTGTTTCAGGTATTTACAACACAATAGCAGGTAGTATATATTCCCTCCTAAATTACTAACATTTTTTTAATTAATAATGCTTTTGAGAGACAGAAGCAGATGCTGAATATTTCTTCGTGCGTACTAATAAATTCAGGAAGAATATGCGGCGAACAGTTCTAAATATATGAAAACAAACGGTCATATTAGCCGGAATGTGACAAAAAACGTTTTTAGAAGTCCGCGCCAGCGAATAAGTCATCCGGAGCGATAAGAAATTAAGGAATATGGAATCTAATTAACGAATTTAGAACGACAGACTGGCAAACAACGACCTAAGGCAATTCGTAGCAGACGAGAAGTCGCCTAAAATAAATACGCCCTGACCTACGTTACTTACTCCACATAGATTCACGCTAGACACAAAGCGAGTAGGAATCTGGACAGAAATGTTCTTTCAGGAGGAGCGCGCCTGAAATGCCAGCTTTTACCTGTTTTACGACGCTTCGGCTGAATTCCTCGCACTTCCAAAACTTCTTTTTTCAATTGGAGCCGCATTAGGTTTGTAAAAGAGCATCATTTAATTAAGTAGTGAATTGTTCAACTTTAAGTTAAGATTTACGATATAGTGGATTTGCTCTTACTTATTTCCAGGGCCGCCGCATACCCAACAGTCGCCCTTGTGCAAACTTGAAAAGGACGCCCCTTTCAAACTCATTTAATCACAAAATATCGAATTTGAAACTTATACTGGAAAATCAAATTACAGAAAAAAAACTAGTAATTTGTCAAAAATGTGGAATTTTTGAGTTTAAAAAGGGAGGGAACTGAATTTCGAAGAAAAAAACCGAGGTTTACAGAAAAATTTGAAATATCGAGTGTTTTGTTAAAATTTTAATCCTAGATTTATTTTTTAAATTTTCGGCATCAACAATCTCAGTTAAAAAACCTCAACATTTTGACTTCAAACTTAATATAAACTAGACTTTCAAAATAGATTTCTCGATTTATATTTCAAAATTCATACAGAACATTTAATTGGTCATTTGTCGAACTAAATGAAAGTAAAGTCACGCCGAGGACGTTTGTATTAATGGATGCTGCGATTTAACCCCTGATACAAGCTTTGCCTCATCTATTGTGATCTTTGCAATTGCAA
Source organism: Dastarcus helophoroides (assembly GCA_028583605.1). NCBI lineage: Eukaryota > Metazoa > Arthropoda > Insecta > Coleoptera > Bothrideridae > Dastarcus > Dastarcus helophoroides. The sequence goes on from CM053336.1 coordinate 22,179,521, forward strand.
TCTGGTTTTCATTAGATTCTGATGAAATTAGATTTCAATTGCATCGTAATAAACTTGTTGTATATATTCGTATATACAAGGCTTATTATCTCGGCAGAGAAGAATGCCTCACATGTAGCGAAAATGTTTGCTTTATAATCAGTTAAAAGTCAGTTTCGAGTTGCCGCCAATGAGGGTTTATTCTCTTAGATACTTATACGACTTACTAGCGGCTTTAAGTTGGAAGTGTTTACAGCCACCGTACCATACTGAAAAAAAAAAGAAACGAATTTTGAGAAATAAGTCGAAATTTCGAGAAAATGTCAGTAGCTTAAAGATGGACGAATTTTGTCGAATAGAAATTTTTTAGAAAAAGTTTTCTGAGTTGAATATAAATGTTCGTTTAAATGCATGAGCTAGGGGGGCAAGCGCGCTACACTGCCCTATTCTAACTACGCCTATGTTAAAACTAATTCCACAAAGACAAGAACCTCGCAAAGATCTATCCGGCCTGAGCCTCGCAATGGGGAAGGCAACCCCTGATTAAACTAGAAAACCGAGAAAAAGAAATATAAATATGGAGTTGGCAGTCGAAACCTTAGAAAGAAATTTGCAAGTTTAATTTATGAGGAACGTGCCAACATTTTGAAAAACAAATATTCAAAAATTTGACTTCTTTAAGAACTGATAATACCTTTTTTCAATAAAACAGCCTGTATCAGACCCGTAACCATGGGGGGGCTAGGGAGCTGCAGCCCCCCGCCCCGAAATTTTTTGGCTTTACACTAGATAGAACTAAATTTTCCAGATGCAAGGATGTTTTTTTTCCAAATTTGGCGCCATTTCTTATTATTAGAGACCGGATTTTATGCACAATCAAGCACGGTAAAAAGGTGGGCAAAATGTTAAATTAGACAAAAACGAAAAGCTAAAGAAGGCCACAGAAAGATGAAATACTCTAAAAAAGGCATTAACAGGTCAAAACTCACAATTAACAAAAAAAAAACATTTTAATATCACAGTCGAAATTAAAAAAAATGATTTTTTTTATATACTCAGGATATTCAGAAGGAGTATAACATTTTCAAATAAAATTCCTTAAATTTCGAGTTCATTCTCAAATTTTCGCCCTAAATCCTAAAACTTTTACCTTAAACTCATTCGAATTTCTTCCAAAATTTTAACTTTAAAATCTGACATTTCTTTTCCAGAAAAATTTAAACTTTTCTTGAAATTTCTTTTTTTTTATTTGAAATTTCAATCTTATGTTTTGAATTTCATTAAAATAATGTTAAATTTTGCAAGTTTTTCAAGCTTAAACTCCCCATTTCGAAAAAAAAATTCAAATTTTAAAAAGAACTGGAAATTTATACAAGCAATTTTTCGAGATTTAATACCAAATTTTGAGAAAAACTTGCATTTTGTAATAATAGTTTTACAGTTTTGGAATTTGAAAATTTAAATTTAAATTTCGGTTTTTGAATAAAATTTTAAATGTTAGGCCCTTTACTAAAAAGTCACAATCTCTTATAAGCCATTATTTTAAGGGGGCATTTTTTATTAAGTTATTTTCATGAATTTTTTCTACAATTTTTCCAACATGGCGATTGAACTTTAAAAAAAAGTCTAAAATGTCGATTCTTTTATGAATTTCGAGTTTTACACAAAACTTGTACATTTTTCAGTTGGAAAATTTATGATTTTCTTAATAACTCTAACCCAAATTCGAAATTTTTAATTTTTTCTAAAAGTTTTAACTTCATAATAAAAACTTTCGAAATTTGAAGTTCATTTGTTTATATTTTGATTACTATTTCGAAAATTCGACTTTTTTCTCCAGAATTCGACTTCCAAGTGAAAATTTCCAAAAGAATATTAAAATTTCTATCTTAGTTATCAAATTTTAACTTTAATTAAGAATTTTTTTTACTTTTAATCACGACATTTCAACTTTAAATTCATATTTTTAGAAAAGCTTGATTTATAAAATTTTTACAATTTTTTACAATGAATTTAAAAAGTAAGATTAAAAAAAAAAGATTAAAGTCGAAATTTTGAAAAAAAAATGAGCTTAATGGCTATCGTTTATTTTTCAAAATGTTTAAATTAACACTGGTTCAAAATTCAGACTTCCTCAAGTTTTTATTTTCACTTTCTTTTTGAAATATTTTGTTGTGAAGTTGATTTGTTTATATTCCGATTACGATTTTGAAAATTCGACTTTTTTTCTCCAAAATTTGACTTCCAAGTGAAAACTCCAAAAAAAAAATATTGAAATTTCTATCTCAGTTATCAAATTTCAACTTTAATTAAGAAAGTTTTTACTTTTAATCACGACATTTCAACTTTAAATTCATATTTTCAGAAAAACTTAAATTACAAAATTTTTACAACTTTCTACGACGAGTTTAAAAATGTCAAGATTAAAGTCGAAATTTTGAAAAAAATGAGCTTGATAACTGGCTTATTTTTCAAAATTTTTAAATTAGCACTGGTTCAAAATTGAGACTTCCTCAAAATATCTTGACTTTCTTTCTAGACATTTAATTTATCAAAAACCCCCTGGCCATTTTAAGAAAACACTAAAAGTTTCAGGAAATATCAAAGTTTATTTTTTGAATTTTGTTTCAAGACAAAATGTTGAGTGTTATTAGTTTTTGTTAATAAATACTATCTTTTAGAAATTGGAGATTTTTTTTAGAAAAATTTGACTTCAAACCTTTTTTTTTAAATTATAGCTTTTTTTTCTTCGGATTTAGAGAGCAGTTCTAAATGTCAACTTATTTCTAAAATTTCGAATTTAGAAAACTAAATTCGAGTTTTAACAGGTAAATTTGTTAAGAATTAACAATCATTATTTTCCTAATTCTGTTCGGACATTCAAAATTTTCAAAAAAACTAAAATTTTTAGAAATGTTTAATAAGATTTTTGATTATTTTTAAATATAAACACGGTGGTCATTAAACTTTTTCCAGAACGAGTTTGTTCACTCTAAATGTAGACTTTTCTAGACATTTTGAATTAAAATTTCAAATTTAAAAAACTCAAGATTAAGTTCAGAATTTCGATACCTGACATTTTTCACAAAATTTTTGGCAAAATTTCCAGGTTCCTAGAAAAAATCGAAGTTTAAAAAAATGTTTGTGTGGTTTTCAGTAAATACTAAGATTTTAGTCTTTGAATTTTGAGAAAAAAAGTAAAAATATTAACATACTTCGCATTTAACAAAAAATCTAATCCAAATTGAAAATGTCCAAAAAAAAGTCGAAATTTTGAGATTAAAGGAAAAACTTACAAAAAAACGATAAATAACTTTATATCAAAAACATTTTTTTTCGAAATTCGAAAGAATCAAATGCATTTCGACATTGCAAATTCAGACAGCAGCAATAATTCCCAAAATTGCCCAAAATAAAACCCGGTCGGTTTGCTAAATATTTTATTAAAAGCTTTGTCAAAAATTTGTTTTCATTCTAGAATTTCGAATAGAAAAATTTGAATATTCACGTTTAAATTAAAGTAGAAATAGTAAAATTAATAAAGCTTCTGTAATTATCCGTCTGTTAGTGGAAATGCACTGTTTTTGCTTGCAATCACAATAGTTTTGTTCTACCCTTCAAAACCACTGGAGGAAGTCAACGAGGATTCCAGGAACGATAACACCCCTCCAAACATTCCGCCGCTACCTCAAAGCCACCTGCAGGCTTTACAACAGAACAGATCGCCAGATAAGGGATCCGTCGCCCAAAATTGCCCAAAATAAAACACGTCGGAATTGAAGTTGTTGCCAGTTAGAAAAAGAGTTGAATGCTAAGAGGAAACTTGAACTTAAAAGAAAACATTTAATCTCCCAGAATTAAGAAAGAATATCCAAATTCTAAATGTTCGGTTGCAAGCTTTAAATTTGAGATAAAAGTTAAAATTATGAATTCAATAGAAATTTGAAAAAAATTTTAAAAAAAGATTTTTCTCCAGCTGACTTCAAACTATGTCTTTAAATAGAGCACTTTATAGAGGCATTTTTCGTACACAAGTGCAGGTTACAGAAGACAGTTCAAAGATAAATTTTAGAAAAGGACTATCTCTCGAATAATTTCATCATCTTAGCCACACATCTGTTTTTATTTAGAAATTAAATTAAGATAAATAGGCAACATTGTTGTTAAATTAGTTTGTCAGAATGTTAGAAGGGCTAGACTCTAGAAATGTTTTTTGAGTATTTTTTTTATATTTTAGTATACTTGTATACAGTAATAATATTAATACTAAAGTGGTATTGGACTGTGGCTTCTTAGCTCTAACCTAAACGCAAACAAAGACTAGGTAGTTTTCGCAGAAGGATCGCAGCCCCCAACGAAAAAAAATCCTGGTTACGGGCCTGGCCTGTATATTATTACATTTTTTGAAATCTGCACAACTTTCTGAATACAATATATATAAAATTAGTAAATTCTAAGGGATGGAAAATTTGTTTGGTCCCATTTCATTCTTCAACCTAAAGATCATGTCTTATTCTAATTAACTCTAACCAACCACATTAATGCTGCTAAAATGTAAATTAGAAAAACTTAAAGTCAATTTTTTAATTTTTTTTTCCACAACTATCTTGTGTTCTTATTGAATAAAAGTTTTGATATACAAACCATTTTTGATAACTTAATCACGCGACAAAAGAATAAAATATTTTTTTCCTGTAATTTAATTTTTGTAGGATTAATGTGTTCCATTAGAATTAATTAGAATGAGTCCTATCTTCTAACTTGAAAAATAAAATGGGACCAAAAAAATGTTCAATACTTTAAAATTTACTTATTTTAAGTGTATTTCATTTAGAAAATTGTGCAAATTCAAAAAATGTAATAATATACAGGATGTTCCATTTAAAAATCAAAAGTGTGTATCAGTTTTAGTAAAAGTGACAGCAGTAAAAATGTCATATTTAGGTTAAAATTTGACATTTTATAGATACATCAAGTGTAGCAAATCTTCATAAATAAAGAAAAAAAAGGGGGTATACCATGATCCTGTTACATCCGACATTACATGTTTTAATTCGATAAAACGAAAAGTATAAATTAAAGGTTTTTTCTTTTTTGTCGCATGTGCAGTATGTAGAATACAAAAGGCCCGGACCTCATAATTGTCCCCAGCAGGCCTGGAAATCCTTTCGACTGGTAGTACCCTACACCAGGGGTCGTAAACTTTTAAACCGAAAGGGCGAGCCGCAATAAAAAAATTGATTTCGTGAATTTCAAAGAGCCACAAATTTTTATTTCTGATTTTACATTTTATTTCAAAATTAAATCAGATAAATCAGACAAAATATGAAACAGAAAGAGAGGGACCCCCTGACTCATGCAGTCAAACGAAGAAGACCAACAGACTTTTTATTTCTCAAAATTTAGACCTTTACTTCAAAGTCTTTTTTTTCGCAGTTTGGACTTTTTTAACTCTTCTCTATTTTAGTCTTTTTTTAATATCTTTTTTGTTACTAAAATTAGACTTTTACACCAAATTTTCCTTTCTTCTCAAAACTCAAGAATTTGTGAAAATGTTTGCTTTTTTCTGATTCGACTTACTAAAAGATTCGACTTATTTCTCAAAAAGTCCTTTTTTGTCGATACTTTAATAAATAAGGTAAAAATTTGAAGTAACTGGGGATGTTAAGTAAAATAGTTTTTGAAGAGTTTTGATCTTTTTTTTCAAATTTTTCTTTTTTCAAAATTTAGATCTCTTCTCAAATTTCACTTTTTTCCACAATTACATTTTTTCGACTTTGTTCTAAATTGCATCTTTTTTCTAAAACTTGCTACATTCTTTTTAAAATTCGTCCTTTTTCCAAATTTAGCCATTTTGCCGAAATATTGAGTTTTACTTAACATTTAAATTTTATTTATTTTCCACAAATTTGTATCTGTTTCGCAAAATTGAGTTTTTTTCGAAATTTCGACTTTCAAAATTTTGACTTACAAGGAAAGTACCCGAGGTGTACCCCACCGATTTTTTTCATTTTGTGATATGATATAGTATATAACAAAATACAGTTTTTCTTTAATAACCCAAGAATTAATTAGAATTTTTTGATCAAATAAACGCTCTGTTATTTCTCATAAAAAAGCGCTCCTAAAAACAGATTAGTTATGTTAAAAAGTTGCAACCCCTAATTTTTATGGGGGTGAGTTTAATTTTTTTTCTTATATATTAACTTTTGAACAACTGAATTTTATTGTTGATACATTATTTTGATGAAATATCGACATATAATAAGTTAAAGGTAAAAAAATAAATGTTTTGATTCGCAATCTAATAATGAACAAATCCATGGGGTTCTCCAAGGGTCATAAAAATAGGGGTGTTACGTTATTTCACTTTTAATGCAAAATATATGTCAAAATAATTATTATAGAAATAAAATTGAAAACATATGTTGTGTTTTACTTTCCATATCACTGTACAGAAAAAAATTTACTCAAGGGGTAAATCACCCCTTTCAAGGATTTTTTTTGCAAAACCCCGAGACAGGTCAATTTTATTTTTTAGTTTTATTAATAAAATTGTTATATTTGATAAAAATCAGTTGTTCAAAAGTTGATATATAAGAAAAAAATTAAACTCACCCCCATAAAAATTAGGGGTTGCAACTTTTTAACATAACTAATCTGTTTTTAAGAGCAGCACTTTTTTTGAGAAATAACAGAGCGTTTATTTGATCAAAAAATTCTAATTAATTCTTGAATTATTAAAGAAAAACTGTTTTTTGGGATTAACTTTAAGGGGTGGTTTCACCACTTAAAACGCCGAATTAGCATCTAAAAAAAAATACGTGTCCAATATTTTGTTATGTACTATAACATATCACAAAATAAAAAAAATCGGTGGGGTACACCTCGGGTACTTTCCTTGTTAGTCTCAAAATTTGATTTTTTTTCCCAAAATTTGACCTTTCTTTAAAGTTCAACATTTTTCTCGAAACTGGAAGTTGTATCAATATTGTCTTTTCTTTCGAAATTATTTATACCAATTCGATCAAAATTTGAATTTATCTGAACATTTAAAGTTTTTTTTTAATTCGTCTTGGTTTTCGAAATTTTAAATTTATTTATTCTCCATGGTAGACCCTTATTGACCGCAAATATTATGTTTTTTCAATTTATTTAACATTTCTTCGGCCCAGTTTGAAAATATTTAAATTTTTATGGTTTGTTGACAATTTTCTAAACAGTTTTTGAAATGCGACTACGTGATATTTAAATTTATTGAAAACGTCACTTCATGACAGTTCACAAATTAAGAGGTTATTTTATTTTACATAGAATAGGAATAATGAAAAATAGGAGACCAAAAATTAGATATGGAAAAAATATTTTTTTTTTTGAATTTGTGAACTGTCATGAAGTGACGTTTTCAATAAATTTAAATATCACCTAGTCGCATTTCAAAAACTGTTTAGAAAATTGTCAACAAACCATAAAAATTTAAATATTTTCAAACTGGGCCGAAGAAATGTTAAAGAAATTGAAAAAAAAAATAATATTTCTGGTCAATAAGGGTCTACCATGAAGAATAAACCTATTCCTCTAACGGAACGAACGGACTCCGCAAATGGTGAGTGCTTCTAACTACCAAGCTGAATAGATTTCAGCGGTTAGGAACAGTAGTCACCAAGGGTATGTAAGTTCGACCCACTAGTGTAATTCAATGCCGGAAGGGGTATTAGCCCTCGGAGTAGTTGTTTCTTGTGGATCGGGCTTCAAATATTTAAATTTTTAACACAGTAAATTTTTAACACACAAGTTGATGATGAAACGTCTATTCATGTTAAAATTGCTTTATTTTTCTTTTTTATATTTAAAAAAAAAATTATTTTTAAGTATTTCTTCCTCATTTTTTCCTGTCCATGTTATGCACAGCTCAAATGAGAGCGAAACATCGATGTCCAGTGCTACAACTTTTTTATGTATTTTTTTTAATATTTTCCTAATTTATCAAAAAAACAAAATTTTTATTTTTTCCATATCTAATTTTTGGTCTCCTATTTTTCATTATTCCTATTCTATGTAAAATAAAATAACCTCTTAATTGGTGAACTGTCATGAAGTGACGTTTTCAATAAATTTAAATATCACGTAGTCGCATTTCAAAAACTGTTTAGAAAATTGTCAACAAACCATAAAAATTTAAATATTTTCAAACTGGGCCGAAGAAATGTTAAATAAATTGAAAAAAAAAATTTTAATTTATTCTCAAAAATTAACTTTTTCTAGAAAAATGCAGATTTTTTATTTTCTTCTTATCTCAAAAACTTCAGCTTTCTTAAAGTTCGACGATTTTTTCTAAGCTTTAAATTTTTTACATATTCTCTTTTCGAAATTTTACAAATTTTCACAAAATTTAAATTTATCTAAATATTTCTGGTTTTAAATTTATTCTGGGTTACAACCTATTAAGATATTCTCTATTGTCGAAATTCAAAGTTTTTTTTTAATTTTATCTTTGTTGATAACTTTTGGCAAATTCGCTTTTTTTTGAAAATTTCAACTTTTTTTCGAACTAAATTTATCTATTTTCAAATCTCAAAATTTAATTATTTTCTTAAATGACCTTTTTTTAAAATTCAATACTTCCCTTGAAACTGGAAGTTTTATCGACATTTTCTTTCCTTTCCAAATTAGTTCACCAGTTTTCCTAAAATTCGATTTATCTGAAAATATGGCGTTTTATTTTAATTCGCTTTGTTCTCGAAACTTCAGCTTATTCTCAAAATTTAACTTTCTTTGGAAAATTACAATTTTCTCTCAAAAACTTTCACTTCTGAAAAAATTCGACAATTTTTTTCAGCTTTAAATTTTCTACAATTTCTATTTTCAAAATTTTAAAATTTTTCACAAAATTTGAATTTTTCCAAACATTTCAGGTTTTTAAATTTGTTCTGTGAATTTCAATCTTTTGTCCAAATTAGAAACCTTAAAATTTGACTTTCTCTGGGAAATTTTGACCTTTTATTAAAATTCAATACTTTTTTTGAAACTGGAAGTTTTCTCGACATTCTCTTTCTTTTTCGAAATTATTTTACCAATTATCTCAAAATTCGAATTTATTGGAAAATAGGAATTTTTTTTTAAATGGTCTTGGTCTCTATATTCCAAATTTCTTCTCAAAAATTAAATTTCTCTGGAAAGTTGCAAATTTTTTTTCGAAATTTCAAGCTTTTCTTAAAATTCTGACTTTTTTCTTAAACATTTTCCCTAAATTTATCTTTTTTTTTCTTTTCTGAAAAACTTTTTTCAAACAATTCTTTTAAGCTTCCAGTTTATTTTTACAACTTCGCTTTTTGATAATTTACAATTTTTGAAAAACTTCAGATTTGTCTAAAAATTTCAGTTTTTTAATTTGTTCTGGGTTTCAATCTACATATTGTCGAAATTCCACGTTTCTTTTCTTCTAAGATTTTACCTTTTTCAAAATCTCTTCTTTTTTCTTAATTTTTTCGAAATCTTTTGCTCTTTCTTAATTTTTTTGAAGTCCCCTTTCCCCAATGTTTTCGAAATCTCTTTCATTTTCTCAAAATTCGGCTTTTTCTGGAAATTTCAACTTTATTTCGAACTTTGATATTTGCTGTTTCTGTAAATTTGGATTTTTTGCTCACAAAAGTAATTTAACTTTTTTTGACCAAATTTCAAGGCTGTAGAAAATTTACAAATAAAAAAATCATGAGAATAATATTTTTTATAAATATTACTCCTCAGTTGTTATTTTTTCTAGAAATTTCAAATTTCATGTATTTTTTCAAAATGTTAATACAAATCAATCAAAATCAAAAATACTTCTTGAAATCATAACTTTTTTGTCAAAATTTAAGTAAAACCTAAACATTTCTAGAAAAGTATTTTTGGAAACTACAACTTGTGTAGGTCACTTGTTTAATGAGCACTTATTTTTTGCGTGTCTGTCCACTCTAGCATTTATTAATTTTTTTAAGGAATTTAAAGAGCCGCAATTGTCTTTTAAATGAGCCAAATGCGGCTCGCGAGCCGCGGTTTGCCGATCTCTGCCCTACACTCAAGTTGACTAGGAATCTTAAACAATTTCACTATTCGCTATCGTCACTGTTTAGCTTACCAACTACCTAGCCGGTGGATTTTAATGACTGTTAATTGGTATAATAGAGAATCGACGAGCCCCGTTCATAAACAAGAGAAAGGAGGATAAAACGTTGACAAAACCTTGTGCGAAATCATGTAATGACTATAATCTTAATGCATGATTAATAGCGGGATAATAAAAGTAATAAATAGTGCGGCATTTCATGTCTTCGTGAAGTTGATAACGGCCCACGGGCAACATGGGAAGCTATTACTCTCAATAACTGGCCGGATCGTGTGCGAATTCCCCAATTTGCCGATCTAACCTTTTGAACGTATCGTCCATTTTGTCAGATTTATCGCCATTTCCCATTTGAGGATATCGAAGAGCAGGAAGTGAAGGAAACAAATTGACGAGCCGGCTAGTTTGCTAGAAAATAACTCTTAATCACTGTAATTCGATCGAAATTGTACTCGTACTTTACGAGCCTTACCCCAGTGACCAGTAAACATCGATGAAATTTATTAGAGGAAATCATAAGTTCTTCTAGATGCCATAGACATATTCTTGAAACTAGTTAGCAAAATCAAAAACTCACACTTTTGTCTTCGAGATTTCGAATTCGAGTGCAATTTAGGTTTTAATTTCGAAACTTCCAATTTAATTTTAACATCCTAAGTTTTGCGTAGATAGCCAGAAAGAGACTTGACATTCAACCATATAAAGTCAGAATCAGAACAACGAACAATACGGACAACAATGAAGTCTGTAGAGCGACGGAGGGCTCGTTTATGATAAAGAAAATATTTCTATAATTACATTTTATATTTTATGTGATACCATTAGTAGAACATTGTTGAAACTAAAAAAAAAATATGAAGTCATCAGTTTGAAAATTAGAAAAATGAAATTTATTATCGAAAATATTTTTTCTTTTTTAAAAACTTTATTTGTGGCTTAAAAGGATTATTTTATTTATTTATAAATACCAGGTGTACATTAATGAAATACGGATTTCGGACAGCAAATGATGCACAAATGAGGTTTGTGCTATAAAGATTTGACTCTGTGCCATTTGATTGTCTCACTAAGAAGTAGCAGGCGCGCATGAGTGATAAATTGGAAAAGTGTGTGGTAGTGTTGTGTTGTGTTTAATATGTCGAAATTTATACCGAACCAAGAGTATCATTTAAAGAAAACTGCTGCTGAATAATACCGATTACTTCAAGAAGTTTATGGTGAACATACTTCATTGCCAAGGTACGTGTGAACGATGGTTTTGACGTTTCAAAGTGGAACGTGGAAAACTCCCATCAAAAAATACGAAGATGTGGAATTGTAAGCATTGTTGGAAGAAGATGATTCGCAAACACAAAAACAACTCGCCAAGCAATTGAGCGTTAGTCAACAAGTTATTTCTAATCGGCTACAAGAGATGGGAAAGATTCAGAAGATCAGTAGGTGGGTACCACATGAGCTACAAGCAAATGGGAAAGCGCAAAAACACATTTGACATTTTGCTTTTTCGGTACAAAAGGAACTTCTTTTTGCATCGTATAGTTACAGGAGATGAAAAGTGGATTTATTTTGAGAATTCCAAACGCAAAATATCATGGGTAGACTCAGCCGCATGATCCACATCCACCGCAATACCGAATCGCTTTCGCAAAAATACCATGATCTATGTTTGGTGGTACCAGAGGTGTGTGGTATACTATGTTGAAACCTAAGAGAATGGTTAATACTAAACGTTACCAACAACAGCTGACCGATTTGAATCGAGAATACCGAAGTAGTCAACCTAAAGTCATTTTTCTTTATGACAATGCTCCAACGCATACGACAAAACCGGTTTGCGACACGTTGGAAGTATTCAAGTGGAAAGTTCTACCCCAGGGGTCGGCAAACTTTTGAGCCAAAAAAGCCATTCGCAATGAAAAACTTGGTTTCGTGAATTTCAAAGAGCCACAAATTTTATTTCTGATTTTATATTTTATTTCAAAATTAAATCAGATAAATCCCTCTAATTCATGTAGTCAAACGAAAACATATTCAGCCCAAAGACCTTTTATTTCTCAAAAATAAGAGCTTTATTTCAAAATTTGCCTTTCTCTCGCAAATTCGACTTTTTTAACTCTTTTCTGTATTCGCCTTTTTTTTAACTATGTATTTAGACTTTTTTCCCTAAATCTTTCCCTCTTGTCAAAACTCGACAATTTGTAAAAATGTTTACTTTTTTTTAATTCGACTTACTGGACCTATTGCTCAAAAATTCATCTTTTGTCGAGTTCGTAATAAAAAAAGTAATAATTTGGAGATGTTAAATAAAATAGTCTTTGAAGATTTCGTTCTTTTTCTCAAATTTTCTTTTTTAGAAATTTAGATCGATTCTTAAATTTGACCAAAGTTATATTTTTTTGACTTTGTTCTAAGTTGAAACTTTTTCCTCAAAATTTCTATTCTTTTTAAATTACGTTATTTTTCCAAATTTCACCATTTCCCCCACATATTGACTTTTACTGAATATTTAAACTTTTATTTATTTTTTGGAAATTTTAACCTGTCTCGAAAAATTAGGTGTTTCTCGAAATTCCAACTCTTAACTCAAAATTGGACATTTTATTATATTTCTGCAAGCTGCGATTTTATCGACGAAATTCACCCATTTTCAGAGTGTTTGACTTTATCTTAAAATTTTATTTTGTTCTTAAAGTTTGACTTTCTCTGTGAAATTTTGACCTTTTTTTAAAGTTCAGCACTATTCTCGAAAGTGGAAGTTTTATCCATATTCCTTTTTATTTAGAAATTATTTAAACAATTTTCTTAAAATTCAAATTTTTCTGAAAATTGGGAGTTTTTTATTCGTGTTGTTCTCGAAATTTCAAATTTATTCTCAAAATTTAACTTTCTCTGGAAAATTGCAAATTATTTATTTTCTTCGTCTCTGAAAAACTTCGACTTTTTAAAGTCCGACAATTTTTTCTAAGCTTTGAGAATTTTACAATTGCTCTTTTCGAGATTTTGCAATTTTTCACAAAATCAAACTTTTCTAAAAATTTAGATTTTTAAAATTAATCTGGGATCCAATCTATTGTCAAAATAAATTCGACATTTTTTTCTAAAATTTTGCTTTTTTCAGAATTTTTGACAAATTCATATTTTTCGAAATCTCTTTTTTCAAAATTCAGATTTTTCCGGAAATATCAACTTTTATTTCAAACGAAATTCATTTATTTTCAAATCTTAAAATTTGATTTTTTCCTAAAATATTACTTTCTCTGGGAAATGTTGACCTTTTTTTAAAGTTTAACACTTCTTGAAATTGGAAGTCCCTTTGCTTTCGAAATTATTTCATCAATTTTTCCAAAATTCGATTTATCCGACAATTTGGAGTTTTATTTAATTGGTCTTGTTTTCGAAATTTAAAATTTATCCTCAAAATTTAATTTTCTCTGGAAAATTGCAAATTTTTATCGAAATTTTTATCGAAATTTTTATCGAACTTTTTTTAAAATGTTGACTTTTTCCTTGTAATGTTTCCTACAATTTGACTTTTTTCTACTTCTCTGAAAAACTTCGACTTTTTTAAAGTCCGACACTTTTTCAAACTTCCAGTTTAATTTTACAGTTTCTCTTTTATCTGAAAATTTCAAGTTTTTTAAATTTGGTTTGGGTTTCAATCTATTGTTGAAATTCACTTTTTTTCTAAAATTTTGCCCTTTTTTGAGAACTTTGAACATATTCATTTTTTTTTAAATCATTTTTCCAATTTTTTTCGAAATCTCTTCTTCCTTTTTTCTTAAAATTCGACTTTTTCTTAGAAATTTTGTGTTTTTTTTAAGTTAAAAATTTTTCTCTAAATTTTTTTGGAATTTTCTTTCGAAATTATTTTATAAATGTTTTCAAAATTGGAATTTATCTGAAAATTTGGATTTTTTTTAAATAGTCTTGTTCTCGAAATTTCAAATTTATTCTCAAAATTTAACTTTCTCTGGAAAATTGTAAATTTTTTGTCGAAATTTCAAGTTGTTCTTAAAATGTTGACTTTTTCCTTGAAATTTTTCCTAAAACTTGACTTTTTTCTTCTTCTCTAAAAAACTTTTTTACAGTTCAACAATTTTTTCTAAACTTTTAGTTAATTCTTTTTTCGATATTTCTCCCTTTTTTGAATTAGACAAATTCATTTTTTTAATCTCTTTATTTTTCCCAATTTTTTTAGAAATCCTTTCCTTTTTCTCAAAATTTAACTTTTCCTGGGAAATTTTAATCTTTTTTCAAGTTTAACACTTCTAGAAATTTTCTTGGAATTTTCTTTCGAAATTATTTTACCACTTTTCTCAAAATTCGAATTTATCTAAAAATTTGGAGTTTTTTTTAATTCGTCTTGTTCTCGAAATTGCAAATGTATTTTCGAAATTTAACTTTCTCTGGAAAGTTGCAATTTTTTATCGAAATTTCGAGTTGTTCTATACTTTTTCCATGAAATTCTTCCTAAAATTAAACTTTTTTCTTCTTCACTGAAAAACTTCGACACTTTTTTAGGAATCGACAATTTTTTCTAAAATTTCAGTTAATTTTGACAATTTCTCTTTTCGAAATTTTACTATATTTTAAAAAATTCAAAAGTGTCTAAAAATTTCAGGTTTTTAATTTGCCCTGGGTTTCAATCTATTTCAAAATACCACGTTTTTTTTCTAAAATTTTACCTTTTATTGAGAACTTTTGATAAATTATTTTTTCTCAATTTTTTTTAAATCTGTCCCTTTTTTCTAATTTTTTCGAAGTCTCTTTTTTTTCTCAATTTTTCCGAAATCGAACTTGGATATTTGCCGTTTCTATCTATTTAGATTTTTTTTCTCACAAACTTTATTCTTCTTCCTCACAACCTTTTTTCACGAAATCTCAAGGTTTTAAAAAATTTACAAATAAAAAAGTAAAAATCATAAGAATTTTTTTTTAAAAATTTCGACTCCCCAAGTTAATCTTTTTCTAAAAATTTCAAATTTCATGTATCAAATCAAAAATATTTCTTGAAATCATAACTTGTCAAAATTTAAATTAAACGTAAAAATTACTGGAAAAGTATTTCTGGAAATTTCGACTTCTGTAGGTCAGTCACTTGTTTAATGAGTGTCTGGGGGTCTGTCCGCTCTAGCTTTTATTATTATTTTTTTTTAGGGGAATGAAAGAGCTGCAATTTTCTTTTAAGAGAGCGGCATGCGGCTCGCGAGCCGTGGTTTACCGACCCCTGTTCTACCCCATTCGGCTTACTCAACAGACTTGGCTCCTTCCAATTACCACTTGTTTGCTCAATAGGTCACGACGCGCTTGCTGCGCAACGCTTTGATTCGTTTGAAGATATAAAAAATGGTTCGATGAATGGTTGGCAGCAAAATTGAAAGCAGTAGTCATAAATTGCTGAAAGATGGAAAAAATGTACATATAACAAGCAATGGAGTATACTTTGAATAAGGCACTTTTTATCATTTTTCCGAATATTCATGTCCTTTTTGAAAATAAATCCGCATTTCATACTTGTACATCTGGTAAAAAAATTAAATAACTTTTTTTACTCCCCTCGACCCCTCCTAAAGTCTTGAATTTTGTAAATCGTTCAAGTACGAGTCTTAGTCATTTCTTTTGTTTATACTTTACGCTTCTAATTTTCTAAATTTATTAATAAAAACCACTTGAATACTACTCCTTTAAAGTTTAAATTGTATTATTTATTACCATAATTTCATTTATAATTCACTTACTTTTCTATTTTTTTAGATTCATTACACAAAGTTTTTGGTTTCAAAATGTAGATTTAAATTTTTTATACTAATTTCAAAACACCATTTCATCCATGTATTAATTTATCCCAATAAAGGGCGAATCTGTTTTCAATTATCTTGAAAATAAATTTCTTTAAAGTCAAATCCTCTCATTAATTGATTCAGCAAGTTTTGACAGTATCCTCTACTGAAAATATACTATTTATGTTTTTCTCAACTAAACGACACGATTGAATTAAATTTTCTTTTTTTTTAATTTCACTATTTAAAAGTTTCAACTTTTTTGAAAATGATTACCTACTTCTCGCAAAAATTGTTTTTTTTTTCAAAATTGAGCTTATTCAAAATTTCAACATTTTTTTAGTTCAAACCACTTATTTCAAATTTTTGCCTCTTGACAGAAACCCAAGTCTCTCCATCCATCAATACAGTCTCTTTGCTTTGCCCTAACTACAAATTGCACACAAAATTGCGGAACATGAGGGAAATTTGTGCTTTTACGTGAAGCGACCTGTACTGTCAACAAGAAGAAGCACTGGAATCTGCTGATCATAATGTGATTTGGCTGAAAATCTGCTCCAAAAACGAAGTAATATTCATTTGTTCACTTTGTTTGTCTCCAAAGATCCCTCATACAGGCAGCTCTTCTCTTATCTCTCCGTAACCTTTGATCACCTGCAGACGAATGATCGAAAAGCTGAGGTTGTCTTTCTCGGTGACTTTAACCTACACAACATCCCCTGGTTAAGGTTTTCTTCCAGAATTGACAACGCGGGAAGGGTGGCAGGGGCTTTCGCCATCACTTGTGGACTATCGTAATTAGTTGAGCAACCCAGAAGAATTTCTGATGTAGATACCCATCAAGCTAATCTACTCGACCTTCTCCTTACAAATTCACCAAATTCGTATAAAATCTCTGTGACATCACCGCTTGGAAATTCGGATCACAAGTTTGTAGCAGCCTCTCGCTCACTTCATATACCACCTCCTTCCCAGACGCAGTCCCGTAGGGTTTGGCACCTTAACTTAGCAAACTGGAAGGAATTAAGAGACTTCTTTGCATCTTTCCCATGGCAGGGCGTCTGCTTTAACTTAGACAACCCTTCCTTAGTCGCCGAATCCATCACGGAAACTATCCTGATTGGTATGGAATGCTCAATTCGCCACTCCCAAAATAGGTCTGCCTCCAGTAAATCTTGGTTCAGTAAAAAAATGTGCTCGGCCTGTCTCCTGCAAAAATCGCGCATATCGTCGTTGAGGAAATAATCCCTCAGTCGAGACTTGGACCATATTTGTAGATGCACGAAATTCTTGTAAACAGGTTATTGACGAGGCAAAAGGTGATTTCGATCGTAAAATGCGCCAGAGACTTATCAACTCTCCGAACGGTTCCAGGTCCTTTTGGGAATTTGCAAAGTCGATTGAAAAAAATTTTACATCTTCAAATTTTCCACCTTTACTCGATGAAAATAGCAATATTGCTTCTACCTCAAGGAAAAGGCTAATATGTTAGCCTTAATGTTTGCTAAAAATTCCAATCTTGATTCTCGAAGCGCAGAACCCCCTATTCTTCCTAAGGTTGGCACTTCGATGCTTGAAGTTGCTTTCAGACAACGCACAATCAGGAAGATTCTCCTTGAGCTCGACACCTTGAAAGCTTCTGGCCTTGATTGTATTCCCGCTATTGTTCTTAAGAAGTGCGCCCCAGAGTTGACTCCTGTCCTAAGCAAATTGTTCACACTCTCTTACTGTCTTACAAAGGTGGATTCCCTAACATCTGGAAATCTGTTGGAGTGCAGCCTGTCCCTAAAAAGGGAAAAAGGAATTTGCCTAACAACTATCGCCCTATATCTTTGTTACCGGTTATATCTAAAGTGACGGAAAAGGTTATCAACATCGAGATTCTAAAATATCTGGAGGAAAATAGAATCATCTCCGACAGCCAATACGGTTTTAGACAACAACGGTTCAATAGCGATCTACTGGCATATATTACTCACATCTGTAACTCAGCTATGGAAAAACATGGTAAGGCTAGAATTATGGCATTGGATATCACAAAAGCTTCCGACAGAGTCTGGCACCGATCTCTTCTCGCCAAATTAACATATTATGGTCTTCCTCCTGGACTCTGTCATTTGATATCCAATTTTCTCGCTGACACATCTCTTCAGGTCGTCGTCGATGGCATCTCATCCGAGACATTTGCGATTAACGCAGGGTTGCCTCAGGGGTCTGTCCTGTCTCCTACTCTATTTCTGTTACATAAATGATCTCTTAGCTTCAACTTCCAATTCTATATACAGCTACGCAGATGATAGTAACCTTGTTTAATCTTTTTTCTTCGACAAACCATTATCTATCGCTGCTTCAGATCGACTAAGAGAACAGCAGATGCAGACGGTTAATCGAGATCTCGAGATTATTCTGGAATATAGTAGGAACAATTTGGCCGACTTGAACGCTACAAAAACTCAGGCCGCGGTTTTCTCTAAGAAAACATCAAGGGATAATGCAACAAATATACTAATGGACGATAAAATCTTTCCGATGGGATTTAATCTATCTATCCTAGGAGTGAATGTGAGCACTAACTTTTCTTGGGACGACCATGTGTTGCCAAACCCGCCTCTCAAAGGCTAGGCTTTCTTTTTAGAGCTAAATAGTACTTCACATCTTATCAGCTAGTATCACTGTACAAAGCTCAAATTGGGCCAACACTAGAATACTGTTCTCATGTTTGGAGTTCAGCCCCAAAACACACTTTAGCTCTCTTGGATTCAATTCAAATAAGAGCGATTCGCCTAATTCATGACGAGAGTTTGGCCGATTCTCTCGAAACACTAGAGCACAAACGAATGGTTGGTGAGTTATCTCTTTTCCACAAGTACTATCATGGAAGATGCTCGCAGGAACTAATAGGATTGATACCCCAAGGGCAAGATTCTTGAGGCGTACAAGACAGTCGGAGATAGCAAATTCCTGTGCGGTCTAGCTTGACACAGTGAGGACTTCTGTCTACGGAGACTCTTTTTTCTACAAAACTTCCAAGTTATGGAACTTTTTACCGAAAGGAATTTTCCCGAAAAATTACAACCTATCTTTGTTTAAGAAGGCGGTTAATCGACATCTATCCTTGTTTCCGCATCCTACTCGGGGTGCTTTGAAAGCTTAATGGGGTTACCCTTTGCGAGTGGATTAAACTTTAAAAAAAAATCTGACTTTTTTTCAAAATTTTGATTCTGAATTTTTTGAAAATTTCGATTGTATTTGAAAATTTTGGCTTTTTCCATACTTTTAATTTTTCCAAAATTTGTCTTTTAAATACTAACTTTTTTCAGAATTTGGTTTTTTTTATTTTTTTTTATTTTCAGTCCACTCGCAAAGAATAGACTTTAAACGTTTCTGAATCACCTGATATTCTTCAAATTTCGATTTCGCTACCAAATTTCGATCTTTTCAAAATTTCGGCTTCTCCAAAATTTCGACTACTTTTTTTGAAGGTTTCGTGATTTTTTTGAAGGTTTGAATATTGAAAATTTAAATATCCCAGAAAATTTTAACAGACAATTTTGACATTTTTTTTTTAATTTTTAATTAGTTCAAATTTTGAGTATTTTTTTTCGACACTTTTTCAAAAGTGCGAATTTCGTTTTTAAATTTCGACTTTTTCTTCAAATTCTGCGCTACGGGAATAGAAGTCTATTCGCTATTGCTTTTTTAGGTGTTTCAATAGTAGGATTCAACTATAAGATATTGTTCATTCTTATTAAAACCAAATCAATAAGATACTGATTGATTTCGTTATAGTGACTCATTAGTATGGTAAAACCCTCCAGCTCATAGCATTTCTTCGACAATAAAAATATTTTTTGTACGAAGATACAACAGTATAAAAAACATATTTTAAAATTATTTTTTACTATATAGGTTAACCGTGTACAGAGGGGTGCATTAAAGTTGGTTTTTTTAAATGAAAAATCCCGTATATTTTTACACATTTAAATTGATCTGATATTAATGTAATAGTTTCTAAAAGATTTAGAGAAGAACACCAAAATTGAACCTAATTTAGAAGCTTCTTTGAAAGGGGGGAAACACCCAAATGGTTTTATTTTTGTGTAGAATATTTCCGTGTATCATTTTTTTTTAATCTCTAATTTTATTTAAATAATATTTGCTGTTATACAGGCTCATTAGCAAAGGTAAATTGTCATTTTTCTCAGGAAATTTAAATGGCACATCCTATATATTAATTTCTATTTGTCTTAAGCAATAGCTTAATTTTTTTTTAATTTTAGCGTCTTAGGTCTAATTCCTAGTTTTGGAGATACCTAATTTTAAAATTAAAAAATAAAAAATAAAATTTCTTTTATTTATTTCAGTAAAATGCGTTAATTCGCAAATTTTTTGACCCAAAAAAAAATAATGTCTGTAAAATATATACTAATTTAAGGCCAGGTAGTAATTGTGACCATATATATTACATATTTTCAACAATATGAACTCTCAATTAGAAACATTATTGGTTTGGATGCTGCTTATTATCTAAACTAAACCAAAATTCTAGGCATATTTAATCTATTTTCTTTGCCTTTTTTTACATTATTTAGGAATATTAGTGTAAAAATAGTAAACTGAACAAAATTAATGCATTTTAGACAATTTTACTTTTCCTTGGTAAAAAAATTAATGAAAAAAACACACTTGGGGTCAGTGCACCAATAATTGACCAGTTGAAAAGTTTTTTTACAAAGAGGCATGTAGCTTTAAAATTATTATCTTTTCATGAAAACTAAAAATGCACGCAAAAAGGCCAAGCTTTGCTACTTTGAAAATCACACTAACATTGAAAAAATAGCTGAACCTTAGTGAAAAAAAAATGTTCACAGAGAATCATAACTCAATAATAGTTGACCACTAAAGTCACCAGGATTTGACCCAGTACTTGACCAGTTAATAAAATAGAAAAAAAACTTTTTTTAAACAAAACTAAGTATGTATTTAGTAAAAAATAACAATAAAAATTATTAGTACTGTGGTGAGTCGAGTTCTACTAAACTATTCTATTTCCTCGTTTGTTTTATTTAATTGAATTTTATTCAATATTTTCTTGGAAATATTAAATCTACAAATATTGTATTATAAAAAAAATTCTTTGTAACATAATGTTTTGCGTGAGAAACAGATTTCTTAGCGTTCACAAATTAGATAAGGGTTATTTGTTAGGCCTGGTTTGGTTCAAGTTTAATTACCTAAACTGAGTAAAATAACATGTTAGTTTTGAAAGACCGCTGAAAAGTAGAGTAATAAATAAGGGTAAGTGCCAATAACAGAGACCGTAGCAAATATCTCGGCAAGACCATATGGTGGTATACTGGAGGAATTTGACGTTCAAAAAACGCCCGTACAATTGTAAGTTATTTAAATTTCAATTATCGAAGTAAACCTTGCATGATAAAGGGACGACATTATTCAAAAGGGGTTTGCAGTTTGATATGCCCTTTAAGAATCCTTTTCAAAATTTATTTAAGGGTTAATTTGGATTAGAAATATTTAAATTAGTAGAAATTCTGCATCCTCATGCCCTCTAGCGAGATGCAGAGGATGTCTTTCGGTCCTCAGAAGTTAAGGGTAGGGGAATAAAAAGATAAAACACCGTAAAGATGTAAAGAAATTTACAGGGTAGTAAAATACTAAACTTCGATGAAATTAGTTTAGAAATTATGTTCAACTTCCGGACTTATAAAAACGAGTACGAAATACGGGAGTATTAAAAAAAAATTACATAGACCACGGAGAATTACAACACCGCGCGCGCGATCGGGAAGCTTTTGCAAAATTACTAATTTATAGTCGCATGCCTAGATTTACTGTCAACATAAATTTACTAACGTAGGCGGACGAGCAGTATCAGCATCAGCTCTCGTTAAATGTTCTGACGAAAGAAATGAGAACTTCTTGCCAGTTTCTAATTTTAATTTAAATGCTTTTTTTTGTGCTAAGTCACGCTTAGCCACTTTCTAAGCCAGGAAACGTCCCTTTCTTTAGAATAGTAGCCGTAGAAGTAGATGTAGTGTTGGAAGGGAAATTCTGCTCAGAAAGTTTCTATGAAATTTGAACAATATTTCTAGTCTATTTTATGACACTGGTTTAAGTTCGAGTGATTGAGTTTCATATGAGAAAAACCGAAAAACAACAAAGGAACAAGTTAACAAAGGAAAGAAAGAAAGAGTGAGAAAACGAGAGAACTGTAAGATTAAATCAACATTTATAAATTTGATTTATTACGATAAATCACAACTTCATTTCCAAGCTTGAGCTCCATTTTCTCGTAGCATTATCCTTTGGATATTGTTAGCTCAAAGCTTTAACAGAAAACTGTATGCTATGTGAAGTATGCTTGAATAAAGAAGCGACAAAAACACAAAAGAATTGGGAATAAAACAGACACCTGAAAATAGTTTGAGAACCTCTGTGTACAAACTAACCAGTGAACGCCCACCGATAATCAGGTACAAAGTTAGCTGCATTTGCTTTGAAAACCTTCGAGTACAAACTAAATGGCTCAGCTGGGAAAAATATTGCGATTATTAGGGTTAAAATAAACTTTGGGAAATTAATAACCGACGCACCATATACGAGCGAAACAGTTAGACAAAGAATGTCAGATTACTTGTGCTTAATGAATTCTCTTAATTTTCTAAAGAGATATTTCTCTCAGATCTGTGTCCAGCAAATTTAAACAAGTTGAAACAAACAGGTTCACTTTTATTCTGTTGTATTATGTTTAAGAACACTTGAAAATCACAAACTTGAAATTTTGTTGATTTATTTGTTGACCTATTATAATAAAACGTTGAGGGCAATTGTTTGAATTTGATAACACTTCTCTTTCGACTCTACGAGCTGGGGTTACAATTTATTGAAATAAAATAATTTTAAACACAACGTAGACAAATTGGATCCGAAAATCGAAGGTAAATTATTCTTCGAAAATTTTTAAAGATGAGCAAAATTCGACAATTTTGAAAAACTATACATACAATCACTGGTTATGGTCACAAACGGCTACTCATCACAGTACCAACAAAATTTATCTTATAACGAGTTGTTTTTTTAACTTTAATTTTTGGTTATTTTTCTTTTTTGTCAATTTTTCATTCTTCTGAAAAAAACTTTGCGGTGACTCTCTATCTCCTTGTTAGTTTGTTTTTTTTCTTTTCATAATACCCCAAATATTTAAATGAGTGGTGGGCTAGAATAATTTTTCTTTTCTTGCGCATTCCTTTTTTCAGGCGACTTCTCTGGCCAAAAAATCTGATCCATGAAAGCTGCACTAATGGATTTTTTCTGAGATGCTGAAACTACAGGTTACCTTACAGTAGTAATGCACTCATTTTTTTGATCTTGATTTAACCTCATAAAAATTTCTCGAGGACCCGAGGCAACACCTGTTTTTGAATTTGTTGCAAATACCGATTCGTCGGAATTAACAATTCTAGAATTCTAAGGATCATTTATCATGTCCTCAGCATTTTCTTTAGTTAGATATGTTCGAATGAAATTAGGCTCATAGGGAGCCTGTTCATGATTTATTTATAGGACAGCATGCAGTTGACAAACTTCCGGTTGACGTTTTCAAAATACTGAAAACTTTTTTTCCAGGCATGCCATCACGAAATTCATCAACACGATCATCGTTTTCAGTAATATCACTCATTGTCAGTTTCTATTTTCTATATCAGTTTTACACAGCATAGTTTTGATCAGACGAAACTCTTTTTTAGCAGCATTTTATCAACAGGTCCTTCTCATATTTAATTAGAATGATAGGAAATCCCTTTTGCCTTCTTAAAAATTAATGTATTTATTAATTTGAAATGAGGTATATTCTACATTTTTTCCGCCTGACCAATTGAGTAACATAAAATAATGTTTGTATAACTATAGCGACATATTCAGTAGGAAACATCGTTTATAGAGCGTTCCGTCTTCTTTTTTTTTAATTTGAGTCATTTTTTCTGACTAGACCGCTATTGTTTGATATCATTTTAATCAGCATTATGTAGCGAATTGGAATATGTAAAAATATACAGGGTATGTCCTTCCAACAAAGTGCGCCACCGCGTATGTACAGAAAAAATAATTTTAAAATATACGTGATATGCTGATGTAACTTTTTGACAAAAAATATTTCTGTTATCAAAAAATTCTAGAAGCTACATGGCTTTACTATACTGATAACTCACCCTGTATTTGTTCAGTTGTCTGTTCAAAATACTGACCATATAAGAAACATATATAAACATAAGAAAAATTACTGCAGCACACTAGATGTGAAAACTTTTTGTACACATGTTGTAACAGGTTATTAAAATAATCCTTGAATTACAGGAATATTGTAATAATTCTTAAATGTTTTTATCTTATGTCATTTTTTATATAAAAAAGTGTCACCTTCGTGAAGGTTCAAACAAGGGTAAAGTCCCAATTCTTGTCGCACATAGGTCTAATTATTCCAGTAATTGGAATAATTGTTCAAATTATTGGAAGGTAATTGTTTTCATAATACACCACATAAAAATACCAAATAGCATAACTACTTACACAACTGATAACAGATCTAATAAAACTGTCTTCACTTTTCAAAATAACAGGTTTTTAAGCGTTATTTACAATGCGTGTTTCATCTTTGGTAACGTCATTACTAGTATTTACAGGATTTTGCGTAAGTGTCAACGATTGAAGATATTTTTTTTCTATAATGTGTTATTTTTAATGACAGTTTTGATGGTTAAAAAAAATTCAAAAACTTAAAATATCGACGCCTTTTTCAGAAAAATTCGATTTTTTTTCACAAGAGAAAATTTAAAAAAAAATTCGATAAAATTAATTTTGATATACAGGTTGTAACAAATTCGCTTCTCACTACAGGAATCTTGAAAACGGTAAGCATCGGTTAAATTGAGGCAAAGTTGTACAATTTGGCACTAGTAATATGCCGTCGAGAAATGAAAAATATATGTACTGCTTTTGAGCTTTTTGAAAAAAAAAGTAAAATCTTGAATTTTTGGATAAAAAAAGGATAAAAAACGCCAATAAAAAAGTGTTTTTATTTTTTCGATTACTCTTCAAATAATGGCAAGAAAAAATAACAACACTTTCTTATTGGCGTTTTTTATCCTTCGCGAGATGCTCTAAATAATTTTTTTATTAAACGTTTCGTCATTTCGCTAGTATCAACAAGTATGTTATTTTAAATACGGAACTGTAATTCTTATTGCATCTTTGTATAGCTTCTGAATCTCCGACTTCACTGATGTATAAACTTTTTTGTGACGAAACGTTTCGTAACTGTAAACTATCATAAAGAAAAAACACTTTTTCAGATTAACGTATTCTGTATTTTGAATACTAAATAACAAAAATGTAGTAAAACATGACAAGGCGAAATGTGACATTACTTTTTTATTTGTTATTTTAAATATCCATAGTCGCTTTGTTCGTTATAAATCAGTATTTTTGGTGGTCAGTTAATTATGATTATGTCTGTTATTTTTTGTTAAAATGTATTTATTGCGCCAATACTCTGTGTTCTTAAATTATCTGGAAGAAATGTTTTTTCTTGATGATGGTTTAAAATTACGAAACGTTTAGCCACATACATCAATAAAGTCGGAACTTCAAACGCAATACAAAGGTGCAACAAAAATTATAGGTCCCTATTTAAAATAAGGTACTTGATGGTGACAGCGAGAAGACGAAACGTCTAATAAAAAAATTTTCCATGCCATTTTGTAAAGGATAAAAAACACAAATAAAAAAGTCTTTTTAGTTTTTTGATTACTCCTCAAATAACGCCAAGAAATAATAAAAACTAAAATTCCAATTTTTTTTTAAATCTCAAGAACAGTAAGAGATCTTTTTGATTTCCCAACAGCAAATTTCTGATCGCCAAATTGGGCAACTTTGCCCTAATTTAACCGATGCTGCATCTCTTACCCTTTTCGGGATCCCTGTAGTGAGAAACGAATTTGTTGCAACCTGTATAGATGAATTTTAAAAAAATATAACAAAATTTTTAAAAACGCGAAGTTGTTAAAAAACCTAAATTTAATTTCCAAAACGTAGAAAAAAAAAATTTTGAGACATGTCAAAATTTTAAAAAAAGTCAAAATTTTAAAAAATTGCCAAAAACTTAAAACAAGGGAAGCGCCAAAAAAAATTTACAAATTGAATAAATGAGGCATTTTCAAAAAGATTCGAAATTAAAAATAAAACAAAAGTCTCAAAATAATTCGAGAATTCAAAATAAAAATTAAAATTTTTAAAAAGGTCAAAATTTAGAAAAATGGATGAATTTTGAAAAAAGGTCGAAATTTTTAAAAACCAACATTTTTAAAAAGCTAAAGCTTTAAGAAAACACGCGACGATTGACAAAAAATCGAAATTTTAAACTCAAAATATTAGTAATCACTTTAATTTTTCAAAAAAAAATTAAGTTTTTTAAAAAGAGCAGAAATTTTAAAAACAGTCGAAATTTTAAAAGGGGCCACATTTAAAAAAATGTAAAGCTTTGAAATAATCGAAACTTCTAAATAAAGTCGGCATTTTTTTAAAAGTTTAAATTAAAAAAATGAATTTTTAAAAAGTTAAGATTTGGAAGTTTTTAAAAAATATCCAAACTTAATAAGAAGAAATTTTAAAGTCAAAACTTAAAAAAATATATTAAAATTTTGAAAAAATTCGAAGATTTAAAAAAGAATCAAAATTTTTTAAAAATGTGGAAATTATCAATAAAATTGAGATTTAGAGACATTAGCCTTCGGGGTAATTGTCTTGTGGATTTCACTTGCTATAGTTAAATTATTGCCACTATTTCTTCAATAGTAAATAAAAAAATTGCTTCGCATTAGATGTCTATTCATGACTAAAGATTTCTTTAATACTTGAAAAAATGTTTTCCAACTGCTTCTTTCGTCTTTATTTGTTTCATGTTATGCATTGCTGACGAGTTCTAATAATAACAAAACATCGATGTCCAATGCTGCGAACATTTTTTTTTTATATCTTTATATTTTAGCACAATAAATTTCTTTTCTTATACTATTTTATATTTTGACTTTTTTATCCGTGTCTAATTGTCTGATCATTTATATTTCGGTTTCTTTGTTTTTCGTTTCTAAGTAAAAAACTACTAACCTATTTTTGCCACATGTCAAGAGATTAAAAATTTCAAATGCCTTATTTTCAAAATACTCGACATTTAGCTTTAAAACCAAAACTTTTCTACAAAGTTGCAGCTTTCTAAGTAAAAAAAGCCGAAGTTTTAAACAGAAGCACAAATTTTTAAAGCAACGCAACATTTGCATATTTACGCGATTTTTCTCAAAATTATTTCAGTTCTGCGATGACAACGCCGAAGTGGACGAAATACAAAGTAGTTGTAAGAAAACCTCGAAGATTTCCGATGAGGACTTCAAAAAAATACAAAATGCTGAGGTGGTCGAAGACGAACAAGGCATAAATTTCATGATCTGTTTGTACAGAAAATCCGGCATTTTGAAGGAGGATGGGGAATTTGATAAAGAGAGGACAGAACAATTCTACCACAAACTAGGCATAGACGAAAAAAAAGCAACCGAAATCGCCGACACTTGCTTGAAACATGCTAAGGGGAAGAAGGTGGAAGAGAGAATATTGAAATTCTGGAAATGTGACAAGGACAAAATTCGAACTTTTTTGGACGACGCAGATGAATAATTTAACTGAACATAACCATAACCAAAGCAAAATGTGTATTTTTTCTGAGACAAATTTATTGGGCAAATATTAATTAGTAAAATAATATAATTAAAGAAATTGGTGTTTTATTTCATGATTTTCCTAGTTTTTTTATATTTTTAGGATTTCGTACCCTTCCGTGTTCGTTCGTTTGTCACAGAGAAGTGTTTTCTCTAAAACCAGGGGAGACCTAGGAAAGTTGAAACAGAGGTAAATTGAAACAGTGTCAATATCTCAGTTATCAGGATTGTTAGCCAACTGATGAAACTGTCATTCCGACATTTATTTAAAGCGTGTGGTAGGGTGTTTTATTTCTTGATTTCCCTAGTTTTTTATATTTTTAGGTTTTCGTACCCTTCCGTGTTCGTTCGTTTGTCACAAAGAAGTTTTTTCCCTAAAATAAGGGGAGACCTAGGAAAGTTGAAACAGAGGTAAGTTGAAACAGTGTCAATATCTCAGTTATCAGAATTTTTAGCCAACTGATGAAACTGACATTCTGACATTTATTTAACGCGTGTGGTATGTCGGTTCGCTTCGGTAGTGTAAAATTGATAAAAGTAAGTATTTGCCGAATTTTTCATTAAACTTTTGTTACATTTTTTATTTATTTGGTGATGTCATATGTATTATTTGAAAGCTTACTAAGTTAGCATTGGATTTATCTTCTGCAATGCTATTTGACAATAATGAGTTCCGAATGAAGTGGCATAGCATTTTTGACATCTAGGAGAGTTGAAACGAGGTTTTTCAACTTACTTTGGTTGTATTTTTGTATTGACAAGTTTTTACTTTATGGTGTGGCTTGCAGATTTGTATTTGTATTGTTTCAGATGCCAAACAAATATATTAGGAAAACGGATAGGGGCATGACAAACCAAAAAATATATGAGCTCGCCGCTGGAAAAGTGATCTTACATAAAAAAGTCTAGGCATTGCTGCTAAGAGTTAGGATTTAAATTACACTTCCCTTTAGCGTTTAATTCAGACGAAAAGAGCATTTGAAATCGGTGAATCTCCCAAGCCACCGGCAGTTGCATATTCTAGACCAACCGTTTTTTTCGAAGCTGAAAAAAAAAAGATGTGTGAGTATCTTCTATTTTGCTCTGATGTCAACTTTGGGTTAAGTACAAAAAAGGGTAGATCAGTTGCATATCAGTTGGCTGTAAAATACAACAAACGGTTTCCTGAGTGTTGGAGAGAAAGACAAATGGCTGGAGAAGTGTGGTTTAATCTGTTTAGAAAACGGTTTTCTATTACGCCTTGAGAATTCCACAACCCACGACTATTGCACGTGCAACAAGTTTTAATAAAAGTAATGTAATATTATTTTTTTTTTTAAATTATGTCGCCGTACTTGAAAAACACAAGCTAGAAGCCAAGGATATTTGGAATATCGACCAGGCTGGCATCACCACAGTCCAGAAACCAGATCGAGTGATCGCCAGACGTAGACAAAAGCAGATGAACGCAATGACGTCGGCAGAAAGAGAAACGTTGGTAACCATTGCACTGGCTGGAAATGCTATAGGCAACTACGTTCCACCAATATTCGTTTTTCCGAGAAAACGATTTAATGACCACTTTATACGCGATGGTCCAATTGGATCAATAGGAACAGCAAATGGATCCAGATGGATGCAAGAAGATGATTCCCACGTTATTTAAAGCACTTTATTGAGAAAGTCAGATCAAGTAAAGAGCACAAGATCCTGTTGTTGCTGGACAACCACTCGTCGCATATGACAGTGAAAAATATAGAGCTTTGCAGGAAAAATGAAATTGTTGCTTTAACATTTCCTTCTTATTGCACACATAAACTGCAGCCTATAGATTGAACAGTTTTTGGCCCGATAAAAAAGGCTATAAATTTAACTTGTGACAGTTGGATGCGCTCAAGTCCAAGTAAAGTGATCACCATTTATGATATACCTGGAATAGTCAAGACTTTCTTTGAATAACATCATAGCCGGCTTTCGATCGACTGGAATTTGGCCACTAAATCCTCTAATATTTGGAGAGCATGAATTTCTACCAAGCCAAGTTAGGGATCGACCTTCGCCCGCAACAGACACATCGAGACGATTAACTAATTGTAAGCCTTCTGCAGAGTTAGCTGTTATTAATTCTAGAGGTGATGCGTCCGGTCCATTGATCATTAGCCCACTAACTGAACACAGAACAATGGGCGAAGTTTCTCCGGTTTCACCCACTGCCACGCATCTTTTTACATCGGCAACTTCCAATGCAAAATTGCCTGCTGCTACACTCCAACACTCTTTTCAAGTGCGTTTTACTTGAAAAACAGTAGGTGATCGGAGTGTCGCTGGACCGAGTTCACCACTACAAAAAGAGAACCTAACATCTCCAAGCAGCCCAAGTGTATCTGAAAATGATGACCAATCGTAGAAGACATCCAAGGCTGCGCCAAGGAAAGAAACTCAACAAAAAAGGAGAAAAATAAAGTCAGCTATCTTAACGGACTCTCCTGTTAAAATGAACTAGCTGCCATCAAAGCTAATAGACCGAAGAAAAATGTCAGAAGCCTACTTTTAAGAAAAAAAAATGCGCGAAAGCGAAAGATCATGCTTAAAAAGCAGGTGGAAAGTGAATATGAAAATGAATGTTTTTGTCTGTGTTGTTTGGAAGTATATTCAAATAGCAAGGTAAACGAAAAGTGGGTGCAATGCCTAGCATGCTCACGAAGTCTGTGTTGGTAGAAAAATTTGCCACAATTGTTTATCAGAATAGAATAAAAACGTTTAAGTCAATTTGCAATAAAATGTTTTAATGACGATGTGTTTTAGCATTATTTTATTCTTATATAGAAAGAATTCTTACGTGTTTCAATTCACCTAGTTAACCGTTTCAACTCACCTAGTAAACTGTTTCAACTTACCTCGATATGAGAGTACACAAAACGTCCTATTTCGTTTGAATTATATTTTCAAAGGTTACATGATCCCTGAATTCATTTTTAATATAAAAACGGTTATTTGATTAAAAAATCTATAAAACGATAAAGTTTTAACCGAACCTGTATGTGCGATAAAATGTGAAAATTGTTTCAACTCTCGTAGGTCTCCCCTATGTAACGTGTGACGTAAAAATTTATTTGGCACCGAAACGTCAAGTTTCGATTAACATAGTTTACCAGGTATCTTTTAAAAGATCTACCTCTAAGGATTTGAAAATATTTTTTTATAATTTTCGGTACAATGGTCTTAACATTTTTTTTTTAATTTCACATATCTGACTTTCCTTTTTTTCGCAAATTTTTCTTCAAAATTTTGACTTTTTTACGTTTTGTAAAATTCAGCTATGTAAAGTTCTACTTTTTTTATGTCCGAATTTTTGGAAGATGTTTCCGTTTTTGAAAATGTGGACCTTTCTTTAAATTTAAATATCTTTTTCTGCAAATTTCTTTCCTTTTAGTTATTTTTGGTTTCAAAATTTTGAACTTTTTTGAATATTGTTGCGGGCTTATCGGTTCGAAATCATTATTAAACACTTGCTGAATAATACCCAATTTATTTTCAAATTAAACTCGGAACACTACAACTGAATAATTAACTCACTTATTGACTTTCAACTACTAGCTCACAAATTGCACTGACTGACTTATTAACTAACTCGAGGGAAAGGCGACCGCCTTATATAGTTTTGGCTCTCAGGTTCTAAAAAAATCCCGCACATAAGGCTTATGGTTTGCCGAAATTTCCGGAACGCTTATCTGCCGTTTGCTTCGTTATCGCGGCCGCTTTCCCCTCATCAGATCTTTCTAGAAAATTTTCTTACGTACTAAATTCTCTAATTTACATTTCGCTACAATATTTTAACTTTTTTCAAAATTTCAACTTTTTTAATAACAGTTTTTTAATAAACCCGAAATTTTTAAAAACCTAATTTTTTTTAAGTTGCTGCTTTCTTTTTCCTGACTGAAAGAGTGGTCAATGTAACACACAAGTAGTGGCTTACTAATATGTAGAGAACGGATTGTGTCCAACTTGCATATGCATGCATATTTTGCATCTTTTTTAGATGCTGGCATATTTTTAATAACTTTGGACATTTAGACATATTTTTATTCCATTCGACAAGAAAACGTGTAAAGTTCAACAATAAAATAAGATGTTGTGTAAATTAGCGTAAATTAAATTATTTTTTAAAAATACTGACTCCACAGGTAATATTTTTGTGTAGTGAGCATTACAATACAATTATCGAAATTCCGACGCCGGCTGATGGAGGTCCAGTTCCGAGACTACTTATAAGCAATTAATCAACAATCTAAAGATTTTAAAATAAATCATTCCTGTTATTAGTTAATATTCGTATTTCTTATCCGATAATTTTAACACTTGCGTTTTGTCTTTCATTATATTTAAATCCTGTAATAGCTTGCAGTGCAAACATGTCTGGTCTCGAATATAAACACGACGTGATTTTGGCTATATCTCGAGTTACTTCGGAACAAGGATGTTATTTTACCAATTCTACAATATCGTAATTAGGTAAATACTACACATATTTGGCTCATATAATATGGTCGTATTACATTAATAGCAAATTGCCATGTTTTCGTCTGTGTGAGAGATGAGAAAGGATTCTTCGGTCAATTTTTTGAAAATTCCAACTTCCTTTGATTTTTATTGATAATTCCAAATTATTTTGATCGACCTTTTTCAGAATCTCGACAGTTTCTTATTCGATTCCCAAAATTTTAATTTTTGCTCGAAATTTTGACCTAATTTCAAAAATTTCGACTTTTCGAAGGTTTGACTTTTTCTTAATTCTAACTTCTTTAATATTCCAGTATTTTATAAACATATATTTTGACCTTTTTTAAACTTTCCTTCATTATTAAAAAAATTTTTTTGAATATTTCAAATTTTTGGAAAATTTCAATATTTAAAAGTTTTTTAAATAGTTTGATTTTATCTCAGTTTTGTTTTTTCGAAAATTTCTACTTCATCACATTTTCGATCTTATTTTTGAAAATTTTGACCTTTTTTCAAACTTCCCAACTTGTATTGAAAATACATACCTTTTTAAAATGTTGACTCGAAATTTCAACTTTTTTACAAATCTGACTTTTTCAATTCAATTTTCTTAAAACACCTCAATTCTTTTAAAAAATCTGAAATATTTGAAAGTTCCGACTTTGAAAAAACATCGATCCACTTGAAATGTTTGTTTTTTAATTTAATTTTGGATATTACAAATTTTTAAAATGTAAAGTCGAAATATTCCAGGAAGTTAAGATTTTTAATAAAAATCAAGAAGCCACTTTCAGAAAATCAAAATTTTGAGGAAAAGCCAACATTTCGCAAAATGGTAATTTTTTTTTAAATAATCCAATTATAGAAATACGCTTTTTAAAAAAAAGGCAAATTTTGGGAAAAATACTTATTATACGAGAAAAGAGTTCGAGGAAAAACTAAATATAAAATTTGCGTTAAAAATGTGAATCTTATGAAATCAGTAAAAATTTCTGGTATGTCAAATTCGAAAAAAATTTGAACCTTCAGAAAAAGCCCAATATTGAAAATATAAAGGAATTTCGAGGAGAAATCGAAATATCAAGAAAAAGATAAAACTTTGAAAAAAGCTCACCTTTTCCAGAAAAAAGTTATGAAAAGTAATTAAGAAAAAAAGGTTGGTTTAAGTTGAAAAAAAGACGCATTTTGAAAACAATTTTCAAAATTTTGAAGAAAAGTAACCTTTCCAATTAAATGGATATTGGCATTTGTCAAATTTTTTGAGAAATCATTCAAGAATGTGAATAAAACTGTTTGCAAATTTTATCTTTTAAGAAAAAATCATGTTTGAAAAATATGAAAGTTCTCAAGCAAATATTATACGCAAAATTTTGACAAAAAGACAGGTTTTGATAAGTAAGTTGAAATTTGAGGAAAGCTCTGTTAAAAAAAATTGAAGTTTTACGAAAAAAGGTAATTCGAAAAGAAGAGCGAATTTTGAGACAAAAATTGTAGATTTTTGGAAAATCAGATTTTTAAAGAAAAATCTAAGAAATCACATATTCGAAAACGACGAATAAAGAAAAAGAGGGGAATTTTGAGATAACTCTAAGGGAAAAATTCAAAATTTTGAGAAAAAGACGAAATTCAAGAAAAGACTAAGGTTTCTAAATCTGGAAAGAGAGAAAAATTAAAATTTCACAAAAAAGGCAAAAAAATTACTGAAAATTTCCAAAAAGTAAGGTTTCTAAAAAG
Source organism: Dastarcus helophoroides (assembly GCA_028583605.1). Taxonomy (NCBI): domain Eukaryota; kingdom Metazoa; phylum Arthropoda; class Insecta; order Coleoptera; family Bothrideridae; genus Dastarcus; species Dastarcus helophoroides. The sequence continues at coordinate 22,213,384 of CM053336.1, forward strand.
AAATACAACGGAATTTCGAAAACAAAAATCAACATTTCGAGGAAAAGCTCGACATTATAAGAAAAATACCTAAAATTGAAAAGTAATTCAAAAGTTTTTACAAAAAGTCAAATTTTAATACAAAAAAGTCAAATTTTGCGAATAAAGTCAAAATTTGGAAAAAACAATCAGTAATTAAAAAAAAACTCTAAATTTGGGAAAAGACGACTTTTAATGAAAAATCCATTATTTTCAAAATAGAATTGAAATTTTTTAGAGAAAGTCTGATTTTAAGAAAAACAGAGAATAAATTTGAACTTTTTTTCAAAAACAGCATTTTTATAGAACTTCCAAATAATAATTTTCAAAATCTCCCAATCAATATTTTTCTCCAAATCTTTGCCTTTTAATTAAAATTTTATACAAATTTAAAAAAAAATCATAGTTTGGTTAATAAGGTGAAAGTTGCAGAAATTAAAATTGTGAAAAGAGTCGAAAATTTCCCAAAAAAAACAACATTTGAGAAATTACGCAAATTTAACTGACGAATTTAAAGATAAAAATTCAAAACCTTGAGAAAAAAAGTCGACAAGTTTTAGGAATTCATTTAAGATAAAAAAAAACGAATTTTTTAAAAGAAGTCTAAATTTCGAGAAAAATGTCGAAATTTGCAGACAAAAATCAAGCAATCAGTTGAAAATATTCCGAAAAGTTAGATTCTAAAAAAATGGAAACTTAGCGAAAAAGCTCGACATAGGAGAAATAATCCAGGAAAAGATGGAATTTTCGAGAGAAGAGTCGACATTTCGAGAAATTGAAATTTTAATTTAAAAAAAGTCAAATTTTGCTAATAGAATCATAATTTTGGAAGAAAAGACGAATTTTTACAAAAGTAATTTTTTCAAGAAAAAAGCGAATTTGGAGGAAAAATTTGCCATTTTGAAATAGAATGGAAATTTCCCAGAGAAAACCAAATTTAAGAATAAGATTTAAATTTTTTGAAAGAAAATTTTCTCGCAGGTTATATTTTTTTATAAAAACGCAATATATTTCCAAAACCCAAAATCTGTAAACAAATTTTTTTTAAAGACTTTTGATATTTCACCAAAAGATCGACTAAATTTGGAAAAAAAGCTAAATTTTAAGAAACCTGGGAAAAGTCGTACTTTAAAAACAGTCGAAATTTTCATAAAAATCTGAATTTTGAGAAACGACGAAATTTCGAAGAAAAAACGAATTTTAAAAGAAAAATTCGAAACTTTGAGAAAGTCAGATTTTAAGGAAAAAAATCGAATTCGAAGAATATATTCGAAATTAAAAAAAACGAATTTGTTGGAAAAACTCAAAACCTCGAGGAAAAAACGAATTTTGAAATATAAAAATGAAAATTTCTGGATAAACTCCTTTTCTGGTTGAATATGTATGTTTAGTTGACTGCATTAGCCAAAGGGGGGGAAGGTGACATCAATCTGGTACAACATTGCTAGAAAAGAAAGGTATTTTTTCGTATACATATAAACCTATAATAATAAAAATTTATAAATATGACTATACGTTTTTACTGCCAGTTTCGCCTATTTTATTTGCCATTTATAGCGCCAAAACTTAACATTTTTACTGCTACAACTTCCGGGCTCTACATATTAATATGCATATAATTGTATTTACGATGAATATTTTATTAAAAATCTGTATATATAATATGCGCCTATTTTGCTAAAAAAGCTGTGCGTATAATTCACTCTCTATTAATATGTATTAATGATAATAAACGGAGCAGATTGAAACTAACAAGCTGATTTCTGATAACCGCAGTTGATGATGTAAGGGAAGGACTCTTTAATTTCGAGCCAACCACCACAGACATGTGCCCCATTTACCCGCAGTTCTAGGTGAGGTCAATTCGCAGAGGGGATGTTTGTAATCCTATTGGCCTGAAAATCGTATTTCAGCGGCTATTGGAAGACATACCCTAGTGGCTGGTGTACTTCATGCGTAACACGAACTTCCGGAAAAAGTGAAACTGAAATTCAAGGGAGGAGTTCGAGGTTGCTCCGCTATAACATAGCAATTTCGCATGATATCATTCTTCAGGATATCAGTGCTGCATATCATAAATTTAGCGAATAATTCGAGTATGTGGGTTCATTGATATTTATTTGCATGGAAACGACGTTATTATTTATTTTACATCCTAGAAGAAACTGGCGATTATTTTCTCAATGATACAAAGTAATCAAAGTAACAAGTAATTAAAATAAAGCGATAAACTACTCTGTTTTAATTTATGACAGTTCCAGGCACGATGAGAAATTTAAACAATTAAAATCAACAACTCCAATCGCAATCCAGTTTCAAAGAAAAATGCTGTAAGTTATTGTACACATTTAATTTAATTCACATGATTGGTCGAACGAATGGAATTATTTATATAGGAATCACAAGACCTCACACTATGCCAGGAAAGGGCATGGAAATATTTTATGTATAATTAACCGAGCGGCTAGTTAGTGCTCTTGTAACCGGACAATTATTCCTAGATGAAAATGTAACTGAAGCTTGTTGCTGTAAATCAGCATGACATCTTGATGTATTGCGATTTCAGAAAGAGCTGGGGAACATTTAATCATAAATTGATGGTGAAAATCCCACTTTCATGAATATTAAGTGACTAAGGAACGAGAAACTGTAGCAGCGGCGAAATTCCGATTTTTTCAAATTCATTTTTATTTCTGAAAATTTAGATATTTTCCTTGGAACTTTCAAAAATGAGAAATATTTTTAAAAAATCGTCATTTTAAGGCAAAAATCCAAATTTAGAGAAAAAAACCGCACACACTCGAAATTCCCTTGAGAGTTTAGCTAAAACCTTCAAAAAATCACTGAACCAAAAGTGAGCATAAATACAATGAAAAAGTTCGTAGCGCAGACGAAATGTTTCGTTAAAATTGGTCCTACGTAAAGGTTCATTGGGCTAACGAAACTTAGTTCGTCACTTAATGTAATGAAATCTCAACGAATTCCGTTCAAGTTTTAATGTCATATATTTGTTGATTCAATGATCATTCGTTATTAATTTTATGAATACAATTCGTAATCTATGAATTGTAATAATTGGATGAATGAACAGGAGCATTGATGCAATGAATCTTATTCGTTGGTACAACGATTATTAGATATTTCTATTACCATAATGTTCATTATTTTTATGAATTTTGATAATTGCTGAAATGAATAAAGTTGTCATTGTAACGAATTTTATTGAAAAATAACAGTATACAAAATTTTATTAATATAATAATATTAAATCATCAATTTGTCCTCCTGTGCAACATGTAAAGAGTTGAATCTGGAGATTTTTCTATTTTAGATTGTGGTTCCTCGATGTATGTAGATGTTTCACAAGAAGTAAACAATAATTCCTGCTAATCTTTGATGCTTCTTTCATTATTTGCTTCCTTTTTCATTATCAGATTCGTTTTTATGGAGTATCGATGCATTATCCACGTCCATATGTTCGTATGTGTACCTACCAAACATAATTCAATAATATTGATTGCAGAATTACCTTAAAATATTTTAACCAAATAGGTAACTGATACTTACTTTCAGAAATATTTTCCTTGGTTTTGACCTATTCCAATGAAACCTTGATATTTTTTTCACATGATGAAGTTATCCAGAAAAATAAGTATGTTGTTTATCATGTTGTTCCAAGTATTTATCCATTTGTGTGATCGAAAACAACGTTATTTAATCTGTAAGGGAGAGAAAATAAAGAAAGTGTTAGATTTATTTAAACCATGCGTACCATCATGTCGGGATTTACTAAAAGTGCCATTTTTTCCGCTGGTGTTTTGCTTCTAAATGATTTTGAATATGGTTAAGTGAAGTTGCACCTTATAATAACTGTAACAGAAATAATTAAATTAGGCAAAACTTTATATTTAATAATAATAGTTACCTTTTCCTTTCTAAACAGTTAGTAAATATTTCACAGAAAGCCCTCACTGTATCGTTTCGTTTATCTGCAAACGACTGAACCAAACTGAGTTCTTATTTTGCAGGTAGTGGACGAAATGGTAATGGCAAGATGGCAAGCACATGTATTTTCTCATTATAAGTTAACAAATCCTGGGTTCAATTGATTCTTTCGTTATTGCAACGTATGATTTTCAATAACTTATGTTTTTTGTTTGTTACGACAATGAATCATAAAACATTCAACTAGAAACAGATTATCATATAATACTTTACTACGTTATTACAATGAACAAATTTTATAAAACTGTTCGTAAACTGGTAATGAACATAATTCTTTTATCCAATAAAATAGTTCATTGGATTTATGCAAATTTTGTTGTTAAAATAAATCTTTTACATCCATCGATTCATTAGTACAATGAATGGTAATTTATTTTGACAATGAACTCCATCATGAAATTTCATGAAAAAAATCATTGTCTCGATAAAATCTTGTCAAAAACCACTTGTTATTGATATTATAAACAGTATTTTTTCAGTAAATGATGAACTTGGAGAAAAAGTTGACATTTCCAGAATTTTCTCTTGACTATTTAAATCAGAGAAACAATTACTCCGCTCTGTCATACCGTGATGTCAGATTCAATATTAGGATAAACATCGAAATTTTGAGAAACAAGTTGGAATTTCCAGAAAGTTGGATTTCAAATTTAAACAGTTATTGAAAGAAATTTTTTTCGACATTTTTTTCTTTTCATAAAATGTACATTTTTCAAACATCATTTTTGAAATTTTCAAATAAACATTTTTAGTTCTATATCAAAAGATTGACCAAATTTCGAGCAAAAAGGTAAATTTTGATAAACAAGCCAATATTTGCAGAAAATCGATTTCAAAAAAATTTATGATTTTTAGAAAAAACAAATTTTTAGATTTAGAAAAAGAAAACGACGAATTTTGAGTTAAAAATTCAAAATTTTGAAATAGACGGATCCAGGGCTGCGCGGTGCTATGATCCAAAGAGGCAATCATATTAAATTTTCAAAATGTGCAAAAAGATAACAACCACGATACTGACCACCGTTTAATTCTCTCGCAGTTTTAGAAAGTTGCTGGGATGTTTTCGCCAAAAGTACAATTGAGTATGATAAAGTTGATAGGTTTTTACGTTTTCTTTTTAACAAAATCAAAAAAGGCTATCGAAAGTGTTTTTGCTCTCTTTATAATTATCGAGGACGAACAGGACGAGCCGCTATTAATTATCATTGTAGAAAATTTCATCTAGTTGATAATTTTTATTTATTGTTTATTTTTTAAATAAATGTAGCAACCATGACATTTTTGAATAAAGAATGAAAAGGCCTTTCAAATAAGGTATACCAATCACCTACTTATTACCTACGTATCTCCAAGAGTGATAAAATTTTTGCAATGCAGGATGTCATCTTATAATCTTAAATTGACCTATCTCGGGATTTTTCATAAATATGTACACTAACTGAGGTATTGAATTTATTCCATTTGGATGTTCCACACTGTATTTTTGTTTAAAATTTCAACTTTAAAGATGAGACGAGAGGGTGAAATCAAGAATTCCTTTTGTAAATGAAACATTTTTTCTCAAAATTTTATTTTTTAAAGCCGAATGTAAACTAAAAAATGGACATTACGGCTACGCTGAAGTGTCTGCCTATTTTGGACCGAAGCCTAAACTACGACCGAAACCGGGTTTTTGGTCGAGAAACTAGTTGAAACCAGAATTGAAACAGAAATTTTGGTCGGTCTATAATTTTAAGTACTCTTGGGGGTACGCGTATCGCAGCTTGAGAAACGCTGCTTTATATCTGTTGTAATCAAATAAAAGAAAAGTGTTCTGTTAACTCTTCATCTATTTTTGTTTCAAATCGTTATAATCTTTTCATTGCCAACGGACATCAAAACATCGAAACGTGCGAGAAAAACAATGCAATTAAAATAGTAGTCTCGTAGACAAGCGGCCGTAAATAGTAACACTTCATTTGAACAAATCTAAAAAATAGAAATACCTATTACGTTCCGAGTTCTTCTCTAGTCGCTCCTGACATTACTTGGCTGAGAGCCTGATGCGATGTTTTGCTTTTAAATCCTGCGCAATATTAAGCCCATAAGGTGGAAAATAAATAATGATCGCTTTAATAATAAATTGTTATACAAAAAATCTCTTGTTGGAGTATTCCTTGATTAAAACTATTGATCTCTTGCAACAATAGCTTCATGTAAAAGTGCATATCCTCTAATTTGGTTTTTGGGCTGGTAGATAAACCCGTGAAAAGAAAGACGAAATTCATTCTTTTTAGTTCTTTTAATAACCTAAAGATTATTAACTTTACTTTAGCTTTATTGCTTGCACAGTATTTATCAATGAGATATGTAGTTTTGCTTTAATATTGTTGGGCGTTATCAGTTCGAATGATTAACACTTGGTGAATTGTGAGCACTTTATTTCACAACTGAATTCGGAACACTACAATTGCAATTCACTAACATTAACCAACTTATTCATTTAGTTCAAACTAACTCAGGGAAAAGCGACCACCTTATATAGGTCCCGCATTGGGTTCTAGAAGAATCCAGCAGATAAGACTTATCGTTTATCGAATTTTCTGGAGCGTTTATCTGCCGTTTGATTTATTATCGCGGCCGTTTCTGCTTATCAAATTTTCTAGAAAATTCCCAACTAAACTTTATAATAACATTTTGTTACAAGATTTCTTCGTACACTGAATCAAAAGTGAGCATAAATACAATGAAAAAATTCGTAGCACAGATGAAATGTTTCGTTAAAATTGGCCCTACGTAAGGGTTCATTGGGCTAACGAAACTTAGTTCGTCACTTAATGTAATGAAATCTCAACGAACGCCGTTCATGTTTTAATGTCAAATATTTATTGATTCAATGATCATTTGTTATTAATTTTATGAATACAATTCGTAATCTTTATGAATTGTAATAATTGGTTGAATGAACAGGAGCATTGATGCAATGAATCTTATTCGTTGGTACAACGAATATTAGATATTTCTATTACCATAATGTTCATTGTTTTGATAAATTTTGATAATTGCTGAAATGAATAAGGTTGTCATTGTAACGAATTTTATTGACAAATAATAGTATACAAAATTTTATTAATATATTAATGTTAAATCATCAATTTGTCCTCCTGTGCAACATGTAAAGAGTTGAATCTGGAGATTTTTCTATTTTACATTGTGGTTCCTCGATGTATGTAGATGTTTCACAAGAAGTAAATAATAATTCCCGCTAATCTTTGATGCTTCTTTCATTATTTGCTTCCTTTTTCATTATCAGATTCGTTTTTATGGAGTATCGATGCATTGTCCACGTCCATCTGTTCGTATGTGTACCTACCAAACATAATTCAATAATATTGATTGCAGAATTACCTTAAAATATTAAAACCAAATAGGTAACTAATACTTACTTTTAGAAATATTTTCCTTGGATTTGTCCTACTCCAATGAAACCTTGATATTTTTTTCACATGATGAAGTTATCCAGAAAAATAAGTATGTCGCTTATCATGTTGTTCCAAGTATTTATCCATTTGTGTGATCGAGAACAACGTTATTCAATCTGTAAGGAAGAGAAAATAAAGAAAGTGTTAGATTTATTTAAACCATACGTGCCATCATGTCGAGATTTACTAAAAGCGCCATTTTTTTCGCTGGTGTTTTGCTTCTAAATGATTTTGAATATGGTTAGGTGAAGTTGCACCTTATAATAGCTGTAACAGAAATAATTGAACTAGGCAAAATTTTATATTTAATAATAATAGTTACCTTTTCCTTTCCAAACATTTAGTAAATATTTCACAGAAAGCCCTCACTGTAACGTTTCGTTTATCTGCAAACAACTGAACCAAACTGAGTTTTCTATAATGCACAGACCAATAGGTTTGAACATTTATTAGATTCGAAGTTTGGAAACCAAATACCGGTTTCGATCTTGTTAGATCTCGTCAGTCTGGCATGTCCAACTCGAATGCTAATAAATGTTCCGACAAGTAAGTACTTAAACATTCACAGGCGTCAAGCGAGTGATTCTTTAGTACTACCACCTATTGGTCCATAGAGAAACTATGGCCATCGCCAACAATGTCGTATGTAAGAAGAATGCAACCTAGACTACCAATTCATGCAGCCCTCCCGGCGTGTATAGTGAATCATAGGTAGCTGAACTACCAACAGTTGAAACACTGCCACCTAGCGAAGCGGTTGCTCTCTAGGAGAGTTCCCAGAAGACAAGACAACGATTCTATAATGCACAGACCAATAGGTTTGAACATTTATTAGATTCGAAGATGGCAAGCACATGTACTTTCTCATTATAAGTTAACAAATCCTGGGTTCAATTAATTCTTTCGTTATTGCAACGTATGATTTTCAATAATTTATGTTTTTTGTTCGTTACGACAATGAATCATAAGACATTAAACTAGAAACAGATTATCATTTACTAAGTTATTACAATGAACAAATTTTACAAAACTGTTCGTAAACTGGCAATGAACGTAATTCTTGTATCCAATAAAATAGTTCATTGGATTTATGAAAATTTTGTTATTAAAATAAATCTTTTACATCCATCCATTCATTAGTACAATAAATGGTAATTTATTTTGACAATGAACTCCATCATGAAATTTCATGAAAAAAATCATTGTCTCGATAAAATCCTGTTATTAATATTATAAACAGTATTTTTTTCAGTGTAGCTTTTCTAATAAACGAGATCATAAATGGCAAAGGTCGAAAATGGGCATCCTATACGAATTATACATATTCTCTTTAATTTTCTAACATATGCAGGATGTCTCAGTCGTTATAAACAAGAATAATTAGACAAAAGGATCTCAAAAATTGATAAATTGATAATGAATTGCGAACTGCAGCGTGATCAGTTATAAGGAATTTCTTCAGACAATATTTTTTTGTATAAAATTGTTCTATCTATTTCGATTAAACTTCTTTACTGGGAAGGTGCATCTATCTACACTTTTTTCCTGACATTAGAAACCCCTATTTTCCAGGTTTCATTAAAATTATTAGAGTCGCTTTGGAAAAAAATATAGTATACAAATACTTGCTAATAACACAAAATAATTCAAATTACGTATATCTAAAATATAAATTGTAGAAAGTATAAAGTTTCGAGAAGTGTCAACTTATAACAAACAACACAAAACCGATATTATAAACTTCACGATTACAAATGAGTATATTCAGTAGGATGCCTTGATGCCACGATGCCAATTCCCCGATTACATATTTCGGAAAATTAATCATGATTAAAATCCGATTACATTTTTACTTACTCGTGCAGGTCTCTAGTACACACAGACCAGTGGACAGAGATGAATGTCGTTTCTGAATGGCAAATTTTGGAGTTAACAGCAATTATAAAATATAGCAAATTGCTCTACTGTATCCATATAATGTAGCACACTTGATTTGGTGTAAAAGTATTCAAAACGAGATGTAATTAATTTTATAAAGAAAGCAAAAAGTCGTTTGTGTCGATAATAGAACAAACCCCCTTATATCTAAAGTGATGAAAAAGGTTATCAACATCTAGATTCTTAAATATCTGGAGGAAAATAAAATCATCTCCGACAGACAATACGGTTTTCGACAACAACGTTCCACTGGCGATCTACTTGCATATGTTACTCATATATCTGTAACTCAGCTATGGAAAAACATGGTGAGGCTAGGATTGTGGCATTGGATATCTCAAAGGCTTTCGACAGAGTCTGGCACCGATCTCTTCTCGCCAAATTAACATATTATGGTCTTTCTCCTGGACTCTGTCATTTGATGTCCAATTTTCTCGCTGACAGATCTCTTCAGGTCGTCGTCGATGGCATCTCATCCGAGACATTTGCGATTAACGCAGGGGTGCCTCAGAACTCTGTTCTGTCCTATCTAAAATCAATTATTTATTTATGTAACCTTATTAATATGGCAACAAATTATTATACGAATGGTAACATGAAACATACAATCTTCTAAGGAATTAAACCAAAATCACAAATTGGGAATTGCGCAATTTTGTACACCCTAGTGTGTAAAATTGCGCGTTGAGATCGGTAAGATTGCGCAACTATATTATTTGCACACATCACAAATAAAATCGCCGGAGCCATTGTAGTCTGAACAGTTTTTATGCCACCACTCCTTACATGTATTGCATGCGATCCAGTCTCCTGCTTCGTTACACCCACCACACTTCCAAATCTTCCTTATTATTGGTCTTTGGTTTAGATACTTTTTTCATCTTCTTTGGCTTTGGTTCAGATTTAGTCTTATTTTTATGTTCATTTTCTTTCTCTAGTTGTGTTTTGTATGGTGAACTGCTAACCACTTCTAATCTTTTGTGCTTCCGATTAGAACTTCTTTTTTGTGTAGATTTTGGCAATGGAATTAGGTCAGCCAACGGTGCTGAACTTACTTGAAGACTAGACATCGTTTTCACAACAGATGATGGCTTCTCAGATACAGGTGGATCAATTTCAACAGTCGTATTGAGCACGTTTACTGTTTGTACTGACGAAACAAGACACTGGCCCCAGAAATTGATGGCTCTTGATAAACAGACTGGGTATTTTGATTCTCTTCTGGGTCTTCCCGTTTAGTAACATCGCTTGCTAGGAAATCAGTCTCAGTAAAAATGTCAGGATTCCACGGCACAATACCCGTGCACTTAAAGAGTTCTACGCCACGGCCAGTTGTTGCAGCCTGGTGAAAAGCAGGTGTAAAAATTGAAGTCATCTGATATACGGTTATAGCTCTCGCCAGGTGGTTACGCAGCCATTTTTCACACTCGCTGGAATAAAACTTCTTCAGAACTCCATGGAAGCCTCTATCAAGAGGCTGCATCTTGTGGCTGCTGTGAGGAGGTAACGTCAACGCAATTATATTGTTCTCGCGGTAAAAGTCCACAGCTTTTATTGTACAATGTGACACGTGATTGTCTAAAATAAGGACAATAGGCTGTTCTCCAGTCGGCTTCGCGTGGTCTTTGAAGTGAGTTAGCCAATCGAGATAAAGATCTGAGTTTATAAAACTGGAATCCGAGACCATGCCGACAGATCCAGATGGTGCAGCATCTAACAGTTCTGCCTTCATCCTCTTCCTTCCAAATATAAACACAGGCGGAATAAAATGACCAGTTGCAGACACAGCATTAACGACAGTCACGTTGGTGCCTCGCTCTCCGCTGGACATTTTGTTGACCGAGCGTTTACCCTTTCTAGACAGTACTTTCAGCTGTCCATTAGGAACGGTGGATATACCTGTCTCATCCATATTATAGATAGACTGTGGTGGAAAATTATATTTGTCCATTAGCGCAGATAAATTTATGTAAAATTTCTCCACCTTTGGTCTGTTGAAGTCCACTGCAGGTGCAATGCTTGTGGAAGTTGGCTGTCTAAGAGAAATATCGGGGTGTCGTTTCAGAAAGCCACGTAACCACTCCATCTCTGCTGTTTTAGTTTCTCTGTTAAATCTATGAGGAATTTTATTCCTTTCTGCATACTCCAACGCTCCACTCCTCAATGTTTTTGGTGTTAAACCATAAAACATATCGTCTAAGATAGTCAAGTGCTTGCAAAACTCTTCTTCTACCTCGTTCGAAAACGTTGTGTCGTATCTGCCTAACTTTGTAGCACAATGTGGTTATTGTAAAGTAGACTTTTCCATCTCTAAAGATGCAGCCACAGCTCTTTTGCTTTCGCCATTATCAATTCGCCTACGAGCCTCTGTGATAGCCTGATCAGAACAAACCTGGCGATATGTTTTCCTTTCTCTTCTAGACATTCTGAAAAAAGATAATTATGTATTGCCAGTCAAGAAAATCCAATAAATAATTAATTAATCGATCGAAATTGATAAGAGAAATAAAAACCGCTGAACAATTTAAAAATATTATTTATTTTTAACTATTAAAACTTCGAACGCGTAAAATTGCGCCCGCAATCTTACACGCACCAAAAGTGCGCAATGTTACACATTGCAATACCACTCAAAACATCGCTATATTACTGCCATATCCTAGAAAATGTTCGAACTATTTCCTGTGAGGTCGAAACAAGAGTGATGCTGCCGCGACGAAACAATAACAAATTACTAAAATTACTTAGAGTTTTGGTGCAATAATGCATTCATTTCATCAAAAAATTAAATCAAAAGTGAATAAAAACTTTGTACTTACATAACTCTTTTGTTTTCCACCCATATACGATTTTTTTTGCGGAGCACATGTCAGTTGGGATCGCTAACAAAACACATTGAAGTTGGCTACGAAGCTCACTCCGTTGTCTTGCTATGACGTATGCGCAATTTTATCGCCCGCGCAATCTTATACCACCCTACCCTACCCTTGTGTCAACAAACCATTATCTATCGCTGCTTCAGATCGACTAAGGGAACAGCAGATACAGACGATTAATCGAGATCTCGAGATTATTCTGGAATGGGGTAAAAACAATTTGGTCGACTTGAACACTTCAAAAACTCAGGCCTCGGTTTTCTCTAAGAAAACATCAATAATATATAATAATGCAACAAACATACTAATGGAAGGTAAAATCCTTGCGATGGGATATAATCTATCTTAGGAGTGAATGCGAGCACAAACTTCTCTTGGGACGATCATGTACACGCCATTGCCAAATCCGCCTCTCAAAAGTTAGGCTTTCTTTTTAGAGCTAAAAAATACTTCACATCTCATCAGCTATTAACACTATACAAAGCTCAAGTTAGACCAACATTAGAATACTGTTCTCATGTTTGGAGTTCAGCCCCAAAAAACATTTTAGCTCTCTTGGATTCAATTCAAAGAAGAGCGGTTCACCTAATTGATGACGAGAGTCTGACCGATTCTCTCGAAACACGAGACCACAGGCGTATAGTCGGTGACTTGCCTCTTTTCTACAAGTACTATCATGGAAGATGCTCGCAGAAACTAAGGGCAAAAAGGGCAAACCAAGGGCAAGATTCTTGAGGCGTAGTAGACAATGGGATACAGCAAATTTCTGTGCGGTCCAGCTTGACACAGTGAGGACTTCTGCCTGCGGAGACTCTTTTTTCTGTAGAACTTCCAAGTTATGGAACTTGTTACCGAAAGGAATTTTCCCAAAAAATTACAACCTATCCTTGTTTAAGAAGGCGGTTCATTGCCGTCTATCCTTGTTTCCACATCCTACTCGCAGTGCTTTGAAAGCATAATGGGGTTACCCTTTGCGAGTGGATTAAACTTAAAAAAAAAACAATAATATTGGTAATCATCTATTGGGTGCAGCACAAATAATGAGATGACGAATTTATTCTATTTGGCTGTTCCACATTGCATTCAAATTATGTAATACTAAGCACATATCTTTCGAATATATTTTCGGTACATTTAGAAGAGTGTGACAGGAAAGACCTTTACTTCCCATTTTAGGTAATACAATATCATAAAATGTATATATGGCAAAATATTCTTGTCAATATTTTTTTAGCGAACATTAATGGGACAAAAACGCATATACGCGAAACAACCTTCGGGTTTTAGCACAAAGTTCTAAACAAATTGCAAAATTTATAATCCACCTGGTTGGATGAAACATTGTGCAATTTCGTATTAAAGTTTTTGCAATTTTATTCGGTTATAAATAATCATCACGCGAAATATTTTAATGGTTTACGATGAGAGTTAGAAGTTGGATTCCTGGCCTGAGGTGATATAGTTACGTCATTAGATGTACGCAAATTCGAGTTCCACTATGCAAAAGAGTTAATTTCTTAACTACTTAATAACTTTAATACACGATAATTAACTTGAAGAAATCATTGGTTTATTTAGTCAATTTCACACTTGCAATTTTCTCAATGAAAGACTTCTGCCCGCTACAGATTCTTGATATTAGCAGCTCTTGAGCGTACTACTGATTCGATCTGAGTTTGCCACTGCGTCCACGTGCAGTGATATCAAAAATACTCGTGCTAATACGAAAATCAAATATGAACCGGAATTTGTTTTTAAGAATTTAGTGGTACAAGATACATTTATGAAAGTTGTTAACTATTTTTCTACGTAATCCTGATTTTGTTATGCATTTTTCTCAACGGATTGGGAGTTTTTTAATGCCATCATCATAAAAAGAAGGAAGGCGTGTTTGCAGTCAATTGCGCACAAATATCTCAACATCAACATCAACATCATCGTGGAATCGTTAACCTCCTAAAGCTTCTTTCAGTGGCCCAAACATATGATAATCGTACAGTAATAAGTCGGGAGAGGGTGCTGCTCAATGCATTTCCTCTAATTTTTGATATGTCAGATTGGCTGAGTGAGCGCGGGCATTGTCGTGAAGCAAAATCACATTTCTGACCGAAAATTCGCGCCTCTTCCTCCGATATGCGCGTTTTGCTTCATCCAATAGCTGGCAGTAGTAGGCAGCATTAACCGTACGACGTTCATGCAGAAAAAAAAGGGGTTAAACAGCTTTAATTTTGTTCACAGTCACACTGGTGTCCGAGGATGACAGGCATTGGGTCCATTTTCAACTTAAGTTTGTCCTTCCAAAAATTTGTTGTGCCATTCATCACTTGAGTTTTCTTCAACCAAGTATACCCAATCTGTGCTTCTAGTCTACGAAGAGTTTCAGCAGACTTTACACTTTCAACTGCAAGAAATTTAATAATAATGCGCTGCGCAACGTGCGGATGAATCTCTTGGTCACTCATTGCATTTACAACTGACGAACGGCGGGAACGGAATTCGTTTGAGCGCAGGAAGTCACGTGATATCCCCACCTAACATGTTTAAGAGTATGCACACACACCCGACGCCCTCATAGCGTCATGATAGAAATAGAAATTCCGTTTCATATTTGATTTACCCTCGTAGCAGTTCTACTAGAAGCGGACATTTGGTTTCGCTACTCTATAAAATCTAGTTTCGGTCGGTATCTACTTAAAATGTATGCAAGAAATATGAGAGAAAAGTAATGATGAACACTGATAAATATAAAAGAAAAAATAGGAAGAAATATAAGAAAAAAAAAGGAAATGGCGTACAGGGCCCTTACTGGAAATTTTCTCAGAGAAGCTGAGATGTTAAAGAATAATGCCCATATCGTACAGGGTGATTATCTGTGGATTATCCGATTTGGACCATATCTCGTTAACTTTCGGAGATATAGAAAAAAATTAAAAAAATTCTGCTACAGAATTATAATGTTGCGCTCGTGGGTTTTTAACTCTTACGACGACAAAGAGGAATGGAATTTCAGTCGCTTCGGGGTTCAAACCTCGTTTATCTCAAAACCGTGATATTCCGTTGCAATATATTACACCGAAAGGCATAAATCTCGCAGCTGTCGATATATTTTTAGTCGAACAACATCTTATTTACCTCTAACTTCGCACAAACTTACGGCGATTTTTTAAAACATGAATGGAGATGAATTGGTTTATTGTTAACACATAAGGTAATAAATTTAAACAATTCCACAATTCACGCCTATAAATAATCCTTTCACCTGCACGTTTTGCACTTTTGGAAGTGTGCATTCGACATATTTCACATCGAGAATTAGATAAATTCCATCGAAATTCACTTGAAATTCTTAATATTCTATGAATATTGTATCGTATTGTTCGCCCATTTGAAGAAAGAAACAGTTTCCTAAAAAAAAATTTAATCGAATTTCGAAGAACAATACTTTTTCCAAATTTGAAGTTTTAATATCACCACCACATTCGAGTGAAAAACCAGCAGAAACCAGATAAAGTTTTTTTTTCTATTATTTCCTAAAACAAGGTTTCGTGTTTAGAATTTGATTTTACCTACAGAGTATCCATTTTAAAAGTCTGCACCCCGGTTATCTCGAGAATTTTTAAGAATTAGGAAGTTTCCACTAATCAAAAGTATTACTAATTTTAACGTCAGGTGATAGTAAATAGTAAACTTAAAAAATTACTGAAAGAATTATTTTAATATTTTTAAATTTGAATAAGTTATTACACTTTAAAGTATTTATGGTACAGGCGACTCGGCAAATGTTGTGTGACGTCACTAGGCAGGACCCGGCATGCTGTTACTACCTCTGAACTAATAAACCATAGGGTTAGTGTGAATTCAATGAATTGTTTCCTTTGTTGTTGTCGAGAAGTGATCGATAATGGACGAAGGTTTTGTGCGTGGTGATTCCCAAAGTTGATGTAGCAATGATTACGGATTTTCTTTTTTTTTTTTCAAATAGTCCACTATATATCAGTGCAGAAATCCGGGGCGCAACGCTTTCAAAGTAAATAGACTATTTTATTATTGTCTTAGGAATTTTTGAACTGATTATACTTACATAAATAGTTAGTTTGAAATTATGAAGAAGTATTATTATATACGAAAAAAATATTGTTACATTTTTTAAGAGTTAATAATGGAAGGTTTAACATTCATTGTGTGCCAAGATAGAGTACTGAAGAGGGGTTTCTTTTTTATTTGTGTATTTACGAGAAAAAATCATTCTTTATAAAAGCTCCTGCTTGATCTTAAACCACAACAATAAAAAACAACAATTTACTTTTCGCCATTTTTTGAAATTTTCAAATAATTTGATTCCCTGTACAAAAAATCTCGAAAAAGAAATGTCATTTTTGGTGATTTAACATCAAGCAGGAGTTTTATAAAAAATGACTTTTTTCTCATAAAACCTCAAATAAAAAAAAATCCTCTTTCAGTAGGTACTCTATCGTAGTACACACTGTACAATTAACAAAAATCTCCCCTGTGAGAAATGTATGTTTTTAGTTCAAACAGTATTCTGAGTAATCCAAATTGATTAGTGTATAGTAATTGTTATTTAAGAAATTGGTATGTATTTAGCTAGAGGTATAGTGATGTGACTTTTATGCAATATGTCGATATCAATGTTTGGTTTTGAGGTTTTTTTTATGTAAGAACGATTTATTTACAAAAATATTATTTATGTTTAAGGGCGATAAAAACTATTATTTATGTCTTTGTAAAATTAAATAGCTTCGCGGCGGATCCGGAAAAACACGCATAGAGGGCAAGAGCAAAAGTATTTCTACATTTAGGAACAATAAAATATTTATATGAGCAAGATTTTGCACTGGTTTTTTGCTGGTTATTATTTAGGGCGAAATAACGATTGTTTTCAACGAGAACAAGATTTGCAAAGTGCAACGAAGTAGTGTTAACTGAAAGAACACGGCAAAGACAAGGCGACTTTAGGCGATCCAGACTCCTATCATGTTTTATGACGTCACAGATGTTTTAATTTTAATTAATTTTAACAAATTTAAACTTCAAAGAACCATAAGTCGGCCATTTTTAAAGATATTTCAAAAAAAAAAAATTTCGGTCATTTTATAATTTTTAGGACAATAATTGAGCGTACTTTGAAAAAAATAACAACTTCCTAATTTCGAAAAACCCCAAAACAGATCGATTTTGCTTCCGAAGAGGAAGCTTGCTCGTCCTCTCGCGGCATATGTGGCCTTCAGCTTCTAGCGGGGATGAATTTCACCCCCTTAATTTAAATAGGGAAGGTAGATGTAGTAGCACATTTTTGGAAAGCTTGTCTAATTTATCATCGTCGTCGTGTTATTCATCGTCTGCAATTTTTTTGAAATTTACCGATTAGTTTTTGCAATATTTGCTTTCGAAGCCTTAAAATACAAAAACCTAAAATAGAAATGTTAAGTTCTTGTGTAGGCTTACAATTACAATTTGATCGTTTTTAGCACTATCAATACAGTTTTCTTAGGATATGTGGTTGCAATTACTACTATTCATTGCTGAAAAGGAGCGAATTTCACCACCAAAACGAAATAAGGAAACTAGGGCAAGTTAAATCTTTATGAGAAGCTCTTTTGATCCTCTATTGAATGTTGTCATTACTTATTGCAAAATCAACCGACTATTGGAATCAATTGATTAGTTGCCGACTAAAATGGTAATTTTTATTTTTATTATTTTGTTGCTTTCCAGTTGCTAAAGTGTAGAAGACGGCAGGAAAATGTAAAAGTGATAATAAACCGTAGATAGGTTTTTATTTGTTTTTGTTTAGTTGCCGACTAAAATGCTTGGTGGTTAATAGGGAAGCACCTTTTTAAGGAGCCTGCATGATAGCCTATTCACACCTGTAATTATTCTAAAATATATTGATTTGTTTTTGAGATATCTGCTTTCATTTAAAATTAAAAGGAGCAGAAAAAACGCAAAAATTTTTTACTTTAATTGCTCAAAGTAGCCACCGTTGGCTTCTAAACAATAACACAATCTCTAATCAAACTATCTTCTGACGTTTTCCAACATCTCCGGGGTTATTCGGGAATATTCAGTAGCAATTCTTTCCCTCAATTCCTGCAAATCTTGTGATTGTGTTTTTAAACACAAATCTAAAGAGTAGAATATTTTAATATTCTACTCTTTAAATATCCCCACAGAAAGAAGTCTAGTGGATTCAGATCTGGAAATCTAGCTGGCCATTCAATAGATCTTCCTATCTATTGCCCTTAATCCAAAAAATAAACAAACCTGAATTAATTTCAAAATACTCTTCGTACTTGTTCAATAATCCATTCCCGTTAAATGAATTGTTATGTAAAAAATACCTACCTACCGGAGTAACTATAATACAAAAACATTCTAATCATAGCTGCATAATAAGGAGAGGCATCATCTTGGTGAAAATGTAGGCAGCGATATTATGAATCTTGTCATTTTCCAATATTTTGGTTATAAATACCAGGGCTTCGTACCGTTATTATTTTCGATCCGGTTTTCGGTTTTCGTTCCGAAAAAAAAATTATATCGGTTTACTTCCGATTTTCGTTCCGACAAAAATAACGGTTTTTTCCGGTTTCGATTTTCGCTTCAGCTCCGACTGACTAATTTTTAATTTTTTATTTAAAAGAAAGAAAATATTTCAAGCAATCTCGAAACAAAAGTTCGAATTTCAAAAAAATAAACCCTGAAATTTAGGGAATAATCCAAGTTGAAATTTTGAGTATAAAGTCAATTTTCTTAGAAAATGCAGAAATTGTAGGTTTGTAATCTAACTTTTAGAATAAATAGAATTAAAAAACATTATCATGATTGAAGTGATGATAAAAAAAGGATGAATCACAGCAAACATCTTTTAATATAAAACCTATGATCATTATGTATTACAAAATATTGAGTTTAAACTATTTAGAAATCTTAAAACAGATTAAGTTTAAGTTATGTTTAGAAAATAATATATAAAACAGAGTTAACATTGCTAGGAAATTGAATTTGAAGTAAAATTTTGATAAAAAAACTAGCAACTGAGAATTTTGCAAAAAATTCAAGATTAAAAAAAAGTATTAATTTGCAAAATTTCGATTTTAAGAGAAAATACTCGAACAGTCCAGGTGAAGATCAAAATATCATGATTAAAATGAAAAAGAGAATTACATAAATTTCGATGGTTTTTTTCAAATTTTGACTACTTTTTTAAAAGTATAAGTTAAACCTTGATATTGTAAGTTAAATTGTGACATATTTTTTATTTCGTGTTTTAATTCGACATTCTGAGGAAAACATTCAAATTTAAGGGAAACAATTTCATAGTTGTAGAAAGAAATCTAAATTTCAATTCAAAGATCAAAGTTTAAAAAAACAAACTAAATTCATAAATAAAAATATTTCAAGATTTCAACTTTCCAACATTCGAATTTGACATTTAGGTTTGAACATAAAAAAGGCATAATGTTTAGAAAACGATTACATTTCGTGTTTCAAATCGAAATTTTAGAAGAAAAAACACAAAAATTGCAATTTTAATATCAAAGTTTAAAAAAAGATCAAATATATTAAAAAATGCTGTATCCAAATTCTGAATTCCTTTTAAGCATTTTGAAGTTTTCAGAAAATCTTAAGAAGACATTTTCAGGTTCTTTTCGAAATTTTATTATATTCTGAAGATCAAAAGTTCAAATTGGAAATTCTAATATTTTAAGA
This sequence comes from Dastarcus helophoroides, assembly GCA_028583605.1. Taxonomy (NCBI): domain Eukaryota; kingdom Metazoa; phylum Arthropoda; class Insecta; order Coleoptera; family Bothrideridae; genus Dastarcus; species Dastarcus helophoroides. The sequence goes on from CM053336.1 coordinate 22,233,416, forward strand.
TAAAAAAAAAAATTTGAAGAGAAAAATATCAACATTTTTGTAAAATAGTCTATATTTTAATCGAAAAACAAAAATTTAAACTTAATAACCAATGAGATTTCCATTTATTTAGAAACTTTGATTTTTTAAGCAAATGTTGAAAATTCCAAATTTCATCGAAAATCCGAGTTAGCACTTTAAATTGATAAAAATTTTTAAGAAAGTTTTAGGTTTTTTCAAAAATTTTTTTCTCGAAATGTGGCGATTAAAAATTTAAATATTTCCAAACTGGGCCGCATAAATGTTAAATAAAATTAATAAACATGAGGACTAAAGTCAAAAATTCGATATACAAGTTAAAATAGCGAAGTTATATTCGAAATTTCCTGATTAAAGTCAAATTACGTAAATAATGAAGACCAAAATTTACGTATTAAGTTGAATTTTTTTACTAAGGAGAAAAATTAAAAAAAAAATGTTTGAAGCTTTGACCTCAGAAGATAAAATCAAAAAATGTCCACTTCAAATAATTTTGGGTTCAAACTCAAAATTTCATGAAAACCCGAGTGTTTAAAATAAAAGTCAAAATAAAGTCAATATTTTGATTCTAAAGTTGAAATTTTTGGAAAAATGTAAAAATTTAAATTGACAGAAAACTCGAAATTTGAACAAGAACCACAGATTTTAAGAAAGTTCTGGTATTTTCGATTTTGAAAATTTGAAGTTATTAACACTGTGGGTAAAATGGAAATTTATAAAAAAAATTCGTTTTACTCCAAAACTTCGAAAAATACTAAGGTGTCTTAGAAATTTTGTATCATAATAAAAACATTATTTATTAAAACAAAGTCAAAATTTCGACTTTAAACTTCACATTTACAAACTCGAAAGTTTGTAGTTAAAAAATTATGAATTTCTAGTTTTTCCTAAAATATTCGAATTTTTCTTATAAGTTTTTATTAACTGAAATAATTTTTTATCAATTTCAAGCTTCTCTGAACATTTAAACTTTTTTCTCAAAGTAAAGTGGTTAGGTTTAAAATTTTAAGGTTAAAACTGTAGTTTCGAGAAAAAAGTAACAATTTTCAAAAAAGTTCCATTCATTAAAGAAAAACGTTTCTTAAAAATTTTAATCTAAACTTTTAGCTATTTCAACGAATTTTTTACTTTCATCTCAAAGTGCGAAAATAAGGCCGAAATTTTAAGACATTCTTAGGCGAGTTGCTTCTGAAAATTGTGGATTCAAACTTGAACCTTGTTATTATTTTTCAAAATTTTCGATGTAAAACTCGAAATCTTGACTCTTTTTTTAGAGATTTTGACTTTTAATCTCAAAATGTTATCTTAATCCCAAAGTTCTCATTTTTTCTCGAAATTTCGATTTTAAACTCAAAATTTAGACCATTTTCTCGAAATTTCGTGTTAGAACTAAATTCTTGTGAATAACTTTTAGATTTTTATTTCAAAATTTCGATATTTTCTCAAAATTTTGTGTTGAAATTTTAGAATTAAAAATTCGAGAAGAGTTTTGTTATAAGAGTTTATCTTTTCAATGTTTTGCATGAAATTTTTAATTGAAAGTTGAAAATTATACTTTTTAAAGTCCTACCTATTTTACAGATTTTCTTTTTAAATTAATTTTTGATAATTTCGAGTCTTAAACTTGAAGTTTGAAAACTGAATTTTTTTTAATGAATTTATTTCGAATAATTTCTAGAATTTTTGACTTTTGCGTTAAACTTTTTACGTTAAAGTTAGACTTGTAATTCTTTTTTTCGATTTTAAAATTAAAATTTCAAATTTTTTACAGAGTGTTTGACTTTATTTTGAAGACATGAATTTATTAAACAAAATGGAATACCTTTTTCTTTCATAGTTCACGCGAGCCACATCAAAAGTTACTGCAAACCTAATGTGATTCAAGAACTATGGATCAGGCACCAATGTTTCATAACAATTGAAATAATAGAAAAAAATTAAAAAGGTAAACCCATAATTTTTAGAAAAAAAAAGGTGAAGGTGAAGAAAATATTTCAAATTTATTTTACAAAAATTCTACATATTTTTGATTGAAATGCTGGTGATAAACGTCGGAATATTTAAAAATAAACATCAATTATTTGTAGAAAAATTCAACATTTTAATTTTAAATCCGACATTTATGAAACAAAATAAAAATAAGTTCAAATTGGAAATTTTAATAAAAAAAAGTCGAAGTTTTAAAAACCTCGCGAACAACACAATAATAATAGTCAAGCAAAATATTGGGTTGAAATTTGAGACTATTAATGTAAAATTGACATTGAAGAGGGGAGGGTTTGTTAACTGTGAACTTTTGAATCTGCATTGAACCGAAATAAACCAATATTTTCTTTTCGGTTCGGTTCTGGTTTTCGTTCCGACACAACGGTTTTTTTCGGTTTCCGGTTTTCGGTTCAGTTCCGGTTCGAAGCCCTGATAAATACATCTATTTTATTCTCCAGCAAATTACGATATATTTCTCCAGACAAATTACCGGGGATAAAAAATGGACCAAAAATTCGGTTTCATGAAGTTCCTACCCAAACATTTATTTTTTCGGGATATTTGGTATAAAATTTTCTGTACAAGAGAGGATTGCTGTCACTCCAATAACGACAGTTAGGTCTGCTGATTTCTTCTCTTTCTGCTTATCCATTAATGGATGTTTGCGACCAGATTTTTCATTACTTCTCTGTATCTGGCAATGTGAATCAATGATTGAATATCGCGAATGCCTGTCCACTGTCTCACCGTAGCCATGACATTTTTCTGCATCCTATTCTTCTTTTACCCTCAATCTTGCCCTCGATAATTAGATGGAGAATTTGATATTTATTGTTGCGCATAATGTGACCCCAGGTATGCTGTCTTTCTTTTTTGTTATAGTGTTGAAGAGTTCTCGATCTTTATTAAAACGTTTGAGAACGTCCTCGTTTCTTATCCTGACTGTCCATGGTATCTTAATGATTTTACGATATGTCCACATTTCGAATGCTTCTAATTTATTTATAGCCTTTACCTTTTAAAGTCCAGCTTTCCATACCGTACAGGAGTACTGACCAGACATAACACCTCAGAAATCTCAGGCAAAGACCAAGATCGAAGTCACTGCAAGTGACCACTTTTTTAAGTTAAGAACGCGCCTTGGGCTTGTTGGATTCTGCACTCAATTTATTTGGCTGACGACTATTTCTTCTGAAGCCATGTTCCCAGGTATTTAAATCTTTCTACCGTTCCAAAGTTTTCCCTTATGTGCTAAGTTGGCGTTTCCAAATGTATCCTTTTTTCTTGTCACAATCATGAATTTAGTTTTCTTTGTATTTATGTCTAGTTCCATGTCCTGGCTATATTTTTCTGCTACATTAATTAGATGTTGCAAATCATCCATATCATTTGCAACCAGAATTGTGTCATCCGCATAGCGTTGACTCTGATTCCAATTTTCTTACCCTCGAGCGATTCTTGAAAGATAGCTTCTGAATACAAATTAAACAAGAGTGGCAAGAGCCGCACTCCTCTCCGCATGTACATTTGGTTTGTTAGGCCATTAATTAGTCTTACTCTTGCTGATTGGTGTCAATATAAGTTTTCGATACACCGGATGTCTTTTTGATCTAAATCAAGTCTCTTGAGAAGCTGCATGATTTTGTGATGTACTTTGTCAAAAGCTCTCTCGTAGTCTATGAACCATAGACATACGTTTTTTCGCTGGTTATAACAGTTATGTAGTAGGACTTGTGTTGCAACTAGTGCTTCTCATGTGCCCAGCCCTTGCCTAAATCCAAACCGAGAGTCACTTATAGCGTTGTCACATTTTTATACAATCTCCGATGTAATATTCTTAGGAATATTTTTAGGGAATGACTCATGAGGCTAAAAAGTTTGTGTTCTTCACATTTCCGTGCATTGATCTTCTTTGGCAGAGGGATAAAAGTGAAAGAGAGCCAGTGTTTTGGGTAATGGCCCGGGTCATATATTTGTTTAAATAACATGTAAAGTACTGCAATGCTTCTCTCATCTAGAAGCTTGAGTATTTCTGCTAGTATCTCATCTAGTCCCGCTGTTTTGTTATTTTTTGAGATGTCTCTAGCCTTGGTTATCTCTTCTTTAGTAATAGAAGGACCATTCACACTGTTCCCGAGTACAGACTCCTTAGTCGGTCTGTTGTCATAAAAAAGTTTTTCTACGTAGTCCTCCCATATCTTACACTTTTCAGAATAGTTTAGGACTATTCCGTTATCTTCATTGACTAGTATACCTAAACTTTGTTTTCTAAATAGCTCAGCAGTTTCTTTGAGTCTTTTATGAAGGTTAAAATAGTCATGTTTATGTTAAAGTTGTTATATTTCACTGCATTACCTTTTGAGCCATTCGTCTTTTGCAAACCTAATTTCTATTCTTATCCGTCTTTGCAGATCTCTATACTTGTCTTTATTATTTTTAAATTTTCTGCGTTCTTTTATGAGTATTAGGGGAGAGTGGCCCAAAATGATCCCCTTAAGACAAAAATCAGCCTAAAGCGGAACACAATTTTTAGAGAATTCATATATTCTTTATTACTATCTTTATTATTATCTATTGTATATTAAAACTAGCATCAAATTTTTATATAAAAAAGTATAGTTTTATTTAAATAAGTAATAATACAAAGGTCTGCAAAAAGATTATTTTACCCTTAGGGGTCGGGCAAAATGATCTCCTCTCATAGGGCAGAATGATCCTACACGAAAAATTAGTACCTGTTTAAAAACTATATATTTTTTTGGAAATAAAACAAAATTAAAGAATATTCTATATTACTGTAAATACTAAGAGATAAACGAACAAAAAAATAGTAATATGAGTTAATACAAGATCTTACGAATTTTATTAATTTTAACTCTTTCGATACAATCATCGCACTTATATAGATCGCAACAGTCGGTCTCAATTCCAGCACAGGCATTATGCGCCGAACGTTTGCAGTCAAAATATTGCACCCATCCTTCTGCTGCGATGGATGTCAGACATGTTTCAGAGCAAATTAAACATTATGTATCCTCGTCATTTTCTTCTTCCGATCCTCCGTTGCCTTGATCCTTCTATTTTCTTTTGCGCTGCTTAACATACGTGAAACTTGCCTTCTTTTTTTCTTTCAATATATTCTTACTTTTTATCTTTAGAGTCTTCTTTTCCTCTTGTTCCTTTGTTTTCTTCTGTTTATCCACCAGTTGGTCTTTATAAGGAGGGCTGGTTAAAATAACTGTTCCTACAGATTTTCTTGCTTTTGCTGTGTTTCATTTTTGTGTCATTTTTGGAAATGGATGAACATCATTGGGTAAAACTTTAAACCCTATTGAAACATTTGAACCCGAAGGGGCCTTAATATTATCAAGATGTGTGACATCGTCAAGAACTGAAGAAGTAGCTTGTCATTTTCCAAGTGAATCAAGTCTGATTGTCTGTTTAAACTGATTTAGGTGTTTTGACTAGGTGACTTGTTCAGGAGACGTGGACAAACGTATTTCATCCTTATGGTGATTACTATATTCAATTTGGGACAAATTTTCTATCATAGCAGATTAATCTTGGCCTGTAACTTCAGCAGCTGTCAAGTCAAAGTCGCAAAATACCTCTGGGTTATAAGGAACAATACCGACTTTTCTAAAACCATTAATAGCATTCATTGGTGCACATGCTTTCATATATGATATGTTGAAAATCGTTGAGATTTGAAAAGCACTGACCCCTCTTCCAGGGTTATTAGTCAACTAATTTTCAAGAGCCTGGTCATGATAGTGGTTAAGTGGATACATAAAACTAAGATCAAGGGGCTGTGATTTGTGGGTAGTATGAGAGGAGAGACATAAAATGGTTATATAATTAGAACGACCCTTTTCAATAACATTTCAATTCTTTGTATGTGAAAGGTGGCCATCAAGTATTAAGAAGACTGGGTCTTCCAATGTTGTTTTTGCATAATGTAAAAAATGATCAAACCAATCCGTAAAATCTTCAACATTCATCCATCCTGAATAATTGCATTTAAATACTGTTCCAGGGGGGTCCCTCTTTCAGCTCTTCGTTTATTCCTTTTCTGGAGAAAATTAACATCGATGAAACAAAGGAGCCGCCAGGCTGACATACAAATTACAGCAGTACAGGAAATACCTTGTTCAGCGGAGACGACCTTTCCAACCTGTTTTCGTCCTCTTTTTGCAAAAACCTTGCAGTTTTTACTTGGAACAGTACTCACAGATGTCTCATCTACATTAAAATTTCTATGCGGGGAAAAATGTATTTTAGCAAATATGTTTTTAAGCAGCTTACAAAAATTTTCAATTACTGGTCTATTGAAAGCTCGAGCTCGAGCTGTTGATGTTGCCTAAGGTGATCGTAACGCAAGTTCAGGGTGCCGATTGCAAAAACCAGTAAACCAGTCTTTACCAGCAAGTTTTATCTCTTTGGAGGATGGATGATCATTCCCATTTTTTTCTGCGAGCTGATTTGCCATCGATCTTACGTCTTTAGTGGTAAGGCAACAATGTACTTTACAAGCTCTTTTTCTTGATCTTCGGTAAATACCTCAGTGTTGCTACCAAATTTTTTTAATTGATTGGTTGCTAATTTGTTTTGCCCCTTACAGCGTCTTTTTAAACTCATTAGCGGTATCTCGAAATTTCTCGCCGCTATTTTATAAGGTAATCCATTCCTAACGCTTTCTATTGCTTGTCGCATCTTATCCTCAACACATGCTTGTCTTGAATTCTTTAGCTTATATTTTTGAACAATTTTTATATCTGTAAAAATTATCAAAAAATAAAAAATACATATCTACGTTACAAATGTACATGAGGGTAAAATGATCCTAGGATCATTTTGTCCAACCTTATGGGGGATCATATTGCCCACAAGTACGCATTTGGTTTAAGGTTAAGTTAACTACAAGTCCGTCACATCTGAACATATCGCATATAGTACAAATTTTAGCTAAAGCACTGTGTTAAGTAATGCCTCATATAGAAATAGGATTCTTACCATACTTAAAATGTTACATACATAGTTCTAACTGACTTACCTTACATCAAACCTTAAAAAAATCCTTTTTCTGAAATATTTCGCCACAATGTCATTCTAAATGCCCCGACTAAGGTTCAAATAATGGCGATATCTTCGGTGATTATAGTAAGGTACTATAATCATAGATGCCTTCGTCAGTATTAAAATATATGGGTAGGGATTGTTTAAACTAACGAATGGTAGAAGTTGAACTATCGTTAGTTTAGCCCGACGCGCAAGTAATGAATTGCGTTCGGGTAAACTGAAATGTAAAAGTGTAAAGGGTGAAAAGAAACGCACCCGTTCAAGTTGTAAGTTGTTATTTCTGTTGTTTCTGCACAAAGGTTTCAGCAATAAATACCATACGATAAATCTCATTAATGGGAGGCATTAGTAATTTCTAGGAGCCCATGACGAAGCCAGATAGGATCCGTATCCCAAATTAGGAATTTTACAAATTACTTTAACGACTGGGAAAAACCCCGTTCTTGGGAACCAATATCAGGCTCGCCCGAATTACAAGATTTCCGACAATGGGATAAGGGTAATGGGTAAATAATTATCGACATGCACTAAAATGTACCTGATCCCATTGCCGTGACAAATCAGGTTCAATGCTCCTAAACAGGGATCATTTTACCTGTAGGGATCATTTTGGACCACTTTCCCCTAGAATTTCATTGGTCATCGATTTTTGTTTTTATTTCTAGATCTATATCCTAACACATCTTGTGAGGTGACTATTAGAGCATTTGCTATTTATCCTCATGACTGTGTCACGTCATCTTTTTCGATTTTGGGAGACAAATTGTGCATCTGAGAATTTAATTGGCTGACTAATTCGGTTTTATTTGCTGGATCATGTAATTTATCCAATGCCATTAAACGTCTTGGTGTTTTTTTATGCTTAGAGAGCAATATTTTCAATACTGCCGTGAGTAGGACATGATCGCTTCCCATATCAGCACCAGAATATGTACTTGTCGCCTTTATGGAGGAAGCAAATCTAGAGTTTATAAGTATATAATCTATTTTATTAGGAATTATTGCTGATAGCTCCATTTAATAAAAACATGGATTCGTCGGAAAAACAAATGTTATAGAGCATATTTGGATTATTTATAACTCTTCCAATCATGTCTTCACAGAACTGGAGCCTTCTGTCTTCATCATCTTCGTTCAACTCATGTAGCAGTTTTATTTTGTACGGATGATATTTGTTGGTTCTCAAAGCTATACCCGTTCCTGCAGATAATTGATGAATGCTCTGTTTTTATTCTACTTAAATTGTTCTATTACCCCTACTTCCATTGCTTCATCCGTCACATTCTTCGCTCGCTCGTGCTTCAAATTACAAACCGAACCAGTTTCTTCAAATTTTCGAAATATTTTTGAAACATGAACATCCCTTAAATTGTTATCTGGATGGTTTTCATGAAAGATACGAGCCGTTGCTCTACTACATCGATGATGTCCAAAGAAAACTGACACAAATTCAACGCGTTCTGGAACACTAATTCATTTTGACATTAATTTTAAATGAACATCACTTTTAACACTGATGCTGTAGAGTACACTACATGTAGAATCGAATTAAAGACAACAAAACAAAAACAAATAAGAACCTATCTGTGGTTTATTATCACTTTTACATTTTCCTGCCGTCTCCTACACTTTATCAACTAGAACGCAACAAAGTAATAAATTATTATTGACCACAAAACATTTTAGTTGGCAACTAATCGATCGTTTCCAATAGCCGATTGATTTTGCAGTAAGTAATGACAACATTCAATAGAGAATCGTGTTGGTGGTGAAATTCACTCCTGCTCGGCAAGGAATAGTAGTAATTGCAACCGCACATCCTCAGAATACTTTATTGATAGCGCTAATAACGATCAAATTGTAATTGTAAGCCTAAACAAGAACTAGGTATTTTTATTTTAGGTTTTTGTATTTTAAGGCTTCGAAAGCAAATATTTCGAAAATAATCAATAGATTTCAAAAAAAATTGCAGATAACGAATAGACAATTAGAAAAGCTCGCCAAAAAGGTGCTACTCGATCTACATTCCCTATTTAAATTGGGGGGGTGAAACTCATTCCCGCTAGGGGTTGAATGCCACATGTGCCATGAGAGCCAAGCAAGCTTCCCCCTCGGAAACAAAATCGACCTGCTTTTGGATTATTCTAAGTTGTTTGTCGAGAAAACCGGAGTGCAAACTTTCAAAATCGACACCCATCATTTTGGCTGTCGAGTTACGAAACACCCAGTACTTTCTGTTAGCTAATTAATTCAATTTTAAAATATATTCGAAAAATTCGGCCACATTTCTTACCAGTTTAGATATGATTAATCACGACAAGTATCCTTCATAAATTGGAGCAGAATCAATCTAAATTCCCAGAAAATAGCACATAACTCTTATGATATTTAGTAATGTAGAGTTCGGGATTCTTCACATTCGGAAATAAATATGCGCTCAGACGTATTTAAATTGGTTTTGTGTTGGTTGCGAATGCAGCCAACTATATATGGAAGAAATATTTTGAATTGAAAGTTGAGTTGAAATTCCCCTACAAGACGTCGCATCTCAATAATGCAAAGCGTTAGATGTAAATAGCGCATTTAAATCAGATTATTTAAATTAATGGTCGATATATTACTTAGTTTATACATATACTCGATGGGATTATAAAGTGAAGCACCTTGTAATTATTGTCAAATATGTAAATATCACTTAAGAAATGAGAAATATTCATAATTCATGCTGCACTGACTCTTCTGAAATTATAATTATTATAGAATTATCGATGAGACGATATCAAATCAGAAAGATGAGATCAATTAATTTTACGAGGTCCTAGATAATTTCTAATGGTACCACTTTTTATACAAAAACATTTTTTATGGTCGATGCATATGTTTGTACTTAATTATATGTAAAAAAGTAATTTAATCAATCTGCGATATAGGTAAATTAATTTGTAATAAGCAATCGTCGTAAATAGAACATTAATCATTTAATAAACGAGGAATTTGCTGCAGGTCCGAAATTACGTCAAACATAATAAATTTCATGCATTGTGGCTCCTCCACTTTCAAGGTGATAAAATTATGTTGCCCTTTGAGTTTATCTCATATGAAATTTATTCAGCAATTAGTTGACAATTATGGAAATAACAGAAAATAATCCTAAACTCAGTTATTATATCGAAAAAACGTAAAAAATAGAAAATAAATTAGTTTATTCTTATACAACTGATTAACTGATTTGATTCAGTGCCGGATTAAGCCACTACAGCACCTGCAGCAAATGGGAACAGAAGGCCCTTTACTTTAAGTATTATAATGTTTAAGATATAAAATAAAATAGTACATTTACAAAACACTTTTGGTGATTTATTATTGGGGCAGATTTGGAAAAAACACAGTCAAATCAATATTTCCAAAAAATTCATTTTCCGAGTTCATCGAAATGGGGTTGTTTGGAAATTCTTATGCCATTGTCTTCTTCAACCCATTTTAATGCTCTTTAACGCTTTAATGTTGAAAATAAATTATGTTTTCTTTTGCAATTGCTAATCTTCAAAGTCAAATAAATGCGTCTCGCTATTTCTGCATTTGGGAGTCACGATTCTATTGAATTTTTTGTTTTTTTTTTCCTTTTGTGGGGGCCGTTATAGGCCCTGTTATCTAGATTTCAAATCCTTTGTAACTTTCACAAGTTTGTTCGAGTCTCAGTCTGCATTATATATCCCGACCTTTACAGCAAGGCTCCACATCTGATCTACACTCATTCCTTCCAGATCTTCTGGTCTTCTCCTTTTCTTGGCCAGTCAGATAATCTGAATGGCAAGGTTTGGACAAGCACACACAATGTGTAAACTTGTTTTCTTTTCAGTCCCACACAGACGATATTAGTTGCTTTCTGGTTGGTGGTATCACCCGAGTGATCATAGCTCTCTTAATGGTTTCATACGCGGTGTTGTCGAAAGCCCTTGCAATATCCAAATAGATCCCTATTACATAGTTTTTTTACCAGTAACTCCACCAGATATTGTAAGACCGTTTCCGTGGACTTTCCCACCTGGAGATTGCCAATGGGCGTAGCTGCAGTTGTACTGTTTTCATGTATCTGTCTATTAGCCTTTCCATTACATCTAATCTAAAAGACATTAGGCTTATTGGACGGAATCTTTGGCCTGATTGTCACCGTTTCTTACCGGCTTTGGAATAAAGACCACTTTAGTCTTATTCCAAACGTTTGGTATATGCCATTGAGCAATGCTAGCTCTAATAACTTGTATAAGAGGGCCTAGTGTAATATCTAGTCCTTTTTGTATTAGAATGGAAAAAAATTTATCTGGTTCTAGAGCTTTATAGGGTTCAAAGATCTTTATTGTCCATTCAATCCCTATGGGAGTGACAATTTCCGAGACTAGCTTCTAGTCATTAGGTCGATATTCTTTCCTAGGGCTGGACTTCTCGGTGTAATCTGATGGAGGCGTCTCTTTGAAGCCCGGGAAATGTATTCCCAGTAAAAGCTTTAATGCATCATCCACCATTTCAGTATATTGTCCCATGGGGGTTTTTAAGCAACTTGGTTGAGCAGGTTATTTATGGATAGGATTCTGGCCAGTCTAGAAGCCTCAGTGTGGTTTTCTATTCCCTAGTAGTCTTTCCAACCCTTATTTTTAGCGGGGTTTATAGCCTTGCTATATTCTTTCTGTGGGTTTCTGAAGGTGACCCATTGATTTTCCACCCTGCTTTTTCTTGCCTTATTGAAGGCCTTTCTTACCTTAATCCTGAGTTCCGCTAGGTCTTTAATCCACCAGCTAGCTTCTGACTTCTGGTTTCTATTCCTGATGTTCAAACCTGAATTTTAGTTTTATCTATTTTCCCAATTTTTTGTGTTTGTACGGCGAAGCACGCCTCTTATAAAAAAAAATGTAAATCACATTTTTACGCGATAAAGTCGCACATTGCGGAAGAGAGAGTTAAACAATATCCGAGCACAAAGACGGTCGGTCGTGAACGGCCATTTAAACAATTTTTTGGGTTTGTGGCTGTGTCTTCTTAATTTGGGGCTTACTCCATCCTGTGGAAACACAAGAGCGCTCTTCAGCGTCAACTCAACCACCCGGAGTAAGTCCAAAAGCTATCAATACTGTAATGTGCGGTAACTTTTTTTTTTTTCTATTTTTTCAATTTTAATCTCAATTTTGCGGGACTGGTCCTTGGTTATCTTGAAAAATTGACACACAAATCAATCTCTCTGAAAACGATTGCTTGGCTATCGAAACGCATTAAAGCAACTGGGTGTTTTTATTCTTTCTTGGTTTTAAGGGACAAGGTTTGTGTATGAATTTTCAAAATTTCAAGAACATGATGCTATTACTTTGTAATTTCCGATTCCTTTCTCAAAATTTGAATTTTTTAATGGGGTTTTTTTAAGATTTTGATTTATTTTTTTTTAATTTTATCTCAAATTGTGAAACCAATACATTCCGATTTTCTCTCGAACTTTCGAGTTCTTTTTTTTAATTTTTTGTTTAAACTGAACATTTATGTTTGTAATTCTTTAAAATTCGACTTTAAATTTGAAACATCCTAATCTTTCTTTATAATTATCAATTTTTGTCTCCAAAGTTGAACTTTAATCTCAAATTTTTCTTTATAAAATTTTCAGTTTCAACTCAAAAAAGAAGAGTTCAAACGTTGGTAATTTTAATTATATTTTCCAAAATTTGAAATCTAGATTTCAAAATTTTAATCAAAATTTTATAGAAACAAATTTATAAGTTTCAGATTTAAACTCGGAATTTTAAGAAGAAAATAAACACTTCAAAAACTACCAACTTATATAAAGGAAGATATATGTTTTTTAAATAAATTAATCTTTTTTCAGAACCTGCACCCATAAATTTCGACATTACGTTTCAATATAATGTTAAAGAAATTTAGGAATTTTCCAGTTTAAGTATGTCAAGTTTCCTATTTTTAGAAAAAAGGTCAAATGTCGAGAAAAGCTCAAAATTTATGGAATTGAAATCATAATTAATAAGAAACTTTGAGTAAAACGTCAAAATTTCAGGAACAACTTAACAATTTATAAAAATGTTCTAGAGATTCTATCCACCATGAAGAATAAATTCTATCGAGTTTGAAAATGTCAAGTTCAAACTCGTAATTTTCATATAGTTTCGAATAATATTCTACATTTTTCATACAACTTAGAAACTTCTGAAGAATTTGAAATTTCAAAATTCAAGTTGAAATTTTAGGAGAGCAAGTATTTTAGACAAATAAATTAATTTTTTTAATCTGTTTACTCAGAAATGCAATTTTGAATTCAGTTTCGACTGTTTCGATTAAATTTCTCTTTTAAAATGAATGTTGAGTTGTAACCAAATTCTTAACTTCGAATTTTTAAGAAAAAAAACTCGATTTTTTTATATAAATCTTAAAAACCATGAAAAATTTTGAAATAAATTAAAGTTTTGAAAAAAATCGAAAATTCTCAAAGGTAGTAGTAAAGGTAGTCAATATTTTTAAAAATGTCAACATTTTGAAAAGGCCGTTTTCAAAAAATTCGAAGATTTGAAAAAATGGAGCGATTTTTTAAAAAAATCAAAATTTGAAAAATAGCCAAATTTTTGAAAAATATTTTAAAATTTCAAGAACACTCCAAATATTTTAAAAATGTCGAGACAAATTTTCAAAAAAGAAAATTCCCAAAATCCTTTAGTTTGAATAAACGCCAAAATTATCAGAAAAGTCCAAATTCTTTAAAATAGTGGAAATATTAAAAAGTAAAAATTTTGGATAAACTGAAATGTTGAAATAACAGTCAAACATTTTTTAAGTTTTTAAAGTTAAAAAAAATTTTAAACTAGAAATTTCCAAAAAAAAAATGATAGTATTGAAAAAATAAAAACATTTTTAAAAATTCTAGCTGTTCAAAAACTCGACATATTATAAAGTCAAAATGTTCAAAGAAAATTTAAAAACATGACAAAATTTTTGGAAAAACTTAAAATTTTGAAAAATAGTCGAAAGTTTCAAAAAATTTGATGTCTTGAAAGTGTTGAAATTAAAGGAAAAATCGAGAATTTCAAAAAAAGTCGAAAGTTATTTTTTGAACGTATATAATTTGAAGGATAGCTGAAAATACCAAAAAAATTAAATTTTGAACAGTCAACTTTTGGTAAAAAGGTAAAATTTTGAAAAACAGTCAATTTTACAAAAACTCGAATTTTTGGAAAAAGTTCAGCTTTGAAAAACTCTACATGTCCAAAAGCCGTAGAAATTATCCTAAAAACAAAAAAGTTTCAATAAATATCGAAATTTTCAAAAAAGCAAAAAATTTCCATAGCCGAAATCTTGAAAAAAAAGTGGAACGTTAAAGTGGAAATTTTCAAAAAAATCACAATTTTCAAAGAGTAAAATTTTTTTTGGAAAAGTCGTAATTTTCAAGAGGTAAAATATTCACAAAAATTAAAAATGTTGAAAAAGAAATTCTAAATTTTCAAATAAAATTGGTTTTTTGAAATAAATCTAATCTTTCAAAAAACTCGACAATATAAAAAACAGTTGCAATTTTCAAAAAAGTTGAAATTTTAAATAAAGTTTACCAGATTTTCAAAAAAATTCAAAATTTTCGGGAGAAAAGCCAAAATTATCAGAAAGAAATCAAAATTCTTTAAAAAGTCGAAACTTTGAAAAAATGTAGACATTTTAATAAAAGAATCAAAATTTTAGAATAGAATTGCAATTGCGAGAAAACTACAACTGTTTATAAAATACATTTTCAAAAAAAAACGAAAATTTAAAAAAGAGTTGAAATTCTACAGAAAAAAATTGAAATTTTCAGAAGGTCATTTTTTTAAAGCAGAAAATTTCGTTTTGAAAGTTTTAAACAAATATCCGAAATTGTCACAATAGTAAACATTCTCAAGATAAAGAAGAAATGTAGAAAATAATTCAACTTCTGAAAAAAAAATTGAAAAAAAAGTCGATATTTAAAATAACACAAATTTAATAAAAATCCATTTTGGAAAAATGTCGACATTCTAAAGGTATAAATGAAAATTTAACAAAAAATTATTTAACTCTGTAAAAAAAAGCAGGGCTTCGAACCACTATTTTTTCCGTTTCGGTTTTCGGTTTTCGCTCCAGGAAAAAACTATATCGGTTCCGTTCCAGTTTTTGTTCCGACAAAAATAGCGGTTATTTCCGGTTTTTGGTTTAGTTGCGAGTGAATCATTTTTTACTTTTTTAAAAGTTTTTGACTTAAAGATTGACTTTCTAACATAATTTAGGAAATATTGTCTCTTTTTGTTTAATATTACAACTACTACTTTGAGTTTAAATTTCTAGAAAAACCCGGACTTTATAAAATAATAAGTCGGAATGTCTGGGTTCAAAAATTTCACATTTAAACTCGGAATTTTTATAACAATCTTAAATTATTTACCCAACAGTTGAAAACTTCTAGAACTTGCAAAATTTGAAGATTAAATTCGAAAACTTGAGAGACTTTTTTCATAATTTTCGTTTTCTATCCAAATGGTGACTTTGACTCGCTTTTTCTAAAGAAATTGATTTTTATCCCTTCGACTTGGTTTTCTAGAACGCCCGACTAAATAAATCACCAAATTAAAAAATGCGAATTTCAAGTTTTGAATTAAGATTTTGAGGAAATTGTCAAAGTTTCGAAAAAAAAGATCTTCAAATTTATTTAAAAGAAGAATTCTCAAGATTTCTACCTTAAATTAGAAATATTGACCTTAAACTCAAATATTCAATTTTTTTCTTGAAAGGTTGCTAAATACTTCCAAATTTCTAGAGAGAGTAAAATTTTTTAGAAAGTTTTTGTCAACGGATCTAGCTTTTTTCGATTGCTTAACTTATTTATTTTCAAGTTCCAAATTTAAACTTGCGCTTTTTGTATTTGTTTGTTTTTCTAAAATTTCAACTTCAAAAAACATTTAACTTTTTTCAAACAAGTATTAACTGAACCCTTTTCCCCAACATATTGAAATTTATTCTGTAAATATATTTTTCTCGAAATTACGAGTTCAACTGGAGCTTAAAAAATTAAAGTTTAAACTTTGAATTTTATTACAAACTCGAAATTATGAGATTAAAGTCGAAATTTTGAAAAATAATTGCTTTTCCTTAAAATATAGCTTTTTCTAAAATTGTTAAATTTTTGTCTTGAAATTTGGACATCTTTTCGAGACTTTAAATTAAAAAGGAAAATAAATTTTCAAATTTAAACGAGGACTTTTGCATTGAAATGTAGTTTTTACTAACATTTTAGCGAAAATTCGACACTTTTAATGTAAATGTAAGTTTTAAGAAAAAAAGTAAAAAAAATTATAAAAACATGTACAAGTACTATCATGGAAGATGCTCGCAGGAACTAATAGGATTGATCCCTCCAAGGGCAAGATTCTTGAGGCGTACTAGACAGTCGGAAACAGCAAATTCCTGTGCGGTCCAGCTGGACACAGTGAGAACTTCACTCTATGGAGACTGGGGTTGCCCTTTGCGAGTGGATTAAACTTTAAAAAAAATTCACTTTCTAAGCTTAAATTTTCTACGGAATAATTGAAATTTGAGAATCAACGACAAATTTTCTTGGAAAAAAACGCAAAATTTGAACAGAAAAAAGACGAATTTTAGGTAAAGTTTTAGCTTTAGCTAAAAAGTTTGTGAAGAAACTTAAAATTTTGAAAAAAACATATAAAAACGATTTTTGACACCAAAGTTTAAGGAACTTTCGAGTTTAAATATTGGAAAAAATTGATATTTTACAAAACACTTTACTTTAGACTTCTAAATTCAAAACGATCTGAAAAACAAAATCGCAGCTTCGGGTTTAAAGTCGAAATTTTAAGAAAAAAGTAAAATTTAGCGTAAACAAAAGCAGGTAACAAAACTGAATGTTTAAATTAGACATTTTCTAAGATTTTTGACCTCAATTTCAAAGTCGCCGCTTTAAGAATATGGATGTTGTAATTATTCTTTTCTTAAAATTTTGATTGAAATTCCAAATTTCCAGGAAAAAATCGAAATTTTATTGGAAATATTTAAGGAAAAAGTGAAATTTTGGAATTTCGGGAAGTTTTAGGGAGTCGCCATCGCAAAAAAATTATTAGAATTGAAATTTGAATTTTCCAGAAGAAAATTGGGATATTGACTAAAGTAAAATTTAAAGAAAATAATTCAAAAAAAATCGAAATTTTGATTAATACCTTCAAAAAATAGATTATGAAAGAAAAACTCGAAGATTAAGGAAAGACGTAAATTTGGAGTGTTCTGAAATCAGTTGAAATTTTAAAAAAAGTCGAATTTGCAAAACAAAGTTGTAAGGAAGCTGTGTTTCAATAAAAAAAACGCCACTGTTTTAGTCCAAATTTACAACAGAGTATCAAATTTTTATTTTAAATTCGATATTACAGGAAAAGTAAAAAAATATTTCGAGTAATTTCGACAAAGGGTCCATATTTCAAAAAAGAAGTGTAAATTTTGAAAACAAATTAGTCAAGTTAAAATTTCACAAAGTCAATATTTTCTAAGAAAAGGTAGAAATTGTGAATTTCTAATATAACTTTCAGAAAAAAAAATGAGATTGAAAGTAATTTTGAGATAAAATTTGTATGAATGTGTGCAAAATTTTGAAATCCCTAACAAAAAATCTTAAACTTTAAGGTAACGTAAAAATTAGTTTAAGTAAATTCAACAAACCGAAATAAATCGTTATTATTTTACGGTTCTGTTCGATTTTTCGTTCCGATAAAAATAACAATTTTTTTCGGTTTCTGATTCTCAGTTTAGTTCCCGTTCGAAGCCCTGCTTTCTTTAAACCAATTTCCTTTTAAGAAATTTTGAATTTCACTCAACAGTTAATTTTTTTCAAAATGAAAATTTGGGCTTGCAAATGAAGGTTACAGGCAAAGAAGTCGATAAGTCAGTTACTTCCAGAAATAAGTTACCTGCATCATCTGCTAGCCAACGGTGTAAAATTTCATTTGTCCTAAAACCACGTGCTAAAATTACACCAAGTTAGATGTTATTATAATACATTTTCGTTTTCCTATAAGAAAGAAAGGATAGAGCATCTAGATCTTAAAACCCATTTTTCTCAAAACTGATTATTTTAAAACTCGTAAATACGAAAATTTTTCAAATATGTGGTCGCAAGAGTTTACTTGCGACCATTATATTTGAAAAAAAGTATTATTTTTTCTTGGCGTTGTTTGTACTTCACTGTTTAGTACTTATAAAGGAACATTTTACGCAATCTTGTAAAGGATTTAAAACATCGATGAAAAAGTGTTGTAAGCTTGTAAGTTTTTCGAGTAGGTTACTCTTCAAACAACGCCAAGAAAAAATAAAACTTTTTTTTTCAAAACAGTTTTAAATATTATTTCGATTTCTCAACGGCATATTTCTAATCGTCAAATTATGCAACTTTTTCAAAATACGTTTAATTTACTAACAAAAAAAATTCTCAAAATTTTGTGGACATTTTTGCTTACTCTCGAAATTCAAGTACTAGGAAATTTAGGATTTTTTTTACATAGAAGTATTTTACATTAAGAGTATTTTTAAAATGTTTCGACCTACATTTTGAAATTAAGATTTTTTTAAATTTTAAATTCTTTTCTAAAAATCTGCACCTCCATGTAGAAATTCGAATTTAAGTTTGAAATGTCGAAATTTTTCACAACATTTTTGTTAAAACGCAGATTATTTTATGTAACTTTTTTTATTTTTTTAAACCTTAGTCCCCAGTTTGTTTTTTTCTTAAAATTTTGAATATAAGTTCGAATTCAAATTCGAAATATCGAACTTTTCCGTAAAATTTTTGTTGAAACTCAGTTTTTTTGTCTATATTTTTTTTTATTTGACTTTAGTCCCCAGTTCGACTTTTTCCCTGAAATTTTGCATTTAAATTCGAACTTAAAAAACTGACAATTAGACGATTTTCCAAATAAAAAAAAAATTAAATTCAGATTCTAAAAGATCCAAGTTTTCAGAAAAAACTTTCAATATGCATAAAATTAACGGAAATTCAAAAAAAAGCAAAATTTCGAAAAAAAAACCTTGAAATTTCGAGAAAACCTTCGAAATTGAGAAAAAAATTGAAATTTTAAGAAGAAAATTGAATTACAGTGGAATTAAATACAGAACGATTTTTGAAAAAATTAATCGAAATTCTAAGAAGGAGACCAATTTTGTAGAAAACGACGAATTTCGAGAAAAAAGATGGAAGTTTTGGTCAGAAACTCGAATTTTGAGAAAAAGTCAAATTTCTAAAATAATCGATTATGATAAAAACTAATCTAAATATTGAGGAAAAGGCGGATTTCGAGGAAACCAAAATTTCGAAAAAAAAAAGAATTTTTGACAAGAATGTCGAAACTTCTAGAAAAAGACGAATTTTAAAGAAAAAGTCCACATTTTCGGAAATAAACATAAAATTTCGAAAAAAGTCAAACTTTCAGAATACACTTAAAATTTCTGAAGACGTTGATTGTAGAATGTAAAATTTTTATAAAAAAAAAGAACGATGTTAGGAAAAACAGCCTAATTTCCAAAAAAAAAACCAAATTTTGGGAAAACAGTCGAAATATAAGAAAAACTTGGAAACAAAAAAAAATTTGATAGTCTTCAGAGAAAGTTACATTTTAAGAGAAAAATCCAATTTTGTCGAAATTAAAAAGAAACTGTTGAAAGAAATAATCCAGTTTTAGAGCAAAATAAACGAATTTCAAGAAAAAAGGAAAAATTTCGAAAAAAAAATGTTAATTTTGAAAAAATCTAAATTTTTACATAAAGACAAATTTTGAGGAAAAAGTTGAAAGTTCCATAATGCATCGAATTTTGCGGTAAAAAAATTCAAAATGAGAAGGATTTTGAGAAAAATTTCCTCCAATTCTTGAAGAAAAAATCGAAATTTCCAAAAACAAAAACAAATTATAAAAAAAAAAGATATTTCGAGAGAATGATCAATATTTCACGAGCAAAATCGAAATTAAGAAAAAAAATTGGAAAAGGCGAACTTTAGTAAAAAGTCGAAATTTCCCAGAAATATAATATTTAAATTTTTGAAATTTCAAAAAATGAGAGTTGAATATTTATTTTCTATTCTAAGTCAGAGAAAGAAAGAGAGAGAGAGAGAGAGAGAGAGAGGAGAGAGAGAGAGAGAGAGAGAGAGAGAGAGAGAGAGAGAGAGAGAGAGAGAGAGAGAGAGAGAGAGAAGAGCCCCAACCTGTCAAAATTTTAAGAAGAAAGTTGCAATTTCTAAAAAGTTGGGTTTGAAAATAAAATTAAAATTTCAAAAGAAAACTTTCTTTAAATTTTTGTCTCTTTAAACAAGTTCAAAATTGTTTATTCATATTTTTGGTAGACTAGAATTTTTCATGTTTAAAGTTAGAAAGTAAATTAAATTTCGACATTGAAGTAAATATTTTGAGAAAAAAAACCAAATTTTGAATTAAAACGGATGGATATTTTCATAAAAATGGATTCTTGAAAAAAATTAACCTCTAATCTCAAGTTTGCTAGAAGAAAACCCAAATTTTAGGATCAACGACAATTTTTTTTTAGAAAAACGTAGAAATTTCCATTTTAAAACTGCAATTTTAGAAACAAAACAAGAATTTTCCAAATTGTTTGTATAAAAATTGACATTTTGCCAAGAGTTTTATAAATAAACGTCGAAATTTCCATTTTAAATCTGAAATTTTAGAAACAAAACAAGAATTTCCAAATTGTTTATGCAAAAATTGACATTTTGATCAGAGTTTTGTAAAAAACGTAGAAATTTTCATTTTAAAACAAAAATTATAAAAACAAAACAAAATTTTCTAAATTGTATACAAATTGACATTTTGGGGAGAGTTTAATAAAAAAAGGTTCGTAACTTTAAACTCTCATATCTTCCAAACCAAAAGTCGTAGCTCAATTTGATTTTCAGATTAATCTACGAAGCAAAATCTGATAGTGTACTTTTAAAAATAATAACTTTTGAATTTTGACGTTAGAAAATTTCGAAATTTTCCAGGTTTGTATCTTGCGAAAGGATAGTCGTAGCTCGATTTGGTTTTCAAATTCTTATTCTACATCCCGAAAACTCTATGAAAATGCAATAAACTCACTTTCGAAAAATGCAAATTTTTTCAAGTTTTGTAGGAAGGGTCCTCCCTTTGAACTTTTTTCGTAAATTTAAACTCTCATATCTTCCAGACCAAAGGTCGTAGCTCAATTTAGTTTCCATTTTAAACCTGAAATTTTAGAAACAAAACAAGAATTTCCAAATTGTTTGTGTAAAAATTGACATTTTGAGAAGAGTTTTGTAAAAAACGTAGAAATTTCCATTTTAAAACAAAAATTACAAAAACAAAACAAGAATTTTCCAATTTGTTTGAATACAAATTGACATTTTGGGGCGAGTTTTATAAAAAAATGTAGAAATTTCCATTTTAAAACAAAAATTTTAGAAACAAAACAAGAATTTTCCAAATTGTTTGTATACAAATGGACATTTTGAGAAGAATTTTATTAAAAAAATCTGTTTTTAACATATACATTCCAGAAAAAGAAGAAAATGTTGAGTTTAAACCCAAAATATTTGAAAAAAGGAGCCCAATTTTTTAAATAGATTAAAAGTGTTGAAAAAAAGATGTTGATCTTGATTTTAACTTGGAAATTATAGGTAATACCTATAAATGTTTTAAGTGTACACAAGAAATTTTGAAAAAAAATTAAAATTTCTAGATAAACTCAAGCATCTCTCCGTATGCCAGCACCCTTTATTACGCACGTAATAAAAAATAAATTAGACTAAAAATCATCCATTCTTAGAGCTTGACTTGTTCTATAGGCAACCAAACAAACGATAGATGAAATATTATATTGCCTACTTATAGGTCATAAAATTTATTATATCAATAAGTGAAAGAATTGTAAATAGTTTAATTTTTATTTTCTAAACATTGCCATTATATATATACATTTTTTAAATTATTACTGTTTTCACCAGACACATATTTGCTTGAACCAAATTGCAGTCAACAGTGTTAAAGGATGGAAAAATTGTACAACTTTAAAATTGTCTGTAGGACTTGTTTAAGTGAAAAAGTGGATCAAATGTCGCTATTTTCGGTTGTCACAGTAGCAAACACAACAGTACATCTTCTAGACCTTATTCAGAAGTTATGTGACATAACAGTAAGTCTATTACTCCATTTAACCCAACTACTGCATAATTGTACCATTTAAGATACAACGAGACGATGGACTACCTGAAAACTTGTGCACTGCCTGCATAGCTAAAATAAAAGATATACAAGACTTCATAGAAACTAGCAAATCATCAGATTTAATTTTAAGGCTACAAAAAGAGAGAGAAGATAACAAAATAGAAATCAAGGAAGAAATAATTACAATCCCCTCGGAGGAATTATGGAGCGATTCCGAAGCTGCAGATGACCCAAAATCAGATACAGAAGACGATCAAATCCTCAAAGTCCCACATAACAAAAAAAAGTACAAATGCGCAACTTGTGGTTCCTGTTTCAGTAATAAGGTTAAATTTCAAAAGCATAACAAAGTCCACGAAGGGAATCCATTCGTGTGCCCAGAAAAAGACTGCTTGCAGACGTTTTCTAAAAAAACTCATTTAAGCGTGCATATGAGGGGCCATGTAGGGAACGAAGAGAAGAAATTCGTTTGTGGCACTTGTGGGAAGCATTTTATGTTTAATTATTTACTTAAGCAGCATGAACTTAAACATTCAGCTGATAAACCATTTCCATGTCCCAGATGTGCCAAAGGTAAGCCAAAAAATAAAGTATTACTGGCGTCAAAATCCTGATCAATTGCTAATGTTTTAAAGCTAGCAGTTTCCCAATAATTTCCTTTGTAACGTAAATGGTAACCTGGGTAAAAACTTTTGAAACTTGGGTTTAGAGGTGGTTCAGTTGTGAACGATTAGTTCAAAAAGAATGAATTATTCAACTGAATCAAAAGAATTATTTAAGTTTTCCAAAATGATTTAATTTTTTTATGATTCATTTCAATGAATATTGTAGCAGAAATTTAGACAGTCAACTTCTTTTGTGGTGGTCAAAAGGTTAGCTAAGTTAAGTGAACAGACCAATCTTTTTAAATGAATGAATCTAATGAGTTATGAAAAAAATAATTTTTGATATTTTATTGATCAACAAGGTTGAGGGAAACGAACGCACCGACAAACTGGCGAGGAAGGGTGTGGAGGGACCAACACTTCCCCTGGTTAGATCATCCCTACTTAACGAAGAAATTCATCGTAAACACAAAGCCATATCGGCATCAATAACAACATGCCGACAAACTCACGCATTCTTTAGAATGCCGTGCAGAGAAAGGGCAAGACTATGCCTATAACTTTCAAGAAATAATATCAGGAAACTTGTAAGGATTTTGACAGGTCGCTGTCGATTAAACAAACACCTCCACAGAATGGAAATTATAAACCTGAGTTGTAGGAGGTGTTTAGAAGAAGATGAGAGAGTCGAGCACGTGATGTGTCACTGCCCGGCACTAGCATCAATCAGATGATCCACGCTGGGAAACTTCTGGCCTAGTGTGGCCAATTTGAGAGAGGCGCATCCAAGGGACGTTCTTCAGTTTCTCAACAAGGTGGGGTGGCTGAATGAATGACCAAGGACACCTCAATCACGGGGATAGCATAATGGGCCCGGAAAGGGTGGCCTAAGTGCTGGCCTGTGTCAGAGATGATGGAAGTTTTCCATTTTGCATTGTATTTATTCATCCGCTACAATGATAGATGCTGTAAATCTATTAGGAAAATCTAAGATTCTTTGCAAACTGTAACAACAATCCAAATCCCTCACACGCCTTTCTCTACCCTGATATTGATTTTTTAGGTTGTCTAACAGCAGATAGTTTGAAGCGGCATCTGAAGATACACGATAAAAATTATACGAAGAAAATTCACACATGTAACTACTGTAACAAGAATTTCCTCTATTCGAGCCTCCTGGCTGAACACATCAAGTGCCACACGGGTCTTAAACCGCATCTGTGTTCCGTATGCGGCAAGAGCTTCAGACAAAGCGGAGCTTTGCACTACCACCAAAGAATCCACACTGGGTACAAACCATTTAAATGCGAAATATGCAGCGAAAATTTCATGTCGCAAAGTAACCCGCGAAACCAACCGAGAATATTGTTTAACTTGTATGTATTTCAGGCGTTTTAAAAATCCACATGAGGAAGCACACAAAGGAAAAACCTTACGTGTGCGATATATGCGGCTTTGCTTTTCGACAGGAGACTGATTTGCGTAGCCACAGAAGGACCCATCAGGGATACAAGCCCGTATTGTGCACGATCTGCGGAAAAAAAATGTCAACCACGGGTAATCACGCTCATTTTTGGAGTAATATTATTTATAATTGTAACTGCATTCAATCTGTGTTAGCAATTTATAGTATGTGCACCTGAAATAATCTTTAGACATTTTAAAATGAAACAGGGTCAACTGAGAATTCTGGATAAAAATCCAAAGTTCGAGAAAAAATGAAATTTCTAGAGAAAATGTTCCTAGACTTACGTTGGATTATTAATTTTATTATGTGGTTTTGGAATTAATTTTATTTATTTATTTAAATTTAGAGACTCTTGAAATTTCTACTTTCATCTCGAAATTTCAACGTTAAAGTAACAAAATGGACTTTCTACCTGAAGTTTTGAATTTTAGTCTTGAAATTATACTCGAAACTAATTTTTGTAGCAAAAAATGTTTAAGATTAAATTCAAAATTTCAAGAAAAATTTAAAATTCACTGGGCATTTTCAAAACTTTTGGTTATTTTCTGTAAATTTCAATTTATATTTGGAATATTTATTTTTTTCTTCCTAAAATTTCTACTTCAAACTCAAGTGTTCAAACCGTCAAGTGAGCACTGAGCACCCGCAAAAACCATTATGTCGTCGATTTTTATGAAACATACATCAAATGAATGCCTATACCAATACTAAACATAGCCCCAAAACATTTTGCAAAATTTCAATTTTTAATGTTTTTACGAATATTTAAATATTTTAATTACTTTTAATTAAAAAATTAATTTCTCGGGCACTTTTCAACGAAATGTTACGAAAATTTTGGGAGAGATTCTTAGTAGTTTAAATTTTTAAATGAAATCAACAATTTTCGTAAATTTATTAATTTATCTATTTATTTATAATAATTAAATAAACAATTGAATTTTTAATGTTCTCATGTTTCGATATTTTCGAATCTAGGAGCAAAATGTTTCTCGGACTTTGAACTATAAAAATCAGCAAAAAAATGTGACTCCCCGATAGTCATTTGTTTACAAACATCAATACACTACTGCGCTGTATACAAGGTGCAACCTGCCGCGTCGCGTTCTCGCATGTCGTGTAGAATCCGTAGTGTTGTTATTGTTTTGTTGTTTCGAAATGTACTAATCGCATGTGAAGAATTGGTAAGAACAGGTTAATAGGCACGATGGGACCTAACAATGAGTGTTGTAATCCTTTGAAAAAAGCAGAGCACAATCACGTGCGATCGAATCTTATAGTGATTCAGAAGAAACGAGGCGCTAAATTTAATTAATTTTTACCTCTGTAAACCATGCAAAAAAGCAATCTGTAAGCGTGAAAGCAATTTGAATTCAATATCGATAGAAAAAGTAGTTAAAATGAAGGAATCTGAAAACGTTTGTGTGGATGTATGTAAAAAGGAAATAGTAAGCGACCCAGAGGACTTTTCTGACACTGATGATGGAATTCTTGATCTGAATTTTAAAGTTAAGGATGAACAAAAGAATCTGACGTGTATTAAGAAAATCAACGATATTTTGAACGATTTTGTTGAACCACCGATAAAGAAACATCCCTCAGATCAACTTACAAAAAAAGATAAACAATCCATCAAGACAATAATACATAATTTGATTGATGGAAATATTACAATACTGTTGATTCTGAAGATCCGAATCAGATGTTCGTGAATGTTATTAGGGAGGCTCCTTCGAAAAAAGAAACTCGATCCGGAAAAATTAAAGTACTAACCACTCTACCTGCTGAGTTCAGTACGAAAAAAATTTGTCGAGAGTTCAATATTTCTCGTTGTATGGCGTCTCAAGCTAAGGCTTTAGCAGCAAATTCTGGATTTACTTCGGAACCTCCAAAGAAAAAAGGAAAGAAACTTTCTGAATCGACACGAGAGAATTTCTATCTTTCAGATGATACTAGTCGCGTGATGCCTGGTATGAAAGATAATATTTCTGTCGTCAAAGATGGCCAAAAAATTCGAGCTCAGAAAGGACTATTATTATTTAATATAAAAGATCTCCATGAACAATATCAAGAAAAATTTCCAGAGGCTAAGATAGGTCTCACAAGATTTCAAAAACTCAAACCACCTGAATGCATTGCAGCAGGTCAAAGTGGTACTCACAACGTTTGTGTTTGTAAGATTCATCAAAATATTAGACTCAAGTTATTAGGTTTGAAAAAAGAATTGAAGAAGCATGAAATTTCTTTCGTTGAAAAATGTGATGATTTGATAAAAGCTTCAGTATGTGAAATTTCAACTCCTGCATGCTTTTTATCGACTTATCATGTGTGCCCAAATATACAAGTTATTATTGAACGGCTAAAGAAACAACTCGATGATAATAATATTCAAGAAATTCCTCACACTCAATGGACCAGTACTGACAGGTATACCACAGAATATTTCAATTTTTGCCTAATTCTCATAATTTGTTTTTCGATTTTTCATGTATCACCGTGAAATTTCCATTTCAGATGTAACATCACCGAACAAGTCGTGAGTAGTAACGAATTTCTGAAATCTTTGGAAAAAGATTGGCCAAACCTTCTGAAGCATGATTTTTTAGCCAAGTCACAAGCTGCTTACTTTAATAAGAAGAAATAATCGTGTGCAATGCAATGGTGAATTCGTTGTTTGTTTAGATTTTGCCGAAAACTATACATGCTTCGTACAAAATGCAATACAATGGCACCACTGGTCAAGTAACCAAGTAACTTTGCATCCGTACGTAATATACTTTCGTAAAGATGATAAAATGCAGCACATAAATCATGTTTTGATTTCGGAAAAAGTTACACACGATGCCAGTTCAGTTCATTTGTTTAATACAAAGCTAGTAGAATTTTTGAAAAAAGAGTTTGGAGCGGAAAATGTTAGAAAGCTGTTTTATTTTTTTGACGCAACAGGTTCATAGTACAAAAATAAGTACAATTTCATAAATCTGATTTGTCACCGTAGTGGGTGCGTAAAAAAAACACGCGTTTCAAGGGAGTTTGCAACGTGCCAACGAAAAACACATAAACGCAAGAACATTATATGAATGGGCGAGCCGTTTTTTTCAAAAAAATAGGTTTCAGCTTCTGTTCACAGTCGGATCATGATTCAAATGAAGGCGGATTGGTGGAACGTTTTGCAGGTACTAAAACTGTCAAGAATACGCGATAGTTCCACAATTTTAATCCCGCAAATTTAGGTAATATAGCTTGTAAGATATATTCCGAAGATGAAAAAGTTACAATCACCCGAATAACCAAAAAAATTAAGTTAATTTCTCGATGTAGGTAGAACGTACGCTCAGGCGCTCTAACGTAAACTTGTATCGAAAAAAATTGATGCCGAGTTACAGAATGAGTCGGGGAGTCAAATTTTTTTGCGGATTCTTATAGTTCAAAGTCCGAGGAACATTTTGCGCCTAGATTTGAAAAAATCGAAACATGGTTAAAAATGTAATTGTTT
Source organism: Dastarcus helophoroides (assembly GCA_028583605.1). NCBI lineage: Eukaryota > Metazoa > Arthropoda > Insecta > Coleoptera > Bothrideridae > Dastarcus > Dastarcus helophoroides. The sequence goes on from CM053336.1 coordinate 22,261,304, forward strand.
ATTTAATTATTATAAATAAATAGATAAATAAATAATTTATTTTATTTAAAAATATAAACTACTAAGAATCTCTCATAAAATTTTCGTAACAATTCGTTGAAAAGTGTCCGAAAAATTAATTTTTTAATTAAAAGTAATTAAAATATTTAAATATTCGTAAAAACAGTAAAAATTGAAAATTTGCACCAATTTTTGGGGTTATGTTTAGTGTTGAAGCAGGTATTCATTTGATCTATGTTTCATAAAAATCGACGACATAGTGGTTTTTGGGGGCACTCACTTGACGTCTCTTTGAAATTAAAATCAAAATATTAAAAATCTGAAGCTTTAAATCGTTAGCTTTAGAAAAAAGTGTGAAGGTATCTAAAAAAAATGTTTAAATCCTAAATTTTAATAGGAATTGGGGGGTCAAAATTTCCAAAAAACTGAAAATCCATTTAAAATTCACCCAAATATTTAAATTTTTCTCAAAATAATAATCTAAAAGTTACAGATAAACACCTAGTTTTTAGATAAATCTCAAAAGTTGTATACATTATTGTTATAAATTTGGTTCTTTTTACAATTCTTGACATTTTCCTCAACATTCCAAAACTTAGGCTTTTTCTTGGGGTTTTGATTTTTATTTATTTTATTCGACTTTTTTATCGATTGATTTTGACTGAAAGGGTTTGCATATTAATCGATTTTATGTTTTCAGCAGAATAGAAAGCAAAAAAAACTTAAATGTAGAATGTGGTGATTTCTAACCTACAATAGGTGGTTTTTGATTTTGTGTTAAAATTGAAATTTCAGAATATAAATTTTGATTTTTAAATTGGAAATTCAGTTTTAAATTCGAATTTCAGCATCTGTTAGAAATCGATTTATAAATCCGCAATTTTTAAACTTTTGAGTTATTTATCGCAATTTCAAGTTCAATTTTTCTTCGGAATTTATGAAAGTATTGAGAAAAAAAGGGAAAATTTCCAATTTACAAGCCAGAATTGCAAAAAAAATTGACATTTGTACAAAATAGTTAAACGTTCCAAAAAACACATCAACATTTAAAAGTGAAATACCGATAGTTTTTATTTCAAGTTAGTTTACGGAATTTATACTTTTTCCTTTGGTTTATTTTAAGGATTAATTAAAAAACAAATTTAATCTGTAAGTGTTGCGAAAAATCGAGATATCACTAAAGGGCTCCAGTTTTATAAATTAAATTTTAAGATGGTCGAAATTTGAAATTTATTAAGAGATTTTTTGAGAAGTTCGACTTTTCATATCCAAACAGCTTTTTTTCGACATTTTGAAGTTGCGAGAAAAGAATTAACAATTTTGAATTAAAGTAGAAATTTTAAGGTTAAAAGTAATTCCGAACTTTCGGAATTAAAGACCAAGTTTTATCTTTAATTTGTAAAGTGCTGGAATTTTCGTTAACGTTTTAAGCTCGACATTTAAATGTTATTTTGGGATAAAAATCGAAATTTCGAGAGGAGAAAAAAGCAATTTTAAAACAAAATTCAAACTTGAAGAACACATTGCGAATTAAATTTAATATTTTGCAAAAAAGATTCGAGAAACCTCAAAATTGATATAATTTTTTTTTTCCATTTTGATTTTAAAATCTTAATTTTGATATTTTTTAATTTATTTCGCCTTTTTAGAGATTTAGACTTTTTTTAGAAATGTCGAGGGAAAAATCCAAACTTAAAATTATAAATTTCCTGTTTAAATTGGAAAATTTGAGAAAACACTAAAAGTTATCAAATATCTTGATTTGAAATATTTTTTTTTGTTCTGTTTTGTAGAAATTTGAAGTTTAAGTACAAAATTCTTTATTTTTTTTTATAAAATTTGACTCACAAAGTCGACTTTAAGGTAAGAAAAATTTTGTAATTTAAGTCGAAATTTTGCAAAAATAAACCTTTAAGAAAATGTTTACATTTTGAGATGATAATATTTCATGAATAAAATCAAATATTTTTTAAATTGAAAATTAAAAAAATTGGAAATGTTCATTATTTTTCTTTAATTTCTGCATTATTTTAGAAATTGGAAGGTCGATGCCAAATTTTTAATTTTTTTCTTAATATTTCGAATTTTGGAAGTAGTTTTTTAAATTTCTTTGCCGACATAACTTTGTTATACTTTTAACAGAAAAATAAAAATTTTGACATTGAATTCGAAATTACCTAAGGAACGTTTGAGAGAAAGTTCAGATTTCGAAAAAAAAAAATCGACATTTTGAGAGATTACCATCAACATTTCGAGATTGAAATCTTTCTTTGGGAAAAATCCTTTTAAAATGTAACTTCTCAACTATATTTGCTAGGTTTTTTCCAAAATATCAATTTTGCGCCCCTTATTGCCGACGTCCGAAGCAAGCACCTCGGTTTGGCTCCCTCTGGATGCGGGGCTGGCACCAATAGAATTTGTCTACAGTGTCACTACAGATTAAGTCATGAGTATAATTTCAGGTCAGTTGACGATTCATCTGCGTTCGCATACTGGAGAGAAGCCCTATAAGTGCCCAGATTGCCCTAAAGCCTTCGTGACGAGGAATGTTTTGGTGAAACATTCGCGTACACACACCGGCGAACGCCCTTATGCTTGCAGCACTTGCGATCGTAGGTTTAGTCAAAGTAGTACTTTGAAGACCCATATGAAAACGCACGAAAGGGTGGCGATGCTTGAAGATGACGCTGACGTTCGAGACACTGCAGAGAATTCACCTTCTAGATTAAAATTAGAGGATATTGTTAATAAAGCAATTTGCGATCCAGTGAATGATTCTCAGGAAGAAGTAGTTATAAACGAATTAGAGCTGATCCATGAAAATAATGTGATTGTTATTGTAAAACGCTAAATAGATCTGTTTACTGTTTAATATAAAGTTTACTTATTATACTTATCCGAAGAAAAGTAAAAAAACAAAATTGTCCAAATCTTCACTTGACCTCAGGCCGTTTTTAGAGTCACGCGGGTAGCACCCGTCACCCGCGCGTGGGTAGGCAGAATACATTTATTTGGAGCAAGTTATTTAGAGTGGAACGGGTGACAGCGTGCGGGTGTCTTGCACCCGCGCCTACTCTCACGCCTCGCGGGCACCCGCTCGCGTGAGAGCCATTGGGACATATTATGTCTTTCAGTGTGACACGGGCCATTTGTTCATTTTTTCCTATGGTGTACAATCATGAATATTGAATATATCGAAACTGAAAGCTTAGTTATTGACGGATTTGCTGTGCGCATGGGGAGGACACTTGGGGCAAGTAGTCAGACATTTAAGCTTAAAACTCATAGGATCGCAGACAAAGTGAAAATATTTTTATTAAGTACTGAAATGTTGGTGCTTTTTTAAAAAAACTGATCACTTGAGGAAACTACACCCATCTCATCAAAAGTTTAATTGTAACTTACTCATTTTTTTCAAAATTTTCTTGAAACTTTTAAAGACCCCAACACACAGACATTGAGGCCATCAATGGATAAACTCTAAATAATTAAGGCAATAATAATTATTTTCACTTATACTTATAATATCTGCATAACACCCGTCCGTTACCCGCGTGACTCTAAAAGGCAAAACAGAGAAAACTTTAGCGGGTGCTCAGGTTTGAAAAAAATCGCGCGGGTGAGGGTGCTACCCGCGTGACTCAAAAAACGCCCTCAAAGTTTAAGGAAAAAGGTTAAAAAATGATTTTTTCCTAAATTTCGATTTTAGCCTCAAATTTCCTTTCTTTATTTCGACGCCAGTTTATACCCACGAATTTGCCTTTTTAAAAGAAGAAAAAGGATTGTTAGCAGTGGTGGTATAGGCTGAGAATTAAAATTTCTTATATGAGTACTCGAAATTACCATAAATGTCAAGTTTTTAATCGAATTTTTAGACAAAAATTATCACAAATTGAAATTCAAAATTTTCATAATGAACTCAACATTTCAAAGGCGTTAAAAATAAGGGTTTATTTCCGAGGTTTGGGATTAAAGAAAAAGAAAAGAAAAAATCGATTAACCAAGGAAACTGCGAGAAAAAGTCAAATTTTCTGGATCAAATTCTAAAAAAAAGTTTAAACTTTAAGATCAAAGTCAAAATTTTAAAAATAGAGGTCAAAATCTGTAAAAAAGTTTAAATTTTAAGTTTTGAATCGAATTTTCAGAAAAAAATATCACGAATTTAAATTTAAAAATCTCTAAACTCAAAATATCTAAAGCGTTAAAATTAAGGGTTTATTTACGAAGTTTGAGATTAAAGAAAACAAAAAAGAAAAAAAAATCGATTAACCAACTGAAACTGCAATCCTGAAATTGTGTAAACTATGTTTCTTTAATACATCAAACTTTTTTTTAAATCTTGAATAATTTTTTCTCGAAATTTCGACTTTAACCTTAAAATTTTAAGCCTAAATACGACATTTTGAAAAAAAAGGTTAAATGCTGAACAAAATTGATAAAAATGAATTTCAAATTAACGTAAATTGAAATTAAAACCCAAAATTAGTAAATTTTCGAATATTTTGGGACTCAAAATTTCGAGTTTAAAGTTGGAATTTTAATTTTTTTATACGTAAAATTTTCACTTTGACAGAAAATCTTTAGGAGTGTTGTGATTAAACTTAAAACTTTTGAAAACGAAATTTGAACAATTCAAAACTAAAAAATTTTACAAATATAAATTTTCGAATTTAAAATATTTAAAATTTACTCGAAAATGTTTATTCGACTATTTATTAAAATGCAAATCTTGTCCTCTGAAACCAAGAAAGAATAAAAAAACACAACAGAGGTTGATCTAACACGCTTCGATAACCAAGAGAGTCAAGAGATACTCAGTATCTCTCTGGAGATGATATCTTGGTTATCGAAACGCGTTAGCGCAACCTTTGCTGTGTATTTTAACATTTCTTGGTTTTAGAGAACAAAATTTGTATTTTAATTTTTGAAAATAACCAAGGACCAATCCGTTCCACCAAAAAAGACTTAATTCAACGCTTCTATGAAAACCAGAACTTCAAGATTAAATTCAAAATTTGGAGAAAACAATTGAATTTGGTTGTTCGTCTACAGAATTTGGTTAAAAGTGAATGTATTATTAAAGAAATATTGAAAGAGAAGCGTTACCGCACATTACAGTTCTTGTTAGCTTGTGGACTTACGCCGGGTGGTTGAGTCATCGTCGGAGAGCGCTCTCGTGTTTCCACGGGGTGGAGTAAGCCAAAAATTCGAAAGACACAGCGAATAAACCAAAAGTCGTTTAAAATGGCCGTTCACGACCGACCGTGACTGTGCTCGGATACTGTCCAACTCGCTCACTCCGCAATGTGTGATTTTATCACGTAAAATGTGTTCTTACATTTTTCTATAAGAGGCGTGTTTCGCCAGACACGAAAAAGGAAAAATAGCAAAAAATTAAAATTCAGGTTTGAACATTGGTTTTAAGTTATCCAATCCCATTCATTTTCTTTAGCAAATTCTTATCTCCAGCTCCAGAATGAATTCGAAATTTCTGGAAAAAAGTCCAATTTCGATTTTATAATCTAAGCGTCAAGATCAAAACTTCTCGAATTAAAGAGGAAGAACATTTTAACGTCTATCAGAAATTTTCAAATTTAATGAGGAAATTTCAACTTTAATTATTCACGAAATTTTGACTTTAAGTACGACATTTCGAATTTAAACTAACTAAATAGAGTTTAATGTCGAAATTTTATACTGATTGAGACATTTCGAGAGAAAATCGAATTTTTGTAAAAGAAACTAGAAGTTTATCAAAAATGTTTATCAATTTTCGAGTTTACAAATGTCAATTTTTACTTAGAAATTCAAAGCTTCCAGTGAAAATCTCATTATCAAAGTGGAAACTTTGAGAAATATTTTTTTAATAATTTTAGATTTTTTTGAACAGTTTTTGCTGTAACTCGAAATTTGACTTACTTCTGTTTCTAAATTTAGCTCTTTTCTCTTAAAGAATAAAAATTTCAAGTCTGAGCTTGGAATTTTAAGAATGTTATTTCGAGAATAACCTCGAAATTCCTTGAAAATCTCAAAATGTTTTGTTAAAAAATGGCAATTTTGATAAAGTTGTTAACAGATTGGACAGTTTTTTTTCTAGACATTTGAAGTTTAAACTAACTTGAAAGCTTAAACCATTCTGGTTTAAACTCGAAATTTCTGAGCATAGGTGTCGTGTGAAAAAAAAGTTTTATAAATACTAATATGTTTAACTCCATTTTCACCGGTCGCCCTACTTCTATGACTTTTAAGAACAAACCACTGGTTTTACTCTAAAGGATGTTTGAAGTGGTTTATCCTTTTTTTTGGTCATCACTCCAATCCTGATAGTCTTTATTTATTTTGTTTATTCAATTTTCTATTATTATTAATATTTTCGCCTTTGTGGCTTGCCTGAAATTATTAACCTTTAATGTGGCTCTAAACAACACCATTGAGCACCAAAATTTTATGCAAATTGTTTCTTCCCTAAATCAGAGTATATTATTAAAATCTAAAGCACTCTATAATGCAACTTTGGTCGGGAATCCATTAACATAAAAGAAATCTTTCGATCGCATTCACAATCTTACCAAAGCTATAAGTTACTACTAGATGCTGCCGAATTCTATAAAGTTTGACTAAAATAACCGATGAACCACAGAATTCAAAATTTTTTTAGCAAGATGGAAAATCTTTGAAGTAGTACGCATTGGTGAAAAGTTTATTAACGACAACACTAACTTAATATCAAAATATGATGATGATTTAGTTCCTGTCGATTATGCTCAAACCGACCACAAACATTTCTGATGATTTTCAAGAATCAGAAATAATCAGTAAACAAAATTTGAATATTTCTCATGAACGGACATCTTCATTAGGCGGACATATTTTGCCAGTCCCAAAAAGGTCCCACAGTATTCAATTTAAAATTAAATAAACACAATTCTTGGAAAAATTTTCAGCAGTGGCGGCTCGCGCATATGCACTGAGGAACCCCTCATTCCGTTTTCAAGTTTTTTCTCAAAATGTTGGTCTTTTCTGAAGACTTTTTTTCCCTAAACGATTATTTATAGAAATTTTAAAATTTCTCTGATTTGTTTTTATAGAAATATCAAGTTTCTTTCACGAAGTTACGACATTCGCAAACATATTTTATTCCTAATTTTGATCAAAAACGCATTTTCAAAATATATTTTTTATAAAAATTTTGAGAAAGAAATCAATATTTTGATAGAGAATTGCAATTTTCAGAAGAAAGCTCAAATTTCTCTAAAAATGTCAAAATTTTCGGAAAATAAAATTTAAAGGAAAAATCTAAATCCAACTCTTCTTATATTTTGATATTTCTTTAAAGAAAAATTAATACCGAATCTTCGAGTTTTTACCTAAAAACTCAATTTCGACTTTTTTTGTATAAAAATGTTCAGTTTTTTCTAAAATTTCGATTTTTTTTTCAGAAATTTTTATTTCTTTTTTGGAGAGCTTCGATATTTTATTTTAATATTTTATGTAAAATAATATAATATTTTATGTAAAATAATTTTCTTGAAAGGTCTACTATTCCTGGAAATGTTATCCCTAGAAATTTCAATTTTTCCAGATTTTTTTATGTTCCTCTAATTTGCTTTCAAAATGTAAGGTTTCTTCGGGACATTTTAACATTTTAAAGTTTATTTTATTTTGTAAGTTTGACAAACAATTTTTAGAAAAAAATTTCGAAATTTCTATAAAATTGTCAACATTTTGGAAAAAAGCAAAGAAATTTTAAGAAAAAAATTAATTTTCATTTGTTTCGGCATTTTGATATTTTTCTAAAATATCAAAATGCCCATCGAGTCTTGGATTATTTTCATAGAATTTCAATTTTGACTTTTTTGCGCAGATTTTTCTAATTTTTATGAAAATTTTGATTTTCTTTCTACGAAAATTCGAATCTTTTAAAATGTTGACCTTTTGGGAGAATTTCGAATGTTCTGACATTTTTAATTTGATTGCAAAATCTCAACCTTGAAAATTTCCGTAATTATCACTTTTTCTTTTGAAATTTTAACCGTTTTTCAAAAATTTGATTTGTCTTCTCGGTTTTAACTTTTCTTTTGAAAATTTTGATATTTAACAAATTCTATCCTTTTGGAAACTTACGACCTTATTAAAATATTTCCTTCTTGTGAAAATTTAAACTTTTTTTTTAATTTTGAATCTTAAAATTTTGACCTTTTTGAAAACTAGATTTTTATTCCAAAGTGTGATTTTTTCACGAAATTTTGATTTTCTTCTTGTTAATTCGACTATTCTAAAGTATTTTTTTTTTTTTTTTTTCATAACGTTGGCTTTGAAAATTTTGATTTTTTTTATAATTTTCAATTTTATTATAATTTTTAATTTTATTATAATTTTCAATTTTTGATTTTTTCTTTTGAAAGTTAGAAAATTTCAGCATTTTAATTAAACTTCGACTTGATTTGAAAAATTTCAATTTTTTTCTGAAAATTTCGCTTTTTTTGAAAACCTGAACCTTTTTTAACATTTTGTTTTGGTTTAAAAATTCGGACCTTTTTTAAAAATAAAGACTTTTTTTAATCATGGCCATAGGCAAGTTTACTTATGGCAGAGACAACACTTTTGGTCCAAAAATTAGTGGTTAAAAAAAAAGTCAAAATTTCTAAATATTTTATTTTTGAATTGTTTAAATTTCGAGAAAAAAATTGGAATTTTCAAATAATATTCTTCTGAAAACTTAAGAAAACATTGATCAAAATTGAAACTTCTCCAAATTCTAGAAAAAGACAAATATAGTCAATATACCAATTTAGACAATTTGCAAAGTTTTATTATATAATTTTAACGTTTCTATAATAATATAATTTTGACAGTTCTAGAAAAAAGTTGAAATTTTCGGAAAATATATTTTTCCAGGTTTCAAAAAAAAGTTGAAGAAAATAAATGAATTGTGACAAAAAGAAGCGAATTTCAAGAAAAAAATTCAAATTTTCCAAATATTCCCAGAAAATATCGAATTTTGGGATAAAAATCAAATTCTTCACAGCAACCCAAATTTTAGAAAAATCAAATCCAATTTTAGTAATAAAGTCAAAATACCAAAAAAGGATAAATTTTGAGAATAAAACGAAATTTTGAGAAAAAAAATAGAATTGGGAAACGCGTCGCAATTTCCAGGAAAAAGTCGACCCAGAAAAAGTCCAAAAGTACAAATTTAGAAATCAAATAAGACAAATTGAACAAAAGGTCGAAATTTGAGAAAAATAGCAAAATGTTGAGGAAAGAAACATGAAAAGCTTGAAATGTTGAGAAAAGGTCGATTTAAAAAAAAAACGCTAAATTTCCCAAAGCAAATCAAACTTCGAAAATAAAAGTTTTTAAAAATATGTGAAAGTTTCCAGAGATAAATCTTACGAATAACTTAAAATTTAGAGAAAAAGGTAGAAATAGTCAATATATTTCTCAAGAAAGTCGAACTTTCGAGAAAAGTACGAAGTTTAGCATATGCAAAAACATAAAAGATTAAACTTTGAAGTAAAAATTTGAATTTTGAAAATAATTCGAATTTTGAAAAACCAGTTGAAATTTGCAGGAAATAAGATTTAAAAAAAAAGTCGAAATTGTCATGAATTTTGAGAAATAAAAAAAAGACGAACAAATATCAAAATTTCGAGAAAAATGTTTGATGGAACGGACTGGTCCTTGGTTATCTTCAAAAATTGAAATACAGAACTTGTCCCCTGAAACCAAGAAAGATTAGTTTCTCTCTGAAGATGACAGCTTGGCGTTAAAGCAACCTTTGTTGTGTCTTTTAATCTTTCTTGGTTTCAGGGGACAAGTTCTGTATTTCAATTTTCGAGAAAAAAATTAAATTCCGAAACGAAATGCACAAAAAAACAAATTCTGAAGAAAAAGTCGATCTTTGAGAAAAAAATCGAAATCTTATACATTAAAACATTCAAATTTCAAGAAAAAAGCGAATTTTACGAAACAAACCCAAACTTCCAGAGAATGAAGTTTCAAAAAAAGCATAAAGTTTCAAAAAATCAGAATTTTCAAATTTAATGGAGTAATTTTGAAAAATATACGGAATTTTGAAGAAAATGTTGTAATTTGTAAAAATTTGAGTTCCCAGAAGAAGCCAAATTTTGTGCAAAAACTCAAACTTTGATAATAGTGGCAACTGAAAAAATGAATTTAAGAAAAAATTAAAATTGCGAGAAAAAGTCCAAAATTTGCCATTTAAGAGTTATCACTGGAAAATGAAAATAAAGTACAAAAATTTAGCGATTTTTTTTGGGCTAGAAACTTTAGCTCACTTCTTCAAACCGTGCAGACTCAGATTACTCATATTTAACATCAGGTAAAGGTATTAAACTGATTTCCACTTTTCTTCGAATCATTTTACCAAAAAAGCCTAAATTCGCTGGCCTAGGATTTAAAACAAAGTTTGCAAAATGTATAGTGAACATTTAAGGCAAGAAAAAATCTTAAAAGAAGTCCACTCAAATTCGATGTGCCTATGATTTGGAGGCAGCCAGAAAATTACTATGAGGACTGTAGATGGTATTAACCAAAAAAATGAGCTATTGCGATCTATTATATGTTAAAAAAGCCCGATTCTCGTTCAGAAGGCTTCCCTGTTTTAACTTTTCGTTACTTTTTTGGTGTTTCAGATAGAGAATTGAGTGGATCTGAGATAGTTACGCTTGTAGTGGCAAAGAGAGTAATTATTTTGAACGTCCTATACTTTTTACTCAAGATGCTTTAAGCGACCCTTATCTGAGACCTTGACGTTTAAAAGAAAAAGATCGGATATGTTGGCTTCCAGACTCAAGGTAAGGAATTTACCATCTCCATGTACTAAAAAAGAACTGCTTCCATTTTTTACCCAGAAAATGATGTTTTTTTGTAATTATCTTGATGATCTTTTGTTAAAAATGGGTCCATAGATAGTTTCAAGGCTGAAAAGGGAAGCGATTTTATCAAAACATAAAGAAAATGGAGGAGTCGATGGGATGAACACATGATAGCTGATTACTGCTGGAGTATTATGTATGAGTGTCTGGAAGAAACTCACATGAAGTAATCGGTAGCTTCCTTTAAGTTCAATGATGTAATAGGGGGTAAAAAATATGAAATAGTCATATTTTTCGACAATTATCATATGTTGGAAACTATACTTATATTTCCAATAATTTATGTATCGTTAGAACCAGCATAAGGATGATACTTAAAAATAGTTTTAACCTTTTCAGCACCAAATTCACTTTAGGCCTGTGTAATTTTATATTTAGTAAACTACAAAAAATTAAAAGATCTTAACAAATTCTATAGGCAACTGAAGACACAACAGCAGGTGTTGCTTGCATCCAGATCCACATGTGTTATCTTTAATTTGTCAGTAATCCAAAAAATAATTGTTAAAATGATTTTATTTTTTTAATATACCTTCTTATGTATGCATTTTATGAATTTTTAGTATTTTAACTCGATATATTTGTTTAAACTAAATTGCAATCAGCAGTGGCAAAGTATGGAAAAACTGTTCAACTATAAAAGTGTCTGTAGAACTTGTTTAAGTGAAAATGTGGAACTATTGTCACTATTTTCAGTTATCAAAGTCGCAGGCACACAAATACATCACCTAGATCTTATTCAGAAGTTATGCGGTATAAAGGTAGGTACAACAATCTATTTAATCCAGATGTTGCATAATCCTACCATTAAAGATAAAACAAGATGACGGACTACCAGGAAAATTATGTCTCAACTGCATACAGAAAATCAAAATTATACAAGATTTCATGGGAATGTGCAGATCATCAGAAGTAATTTTAAGGATGCAAAAGGAAAAAGAAACCAATAATATAAAAATTAAGAAAATTAGAGTATCCTCGGAGAAATCATGCGACACCAAAGATATCGGTAGACCAAAATCCGAGGCGGAAGATGACAAGAAACCTGCCAAAGGCAAACGTTCTAGAAAAAATTACAAATGCGCCTCTTGTGGCTCCTGTTTCACGACTAAAATCAAATTTCAAAGGCATGAAAAAGCCCACCAGGGGAACCCCTTTGTATGCCGGGTAAATGGCTGCTCGCAAACTTTTCTTAAGAACAATCATTTAACCTCTCACATGCGGGCCCACATGGACAACGAAGAGAAAAAATTTGCTTGTGATAATTGTGGAAAGCAGTTTATGTATTATAACATGCTTCAGCGGCACAAGTTGAACCATTCAACTTTTAAACCGTTTCCGTGCCCCAAATGTTCCAAAGGTAAGTAACAAAGCCAGAAATTTGTGCAATTACTGATCAGATTTGACATAGTGGTATAAACAGGTCCGCCAAGAGAATTGGACAAATGTTCAGGGAAGAATGACATAAAACAAATTAAATCCCCATTTCGAGTTTTCTTGGGTTCAAATCGTTTTAGCATCAGCAGTTTTGAGTAGCTAATTATAAAAAAAAACTATAAAGCAAACATTATTTCAAATTTTGCTTACTTTTAAAAAGGATTTTGCGCAAAAATGTCTCAAAAGCAGCATCATCATGGAATCTCTCATCTCCTAGAGCTTCTTTTAGTGGCCCAAACATATGATAATCGCATGGTGATAAGTCGGAACTATAAGAAGAGTGTTCTAATGTTGCCTAAGGCATTTTCTCTAATTTTTGATGTGTCAGATTGGCAAAATCACATTTCTGACCGAAAATTCGCGCCTCTTTCGCCAATATGTACGTTTTGCTTCATCCAATAGCTGGCAGTAGTAGGCAGCATTAACCATGCAGAAAATCGACGTGAACAACTCCTTTAAAATCCCAAAACACTGTCGCAAGAACCTTTCCATCTGAGAGAGGAGTTTTTGCCTTGACCACTTTTCCCCTTCCTTTTTTCTCCATTCCATGCTTGCTTGTTTAGATTCAGGGGTGTAATGGTGGACCCAACTCTCATAACACGTAACGATGCGTTGCAAAAAACCATCACCTTCACGTTGAAAACCTCCAAGATGGCGCTGACAAATTTCCAGACGTTGTTGTTTCTGCTCTTCAGTCAAAAGATGAGGTACCCACTTGGCAGAAATTTTTCGAAACCCCAGCTCATCTTAAATGATGTATTGAGCACTCCCAAAGCTTATCCCTATGTGAGTTGCAATTTCACTAACAGTTTAACGGCGGTCACCTTTCAAAAGGCGTTAAACAGCTTTAATCTTGTGCGCAGTCACACTGGTCCGAGGACGACGGGCATGGGGTTCATTTTCAACTTGAGTTCGTCACTCCAAAAATTTTTTGTGCCATTCATACACTTAAGTTTTCTTCAAAAAAGTATCCCCACCCTCGCATCTAGTCTACGAAGAATTGCGATGGACTTGACACCTTCAACGACAGGAAATTTAATAATAATATGCTCCACAACGTGACCGCTTAGGATAGGTTGTAATTTTTGGGAAAAATTTGTTCGGTAACGAGATAGCTTGGAACTTCTATAGAAAAAAGAGCCTCCTTAGATAGAAGTTTTCACTGTGTCAAACTGGACCGCACAGGAGATTGCTGTCTCCGACTGTCTTGTATGCCTCAAAAATCTTGCCCTTGGGAAAATAAATCCTATTAGTTCCTGTGAGCATCTTCCATGAAAGTACTTGTAGAAAAGAGACAAATCACCAACCATTCGCCTGTGCTCTAATGTTTCGAGAGAATCGGTCAAACTTTCGTCATCAATTAGGCGAATCACTCTTCTTTAAATTGAATCCAAGAGCTAAAGTGTGCCTTGGGGCTGAACTCCAAGCATGAGAACAGTGCTCGCTGTTTATTTCGAGGAAAAGTTTCATTTTGAATTTAAAAAATGCCAAATTTTTGAGAACGACAAGCAGAATTAACTTAAAATTTATATTGTAGGTTTTCAATTTGCATTAATTTCATAGTTTTAAGAATTAAATTGTTTAAAAAAAATTTAAATTAAAAAACTATTCTCGAATCTTTGAGAAAATGTCGAAATTTCAAATTTAGATCGAAAATTTGAGAAAAAAAGTTAAATTTGAAATAGTCCCAAGGAGGTTATAATTTCGACATAAACTTCGATATTTTGCAGTATACGATATTACAAAAGTTGAATATTTTAATCGAAATAATTTTAATTGAAATAATTGCTACATATGTATTGACCATTTTGCTTTAAGCTTACTGTTAACTTTTCATCGATCATTTGGCTCATAATCAAAGGCTGTTTTGTTTGTCTGTTTAAAGCAAAAACTTTTATGGGGCGGCGTTTCGACGAGTTGCAACATACTAAGAAAATTTACCACACGGCCCTGGTCTCAATGATGCTGTTTTCTTTGATTCGGCAAAATCTTTCTTTTTCATTTCTTTTGACATAACTGATTTATCAGTTTTATTACGGAATTCTCGAAATCAAAAGAAAGAAACTTTGCAAACTAATTTCAAAATTCTCTTCTAGGAACTAATACCTGACATCTTCAAAGCAGATTTTTAAAAAAGTTTTCCTTCTCTTAAAATTTTAAATAAGGAATTTTTTTAAAAATCATCCGAAAAATAAAATAGTGTAATTTCGGATTTTTAAAAAGTCAAAAACTTGAAAACTTGAAAAAAAGTTAAAATGTAAACAGAAAAGTAAAAATGTCGAGATTTTGAAGTCGAAATTTTCAACAAAAAAAAGTCGAGATTGTGGAAAACATTAAAATGTTTATGAAAATTTCTAAAAATAAGTAAGGCGTACATTAAAGAAATAGTTGACATATTTTAAAAATTGACATTTAAAAAGTAATCTAGAATTTTGAAATTTGGCAACATTTTTAAAAAAATTTTGAAGAAACTCAAAATTTTCGAGAAAAAGTTTCAAAAGACGTCGAAATTATTTAAGAGGCGATTTTCAAAAAGTCGAAATTTTGATAAAATAGTCGAGATTTTGAAAAAATAGAAATTTTCAAAAATATTCGAAAATTTGAAAAATAGTAGAAAATTGTCGCAAATTTCAAAAGGAGTCGACATTTAAAAACATGTCGAGATTAACAAAATAATCAAAATTTTCAAAATAAACCTACATTTTGAAAAAAGTCAACATTGAAAAAAATTGAAGTTGAAGGAAAAATATTTTAAAATTCGTAATTTCGAAAGATATTGTATCTAATAATTATGATTTTTTTTAAAATTAACATTTAAAAACATTAAAATTTCGCAGGAAGTAGAAATTTTGAAAAAAAAAGTGAAATGTTGAAAAAAATTCCGATATTTCAAGAAAGTCGAAATCTTGAGAAAATTCAACTTTTGAAAAAAACCACGTAGATATGTTTAAAGAATAAAAATTTAGCACAAGTATCGAATTTTTCAAAAATGTTTGGCAGTCGTAATATTCAAAAAAGTCGAAATTTTCAATAAAAGTTCAAATTTTGAAAGAAGGTGAAAATTCGAGGTAAGTGGAAAGTTTAAAACAATTTTAAGTTTTGTCACGAAAAAAAATTTATTTTGAAGTAAAACTGGAACTTTGGAAAAAGGGATCTTTCAGAAAAAGTTGAATTTTTTAAAAAATGCCGAAAATTGGAAAAAACCGTAATTTTCAAAGTTAAATTTTCAGCAAATTCCGAAATCTTCAAAAAGTTTACTTATTAAAAAAATCAATTAATTCTTAGAAAAGTCGAAATTTAAGATAAAAAAAAAAAATTTTATATGAAGTTAAATTTTGAAGAAAAAAGCATATTTTACAGAAAAAAGTAGAAATTTTGAAGTAAAATCGAAATTTTAAAAAAATTCTACTATCCAAAAAACATTTTCAAAAGATGTCCGAATATAAAATGAAGCTGAAATTTTGAAAAAAATCGAAACCGTCAAAAAATTCTAAAAATAGATAATTTGAAATTTTCGGAAAAGTGGAAATTTTTAAAATAAAATCAGTTTTTTTTAAACCCGAAACTTTAAAAAAAAAATTGAAATTTTGAAAAAAGGCAAAATTAAAAGACAAAAATTTCAAAATAAAAATTCAAATTTTGAAATAATTTGGACATTTTGGAAGTATAACGTCAAAATTAAAAATAATTGATTTATTTAACACGTTAAAGAAAGTAGATGGTTATGACAATAGTGAGTGTTTCTTCGTCTAGTGATATATCAACTAGTCAATCAATATTAATTGACTAACAGGTACGCTTCGAGTTGAACAGTAAAAAAGAAAAAAGGTATAACGCCCACGACTTTAAGTACTACTTTTTTCTTGAACGTTCCTTCGAAAATCCAAAATTTCTAGAAAGTCCATTTCCTGATTAAAGTGAAACTGAAGAGAGGAACAAAATTGTAAATTTACAATATGGAATTTTGAGAAAAAGTTAAGACTTTGAAAACAAAAACCAAAATTTCCACAGCTCTAGAGAAAGTCAGAATTACTAGAATTACTCGAATTTTCTGATTTAAATGTGAGTTGTTGCGAAAAATTAAATTTTGAGTCGAAGGAAGAAAAGGTTTTCAAAAATTTTGGAAGTTTTAAACAATATATTCGAGTTTAAAGATATAGAAAGAAGCAAAGCTTTCCAAATATCTTTTTTTTTCTCGAAATAACGACTTTTCCTTGACATTTCTAAAAAAAAGTCGAAATTTCCAAAGTCAACATTCCCAAAAAAAAACCTAAATTCAAAATTACAAACTTTAGAGATTAAATTGGAACATTTTTAAATTTTTCAATCAAAATTTTAACTTTGGACCCAACATTCTTAAAAATTATTGCATAAAAATCTAGATTTTAAGGTTAAAGACGACATTGCTTGAAAAGGGAAATATTTTCAAGCTTTAACTTGGAATTTTTACAAGTGAAAATTTCGACAAAAAAACGGTAATTACGGTGTTAAGTGCCAGAATTTCGACATCAAATCAGAATTTGGCTTTTCTCTCAAAAATTCGCTTGATAAACTCTAAGCCGGTTACTCCTTCTATAATTCTAGATTTTCTGTAACCTTCTGTTAAGAATTGGAATCTCTTATAGATTGCCCCAAGCAGTGATTGCGTTGGATCTTTGTTTGTCAATCGCTGCTTGTGACTTAACACTGAAAAACATTTGAAAATACCCTAAGATTTGAACAATGTAAAACTAAATAACAACAAGATTATTCTAAAGTTTTAACGTTTCGGTCAGTGTAATTCTCTGGTCTCGTCAGAAAATCAATATAAATTTCTTTTTCTCTGCAATTTCGTGTGTCATGTCAAAAATAATTCTAACATTTATTTATAAAACATGAATGAAAATAACAATATTTTGAAAAGAAGATGCAGAGAATATATAAACTTTAAGCTCGTCCCAACTTTAAAAAAATTGTATTTTTCTCCAATTTTCGTCTGTTTAACTCGAACTTTAAAATTTCTAGAAAATATCTAAATCTCGAAAAAAATGTTGAATTTAAACTCGAAATTTTGACAACTTTTCTCTAAATAGTTTTTATTTCAATTTTTTTTATTTTTGGATTTAAACAAACCATTTTACTTTTTTTGTCTTAAAATCTCGATATCAACTAAATGTTGACTTTTCTCTAAATTTCTTTCTAAATTAACGTCAACTTTAAGTTTCGACGAAATTTCGAGTTATAACTCAAAAACGGCATTAATTTTTTTGTTGTGTGTGTGTTTGTTTTTTTGTTCTCTTAAATATTTTGGAGTACGTCAATTTTTTTTTTTCGTATGACAATATTCACAATTTTTCAGGCTGTTTAACACCAGAAAACTTGAGAAGACATTTGAAGGCCCACATGGACTACAAACCATTCAAGTGCGAAACATGCAGCGAAAATTTCATATCGCTAAGTAACCCCGGAAAACCAGCGCCTGGAATGTTTCTTAACTCCCCTAATTTTTAGAGGTATTAGAAGCTCATACGCGAAAGCATACCAAGGAAAAACCTTCCAAAGGTGTGGAAAAGCATTTCGACATGGCACCAGCACAGCCACCGAAGGATCAATCAGAAACTCGAGTCTGCGTTGTGCCTAATTGGGAAAATATCAGCCCCAGGTAAATACACTCGTTTGTGGATTAATGTTAAGGTAGTACTGTCGATTTTAGAATTACCGTTCAGAATTTAATGAAATTAGGCATATTGGTAGATTATAGTAAGATAATGATCCAGTTAAATTTTTGAAGAGCTACAGAAAACCAGTTAAAAACTATTGACATTTGAAATTTGAAATTTTTAACATTGAGCCTTATGAGAAACCACAGTTTTTACCATATTTTACAAAAAGTACCGTTCAGATTTTAGTAAAAAGCGAGAAAACGATGGAACATAACATATAAAACATTTTAGGTACTTGGAAGTACAACTTCAGAGCGTGTGGTAGAAGTAATTAGCGAATAAATATCAAAAATTCATTTTTTATCGTACTTTTCCTGTAGTTTATTAAACGTGGCAACGTCGTTTTATACCACCAACCATCGAATGAATCACCATTGTTTATTTCCGTTTTAAGGTTATATGTCAAACTTTGCAGAACTGTCCGTTAATTATTTGCTAATTCAAACTATTGGAGCCTGTTCTCGAACGTTTTTTTTTATGTAATTCTCTTACTTTCCACAAAAATATTTCTTTATTGTAACTAAATAATTCTGACTATAACATTATTGGGTCATAGACATTCCTCTGTCTCTTATTTCATTGCAACGTTGCCTAGTTAATCAAACGAGACAATGTATACTTTTGATGTGTTTTTGACTCTAGCAGTATCGACAGTGCTACCTTAAATGGGGACCCTAGAGGAAATCTGTGTAAGACCGACAAAAACTCTAGAAAACTATACAACAAAACAGTAAATCTACAGCCTTTAAATCAGTGGCGTGTTGTGCCTTTTGTATATGGGGATCAGTGGCGGCTCGTGACTAAAATTAATGGGGGTGCTGCTCCAGAAAATTTTGAGCCTTTATTTTAAAATTATTCTAAAGAAAATAAATATGTTTAGAAAAAAAATTTTTTTTGAAAACTTGATAAGATCCTAAAATAACAAAATCAATATTTTTTACATATTAAATGGTTACAGTTCAAACTTTCATTTAAAAGTAAAATCTATTCTTCTTGTTTTATTTATTTATTTAAACTAAGGAAATCTTTTTCAATCGAAAGCACTGGAAGGGCATTTATCCTTTCTGATTTCATAGTGCTTCTTGGAAAAGTTTTGATTTCTTTTTAGTGTTGAAAAGCAGCGTTCTGCCTCTGAAGTAGTCATAGGAATTGTCAAAAAGATTTTAATTAATTTTGTAATTTCACTAAAAACATCATCTAGATTATTTTCCAAGATAAATTTCAGCAGATCAATTAATTTACAATAATCATTAATATCAGACCTAGAATAAAATACTTTTAGTTCGTTTGAAAGTTTTTCTTTGTCAATCATGGGATATGCATCAGTGGTCAGTACTATCCCTTCTGTGGGATGTTCATTCTTAAAAGCAGAGAAGTGCGTCTTGTCGAACAATTTAGCATCCACTAAATGATTAGTGGAAGAATATCTGTCCAATATATCAACAATTATAGTCACACACTTCTTTAGCTTCTGCCATGAGTGTTTTGAAGGATTCTAACAGTACTTTGAATTTCTTAATTCTAAAATAGCAGTTTTTATCAAAGTAAAATAAACTGGGCATCGCAATTGCAAGAAAATTCAATGTTACAAAAAATACAGTCGAAAGCTCATGATTAAAATCGAAATTTTAAAAAATCTCCAAATTTATTTTAAACATTTTTATGAAATTTAAAGATAAAATCGACATTTCATATTTATTCGACAAAAGGTTGAAATTCGAGTATAAAGACAAAATTTAAAAATAAATTTTTTTAAACAAAATTTATTTAATCTTTAATTTAGAAGATTATTGCATGACTTAAGGTAGGAAATTATTATTTCATTATTTATCGTTATCTATTAATACGAGTTTAAAAATAAAAATTAAATATTTTTTATAAAATAATTCATTTTTGCAAAAACAAATTGTTCTCAAAGGTTTTTATTTTTTCTGAAATAATTACATAAAACTTTTTTCTTAAGTAGGGGAGACTGGGGTATTCTGGACCACGGGGAATTGCGGACCAGCTTCATATTTTTTTTCTCTAATAATGGTTGATAGCTACAAATAACTGTCGTACACTCGCCTCATGTTAAACTTATTTTCCCTTCAGTACTCGACTTGTGTACACGAACCCTTACGTAGCTTCGATACCAAATAGAATTGGGATACTTCGAAATTTTTTTTTTCACTATAGAATTTTCTCTAATTTGACCACACTTTTCGAGAACCAACTCATAATATTTGCGGAACATGAAGTTTTGCATGAAGTTTATATTGTGTTACTCATATGCTGCAATATTGTTAAAAATGACCTTCGGGGAATTACGGACCACTTTTGTCGTGGAATCATGGATCACCCAATTCTTTATATTTCACAAGCTAATTTCGTGTATTTGATGCATATAAGCGATTATTCATGCAAATTTTCAGCACAACATTATTTTTCGGCAATTTCTAATAGTTTTTTGGTAAAATAATAATTTCGTTTCAAACTGATTTTCATTGCCATTTGTCACGCCACACACAGTTCCTTACTCGATACAAATATTATGTTTGCATCTTTTTTCATGAATTGGGGCATTGCTACTAATAAACTGATATTAACCTTAAGGGTTATATATTTATCAGGCACGTAGCCAGGGGGGGGTCCAAGGGGTCCGGACCCTCCCCGAAATGAATATTCCCCAAAAAATTTACGATGATACGAATTGAAATATCAGTAGAAAAACGGCTGATTGATTGAGCTTATGATAAGCAAAATAGCCATGTAGACATTTTAATAAAAATTGGCAATGAGCTCAAGCCTTCCCAATACATGCACCAACCCTTTTACAATTTAATATTGACACTTAGCAGTAGGGTACGTTCAGTAATTTCAATTTTTTACTACCTCAAATTTCGACATTCTTGACATATGTATGCATGGAGTAGAATTTTCGAGAAAAAAGTCGAAATTTTAAGTTTAAAGTCGACATTTTACAAAAGCATAGGAAGGCATTGATTAAAAAAAAATATATTTAGAAATTTCGACATTTTACAAAAGCGTAAAAAGGACACTGATTATAAAAAAATGTTTAGGAATTTCGACTTTTTTTGTCAAAAATTCGGTTTTTTTTAAACTTCGATTTTTTCTCGAAATTTCGGCTTTAAACTCGAAATTTGGATTTAACACTCGAAATTTCGACTTTTTTTTCAAAATTCGACTTTTTTCTTGACATTTCTACTTTCTTCTTAAAATTCCGAGACTAATGTCGAAATTTCGACTTTAATATCGACATTTTTTTCGAATAAGTCAAAATTTCTACACTATGATCAAATTAGGCAGATGACAGTTGCGTCCCACCACTCCTCTTTCCCAACAATCTTAACAGTTTGTAGTAGGGTGCGTTCAATAATTGCTATATTTAATTAGCAAATTTTTTTTAGAAATTTCGAGATGAAAGTTGAAAATTCGAGAAAAAATCGAAACTTCGTGATTAAGATGAAAATTTCGAAAAAAAAGTCGGAATTTGTAAAAAAAAATCGAAATTTCGAGAAAAAAGTCGAAGTTTGAGAAAAACGTAAGTCGAAATTCCGAGAAAAAAGTCGAAATTTGAGAAAAAAGTCGAAATTTCTAGAAAAATAGTAGACATTTTGAGTTTAAAGCCGAAATTTCGAGAAAAATGTCGAAATTTCGATATTAAGGTTAAAATTTCGAAAAAAAAATCGATATTTGAGAAAAAAGTCTAAAATTGAGAAGAAAAAAACGAAATTTCGGGAAAAAAGTCGAACTTTTCAGATTAAGGCCGAAATTTCGAGAAAAAATTTGAAATTTCGAGAAAAGTCGAACTTTGCGAAAAAATGGAATTTTGATAAAGAAAGGTCGAAATTTCGATAAAAAAAGGTCAAAATTTTGAGTATAAAGTCGAAATTTTGAGAGAAATGTCGAAATTTCTATATTAAGGTCAAAATTTTGAGAAAAAAGTCGATATTTGAGAAAAAAGTCGAAAATTGAGAAAAAAAAAACGAAATTTCGAGAAAAAAGTCGAACTTTTCAGATTAAGGTCGAAATTTCGAGAAAACAGTCGAAATTTAGTGAAAACAGTCGAAATTTCGAGAAAAAGTCGAATTTTCTAGAAAAAAAAGTCGAAGTTTGAGAAAAACGTAAGTCGAAATTCTGAGAAAAAAGTCGAAATTTGAGAAAAAAGTCGAAATTTCTAGAAAAATAGTCGACATTTTGAGTTTAAAGCCTAAATTTCGAGAAAAATGTCGAAATTTCGATATTAAGGTTAAAATTTCGAGAAAAAAGTCGATATTTGAGAAAAAAGTCTAAAATTGAGAAAAAAAAACGAAATTTCGAGAAAAAAGTCGAACTTTTCAGATTAAGGCCGAAATTTCGAGAAAAAAGTTGAAATTTGAAAATAACGTCGAAATTTCGAAATATTTCGAGCAAAAATTCGAAATTTGAGAAGAACGTCGAAATTTCGAGAAAAAGTAGAAATTTCGAAATATTTCGAGCAAAAAGACGAAATTTCGAGAAAAAAAGTCGAGATTGGCGAAAAAAGTCGAAATTTCGATAAAAAAGGTCGAAATTTTGAGTATAAAATCGAAATTTTGAGAGAAATGTCGAAATTTCGATATTGAGGCCAAAATTTCGAGAAAGAAGTCGAAATTTGAGAAAAAAAACGAAATTTCGAGAAAAAGGCAAAATTTCGAGAAAAAAATCAAATTTTGAGAAAAAAGTCAAAATTTCGAGAAGAAAGTCGAAATTTTGAGAAATAAACTCGAAATTTAAGAAAAAAATCTAAATTTAAGAAAAAAATCTAAATTTCGAGAAAAAAGTCGAAATTTCGAGCTTAAAATCGAAATTTGAGAAAAAAAGGTTGAAATTTCTTAAAATGACATTTTTTTAATCGATGTGTTTTCTACGCCTTTGTAACATTTCGAAAAAGTGGAAATTTCCAGAAAAAAGTCAAAATTTCCAAAAAGAGTCGAAATTTTGAGAAAAAAGTCTAAATTTGAGAAAAAAAGTCGAAGTTTGAGAAAAAAGTCGAAATTTCTAAACACAACATTTTTTTTAAATCGATGTCCTTTCTACGCCTTTGTAAGATTTTCGATATAAAAATTGAAATTTCAACTTTTTTTTAGGAATTTCGACTTTAAACACCAAATTTCGACGTTTTTTTTTTTCGAAATTTTCACATTAAAGTCGAAATTTTGACTTTAATCTCGGGATTTAAAGAAGAAAAAGTCAACATTCCGTGATAATTTTTTTTCAAATTAATGTTCTTTCTACTCTCTTGTAATTTTTACTTACAAAAAAAAAGTCTATTCTTGATCGGTGATAAGTTAAATACGTAAACTCAAAATAGATATTAGGAAATTTTTCTTTGGTAAATGTTACGTTTTTATTTGTCAAATTTATATAATGTTAAGGTCACTAGATTTTATTCTTCACTTTTACTAATTAACAAAATGAAAAAAAATAAAATAAAAGAAACGAATACGTAAAAGTAATTGATGTATGTTCTTATATTTTCTGAAGAGTGGGGGGGGGAGTTGGACCCCCCCCTCCCCGAACGAAAATCCTGGCTACGTGCCTGATATTTATAATGTACAAGTACATATAAAGAAAGAGCAAAAGAAAAAAGACCTCATATTAAAGGTTATTGATAGATGGAAGTTGGGGGTGCTGCAGTTCCGCTGTGCCTATATGCGAGCCGCCACTGATGGGGAAGCAAAAAAAGGGAAAATGAGATTTAAAGGCCGAACCATTTTATATTGCTGTTCTACTTTCCATTATAGTGCATTCCAAAAATATTTTTAATTTTTTGATATGTTACAAAATAAAATATCCCACTACTCCACTGCCTTTATTAAAATTAAGGTAACCAGATTTCATTCTGTAGATTCATGTTGCGATCAGTCGATATGTGTTTCAAAATTAAAGTCGAAATTTTTAGAAAGCCGATTCTTGT
Organism: Dastarcus helophoroides; assembly: GCA_028583605.1. Classification (NCBI taxonomy): domain Eukaryota; kingdom Metazoa; phylum Arthropoda; class Insecta; order Coleoptera; family Bothrideridae; genus Dastarcus; species Dastarcus helophoroides. The sequence goes on from CM053336.1 coordinate 22,285,285, forward strand.
TTTTAAAATCAAATTATTATGAGAAAAATGCAAAATATCTAAAAAGAAATCTACATCTCTAGATTAAAAAAAATTAAAAAACGGAGAAATGATAGATCTAAAACTTAGACTTTCAAAATATTTTTCTAGAAATTTCGACTTCTATGTGGGAAACCATTTTTTTTCTAAATTTCGAGTTAAAAGCCGAAAATTCCGAAAACAAGACGCAGGACGATTATATTTATTCGAATTAGAATTTTTTTCGAAGTACTGACTTTATCAACAAAGTTGCTACTTTAATTTTAAAATGTTAACTCGTTTTATTTGATACATTTCGAGTTCGTCTGGATATTTCGATTCGTCCCTAAAACTCTCAATTTAAACATAGTGTTACGTGCGCTATCGGTTCGAATTGATACACGTGATGGATTATTCCCACTTTATTACTGAACTCAACTTTGATCACCACAATTGACAATTAACTCACTTATTATTGACTTCTACTAACTCAATAATTACACTGATTCAAACTGACTGACTCGAGGGAAAGCTGACCGCCTTTTTATAGTTTTGGCCCCCGGCTTCTAGAACTTTTGGGCAGATAAGGCTTATCGTTTGCGAAATTTCTGGAACGCTTATCTGCTATTTGTTTCGTTATCGCGGCCGCTTTTTCCTTATCAAATCCTTCTAGAAACTTTTTTTTATTTACTAAATTATACAATTCTACTACATCTATTTACATTGCGTTACAATAGTTTTTTTTACAGAATTTCCATTTTCAGCAATAATTTTTATTTTATAAATTATGTTCCCACTTTGAATCTTTTTCCCTTCTAAATTTTGGATGTTTAGCCTTAAAATCATATTTGCCACTCCCAAAATATAAATAATATCATTTTATTATTATTTTTTATTTATTTAGTAACGCATTCTGCAATTTACATAACTGAAATAGAAAAATAAAATTATTGTCAATAATATCACAAAACTTAACAGAAATGAAAAAATTAACAAAATAATTGTGACTAAATTATTTAATTTAAAACTGCCCATAGTTTGACAAATTAGTTTACAAAATTATGAATGTAATTTTAGGCTGAGAAAATTGAAGACTGACAACAAAGAAAAACCGGCAATTTGCATGAAAATGCACGAAGAGACGTCCGTAATTGAAGATGGCGCTGATATTCCTGACGCTGCAGGGAATTCACCGGCTAGATTAGAATTGTAAATAGAAATAAATCAGACGATTTGCGAAGCAGGAAAATTATTGTGAACTGATTTAAGAGAATAACGTAATTTTTATTGCAAAACAGTAAATAAAACATGTTTTAATTATTAAAAACCAAATTAGCCCCTTAAAAATATTTTAACATTAATATATACATTTCGAAACTTTTTTAACGCACATAGTACATAAAAAAGTAACAAATTCTTTCATTCTTTGTATTGAGATAAGTGCCATATAGATTTCAGAATGAAAGAAAATTCTACCATACGCATTGCTGTGACTAATGCTTTACAGACCATATCAGTGATGGGCAAACTTCTTTTTGGGGCCAGACCTAGCACGCAACCAAGGGATTATATTGGGTGTAACAGGATCAAGGCACACTCCCTATTTTTTCTTTATTTATGAAAATAAAATTTTCAAACTTGCCGCACATGATGTATACTATATTTACCTGGCTACTGTCAGCCAGCAGAAGTGAAAGCCATTTAAAAAACCGTAAAGGACAAGCTTTTTAATTTTTTGAATTGGTCAAAAATAAAAATGTGATATATTCATTAAGAAAATTAACCCTGAATAATGAATCCAAAGGCATTACCAAATAAATGCTATAAAAAATTGTTATACAAATCTTGTCTTGTAAAATTAAAGTATAAAATAACTTAAAAGTAAAACATAAACAAATCTTCATAGAAAAATACAACCTAAAATCACTTGAATCGGAAAGAACACGAATAGGCCGACCAAAGAACTGATGATGGAAAATCCCATAACCCAAAACATAGAAACCACCCGGAAGAAGCTGAAACGATGTATAATTGAGGTAGCAAGGAAAACAATCGGAACTATAGAAAGGTCAATATAAATGCACAAAACAAGAAAATACCATGGTTGACCACGGAGATAAAGGAGCTGCCCGAGAAAAGAAAAGCTCATTTAAAATACAAAAGCACACCAACACAAGAAAACTATAATAATTATGTAGCAATCAGGAACAGAACAAATTCCAAAATCAGGACCATAAAACAAATCACTATCAACGATTCACCAGTGAAATGGACCATGATCTCTACGGTGCAAACAAGGAAGGAATGGGGAGTGTATTTCAACAAATTGTATGACTGAGGAGACCCCCGAAACAGAAATAATACGACAAGAAGGAGAACCACAAACGAAATTCGAAATGGATTACGCTCTAAAAGGAATGAAAAAGCTAAACAACAAACAGGAAAACACCTGATATAAGATAATATCCCAAATGAATTCCTTAAATATGGCGGCAAGGAATTGGCTAAGCATCTTACAACCCTATTCTATAAAATACTTAATATGAGTATAACTCCAGACTAATGGCACAAGAGCATAACCATACCCGTCTTCAAAAAATACCAGATAAGATAAATTCTGAAAACTACAGAGGTATAAGCTTACTCTGTACAGCCATGAAACAAAAGCAAATCAATGCTGAGGACACTAGAAATAAAAACGCCGAGAGCAATCAGCGGGAAAACACTTAGAGACAGAGTTAGAAACGATGAGATCGGAAGAACATGCGGAGTGGACGATGTGGTAAGATGGGGCTTGTCTCTGGATGGGGCAGACAAAGAAGACGCCAATGGTATGACCACGTGAGAAGAATGGAAGAAGACAGAGTTGTTCAAAGGGCCCTGGAGGACACGCCTGTAGAACGTAGACCAAGAGGAAGACCACTGAAGAGATGGAAAGACAGCTGGTAATCCACATCTCAAGAAAACCAGAATGCCTGAATTCGAAGGAAAACAGACCAACAGGCCTTTGAAAAGAAGAAGAGAGAGAACAAAAATCTTGTCTCCTGAAACCAAAAAAGATTTAAAAAAACAACTCTTGCAATAAATAATATAAATTAATTCGAGATAATTTACTTTTTTTTGGTGGAACAGACTTGTCCTTGGTTGTCTTCAAAAAGTGAAATACAAATCTTGTTCCTTGAAACCAAGAAAGATTAAAAAACACAACAAAGATGGCTCTATAGCGTTTCGATAGCCAAGCTATCATCTTTGGAGAGATACTAACACCTAATCCTAAAATTAACCCTTATATACTAAAAATATTCACTTCGTGCATGATCGACTGCATCCGAACGCGCATGCACATCTAATCATACACGTCGTAGTGTCACAATTCCTTATCTATCAACTTTAAGTATTTTTAACAGAGATGAATGGCCTAAAGTCCCATCATTCATAAAGTTGTCTCCAGCTTTATGGATGACTAAGCTTTCACATACATTTAAATGCTGTTAAATGCATGTCAAGTCTCAAATATTTTGATTTTTTCTCTTTTCAAAATTTTTGCCTCTGTAAAATGGAAACCTTTTGAATTTCTCAACATTTTTGAAAATTCCACTTTTTTTTAAATTTCTACTTTTGACTTCTTTAAAAAGATTTAAAAAACTTTTTTCAAAATTTTAATTCAAAACTGTTAACCGAAAATTTTGAATATATTTTTAACAAAAATTCAACTTTTTTAAAAAATTACTTTTTTAAAATCTAGTCTGCTAAACAATCTCGACTTTTTAAAATGTTTTCTATTCTTTTTTTCTAATAATTCCGTATGCAAGTAGAATGCAACATAGACTACAAATTCATGCAGCCCTCCAGGAGTGTATAGTGAATCATAGGGTGCTAAACTACCAACAGTTGAAACACTGCCACCTAGCAAAGCGGTTGCTCTCTAGGAAAAAGTTCCCAGAAGACAAGGATTCTAACAAGATCCGAATCGGTATTTGGTTTCCAAACTTCGAATCTAATAAATGTTCAAACCTATTGGTATGTGCATTATAATAATTCCGTGTTTTCTTTAAATGTTAGCTTTTGCGTAAATTCCGACTTTTTTAATCCCACTTTTTTTTAGTTTATCTTTTATAAAAATGTTGAATTATTTTTGAAAATTTTAGACATTTTAGAGAATTTGAACTTTTTTTAGATTTTAATTTCGAAAATTTTGACCTTTTCTTAAAATGTTTGCTTTTTGAAAGTTGGACTTTTTTTCAAAATTTCAACGTCTTGGAAAATTCCAATTTTTCAAAATTTGCATTTAGACCTTTTTTATGAATTTTTACTTTCTAAAAAATTCTAAATTTTGTTGAAAATTCCAACTTTTTTGGATATAGACCAAGAAAGATTAAAAAACACAACAAACGTTGCTCTAACGCGTATCTCTCTGAAGATGACAGCTTGGTTGTCGAAACGTGTTAGAGCAACGTTTGTTGTGTTTTTTAATCTTTCTTATTTCGGGGGATAAGTTCTGTATTTCAATTTTTGAAGATAACCAAGGACCAGTCAGTTCCACCAAAAGAAAATGGATATAGAGGTATTTTGACTTTAAATATCAACCTTTTTCAGAAGTTTAAACTTTTGAAAACTTTGATTTATTTTAAATTTCCGTGTTTCTCTAGAAATGTTGGCTTTTTAATGTAGAATGCATCCCATTTTCGATGGTTTTACCTTACTACTACTATTTTCAGTAGAAATAGAGGATCGGAGTTTTTACAAACCTAGGCCAATTTTGTGAGTTAAATTACCTGATTATAAGAAAAATGATATTAAAAATAATCTAAAATGCTCTTTCATTCAAAATCATGGCCTGGTTTCCACTTAAAAAATAGAACTTTAGGTTATAACTCTAAAACCGAGAGATCAATTAAAATATCATTTATATCATTAAGTTCTTCAAAAAAAAAACTGCATTAGAAACAGTTTTGGTCAAATTTTTGCGTTAATCAGAAAGAAGTTACAAACAGTATAAAATTTTCGACAATTTTTTTTCAAAAGTGTGCTAAAACGGGTAAGGATACAACATTTTTGTTATGACCAGTTAATTTAATTCACAAAATTGGTCTACGTTTGTAAAAACCCTAATCCCCTAGCTGTGCTAGAAATAGTAGTAATAGGGCAAAACCATTGAAAATGGGATACACTGTACTCTGCCGCTTTTTTTAAATTCTGCTTTTTTAATTTATTTCTACTTCTTTAATGATTCGACTTTGAAATTTTTGATTTTTTGCCGAATCAGCATTGAAAATTTTAAATTCTGGAACTTTGAACTTTATTGGAAAGTTTCACTGTTCAAATTTTGACTTCTTTGGAAATTTGAACACTTAAAAACTTTGGCTTTTTTCAAGCTGTCATCTTTATTTTCTAAATTTTAAGTTTGTAACTTCGACTTTTCAAAATTTCTTTTTTGTGAAAATTTCGACTTTAAAAAATGTTGGCGTTTTGAAGATGTTGACTTTCAAATCAACTATTTTTAAAAATTTTACCTTTTTTCATCAATTTCGAATTTTTTGAAAAATTTTATGTGCTTTTGAAAATTTTGACTTTCTTGAATTTTTCTTTTTTTTGATTTTTTCTCGAAATTTTCCTTTCTTGAAATTTGGGCCTTTTTGAAAATTTCCATTTTGTTCAAAAATTTGACATTTTTTAAAAATTCGTAACTATTAAACTTTTTTAACCATTAAAACACCAACAGATATTAAAAATTCCATGATGTTTCTATAAATGTTTGCTATGATCGGACCTGGGTTCGCTTTTCAGTATTCGGCGGTTGTACCAGTAATTTGTCAATTTTTTAAAAACTTAGATTTTTTCCAAAATTCAGTTTTTCTCAAAATTTTTGGCTTTTATGATTCCATATCTAATGGTATCTTTTAATTACAGTAATCCCTCGTTATCCGTGGTTTTATTTATCCGCGGTAACGGTTCCCAAAAATAAAAATGTATTTGCCATAAACGACCCTTTAATATCATTCAACAAAAGAACTTACTGCAGTTAAATTTCAAATATATACAGTGACTCACAGCTTAAATGATGCAGAGAGCATACAACAGATAAAACTACTGGCACAAACATATAGAAAGAACTAAATACAAAGAGTTACTAATAGTTATAAACCTTTGCAAATATGGTTCAAACTTTATTGTATGTCAAGCTCTAAAAGTAATGTACCTGACAAAAAAATGCAAACAAACGGATGCTCCTATAAAATAGAACTCACAGCTAAAATGATGCAGTCATTATACTAACCATAACATACCATAAATTTGTACTTTATTAGTAATCTAAAGGTCCCTCTTTGTTATCAATAATTGCCTGTAATCTTTTAGGCAATGTCTCTCCTAAGATTTGGGTGTATTGAGAAGAAATTGCCTTTCGTTCTTCAATGATCATCTTTAACTCATTTTTATTGTTTACGTTATGTTTAGCGACTTTTTTCTTTTATATTGACCATACATTTTCTATTATATTAATGTTAGATGATAGTGCTGGTGTATTAAGACACGTTAGACAATTTTGAAATAACTATTCTCGTACATTACACTCTGAAAGTTTTGGGTTGTTGTAAAAAAATTGAAAATTCTGTTGAATGTTTAATTTTTCAGCACTATATTGTACGAACTGTTTTAAATTATTGAAACAGTAATACTAACCCATTCTAACGTCACTAAAGTGTATTTTGCCGACCCTGACAATAGACATATAACCCCAGAGCATCACGTGTTGACCATCCTATTAAACTAAAAATTTCAAATTCTTAAATTTTAATCCTTCTTTAGGTTTTCTCTTGTTATCTTTCCATCCGATGAAAAAAGGTTAAATTTCGTTTCATCAGCCAATAATACTGACTTCATGCAGATCATTCATTTATTAAGATGTTTCTGAGTAAATTCCATTCTTAGCTTTCTTTTAAGGGGTATATTCCGAGATGTTCTCCCGTGTAAATTAACTCCCCTTAAAACAGGTCGTATTTTTTTGTGTGCAACGTTGTTTTTTTATGTCTTACGAACTTCTATTGTTAACTTTGAGGCACTTAATTTGGGATTTTTGGTGCTTGTTCTTACATCTGCTCCTTGTTGTATTGAGTAAAAATTTTGTTATAAGCTTTTATTAATTTATTTAATGTCCTACTTTGTTTTAGTATAATGTTTTATAATATGTTAAACGGTTCCTTGACCTTTGTGACCATTTTAGCAATTTTCTATAGCTGTAACCATTATTAAAATGGTTAATCATCATTTGTGACTTCTAAATTGTGGTATGACGATACGCACAACTATTTGTGTCTGTTTTACAAACATTTGGCATAAATAATATGGCACAAAATTAAGATTTACTATTATAAACATCTAATAATTAGCTAAATTGGAAGCAGCCTGCATCTTTTAAGCTGTGATGCTGAATTTACCGGTGTCCACAAATTTTTATTTAGGTTATTGTCAGCATTGTATTCATATTATTCTAGAGGTAAATTACATCTACAAACCCCTATTTACTACAACCAACATTTTCCTCAGTTTTCATTTGCTTATTTTTATATGCTCTTTTAAAATAAAATATGATAACTGCATCATTTAAGCTGTGAGTCACTGTACATATAATCAACATTTGTATGTATATTTGTTGGTTTTCTGTTTCCATTTAATTTTGTTATATATTATTTTCTAGCGAATACGTAAAAGTTATAAACATGAACAATGTATAACAAATATGTATGTACATTATCTAGTTTGATTTTATCTAGCTTTGATTTTTTTATCGGATATTTAAGTAGCTTAGTTATCCCCGGTTTTGCCAATAACATATTCCCCGCTGATAACGAGGGACTACTGTACTTGTATGTTTTCGTCTTTCTTTTTTTTTTAAGTTTAATCCACTCGCAAAGGGTAACCCCATTATGCTTTCAAAGCACTGCGAGTAGGATGCGGAAACAAAGATAGATAGCGATGAACCGCCTTCTTAAACAAGGATAGGTTGTAATTTTTGGGAAAAATTCCTTTCGGTAACAAGTTCCATAACTTAGAAATTCTGTAGAAAAAAGAGTCTCCGTTGACAGAAGTCCTCACTGTATCAAGCTGGACCGCACAGGAATTTGCTGTCTCCGACTGTCTAGTACGCCTTAAGAATCTTGCCCTTGGGGGGATCAATCTATTAGTTCCTGCGAGCATCTTCCAGAATAGTACTTGTAGAAAGGAGACAAGTCACCAACCATACGCCTGTGCTCTAGTGTTTCGAGAGAATCAGTCAGACTCTCGTCATCAATTAGGCGAATCGCTGTTCTTTGAATTGAATCCAAGAGAGCTAAAGTGTGTTTTGGGGCTCAACTCCAAACATGAGAACAGTATTCTAGTGTTGGCCTAACTTGAGCTTTGTATAGTGTTAATAACTGATGAGATGTGAAGTACTTTTTTGCTCTAAAAAGAAAGCCCAGCTTCTGAGAGGCGGATTTGGCAATGGCGCGCACATGATCTTCCCAAGAGAAGTTAGTGCTTGCATTCACTCCTAGGATAGATAGATTATATCCCATCGGAAGGATTTTACCGTCCATAAGTATGTTTGTTGCATTATCCCTTGATAATGCAACAGAGAAAACTTAGAGAAAACCGCGGCCTGAGTTTTTGAAGCATTGAAGTCGACCAAATTGTTCTTACCCCATTCCAGAATAATATCGAGATCCCGATTAATCGTCTGTATCTGCTTAGTCGACCTGAAGCAGCGATAGATAACGGTTTGTCGAAGAAAAAAGATGACACAAGGTTACTATCATCTGCGTAGCTGTATATAGGATTGGAAGTTGAAGCTAAGGGATCGTTTATATGTGCGTGTGTGTGTATAGGAGACATAACGGACCCCTGCGTTAATCGCAAAAGTCTCGGATGAGATGCCATGACGACGACCTGAAGAGATCTGTCAGCGAGAAAATTGGATATCAAATGACAGAGTCCAGGAGGAAGACCATAAGATGTTAATTTGGCGAGAAAAGATCGGTGCCAGACTCTGTCGAAAGCCTTTGAGATATCCAATGCCACAATCCTAGCCTCACCATGTTTTTCCATAGCTAAGTTACAGATATGAGTAACATATGCCAGTAGATCGCCAGTGGAACGTTGTTGTCTAAAACCGTATTGCCTGTAGGAGATGATTCTATTTTCCTCCAGGAAATTTTGTACCTTAAGTCCTAAACTATGATTTATTTTTTCTGACTGCAATCAAGGTATATGATCGCAGCTGTGCCATAATATACTGGAATTTTCAAAAGAAGCAAAATTTTCAAACCTAAAGTCGAAAGTTGCAAAAAACGTCGAATTCTAGAACAAAAATATTATCGACTTTTCTAAATTAAAATCTAAAGGAAAATGTACAGTCTAAAGAAAACTCTTAAAATTACATACAAAAAGATGCGTTCTAACGCCAAAATAGATTTTAAATTCGAAATTCTAAGAAAAAATGGGGATATAAGGCCAGAATTTTGAAGAGCCGACTCAAAAATATCTTTAGAAAAATTTATATTTAGAATTTTAAGACAAAATTTTAAAAAAGAACCTTAAAAATTGAGGACTAAAATTTGAATTTTCAGAACAAAATCAACATTTTGGTATTTAAAATGGAATTAATAAAATTTCGAGTTTATTCCCGAATTTTTTATTCTAATTTCGAAATTTCAACGATTTCGAACGACTTTAAAACTCGAAAATGTGGATTTTTATTGAAACTCCAATTCTTGAATCTAAGGTTTTATACTTCAAGTTTAAATGTTCCAAAAAAGTGTAAATATCAAGATTAGGAAAACATTTCGAGGTTAAACTAAATTTTGAGAACATTTTTTTGAATAATTTAGCTTTTTATGAGTTTCGATTTCAATCCAAAATTTAACTTAAGTTACAGAATTTATAACAATTCCTGGCTAAATTATTGCTTTATGAAAAAAAATCAAATTCCTAAAGAAACCGAACATTCGAGAAAAAAGTCGAAATTTCGAGAAAAGTTCTTTTTTTTTCTTGAAATTCATAAAAGAAGTCCAGAAATTTTCGAGTTTCAAATTCGATCTTCAAAAGGTTCCACTTTTTTTTTGAAATTACGAATCTAACCCTTACTTTCTCGGTGGAATAATATCCGGTTTGCACTTTATTAGGCCGTTTTTAGAGTCACGCGGGTGGCACCCGTCACTCGCGCGCGGGTAGGTAGGATACATTTGTTTGCAGGGACGCACCCGCGTGCGGCCACCCGTTCCATTCTAAATAACTTGCTGCAAACAAATGTATCCTACCTACCCGCGCGCGGGTGACGGGTGCTACCCGCGTGACTAACAACGGCCTTATTATTTTTATGGCTCGTCTGTGAAATTGACCAGCTGTCACTATTTTTTTTTTCTTTTTTGTAGATTTATTCGTTATCGTTTTTTAAAGAGCAATTCGAGAAAGGAAAGGTTAAATTGGTAATATTTACCGTTTGCAATTTTTTTTTAATCCATACAATGAAATAATTTGAAAAATTTGGACTGTTTAACCAAAATTCTGTTTACATTTTAAGGCACTTTATTGGCAGTAATTGTAGTTCACATTTTTTAAAACGTTAGGTTTTCGCTGCATATAGGATGACATAAGCGCCAGAGTGCCATCACGACTCGATTTGTAGCATAGACTGTACACGTGGATACAATAATAAAATCTCAAAGGCGCCTTGCAGTAAGTTGTCTAAGCTGACAATACTGCACTACTTATGGGGACAGATTTCCACAACGGAGCTTTCACCAAAGACGTTTACAAGGAGTAGTAGAGCTGCTACGTTACCATTACTTCAAGATGTGTCCCTATCGTGCGAAATGAAGCATCGAAATTCCTTAGATTTATCATGTCAAATTGTGATGATACAAAAAACCATACCGTTAGAAATCCTCAAATTTTATTACTTTTGTTTTGACGCAATGAATTAAAATCTCTTTGCAGTCGTAAACTTTGAAATTGAATATCTCTACTTCATCACCAGGTTTTTAATTTTAGAGTTGTATAGGCAAAATCGACCTGTTTTTGGGTTTTTCGAAATTCTTAGCAGTCGAGAAAACCGGGGTGCAAACTTTTAAACGAATACCCTGTACAAGAATTTACGATATTGTATACCACATGTAGGGTGCTTATATCCAAATTTCATTGATTACATTTTTCTCATTTTGGGTCGGGTTTGGCAGCCTATGTGGGAGTCCCGTTGGAGCCCTCCTACTTTGCTGAAAACTTATAATTAATTCAAAGAACTAATCAGCAAAGCTTAAATTTTTTTAAAAAGAAAAAACATTTCGTGACCAAAAGGGATAAAATTCAAAATTTGGGTTAAATCTCGAATTGGTTCTATAAAATTTGAGTTTTTCTCAGAATTTGATTATTTTCTGGAAATTCTGATTTTAAACTTGAAGTTTCGCCCATTCTTGGGCCGAAGTTAGTTTTTTTGGCCAAAGCCGAAACTTCGATCAGTCTCTACTTCTTAAACCTTAAAATTTAATAGTTTTGCGTTTTTTCCAAAGCTTTAACTTTAGAATCAAAATTTTGATTTTTTCACAAAGTTTCTCGTTTAATACCAAAATTTTAAATAATAATACATCATTTTAGGTATTGTAGACTTTATTCTTACATTATGTATATACAGAATACGTGCACTAAAGACTCCTTACACTCACTCACTTGTTTATCTTTTTTTTAATTTTTGTTTTTATTGACTAAATTCGAATATTTTGGGCATCCCATAATTTACTATAGAGACTTTTGGTATCGCCAAGAAGAGATAAATGGGTACCTTTTTCCTTTATTTTACCATTTTCTATGACAAGGATCTCATCGGCATCCATGATAGTACTTAGCCTATGTGCAATGCAAATACTAGTTCTCCCTTTGGTGGCCCTTCGTAACGCCTTTAGGATATTCTAAAAGAAAAACGATTCCACTACGTTAAAATTACAAAAATTTTGCTTAAAGCGTAAAACATTATTTATAAGACGATACAAATAATTAAGGGAACACAGAATTTATAAAAATGTTCGGGACTTTTGAACAGCTGTATCTATTAAAATAATTATCTTATTATTATCAACATCAATTTTTGATTAAAAATGTAAATGAAGCCTACTACTCGTGATGGTAGAAGAGTGTAATATTTACTTCATTTACTGCATTTAAAAATTAATGTTTTGAAATTTGTGGTGTCATTTTTGACAAATCGTAGTAGACACAAGAAAGGTGCGTAAAAGAAACTGTGCAAAATACCGGTCATGCCTTTAATTACTTAATTTAAAAAAAAATATTTGGTTATTTCTAAAGGTCGAATAATTAGAGATTGTTACATGTACCACCACAGAACAAATGGACTTATGTCGACATCTCTGACAGATAACTGCTGAGAAAGGAACGTTTTAGATTGAAATTCTATTAGAATCTAAATATGAAAACAAAAGTGGAAGTTTCCATTTTAAAAAATGACGTCAATTTTCCCGTAAGAAACACAATTTTGAAATATTTCATTTTAGATCTTCAGCAGTCAACTAGCAAATGTTATATTAATACTATTTTGGAAAGTCAAAAATATTCTAACGATTAGTTTATGTGGATCATCCTGTATATTGTAAAAAAATAGATCAATAGGTCTCTTACGTGTTCGGTTATCGAATCCAACGAACTAGTGGCCTCATCAAATATCAAAATGGGTGAATTTTTCAAAATCGCTCTGGCTATGGCCACCCTCTGTTTTTCGCCGCCAGATAGCTTCAATCCCCTTTCGCCCACTTGCGTTTCGTAACCTTGCGGCCACGTTATTATAGAATCGTGTATTTCCGCCATTTTGGCCGCTTCCACGACCTCTTTGTCTGTCGCCAGTAAGTCTCCATAGTGTAAATTGTGTTTAATTGTGTCATGGAACAGTACGGAATCCTGAGGAACGATCGAGATTGAGCGACGAAGACTTTCCAAGTCTACGTTTCGAATATCTTGACCACCAATGAGAATTCTACCGGCTGCCGGTTCGTAGAAACGGTAGAGAAGGCGCACTAGTGTTGATTTGCTGAAATGAGGACAGACGCTTTAGGGTAGCTGTCATTATCAATATGGCAAGGAAAGTTGCACTTATTAGAACAATTAGTTGAACCTTTAAAGGTTAAAGCTCATATATTATGCCGTTCAGCATTTTATATTCAATGCTTTTTAATGCGGTAACGCATGGGAAATACGCCGAAATTCAAAGGAAAATTGCGTTCGCATCGTTTCCTTTCCCGTACGGTAAAATATATGTGCTTCAACCTTTATGGCTAATACACATTCGTATGCAAAATTGTAAAATGTGTGTCTATATATAAATTTCTGCGATTGTCTATACACAAATGAGGAATAAATCGCTTGTTCTGCAACTCACTGTGACAAACAGCAATTCCGCTATATCACTTGTCCATGGTATGTCGAAAAAAAAATGTAGCTGAATTGTGTAGATATAGACCCCTGATAAAGTCCCTAGATCAGCGTTTCCCAAACTTTTTTTGTCAGAGACCGGTTATTTTTATGCTATCCCTTCGTGACCCATTAAAATTTTTTAAAAACTTCGTTATTCTTGTCAAAATTACAGCCACATTTTGATGTTACAAGTCAAAATTTCATCTTTTCTTTCTGGGATTTTTAAATTTTATTTTCTCAAATTTTCGATCTTGATCCTGAAATTTTGCCTGGAAATCGCGAGTTGAAGTTTCAAAGTTCCACCTATTTCTCTTTAATCTTAAAACTGAATTTTTTCATCATTCTGTTCGCTTCAAATTTGGGTACTTTTCTGAAACTTTTTCGAGTACACTTTATATTTTCAAAAAAAAGTCGACGTTTAAGTCGAGATTTTGATTTTTTTGTCAAAATTTCTATTAAAATTTTGCTATTTTGAATTATAAAATAAAAGCTTCAAGAATGCAGAATGCTCTATTATTATAGTTTAAAACCGAAATGGGGAAAATAAGGTCAAACTTTTGAGAGAAAACATGAAATGGTAAATTTTTTCCAATTTAAACTTCCAATTTTCGATGTAACCTAAAATGTTTTTATTACTTTTTTTATCTCGACTTTTTTCCAAAGATTTCGATTTTAGAAATCGTAAGATTTTTTAGAATTGTTTGTCAATTAAAATTAAAATATTTTCTTTTTACTTTTTTCCAACTCAAACGTTTAATTTTCTTCTTGGAACTTCTGATCTCAATCTCGTCTTTGTAGCAGCAATTTTAGCTTAAATTTTTCTCAACATTGAAATTGATTGACATGGATTTTTTTAGAAACTTTTGGTGAAAATTGCAACTTTTTTACAGTAAGATATCAACTTGAAGACATAAATTTGAACTTTTTTCTTCAAATTTAGAAATTACAAGTTATAATTGGATATTTTTTTCTAGAATTTTTCATAATTTCTCTTAGAATTTCCATTCTCGAAATCGATTTCTGGTTAAATTGAAAAATACGAGTTTAAACGTGGAATTTTAATTTTTTATTGTGAGTCCCAATATTTCAAATGTTATCAGTGCTCCAAATTTAAATCTGTAACTCTTAGCTTATGTGATTTTAAATCAACAATTTTGAGAAAAATATCTAAATTTGAAATTTTAAAAAAATTAAAACTTTTCAAAAACAAAATTTCAAAAAAAAAAATGGAAAATCCCCAAGATATATTATACTTTAAAAAAAAAATCGGAATTTAGATAAAAAATCGAATTTAAAATTAGTGAAAACTTTGAAAAAGTTAAAATTTTGAAAAAATATTTTAAGATGAAAGTTGATATTTTGAAATGTCGAAATATTCAAAAAGGCGAACTTTTCAGAAAAAATCGAAATTTGTTAAAATTTTTAAATGGTACGTTTCAAGAAAAGATGAAAATACTAAATACCAAAATCTCAGTCTAAATTTTCAAAAGCACAAAATTTTTAGAAAAATCAAAATTCCGGTAAAAACTAAAATTAAAAAAAAAAATAAAATTCTGCAATGTCAATTTTTTTCAATTAAAGTTACCAAAAAAGTCGAAATGTGAAAAAAGCGTAGAAAACTTTCAAAATGTTAATAAAAATAGAACTTTTAAAAAGGTGGGAATTTTGGAATGTCGAATTTTTTTTTGTGTAACCATGCTCTATGGTTATTTTCAAAAATGGATATACAAATTTAGTCCCTTGAAATCAAGAAAGATTAAAAAACCCATCAACGGTTGCTCTAACGCGTTTCAATAGCCCAGCTATCATCTTCAGAAAGATACTAACACCTAATCCTTTTTTTTTAATAAATCGATATTTATAAACAAATTAAAATATCGAGGAAAATTCGAAAAGTTGAACTAGAAATTTTTTATTAAAAAAATCATAATTTTAATTAAAATCAAACTTCAGAAAAGAGTAAAAATAATGTCAAAAAATCATCATTTTAAAAAAGAGCAGAATTATTTTTTAAAAAGTACACCTTTTGGAAAAACTCAAAAGTTTCATTAAAAAAATTTCAAACAGTTTTTAAGAGTTACAAAAGACTTGAAATTTGAACACAAAATAGGAAATTTAAAAAATAATTCGAATTTTTCAAAAACAAACTGTAAACTTTAAGAAAAAGTCAAAATTTTGAGTGGACATTTTTAAAACAGATAAAACAAAATTTCCAGAAAACGGCAAAATTTTGAAAAAGGTGGAAATTTTCAAAATAGGGCAAAATTTTGCTGAAAATTCGAGATGTTGAAATAAGTATAAACATTCGCAAAATAAGTAAAATTTTGAAAAAAAAGTTAACATTAAAAAAAAGAATTAATTTAGAAAAATGTAATTTTGAAAAAAAAAAATGAAAATTTTTAAATGTCAAAATTTCAAAAAGTCAAAATTTTAAATAAACTGAAAACACGAGAAAATGTTCTAAAAAGTCGTTTTTGTTTCAAATTCGAATTCCAGAATTCCTTAAAAAAAGTTTGATTTTTTAAAGAGTCAACATTTTTTAAGGTCGAAAGATTCAGAAAAAACAATAAATAATTTCAATCATATAAAAAAGTCGAAATTCAAAAGAAAAATCTAAATCTACAAAGTAATTACAAAAAACAGTTTTTTTGTAATTAGTCAAAATTAAAAAATATCGAAATTTTGAAAAAATTAAGGCATAAAATAGTTTGACTCTTATTGAGAATTTCGACTTTTCAAAATTACGACTTCTTAAAATTTCGAATTTTTTTGAGAAGTTGGATTTTAAAAAATTCGACCTTTTGAAATGTTCGCCTTTTCTGAAAATTTACACTTTTTAAATTCTACGTTTTTTGAATGTTTCAACGTTTATTGAGTATACATATTTCAAATATTGGAAATTTTCAGTTTTTGTAAATTTGACCTAGAAATCTCGACTTTTTAATTTCGACATTTTTTTAAAATTTCAACTTTACAAAATTAACAAAATCTCAACCTTTCTTGAATAGTTCGGCTTTTTATGAAAATTTCGACTTTTATTGAAATTACATTTTTTTTGGAAATTTAACTCTTATTCCAAATAGATTTGAACGTTTAATTTGGAAATTTATCAAATTCGAGCAGCTTTCCATTCTTCATGTATTAACTTAAACTTTTCGATTAACACTTAAAATTAAAATTTAGATTTTTTCCCAAAACTTTGAAATTAAAAAAGAAATTCAATTTTTTTTGTACAACTTTCAATTTGAAATTTCAAGAAAAAGTCCGAACTTTGAAATCCAGAAAATTTTTTAAAAACTGCGTGGTTAAACTCGAAGCGCAGAGAAATATTTTTTTACTAGCTGACCCTGGCGAACTGTGTAACGCCTCAGAATTAATAAATATTGTGATAACTAATTAGCTGAATGAAATTTTACAGTAAAACATTTAATACACTCGCACATTGTGTCCGTTTGCGAGTAAATCCTATGCGAAAAAACGCTAAAAACGGCCATAATAAACGGAGATACAACGCTATCTACTGGTGTAGGTTACGATACGTTTCTGTTATGTTCCTTTTATGAATCACAGATGGCGCTGTACACGGATTCCTTATAAAAGATGATTTTTTCGTGAATTTTCTCAATATTTTAGTACTTATTCTGCTAGTCGAGACTGAGACGAATCCAATAAAGCAAAGATCATAAAAATCCGTCCAGCCGTTCTGGAGTTATAAATGGTGTAACTAATCCGACTTTGTTTTATATATAGATGGCGCTTATCCAAATGGAACCAACCGCCAAATTAGCATTTTTGGGCTATGGTCACCAAAAGATCTGATACCAGAGCGAAATAAATATATTTTCAATTTTCCCGCTTTTGACAACACTCGCTGCATCAAAGCGCTAGGCACCCCTAATGAGTGAATTTGTGATTCACTCAAGTCCCTTGGGAGTAAAATCAGTTCCCTCACTGCTGTCGTCGTCGCCAATACTCCACCAGCGCAAGATTTCTCCAACCGTCGAGAATCTTCAGCCGCCCAATTCCCATTGTAACCTTTGCTCATTTTGCCTAGCGCTTTGACCGCAAATTTTCTACCGACGCCGACATACGACATTGAGAGTGCATCGTTGCGACCCCAGATAAAAAACCGTAAGTATTTTTTTTGCATTCTTTTTCCTTGTTTAGTGTTTATTAGTGTTATTATTATTTTTTGTTTGTTTAATACTGCTTGCATCATTCAGCTTGCCCCCTTTCAGCCTGACAAAATTTCCTTTTGTAAATTTCAAGCCACGTGCTCGCAGAGTGTCTGCTTTTCCGTTAAAATTTGATTTTTTTTTTGCGGTACGTATTCTTAATTTCGTGGCAGTTGTTTCTGATGAACGTTCGCAGTGCTTCACTGCCAAATTGCCTGGATTTACGGTTAAAGCCTTCTATTTTCTCATTTTTCAAGTCTTGTGACCGTTATCCGCCATTTTCCTTGTTTGATTTTCAAACGACACAACTCCTTTAGTGCTGCCATCTATGAACGTCAACCGCCATCTTTTCTAGTTTCTAACGATACGTATCCTAAGTGCTGCCACCTGTGAGCGATGGTTGTCGTCTCCCATGTTTATATAAGACACCATCTTTTTCTGTTTGAAAACACTTGGCGATGACGTTCTTAATCCAAAAATTAGTTATTTTCGCCCAAATTGGCCGTTCCTCCCGGTCAATCCTCCTTACAAAAATGTTATCACGACTAACGCGGTATCAGATCGACAAACGAAAACGAAAAAAGTAACAGGTTTTATTTAAATAAGTCAAGCGCTCATGCTAGGTGGTCCCTTTTAACTATTTAATATAGAGTTTGTTCTTGTTATACATATTTTTAAACGAGATTTTCGTTGTGACAATATGGACAGAAGTAGAAAAACAATTTTGCTAGCATTAGCGTCACAATAAAAGGTAGCATCTTCCTAAAAAAAAAAATGTTGAACTTCATTGGTCTTCTAACACAGAAGAGCTCATTTAATGGTCAGACTCCTGCGATTATCAAAATAGAAGTATCAAAATTGTTTTGATTCTAAAAACCATACTTTCCACACATGCAACTTTGAAAAGATTTTTTATTAATAACTTGTTTCGGGACATACCTTTCTTCCAAATGGCACTGATCTTGGCAAAATTTTGACAATATCAACTCAGGGTATACACACTGGAGGAGTTGAAAAATAATACAAAGATGCCAGAATAAAGAGGCGTTTGCAGTGACAGAGATGCAAAGGGAAAATTTCAAATGCGAAGAATTAAAAAGGTAATATTCAGTAGAAAAAAAGGAGCATCAGGAGAAAATTGGTTGGGTCAAATGCCACGTAATAAAGATTGAGAAAAATAACCCTCTAAGTATCTTTCTTAAAGAAGCACATCAATGTAAAAACTAAAAAAGAAAAATAAATATTTCAAAATAGATAAGAGGACGACCGTTAATATTAACACACTCAAAATTGGAACTTCTTTATCTTGATGGAAAAATTATACCTGAGAAGAAATTAGCAGACATCAAAAACGTTCTGCCATTAATACCTACTGATATAAAAGGCTTTTACACGAATTTAAAGATGCAAATTTTGAGGACGATATCGTTGGATTCCTAGAATATATTGATTGTACAATAGAAGAGACGAAGAGATTGAGTCCTAAAATATTGTTGTTAACATAATTAATGCATCATGTTCTATGTTTGTTTATCATTATCTTAATATACCCTTTTTGAAAATTGTATTGGTTTAGTTTTATATTTAACAAAAAGGAACCAACCGCCAACAATATATCAAAAAACTATCAAATTTTCAATATTTTTCGAAAATAATGGTAGAAAACCATAGTATATAACGATCTGAACCACTAGATATTAAAATGTGATGAAAATATTAAATCATTACTTTTTAACGTTTAATTGTAATTTAAACAGGGATTGCTCAAAACTTACGATTGGCTCTTGGTTCCGTTTAGATAAGCACCATCCATATATAGATAATTACACCCAATAATATATTCTACAAGTTGTTCATTTGTAGACTACAAATGAATCGATCAGAACTTGCATGTTTATCAAAGCAGAACAAGGAATATCTTGATAAATTAATGTATTTTTTTTTTGTAAGTTAAAACCGATTTTCGACAGGCTAGTGAACATGTACAACTAAATCACTCAGATGAAAACAGTGACTGCCATTTGGGAAAAGATGTGTGTGTCTATCATCTAATAATAATCTGGAAGACTCAGATAATAATTAAGATTCATTAGCTCAATATGTTATCAAAGAAAATAAAAATGAAAAAAACTCTATTTTAGCATTTTTACTGCGGCTTTAACATACAAAATGTGAAGCAACAACTAAGTCTTCAAATAGAAGCTTTCACTGAAATAAATGCAATTAATTAAACTAAACCAAAATTTTTCTGGCAAAATTTCTGAAATAGATCGATAATTGTTTAGTTTGCCACATTTTAAAGTGATTTTTATGAATTGCTTTTTTTTAACTAAAATGGTACTTCTTGTGACCACTCGTTAAAAAAATATCTTTTCAAGAGGATTACTTCCACTTCCACAAAATTATTACTTTTTTGGTTTCAAGTTAGAAGGTCAATTTAAATTAAAAATTGTTCTCTTTTTTTTTAAACAAATTTTTGAATTAAAAGTTTCAACATTTCGAATTTTTTCTCAAAATTATAACATCCACAACTCCGAAATCTTGTATAATTTCTGGGTTTTATTTCAAATTTAGACTTCTTTCACATAAATTTAAACTTCCACCTTTAACTGTTACTTCTGAGGGGACTCAATTTTTATCAGTTTTGTATGGAAAAATTTCAACTTTTTTCTCAAATCTTCAGATTTCAACTCGAATTTTTTAAAAAACCCATTCACGCCCACTGTACTCAATTGAGTACTTTTCAATTATTGCCCTTCGAAGGTATCCACGAGTTAAAAGTAAAAAAAGTTACTTTAAATCCTTACATTCAAATTTTGAAATTTTCCATTCTACTTTAAGAAAATAGCAACATAAAATGTAACATGCAAGAGGTTTTTAAAGGAAATAGATTTCACCTAGATACTATTATTCAAAACGGTAATTCATTTTTGATTATCAGATTTTCATTAAATATGCAAAAGAAAGGTATAATATCAAGAATCTCTTATTAGATAATGGAAAATTAAATAAAATTATCAAGGTTTTCACTGATTTGTATTTATATGAGCCCAGTGTATTTATTTGGGAACACCCATTTTTTTCATGCTTAAGGAGAAAAAGAAGTGTAACTAATACATGAGGCAAAATAATATACTATAATCAACTAAATTAAACCATCAATAACTATTTTTGTCTTGTGTAAGGGTGGTGGGCATTAATGGGTTAACTAGAATATTGGCTTTTTTGCCCTTTTGTTCTCAAAACTCTAAGTTGAAACTTCCAAGTTCTATGGTTCGACTTAATTCGCCTTTTTCATTTCTTTTTCGAAATTTATTCTTTCAGCATTGACATTTTCATTGTTTTCGACTTTACACGATGGCACGAATTTTTGGATTACAAGTTTTTTTCTGAAATATTTAAACAGAAAAACAAAAATGGTGCTAACCCCGATCCTGAACCTCCGACTATGGCAACTTTCTTCCCAGCTTCTATGGAGAATGACAAATTGTTAAAAATTCGTTTTCCTGGCCCATAGTCGAAGTGTACATTCTCAAACCTGATATCTGACGTTTTTGGATCCACTTGAAGCGGAGGAGCGTCTTTTTTGGTCTACAACAAAACGGGTCTTTAAATTAGTTTAGTATTGTTTTGAAAACCACAAAGGTTAAATAAATTACATTAGCTGAATGTAAAGGATACCTTAATGGCAGAATCCATCGTCATCAACGTAAACATCGTCTGCATATCGATAAGTGCTTGCCTAACTTCACGATAAACGCTCCCCAGGAACCCTAGGGGAATAGAGAGCTGGAATAGGAGACCGTTGACCATCACCAGATCACCAACGGTCATATTTCCTAAAAAAAATCAGAATTGAGAATAACATGGGAGCATGACAGGCGTCATTTACCCTGAACGATTTGGTTCGCTGCTAGGACCATAATCGCACTTAGGGCGGCGCTAAAAATAGCGTTTTGACCAAAATTGAGAAGCGCCAAACTTGAGCTGGTTTTTAAACTTGCATCTTCATAAACTCTTAGCACTTTATCGTACCTTTCAGCTTCGAATTTTTCGTTATTGAAATACTACAATAGTAACGAGTTACAATAAATACCAATCCACCGGAATTGGGTAAAAGATAGCTGGTTTCCAGGAATTTTTGGAAACAGTAGCAAAATTCAACATTTTCAGTAGTTGAAAATTAACCTCGATGTTCACAATGGTAAAAAATAAAGAAAAAATCAATTTGAACAGTCCACTCTGAAGAAGCTGGGGCCCGTCAACGTCAACACGAGAAAAAATCGAAATTAACAAAAATATGTTGCAGTTTAAACTTGAAATTTCGACAAAAATATCACAATTTCGAAAATAAAGTCGAGATTTATAAAAAAAGGTGGAAATTTATTTTTAAAGAATTTATCTGCAAATAAAAAGCCAAATCAAGATTTCGAGATTGAAGCCCAGATTTGGAAATGAAATGGTCAAAAATTCAAAACAAATTCTGCATTTATAAAAAACTAGCTGATATCCGCGTTTTCGTCTGCGTGAAAGAAGGTAAAGAATTTTCGGGTCCCTTTTTGAAAATTCAGACTTTTTTGAAGACTTTGCTTTTTATTGAAAATATCGGCTTATTTCAAAAATGTCGACATTTTAGAATATTAAATTAACTCACAATGTTGACATTTTCTCGTTCGATGCGATAAATTTTAAAATTTTCTCGAAATTTTGAAAATTTCGAATCTTTTCCAAATTTTGCTTTTTTGAAAATTTCAACTTCTTTAAATTTCTGTCTTAGTTGGATAAATTTTGATTTTTTCAATTCTTAATTTTTATAACTTTTATCTTTATTAAAAATTTTCTTTTTTGGAACCCCTTTCCTATTCAATATTTCAAATTTTTGAAATATTTTGACTTATCGATGTTTTGAATTTTTTTGAAAAATTTTGACTTTTTCAAATGTCCGTCCTTACTAATGAAATTGTCGTTTTTTTAAATCTTGACTCGAAATTTTTACCAAATCTGCTTTTAAATTCGATGTTTTCAAAACGTTTCAATTCTTTTTGAAAATTTAATTTTTTTGAAAGTTTCGACTTTTGAAAACATTGACTCTTTTTAAGTGTTTGATTTTTTTTAATTCGACTTTTGGTACTTTCTGAATATGCCGCCTAACTTCGATTTTTATTGAAAATCTTGACTTCCTTGAACATTTCGACTTTGTTTTGAAAACTTCGAATTTCCATTTTTTCATTTAAATTTTACTTTTGTCAAATTTCAAGACTTTAGCAACTTCGCCTTTCTTTAAGGTTTTGATTTATTTTCAAATTTTTTTGAAAATTTTGACACAAAAATTTGATCTTTTCGCAAAACTATGACTTTTCAAAATTTTGATTTTTTTCATAAATTTGATCATATTGAGATATTTATTTTTAAAAACTTCTACCTATTTTTTGAATATATCCACCTTTGTTCAAACTTTTAAGAATTTCTCCAAGTTTTGATCTTATTTGAAAATCTCGACATTTTATTTAAAAAATTCAACTTTTTCACGAAGTTTCAACTTTTACGTAGTAAGTGAAACTTTTATTTTAAAAAACTGACTTTTATTTTCACTTTTTTCAAAAAAAGAATTTTTCTTAAAATTTCGACATTTCAAAAATTTTGAAACATTTTCAAAATTTTCACTCTCTGAAAATGTCCACTTTTATATAATCAAATTTTTGACTTTTTCTTGACATTGTAACTGTTCACAATTTGATTTTTATTCCAAAATGTCTACCTTTATTTAAAATTTCGACTTTTTGTGAAAATGTTGATTTTATTTCAAAATTTTTTGAGGATGTAGAGCATTTTTGTTCCTGATTTTTTTTTAAATTGCGAATTTTTGAATTTTGAACAAAAGGTTAAAAGAAGTCGAAATTTGGAAGAATTTTCGAGTTTAAAATCTAAAAGGGGTTTTTGAAAGAAAAGCATAAAAATTCTGGTTTCTGGTTTCGATTTAAAAATTATGATGTATTAAAATAATGACAAGTTGTAGTTTGAAAGTTTCAAAACATCAGACCTCAAATCTGAAAATTTGAAATGTAAATGAGAAAAACCATATATCGCCGTCAAAGCATAAATTTTAAAAAGTCGAAACTGAAAAAAAAAGCCAAAATTTTCAAAAAAAAGGTCGGAAAAAACTAAAATTTTCAGAATACGCCAAATTTAAGAAAATGCATATTTAAAAAAAATTAAACAATTAAAAAGTTGAAACTTACAAAAAAGTCAACATTTCCAGAAAAAGTTGAATTTTGAAAAGAAATTGAGATTATTAAAAAAAATAATCGAAATTTTCAAGATAATCACAAAAAAATCGAATTTTTCAAAAAATCGAAATTTTCCACAGCCAAAATTTCGAGTAGAACATCGAAATTTTGTAAAAGTTTGGAAAAAAGTCGAATTTCGACTTAGAATTTTTAAAATTTTATCCAACTCCGGTGGACTATAAAACGAAAGTAAAATAAATGTGAATTACTTTAACAGTTTCGTAGTTTATCAACGAGTCGATGGCTTTGTTTCCGGCTTCATTCTCCGCCTTATTCATAAACACTCTGAACTTTGTTCTCCACTGAGTGATCCCCAAGGTGTAGGCGGTGTACAAACCAACGCAGCCCAACGATATACCTGCGAATGCAGCCCCGCATTTCATACCCAAGATGGAGGAAACGAGGGCCAATTCGAACACCGTCGGTACGACATTGAAAACCATCGCCGATAGAACGAAGTTGATACCCCTGGAACCTCTGTCGATAGTTTTGGATAAGGCACCTGCGGGTGGCAATAAATCTCACGATTCATCGACACAAGCTGGCTAATACTTACCCGTCTGGCGACCCAAATGGAAAGCTAGGTCTAAATTGTGGAGGTGAAGGAAAACATTTTTGGCGATTTTCCGGATCGAATGTTGGGCCACTTTGGCAAATACTGCGTTACGTAATTCGTTGAAACCCGCCGCGCTGGCTCTGGCCATACCATCTAAAAATTATCAATAAAACATCACAGGAGTTTATTTAGAACTTTTCTAATTTTTCACTATAATATCAAGCATAATATATTTAATCTTTATTACGATAAATTGGAGAGATGTGGATCAAATTGACATTCATTTTGGGTTCTAACTTGATACCTAAGCAGCATTCATTTAAGAAAGAAAATATGAAATTTACAAAACAACGAAATTTTTCATTCTTTTTTTTTAAACTTTGGTGCAGACATTTTTTACCTTGTTTAAATAGAAAGTCAAATATTTGAACTAAAATTTCGCTACTAAAATAAAAATTTTGAGTATATTGAAATTTTGAGAATTAAAAAGTGAAAAAATTAAGATTAATTATAGAAAAGCACTCAAATTTTAAAAAACATCCATCTCGAGGAAAACTCAGTATTGGAAATGGGGTGTGTATGAACTATTTAGTTCAATGAAACACCACACTTTAATAATCGAGACTTTATTTATTCAAGAGGTCTCGGAAGGTGTGTGTTGTCGCGACGAAATTATAATCTCGACTTCATAGTCGAAAGTTCGTAATATTTCCAAATACATCTGGCCTATTTCATGATACACTGCAAATATACATGTCAACGTTAATCCCTTAAAACCTATATTCAGAAAAGGGACTGACCAGCGTTCTTAGAATTAATCATCCACCTAAGAGTGTTCCAAATAAGTTGAATTACCCGTATCAGATTTCAGTTCGTAAAAGATACAGCGAAACCCATAAAGCATTCGAGGGTGTCTAATATTTTACTATAAAATAAAAGCACGATAGATTTTTGCTCTCACGTTTTGAACGTGATTTCCAACACTCAGTTCATTAATTTCGAATTTAGACTCCAAAAAAGTTGTAAATTCGGGAAAAATCAATTAAACTCGAATTTCAAAATTTTGACATTGTTCTTAAAATTTTTGGGTATCTCAAATATTTAAAATGTCTATAAAAATATACAAATTCAAAGGATAAAAGCTCAGAAAGTTCGAATTTAGAAGCAAAATTAAAGGAAAGTAATACTTAATCATAAAACAAAAGTAAATTTCAAGAAAAGAACTGTGGTAAGTCGAGTTCTACTAAACTGTTCTATTTCCTCGTTTGTTTTATTTAATTGATTTTTATTCAATTTTTCTTGGAAATATTAAATCTACAAATACTGTATTATTAAAATTTTTAACATTGGAAATGTTTATGTTGAAATATGGGGTGAAGTTTCGGGTTTTCCTTCAAGCTTGAGAGAACAAGGTGTCGGTCGCTCTGACATACTCGCCAGTCGAGCGCTCTCGGCGTCGAGAGGCCGTGCACAGTAGGCGATTTCGAGAATTTAACTGGACAAAAATATTTTTTTTCTTTTCTTATTTGGGATATCTAAGTTTAGCGACATGTAAACAAACTATTGACCTATCTGCACCCGTTTGATGACGCATCGTTTCCACTCGTTAAGGGTTCTGAATGAATTCCAAACACATGCGACTCCTTATCAGTTACGCGGCAGTGTTTGTAAGCAAGTCTGCTAAATGTATACTGTGTTTATAAAAACTGGACTTGTTCATTTTATCTGCAAATTATAATGTCTTGTGATAGTGTTGGTAAGTTTATATTTATGTACTAATCTTTTTATGTGAATTTACGATGAATCTAAAGAAATAGGAGTAATATTAATTATACAGGGAAATTTAAAAAAATGGTAAAAAATGGTATCTCTGGTATCTCTGATTTTGTAAGCAGAGAATAGGAAAAACATTCCTTTTTCATAATATGCTTTATCTATTTGCGCTAAGTTGCGTCTACAGCGGATATTTTATATTTACAGTTATAACCAGGAAAGAACTTTTTGAATTTTTGAAAGAAAAGGGCGAAATCCATCCGTTAAAGGCACGCTCGAGAAATTTTTTGAAGGAATTTATACTCTCAAAGTTAAATTTGTCAAATCCCGAGAAAACAGTAGAAGAAGATATTTTAACGAAAGTTTTTTCTTATTGCTCCGATCTTCAAAAAAAATGGTCGCAATGTTCTCGAAATTTACAAAAATTTCTTCATAAGCATCCGGCTTGGCTTAATACACAGCTGCAGTTTACCACTGGAAAATTCCACGCACCAGAAAAACCGGAAGCGGGTAGTAATCGTGGTGGCCCATCAAAAAGTTTTGGTGAACTCGGCGAACGAGGTAAAAAAAGAAGAGTGCAAAATTTATTACAGTCGCATAGCACAGCCGAGTTATCTTTTGCGGCTCGATTGAGTATGAGGTCTGCTGGTAAACGACATGCTGCAACAATCATTAAAGAGGTAACAGAAACCACTCCAAAGAGAGCAGTTAAAGTAAAAAAGGCATATAAAGTTTCCTTACAAGCAGCGAAGAAAACTTTCACTCCCGAAGAAGCTTTAGGCATGATTGTTGACTTGAAATTGACGAAAAACCAATACATACTTCTACGACAACGAGCAAAGGAAAAAGGATTTAATATTTATCCAAGTTACGAAGCTGTGAAGAGAGCGAAAGCAGAATGTTACCCACCTAAAAGTAGTATAACTGTAACAGAGTCATCTGCTGAAGTTCAATTACAGGAACTTCTAGACTTACCGTAACTAGACTTATCAATGTACAAGAAGAAGTATTAGTTCAATATATTAACGATTTACCACTAGACAATGTTGAGCTGATTTACAAATGGGGATTAGACGGAACATCAGGTGAAAGTGAATACAAACAGCGTTTCACGGAAGAAGGAATTTCAGACTCTGACTTATTACTTACATCCCTTGTCCCTATACAATTGTACGCGTCTTATAAAAATAGTGAAAAAACTATTATTTGGCAAAATCCTCGTGTGTCTTCAACAAAATATTGCCGACCAATTCATTTTCAGTTCCAAAAAGAAACACCAGAAGCTACAAAACATGAAGTCAGACATATCGAAGAACAAATTCAAGCCCTTCAACCAACTAAAGTGGTTATCAAGGGAGTGGAATTGCACATAAAACATCATTTAATTATGACAATGGTGGACGGAAAGGTTTGCAATACCATCACAGATACTTCATCACAGGTGTGTTATATTTGTGGGGCTTCTCCAAAGAGAATGAATAACTTAGAAGCTGTAAAACAGAGGACAAGTGATCCTACAACTTATTCCTTCGGCCTGTCACCCCTTCATGCTTATATAAGATTCTTTGAATGTTTACTGCATATTTCATATAGAATCAATATTAAAAAATGGCAGATAAGAAGCAAAGAAGACAAAACCGAACTTGCGCGTAGAAAGAAAGAGATAATACAGCTTTTTCGCAAAGAAACGGGTCTTATAGTAGACAAACCAAAACAAGGACAAGGATCTAGTAATGATGGAAATACAGCCCGCAGATTTTTTAGAGATCCTGAAACAACTGCAAGGATTACAGGGATAGACGAAGATCTCATATATCGTTTTGGTGTTATCTTAAGCACTCTTAACAGCGGACATGAAATAGATGCACAAAAATTCGACAATTACCCACTTGACACGGCAAAGCTGTATATACGACATTATAACTGGTTTTATATGCCAACTTCGGTACACAAAATATTAATACATGGCGCTGATGTTATTAAAAGTTCTATTCTTCCCATTCGACAACTTACAGAAGATGCTCAAGAAGCAAGGAATAAGGATTACAGATTTTATCGGGAGTATCACACTCGAAAAGCATCTAGAATCCAAACAAATGAAGATTTTCTAATTACATCAGATCCTGTAATTTCTAGTAAAAGACGCCTACCAGTGAAGAAAAGTAGTGCTTTCCTGCCGGATGTTCTTCAACTTTTAATCTCCCCAGAAGTCTCCAGCAGTGTTACCTCTGAAGATGTCGAACCCATTAGTTCAGACTCTGACGATAATATCGATTTTTAAAAAGTATAAGAAGTAAGGTAATAATTATGTTACATATACTTATAAAACCTCAAAATACAACATTTCATTGACTACATAACTAAAATTTGCAGTTCCTTATTTTTGTCCAGTTAAATTCTCGAAATCGCCCACTGTGGGCCGGCGTGAAAACTATGGGAGAATATTAAGTTTACAGTTCACCGCAGTGCACCATATTCGTTTAATCCAGTGACGTTTCATTGGATAAGGCTATCAGCTATGGATATTAAGAGTATGAAAAATAGCGAAAAATGTAAGACATATCGAGAGCGCAAAAAACGTTTACGAGAGATTGAAAATAAAGAATCTAGTGAGTTAAGTACGAAAACACCGCTAACAAAAACTGAACACAATAGGCGGTATCGTGAGCATGTAAAGATGCGCAAACTTAAAGGTTCTGAAGTTTACACGGGCTACCCAATATCTGCACTTATAATTTTTAGGGCTCAAATAAATGTAAATTACTTTTACAATGAAGTTGACAAATTTTTGCTTATAGATAAATATATTTTAATATTTCATTGTTTTCGCTTTGTACTAAAATATTTCTTTCAAGAGCCATGAGCATAGATGCCTTAATATTATTTTAATTTAAATTATTTCGTGGTCTATTTGGTTATACGAATATATTTCAATTTAAAAAATAATCTTTCAGAAGAAACTTGGCTAATGGAAACTGTAAATTTAGAAAAGATAAACATTGCAGAAATAACCTTAAAAATAGAAAAAAGTCGAAAGAAAAATATTTGAATATTCCAGTTTTCACTCGAAATCTCAAGTCGAATACTTCGGATATTAAGGTCGAAAATAAACAAAAATAGCTAAATAAAGCCAAAATTTTGAATTCAGAAAAGTTGCGAGAAAACAAAATAGACAATTTTAGGAAAATATTCCAGGATTTCAAAAAATTCATAATGTTCTAAAATTTTAAAACATATGTCAACATTTTGAGGTTAAAGATAAAATGTTGCAACTAAATCAAAATCATTTAAAATAAAATTAAAATATTTCATTTAAAGTCAAGATTTTAAATAAATGACTTGTGTTCTTAAAAAAAGAGTCTAGATTAAATTTCAAACCTTAAAAATAAAAAAATAATGCTTTAACACTGGTTGAAACCTTTATTGGTGTTGGAAATAAAAGTAGAAAGTAAAGTTTGAATTTTGGGATTTTAAAATTTGAGGAAACCCGCCACTCATAATTTAATAAAAAAAGGGGATCTTAAATTTCGAAAAAAAAGTTGACATTACCAAATTTCGATAAAAAATCTTTAGTTTTCGAGTTTATATATTTATAATTTTAAGAATTTTTAGCATTTTTTACAATTTCGAAAATAAGTCAAAATCTTTAGAAATATTTAGAATTTATTATTTAACATGAAAATTTTAAACAAAACGTAAATATTTATTGACAGTTTAAGAAAAATAAATGACATTTTGAAAGGTTGAGGAATTTTGTGAAAAAGTCATAATTTCAAGAAAATACTCTATATTTATTTTTTTAATGCAATATCTTGGGTTAGACTCGCAAGACTGATGTTCAAATTTTGAATCCGTCTGAAATCCGAAGTTTTAAGAAAAAAACACAAGAATTGCAAGTTTAAAGTAAAAATTTAAAAAATTGGAAATTGTGGAAGAAATTATTAAATTTCGGAAAAGCCCAAAATTTGTGTTTATAAATATTTTGAAAGCATAAGCGCATAATTTTGTAAAGAAGAGTAAAAATAAGAGTAAAACAGATTTCTAGACGATTTTCTTTAGGTTAGAAAATTTTAACCTCTCTGGATAAATAAGACGTCAAAATGACCCTTGACGGATCAACCAAAATAGTCAATAAGTAATCGAATGCCGGGTTCACTACGTTCTCTTCTAAAAAACTTACAGCACACTTGATGACTTTTTCATTTGAACATCCGATAAAATTTTAACTGACATAAATTGAAATTTACTAATTCAATCAGACTCACTCTGTCATTATTAACCGGCTCGAGATAATTATATACCATATCTGTTGCTAATTTAAAGCCCTCATCGCTTCCCATTTTTGTTTTTAGATTCATTTAAGTCAGGGCTGTCCAACTGGCCGCCCGCGGGCGTATACGGCCCGCCAAATTATTTTTACGGCCCGCGCGTACATTTTACTATAAATAAATTTATGTTACTAAATTATTATTATTAATATTAAAATTATTTTAAAATGTGAAAATTTAAATCTAATTTGAATTTAAAGTAGGTACTATTTAGTTTGCGTAACTTCACTTAACCTGGCTGAATACAGCAGCAATCCGTTTAACGTTTGATGATGGTTGACTCAACGTTGGCGTTATATATTATATTTGTGGTTGGTTGTTGTTTATCTATGGTTGGCGCACGTGATGCGCACACTACCCTGCGCTATTTGGTTGATTCATGCAATCGTGCGAATGCAGTCTTGTCTAGAATTTGTTGAGGGGCGCCTGTGTTATAATATTATTAACTTAATTTCAAATTTATTTAGTAACTAAAATAATTATTGAATATGAGTGCTACTTCTAAAAGAAAAGTAGACCTCGAAAATCGAGAATTTCAAGATCGCTGGGAGATAGATTATTTATTTATTCTAAACAAAAATGGTAAACCACAGTGTTTGGAATGTTTACAAATCATAGCTGTGTGTAAAGAATATAACTTGAAGCGCCATTACCTTTCCATGCATGAAAAAAAGTATTATTCGTACACGCGAGACATGAAAATACCACTAGTGAAAAAAAAAATGAAAAAGCAGCTGGATCATCAAACGAATTATTTTAATTAAGAACAAAAATTTCAAGAAGCATCTGTAGCTGCATCATTTGAAATTTGTTTAGAAATAATAAAGGCAAAGAAGCCATTTTTGGATGTAGAATTAATTTAAAAATGTGGCTAAAAATGGCTCAAGCATTTAATGACAACGTAATGGTAAGAAAATTTCAAACAGTATCACTTTCTCATCAGACTGTAAGCCGACGTGTCAAATGCTTATCTTTATAAGAACTATAAATGAAAACTATAATTATTCAGAAGAACTTTTAAAATTACAATCATTCCACGCAACAACAAAAGGTGAAGATATTTACAATAGTAGTTTGTGCAACAAGAGCGGATATGATGTCCATATCGCACGAGAACGAAGTTTGAGCACGACGCCGAAGGCGGAGTGCCTCAATCGTTCGAGTGCGATATGGACAATCCGCTCAAGTTGTACAGCGAATTTTTCCCACGACCACGATCCCTCAAAAACAAAAATACGATTTAAGAAATATTTTTTTCGTTAAATACGTCAACGTGACAAATTCTATGGTATACTTTTGAACCTAAAAATGACATTCGTTCTTATCGCATGATCCTGATTGGTCAATTTCATATCCACACTAGTGTGGATATGAAATCGACCAATCACTACGCGACTTATATTATATCCGTTTACTAGACTGATATGGCCTATCTATTCTGCTCGCAAGTTATAAAGAAAACAGTGAATATACGGATGGGAGTGGGAAAACAATTAAAATGTGCAGTAGAGCAGTATGGCGGATTTGACAAGTGCACTGCTATTGTAACCGACGGTGCTAGAGCTATGACGGGCAAAAATTTTGGGATTGCAGGACTTTTGCAAAAAGAAGGAATAACATGTCGTATGTTACAATGTATTATCCATCAGGAGGCATTGTGTGGTTTATCCCTAAAGCTAAAGGACGTAATGGACAAGGTTTGCAAAATTAATAATTTAATTCGCGGCGGAAATCGTTCTCTTACACATCGAAAATTAAAAACATTTTTTGATGAATTGGAAACTGTGTATGGAGATCTGCTTTTACCTAGTAATGTTCGTTGGTTGAGTGCTGTAAAGTGCTTGAGGAGATTCTTTAAACTTCGAAAAGAAGTTATCTTTTTCTCTCAGAAATTGCCGTCGATAAAAATTTGACATCAAATTTAGTTGATAAAAGTTTTATTAATTCACTTGCTTTCCTAACGAACATTACAAATTATTTAAATATTTTGAATAAATCCTTGCAAGGACAAGATCAAAATGTCTGTTGCCTTTATAAATATGTTACTGGATTTAAAAACAAATTAAAATTGTTAACGTTTAATTTGGAGCAAAATAATTTATTTCATTTTGAATCTTGCAAAGAGATCTATGTGGAAATGAAAGAATGTAATATAGAAGCGAATTTTAAAATATTTCTACCAAAATTGCATAGGCTATTTACAGATTTCAATGAAAGATTTTCTCAATTTGATGATCTTAAAACGTCTATTGATTTATTTTGTGATCCAATTAATATTGATATCAACTCCGTTGGTCCTAAATATCAAATAGAATGATGCGACCTGCAGGCTGACCCATTTTTTACATCTCGTGGAGTAACTGGACTAGAAATATTCAAATTTTTAGATAAAAAGAAATATCCAAAAGATTTTGGACATCACATTGTATCAATGTTCGAAAGTACATATATCTGTGAGCGTGCATACTCCGATATGAAATATATAAGGTCAAAATATAGAAACTGTTTGAAAGATTCCAGTCTTGAAGATATAATTAGACTTGCCACAACAAATATTGATGTGCACATAAAAGATATTGTTGCTAAACAATTACGGCCACAATGTTCTCATTACTATATTACGAATATTTTAAAGTTTTCTTTTTAGTATAAATAAAATATTTTTTTAATTAACATAAACTGACTTTTCATTTATCAACCTTCTTGGCCCCCGAAATGTTTGGTGAGGAACATATGGCCCGCGGGCTATGATAAGTTGGACAGCGCTGATTTAAGTGGTTAGTTCATTACGACAAGTGTATTTTTGATATTAAGAAATTTCATTATCTTTGCGATTCTGTGGAAGGAGATTCAAGTGACGTTATTGAATCATTGTCATTATCAGTTAATTATTATTATTAATTAATTATGCAATAGAGTTGCTGCAAGACCGCTTTAAAATAAAAGAACAGGTCACAACCGTCCTAAACTTTTTTTAATTCAGAAGAACCACACAACCCGGTCTAAGACAACTAATTAACTGTAATAAAGGTTTTAGAGCTTTCGGCAAAAAAGGGAATTACTTTTATTTATTATTCCCATAAGAGCAGAAAAATTAAATGATCATGCAAAGCGAAAATGGCAATCATTACAACCAGTACAGCTCTAGTTTTAATTAGAAATAGGTGCAGTAACTTTAAACAATGTCCAGCATTGTTAAATCCAGGGTGTCAAGCGAACATCATTACTTCAGCATTAGTTAAAAAATTGTAATTTTCTTTAAAAGATTTTGAAGTAATGTAACATATGAATCAAATCACATCTAAACGAATTCACATGTGATCTGGAATATGATAAACAAAATCACAGAACCAACCTCAATTTTTAAGATTGATAAATTTGCCGTTCAACTGCCCTCTAATGTTTTTTTCGATGATCCTGATTTTAATGCGCAATAATCTAAATAAGATTTATTAACTGAAACAAGTTTATTTTGGAAGTAATTAGAAATCCATTGAAATCAGAAAAAATTAACTTCATTTTCAAGAAACCAAATTGGGTTGAATGCAGCTGGTCATTTAAAAGTCCATTCAAAGAAACAAAAATAGGACATGCAATTCAAAGACCATAAATTCTTGTCAGGAAGAACAATTACATGACCGGGACAATAAATGTTAAGATCAAAAGGAAACTGAAAACAAAATACTTTTATCCCAAGAAGAAAAGGCCAGGAATAACACTTTCAAGACAATTACTACTTACTAGCACCCTGTGGTCTCTTCATTGTAACGTTGCCTTTCAAAAAGGAAAGAAGGCACATTCAGTGTCAATAAAATAATTCTTAAACTTATATCTAAGAACCACTTGTCGGAATGACAAATTTCTGAAATGTACCACTTATCCACCACCACTTATCTGCAAACACTTTCAACACAGTCAGCCTTGACGACATTTTAATCAGTTATAAAAAAAAAAAAAAAAACTAAACGTAATACGTATTGTTGTAAATCAATACATATTTTATGTAATTATTATTATTTACTACTTCGAAGATACAAAGATAATTGTCGTGGCGAATTTCAAGGGGTGTCGGTTAAGACAAGGGTCGACGTCACTAAGAATCTAGCCTTAATAATCTAAATAAATAAAGGTTTCATATTTCAACACGATCGGTAAAGAGGTTATAAAATTATTAATTAAATTATTTTTTATAACAACTTTAAAAGTCTGCAATTCGAAAAGTAAACATTTTTTATTATTACTTTTTTTTTCGTAAATGGCATTTATTTATCATTCCGAACCAACCGCCGAGCGTTGTCTTTGAAATTTGTAAATACCCTGTATAACCTTGTATATTAAATAAAGTGTTAATTATGTTTCTATTTGGTGTTATCATTTCCAATGTCTCCGTTGGTTGCAAGGAAGGCGAAATCTGTGAATTTTTGTAACAACGTTTTGCGTGAGAAACAGATTTCTTAGCGTTCACAAATTAGATAAGGGTTATTTGTTAGGCCTGGTTTGTTTCAAATTTAATTACCTAAACTGAGTAACATAACATGTTGGTTTTGAAGGACCGCTGAAAAGTAGAGTAATAAATAAGGGTAAGTGTCAATAACGGAGACCGTAGCAAATCTCTCGGCAAAACCATGTGGTGGTAGACTGGAGGAATTTGACGTTCAAAAAACGCCCTTATAAACACGTACAATTGTAAGTTATTTAAATTTCAATTATCGAAGTAAAACTTGCAAGATAAAGGGAAGACATTATTCAAAAGGGGTTTGCAGTTTGATATGCACTTTAAGAATCCTTTTCAAAATTTATTTAAGGGTTAATTTGGATTAGAAATATTTAAATTAGTTAAAGTTTAACATCCTCATGCCATCTACCGTCAGCACCGAAGGTACTACGCCCTTCCAGGAATTTATTTAGGCGGGGCCGAAAGGGCCGATGGTATACAGGAAAGACGTTAATAGAGTGAGAAAGAAAAGGGCAGCTGAAATTGGGCATAATTAAAGCCAATAAAGGGACAGTTGTAACTTAGGGGGTGGAAAAAAAATACACCTAGCTTTCGAAATAAGAAATCCGGGAGAGGTACGGAAGAGTTAGTTTTTACGAGATTTTCGAAAGAGGAATCGGTAATCGGGCATTTTACTTACAGGGTCTCGTGTTATAAAAAAAAACTTAAGTGGCTAAAGAACTTGAATAAACAATTTAAAGAAAAAAAAACTTATATTTGTGGGTGTAAGTGCAGCTTTGCTATACCGTGAAGTGTATTAGTCGAGACAGGAGTTACCTTCTTTAACAGGTAGGTGCCATGCACCTTACGATGTATAACCCTTTTATGTATAGTTCTTATATGGTGCAGTCAACGGGTAAGATCCTTATTGAATCAATACTTGTTCCTAAACTGAGTTAGACAGAGTTGGGAAAAAAAAGAAACAAAAAAAAATCTCCACAACAAACCGAATGAATGAGAAAGTCGTTGTTAGAAAATTATTATAGGGCCAAGAACCCTACCGCTGGCTGGTGCAACTACCAGTCTCAGTAAAACAAAAAAAAAAAGAGAAAAAAAAAACAAACACAAAGAGAATAGAATGAAAAGGACGAAAACAAATAAAGCAAATTTGCTTCGAAAATCCTCTATTTTCTTAAGCTGAGTTTCCAGGGGTTCAAAAAATCTACCTATTAAAAAATTGTGATCTTTATTAACAATAGTAATAAAATAATAATAATCCAGGAGTTTCGAAATAAGGTGCTGATACTTAAGGAGCATAATCCTCGAGCGATTTTAAGAAGAAGTTTTCATCAACATGGGTGAGGAACCGCTTTATTTTTAAGTTACAGGGTCTGGAAAGTAAAGAAAAAAATTTGTTTTTCCTTAAATACTATGAAGCCTCTCATGATGTATTTTTTTCATTTTGGTAGATACTACCTAAGCACAAAGACGCACTTTTTGCTGGAAATTATTTTGCTATTCTTCCATCAGTGGCGTCCGTGTTAATATTTCATCGAGTATTCTTAACGAAAAAAATGGTGGGTCACTGCTTTTTTTTTAATTAAGTACCAATTTCATAAAGAACCTTTATTTCTTAGTAAAAAGGTTATGTAAGGTGCAACTAGTGGAGTTAGTTAGCATAAATTGTTCTAAATATTTAAGAAAATAGAAAAAATTAAGCGGTTCAATTTAGGAGGCGGTTTATTTTGGGTTACCCAACCCTATATTGCAGTTCCACATGCCCTTTGCTTCCCCCCACGTTTACTGCCAATTTAGGAAGTGGAACAGTTTGAGCTATCTTACCCAAATTTTTAAACTCTTCTATCTGTATAAAATAGCTAAGTTAAAATGTTACGCCACTGCTTTTTTTAAAATAAGCATCAATTGTATAAACATCCTTCACTTGTTGGTAAAAATGTCCCCTCAACTTTTTTTTGTGTGACGAACGGTTTTCGATTAACAATCTTTGAATACTTTTAATTAAAAAAAAATCGCGCCACTGTTTTTTTTTTATTCAAAATAAATATGGCTTTAAGTAAGACTGTTTATTTTTAGTAAAAAGTCCTCCTTAACTTTTTTTAACCGGCCAACGCTTTTTAAGTAAAAAAATAAAATGCATTTCTTTGCATTTTGATGGGCGTTTTATATTCTTTTTTACAAATTTAGTGCCTTATTTTAAGGCAACTTTGTTCATTAGTGTTTCTTGATGAAAATTTATGTTAATATCTAAGTTGGAATTATGTTTTTGGGATATAACTATTTTTAATAAATTAATAAACCCATTCTACGAAATAAGTAAACATATTTTTAAAAGTTAAATAATTGTTTTAACCGAAAACCGTTCGTCAGACGAAAAAAATTGAAGGAAGCATTTTTACTAAGAAATAAAAGTTGTTTATGAAATTGGTACTGTAGTGAGTGCATCTAAAATTAATTCTATAAATTATTAAGTTAATATTTGGTAGTAAGTTTTATTCATTATTCTTTAGATTTTAAAATCTCCGGATATTGTATTTTTAGTGGG
Source organism: Dastarcus helophoroides (assembly GCA_028583605.1). NCBI lineage: Eukaryota > Metazoa > Arthropoda > Insecta > Coleoptera > Bothrideridae > Dastarcus > Dastarcus helophoroides. The sequence continues at coordinate 22,322,851 of CM053336.1, forward strand.
TTTTACATAAAGCTGGGCGTGAGAAACAAAGTTTTCTAGCGTTCACGAATTAGATAAGGATTATTTGTTAGACCTGGTTTGTTTCAAAAATAAAAGGAGAAAAAAAAATGATTTAAGCACTTATAAATTAGGATAAGTAAGTAAAAGAACATGTTAATTTTAAAGGACCCCTGAAAGTAGAGTAATAAATTACGGTAAAGTGTCGATAACGGGAACACTTGTGCATAGCGAAGTGAGAATTAGGTCTGGCAAACCATGTGGCGAGTCGGGTACAGCACCACCAAAAGCTACCCCTTCATTAATATCTACAATTGTAGAGTAGGTGTAGTTTCAATTCTCAAATTAAAGGTGTTCAAATTTGGGATGGATTTGACTTAAATCAGGTTAACATTGATCTTTCTATTAAGTAGTACCGAACTCCAATTGGAATCAAGTAAGAACGGTGGAAATTGATTGCATATTATCTACGATAATCGGTAGGAGATTTAAGAAACTTAGATAAACTGCGAAAGGGTTATATTTTGGTTTGCGCTCCAAACGTTATCTTTCGGTATTGGTTTAAGTTCAATGGCAATCAAAGGAAAAGAATAATATTTAAATTAGTTAAAGTTTAACATCCTCATGCCATCTACCGTCAGCACCGAAGGTACTACGCCCTTCCAGGAATTTATTTAGGCGGGGCCGAAAGGGCCGATGGTATGCAGGAAAGACGTTAATAGAGTGAGAAAGAAAGGGGCAGCTGAGAGTGGGCATAATTAAAGCCAATAAAAGGGACAGTTGTAACTTAGGGGGTGGAAAAAAAAATACACCTATCTTTCGAAATAAGAAATCCGGGAGAGGTACAGAAGAGTTAGTTTTTACGAATTTTTCGAAAGAGGAATCAGTACTCGGCCGTTACTTACGGGGTCTCGGGTTATATATATAAAAAAAAAAAAACAAAAACAAAACTTAAGTGGCCAAGGAACTTCAATAAACAATTTAAAGAAAAACAAACTTATATTTGTGGGTGTAAGTGCGGCTTTGCTATACCGTGGAGTGTATTAGTCGAGACAGGAGTTACCTTCTTTAACAGGTAGGTGCCATGCACCTTACGATGTATAACCCTTTTAGGTATAGCTCGTATATGAATATGATGCAGTCAACCTGTAGAATTCTTGTTGAATCAATACTTGTTGCTAGATTGGGTTTAATATGGGGTTGGGGGGCGTACACAAAAAAAAAGAGAAAGGAATTTAAAACTTCCACAACAAACCGAATGAATGGGAAAGTCGTTGATAGAAAATTATTATTGGGCCAAGAACCCTACCGCTGACTGGTGCAAATACCAGTCTTAGTTTCAAAAAAAAGGAGAAAAAAAAAACAAAAACAAAGAGAGTAGAAAGAAAAAAAGATGAAAACCAATAAAGCAAATTTGCTTCGAAAACCTTCTATTTTCTTAAGGTCGTTTTTCGATGTTCTGCTGTTGGAAGCTGAGTTTCCAGGGGTTCAAAAAATCGATAACACCCATCACCGCAGGCTCGGTAACTGACAGCAGACATCTATATTAGGATTTGCTGATGATGTACTGTACGTTTTCGAAACGTGAAAAACAAGGAAAACCGGAACCGGTGTTGTAAGAAGGTTGTCTGAAGAACTTTGCAGACATAGACAAAGTCCCAACACATGTGAACCCCTGGGTGTGCTCCGCGGGAACGTACGCCTTAACACCCTAGAAGGAGTAGTAACCTCTTCTGGTTCTTGTTCTGGTGTACTCGCCCGGTATGCCTTATCCGTGGGTCCCCTCATCGGTTACACGTCCAAAAAAAAAGGACCCCCTATATAGGCCACGGAGAATTACAACACCGCGCGTCGCGATCGGGAAGCTTTTGCAAAATTACTAATTTATAGCCGCATGCCTAGATTTACTGTCAACATAAATTTACTAACGTAGGCGGACGAGCAGTATCAGCATCAGCTCTCGTTAGGGAAATGTTTTGATGAAAGAAATGAGAACTTCTTGCCAGTTTCTGACTTTAATCTCAATGTTTTGTGCTAAGTCAAGCTTAGCCACTTTCTAAGCCAAAAGCGCCCTTTCTTTAGAACAGTAGCCGTAGAAGTAGATGTAGTGTTGGAAGGGAAAATTCTGCTCAGAAAGTTTCTATGAAATTTGAACAATATTTCTAGTCTATTTTATGACACTGGTTTGAGTTCGAGTGATTGAGTTTGGTATGAAAAAAACAGAAAACAAACAAAGGAACAAGTTAACAAAGGAAAGAAAGAAAGAGTGAGAGAACGAGATCTGTAAGATTGAATCAACATTTATAAATTTGATTTATTACGATAAATCACAACTTCATTTCCAAGCTTGAGCTCCATTTTCTCTTAGCATTATCCTTTGGATATTGTTAGCTCAAAGCTTTAACAGGAAACTGTATGATATGTGAAGTATGCTTGAATTAAGAAGCAACCAAAAACACAAAAAAATTGGGGAATAAAACAGACACCTGAAAATAGTTTGAGAACCTCTGTGTACAAACTAACCAGCGAACGCCCACCGATAATCAGGTACAAAGTTAGCTACATTTGGTTTGAAAACCTTTGAGTACAAACTAAATGGCTCAGCTGGGGAAAGCATTGCGATTATTAGGGTTAAAATAAACTTTGGGAAATTAATAACCGACGCACCATATACGAGCGAAAGAGTTAGACAAAGAATGTCAGATTAATTGTGCTTAAGGAATTCTCTTAATTTTCTAAAGAAATATTTCTCTCAGATCTGTGTCCAGCAAATTTAAACAAGTTGAAACAAACAGGTTCACTTTTATTTAGTTGTATTATGTTTAAGAACACTTGAAAATCACAAACTTGAAATTTTGTTGATTTATTTTTTGACCAATTGTAATAAAACGTTGAGGTCAATTGTTGTTTGAATTTGATAACACTTCCCTGTCGACTCTACGAGCTGGGGTTACAATTTATTGGAATAAAATAATTTTAAACACAACGTAGACAAATTGGGTCCGAAAATCAAATGTAAATTATTCTTCGAAAATTTTTAAAGACGAGCAAAATTCGACAATTTTGAAAAACTACCTACAATCACTGGTTATGGTCACAAACGGCTGGTTTTGGTCGCTCATCACAGTACTTAATTTATAAAAAATCAGTGACGTACCAGTTTTTTTGTTAAGAATACTCAAAGACAAATTAGCATGAACGCCACGGATGGAAGAAAAGCAAATATTTTTGCTTTGCGCCTTTAATCCTAGTTATGAACTACCAAAATTTGAAAAAATATTTCGAGTGGTTTCATAGTATTTAAGGAAAAACCAAATGTTTTCTTAATTTTCAAGACCCTTTAACTTAAAAATAAAACGGTTCCGGACCTATGTTGATGTGAACTTTTTTCTTAAAATAGCTAGAAGATTATGCTCCTTAAGTATGAGCATCCTATTTTGAAACACCCGGAATATTATTATTATTATTGTTACGGGCTTTATCGGTTCGAATTGATTACGCTTGTTGAATAATACCCACTTTATTACCAAACTAAACTCGGATCACTACAACTGAACAAATAACTCACTTATTATTGACTTCCACTAACTCACTGATTACACTGACTTTTAACTTACGTTACTCAAGGGAGAGCTGGCCGCTTTATATAGTTTTGGCCTCCAGGTTCTAGAACAATCCAGCAGATAAGGCTTACCGTTTGCCGAAATTTCGGGAACACTTATCTGCCGTTTGCTTCGTTATCGTGGCCGCTTTCCCCTTATCAGATCTTTCTAGAAACTTTTCTTGTGCACTAAATTTTACAATTTACATTTTATTACATTATCTTTAATAAAGATCACAATTTTTTTAATAAATAAACTTTTTTACAAATACTATTAGTTAAACATTCCATATATTTGTATTTAATTTTACTCACTGTAACGGAAATCCTAGGTTAAAACCCCTAAGACATTCCATTAACTTTAATCTTGCAATGTCGACACCCACCTTAAAATGTACACTTTGTCACCAAAAAGTCCAAATTTCAAGAAAAAGTAGAAATTTGGAAAAAAACTGAATCTTCTACAATTCAAAATCATCAAGCGTGGAATGAGCTAATTACTTCCACTAGATCAATAATCTCGGTCAAATACTTACATCCAAGAAGCAAACTTGTTGTAACTGCAATAATAGTTTCTGGCGCAGAATCCATATTCAATGTTCCAGCGGAATTCAGATAATCTACAGAATACTTGAATATAAAGGGCACAGATACATTTAATATTTTAGCCCCAATTAACAGTCCAACAGCTAATGTAACTCGATTTCTAACAGCATTATTATCTTTAGGCCATATATACCGCAGCATTCCCTGTATCATTTCTTTTCCGGTCACAGGGTTCGCATTGTTTAAGGGCACAACGTCCCTGGAAAGTGCCGAAGCTCCAGGATGGAAACATCCTCTAGCAGGTGTACTTTTTGGTACTGGGTTTCTTATTCGCTGCAAAGTTCTGGCTAAAATTCCAGCAGACACCTTCTTCGAGGTTTTGGCCTCCCTTTTTGATTCCGTATGAGTCTACAAAAGCCAATCGTTGTATTCATTCCTGAAAGCCGCTTCAAAACAATATAAACAATAAAAATAGCTTACCTCTTGCACGTAAAAATACAACGATGCAGTTCGTACGCATTTTCTTTTAGAGTATAAATATGTGAAATTTCTATAGTTACTTTTAAGAGTTAAATTAATAAGTTTAAAATCAAATTTATGTAATTTTAAAATAACAGACATTTCCAAAAGTAAAGTCAAAACCTAACCTAATAAGATTGTGGTTATAATCTATCGTGACAGCTGTCAAAAGTTTCTGTGATACTTAGGGATAGGAATGCACACGATACCTCAATGTTTTCGTTTCAATGTTCAATATTTTGCATCGATACCTTTGTTTCGATATATGGAAAGTGTATCGATATATTTTTTCGAGGTATCGCGATGACTGGTAAGGGTATAATTAATTTTAAATTTTCTTAGGTAGAATCTTTTTTTTTTGAGGTCGTTGGAATTTATTTTGAGAAACCGTTCTAAAATTTTTCAAAATCAACTTGTGATGTGTGATACTGTAGGACATCGTATTTATACGATATCAAATATCGAAATATATTTACCGACTATTCTTCATTTGAGACTCTTATTGGTCGAAAACATTACCATTCTTTATTTTATTTAACATTCCTGCGACGCAGTTTCCAAACTTTGTCGCAGAAATAATAAATAAAGTTAGTAATGATATTTAACAATATATTAAAACAGATCGATATATGTTTTTCGATAATGAAATAGATGCAGTTCTATGTTAAAAAATTTTGTACCTCCCTACATAAGGAGTTTTCACGTCATATGATTTTTAGATCAAATATTCGGTTGTAACATTCATACGCTACAAATAAAAATGTATAACAAAATATTGATAAGATCGTCCTATAATATTCGATACTGATATTCGATTTCGTTCAATATCAAAGACAAGACCAAAGCTCAATATCGATTAACTCCTTCAAAGAATAAATGATATTTTACAGTGACATTGACGTTAGCTGCTAGTGTCATCTATATTCTCTTCGCGGCATAACAAAAATTAATCGAACTTTTTGGAAACATTTGTTGATGCCATTGATTGTCAAAAGTTTGTACACAAATATAAATGGAACAAAAATTGTTTGGGAACATTTGCCGCATTTGCCTATCAGAAGAGGAAGAATTTCAGTCTGTTTTCGTATCAGATGAGGCCTCAGGTGTACCTATAAACATCTCCGAAATGATAATGGCGTGCACCTCGATTCAGGTAAAAGATTTTTCTTGTAAATTCGCTCAGTTACTATGGAATGTTTCAGATAACTATAGGGGATGGTCTACCGGAACAGATCTGCAAAAATTGCGCCGAAAAAGCCGTGAAATTGTTTCTGTTTAAGGTCAAATGCGAACAGAGCGATGCCACCTTGAGATCTCAATTAGAAAAATCGCTGATAGAGCTGGAAATTGCCCCTTCCTCACAAGTTATCGAATTGAAACATACTACCTCAGTGAGTAATGACATTGTCAAATCCGAACCCATTATAGAGCCCCCTAACAGTATGGAGGAAAGCATGGAAATTTCTTGCTCTGAGGTCGAGGAAACCATTAGTATTGAGCCTGATAATGTAAATGAGAAGATTGATAGTTTTGAAGTGAATTCCCTCGATGATGCCAGTGATCATGTCCCTGTTGAAAACGTAGTAGATAAAGATGAATCAACCCAAGAGCAGAAGCCCACAAAGGAGTTTGAGTGTGAAACTTGTGGTAAGCACTTCAGCAGACAAGACTTACTTGTGAGGCACAAAATAGCCCATGCAATGAAACTAAACGACCCAAATGAGATGGTAACAAGTTTTCCTGAAGGGCTCCAACATGGCGTATTTATCAAGACAGAGACGAACTTTTACCAATGCAGGAAGTGCGACTTCATCTTCGTCAGTGAAAGTGACCTAAGAACGCACATCGTAACTGTGCACCAAAATAAGGCTAAAGGAACTCCAAAAGGAACATCTGAGTGCAAAATTTGTAAAAAAACATTCACCAAGATCTCAAGGCATATGAAGACCCATGCGGAATACAAACCTTATGTCTGCCAGATATGCAATAAGAGTTTTATTCGGCAGGAGCAACTAACAAATCATTTAAATGGACATTCCGGTGTGAAGCCACACGTTTGCAAAATTTGTTTTAAAGGTTTGTAGGGAAGATTAATGATACGAGTAACTAATTTGTGGAACTTGTAGGTTTTAATCAAATATCAAACTTAAAAGATCACTTGAGGACGCATAATGGAGAGAAACCTTTTTTGTGCTCGACCTGTGGCAAGGGATTTAATCAATTGGGTAATTTAAGGCAACACACGGTTAGACATAGTGGTATAAAAGCTCATTTGTGTTCCACATGTGGCAGTGGTTTTGCTAGCAAGGGCGAACTATCTGCTCACCTTCGTAAACACACTGGTATGTGGTCTACATAAAAATTAATCGTTAAAGAGATTATAGGCATAAATGCGATAAGAACATCAACATTTGGACATTAAACCCCAAAATTTTATATTTTTAATGAATTGAAACTTCTCGAAATTTCAAATTTTATTAGAAATTTTTTTTAAAATCTAGTTTCCACTTTCTACAAAATCTATAAAGATGAAATTTGAGTTTTGTTACAAGATTTTTGTAAAAAAAGAAATTTGAGAGGAAAATGAAATCTCAATCAATTGACTTTTTACTCAACATTTTTTTTCTTATTTTTGAATCATTTTACTCAAAAATTGAAAACTTCTAAAACAATGGTTCTCGATCCATGGGGGGCGTTGTGGTTATGTTGCAAAGACACTACGAAAATGTTGGAATATTCGCTACTTTCCACAACAGCTGAAGATGAATATCAATCATTTGATAATAATGCCACTTCTGCAACATATTAAGCACATTTTAAAATTAGCTGAAAGTTTTCTGCTTTCAAAAAAATATTACTCTTATGGAAAAAAAAAAATTTAAAAGTCAATAAATGATTATTTCCAATAAATACTAAACATTTTTTTAAAAAATATTGTCCCATAATTATTGCTGCTTTTATTAATATTTCATAAATCTTAATATTAATATATACAATTGAACTTTGATAACTCGAACTGTGACTTGCCAGAAGAAAAGTTTAATTTATCAAGACTTTAGGTTATTGAAAATTTACATTAAAAATTAAAAGATGTACATATGTGTGCAACTGTACGTTTTTTCTGAAAAAAAGTCATAGCTTTGAGAAAAAGTCGAACTTTCATGGTAAAGGGTTGGAGATTTTCAGAAAAAGTTAAAAAATTTCAAAGGAAGAAATTTTCAAAATAATCCAATTTTTCATAAAATTGAATATTTTCAAAAAAAATGGGTTTTTCAAATAATTTACTTTATAAAAGTCGAGAGAAATTTGAAATTTAAAAAAAAATCAAAACAGAAATAGTAAAATGTTCCAATAAAGTAGATATTTAAAAAAAAACGGAGGTTTATTGCTCAAACCTGAATTTTAATTTTTTGCTATTTTTCCTTTTTCGTGTTTGTACGGCAAAACACGCCTCTTATAGAAAAAATTTAAGAACACATTTTACCTGATAAAATCGCACATTGCGGAGAGAGCAAGTTGGATAGTGTCCTAGCACAGTCACGGTCCGTCGTGAACGGCCATTTTAATCGGCTTTTCGGTTTATTCGCTGTCTTCCCAATTTTTGGCTTACTCCACCCTGTGGAAACACGAAAGCGCTCTCTGACGACGACTCAACCACCCGGAGTAAATCCATAAGCTATCAAGAACTGTAATGTGCAAAATTGTGAAAAAAATTCCAAAGTATTAAATTCCTAAAGAGAGGCAAAATTGTAAAGGTTGAGATTAACAAAATAAGTTAAAATTTGGAAAAAATGGAAGATTGGAATTTAGAAATTTTTTCAATAAAAATCAAATAATTCTGATTTTTTAAAAATTCGTCATTTTCAGAAAGTCAAATTTTGAGCTGTTGCCAAAATTTTGTCAAATTAAAAAAGCAGACATTTCAAGTGAGTCAATATTTTCAAAAATGAAAACTTTCAAAAATTTAAATTTTTAAGTAGAATTGAAAGGTTTTAAAAAATGGAATTTAAAAACCGTCATATTTGCAAAGTAGTTTAAATTTTCAGTCAGAATTTTAAAAAAGATATACATTTTCAATCACAAGATGCCAATTTTTAACATTTTCAAAAAGAAGGTCAAAAAAGGTGAAAAAATTAAATTTCTTTAAGAAATTCAACACTTCGATAAAAAAATGTTTCTAACAAAAATTATATTTCGGTTTTAAATTAATAATTTGTAAAAAAATTATTTAGAGATTATGTCTTATTTTCTACTTCAAAAGCGGTAAAGCGAAATTTCCAAAAATATATGAAATTGGGATTATTTATGTATTTATTTTTTCAAAAAGTACATCGTCTGAGAACTGTAAATAGGGGTTTCCTCTCAATTTAGCGTTACAAACTTCGACGCATCAAATGTGGCGCCAATTATTTTATTTCAGTTATTAAGAAATTCGCGCTATAGAAGTTCGAGTTGACATTTAATATTTACGCTTGACGGTGATGCCAACCTATTTTGTTCAAGTTATCAAAAATTCGAATTATCAAAGTTCGAGTTATAGAAGTTCTACTGTAATAATAAACGAATTTTGACAAAAATTTTAAAATTTGCAAATATATATTGCTCATAATACTCCTTTTTTATTCAAAAAGTCTTGAAATGTTCGAGAAAAAAGTTATAATATTCAAGAAATATCTTTCTTGAAATTCAAATTTTGAGATAAAGGAATTTAAAGAAGTAGAATTTCCAAGAAAAACAAATTTTGAAGAAAAATCGAAATTTTGAAAAACAAAAATTGTCAAATTTAGAGATATAATTTGTTTCCAGAAAAAGCCAAACCTTAAAAACAATGAATAAACGACTAATTCTGAAAAAATAAAAAAAGGTCAACATTTGAAAAATAAGTTTGATTTTACAATGGAAAACACAAATTTTAAGAAAAAAGTAGAATTTTGAAAATAAAGTGGAAATTTAAAAACATGACGAGATTTTGAAAACAAATCAAAATTTTCGAGAAAAGTCTAATTTAAAAAAGTCGAATTCTGAGAATATGGCAAAATTTCGGAAAAAATACTTCGGTAGAAACAAACGAAATTTCTCAGAGAAGATCAGACTTTGTGAAAAAAGACGTATTTCTATAAAAAAGACGAATTTTAATGAAAAATTTAACAATTATAGAAACATGGGTTTAAATTTTGAGAAAAAAATTGAAATTTCGAAAAATAATATTTTAGGAAACCACCAGAAATTTTTGAAAGTACTGATTTAAAAGTAATTAAAGGGCTGAATCTTTAGAAAAAATAAGAAATTTCGACAGAAAGGAGGAAAAAATGAACAAAAAACTAAGTTGGACAAAATCACATTTCTAGAAACAGACCGAACTTTAAAAAAAAAGGCGAAATTTCTTAGAGAAGTTCAAATTTTGAGAATAAAAATCGAAATTTTGAAAAAAAGACAGATTTTAAGAAAGAAAAAGTTGACATTTTGATACAAAGATGATTTTCATGGAGAAAATCAGTTGAAGAAACACAAAAGCGTGGAATTCGTTACCAAACTGAATTTTCCCCAACATTTACAACCTATCCTCGTTTAAGAAGGCGGTTCATCACTATCTATCCTTGTTTCTGCATCCAACTCGCAGCTTTCTGAAGGCATAATGGGGTTGCCCTTTGCGAGTGGATTGATCTTTAAAAAAAATATCTGTAAAAAGACAAATTTTTGAAAAAAAAACCTAATTTTTCATAAATTTCGATTAACATGATTTGAATAGTAGACATTTCGAAAAAAAATGAATTTCTAAACGAAAAAAGTTTGAACTTCCCAAAGGAAGCCTAAAAAAATTAAAGATTGAATTTTGAAAATAAAATCGAAATTTCAGAAAAAAGACAGTTCCGAATAAAATTCAAAATTTCCCGAGAAATATGAATTTTGAAGTAAAAATGAAAATTTTTAGAAAAAGATCTTCTCTCACTTCCAACGAAATTTAGACTTTTTCTACAAATTATTACTTTATTTTTATGAAATTTAAGACTTTAATCTGTAAAAGTGACTTTTTTGTTGACATTTCGAGTTTTAATTCGAACTTGGGGAAACTGAAGATTACAAGCTTAAATAGCTTTCTACTTCTAGCTGGTGGGAACAGACTCAAATCGAAATCTTGACAAATTTTTATTTAAATATTCTGTTTTTTGAAGTTTTGATTAATTCAAAATTTACACTTTTTCTAAAAATGTTGACATTGTATCTTTTTGATGGGTGTAGCTACGATGTTTTTCCTAGGGGGGCAAACTGAAGCAACCATATTTCTTGGGTGGGCATGAAGCTCTTTAAGAAGGGCATCCAATGCATTACAAGATTAAATAATATGTATGTCGATTTTTCTAGGGTGGGCACTATTCACTGCTTTTTTTCTAAAAATTTCGATTCAAAACTAGAAAGAGAAATTAAGTCAAAATTCGAAACTGTCAAGTTAAATGAAAATTTTAACAGAAAAATTCAATTTTTTAAACTCAATTCTTTTAGGAAAGAATTTTGGGTGAACAAAAAAATGTTAGAAAAAAATTAAAAAGTTTAAATGTACGTAAAAAGTTTGTGAAAAAAGTCAAACTGTTGAGAAAAAACTCAAGCTTTATAGAAACCGTTAAGTTTTAATATAAGCAAAGCAACAAAAAAAATACTTACATTAAAATTTACATTTTGAGAAAAAGTGAAATATTTTAGAAGAAAGGAAATTTAAACTGAAGTCGAAAAAATTTGAAAAAAAATTAGTATTTTCAGTATTAAAGTTAAATCTCGAAGAACAAAAGCGGAAAAAAGCGAAGCCAAGTAAAAAAAGAATGGAAACTTGAGAATTTTTAAACTTTCGATATTAATCTAGGATTTTATGCCCTTTTTTTTTGAAATTTCTGCTTCAAAGCCCCAAATTTTTTGAACAGAGAAATACTTAGACTTAAGGTGAAATTTTGAGAATACAGACATAATCTCGATATTAAGGTCGAAATTTTAAGAAAGATAAAATTTTTAAAGACATGAACATGTTTGTGGAAAAGAGTCGAACTTTCAAAAGAAACGCATCGAAAAAAACAGCTTTAAGACAAAAGCTCGAAAATGAGTCAAAGTCTGGAATTTACCCTGGAGATTTCACGAGAAATACCGAACTCAAAACTTTTAGAACATTTCTGTTAAATTTCCAGATGGTGTTCGATTTATTGACAAAGAAGTCAAAGTTTTAGCAAAGTAGTAAACATTTTTAGTTTAAACTAGGATGTTTGAGAAAAAAGTCCCCAGAAAAACTTGAATTTTACAACAAATAAAATTGTGGTCATAAATAAACCTTGATGACCTAAATCTTTTGAGATCAGTTTGATTTAGACGAGACAAGAAAACAAAAGATTTATTATGTTTTTATATTCTTTAGGTGAAATGAGGACACACTGTATACCGTTTTTAAATTGTATTGGTCCCCAACATTTTTCTTTCGTTTTTGACCCGCTCTCCAATAATATACATAAAGATATTTCACGCTATTCAAGTCAAATAACTGATTTTTCCCGAAATTTCATTTTAGGAGCGAGACCCTTCGTTTGTGAAACCTGCAACCATGGCTTCACCACCTCGAGCTCTCTAACAAAACACAAAAGAATCCACTCCGGGGAGCGACCCTACGAGTGCGATGTATGCAAAATGAAGTTCTCCCGCTCCGGCATCTTGGCCAGACACAAACGCACGCACACAGGGGAGAAACCTTACGTTTGTCAGTTTTGCTCGAAGGCTTTCTCCCAGTCCAACGACCTCACGTCTCACCTGAGGATACACACAGGGGAGAAGCCCTATATTTGCGATGAGTGCGGACAGGCTTTCAGGCAGAGTTCAGCTTTGAAAACACACAAGAAAGTGCATGGGGACCGATCGGAAGCCAAACATAAAGCATTAGCCACTGCCACTTTATTAGGGTTAGGAAGAGTACCTGTTACTACGACTATTCAGCCGTTGAAGTTGTAGTGTAGTTTTAATAAGTATTATGGTAATTTAATTGTATTATTTTATTCACTATTTAAAATTAAGCCAAAGGAGGAGAAATCTGAAATATACAATGTTCCAATAAAAATTGTTTTATTGCATCAAAGTAAACCATAATTTGTTGAAACGTAAAGCTGCATGGGTGCAGTTAGAAGTGAGCTGAGAAGCCAAACTGGCATTATAATCTCCAGAGTCTCAAATAATCCAAAATCGAAATTGTGAACTAAAAAAAAATAAAATTATAATTTGGAGAAAAAGTTGAAGTAAACATTTTAGGAAAAAGAAGATGAATTCAAAGTTAAAAAAAAATTGAAGTTTCAAAATAAAATCTAAATTAAAAAACCTATAGTTTCAGAAAAAAAGACTTCTTCCAGAATCATACTTTATCAGGAAACTACCACTAAAGGCGTTTGATTTTGTGTTCCCCATTGTAGGAGGCTTCAGAAATGGAGGAAAAACTAATAACCGACCGAAGTTTCACTAGCATTTGCAATGCAGCCTGTCAATTTATCCAACATACAGAATTTTGTGCATGGCATTAATCATCAGTCAGCTATTTTTTGTTTTGTTTTTGTAGATTTGGAAATTTGCTATTAAATTTCGACTTTTTATTCACAATTCTGAGTTGGTGGTTTCAGTTTTTTTTTTTTTTAATTTCGATTCGAAATTCATTTTTTTTCTAGAATGCTTTAATTAAATTCGAAATTTGATCTATAATCCAAAACTTAAAAATCCAAAATTTTAAACTGAAAATTTTGAAAAATAGGAGCATTTAAAAAACTAGGGGAATGTAAAATGGAAATTTCTAAATATTCCAGGTTTAAATCCCAACGCCGTTTTAAGAAATATGGTAAATCTTTCAAGTTTTATTCGGAATTATAGGAAACAATTAAAATCTTTAAACAAAACTTCCAAATTTTGAAGAAATGTCGAAATTCGAAAGCACTGGAAATTACATTTCAACATTCAACTTAACATTTGGAAAAAGTAAGATTTTCCAAATTCAAGTTCAAAATTTGTAGATTTCAACCTTTTTTCGAATTAAATAATAAATTCGATATTTCGACTTCGAAATCTGAAAAATGAAAATTTTTCGATATTTCTAGATTAAAAGAGAAATTTTAGCAAAAATTGTGGAAATGTAATTTCAAAAATGGAAATAGAAATTTGGACAAACGATCGCAATTTTGAGAAAAACTAAAAATTTATCAGGTATAAAAATTATTTTAAGATTTAACTTGAAATTTCGGAAAAAAGTAAAATCTCTTAATTTAGACGATTATTTTAGGCAAACATTCAGTTTTTCATTTTTTTTTCTTTCGAAACTTGAAATTACGACGAAACAGAAAAAGGCCTATCTTTAAGACAAAATTTTAAGTCAAACTTAATTTCATTTTTTTAGGTTTTCTTTTCGAAATATTAGTGTTAAACTTTAAATGTCGAAAAAAATGGAATTGCAGAGACATTAAAATCAAAGTTTTAAAATAAAAATTGAAATTTATTTGCAATAAAAGTCATATTTTCAATACGTACTACCTATTTCAAAAAAATTAGATTTAGTCTGGAGATTTTGCTAAAAATGGTCATAATTTAAAAAAAAAATAATTTTAAGGTAAGCAATAACGTTAAATTAGGATATTTGAAAAAATAGATATTTTTGTAAATCCAATTTAATTTGTTAATTTAAATTCGAAACTAAGCATTTATAAAAAACATTCCAAGCAAACGGTAAAAATCTCTTTGAACGCAAAATTTTGAGAAGAAAGTAAAATTTCGATTAAACTCAAAATTTATAAGCAAAATTTGTTTACATCAAAATTTCAAGAACAAGATAATATTTCAAGGTAAAAAATTACAAATTTAATCGGAATATTTCGAAAAAGTCAAAATTAGGAGAAAAAGATCTGTAAAATAAAAATATTCTAAAATTTCTAGTTTACAGTTTAAATTTTGGAAAACATAGTAAAAACTTCAATTTGGACTTGAAACTGAGGGCGTAGCTACCGGCGTATCAATATTACTGGACCCCGGGCTCCAGGAGCCCCGAACGTGTGTAAGCAAAAATTCGTAAAATGTTGTCCACAATCTCACTTAAATTCTTAGGCCCCACTTCCCGAGAAAAAAATATCACAAAAAAAGTGCCCAACCTGCCTAAAGACGTTTTCACTTCAAAAATGACGTCAAAAAAAAATCTCTTTTCTTCCCGGGTTAGGCGGGCTCCCAAAAATTGACAACACCGGTCTCACGTCTGGTTACAACTGAGATGGTTGAAAAAGTTTTTCGAAATTAAAACTGATAAAAAATTATCTAAGAACTTCGATGGGACTGAAAAGTTTTAGAAAAAGATCAAAAATTAAAATTTTAAAAAATGTCGACATTTTAAAATATGGTCCAAACCTTCTAAAAAATTGAAACTTTGGAGAATGTTGGAATTTCGGAAAAAACGAAACGCAAAAGTTTCAGAATATACCAAACTAAATTTTGAAAATTGACATTTTCCAAAAAGTTTAAATTTTAAGTCAAAAATTTGAGACCCAAATTATTGAAAAAAGTCGAAATTTTTAAAAATGTCTGAAATGTTCACAGACAGTTGAATTTCCAAAAAAAGTAAACATTACCAAAAATAGGTAAATTTTTAAAAAAAATTGTAAACATCTTGGAAATGCCAAAAATTTCAAAAAGTTCGAGAATTCAGCGAAAAATTATTGAAATTTTTTAAAACAATTGGAAATTTTGTAATAATTTAAAATAAAAGGTCAAGATTGAGAAAAATTGAGATATTTTTAAAATTTTTAAAAATTTTAAATATACTGAGCAAAAGCCAAAAATAACAAAGGTCAAAATTTTCACAAAGGCCAAAATTTTGAATGGTTTAAATTCTCAATTTTTAAAAAAGCCAAGATTTTTGAAGGAAAATGTTCATAAGAAGTTAAAATCTTGAAGAAATGCTGAAATTTAAAAAAGTCAAAATTTTAAGAAAAAAAAAATGTCGAAATTTTAAAAAATTTCCAAATTTGGCTAAAAATTGCAAATTTTCCAGAAAAAATAGAAATTTTACGCAATATTTAAAAAATTTTTAAGTCGCAATTTCAAAGAAATTAAAAATTTTCCCAAAACAAATCGAAATGTTACAAAAATAATAAAATTTTGACAAAACGAAATTTTTAGACAATTTGTCATTTTAGGAAATAGTCGAAATTTTCAAAAAGGGTCAAAATTTTAGTGCCAAAATGTACAAATAAAATTGGAATTTTGGAGAAAAGTCAAAGGTTTTAAAAAAAGTAAAAGTTTTCGAAAAAAAAAGTCGAAATTTTGAAAAAAACAGTATTTACTTTTAGAAAGTTCTAATTTAGTCAAAAACTGTAAAAATTTTAGAAAAAATCCTGCAAAACATATTTTAAAAAAGTGAAAATTGTAAGTCAAAATTTTCCAAAAAAAATCGAAATTTGCAAAAATGATCTTTTGAAAAAAAAACGAGTTTTCCAAACAATCGAAAATTTAAAAATGAGCAAAGTTTTCGGAAAATTACGACTTATTCGCCAAAATCTTTGAATTGAAGATTTCATGAAAAACTAAAATATTTGAAAAAAGTCCAAATTTGTCTAAACTTTTAAATGTTGAGAAAAATTCAAGATTTTACAAGATATTTAAAAAATTCAAAATTTCAAATAAAATCACAATTTCCCCAAAAAAATCAAGTTGCAATAATTATGAAATTTTGAAAAAAAAAACCAAATTTAAAAAAAAATGTTGGATAAAGTTGAAATTTTGAAAATTTTTTTTGAAAAAACATGTTCAAATAAGTTTTTACCTTTTTCTCGGTTAAATAAAATTTTAATATTAATAAAAAATATTTTGAAATATGATCTAAATTTTGAGAAACACATTTTCAAACAATTCGAAATTTTAAAGAATTCCAAATTTCGATTTTTGTTTCAAATTTGGCGGACGGTTTGTAAATAAGGTAAACATTTTGGAAAAAAGCGAAATTTTGAAAAAAAGAAAAGTTAAAATTGCAAAAAATTAAAAATAAATCGAAATTGCGGAAAAATGTCGAAATTAAAAAAAAATCTATAAACGATAAAGAAAGTAATAAGTGGGCTCGGGCGACATCAGCTAATCAATATATAATCATTTTTATTCAATATGAGTGTTTTTGTTCCTTTTGAGAAGAATGTTTACCCTTCATATGCACGTTTTCCTTCATCCAATAGCTGGCGGTATTAGGCAGCATTAACCGTACGACCTTTATGCAGAAAATCGACGTGCACAACTCCTTTAAAATCCCAAAACCAGCTGAGAGCCGATTTTTTGCCTTGACGGCTGCACCTTCCCCTTTTCTTCCCCACTCCATGCTTGCAGTGGTGTAATGGTGGCCCCAAGTCTCATCACACGTAACAATACATCGCAAAAAACCATCACCTTCACGTTGAAAACGTCCAAGATGGCAAATCTCCAGGCGTTGTTGTTTCTGTTCTTCAGTACAAAAGACGAGGTACCCACCTGGCAGAAATGTTTCAAAACCCCAGCCCATCTATAGTGTTGAACAGCGTTAATCTTGTCCGCAGTCACACTTGTCCGAGGGTGACATGCATGGGGTTCATTTTCAACTTGAGTTTTCTTCAAACAAGTATCCCCAAACTGTGCTTCTAGTCCACGAAAAATTTCGGCGGGCTTTACGTCTTTAATGGCAAGAAATTTAATAATAATGCGCTGCGCAACGTGCGGATGAAACTCTTGCACACTCATTTTATTTACAACTCAAGAACGGCGAGAACGGAATTCGCTTGAGCATAGAAAGTCACGTGATATTCAATTCAAAACTAACACGTCTAAGAGTATCCGTATACTTCCGACCCCATCATGGCGACATGATAGAAATTCCGGTTCATATTTGATCTACCCTCGCAAATTCACAATAAAATTTGAAATTTCGATTTTAAAATTAACATTTTCAAAAGAGCTTTCATTTGTGGATTTAAACTGAAAACTTTCAGAAAAATGTTGCAATTTAGTGAAATTTTTTGGGAATTGGAATTAAAATATACTTTAGAATTTTAGTTTTTCAAATTTAAACACGAAATTTTAAGAAAACACTTCAACCAAGAAAATCTTTAAAGGTTGGGAGATGTTCGCAAGAGCGGATAGATGTAATCCCCCAAAGAACAATATTTTTAAAATATAGAGGGCAAATTCTCGTGCGGTCCAGCTTGGAACAATAAGAACTTTTATTTATGGAGATTTTTTTTACTGAACTACGAATCCCTGAAATTTGTTGTCGAGCAGAGTATGCCCTGTTAATTATAAGTTATCCTCGTTTAATATGCGCGGTTTATCGCCATTTATCTTCAGTTTGGTCCCCTATTACTCTCAGTATTATAGAGTTACAGGTTTACCCTTCGCAAGTGCATTTTGTGTAAAAAAACACCAATTTTTAGAAAGAAATTTCAAGAGAATAAATATTTTAAATTTAAATCCGAAATTTAAAAAAATTGTTTTTTAGATCAAAATTTTCAGAAAAAGATAAATATTTCAAATTTAAATTTAATATTTGAAGAAAAAGTCGAAACTAGGGTTAAGGTCAAAATTATGAAAATCTATCTTAAAATTTCTAGAGATATGTCAAAATTTTAGAGAAAAAAATCAAAATTGCTGGTTTAAACTCAGAATTTTAAGGAGAAATTTGGAATTTCGAAAAAGCTTATAATGTATAACCAAACACGTTGATAAAATCGTTAGTTTATTCTGAAATCTTGGCATGTCGATGGGCCTAAAATTCCGCATTACTTCTACCATTATTCAGTGGGAACACTGTATATGTTTATTTATAAAATCTTCATTACGAAAAAATCGCTAATGTGAACTATTAAAACTTCTCTGCTAAAAACTGAAGTAGTAACCTTGAATTTTGTAGGAATGCGAAAGTATTTGCAAAATGTAGTTCATCAAGCTCCACAATTTAAAAACAAATTCGAATAACATCGCAAAATAAAAAAAGCTGGGGGAGAATCTGAAGCCTCGAAAGTTCCCCCTTGAGTGCGTCACTTCCTTTTTGTTGCAGACCTGGCTTCGCTCATACTTTAAGCTGTATAATGTAGCATACGTATGTATGTAAGAGCTTAATTAAAGTAAAAAAAAGACATATTTTCTTAATGTCAGTAAGAGATGTTTCTCTAAGAAATTTTTTTACGCAATAGCAAAATAATTCTTTGTACTTTGTAACTTATAATTGGGTAGTTATCTAAAAAACCCCACAAGCATGACGATTAACACAAAATGATTAATTGTGTTAAACAATAGCTTCCATCCCGATGTATGTAATCCAAATGTTAGCGACGTGAATGATTCGTTCATAAACAATCATAATCGTGCATATAAATAATGATAATTACTTAATGGGTACAGGCGCACAATTCAAAGACCGTATCCAACGGAAACGCTACTAACCAATTATATTTTGCCATAAACACATCACAACCGGCTATTTTCAACGTATCTCAATGATAAACAACGAAGTGTTGTAGTTCACCAGCAAAATGTGCGTCTTGAACGCCATCCAGGCAACGGCCTTCCTTCTGGTCCTCCTCACCACGTTCGCCAATTCGGAGATCAACAGCGTAAGCTCTTTTTACAATATTTGTATATTTTAATGAACAATTTGCGCTTCTTTGAGGCCCCACCTCACCTTGATTCCGTATGTAGCGCATTGACATGTTTCGTTAATGTGTGGCAAGTTTAAAAATTGCGAAACACTCCAAGGTTGCACTTTTCATGTTCCATTAAATGTGTCGATATTGTTAATTAGATTAATGAGTTAACGCTCAGTAATTGATTTTTTTTTATATTTGCAAACTTAGCGAAGTAATTTACCGTATATTCTGCCGATTATCGATAATTGGTTAATTAATGGGAAGTATAAAATAAATTTTACGTTTCCATGGGGTGTAAAATCATCTCATTAAGCAACAAGGTTCGTATTGCTGCAGTAATCATTGAAAAGAAATTAATAATACCCAAAGTATCATAATTAGATTTATTATTTAGACAATGGCGGATTAAATGTTGACAGCGCTCTAGGCATAGCGCCCCTCAAATATACTTTGACGACTAAAAAAAGGGTCTCAAAATTAATTTTGATGACTAAAAAAATGTAATCCGCTCCACTTGGATGAACTTTGATTTATCAACATTTTGACCACCAATAATAACATATTAGTTCTAACATGGATCTATTTTAACTGAATACCCAAAATATGAAAGTATTTTACTAGACATAACTTCTTCCGGTATCGAATCGTAGGGTAACTCAGTATGTTCACCAACCAGAGGCGAAACTCTCGAGTTTCTCTGGTATGGTGGACATACTGAATTACCGTGCTCTTCCGTCTTAATATCCTCTGTGCTATTGTTGATTGTTTATTACCATGCTCTTCTCTTGTCCTTTGTACCAATTTTAATTGCAGAAGTCTTTTGCTTGTGGTATGGTAGACATACCGAGTTATCATGCTCTGATGAATTTGGTTTTTTCATTTCTTGTATTTTTTGAAATTTTCATTTATTTTTTTTTTGTTCCTGAAGAAGCTCCCTCCAAAGGTGGGAGAAAGGTCGAATACTTTTAGTGGCTTTGGCAGTGGAAGCCTTCCTTATCACATGAAAGCCTTTTCCTTCAAATGGGGGTTCTGTTCTGCTATTCGATGCTTTGACATACCTAAGCGATGATGTATAACTTGGAAAATTGTGTATAATATAAAAATAAAATTATACTGGAAGAGGAAAAGATTAAGTGTTGAACTTTCCTTTTCCATTAAAATTTTAACCACCAAACGATTATTAAGAAGGATTGATTTTATCCGAATTATGACAACGATATGCTCCATGAGATTATGACGGCGATATGTTGCTTAGTTTCAGATTAAACTTCTAATTAGTTTCTAGTATATCTAGCATAACCCATCGATAAGGTACAGTTTAGAAAATTGTACCATATGAAGACAATATTATAATGGAAAAAGAAAATATTAATGATGAAGTTTTGTTTTTCATTGAAATTTTGACCACCAAATCAATTTTATCCAAATGCGTAAGATTATGACAAAGATATGGTGTTTACTTTCAGATGATGCTTCTGATTATTTTCTAGGATCTTTAATATAACTAAGTTATAGCTTAAAAAAACTCAGCCAAGAGCGAGTAGGGCTTGCACAATTAGGGTTCCGTACCAATTATTACAGTGAATAGTCAATAGACCTAATTAAATTATTTTTGCTTATGTATGAATTTGAAATTTTATCCAAATTGTTTTGTGTTGTATTTCAAAAATAAAAAAATTGTCTATTTTCAAATATACATACTTTTTTCTACAATCAATCCAAATATTTATGGAACTGATAAATGTGTTGATAATGTCTCGGATAAATAGCATCCATTCGCAAATCGCAATAAGTCGATCACTAACACAGTTTATGAGATAGACTCGGATCGCGCTAAAATGTTCGATCCCAACCGCAATTACTGAGTTGGGTGAACTAGTGATAACTCCGAAATTATTCATCTAAATGAAATAATGTAACAGACAAATTTGATCTGCATTATATCCTTCAGCTAAATCAAGTTTTTTATCAAAAAAATATTACTATATGGGTTAAAAAACCTTGGAATGCAAGCACCTATTTTTCCGTAAAATATTTTTTTCTCAATAACTATAACGATATTGAAAAGATCTGCAGATTTCCGATAAATATGGCCCAATATCTGCTAACCCTATTATTATTTATCTTAAGAAACCTAGAAGAACATGGAAGACGGTCATTTATGACACATTTTGAGCTGTATCTTTAAGACGATTGGACCAATAATTATAAAAAAATATTTTAGAATCCTTAGAGGTAGCTTTTTGAAATGATACCTCACACGATAAATTAACTAAAACTTGATCTTTCGAAGACCAAACTACCCCCCCCCCCCCACCCTCCTCATTTTATTATCAAATATATTCTTTTTGTAATCGTTGTCTGGCAGTATTTGCGAGGGTCATCGAGATCTAAGGTTGTGCAAAATTTCAATTTCTGCGTTACATAATTTTCGTGAAAAACCTCTTTGTGACAGACGGATGGACGGAATAGGATTATAAGAGTTCCCTTTTTCCCGTTTAAGGTACGGAATCCTAAAAATATACTATATGAGGACAAAATTGAAGAAAATATTACTAATGAACTGTTTTTCCTTGAAATGATTATTAAGATATCTAGTTTCAAATGAAATTTCTGATTAGTTTTTAAGATTTCTAGTATTCGATAGGGTATAATTTAGAAAATATACTACATGAAGAGAAAATTGTGATAGAAAAAGAAAATGATTTTTAAGATCGATTGATAGGATCCGAATACGTAAAATTATGAAGGTGATCTGCTGCTTTAAAGTGAAGCCACAAATTAGTTTCTCAAGCCTCTAGCATAACCAGTCGATAACATATAGTTTATGTTCCATATGAAGACCAAAGTATTATCGAAAAAGAAAATATTACTGACGGACTTTCCTTTTTAGCACAAAGATATCCAGACGAAGCGTCTCATCAGTTCTTAGGATCTGTAGCATATTCAACTAAATAGGTACATCTTTCCAAATATAAAGATGAAATTATGGTGGAAAAATTAAATATTATTGATGAATTTTAGTTTCTCTCCGAAATTTTAATTTTGAGTATTTTAATTGAATCGACCTAACTAAATACACAAAATCTTGACAACATAATACTGGTTTATTCAGTGGCGGATTCAATGTTGACAGCACTCTAGGCAAATACTGTTTGGGCCGCCAAAAATATTTTTGATGACTACGAAAAAAAAGGTTATGTGTAGTCCTGCCCCTAGTCACGTGACTACTTTGCCTTATGGATAATCCGCCTAGTAATGCACAAAGCAAGATTTCTTATTTTGCTTGCTAACTCCCTGTCTTGTCAAGTTCTTGCTGGTTTGATTCTTGTCTTGCTAGCAAGAATCTTGCTTTTCCTTGTTCTTGGTGGTTTCTTTGTTTTACGCATCAGCAATAACAAAACAGGTTCAAAATGGATTGCGACACAATCTGGTTCATTTTTAAAAGATGTAAAGATCGAGATCTCGAAATCATTCTGGAATGGGGCAAGGACAATTTGGTCGACTTCAACACTTTAAAAACTCAGACTGCGGTTTTCTTTAAAAAAAAACATCAAGGGATACTGCAACAAACATACTAATGGACAGTAAATCCTTCAGATGGGATCTAATCTACCTATCCTAGGAGTGAATGCGAGCACTAACTTCTCTTGGGAGGATTATGTGCGCGCCATTGCCAAATCCGCCTCTCAGAAGCTAGGCTTTCTTTTTAGAGCTAAAAAGTACTTCACATCTCTTCAGCTATTAACCCTATAGCTCAAGTTAGGCCAACATTAGAATACTGTTCTCATGTTTGGAGTTCAGCCCCAAAACACACTAGCTCTCTTGGACTCAATTCAAAGAAGAGCGATTGGCTTAATTGATGACGAGAGTCTGACCGATTCTCTCGAAACACTAGAGCAGAGGCGTATGGTTGGTGACTTGTCTCTTTTCTACAAGTACTATCATGGAAGATGCTCGCAGGAACTAATAGGATTGACCCCTCCAAGGCAAGATTCTTGAGGCGTGCTAGACAGTCGGAGACAGCAAATTCATGTACGGTCCAGCTTGACGCAGTGAGGACTTCTGTCTACGGAGACTCTTTTTTCTATAAAACTTCCAAGTTATGGAACTTGTTACCGAAAGGAATTTTCCCCAAAAATTACAACCTATCCTTGTTTAAGAAGGCGGTTCATCGCCATCTATCCTTGTTTCCGCATGCTACTCGCAGTGCTTTAAAAGCAAAATGGGGTTACCCTTTGCGAGTGGATTAAATTTATAAAAAAAAAATGAAAAATTGGAGACCTGAGCTTTCAAAAATGTACCCAAAATTTATAAATAAAAATCCAAATTTTGAAATGAAAATGCGAATTTTGAGAAAAAATTAGAATTGGAGTTTCTAATTTTTTCTAGAAATATTATGATTAAGTTTAAATATTAATTTTTCATTAATAATTTGAACTTCAAAATCGTACTTTTTGACCTTGAACTCTAATTTTAGATTTTGTACTCCTGAACAAAGTAAAAATGCTAATTTCAAAATTTCGAAAAAAAATCGATACAGAAAAATTTTGACAAAAACTAAGTTAAAACTGGAAATTTCAATGGTTTAAGGAAATATTCGAGTTTTTTTTAACTTAACTTTTCTTCAAATCACTATAATATATTAATTTAAATTTTCCACTTCAAAGTCAATTTTAAATTTATTTTCGACAAAAGATGTTTTCTAAAATTTGGAGCTCAAATTCGAATTCTTGAGATTAAAAATCAAAGTTTCAAGAATAAATCAAAATTTTGAGCCAAGTTTACTGGAAAAATTTCGTGACTAAATTAAAAAAGTTTAGCAAAAAATCGAGATTATAAAATTCAAGAAAAAGTAGAATTTTCGAATAGAAATTCAAAATGTTAAAACCAAAGCCTAAATTTTGTAGTTTTAATTACAATCTAATCTTGAAATAAAAGTCGAAATATCCAAATAAAAATTGAAATTACGAAAATAAAGTAAAAAGGATAGAAGACAATATCTGGAGAAAAATCAAAATTTATGGGAAAAGTATAATTTTTTTTCTAAATGTGGGGTACCTACTTAAATGGTGTTATTTCGTAAAAAAAACGCAACATTGATTTAATTTTGAGAAATTTAAGGGAGTCGGCAGAATTTTTTACTTGTAAGAGGATAGTTTGTTTAAAAACGTTTACAAAAACACTATTTTAGAACAGTGTATCCCAATTTTCCCAAGGTGTCGTCAAAATATGAGATCATAAAAACTCAATTTAGGAATGCATAACTTTTTTTGTGGTTACTAAAACTTGCGGTGCCATGAGAACTTATTTTTGTTGTCCAAAATTTCTTTGGAGCTCGTGACATTTTTTTGGTCGTCAAAAATTCTTACACAATTCATGTATTCTTTTTACACAATAACAAAAGTGCGTCCAAAAAATGGTTGGGAAACATCGTTCCAGAGGATCGCTTATTATAAGAAAATAAAAAAGCAAGAAACTTGTTTTTCGCTGATTTTTTGAAAAGAAATCTTCCTCTTGCTAAAAGAACTTCTTGTCTTGCTCTTGCTCACTAATTTCTTGTCTTGTTCTTGTAGCAATAGCAAGACAAGAACAAGAAAAAGCAAGATAATTCGTAAAACACTAAAATCCGCCACTATTTAGTAAAGAATTTACAGGAAAGTAATAAAGATGCATTAGACTCGTCCAGTGAGTTGGTTTAAGTATTCACCGCTTTGATATCTGTGCAAGAGAGAATATTTGCGAAAAACCTATAGTCCTTTTTACAACAAAAGAAATACCCACCAAACAACTTGCCAAGAGATTAAAAAATAATGGAAATATGAGTTGCACCACCAAAAACAAGAGGAAACAAAACAAAGACTTTTTCACGGAAATTGAAGAAAATCAGAGATTTCAATAAATCGGGGGCTTTACAGATAAAATTCTCATGCAGTTCCTAAGTTCCTCCAAATTTCTATGAGTCTAATTTATTATGCCCTAAGGAAATTAACTCATAAAAAGCAGAGCTTCCTGAAAATTTCACCAAAGCAGGAAGTCATGTAAATCGATTCTAGGCATCCAAAATAAGAGTTACTAGAATTCGTCGTTAACTTTTGGGGCCAAAAATAGTTGTTTCAATTTTTTGCTTATAACTGGGAAACGACGCATCTTACAGGAAAGTTTATTATTGCCTGAATTGAAGAGCATTAAATTCTGTGTCAAATAATCTCTTAAAAGCTAAAATTGGTTCTCCCGTTTAGCCAATATCAATTGTGAAATTTAGGCAATTTGATTAGTTGATTATACTCGTTTCACCCTTTATAACCAATAACAAACAGCTTCTTCAAATGAAAATTTTGAGTAATTTAGTTTGTACAGTCTCTATGAAGAGAGGTCCTAGTTGTGAAATTACTCAGCGTGATGTAGAGCTACAAATAAAAAAACCCAGAAGTTAATTGTAGCTCTAAATGCTCACTAGCACTGTCGTTGTGACTTCAAATGGCTTATTCACTCTGGCCCTTCTGTGATTCCATTCCCATCAACTTTGAAGCGATTTTTCGCAGAATTTCATTCCAAATTAAGGCACCCTAACTTCTGATATTAGTTGCCCCTATTCTCATTAAAACTTTTAGTCGAAAATGAAGCAATGCAGACACGCAAAAATCTGATTTGTACATACCATTCAAACCCGTTAATATTGCAATCCATAGCAATGCAGAATTTCTTATTGGTGATGGGCTCTTTTTACACAGAGTTGTGTGGAACAGTGGTGAGCAATTTAATGTAATAAAAAAAAACGTTACCTAAACTCCACCCAATAGGCATCTCTCATTTTCATATAGACGTGACAAACACCTAGCTTGTTCTAGCCATACTGGTTTCTTCGATATTTTTCTCGTAAAAACCAGTGAAGCAAAATACCTCATTCTTAATCAACTTATAGAAGGACTGATTCCAAATAGTAAAAAACATATATTAGAAGATGATAAGCCATTTTGTATTTCTCCTAAAAAATAAAACGTCATTATCTCTAAACTGTAGTTTTGGAACATAGCCCACTTACAGATTCTGCTCTTCAATAACTTAGATACTTTGTTTTTTAAGTAATTAATTAATTCACGTATACTACTGGGTTAGTAATTACATGCCTGTAATTTAAAATGAATCAAAAATGACAAAGAACTTAAAGAACAAGTCTTTTGTTGTCGCAATAATAGTGTTTGTAAGCATTTAGCTCTGCAACTGATTTTCATTTTTGGCTCTACATATAGAATAGTGATGTAACGAATATTCGCATTCACATTCGCGAACATTAGCATGTTTTTTCATATTCGCATTTGCATTAGCAAGAGATTATGCGAATATATTGCGAATGTATTTGGCAATAAAACGGGAAATTATTTATGAAATAACAATTCAACTGCTAAGGCAGGGTTTCTTAAACTGGGGTTCATGGGCCTTTGAGGTATCTATATCATGAGTTTGGGGGTTCATTCATAGCCTACCTAACAACTAATGTGGTAATTATCCAGTCCCACCTAATAAAAAGTATTTTTTAATTCCCTTTTTTTTTCTTCCTTCTCTTCTTTTTTAATTTTCATCCCCGTTAACTAGAATAAAGAACTAGGGCGCTTGCTCTCCCTTTGATTCATAAAATCAACTAGAAATTTATATTCTCAACTACGGGGCCCTTTTTCAAAAATTTTCATTTGTTCCTTTCTTTGAAATTTCGACCTTTTCATAAAAATTCGTCTTTTTTCACAACATTTCTTTTTTTCTTTTGAAATTTCGAATTGAACCTAAACTTCGAGGTCTTTTATTCAAATTGGCTTTTTTTAAAATTTAAATTTTTGTCTCTAAATTCGCCGGTTTTCTTACTTCAAAATTTCGTAATTTTTCAAAATTTCGACTTTCCATCAAATTTTGCTTTTCTCTTAAAATTTGATAGATCTTTTGATAAAAAAGTAAAAATATTTAGAATAATACTTACTTGAAAATTTTGAAAAATATATTTTGAAAGTGTTCAATTTTTGCAAAAAGACAAGAATTCCAGAAAAGTTAATTTCTTAAAATTTCGAGCATTATCTCAATAGCGGATATTTTATGAAATCACAGAGGGCCAGAAGGCAGTTGGTTCTTCACTCAGGCAGCCATTAAAAATTAAATATCAAGTCGAGAAATTTCGACCCTTTTTCTTAAAATATCGACTTTTTTCGTAAAATTTTGCTCAAAATTCGCGCCTTTTTTAAAATTTCGTCAAAATTTGACTTGTTTCTTAAAATGTTGATCTTTTTTTCAAAATGTCGATAGTTTCCTCGATATTTTCATTTTTTTGGAACTTTCAATTTTTACCTCTAAATTTTTCTCTAAATTTTGATATTTTTCAATTTTTTCCAAAAAGTCAAGTTTTTATATTGAATCGATTTCCTAAAAATTCCCACTTTATTCCAAACCTGCTTTTTTTAATTATAATTCGTCTTTTTCTTAATTACGACTATAAACTAGAATTTTGAGAAAGTAGAATTTTAAGTATAAACTCAAAAATTTTACTTTTTTATCTCAAAATTGTATTGCACTGAAGTTTTTAAATATTTCATACAAATTTCGGTCTTTTTCTCGAAATTTTCACTGCCGGAAATTTCAACCTATTTCTCAAAATACGTTCTATTATTGAAGTTTCGACTAAACGTTTTATGTGAATTTTCTACTTGAAATTAAGCTTTTTATTTAAATTTGGACTTTTTATCAAAATGTGTTTGTTTTTTTAGGATTCGATTAAAAGTTTGGTAAAAACATAACAATTTTGAGAATAGTAGTAGAGAAACATTTATAGAAACTGGATTTTTTTCTCCAAATTAGATTTATTATGAAAATTTCGAATTTTCTCACAATGTTTTCTAAGTGCCAAAAAAAAGCCAACAGTCGCATTCGCATTCGAGAATGTTGGAAATGAATATTCGCATTCGCATTCACGAATGTGGGAAACCCAACATTCTAACTAATATACCAATATACCAACTAATATAGATGAGTGAATTTCACAATTGATATACCTCTCTTCATGCAGAATTTAATGGCTTACAAACTCCATTAATCAAAATTTTCCTTTCAAGAAATTTGTTGATTATGAAGGTTAAAACTTCAGTACAACCAATTATTGGTTGTTAGTAAAATTTGCCGTACTTTGACGGTGGATACTGGCTAAACGGGTGAATCGATTTCAACCTACAAGTAGGTCATCTGAGGTGAAATTTAATGCTCTTTAATTTTAGTAATGATAATTTCTATAGGATGCGATATTTACGAGTTATAAGTCAAAAATTGAAATAAGTTCTTAAAAATCGTGGTTTTTTGGCCTCTGAAAATTAAGCCACGCTCAGAATCCGTCGCAAAATCTAAAAACTCTTATTTCGGATACCTAAAGTCGATTTCAAAAGTTTCTCGCATGGATGGAATTTTTAATTTAATTTTCCTGGACTATTAGTAACACATAAAAAATTTAGAGGTTTTTGCGAATGAGCTAGCTATTTTCTATACAATATTTGTTTCTTTTTTATGTTCACCTTCTATGAAATATCATAATTAAAGTCAAAATTGTGAAAATTAAATCTGAAATTTTCTAACAAATTAAAACTGAAATTTGTATTAAGAGGAAAAAAATTAAATAACTCGGAATTGATAAAAAAGTTGAGTTGAGGTCGAAATTAAAAAAGGAAATTTTGAAAACCTCAAATTTAGAAGCAAATGAAATTTTGAATTCGCAATCGAATAAAATAAGTAGAAATGTATTTCGTGAAATAAGGAAAAGTTTCATAAGATAATTATGTCGAATATTATAGAAAAAAATCGAATTTGCATTAAAATTTAGAAGAGGAAATAAAAATTAAACGTGTAAACACAGATTTTTGAAAAAGATGTCGAAACTTAAGTAAATTGTTCGAAATTTGGAACAGAAAAGACCTCAGGATTAAAATCGTAATCGAAAATCATCCAATCATAAAAATTTCAGATATAAAAAATGAGTGGTGAATTTGGATAATTATATGGAATATGGAGAAATATTTGATAAAAACTCAAAGAACATTGATGGAAGAGATGTCCACATTAAACATAATAGTGGTGTATTAGAATTTTTCGAAAACAGTTTGGCTTAAAGTTTTGACTCCCCAAGTTTGGTGTAAAAAATTTTAAAAGATGTTTAATATTAAAGGCGAATACATTTGCAAATTGAAATACAGAACTTGTCCCCTGAAACCAAGAAAGATTAAAAAACACAACAATGGTTGCTTTAACGCGTTGAGTTTCTCTTTAAAGATGACAGCTTGGCTGTCGATACGCGTTAGAGACACCTTTGTTGTGTTTTTTAATCTTTCTTGGTTTCAGGGGACAAGTTCTGTATTTCAATTTTTGAAGATAACCAAGGACCAGTCCGTTCCACCAAACATTTGCAAATATTTTTTAATACAAAAGTATAATCTACTGTAGTACTAAACATAAGGGCGTCAAATAAACTCTTTTGTTCTTTTTTTTAAATACCATAAATCTTGAATGACTTTGTATAGACCTCTTACACTAGGTCCAGACGAAGCATTTAGAGACGATAGGCCCTCCGCTCACAACAATAAACGAAAACTAACAATGTTCAAAAACATTAATACTATTTTAATGCCAACATTGGCCAATGGATAAAATCTGCAAAATTCCGAGTCTAAACTTAAATATCTCAAATTTTAACTTAAAATTAAAAAAATCTTTCTATTGATTTTAAAAATTTCGAGAAAAAATTTAAAAAAAACAAAATTTATTGAAATAAAGCATAACTTCGATGTTGACACTTTTCTTGAAAGTTTTGGGGAAAATTTTAAGCTTAAAAATCAAAATTTCAACAAATTGTTGTTTTTATTTAAATAAAAAAATATTCATTTTGTTGCTGTAATTACCTATTTAAAGTAAAATGGAGAAAAATCAGAGACACTATAATGTTTCACAGATTATTTTTTTTAAATAGCTCTCACCGACAGTGACCAATCGCAGATCAACCCATTGTCATTTCTGACAACCCTAAAAACTACATTTTTTCAGAGGGTAACTAGGGTTAAGTGATTGTGAGTCAAACTCTTGATATCATTCTCGATTATGTTGTAAAACGAAACTGGTCCGGATAACTCAAGATTTCTGAGACATTATCGATTTTTTGTTATATTTATTGTTAAACACTAAACAATTTATAAATTATTAATGTTGAACAATTGGGGGTACCTAGGAAATGAAGTATTAATAAATCTTCCATTTATTTATTCATAAATCATCATTACTTTGTATTTTCATACTTTCTTTTAATCTTCTACAGGGACCTGTTCCACCTGAAGTAAAAGATTCCATGACAAGTCTGAGAAATAATTGCACCAATGAATTAAACATAACGGAAGGTAATTTATTCACATATTACAATGTCATATATTTATTCAGTTTTAAAATTATTCAATTTCAGAAGAATACCAAAATTTTGATTGGAATTGGGAGCCCAAACTCATGGTAATAGATTTGTATGAAAAAAAATCAACATTTATAACGTTGTTATTTTCAGTGTTATATACAGTGTGTTTTATTAAACCTAGGGTGGGTAAGTTGATTATATCTAGAACTATAAATGTAATTGAGAACAAGCTTTTGTACCGTATTTCTTTAAATCTTTAAATTGTATTTGTTGTGTTTGCGACGCTATTGAAAACGTAGCAAAAGGTAAATACATAACCATCAGGAAGAGATCTTCCCGAAAAAATCCTTAACAGCTTTCTCTGAATTCGAACTCATAGTCCAAACTTTGCCCTAAGTGGGGATGTCTTTCAAAAACTTTCAAATATAATAAAATTTGGTATTAGACAATTTTTCACGGAAACCCCCTACTTAGTATTACGATGACCTAAACACAAACTTTTCAACTAGTAAATATAAGATTTCTTCTCAAAATTTTTATTTCCTATTTGAAAATTTTAAGCACTGACAACTTTTTTTGGGGAGGTGAAGTTTATAGTCAATGTTGCCCCCCCCCGTACAAGCAAAGACCTGTTAAAGGATTTGTGTAGAAGATCCTTTCTTGCTAGAGTATGTTTTCAATGGACTTTAAATTACATGTTATTTTTATTTTGGTTAGATTACAGAAGAGAATGTACCTGATTTTAATGCCATGGAGTCGACTTTGCCAATTACATATAAATCTTACGTAGATTTAAACAGGGAACATTGTCACAATGTACCAGGTATTAAAATATTTGTCTGTTAAAGGTGAAGTTTCATGACATGTCCTGTTCCAGACGGTTTTCACGAATGCGAAAAAGCATACAATTACATGCGATGTTTTAGAGATCAAGATCCAGAGGTATGCATATATTTTTATATTTTAATACACACATAGGGTGGAAAACTTTAAGAAGAGTAAATTCCAAAATTGTACCAAAATTGTTCTGTCAAAATTCCTTAAACAGGTCGGTTTTTATTTCAGGGGACATTTTAAGATAGTTTTTGTATTTCCTCTTGCAGGAGGAGCAAGAATTAACGCCCAAATTTTCTCTTTTATTCAAATGGAATAGTATGTCTTCTGACTTGTGGCCCCTAACTGAATATACTTGTTCAAGAGGATTTCAACGCAATATGCGATTTTGTGATTGTCAAAAACAAAAGTAAAGGAAAAATAAAAATCGAAAGTTTTTAAGCAGACAAAATTTCAAGTGTGGACTACTTGCATGCT
This sequence comes from Dastarcus helophoroides, assembly GCA_028583605.1. Taxonomy (NCBI): domain Eukaryota; kingdom Metazoa; phylum Arthropoda; class Insecta; order Coleoptera; family Bothrideridae; genus Dastarcus; species Dastarcus helophoroides. The sequence continues at coordinate 22,354,892 of CM053336.1, forward strand.
TAAGTTGATAAGATTCATTTCAGCAATTTTGTGAAATATCTGGAGGTCTTAGTCGCATTTCTTGCTTAATATGTCAAAACAGCAGTGACAATGATATGATATTGATATTTCTAATCAGGTTTTATTCAGGGCTTCGAACTGGAACTGAACCGAAAACCGGAAACCGAAAAAAATCGTTATTTTTGTAGAAACGAAAACCGCAACAGAACCGAAAAAAATAACGGTTTATTTCTGTTCGTTGAATTTGTATGTTCTTAAAATAATTTTTTCTTTATCCTAAAATTTAGGATTTTTTAGAAATTTCCTTTTCAAAATTTTACACAAATTCATGCAACTTTCACCTCAAAATTACGAGTTTACTTTAAAGAACAATTAGGAACAATTTCCACTCTTTCTAAGAAAATGTTGATTTTATTTTCAAAATTTCAAGCCAAACTGAATTTTAAGTTGTATAACTTGGATATTCTTTTTTCAAAATTTTCGGCTTTTTTCAAATTTGGACCTTTTTCTCCAAATATTTCTTTTCTTTTCCTAAAATTTTGAGTCTAAAATAAAAATGTTATGTGCTATTGTAAATATGGACTCAAGCAGCGGAGTCTTTTTCATTGAAGCCCAGTTTTCTGGCAATTTTTTTTGCAAATTCGAATTTATTTTTTTTTTCTCAAACTTGGATTTTCGCTTTTATAATCTAATACCCCTATTTTTTGAAGTTATTAATAAAAATTTCGAATTTGGTTGAATTTTTTTCTTCAAATTTTACTTTAATTTAAATATGCTAATTATTTCTTGAAATTTTAAATTCTAATGATTATTTTACGATGCCTACTTCATAAAACTTCCAAAAATTCCTGGATTTGGCAATTTTTTCTAAAAATTTGTAATAAAATTTCGCTATTTCTAATTTTTCCTCGAAATTGGAAATTTTAGTCAAGATTTCAAGAGAAATACAACATTTATATTCCAATTTAAAGCCGGGATCTTGAAATTAAAGTCGAAATTTTGAGGGTAAACTTGGAACAATGACATGTTAGAAAATGTCTAATTTAAACTTTCAATTTTTTCTGGTTTTTTATGCTATGTTTGACTTTTTTCTTAACATTTCGACTTTAGCCTCGAAGCTGTGATTTTTTTTTTCAGATTGTTTTGAATTTAGGCAGCTTTAAAATCAAAAGCCTTAAATTCGTTTTGTAGAATTCGTTCAAAATTTAACAATTGGTAATTTGAAAAATTAGATTCTTCAGCAAAATTAAAAAATTTCTGGAACGGGCGAATTTTGAAAAAATGTCGAAGTTATCACAAAAACTCGAACTTTTGAAAAAAAATAAAAATTTCTAAAAAAAACTTCAAATTTTGTATGAAGCTATATTTAATTTCGAAAAAGTCCCAATTTTGATGATAAAAGGTAAACATTTTTCATAAAAGATTAAAATCCTGAAAAAATTCAAATATTTCAAAAGTTGCAATTTTGAAAAAAGTAAAAAACTCGGAATTATCAAAAAAAAGTTAAAACTTCGAGAATTAGTAAAAAGTTTGAGCTAAAGTGGAAATTATGAAAAAAAAGGTAAAGGTTTTCAAAAAAATATATTTCAACATAATCATATTATAAAAAATTCAAAATTTTGAAAAATATTGAAATTTTGAGAAAAAAAACGTTGTGTTGTCAAATTTTTTACAAGAAATCAAAGTTTTGAAAAAAATAGGACATTTTCCAAATAAATCAAATTCTGAAAAAGTTACAGTTTCGAGAAAAAGTCGAAATTTTGATGATGAAAGGTCGAAATTTTCAAAAAAGTCTGAATTTTGAAAAAGGTGTGAAACTATTAAAAATGTCGAAATTTTGAGAAAAATTTAATTTTTCAAAAAACAAAAATTAAAAAAAAATCTAATATTTCAAATAAAAGTTCAGTTTACTACATAAAAGCCGAAACGTCGAGTAAAAATAGAAATTTTAACAAAATCTCAGTTTTCAAAAAAAAACCAAAACTGAGAAATTGTCAAAAGTTGGAGCAAGGTCAAAAATTTAAAAAAACAAGGTAGAAGTTTTCAAAATTCAGTTTTTCCACATTATTAAATTTACAGAAAAAAAACAAAATTTTGAAGAAAAAAAATAACAATTTGGAGAAAAGATCGAAATTATGTGTAACCATTTTTAAAAAATTCAGAATTTGGAAAATAAATTAAAATCGTGAAAAAAATTCAAACTGAAAAAGTCTTGCGATTAATAAAATAAATAAACATTTGAAAAAAATGGAAGCTAAAAAAAACATTTCAATTTTAAAGTTTTCAAAATATAAAAACGAAATACTTTAAAAAAATCGAAAAATGTTTAAGAATTTTCAATAAAAATCGAAGACAGACTTTTCAAAAAGTAATCATTTTTAGAAAGTCAGAATTTTGCCAAAAAGGTGAAAATTGAAAAAAAGTTAAATAAAAAAAAACAAACTCTTGGGAGAGTCGATATTTGCAAAAAGTTAAAACTGAAAAAATTCAAATGTTTAAAAATAATTGAAATGTTTTGAAATAATCGAATTTAAAATTAGTTAGATTTGCAAAAAAAAAATGAAATTTCGAGTCTGAAGTTTCTGTTATTTACAAAAATAAGGTCAAACATTCAAACTTGAAAATCAATTCCAAATATTCAAAAAAATTTGAAATTTTTAAAAACTAAAATCTTTAACAAGAACAAAAGTTACAAAAGTAAAAGGTTCAAAAAAATCAAAACCGACCAAATAAGACAAAATTTTGAGAAATTGGGAATATTGAAACAATCAAAATTTTGAAAAAAGTCGAAATTTTCAAAATCAAGTTAAAATTTCAAAAATTTCGAAGTCGAACGAGAGAAGATCGACTTTGTGAAAAAGTGGATTTTTATTGTTGAAATTTTTGAAATTTTTCACCGAGGCAAAAGCGCGGGTATCAGCTAATTTTGTGTTTCTAAAGTTTGAGATTTTTTTGAAGTTTGAACTCAAAATGAACCCAGAATTCAGAGTTTCGGCCTGAAGTTTTTAAACTCCAAAAATCGAGAAATATTTTCTTCAAAATTTAAGCATTACCAGAGTAGTCATAAGCTGTAATATTTAAAAAAAAAGAGAGAACATTTCCTAAATTATGTTAGAAAATCAATTTAAATAAAAACTTTTAAAAAATGAGTCACCCGGAACTGAACCGAAAACAGGAAAAAACCGCTATTTTTGTCGGAACAAAAACCGGAACGGAACCGATATGATTTTTTTCCGGAACGAAAACCCAAAACTGGAACGAAAAAAATAGTGGTTCGATGCCCTGGTTTTATTGGCTTTTTCTTCGCTAGTTACTCCTTTCATAATTTTAAATTTTCAGTAACCTTCTGTTAAGCATTGGCAATCTGTTACAGATTGCCCCAAGCAGGGATTGCCTTGGATCTTGGTTTGTCAATCGCTGTTTATGACTCAACACTGAAAAACACTCACAACTATCTTAAAATTTAAACGACGTAAAAAACTAAATAAAAACAAGATTACTTAAACAAAAAATCCGACAAATACATTAAGATATTGAGAAAAAACGTAACAAATGAATTCTCCCATCGCATCAGCTTGAATTTTGTCAATATGCAAATGGCATACACATTTGGTCTACATAAAAACTTATTTTTAACAATGTTATACATTAAACAAAAGCCTCCCTAAAATGTGGCACACCTGAAATTAGATTCGACTTATTTCGAGAGTTTTCTCAGAAAAATTTTTGTTTAACTTTATTGAATTTATTTCATTTAAAGTTTTCACTCTGTATAATTTATCAATATTTTTTTTCAGAAATGGTTTCTTCCATGATTTCAATGAAAATGAACAATATTGACAGAAACTATCATTTTGGTATATATTTCTTTAATATTTAATATGTAAGCTGGAAGAAATGTGATCAATAAATTTTATTTATTATTTTTATTATATATTATTGTTAATGAGATTTGTTTTACAATTTTTAACCTACACCGGGTAAATTATCTATTTAATAAATCTCTAAGCACCGAATGACAGATAACGCAGAACCTAAAATCGTGTGTCTAGGAGCACACAATTTCATAATACTTAAGTGAGCCGTAAGAGGGGATTATCCAGAATTCGCCCTCTAAGAGAGTAAAAATGTGCATTAAGAGATAGGCGATTTTTATGTAATGTATATTACATAAGATTGTATTTAAAGTTGCCTATAAGCATTGAAATCGTTGATCAATGTGATTCCACACGAATTTATTCAATGAGTAATCAGTGCATATTTTGTCTCCTTTACAAATTCTTTTCTCTTCTAAAAATTTAAATTTTAAACTGGAAATTTTTGTTTTAAGTTGACACTTCCGATATTTAAATCGAAATGTGAACAAACATTTTCTTTTTGGTCATTCTGAAGTTCCTTCTCCAAATTTCAAGTTTATAGTCAACATTTTCTGCACACAAACTCAAAATATGATATTATTAAGTTACCAAAATTTTTTCTAAACTCCAAATATTTATTGAAGTTTTGAGAAGCGGATGGGAACAACCATAAAATTAAGATATTAAGTTCCAAAAGAAAAAAAAGTTTCGGATTTAATCAGAAATTTCGATGTTTTTCCAGTTTTAAATTTCAAGAGGGATTTCAAATGTATTTTTTTTTAATTTCGACTTTAAAAAGCAAATTTTGATAATAACATCCACATTTAAAGATAAAAATTAAAGGGAAGAATTTAAAGTCTTCTTTTATTTCTTATTTCTTAAAATTTCAAAATCATGAAGCTAACAAAAAGCGAAACAAATCAAAATCTCTCATTTTTTTCTTAACACTTTGGGAAAGAAAACTTCCTCAAATTTTTGATCTTTTTATTAAAAATTTCGACCGTGTCTTATGAATCATTTTTTTTTTAAAACTCATAATCGTAAGATTATAAAAATTATTTTTAAAATTCTCGACTTTTTTTCAAAATAACAAGCGCAAATTTGGATTTTTTAATCATTTTGTTAAAATTGCAATTTTACAATAATTAAAAATGTGCAATGAACTTGAAACGACCACAAAAACATTAAAGAAAATTGCCTAATAAAAAAATATTACTCTCGAAATTTAAAGTTGAAATTTCATATCTAAAGTAAAAATTTTTAGACCAAAGTCGAAATGCAAGAATGAAGGTCAAAGAAAAATTTTGAATTTCTACAAAACTATTTTTCGAAATTTTTAGTTCAAAGGAAATGCAATTTTGAGAAGAAACTTCAGTGTTAAAAGAAATGTTCCTCCACATTTCGATTTAAACACTGTAATTTCTAAATTGAAGCGTTAAGTGATAAATAAAACTTTCACTTAACGATTGAAGCCAAAATTTCGCTTTGTGCTCTTTTTTCAACATTGCTATGCAGATTTTATATTGAAAAATCTTTTCAATTTTAAAATTTTTTTCAAACTCTTCTGTTTAAAATTAAAACTACTACTTATTAAAATGCCAGCTTTAAAATAGAAATTTATTTAATTTTCGAATTCGTATTAAGCAATTCGTGCAAAATTTAAAATTTGGTTATTTAGAAAGTTAGTTTCTTCAAAAAAATTCAAAATTTTCACGAAGAGGCAAATTTTTTAAAAAGTGAAGTTGTAGATATTCGAAGTTTCGAGAAGGTCAACATATTACAAAAAAAAATTGAGAAGTCAAATGTTCACAAAAAGTCAGAATAAAAAGGAAAGGTGACATTTTGAAAAAATCCCATTCTGAAAAAAGATATAACTTCAAGAAAAAGTCAAAGTTTTGATGGTAAAAGGTCCAAATTTTCAAAAAAAAAGTGATGATTCTGAAAAAGATTCAAATATTTTAAAAATGTCGAAATTTTAAATAAAAATACAATATTTGAAAAAAGTGAGAATTAAAAAAAAGTGGAATTTTTCAGGTAAGAGTCCAGTTTACTACATAAAAGTCGAAATTTCGAGAAATAGTCGACATTTTTGATTAAAAAAATTGTCAAAAGTTTGATAAAGGTGGACATTTTCAAATAAAAAGTGGAAGTTTTGAAAAATAAATATTTCAACATAATCATTTAATTGGTCATTTGTCAAAACTAGATGAAAGTAAAGTCACGCCGAGGACGTTTGCATCTATGGATGTTGCGATGCAACCCGTGATACAAGCTTTGCCTCACCTACGTGAACTTTGCAATTGCAGTCTAATTTTCATTAGATTCTAATGAAATTAGATTTCAATTGCATCGTAATAAACTTGTATATATTCGTATATACAAGGCTTATTATCTCAGCAGAGGGTAATGCTTCAATTAGCATGTAGCGAAAATGTTTGCGTAATAAACAGTTAAAAGTCAGTTACAAGTCACCCGATGGAGGTTTGCTCTCTTGGGTACTTATACGACTGACTAACGGCTTTAAATTGGAAGTGTATACAACCACCGTACCATGCTGACGAGGCCAAGGAAGGCCGAAACTAGTCTATGGTTGCGGTTGGACATATTTTCAATTTTAAGCACTTTAACTGATTAATTACAGAACATTTAATTGGTCATTTGTCAAAACTAGATGAAAGTAAAGTCACGCCGAGGACGTTTGCATCTATGGATGTTGCGATGCAACCCGTGATACAAGCTTTGCCTCACCTACGTGAACTTTGCAATTGCAGTCTAATTTTCATTAGATTCTAATGAAATTAGATTTCAATTGCATCGTAATAAACTTGTATATATTCGTATATACAAGGCTTATTATCTCAGCAACATAATCAAATTTATAGAAAAAAAATCAAAATTTTAAATAGTCACAATTTTAAAATATAATTAGATTTTCAAAAAATTCGAGAATAAATCAAAATCTTAAAGAAAAGCGAAATTGTGAAAGTAATGAAATTATTAAAATAAGTTAACATTTAAAAAAAGTTGAAATTAGAAAAAAATGGAAAATTTTAAATTTGAAATTTTTAAAATATAAAGTCGAAATGTTCAAGGTTCAAAATTTTCAATAAAAATTGAAAACTATCCAAAAATATTCAACCATTTAAAAAATACATCATAAAAATTTTTATTGTCAAGTGTTCAAAGAAATTCTCGAAAAGTAAAAATTTTGAAAAATGTCAAAATTTTCAGAGGCGAAATTTTGAAAATTTAAAATATTGAAAAAGGTCAAAATTTTGATTAAAAATGTCGAAATTTTAAAATGAAGTAGCAGTTTTGTGAAGAATTAATATCTTCATAAAAATCCGAAAACAAAAAAAAAACTAGTAATGTGAAAATTTCAAAAAAAATTAAAATTTTTTTTCTAATCTTCATTAAAATAATTGTTATTAAACTTATTGCATCAAAACTTATGTATTCTGAATGAGAATTTAATCAAGATTGGCATAAATAATGAGCTGAAGATATCATTAGAGATAATTGTAGACAGCCCTTTTCAAAGCAGACCTCAAGTCTGTGCCGCTGGAAAAATTCGATTAAACAAAAACAAATAAAAATTGTAGATATTTTTAAATTGGTGTTTAAAATAATTCATAATTTTGCCTTCAAGTTTTAATTATTAAAAGGAAATTGGGTTTAAATGTCAAAAGTGGTTAAATCCAAAATTTCGCTTTATCGAGTCGCCGTTTATTAAAACCAAAATGGTCAAAATGGAGCGGCACTTACTTACTTGGTTTATTAGGTGTTGCAAAAAATATGTAAGACAATTTCATTTGCAAAGCAATTTGTTCATAACTCTTCCTTGCGGCGTTGCCGTAACCGAGTAAAAAAACTGAAGAGTTTCGCCTCTGGTATGGTGGACATACTGAGTTACCGTGCTCTTCTGTCTGAACCTTCTTACCCTTGTACCAATTTTCAATTTAGAAGAATTTCGCTTCTGTTATGGTGGACATACTGAGTTACCGTGCTCTGATGTTTTGAAATTGGCCTTTTCATTCTTTCATTTTTGCATATTCCCCTTATATTATTTTTTTCATTTATTGTTTTTTTTCTTTGTTCCTGAAGAAGCCCCCTACAATGGTGGGCGAAACGTCGAACACTTTTAGTAGTTCTTTGACACGGTCCAATCCCGGAAGAAGTATATCTTGTACTGACTCTGGCAGTGGAAGCCTTCATTATCATATACAAAAAGAAATTTAAATTCGAATTTTTTTACTATTTTTTAATTGTAGCTTTAAAATTGAAATTTAGGCTTTTTTTCGAAAATTATCTAATTTTTGAAGTATTTTTGGCTGCTAGAGATTTTGATTCTTTTAAAATTTTTATTGCATCTAAAAAGATTTTTTTTAATTTAGTTTAGTTTAGTTTAAACTTGAAATTTTTTTTAAAAGATTTAATTTTTCCTGGAAATGTTCACCTTAAAATGATGTTATAAATTACACATAATCATTCTCCATTTTTTACCTTACATTTAAATTTGCAATTTTCATTAGATTTTTAAATTTAGAATATTTTACAATTTACTGTTTTCCTAAATTTTATCTTTTAACCTCGAAATTGCGACTTTTTTTTAAATTTCGAGTTAAAAATCTTAGAAATTAGCATTTTTGATTATTTAAAAATTCTGATGGTCTTCTCGACACTGAATTTAAATTCGAAAATTTGCTATAAATTGGAAATTACCTTTACAAATTTCGGCTTTTTCTAGAAATTTTCAGTTTTTTTTATGAAACGTAGACTTTAATCACAAAATTCCAAATTTTTAAGTTGTGAGTTTACACTTTCAATTTCTTCATAAATTTTGTATCTAAACCCAAACTTTCTACTCTTTCGAAATATTATAGTTTTTAGGCTTTCTAGGCTTTTGCGAAATTTCGAGTTTAAACTTTTTGTATTTTATTTTTCAAAATTTCGATTTGAAACTTTTGTTGGCACCCTATATTTAAAAATGCACATTGTGCCAACAAGGTGGAAATGTGGTAATACTAATAAGGTAGAAGATGTCCATATTTGTGGAAGAAATTCATGAAGCATAGTGAAAAAGTTGTCATGTGGAATGTGATTAAGAAGTCCCGTGTCGGAGGTAGTATTTGTTTAGTGAAGCTATTCATTTTCCATTTTATTCTCCCTTCTGTAACTCCACCGAGAAGGAACCGAAAAGGACAATAGGTGAGCAGTTCCTTATTTGATTATTTTTGTTTTATTTAAATGTTGCGGTTCAAAAAGCTGTTATCTGAAAATTCCGAGTTAAACTTACAATTTTTAACTTTTTTCCCAAAATTTCGACTTTTTATTTAAAATTTTGTCTTTCAAAAGATTTTCATTTTATTTTGGAAATGTCGCCATTACATTAGATATCTAAATTTGTGTTCATGAAATATCTAGCTTAAAATTCTAATTTTGCCTTTTTATAGATAAATTTTTAATTTAAATAAAAAATTTAGATTTTTTTTCCAGATCTAATTTTCTTTTTGCCATTTTAACTTTAATTTCAAGCCCAACTTTTCAAATTTCTATAAATTCAGATTTTTCTTAAAATTCTGAATTTTTTCTTTACCATTTGCAATTTAAACTAAAATTCTTAGAAAATTAGTATTACTTTAAAAAATTCCAATATTATCTTTTTTCGAAGTATTTAGACGGTTGACTAATTTGATATTTTAAGCAGTATGGAGACGGAACACCGTAATTTCGATATTAATTACATTGGACAGAAAAGTTACCTCTAAAATCTACAAAAATAATACAGCTAAACTTTAAAAAAGAACACACACACACAACGAAGATATTTCTTCTTACTTAAACGTTCTTGAATTAAAAACAAAAATATTACTATTTTAATCAATTGGTCTCGTAGTTTTCAAGTTTCTAGAACAAACAAATAAATTGCCACTGATAAGTTTATTTACCACTCTGAGATAATCCGTAATTTCACAATCAGTGTTTATTTCTTGATTTGGAGGACTTCAAAAAATATTGTTTGCGTACGACGCGTCTGCAAAAAACCCGAGGCCGGCCCTGGTGTAACCGTTCTTAAGGAAGGCAATCGAAGCATCCGCGTAAATATGCCTGAATCATAGAACTTCAAAGTAATTGACATATCCCCGATAAGATGACAGTTGACGTGAACCGCAACCCACAACAACAAAACATAAACAAATACTTTTGTTGCACTTTAATTAACAGAATTTAGTCATATTTACCTAACGAAATGAATCTCGAAGGGCTTGATTGGGATAAGCGTTGTCGATTTTGTCTAAATACATACAGCATGGGTCATTTAAGAAGTCTTTTCCTTCCCAGGTTAAACAAAATGATTGAACCTTGTTTTTCAATTAATGTACGTAAACCTACTTCTATTCTGTTGTTAAATGGAACATATCCAAATAATGCACCTTATAGGTATCTATTGAGGATGGGTTACCTTCACAGATATGCAATAAATGCACCATTTCAATGGTGAGGTACTACGACTTTAGGAAAAAAGTAATCAACAATGACAACTTGTTGAAGAGAAATTTAAAAACTGCGAACAAGAAAAGCGACATATTGAACATCGCCGTCAGCAAGGCGGAAATTGAACAAATCAATGAGGTGCTTCGTGATGAATATTCAATCGAAACAAAACCTGGCTTCAAGGAAGCAGCTGAAAAAATTCTCTCCCAACAAGAAGAAAGAACGTTAGCTACGGAGCAGAAAATGGATGTAAATGATATTTCCATAATTCAAGAGTGCTGCGATAGCAATTTGAGTACTGACATCTGCGGTAATAATGAAATATTTGGTGCAAAGGACGAATATTTTGAATTTATGAACGATGCACTTTCCAATAAAGGAAGTAAACCCCATCATGAATCAGAGGATGGAAATTTGGAATCTTCTTTTGGTATGTAATCCAAAATATGTATGTCGTCCTTTTATAGAAATTTTGGCTTTTTTCAAAATTTTGTGGCTCTAAAAATAGTTAAATAATTTCTAAAGCAGTTGGTCTAAATATGTATTTTATTTCAGGCGAACTACCCTCAATAATCACAATAACAACAGGTAAAGATGGAAGTAAATCAAACATTATTACTCAAACGATAGAATTACCGCAAGAGCCCCCGCCTCTTGTGCCAATAACTAGAACTGAAAAGCTCGAGATACCCCCTAAGTCTTCAAATTCTGAAATTTCTTTGTTTGCATCAAATGAAAAGCCAAATACCAGTGATAAAACCTATTTATCCAAAGATACCCCACCTCTGATACCTATCAAACCAAATCTGCCATGCATCATTGAAAAAGCTCCAAACGTTATCCTCCAGTGCTGTGACAAAACGTTCGAGAGCGTTTCTGAACTGAAAACGCACAAGACGACCGACTGCGCCCAAAAACTCCTGCAGTGCAATATCTGCAAGAAAGAATTTGAGGAAAAAAAGAAGCTAGTGGGTCATTTGAAAGGGCACATGATCCGCAAAGATTACGCCTGTAAAATCTGCGGTAAACGCTACCCAAACCCTAGTACATTCCGAGTGCACATGCGGTCGCATACTGGGGAGAAACCGTTTAAGTGTGAGGTGTGTAATAAGGGTTTCACGCGGTGGGCCGGCGTGGTGGGGCACATGAAGACCCATGGGGACTGCAAGCCGTACCAGTGCGATACCTGCGGCAAAGCCTTTAAGATGTCTTCGAATCTGATTAGGCATAAGGTTCTTCACACCGGCACCCTCCCCTACGTGTGTAACTACTGCGGGAAGGCGTTCAGTCAGTCTGATAACTTGCAACTACACATCAGAACCTATCACACCAATGAGAGGCCATATCTTTGCAGCGAGTGTGGCAAAGGGTTCGTTTCCCACACAAGGCTGAATCGCCACATGTGGGTACATTCTGGTTTTAAGCCTTATAAGTGTTCAGTTTGCCCTAAGGAGTATTCAAATTCAAACGATTTGAAAATACATGAACGAGTGCATCACAAGACTGAGGCAGACGATAGGCCCTACGCCTGTGACAAGTGTGGGATGAAGTTTTACCAGCGGTGTAGATTGAAAACGCACTTTAAGACGCATCTGCTGAGGCCTTATGAATGCAACAAGTGTGGTAAAGCTTTCAGGACTTGTCAGCTTTTAGTAAAACATTCCCAGAAGCATTTGTATGAAGAAGAAATTTTGGATCCTTTGTCAATTGAACCAAAGATAGTGAATGAATAGTATATTTTACATGTTATAATTTAAATAAATAAGTTTTACTAATATAGGCTTGACAAGTGTCACATATTATTTATCTGTAGTTATTGCTTCACCTGATAACAAAGGCTTCCACGGCCAGAGTCAGTACAGGATATACTTCTTCCGGGATTGGACTGTGTCAAAGAACTACTAAAAGTGTTGGACGTTTCGCCCACCATCGTAGGGGGCTTCTTCAGGAACAAAGAAAAGAAAAAATGAAAAACGGAATATGAGGGAATATGCAAAAAACGAAGGAATGAAAAGGCCAATTTCAAAACATCAGAACATGGTAACTCAGTATGTCCACCATACCAGAGGGGAAACTCTTCTGAATGGAAAATTGGTACAAAGGATAAGAAAGTTTAGACAGAAGAGCACGGACGGTAACTCAGTATGTCCACCATACCAGAGGCGAAACTCTTCTGGAGAGTTTCGCCTCTGGTATGGTGGACATACTGAGTTACTGACTAGAAAGTCAAAATTCTAAAAATATCGAATTTTCGGGCAAGATTTCAAAAAACTGAAATGTCAAAAGCAAAAGTCAACATATTTAGTAAAAGTAAAAAATTTGAATTAAAATTTGCGCTTTTGAGAAAAAAAGTAAAGATTTTTAAATTTGGGAAATGTTGAAAATTTCGTACAAAAATTATGGCATAAAAAATTAAATTAGAAAAATTAAACTGTTACATCTTTACTTCATAACAATTAAAACATTTACAATAAATATCAAAGTAGTTAAACTTTAGATCAAACTTTTTAAGGCTTCCTCTAAAAACTGCGAAATTATGGGATAAATCGGATCGTAACTCTCCGAATTCTTCTTCCTCACTAAAGCTTCATATCTCTGAACAGCACCAGCGACCAAATCAAGTCTATCAGCCTCCGAAACATGCTCATCCAACCAAGCTGATATCTTCGGCAAGGACCACCCAGTATTCTGATGTGGACTAGCCAAATCTGACCCAGCAAATGAAAAGAGCATAAACAAAATTGTGCTGGGGGGCACGACGCTTCCCTCTGTGTAACTCCGCACGATTTCCTCCGCTGAAAGCGTTATTAAGGAGGCAACAGATTTTAACAGCTTGTACGGTCTACCAAGATCGATTAAATTTGGTGAGAGGGTTTTCAGTATTGTCTCCAATTGGGCGAAATCAGCTTGAAGACGTAGTCTGCCGCCTTGGGACACCGGGCGCAGCAAGGACGTGTGGCGAACGAGAAGTTCGATGCATCTGACGGCAATCTCGTTGCACCTAAAATTGACCCATTTTTACATCGCTAATCAGATGAAATATGATGACTCACTTCGTAGACAATACTTCTTTGTTATCAAAACTAGAAAGGTAAGTATTGTAGACTCTATTCACAAATTGATTCAATTCCCTCATGTATGGACTGCACGATAAGTGTTTTATGTTTGAGACATGCAGCTTGGCCCAGTCTGTTTCCAAATGGATGGTAACAATGACGGTTTCTATTGCCGAATTTATGGAAACTGAAATTTTAAAATTTTGCTACAACAATTTTAAACCTTTGTCAGAACCAAAGTGCACACCCCGCAAGGTAAGTATTTTTATTAGAGATTCTTCGAAGTTTTGGCCAAAAAAAAATAGTTTGTGACCCATTAGGTGAAGCTTCAAATTTCTGGTTAAAATTCGGAATTTTTAGAAAAAAAATTTAAATTTTGGGGCAAACACGTTTTTAGTTTTAAATTTAAACAGAAATTCCCTGTTTGAATTTCGAACAAACTTTTCAAACAAAAAAATATTTCAGTTTAATTTGGAAAACTGAATTTTAAAATGAAATTGTCAGAAAAAAGGGAAATATTTCTAATTTATTTTCGCATATTTCGAATTCGAATTAGAAATCAAAACTGGAATAAAAATCGAAATTTGGAAAAACAAACCACACAAAAAATCCACATTTCCAGTTTTCAATAGAAATTTTAAAAAATAAAAATTATAATAAAATAAAAATTGCAGGCCTAAACTCAAAATTTTGAGAAGGAATCGACATTTCGAAAAAAATCCTAATTAATGTAATAAAAAAATGATAAAATGTCGAGTTTATTTATCAAAGTCGTTGAAAAAATGTTCCAAAATTAGGGGTTTAAATTTGAACTTTTGAGGTTAAAGTCGATGGTTAGAAAAAATCGATATTTTTAACTGAAAGTCGAACGTTCGCGTGAATTTCAAGTCATTGTTTTAAGAAAAAGTCAAAATGAAAGAAAAAAAAGTCAAAATGAAAGAAAAAAAGTCAAAATGAAAAAAAGTTGAATTTCGGAATTTAAGTCAAAAGTTTGTAATTAAAGTAAAGTTCAAATTTCTGTAAAAAGGTCAAAAAATGGAGATAAAAATTGAAAAAGCATTAGTATTTAAAAAACTCGAAATCTGTGAAAATATAAAACATTTTGGGGAAAATCTGAAACTCTCTAAAAAAGTCGTAATTAGAATTTTTCGCTATTGAACTGAAACTGAAAATTTCGAAAATAAAAATGAATTTCGAGATTTACGAGTTTTTCAAGAACTCATTTTTTTTTAATTCTTAATTTACGATTTCAACAATACACAGTTAAATCTTTCGACTTAAAGTATTAAAATTTTCGACTTTGTTTCTGAAATTCCTTTCAAAAATGTCCCGAAATTAAGAGTTTCATTTCGAACTTTTGAAGTCAAAGTCGATGTTTAGAAAAAATCGATGGTTTTACATGAAAGTTGAATCTTCAAAATTAAAGCTGAAATTCCAGTTTGAAGTGAAAACGAAGTGAAAGCTTCGAAGTTAAAGTTGAAAAACTCGAGATTACGAGAAAATGTCTAATTTTTGAATTTCAAGTCATGGTTTTAAGAAAAAGTCAATATGAAAGAAAAAAAAGTCAAAATCTATGGAAAAATCAAAAAAAATTTGGGGAAAATCTGAAACTCCTTAAAAAGGTCGTAACTGAACTGAAACTAATAATTTCAAAAATAAAGATGATATTTCGAGATTTACGAGTTTTTCAAGAATTCCTATTTTTAATTCTAAATTTACGATTTTAACAATTCACAGTTGAATCTTTCAACTTAAACTAGTCAAATTTTCGATTCTGGTTTCTGGAATTCCTTTAAAAAATGTCCCGAAATTAGGAGTTTAAATTCAAATTTTTGAGGTCAAAGTCGATGTTTAGAAAAAATCGGTGTTTTTAACTGAAAGTCGAATCTTCAAAATTTAAGTTGAAGTTCCAGTTTGAAGAGAAAACGAAGTTAAAGTTTTGTGATTAAAGTTGAAAAACTCGAAATTACGAGAAAATTTACACGTTTTGAGTTTCAAGCCATGGTTTTAAAGAAGAGATGAAAATTGAAATTTTGGGACTAAAATAAAAATTTTGAAAAAAACTCAAAAGATGTAATTTTTCCTCCAAATTTGAAGCAATTTTTGATTTTTAATTTACTTTTTGAAATCGCGTATGTTAACTTCAATATTGAAACGAAATGTAATTATAAAATTTAGTTAGGAATTTTCTAGAAAATTTGATATGGGGAAGCGGCCGCGATAATCAATCAAACGGCAGATAAGCGTTCCAGAAATTTCGGCAAACGATAAGTCTTATCTGCTTGTTCCTTCTAGAACCTGAAGCGGGACCTATATAAGGCGGTCGCTTTTCCCTCAATTAATTAGTTAGAAGTCAATGAATAAGTTAATTAATTAAAGTGTGTTAGTGAATTGTAGTGTTCCGAGTTCAGTTCTGAAATAAAGTGGTTACAATTCACCAAGTGTTAATCATTCGAACCGATAACGCGCAACAATATTAAAGAACATCGATCAATAGGTCTTAAATAGTAATAATGAAAATAGTAATAATGAGTTGAAATTAACTTACCTATTAAAGGTTGCAAAATCATTACTGTTAAATTATCAAGATTTTGGAGACTTTCCTTCACAACGCTTACAGCTTTGACAGATAAACTGTCTTTCATGTTGAACAAAATTCTATTAATCTGCGTTTGAAAGTAGTACAGGGAATTCGCTAGTTGTACGTTTTTCTGTTGCCCTGTATTGGCACTTCCGCCTAAAACACGTCGGTTTCAATTCGTAATTCATCTTAATATATTCTATACTCTGCTTCACCTATAACTTGCGCCGCCTCTGGTCCGGTTTCAATTTGCTGTTCACTTTTAACGGCGAACAGCTTAATGCATTTGGAAACATTCTTTGCGATTTTTTCGCTCAGATTCTCCTCTATTAAAGCCACGCTCAAGTCGCTAAAAGTCAATGTTGAATAAGAGGGGGAGACCTAATAACTTATCCCATTTTTACACTTTGAAATTTGTGTTGAAAATAGTGCTGTGTTTTTTGTGTTCTACTTTTTGACTAAATGAAAAATTCTGGTGTCAAATAGTTTACACCAACTAAGCGCAAAGTGCCAAAAATGGGGCATTAATTATAATGACCCTGTACCTGGATATTATTCTGACCAATTTATCGATTTCATCATTTGTTGGCAAGTTATTTTCAGCAGCAAATATTGCCTCAGTCGGTTCCAAGATTTTCCTCAGCGAAGTCGATAGATATGAATTTTCACACTTTTCCAAGACATGCCGGCTAAAAAACTAAGTTTTACGACTGAGTAACAAACGAATTTCAACATACTTGAACTCAAATGGTTTATAATTCAGTTTCTTGGTTATTTCACAGTATGCCTTGAGCAATCGGGGGTAATCCTCCTCTAGCATTTGTTGGACGGCAGGCGACGCCTTGTTAATCTCTTCTTTAATCATTAGCGACAAATCTGCCCAAAATTTCGCAGCCACTGGATTATCCGCGCAAGCATTCAAATTATCGTAAGTGAATTGTAAGAATTTAACCTGAAAGTAGC
Source organism: Dastarcus helophoroides (assembly GCA_028583605.1). Lineage (NCBI taxonomy): Eukaryota > Metazoa > Arthropoda > Insecta > Coleoptera > Bothrideridae > Dastarcus > Dastarcus helophoroides. The sequence continues at coordinate 22,371,844 of CM053336.1, forward strand.
GATATATTTCTTGTTAACTAATAATGCCACCGCACCTGCTTGCATTGCTGGAATATTTCCTCCCCAAATGCTTTCTCCAATTCCACCCAAACCCTGACACGAAAACCCTGCGAGCTCGTGAGGGCTGTCCTCCCTGGGCCAACCTTAGATTTAATCGAAATATCAGAGCCGACCTCAAAGGCATTTTTTAGGCTCTTTTTGCAGTCTAGTAGGGCGGAGTCAATTTGGGTTTGCAAAACGCTGGCGATGGTTCCCAAATTTATGAAAATCTAATCATCATGACTTTTTAATACACTAAAAGATTTGCTTATGGGTCCTTACTTGTAAAGCTGTCGTTGTTTGTGCGGTATTTTCATTGAAAATGCCCTGATTTAGGGAGCCTGTGGCCAACTGGACTACTTTCTGTTGCTGCGTCCTGATGTTTCTAAGTTCAGATGTTACGGCATCGATTCCTTCGAGGTTTTCATCAGCTGCTAACTGTTCTAAATAAAAGACATGAACCAATCTAACTAGTTGCAATAATAAATAGCCAATTCGACTAATGTAATTCCTCACTTTTGAAGAATATTATAATTTCCGATAAAAATAAAATGGTCAATTCAACTTACCTAATTCCTGTAGTACAACCGCCTTTTGAATTGGGTCATTAACATTGCATAATCTTTTGCCTAATTGTTGAATCCTATTAACTTTCCTTAATATATGGCTTGCAATATGCAAACGCTCTAGAACTTTTGTGTGTTTTTCCAAAGCTTCGTATGGCCCTTGAATCTAATAAAAGTGCATAAAAAATAAATCATACCTCGATTAACGTTCCTCTGCTAACGAAAATTCGATATAACGAAGTCCTCAGTTTAAAACGTGTTGACAAGTTAAAGCAAATGACAAAACTACTAAGTAACAAATTATTTTTTAACTTCGGCGAATAAAATTGACATTAATTGATTTAATAAAAATGTTTTACAAATACAATAAATGTGCGCTTATAACAAACACGCTTATTACGAACTTTGGTTTATAACACCAATCTGTAAGCTATGGACTGACAATTAAAGTGCTACTATTATTTATCCTTTAATACGAAGTTCCCTTATAATGAACTGAGTTATTCGGTCACTTGAAGTTAAGTATAAGCGGACATAAGTGTAAATGTAAGAATTAAGTTGCAATTTCGAGATTAAAGTCAAAATTCTGAATTTAAAGTTGAAGTTAAAGTCAACAATTTAAGATTTTGACTCTTTTAGAACTTTTAATTAAAAACTCATTTTTACAAATAATTTCGAAATTTTGATCTTGAAGAAGAAACTGTGAAAGTCAAAATATTTTAATTTCAAAGTTGAAACTTAGGGATAACTGTCAGGATTAAATTTGAAAGTTTGAGAAAAAGTGAAACAGCAAAAATGTCAATTTTTAACGATTCTTTCCAAAAAAATTTTGTTTTTTCCTTCAAAATTTCTAAATTAAACACGTATTTATATTTTTTTCTTAAAATTTCGAATTTAAAATGAAATTTCTGCTTTCTTCCCTAAGTTTCAACTTTTTTCCAAAACCTGGAGTCAAATTTTTAAAATTTGGAAAAAACATTTTGGTTGAACGGGCTGGTCCTTTGTTATCATTAAAAATGAATACACAAATTTGTCCCCTGAAACCAAGAAAAAAACACAACAGTTGCTCTAAGAGCAACTCTGTTGTTGTTGTTTGTTGTGTTTTTTAATCTTTTTTGGTTTCAGGGGACAAGGTTTGTGTATCAATTTTTGGAAAAACATAACAGGGCAGAATCCCGGGAAAGGTCCAAAGATGAAATTTTAATTTAATCATATATTACCTGATTTCTTAACCTTTCTGCATTTGCAAGTAAATTTTGAACATGTACATGCATGGATGCCAAGGCATTTTCAAGTTTAGTAGCATGGTGACCTTGTCTAACTAAATCATTATGTTTGTCCAGCACTTGCTTCTGTAACTCCTTATTTAACAGTTCGATAGCTTCCCCTAATTTTTTAACTTGCTCAGTAATACTTAATGACGTTGACAAATCAGACTTAACATTCGACTGTAGGAAGTACTTGTAAAATTCTACAAATTAGCAGCTTAAGTTGTTTAAGAGTGAAATTGTTTCAACTGTACCATCGTTTTCGATTTGATGTATTAATTCCAAATCTTCATTACTCATTTTTTTCAACTTGCAAAGAGTAATATTACCAGTTTCACTGAGATCAGAAATATCACGATTGAGCACAGCGGTTTAATTCACATATTTTACTGCAAACTTAAAACAATTACAAGAAATTGTATTTCCAAAATCAAAACTTAACCTGAATTATGATATTGCAAACGTAAACTGAATCGAATATTACCTACGTGCAAAAGATCTACTAATTGACAGCAACAACCCAAAGCAGTGGCGTGGAACCAGCGGGGGAAGTGCCAGGAATGAGATACAAAACAATTCTAAATCACGATACATTCAGTGCATCGAGCATTTAAGTAAGATCATAATTTTTGAAAAAGCAAATTCGAATTAATATACTAAAAAAAGTTTTAACAAACTTTCAGTTCTAAATTTAAACCTTCAATTTTTTTCTTGAAACTTCAATGGAGAAAGTGAAAATCTTAGAAATAATTTTAATATATTATTTTTTAAAAATCATTTTTTTAATATTGGGAAAATGTAACTTTTTTTTCAACATTTTTTTGAAGATAATAGGGAGCTTTATGCAAACCTAAAAATATTTTTCTTTGCATTATCATTTATTGAATTGATTCAACCAGTGGACGATCTCGATCGGCCGATTAAAAATCATTTATGTGAGGCACGCCTTAACAACCTTCAGAGCTGGCCCTGTTACCGTCGAGTCTGTGTGGCCAGGTAAAAAAAAAGACCTCAATACTACTTTCAGATTTTGACGACCAAAAAAGGCAAAAAAATTAACAAAACATCGTCTACAAATGTTCTTCGTCTATCATTAAATTGACACAAAAGTTACTTTTTATGTTGAATCCCCCAAAATTATCGTAAATGACCATGTGCGTATATAATTATATTCGGCGTATTCCCTGAAGTTAAGAGGAATGATGGCTTTGTTTTAAGACCTTATCGCCTTTTTATGTTTTGTTTAGACTAGAACCTCATGGAGTGCATCTGACACAGCCTATTCATTCTTAGTGTATTTCAAATTAATATAGTCATAGTTCGTAGCTTAACTTTTGTCAGTTCTTATTATTAATAACTAGAGAGCTCAACCAAATGTAAGTGTTGTGTTCAATGAAGTAAATTTTTTTAAAAACTATTTGCTATTAGTTTGAACTTAATTATATGCACTATCGTAGATCGTACAGGACCTGAAATTATCGTAAAAAGAGTAATTATCGTATATCTGGCAAAACTGCGTCGAGTCACCAGAAACTCATAGAGTACTTCGTAGATTATTTTCACGGTAGTTCAAAATCTGTAATTACCTAACCTCACAATTGTGTCTACTTTTTGTACAAATTGGGTTTGGGTGCTAGTATGTTTTCTGCAACAAAAATCAGAACCCAACAGTGATAATTGGCCAAAAAAATTATAGCAGCATTCAAAACAGTGTTACCTTATTTCTGCATATTGTTAATTTTGTAACTCTTTCATCGAAAGATTATAGCTCGTCTAAAACGATGGCAATGTCCAGTATTAGATATTTTCGCTCGCATTTGCTAGCTAAAAGATTCGGTGTATTTTGTAAACAAATTGAAGCGTCATTTTCGACCTTAGAGGAGTCGGAGACTACCCATGTGTCTAAAGATGAACGTTTTAAATGCTCACATCAAAACACCTTGCAGAACCTACAGCAGATTTTAAGGGTGAAACCCGTAGTGGCGACTGATATGTTGATGAAAGAGAAATCTTTGGCAAAGAAGAACTTTTTTGATTTAAAAGCCAATATTAGGGTGTGTGTGGCTAATCGAATTAATAAAACGACTATAATAAACCATCCTTATATATTAGGAGTTGAGGATTTGTATGAAAAAATAGAGGAACTAAGACATCTTGAATATGATATTAATGATACAGTGTTATTAGCGGATATTCCATTTAGTAAATTGCGAAAATTTGTTGAGAAAGAACTTGAAAATAGAGGGAACGGAAGACTTAAACAACTTTCAGAATTATTGCAGGTTTGTACTTTGGAATATTAAACAAACATGGATTCATAATTGAGATATTGTTAAGTGAGTGTAGCTTTATATGGCGCTGCTACATTAATAAATTTAATTTTAGATCCCTATGAAAGAAATTTGTGAAAACATTCATGAAAAAAAGTTTCTTCTTGGGATATCGATTGATAATTTAAAGAGAAAGGTGGCTCTTTTACAAAGTATGTGATCAGAAACACAGTGTTTCAAACTGTCTTGTTAATAATTTTTTTAGCATTTGGGATAGGTCCGGAAGATATCGTTAATGACCTGTGGGTTCTACGATACACTGATGAAAAAATAAAAGATCGACTTGAATTTGCACGAAGCAATAAGGTAGAACAGTTGAAGCCTTGGATGGTTAGGTCAAAGAGTTCAATTTTAGATAGGTAATGATTAGTTTTTTAATACATTTTGCTTCTTAACACTTTCAGTGCTGATGAGCTAGGGTGTGTCATAAAAGAGTTTCCAGTGAATCTGTTGACACACCGTCTTACCCTTGGATCAGTTGAATGTTGTTTCAGGATTTTTAGTACTAATTCACTGAAGATGTTTGTGGGATAGGTTTGATTCATTCATAAAGGTTGTTGTTTCAAAATCGAAAGTTTTTGTATCACGATTTTAATAGTTTTTACCAAATAATTTCATCTATTAATAAAGCCCTTGCAAACCATACGGAACATCACCCAATATTAATCAACATTGAACGTGTTAAGTTTAAAATTATTGATTTGCCAGACTTTTTAGGTGTAATTTTTTAGGTATTTTAAAAGAAGATCGGATAACAAACAAGTTTTAGGGGAGCACTCACTGACTGAATACCTATCTGAAAGGTTAGAGTGCCCAGAAGACCAAGTTAATGTATTAATTTACAAATTACCAGCTATAAAGAATAAAAGTTTGATTAAACTGAAGGAAATAATAGATTTTTTGTTTGATAAGGGCTTTAAGCCTTATCACATTTGTAGGGTTCCTAAAATTTTGCTACACAGTGTAGAAACTACGAGGAAGAGGATAAAGGAATTGGAAAATGAAGGAATGAAAATCGATAGTTTGTCAATTCTCACTAAAAGCAAAAAACAATATATGCAATTTTATGAAGCTCTTGTTAAAAGTAATAAAAAATTAAAGGGAATAAACAAATAAAATATGGTTTCCTTTAAACATCAAAGTCAAAAAAATGGACTTTTCCCTTTTGCAACAAAGATTATTGATATTTTTAACCTTATTTTGTGAAATTCTTCGATATTTACAATTCATAAATTATATTAACAATAAATATAGTCTGATAGTATCCAACAGTTGATCAAATATCTTATGTTTTAATATTTATTGTTAAGATATTTTATGAGCTATTAAAAATTATTTCAAGGGTTTCACCTTGGATTAGGTTTGCTCAACAGTTCTGTTGGGCAATACTGATCATAATTTGACAGTAAATATGAAATTTCAACAAAAAAAAATGTATATTTAAAATTTTATACAAAGTTAAAAATCAGTTTGAAAGCGTTAAAGCAAAAATATATCGGTATTTATTTTAAAGTGAAATATTAAACACCCTAGAATGCTTTATGGATTTCTGCATATCTTTAACCAACTGAAATCTGATATGGATACCTCAACTTATTCGGAACACTCTTAGGTGGATGATTATTAATTCTAAGAAAGGGAGTCAATCTCTATTCTGAAAATAGGTTTTAAGGGGTTAACGTTGACTCAGGGGTCTGTTCTGTCTTCTAGTCTATTTCTGTTACGATAAATGATCTCTTAGCTTCAACTTTCAATCCTATATACAGCTATGCAGATGATAGTAACCTTGTGTCATCTTTTTTCTCCGACAAACCATTATCTATCGCTGCTTCAGATCGACTAAGGGAACATCAGATACAGACGATTAATCAGAATCTTCTATCTAGATTATTTTGGAATGAGGTGAGAACAATTTGGTCGACTTCAACGCTTCAAAAACTCAGGCCGCGGTTTTCTCTAAGAAAACATCAAGGGATAATGCAACAAACATACTAATGGACGGTAAAATCCTTCAGATGAGATCTAATCTATCTTCCCTAGGAGTGAATGCAAGCACTAACTTCTCTTGGGACGATCATATGCGCGACATGGATATTAACAGAATTAAATGAGTATGTGATAAAATAGATCAGATGTATTTGGAAATAATACGATAAAGACTTTGTTTCGAAAGGACGTTAATGATACAATTTCGTCGCGACAACACACACCTGAGACCTCTTATGAAAATAAAGTCTTTATAATTAAAGTGTGATGTATTGAACTGAATCGTTCATAGACACTCCATTTCCAATAGAAGTGTTTCACTTTTTCCAAAAATATTAGATTCTTTTCCCAGGCAATAATTTAGAATCTTGATATCTTTCTTTTTTCAAACAATGACATGATTTGCGAAACTGGAGCATATTTTCCTTGAAATTTTGAGGGTAAAATTGAAATTATTATTTACTAAATTATTTTTTTCTCCAGAATTTGGATTTTTCAGTCTCCTTTGGGACCATTCTTACGTTGCTGTTGACGTTTGTCAAGGGTGGTTGTTATCTGCAAATGTGATAAAATGTTGAATTAGATTCTCAGTTATTCGAAATTCACATTTTTTGACTCCATGAAAAAAAAGTTCAAATTTCTGGGAAACTGAAATATCGGTTTTTGCTAAAACTTCAACTTGGGATAATTTTTCTCGAGTTTCTGCCGTTAAAATCGAAAGAGAAACGACAAAAATGCTGTATGTTGAAAAAAGTTACATTCCAATTTTTTATTCATATTTTATTGGCTTTTTCTTTGCTAGTTTCTCCTTATACAATTTTAGATTTTTGTGTTATTGCCTAGGTGAAGGAGTAACCAAAGAAAAAAAAGCCAATGAAACATGAATGAAAAGAACACTACTTTGCAAGGAAGATATAGAGAATATATATTCCAATTGGAGTCGAATAGTCTAAAACTTCTAGATTAAAGTCAAAATCGCGAATTTTTTTTTTAAATGTCCACTTTAATGCCAACGTTATATGTTTTAGGTATTATCTTCAACATTTAATATTGTTTCAAAATTTTGAGTTTCTTTTCTTAAAATTTCGGTTTTCAATTCGATTGTAGGTTGTAGGTTTCTCAAAATGTTTTTGAGATTACACCCAAAATTCCAAATTCAAAATCGATACTCGAATCCGTATCTTTCCTAAAATTATTTTTCGTGAATAAATTAGAATTTTCTAAAAGAAATTAAACTACATTTAAAGATAATAGATATTTTATTACGTACATTTTCGACGAGATGAAATTTTTTGGAAATTTTGACTATTATCCTACCAGAAGTCTTAATTTTGACTTTTATTAACCGAAATTTCAACTTTTCTCGAAATTTGGACTTTTCTTTTCTCTAATTTTCTATAGTTCTGTGCGATAAGAAATTGAGGGTAAACGAATAAGAAATATTTAATGTGTCCACCTCCCTTAACTTAAGTGTACGGAAAATAAATTTCCCTGCCCAAATTATTGTCACCAAAATTATTACGCAGCCGTGCACCCCCGCAGGCAAGATAATTTCATAGTTAGATTGCATTTTGAATATGCGTCTGAAATATCTAGGTAACCCGCGGCCCACCGATCTCCTCGTTGCATCCCTCAGGCACTTTCAGTGAGGTAAGCTCTTTTTAAGTTATCAATCGTCGGCAATCTGAGGTTCACAAACCTCTCTGGACCCGACCTTATTATTTAGACGCTCTGGGCAAAAATAATAGGCAATATTTATAAAATTAAAAGATTTACTTTGAAGTACAAAGCAAAAGGTAATAATGAGAAGTAAAAGGTTTTACTTTAATTCATAATCTTTACCTTTTCTTTGCAAGCAAATCCTTTGAAAAATTAAAGTACAAGGTAAAAACTTGCTATTTCAAATATGATACAGTTTTTAATATTCCTCCTCGAGGTTGATGTAGGGAGTCGTCAGCAGGCCCGCGGGGAGGGAGGAGGGGTAAAAGGGAAAATGTCTTTGGGGCCCAGGCTTTATGGGAGTATTTAATACCCAACTAAGGGTCAGAACATGAAACCAAGAAAGATTAAAAAACACATCAAACGTTGCTCTAACGCGTTTCGACAGCTAAGCTTCAGAGAAATACTGAATTTAATACAACAATGAAATTATCTAAATTTGGATTTTATATGTCAAAAATAGCAAAAATGTCATCTACATATCTAATCCATACCCTAGAAAACAAACTACATTCATTTTTAAGACGATTTTCAAAAACACTCATGAAGAGCTCAGCCATGAAAGGTGGCAAAGGATTTCCCATGGCTGCGCCCTCAAGTTGTTCAAAAAACTCGTTATTAATCTGGAAATAATTTTGATCCATACATATTTTCGTTAATGAAATATATTCGTCAATAATTTTGCCTGAAAGGTTATTAAATTCCAGCAGATCTCGAAGGTATAATAAGGTTTGTGGTATGGGTATACTGGGAAAGAGGGAAGAAACATCAAAAAAAAACCAGCATTTCACCCTTCAACAATTCTTCATTCTGAATTTTCTGCACAAACTATTGGGAATTTTTGACTGACAAAGTGAGTTGTTGGAATTCTAATTTGCTGAATTCTTTTACTAGCCATTTTGATAAGTTATATGTCGATGCTCCAATAGCTGACACAATTGGTCCTTTCCAGATTTATGTATTTTTGGCAGACAATATAATTTAGGTACAGTAGGGTTAGATACATGGAGGAATCTCTCTGAAGATGACAGCTTGGCGAAACGCGTTAGAGCAACGTTTGTTGTTTTTTTTTAATCTTGCTTGGTTTCAGGGGACAAGTTCTGTATTTCAATTTATGAACATGTGTGTGATCTCCAACAACCCTTGGAAAAGGAAATTTGCCAAGCCCTTTCTCTTTGGTCACGATTTTCAATTCTTGGAAAAGGAATAAATTTTTTAATTTTTCTTGGTTTCAGGAGACAAGATTTGTATATCAACTTTTAAACATAACCAAGGACCAGTCCGTTCCAAAAACAAACATAGTTCTTGGTTTATAATATTTTCTTGCACGTAAATTTACCACTTTAGTCATTGCAAACGCCCAATTACAACCATAAACATAGACTGACTAAAAATTACACAACTAATAAACTGACAAATAACTTGATCTATAGAAAAAAGTTAGCTTCCTAGTAGATGCATTTTTTTTTTCGAAATTTTGACGATATCTAATAATAGTTTGTTTCCACTTTTGTTCTTTTTTTCTATAATGTTGACTTTTTATTTCAACATATTTCATATTTCTCTGTATTATGTTGGAAGCGACTGACATTTCTAAATTTAAAAGTTTCGAATTTTTGCAAAAAAGTAGAAATTTCGAGCAGAAAATTGAAATACAAAAAGCTCTATATTTTGAAATGTAATTGATAGTTTTTAATAGAAAATGTTCACATTAGTTAAAAAAGTTAAAATTTCAAAAAGAAATTTATGATAAAAGTCGTTTTAAGTTTAAAAGCGAAATTGTTAAAAAAAGTAAAATTCCAAAAATACCTTTAAAGGAAAAAGGCAAAATTTTGGGTCTGACTCTCTCCAAATTTGGATTTTAAACTCGAGATTGTACATTGCAAACCTTAATGAAAAAATATAGAAATTCAAGTCAACAATATTCGAAATTTCAGTATAAGAAAAATGATTTTTTTTGGAAATTCGCGTTTTCTCAAAATTTTTTTACTTTACTATTGACATTCGAATTTCAAATTCCGGGAAAAAATTGAAATGTAGAGAAAAAACTAAATTACTGAAACAAACACAACTAAAAATTTGTAGACAAAATGTTTACCAACATTTCTAGTTTAAAGTTGAAATTTGCATTAAACCGAATAAAACGTAGAATAAGAAAATATTTTATGGAATTTCTGGTTTCAAAACTCAAAATTCAAATCTCAATTATTTTGATGCTAAAGCAAAAATTTCGAGAAAAAATTTAGATAATTTTAATTTAAGAACAAACATTATTTTTAGAAATGCTAATATTTTTTAAAAACTTCAGTTAAATCTAGAAATTTTCAGTTAAAACTCGAAAGTTTAATTCACTTCAAAAATAATAACTTAAAATTTTCAAATAAAAACTTGATTACGATTATATTAAATATTAGTTGCGAGTATATGCCCAGAATCTTTTTTTAGTCTTTCATTTTGTTTGATGACAGAAGTTTTTTTTTGGTTGTGCGGCCCTCTTAAAAAGTTTCGTTCTGAAAGAGGCCTGCGGTACTAAAAAGCTTGGCGATCTCTGTTCTAAATTAAAGGCATAATTTTGAGTAAAGTACATCAAAAGAAAAAATTTTAAAAATCAGTAGACTTTTTTAAAATTTCATATTCACATATTTGCGGACACAAATTTAGAAATCAAAAAATATGAACATTTAAAAATTGTTTTGGAAATTTAAACCTATTTTCGAAATTGACCTTTCGAAATTTTTTCTAGAAGTTCGGCTTTTAAATGGAAACTTTCAATTTCAAGTCTATATTCTAAGAGAAACTTTCTAAATTTCAAGTTTGGTCAAATCATAAATATATAGAATGGCCCCAAAGTCATGGACCACATTCATAGGTAGATTCCCGCATTAAAATATTGTAATTTATAGTTAAACTTAGCTTGCTGCAAATGTTTATAGTTAAGGAGAAAGTGTTAAACAAAAAACATATTACTTTAGTTTTTTCATTCATTTCCTAATGTCATATCAATCCATAGTAAATATTGAAACTTTGATCTTTTTGAATCGAAGAATTGAAATCTCTTTAATTATCAGCTTTTGGATTAACCTAAGTTAAACAAAATCGTAATAAATCTACCCTTGAATTTTAGCTCTTTACCTCGGGGCCATGCCATTTTATGAATTTTGCAAATGGAAAGAATTTATTCACAAAATGTTAACAATTTTCGAAATCAATTTCGAAATTTTTGCAGAAAGCTCATGAAAAAAAATATTTTAGGCATTATTTTACACAAAATTCGAGAAACAAATGAAAATATTGACTTTTTAAACTGCAAGGCATGAAAAAATTAAAAAAATTCTTAATTCCGAGAAAAATTTAAATTTATTTTACAAAGTTTCAGTTAAAAAAAATTACTAGCAAAAAATTTAAAAATAAAGTTGAAATTTTAAAAAAAGTTAATTTTTCGATTAAAAAAAGTTTCAATTGGCAAAAATTATCCGAATTTATTTACTCAGTAAACAAATATAGTCCATTTCAGATAAATCTGCATAAGAGTAGGCTATTGACTTCTAATTTTGTAGTGGCAACAGCAAGAACTACTCGCTTGGCAACGCGTAATCATGAAGAAATGTTATAACATTTCTTAATGATATTCTATGTTCCTAAAATCCAAACCTAAATATCATTAAATATTTTATTTCTTGTCGGGTGCTTCTTTTGTATTTGATGTTATTTTTTGCTAAAAATTATTAAATTGTAAGTAATAGTAATAAAAAATAATATGAATAACCTTTATTCCGATCATTCTGTCAAACAATTCTTGACATAGATAACATTTTTTTGAAGTTTTTCATTTTAGCGCTATATTGACTTTTTCAGAAAATTTATCTTAATTCAAAAATTATAAAACTCAATATAGTGTCCACAAAAAAAGAAGTTTTCTCGGGAATTATTTAACAAGAAAAACGTAATTACGCCACTGTAGAAATTTTTTTAGTCATCAAACGAAATTCCACCATCAATATGAATCTCGAAATTGCAAAAATGTTCTCTATTTAACTTCAAACTTTATGGTCAGCCTAACTAATAACCAAGATCCTACGTTGTGCCAGCTCTCGTGCGTTATGTGACACATTGTATATGTTATCGAATGCCCATTCACTGGTGTCGTGTTTTTAATGTCTACAAAACTTTTTTTAACATTTTCGTTGAATGTAGCTATATTACAATATGTAATTAACATTTTCCCATCACTGCTTCCTAATTTCATACATTGCGCAATTTGACATGACATTTTATTTCTAATGCAAACATTTTTTTAGTCACGATGTACTAAATAAAATAAATATCAACTTTTTTTCGTTTTTCATTAAAAAATCTGTCAAATCGAACGTATTTTTAGATTTTTATTGCACGCGATCTGCGAGCAAACACAACTGCAGTGTTTTTTCGCCAACGTAGCTATATCGCCGTAGACTCCCGATCAAACGCTGCAAAGTCAGAGCATATGGGCGTTTTCACATCTACCGGCACCTACACAGACACGATAACGTCACGACACCGACACAGACACGATAACGACATACGACTTTCACATCTACCGACACCGACGCGATGTCAGCACGGTTTTTGGATTCCACAAGTTCTATCAGTTCAACCATATCATGTTTAAAACTGGCCATAATTAGAGTACAACTTCCCCTCACAATGCGCAGATATTAAAATATCGGCGCGACGTAGGGATGATCGATATTCATCGATGGTTAATGAACATCGATGTTTAGTGGAAAAACATCGAAGTTTTCGATAATATTGTACATCGATGTTATGAGAATAAAATCGGAACATCGATATCGATACACTCTAGGTGTAGGCCAGTGATTCTCAACCTTTTTTTCGTAACGGCATACTTTTAATAATTTAAAAACTTGGCGGCACACTAACAATTATATAAATTTTAAAAAAGTTCCCTCCGCTATTTTACTGTATGCAGCCGTAAAATTTGGCGACACACTTCAAGAATCTCGCGCGACAGTAAAGTGCCGCGGCACAGTGGTTGGGAATCACTGATCTAGGCCATCTAGCGTGATTAGGTGTAACAAATGTTGCATACACTCATATCACACTAGCTATCGCTGGGTGATGTAACCAAATTAAAAATAACAAAATAAAAAACTGCCAATTTCAAGCCATGGTTAATTTTTTTCTAAGAATGATGTGGGAGCGAGTATTAGTAAAAGTTAATTTTTTTTGCAATGAAACTTCGAAAACGAAATAACAGGTATAGTAAATGTACCCTATATTGTACTCTGTCTGTCCAGTAAACTCAAACTTTTGCAGTAATGTAACCCAACAATCTACCATGAATTTGCTTACGGCGCTTACTATATGTATACCTTATAATAAAATGGATTGTTTTTTTTACCTAAAACATCGATGTTTTCGGACATCGATATTTTTCTTTCGATATTCATCGTACATCGATACTTTTGAACCGATGTTAATATTGATGTCAATATCGATGTTTTTCTAATATCGATCATCCCTAGCGCGACGACTCGAATGGCATGAATGCTCCTCGCCGACAAGACTGTGCTTGCAAAATCAGCGACGACTCGGGCGGACTAAATGCTCCTCGCCGACATGTCGGTGACTGCAACGACACGATACCGATATGTCGTTAGGTGTGAAAGCATTCCTATTTATTTATACGAAATTGTGCATCCACCGACATCGTTGCTGGTGTCGTGTCGGTATCGTGTCAGCAAGTGTGAAAACGCTCTATCGCTGATAGGTCGCGACAAGTGTGTTCGGCTGCATTTGATTTCTAGAACCGTATCTGATCGCCATCGCCTACGTGATCGTGAACGCTATCGCGATCGCTTATACGTGTCCGACGACCTAATCATCAAAATGTTTGGCGTGAAGCCAGCTTTGGTTCTAGTGGTTTTTTTAGTAACTCTTCTAAAGGTTAATTTAATACTTCATAGCTTACTTTTGTGCAGATTTATCTTAAATGGACTATACCTCACCTCTTGTCTCTGTGTCTGTCTATCTACCGCAAATTTGTAAAAATTGAAATACAAATCTTGTCTCCTGAAAGCAAGAAAGATTAAAAAACATAACAAAGGTTGCCCTAACGCGTTTCAGCCAAGCCATCATCTTCAGAGAGAAAAAAAAGTTAATTTATAAATGTATGCAATCAACGTATTTACGTATCTACCAATCTTAAATTTTCCACCAAAGTGTCTGTTCTGCCGTAATTCAATCATCCATGTTCTGACTGGATCTATGTTATCTATGCTTATGAATCGCATTTTCTATGGTTAATGTCACCTGAATAATCCAAAGAGGTTAGTTTAAATTTCAAAAGTTAAGACTTGAATAAAACTTGTAAATTTGGAAGACAACTTTTTATCTTGTGTGCTAGTGAAAGTGTTTGTTTATATTTACAAGCTCTAGATAATTGCAATTCCAGACTTTACGCATATGGTCTAAAAAGTACAAAAATGTTCGCCTTCTGCTTAGGAAGAAGTTGTTCTAGAATTAACAGAATTAGCACCTTTAGTAGACAATTAAATGCAAGGACAGCAAACCCCTTAATTTTGGGTACGGTGTAGCTCTATAATTTATTTCAAAAAGGCACACATCAGCTTTGTGGCTTTTAAAAATTAAACTCCTAGTTATATCCTTCATTGTTAAATTCACCTATTTCCTGTTCTTTTTAATTTAGAGATAGTCTGCTAACATAATTTCTAATGAAGATATTCGCAATTGCAGGGATTGAAACATCTTGTGATGATACTGGCTGTGCTATTGTCAATGCCGAGGGACGTATATTAGGGGATGCTTTGAATTCCCAACATTTAATTCACCTAAAGTAAGTTAACAGGTTCGTCTGCATGTAAATTTATAAAGGAAATCTGGCTAATGATATTGTGTTAAATACTCCTGTCTCAAAATATAGTAATACTTGACAAGTTTTGCAGTTATCGCTAATTAGGGTATGAAAAAGTCTTTAAATTGTCTTTTCTATCTTTTTGTTTAATTAAATAGATAACACTTTTTCTGATGTGTAAGAGATAAGAGATATTCTGATTAATCATTGAAAATGCTTATTTTTTGGAACAGAAAAATGGGGCCTTGTTTCCTTAATCCACGATTAAAAATATTACCTCTTTTGAATAATATACTATTAGAAAGCTCTTGAGAAAATGGTGATTTGTTACTTTTTTTCTTTTAGTTATCTAGTTGTAAACCATGTAATACATAGAAAAAGTTGTAATAAGTGGAAAAAATTTAAATATTAACACGACAGCGCCACCTAGGTTTGAACAGCTGCACTGCATCTTGCAAATTTGTACAGTTATTAAGCTTTCTATACACCACAAATTATGTGAAGTAATTCGAGGTGCTTCGCCTAGATGGGACTATTTATGCGATACCGAAGTTTGGCCTAAAAAAATATTATGCTATACTTTCACTTCATATATTCGTTACTCTGGTTTCCCTTCAATGCGAATAAATCTTTCGCCTTTTACTAAAGATTTCCGTGGAGGGGAACAACTCAAATGAGTCTATGAACAATTTTTTGTCGCCCGTCGAAAGACGGGCCTATTTATAATTTAAAAGAAATTATTCAGTGGTGGGTTTTTTTATCTTGTTGCAATTCCGTTCTTTAATCAAAAAAGCATCGATGCATGAACCATAAAATTTTCGCATCTATATGAAAAAACTAGTCCAGAGTTTTACAACAAACTGGAATATTGTTTAGCACAGTCTATTTGAACTCCTTGTAATATTTAAAGTTATATTCTTCATTAGAATTATTTATTTTGTTTAAGAAATCTCGTTTATTTATTTTGGTTATCAAAGAATATCAGTTTTATTTTGCCTCAGACTACCCCATTATTAGCTCTGAATGTTAAATCTCTCATTAACATTCTCCCTATGGACAGGGTTTGACTTTCCTGATGTGTAGAACGATAACGATGCATCGATGCTTTTTCGATGTTTTTTAAATATTGCAGGTTTAAGAACTAAAATTTACGAAGGTGTAGAAAGGATATCAACTTAAAAAGTAGCTTTTTTGTAAAAATTTAGGGTTTAACGTTAGAATTTCGACCTTTTTCTCGATATTCCTAAATTAAAATTTCGATTTTAATCTCGAAATTTCGACTTTTTTCTTAAAAAATCAAGTTCTTTCTCGAAATTTCGCATTTAATCCCCAAATTCTGACTTTTTTCTAAAAATTCCGAAATGAGAGTCAAAATTTGACTTAATATCGAATTTTTCGCTACAGGTAAACCCGAAACTTCAATTTTTCTTCAAATTTCGAGAAGAAAGTATTTCGAGATTAAAGTCGAAATTTCGAGAAAAACCCCGAAATTTCGCCTTAGATTCGATTTTTTTTTGAATTATGACCTCCCTACGCCTAATTTCTTTAATTATTTGTTATGAAATGACTATTTTCCTTCCGAATTTAAACCTATATTTTTTTTGTTTATATTTTTTTCTCCAAATTTTGACTTAGGACTCAAAGTCTACGAAGATTAGGTTTGAAGATTAAAATTTTCAAAAAAAGTAGACATTTCGAGATAATAATATTATTCTATTATTCTAATATTAGAGAAAAAAATCCAACCTTTATTAATTTTATTTAACTTATATGATTACGTGATATCTAAATTTAATTAAAAGGTCTCCTCATGACAGTCGATATCACGTATAGTAAGTCATATTTCAAAAAATGTATCAAAATATTGTCATCATTCAAGAAAAATTTAAATATTTCCAAACTGGGTCGCAAAAATGTTAAATAAAATTAATAAACATAATGTTTCCGAACAATAAGAGTCCCCCATGAAAAATAAAAAACACAACATTGAAAAGTTAAATTCAAAGTTTAAAAAATTTTTACTTTTATCTTGCATATTTATAAAACAAGCTTAAATTTTTTATAAAAATTCAAAGTTAAACTCCGGATTTGAAGAAAAAGTTTTTGAGAAAATTTTATAAAGACTAAATTTTGAAAAATGTTGAAATTGTCATATAAATCGAAATTTTCAAAGAAAAAACAGGTTTTTCAAAGAAGTTAAGATTTTGATAAAATTCTTTTTAAAACAGTCGGGCAAAATTTTGTAAAAATCCCAAAGCTTATGAGTTGAAATTTTCAAAAAAAGCAATATTTTGAGAAAATATCGAATTTTATAAATTTTGTCAAAAATATTCCAAATTTAAAAAAAAAATGAAATTTTCAAAAAATTTCAAATTTTCGGAAAAGTCGAAATTGATAAAAATATCGACATTTTCATCAAAAGTAAAAATTTTCAATACAAGGATTTCGATATTTTAAAAAAAGTTGCAATTTTGAAAAATAGTTAATAATTTCAAGACAAAATTTTGAAAAAGATTTAAAAAAATCGAATTTTAAATTGTAATATTGAACAAAGTAAAGATTTTCAAAAAAAATCGAAATTTTGGACAATAGTAAGAATTCCAAAAGATGGTGAAATTTTCAAAAAAAAATAATTTTTTTATATTCAAACAAGAAATTTTCAAGAGCGAAAATTTTTTAAAAGTTCTAATTTGTTTGCAGAAAATATAACTCTGAAAGTCAGGATTTTCAAAAAAAGAAAATTCGAAATTTTGAGAAACAATCAAAAATTTCAAAAATAAGTGAAATAGAAGTCCAAATTTTCAACAAAAAAAATAATGGACAATTTAAAAAAACGCTTAAATTTTCAAAAAAAAATCGAAGGTTTTTATCAAGAAGCGAAATGTTCAGAAAAATTAAAAATTTTTTAATTTAAAAAATGAAAGAATTTTAAAAACGCCGAAATTTAAAAAAAAAATTAAAATTTGAAAGACATTAAAAGTCAAAAGGTAGAAATTTACATAAAAAATTTAAATTTTGAAAAAAATTCAGTATTTTCAAAAAAAGGTCCAAATTTTGAAAAAACTCGAACTTTTTAAAAAGAGTCATACTAGATTTTGTAAAAATGCCAAACTTAAAAAAAAACATACGTAAACATGTCAAAAAATGACAGCAGCCCACTAGATTAGAAAACTTTTTTGTACATTTGATATAATTCGTCTTTTTCTAAATTACAACTTTGTACTCAAAATTCTACTTTCTTTCTTTTGAAATTGGACTGTATTGGAAATTTTGAATATTTTATAGAAATTACGGCCTTTTTTTCGAAATTTTGACTGCTCGGAAATTATCATGTTTCTCAGAATTCGCCTTGTTCTCGAAGTTTCTGATTTCTAGTTAACACATTAAAGGCCTGGGATCTTGACGAAAGTATTTTAGGTAATTTACAGTAAGTAGAATTTGAACAACCGAACAGCTTCAAACGAAAAAACATACTAAATACAAAAAGTGACGCATGGATTGCGTGGTTGCAAACCGTACTAATACGACTCCCGCCTTTAAGCTACATTCGAGATAAATCGTATTACTACGACTCCCGCCTTTAAGCTACAGTCGAGATAAATCGTAGTACTACGACTTCCCCCTTTAAGCTACAGTCGAGATAATTCGCAGTACTACGACTCCCGCCTTTAATGCGCCTTTTATCCAGAATTCGTCCTTTTATTAAAATTCGTCCTTTTATCAAAATTCGCTTTTTTACTAAATTAGATGAAATTTTGCTAAAAATATAAAATTTTGAGAACAATATTTTTACGATATTTACAGAAAATGATTTCTTGTAAATTTCAGATTATGTCAAAATGTATAGGTAAATGATAAAAATTCTAAGAGAAATATTAAAAAAAAAAATTTTTTTTTTCTCCGAATTCGATTTATTCTGGAAATTGCGACTTTTCTCACAAAATTTGTGCCGACAACATTGGCATTCGCGAATATTAAAAATAAATATTCTCAATCGCATTCGATAATGTGGGAGAACCAACATTCGTTACATCCCTAATTAGATTCAATCAATGCCAGATCAAAATCTGTAATACCTTCCATTACTTCTAAAGCTTGTAATTATTCAATTATGATACTGTCCCATTTTTTCCATCCATTTTATTAATAAAACGTGTTACTTACAGCAATGGTGGAATTATTCCACCTATAGCCCAAGATTTGCACAAGCAAAATATAGAGAATGTAGTGAATGAGGCTCTTCAGAAAGCAAATGTAACTATGAGTGACATAGATGGCGTCGCAACTACAGTTAAACCAGGTAACGAATTGTTTATGTTGGGTTTTTAAAATCGATTACAATCCTTCTACGTAACTTTCTAGGGTTACCAATGTCATTACTCATAGGAACCAAATATGGAAAATACTTATGTCGAACGAACAAGAAACCTTTTATTCCGATCCACCACATGGAAGCGCACGCCCTAACAGCTAGAATGCACGACAAAACTATAAGTTACCCATTTCTGGTGTTGCTAATTAGTGGGGGACATTGTTTACTGGCAATAGCCCAAAATGTAGACAAATTTCTTCTCCTAGGAGAAAGCTTAGATGACGCACCAGGTGAAGCCTTTGATAAAGTACTTGGCTGAGTTTCCGCTGTTGGAACTTGCTTGTTATCGCATTTACGGTTTTTAGATGGCAAGACGGATGAAGTTGAAAAATATCCCCGAATTTTCCACAATGAGTGGCGGACAAGTGATAGAGCAAGCGGCAAAATTGGCCAAAGATCCATCAAGGTACAACATTACAGTGCCGTTATTACCCAGGAGGGATTGCAACTTTAGCGTGACGGGACCAAAAAACCAACTACTTTATCACCTGAAAATTGAAGAAAAGAAATATGGTGTGATAAATCTTTATAGAATTAAGAAACTTGGAGTGTTTAATTGTATTTTTTAGATGTACCGCCAGATGGGTTAATCCCTGGAGTTTACGATTTATGCGCATCTTTTCTGATATGTATTACAAAACATCTTTGCCACAGAGTCCAACGAGCAATGGAATTCGCTGCTTTGGAAAAGCTTATTCCTCAAGAGCAACAAACTCTGGTAAGAATTGGCATTTTAATGCCAGTTTAAGTATAACTCATTTAATTTTATCATTGAGAATTAGTAAAAATTAATTTATAAATTTTATTTATGAGGTACCCCTCATGGGTAACTGTTGTCGTTGTCTTTTTCTTTTTTTTTTTGTTTCTGCTGTTTCAATCACGTAACCTTCGTTTTCTCTTTAACGATTTTGAAACTCATTTTCAGGTGGGCGCCAGTGTATCCAGTCTATAAACAGCGTTTTGTCTCAGGATTTTCGAATTTTTGTCAGTTTTGATTTTTTAAGAAATTCCATATTTTAAATTACGATTTCAGCATCTTTTTCCTAAAAAATTTTATCTGAAATTCGAAATTCCGACTTTTTCCTACTAATTTTACTTAATCTAAAAATTTCGACTTTAAACGCAATAGACTTTTATTTTTGAAACTAGCTAATACGCGCGCATTTGTCTACGTGAAAAAGGTTGGACACTTTTTTTAAAATGCCGTCCTTTTTGAAAAATTCAATTTTTATTGAAAATTTCGTCTTATTTCGAAAATTTCGACATTTTAAAATACCCACTTTTTTTTTAAAGTCGATCTTTTCTCGTTAGACTTCCAACATTTCATTTTTTCCCGAAATGTTGACTTTTTGAACATTCTAGTCTCTCCAAATTCTTCAAATTCTGGCTTATTTTGATTTTTTTGAACTTTTTACTTTTTTTAACTTTTGTCCTTGCTGAGCATTCTATTTTTTGGACATTACAACTCTCTTGATGATTTTCGAAAATTTCGACTTTTTCAAAAATTATTTTTCAATTTTTTTTTCAATTCTTTGACCTTGTTTTTAAAAATGTTGACCTTTTTTGAAATTCTAACTCGAAATTTTAATTTTTTCCTAATCTGACTGTTTTTAAATTCGATTTTTTCAAAAGAAGTCGATTTTTTTGAAAATTTGAATATTTTGCAAGTTTCGACTTTTTGTGAAAACATTGACTCTCGAGTGTTTGATTTTTTACATTCGAATTTTTTCAAAATTATGACTTTCTCAAAATTTTGATTTTCTGAAAATGACGACTTTTTTAAAAAGTCTGTTTCAATTTTTATTGAAAATACTTAAACATTTTTCGACTTTTTTTTGTCTTTATATTTTGAAAACTACGAATTTCTAATTTTCCCATTTCCCCGTTTTTCAAATGCTTACTTATTTTATCAATTACAGTTTCCTTTCCTAAGGATTTTGATTTATTTTCTGAATTCTGATTTATTAAACATTTTTACACAAAATGTCGATCTTTGCTCATAATTGTAATTTTTTTTCAAAATATTGATTTTTTCTATAAATTCGATTATATCGAAAAACTCTCTTTTGAAAATTGCCACCTTTGTCCAACTTTTGACAATTTCTCGAAGTTATGACCTTTTTTGAAAACTGCGACTTTTTTTCAAAAATTTCGACTTTTTCTCGGAGTCGACTTTTATGTAGTAAAATTTAATTCAAAAAATGCAATTTTTTCAAAAATTTTTATTCCTTGAAAAATTGGTATTGTTTTGGACTTTTTCACAATTTTCACTATTTTTTAAAATTTCGACCTTTTTATCATCCAAATTTCGCCTTTTTTTTCGAAGTTACAACTTTTTTAGCATTTAATTTTTTTTGGAAAATTTCTCTTTTTTCAAAATTTCGACTTAATGTAAAAATGTTGGCATAACATTTTTTTCTCGGTTTTTGCTGTTTTTTTATAAATATGCATATGTTCTTAAATTGTTTTTTGAAAATCTATACCTTTTTCAAAAAAAATTTCGAAATTTGAAATTTTTTGTTAATATAAATTTCTAGTTTTTCTCAAAATTTCGAGTTTAAACATGAAATTGTAGGATATGTTTCCTAAAATTTTAGGTTTTTGATCGAAATTTCGATGTATGTCTGTATATTCATTTGATTATCAATTTAACCACGAGTTTTGTCGCGTTGTTTCCAAAATTTTGAGCTTTAAAATTAATTTCGATTTTTTCTTGAAATTTTGGATTTTTTCTCGAAATTGTGATTTTCATTTCGAAATATGTAATTTTTCTTCTAATTTTGGGTTAAAACCTGAAATGATTTTTAAATTTCAAGTAGTTTTCATCAACGTTTTTCTCGAAATATCACCCTTTTTTGGAAATGTCCCCTTTTTCTAAAAAAAAATTCAATTTACTCATGTAATTTGTTCTTTTCTAAAATTTCGATTGTAAATCCGAAATCTGGATTTTTTAAATAAGTCTATTTGAAAGTAAGTCTACTTAGTCAGAAAATGTCTATTTTAATCTCCAACCTACGGGTTTTTTATTTATTTTTTTTTTTTCGTTAAAAATGGAATTTTCAGCCTTTTTCAGAAATTTCTAAATTGAAAGTTTATTATTATAAATTTAGAGTTTTTATTAAAATCTCGAGTTTAAACTTATAATTACAGAATATATGAGGGTGGTCTGAGAGGTTTCCGACCTAACAAAGATACAAGACATTTTTTCCTTTTTTTTTTTTTATTTTTCTACATAATCTCCTTGTAAGTCTACACACCCGTCCAAATAGTACTCGGCGTTTTTCTCTGCAAAATAATTGTTCACGAAGGTGATTGATTTGACGAAAATATGTCCTCAGAACGCAATTTTTAGATGAGGGAACAAAAAGAAGTCGCTTGGGGCTAGATCTGGTGAATGAGATGGTCAAGCAGTTCAAACCGTAATTTGTGGATGTTCGCCATGACAACCGGGGAGATACGAGGTGGCGCATTGTCTTTTTCTGCAAATGTAACCGTTTTTCCGCAATATCTGCCTTCAGCTTGTCAGGTAATGATGCGAAGTATGCTCCTGTAACGGTTTTCACTGTTTGAAGAGAATCGATTAGGATGACTCCATGACTATCCTAAAAAGCAATCGCCATCACTTTCCCAGCCGAAAATACAGTTTTTGCTTTTTTTGGAGCCGATTCCCCCTTCGCAATCCACTGTTTTGAGTGTATTTTTATTTCGGGTGTCTCCAGGTTTCATCTACAGTAATTAATCGGCACCGAAACTCTGATTTATCGCCCCTAAACTGCGCCAACAGAGCGTTGGAAATGTTCATTCGAACAAGTTTTTGATCTCACGTGAGCAAACGCGCCAACCAACGCGCGGACAGCTTTCTAATGCCTAAATTTTGATTCAATTTGTGACAAACACCTTCTTTGGACATATTCATAGCCACTGCTATCTCTTTCTAACTTTAATTCGACGGTCGTTTAGCACCATTTGGTGCTTTACTTTAGCGATTTTATCGTCAGTGGTTGAAGTTTTTGGACGTCCCGAACGTTCATCGCCTCTCAAGCTGGTACGCCTACCTTTAAATTCAGCTGCCTAAAATTTCACTGTGGTAAATGATGGTGCAGAGTCCCCATATACAGAGTCCCACTCATTTTTGATATGCGTAGACATATTGCCTTTCAAATATAAATATTTGATGACAGCTCGATACTCGATTTTTACATTTTCACAAAAACACTCCCATCGACTCACTCAAACAATTGTCAAATAACGACTGCTCGTCTAACACGGCCGAAATTTTGGCGAGTACCTGCCAAAAGATGCACAGCTACGTTCTCTAGCTTTTATTAACAAGTGCTGCCATCTTCATTTTAAGGTCGGAAACTTTTGAGACCACCCTCGTATTTCCTAAAACTTTACATTTTTCAAATTTCGAGCTTTTACTTACATAAAATTTCGACCTTTTTCTAAACAATAATTTAATTTCGAATTTGATCACGTTGTTCCTAAATTTTGACTTAAAAGAAAAAATTTGATATTTTTCAGGAATTTTGTCTTTCCCGTTTCGAAATTGTAATTTTGATTTTCTTAACTCGAAATTTCGAATTATCTTTTCAGATTTGTGGTTAAAATTTGAAATTAAATTTCAAGGGTTTTTCGAGTTCTACGCTTTTTTGTCAATATCTTGAGTTTAATATGTTTCAGTCAACATTTTTACCCGAAATTTCAAGAAATTTTTATTTTATAAATTTTGTTTCTCTTGAAATATTCGTATTGTTTTTTCATTTCATTTTAAATTTAAACTTGATATTGTTTACTTCTTTTCGTACATTTTGGCCATTTTTCTAAATGAATCGATTTTGAAATCGAAATATTTTTAAATTTTGACATTTTTTTAACTCCTACTGAAACGTTCCAGTTTATTAAACATTTTACTTCGTTTCTAGAAACTTAATACTGAATATCGAATTCAGTTAAAGTCCAAAGAGAGAAAGTTTTTTTCCGTCAGATCTATAGCTACACTACGCTCTATGACTACCATGAATATCCTTTGTTTTATATTATTCTTTAAGAACCTAAGATTAACCAAACTGAAATCAATTATTTTTAACTTTAGGTTGTGTCAGGCGGAGTAGCATCAAATGATTTTATTGCTAATGCATTGCAAATCGTCTGTGATGAAATGGGATACAAATTCGTCAGACCACCACACCATCTATGTACAGATAATGGAATTATGATAGCTTGGAATGGTATGGAAAGGTTGGTATATTCCTTAGTTACTCAAACCATGAATGTGATAATAGGTTTGTTCCAACGGAACATCAAACTAGTTTGCAACCGTCCGGCGTATGTGCATTCAAAATTTACCGTTCCAACCAAGTGCAAACTCCAACCCAACTGGCAGTCCGGTGTTCCAACAGTGCTCTGACTAATTCGTGATCAATCAGAACAGTCAGCAGCCGAGAGCTTGCACTGGTAGTTGGGAACATGCGCAATAAGTAATCGATAAGGGGTATCTAATTTCTCAGCTGTTATTTGTCAATACGATTGTCAAATGTTTTGATCTTGTCGGAGCAAATGTAAATTGTGTTGTTAAGTTCTGAATTCTATTTTTCATCCACTATATTTGCTCAAAAATAACAAAAATGAATTTCGTAAAGGGATTTATATGTGATGAAGATTTATTTTCATCGCTTTCAATTGAGACAGACGGCGAAGACCAGAGGTTTTCCGAGAAGTCGCAAAGTGCGTTCCAACGTGTACAATCCCAAACCAGTCAGAGTTTAATACGGAATGCACGCATGCGTACGAACTAGTTCATGAATTAGTCGGAAACTAATCAGAAATGTTCGGTTGGAACAACCCTAATTTTGGTTTCCTGATTTGACAAATTTTGATTGAAGCGACCCTGAACGTGTATCCACTTATTCTCATTTTCCAACTGTATGAAGTAAAGTTGCCGACCTGCTGATTAGCAAATATTATTATTAGACTAAATTAAATCGAAATACAGCAAGACTGTTATCGTTTGAAACAAAACTGATGAAATATACAAGAAATATAAATAAAGTAAAAAAAGGTGTAACTTTTCGATCTGACAACAGGAGCAGGTCGGGGCAACTTACCGTTTCGTGTAGCTTCGCGATATCTGATGATCTGACGCTTCTTTAATACGAGATCGTACTTGATAGCCTCTTGGTGGCCTGAAACGATTTATGTCATAAATCGGTTTTTTCTCGGGCCTTCTGAAAATAAGCTATAACATTTTTTGAGCAACTGAGCTAGCAAGGAAGTCGTCTAGAGGATTGAAATTAAAACTATAAAATTGCCAAAAAGTATCCCTTTTTCAAACAGAATCAATCTATTTTGTCTAAAAAAAATCTAGCAATATAAGCTCTGTTATATTTTTGAGCCAACCTGTATGTCTAAGGCATGTTAGAGAATGACAAATTTGCAAATCAGTTACTCTACAATTTAAATTGGCAATGGCAAATGAATGAAAAATCTATGTTTTTTAGGTGGCAAGCCAATGTAGGAATCTATTCCAATTTCGATGATATAAGGATAGAAAAAAGTTGTCCGCTAGGTGAAAATATTATAGAAAAAGTAACTAACAGAAATATTAAGTGTAAATGGGTTAAATTAAATAAACTGATAACTTAAAATAATGCTTTTTATTTATGTTTAAATGCAACAGATATTTTTAATAACCAGACCAGGCTTGCAGAGTGGCAACAGACCACCACTGTTTGATTGTTATCATTTTTAAAATTTTACATCCTAAAAGAAATAAAATCAGGTGACAAAAATATATTTTTGAATTCGATTCTCGAACTGTTCCTGAACAGTACACTTTGTAAATCATTAAATAATAAAATGTATTGTTTGTGTTCTGGGGATAAATAACTAAAAAAGAATCAGTTTTAGAAAACCTTTTTCTTCCGAAATGTTTTTTCTAACAATTTTGATATTATCCTTTTGTTTCCAATTTGCAGTCTTAATTCAAAAATATACTACTTTTATCCAAATTTTCTTAAAATTTAAAATCGAAATTACAAGCAAATAACAATTTTCTTAAAATTTAAAATCGAAATTACAAGCAAATAACAAAAATATTGACAAAAATGCAAAATTTCAAGAATCCTAGATTGGGAATTTTGGAAAAAATAGCAAGATTTCAAAAAATCTTTATTTGGTATTTAAAGTGGGAATTAAAAAAAAAGATAATTTCGAAAAATGAATTGTTAATTAAAATATATTATTTAAAAAAACCTCTCAGTATTGATGTAATGGCGAAACATCGACTTATTTTATCGAAATTGCGATATTAAAGTCAGTATTAACCCGATATTTTGAGAAATTTGTAACGAATTTTAATTTTTTTTTTCGAAATTTTGTCTTTTTTGAAATGTTGTGCTGAAACTAACAATATTGATGAATGATGACTAAATGGAACAACTTCCAAAATAAAGACTGTAAGACTTAAATTCAAGTTTTTTACTTTTTTCCCCAAAAAGTTGAAACTGAAATCAAAATTTGGTTTTTTAAATTTTGAGTCATTTTCTGCACAATTTCGAAGTTTTCTCAATCTATCAATAGTTTGCTCAAAATTCTAAGTTTAAGAATTTTTATTAGATCCTTATTTTAAAACCAAAAAATTTGTTCTTACAAATTTTGTTTTTCTAGAAATTTCGACGTTTTTCTTAATAATTCCAGTTTAAACTAAAAATTTTTATTTTTAACCTAAATTATTCACGCCAAATCTAAATTTATTTTGTTTTTTAATTTTTTTCGAACCCTAGTATAATTTTGTTTCTTAAGTTTTGGCTTTCGAGTTTAGACGTTTTCTAACAAATTTGACTTATCTTTTCTGAAATTTTGACATTTTTCTTGAATTTAGAGCAATTTGTATTTTACATGGTTTGAGTTTGTCTCGAATTTTAATTTTTTCCTCCTGAAATTTTTTGTTTTCTTAAAAGTTAACCTTGAGAGTAGTAATTTGTTTGATATTCCGAATCTATATTGAAAATTTTGACAAATCTTAATTTTATAAAATCTCTAAGCGACCAATTATTTTAAATTTCGAATTTTTTCTGTAAATTCATTTTTTAGTATGTACTTCCCGAAGTTTCGACCTTAAAATAGAAATTTTAACAATTTATCCAATTTTGGGCTCCACGAACTTTTAATTTTTTCTTGATATTCTGATTTTAAAGTTGCAATTTTTACCTTATTCATCCAAAATTTCAAGTTTAAAGTCGAAATTCTGATTTTATATCTCAAATTCAGGGACATTTTTATTACATAGGAATTCCAGATTTTCTTGAAAAGTTTCTTTTCTAAATTTCCAATGTAAAGTTGAATTTTTGGCGTTTTTCGGAAATTAGTTTTTTTTCTCGAAAATGCACTGTTCCATTTTTGCTTAAATATTTAATATCAACTTTAGACTCAACATTTCGAAAAATCTTTGCTTTTTTTCTGAAAATTAAAATTTTTTGCTTCTTTCCTAAAATTTTGACATTAAACTTGGACAATTATTATTCCAAATTTTCTGTGCCTTTCTTAAATTCTAAAACATTTTTATTACACAGATATTGAAATATTTAATTTTAGAACAGAAATTTCGATCTTTTTCTCAAAATTTCAAATTTGTTCAATAAATTCGTGTTCATGTTCAAGGATATTCCTAAATATTTACTTTAATGTCAATTTTTCGAGAAAATTTAAATACATAATTTCCAATTTTTGTATTTATTTTTTTGTAAAATTTTTATTCTTCTCAAATTTTTTGATCTTACATTTTCAAGCCCTTTTCTAAAATATAGATGAAAACATTCTAGAAAAAGTCCAATTTTCAAATTGATTCTTGTGTCAAAATTTCATCTCTGAATTTTCACTTAGCTTTTGTTGTATTTTAGGTTGTGTAAAAACCAGTTGTGGCAAAATGCTGGTCTGGCAGTAAATATTTTTTTGTAGTTAGCATTCCAAAAGTAAGTTTTCTGTGGTGACAACATCAACAAAGTAATAATTAATTAACCCTAATTAGTAATTCGAATATAGCAGATGAGTAAAAAATTTAATGAACACACTAAAAAATTACTGGTAAGGTAGAGATAAAATATTCTTTTTCATTTCTGATAATGCTTCAAAGGCAATAAAGGATGTGTTGCAATTTTGCTTATGCTTTACATCGCAATCTAGTCTTAAAAATTTGACGATATAAAACATATTCATTGTAAAATATTTATGAAATCATAAATTTCAAATAATTACCTAAAAAAACATAAGTTGCAAAATTCCTCTAGATTTTCCAGAACCTACGCTTATAGAGGTTTACAAAAAAAAAATCAGGAAAACACAGTATTCTCTAAGTCATATATTAAATACAAAAATACTCTCAAAATAAATACTACAGTTACTTGAAGGTTATACAACTTTTTAATGAGGCATATGTTCCCCCTGCAACTTTAAAAGTACACATAGCAGTTAAAATAACAATTATATACAAAGGTATCAAAGTCGCAGAATAAATATGGTACTTATTAAATAATGTTATGGCAGACACAAGTAAGTGAGAACCAACTACAATTCCAACTTGCAACTTATTACCGTTATCGAGAGCATTAAAAAATATCACACTCCAAAACGTATGTAATAAGATATAGCATAAACCAGTCGCTGAAGTTGTTATAAAAAACAGTTCATTATCACTTATCAGTCCCACAGTGCCAGGCCCTACTGCATCGGCAATGACATTCATTACTGCAAAAAACCCGCTCATTGTTCCAAATCCTAGTCCGCTAACGTAGGCCAGTATGTGTTTATTTTGAATAAGTGTAGCGGAATCGTCAGTTATCTTCTTTAAACCGTTTTCGGCCTTACGGAGCAGCTTGTAAATTAAATATCTAAACACTTCTTGGAAGATCACAAAGAAAAATAGTCCGAACACCAAGTCGTTCCTAAGGGGCACTATCATAAACCACCAAATAGACGAAATTAACAAGGAGACCAGCCAAAAGAATGCTGCGGTTAATAAGATGATAATTCTTACAGGATCGTGAGCTATGGTGAATATAAACATCGAAAACACCGGCCCAAACGTTAAGGCGGAACATCCAATGAATTCCAGTAACGTCATCTTTTTTGGATTTAAACTAAATATGTATATGAAGCTTTCCTAAAGTTTTATATCACATTTTTACTTTATTAATGAGGAATTAGAAACATACAATGAAAAACTAGGATTGTTATGTTGACAGCTGTCAGCTGTCATTTGGTGTCATAGACCACTGCTGCGGTTAATTTGTCATTATTTCATCTGTGACACACGCGTTTCCATGAACACAGAATTGAAAAAATAGAACAAAATCACAGTAAAGATAATCCATGCGTTGATCAACGCATCCATGTAAATAAGTAATATTGCGCATAGGGCGCTTTATTGTTCATGCAGCCACTCTTTGAAACATTTTCACTTTTTCATTTTAGTACGACCTCTCTTTCTTTTTTCTTTAAAGTTTGGTTTTTAATTTGATAAAGAAGCCGAATATTTGTCTAGAAAGCTTTAACTCCGCATTTCGAAAATAAGTTTACATTTCGGGAGATTTAAATTTAAAATTTATAAAAACCATCAAGTTTTAGCACGTAATGTTGTGAAAAAAGCCTAGATTTTTAGAAAATCTTGAAATCTGTAAAGAAATTAGAAATCTCATGTTCAACTTTGGATTTTTTGATCTGAAATTGCCATAAAAGACAAAATTAAACGAAGTCCAAATTTTGACAAAATTGTTATTATCCATAAAATATATTAATAATAAATACCTACAACAAATAAATATTAAGATGTTTGGTATAACCTTAGATATTTCCTTACCGGTTTCGCTTTCCAACTTCATCGCCATTTCCACTTTACATTCAAAATTTAAAGAAAACACTGAACATTTAAAAAAAAATGCCAAAAGTTTCATTTTAATCTCAATACACTAATTTTAACTTTGAGTATTCAAAATTTTTCTTAAAATTTCTACCGAAATTTTAAAATCTAGATAAGATCGAAATTTTGAGAGAGATTTGATAAATTAATAAATTTTTTCAAAATTTTATTTTATTTTGCAAATTCTGAAATGATAATTTATTTTTAAGATTTTCTACTTCACTCTCATTAATGTTGACTCCATTTTTTCGATATTTAATTATCATTTTTTAAATTTGGTAAAACTTTACACTATTGCCTCAGTTATTTGAAGGATTGAAGAGAAATGTGCATTTTATAGGCAAAAAATTGCCACCCACTTTTTTCGCTTCTCTGAGTAAGTAAGTAGCAAATGAATTGAGGAGACAATAATTTACCAGTGTTTCTTTCTTTTTATATTTTAAAATTGAAAAAATTCCCACAATTTCTTAGCCTGGTGCTTCGGTCCTGAAAAAAAATCTCACCGTTATTGCATAGAAATAAAAATGATTGATAGCTGATATGTATGAGCGTCACCTGCTTCGCGTTGATCAGTTACTTTCTATTAATCATTTGTTCACATAAACTTGTCACTTCGTCAATAACATTTTCTATGGTTCCTGACTAAATATTTTGTGTTTTGGCCATAGATATCTAAACGCCAAAATTAATCGAGTGTTAGGTTATGCGAAATTCGTTATTTTCTTACCGGTGAGAAAACAAAGACATCATTTTATTTGATCTAATAGTAAGTTCTATCAAAAATTATCTTGAACATGATTTAACAAATCTTTCTTGTTACAGACGAACATCTGCCTTATACAATGGAAATATCAGAGGAAAACATTCAAACCCTAAGCAGATATCTTCAGCAAACCCTCAGCCCTGATGTGAACGTTAGAAGACCGGCTGAGAAATTTTTGGAAGGTATTGAGGTAAATCAGAACTACCCGTTATTGCTGTTAAACTTGGTAAGCAAACCGGAGATTGACATGAATATTCGAATATCGGGATCTATCGCCTTCAAAAACTATATTAAGCGAAATTGGAACACAGAAGAAGACAAAGTGGATAGGATACATGAGAGTGATCGCGTTGCAATTAAGGGTTTTATAGTGACGCTCATGTTGAACTCTCCAGAAGCTATACAGAAGCAACTGAGTGACGCCATCAGTATAATTGGTAAAACTGACTTCCCATTGAAATGGCCGGAGCTCATTGTGGAGATGGTGGATAAGTTTTCCACTGGAGACTTCCACGTTATCAATGGGATTTTGAGGACTGGACACTCACTCTTTAAGAAGTACAGATATGAGTTTAAGTCAAATGAGCTCTGGACCGAGATCAAATACGTTCTGGAGAAACTCGCCAAGCCACTGACAGATCTACTGGTGGCCACTGTAGGATTGGCAGAGACGCACGCTGGCAATGTGGAAGCACTGAAGGTCATCTACAACTCGCTAATGCTGATTTGCAAGGTGTTCTACTCTTTGAATTTCCAAGATTTACCTGAGTTTTTTGAGGATAACATGCAGACATGGATGTCATATTTCCACACGTTGCTAGTCGCCGATGTCCCAAGCTTGAAAACCAGTAGGGAAGAAGAAGCCGGAATAATGGAGCAGTTGAAGTCGCAGATTTGCGACAATGTGGCTTTGTACGCCCAGAAGTACGATGAGGAGTTCCAGCCGTATTTGCCCCAGTTTGTCACCGATGTCTGGAACTTGCTGGTCAACACGAGCTTGGAACCCAAGTATGATTTGTTGGTTTCGAATGCTTTGCAGTTTCTATCAACAGTAGCCGAGAGATCCCACTACAGAAAGCTCTTCGAGGACCCTAGCGTATTGAGTAACATTTGCGAAAAGGTTATCATACCAAATATGGAGTTCAGGGTGTCTGATGAAGAATTATTTGAGGATAATCCAGAAGAGTACACTAGGAGAGACATTGAGGGATCTGACATCGACACAAGGAGAAGAGCGGCGTGTGATCTAGTTAGCACGTTGAGTCAGAACTTTGAGAAGCAAATCATGGACATATTTGGACAATATTTGCAAATCATGTTGACGAAGTACGCCGCGAACCCAAAGGAAAACTGGAGGAGTAAAGATGCTGCCATCTATTTGGTCACCTCTTTAGTCAGCAGGGGGTCGACACAGCGCCACGGGGTAACGCAGACTAGCCAGCTAGTTTCCCTGCCGCAGTTCTACCAACAGCAGATTTTACCAGAACTGGAACGTCCTGATGTAAATGAACTGCCAGTTTTGAAGGCCGATGCTATCAAGTACGTAATTATATTCCGCTCCGTGCTTCCACCTGAGGTCGTCTTGAGCTCGTTCCCGTATTTAATCAAGCATATGCTTAGCGAGAGTGCCGTCGTGCATACTTACGCAGCGTGCGCGCTGGAGAAAATTCTCGTAATGAAAAATAGTTCTAACGAGCCCATGGTTCGGAGCGTCCAGTTGGAGCCGATGGCTGGCGAGATTTTAACTAATCTTTTCATCATATTGGACAAACCAGTGTCTGAGGAAAATGAGTATGCTATGAAGGCGCTAATGAGAACGTTTTCCACCCTTCAGGAGCGCGTCATACCGTATCTGAATGTCAGCCTACCCAAAATAACGGAGAAGCTGCAGATGGTGGCTAAAAACCCCTCACGGCCGCACTTTAACCATTACCTCTTTGAAACGTTATCTTTGGCCATCAGAATCATCTGCAAGGCGGATGCCACGGCTGTGAAATCGTTCGAAGGGATTCTCTTCCCAATATTTCAGGGCATCCTCCAACAAGATATTCAAGAGTTTATACCATACGTGTTCCAAATTATCTCCCTTCTTATGGAATTTTCCAAACCTGGGGAAATACCCGATGATTACATGCAGCTGCTGCCGTGTTTACTGGCCCCAGTACTATGGGAGCGATTGGCCAACATCAATCCACTTGTGAGGTTGCTTTCTGCCTTTTGTGCGCTGGCGCCGGGTCAGATAATCGCTCAGGACAAACTAGGCGGGTTCCTAGGGGTATTCCAGAAGTTAATAGCCTCGAAATCCAACGACCACGAAGGTTTTCACCTCATCAAAAGTATGATTACGCATCTTCCGCCCCAGGCATTGGCCCCATACAACAAGCAGATCTTCTTCCTCCTTTTTCAGCGCCTCTCCTCGAGCAAAACCACGAAATTCGTCATCAATCTAATCGTCTTTTTTTGCGCTTTCGCCGTGAGATACTCCTCTAATGACCTCGTTTCAACAGTGGATGGTATCCAACCGCAGATGTTCGGCATGGTCTTGGAGAAACTGTTCGTTCCGGATCTGCAAAAAATCGCGGGGGTTTGCGACCGCAAAATAACGGCGTGTGGGGTAGCCAAACTCCTCTGTGAATCCCGAGAGCTTTACAGTGGGGCGTACAAGAAGTGGTGGCCGCAACTTTTCGAGGCGCTGATTAGCTTCTTTGAGAAGCCGGTGGA
This sequence comes from Dastarcus helophoroides, assembly GCA_028583605.1. NCBI lineage: Eukaryota > Metazoa > Arthropoda > Insecta > Coleoptera > Bothrideridae > Dastarcus > Dastarcus helophoroides. Next base: position 22,405,397 of record CM053336.1, read on the forward strand.
TGACAGCACGCTTCCCGATGATCATTTCATCGAGATTGATGATACCCCGACTTTCCAGACGACCAGTGCCAGGTTGAATTTCGCGGGCACTACCAAAGTGGACCCTCTTAAGGATGTTTCGGAGCCGAGGCAGTTTTTGGTGCAGAGTTTGGCTAGTTTGAGTGGGTCACAGCCGGGGTTGTTGCCACCCTTGATCGCAGCTGTAAGCCAACCTTCTCAGAACGTTCTGCAAGGATATTTGTCCAAGTTCGGAGTACAACTGACCTAATCGCATCCCTTATATTTAATTTTTTACGTAACCTTTTAGTTAATTAAACCTAAGTGTGTACAATTTGTTTTGAACAATAAATATATTTAGTTAAGACGTGATTTTATTGTAAATTTTGCAAGTAAATTTGGGTGAATTATAAGATCTGAAAGGATCATAAAAAAATAAGCTTATGAGAGAAAAAGTTTTTCATTGACATTAATATTTTATTAAAGATATACTTGTCTTTTCCACATAATCTCACTTCACTTGTACACTTTGTCGCGCTGCTCAAGCTTCTTCACCCCTCTGCATGGAAGTCTGCTGCCTAGGCATTAAACCAGTTACTAACGCCACTCTTAAGTTTATTGACCTTTTAAAATCCTTGTCCATCCAGCAATGGGGAAATAGTTGCTTGGTGTAAGGTCGGGACTACACAGAGGCTGATTAGAAAGTTCCCAAAGGGGAGATTCAACATTTCTTGGGAAATGTGAATTTCTACTACTTCGAAATGTGGAGTTTAGAATTTCGAAATAAGTATAATTTATTAAAAAATATATTTTTTGAAATTTAAAGCTTTATCTCGAAATTGGGATTTATTCTCACATCTAAGTTGAAATTGAAATCGCTAATTTAAACATGAGAACTTCGAGAGAAAAAATAAATATTCCACTGCACTGTTGAAATTTTGAAATAAAAATGGAAAGTTTTATAAATCCAAATTTTAAGAATTTTTTTCTTTCATAAATTATGAGTTTATTTTTTTTTTTTCGAAATAGGAATTTATTCCTTAAAGAGAGAGTTCAGATTTGCAATTTAATTTTTTCTTTAAAATTGACTTACTCGAAATGTAATTTTTTGATCTAGTTTTTCAAAAGTTCGACCTCAGTCTGAAGACTTCGAACCCTTTCTCAAAGTTTCGTTTTAAAATTCAGTTATATAAAATAATTTTAAATTTTTTTCTTGTTTGGACTTGTTTTTCTCAAAATTAGTGTTTTACGAATTCCTTGTTCTTGTCTTGCTTTTTCTTGTTCTTGCTGCAAGAGCAAGACACGAAATTTGTAAGCAAGAACAAGAGAAGATAAGAATAACTTTTAGCAAGAGCAAGATTTCTTGTTAAAAAATTAGCAAGAAGCAAGGTTTCTTGTTTTTTTCAAAACTTTCTTAAAATAAGCTCTAGAACAACGTTTTTAAACCTTTAAATACACAATTGCTTTACAAGTAATAAATTCTGGCGCCTCGCTGAAATTAAAATTTGGAAAAAATAGAAATTACAGACAACATTAAAATTAAAAGAAAATGTGCAATGTTGAGTTTTTTCTTAAAATGACACTATCTAAGTATCCGAAATTTAAGAAAAAATTTAATGTGTCCCTAAATTTTCATTGTTTTTCGTAGAAATTTTGAGTTTTCCTAACTTTTTATTTTATTCCTTTAAATTCCATTTTCATTTGGATATTTGGATTTTTTCCTGAAATGATAATTTTAACCACAAAATTTTGACTTTAACTCAATTTTTTATAAATATTTTGACCCTAATAGCAAAATATTTCTCCACTTAAGTTAGCTCTATTTCAATTTAATATTGAAACTTGAAATTTTATCTCAAGGGTTCGAATTTAGACCGAAAAGTCCGGAATATATCTTTTTTTAAAAAGGAATTTTGAAAACAAGTTCGAAAATTTAAATTTAAGGTCGACTTTTAAGTGAAAAATTCAGTATAACCACAAATAAAAATTCAGAATTTAAGAAAAAGTTAAACATTTTTGAAAACACTCCAATTTTTCCCAAAATATTAAAATTTGCAGTTTCATTGTAAAATTTTTAAATTTTGCTAAAGCATTTCAAATTTTCCACAAATTTTTATTTTTTCCTGAAATGAAACAAGATAGATATTCCAGGAAAAAAACACGAATTATTATGAAAACAATGTTTTTAATTTGGAGCGTTTTTTTAAATATCAATTTATTTTCTCGAAATTTTCAGTCTAAATTTAAAACTTAGATTATTTTGTAATTTCATTTTTTTCCGAAATTTCGATTTTTATTTCAAAATTTAGATTTTTTTGTAAATTTTGGGTGGGTTTTCGTTTTAAAAGGCAACATCCCTAATTTGTTGTTTTGTTTTTACATCTTTTATACATGGGGTATTTTTTAAACCCATCGTGTCGCATTTTATTCTGAATGTGTTTTGTTGTTGCTCATGCGCAAAACAAACAAACCAAACGATCAAGAAAAAGCAAGATTCTTGCTAGCAAGACAAGAATCAAACCAGCAAAAAATTGGCAAGACAAGAAGTAAAACAGCTTCTTGTCTTGCTAAGCAAGACAAGAATTTAGATAGCAAGACAAGAAATCTCGCTTTGTGCATCACTACTCAAAATTCCTTGTTTAAGCTCGAAAATATGGAAACAATTTAGTTTTTTCTCTAAATTTCAACTTTCTGCAATGTTTGTTTTAAGCTTTATAATTAACTGAAAAAAGTTTTGAATTCGAAATAGAATTTTGAGTTTCATTTCAAAAGCGTTCTATAAATTTTGAGTGTTTTTCTTAAATTGAATTTTTTCTAAAAATTGCCAGTTTAAAATTGAGGCATAGTCGAATTTTAAAATTTTTGCTCTGTATAAAAATTCTATTTTTAAAATTTCAAGTTTGAACTCGAAAATTTTCTTTACAAGACTTAAATTTTTGTTAAACTTTGATTATAAATTATGGATATATTAGCAGCATGTTTTTCCAAAATCTTAATTTTTTTGCTTATTCTGGCAAATTTTGAACTGGGATGGACCAAACTGATGAAAGCAAATAAAGTTAAAACCAGCGATTGCTTTAATTTGCCCTTTGTGACAAACATATTTTTCGATAGTAAGTTGTTATTTCAATTAAAGCACACTTATTTGGGCTTTTAACATACATTTTAAACCTTTTATTACGGGTTACTTTTAAGATTACAGTGCTCCAAATACGGCGTTTTAAATAAATTTTGCATCCAGAGTTCTTCATATGTAACTCGAATTTAAGAACGTATGAATACGTTTTTCAGTATCAAAATGTTGGTGTTACTAACACAAAGAAAAATAGTATTATTTTAAAGAAAATATTAAAACACATCCCTTATAAACAAAAGTCAAATGTGATATCTTAAAAAATGAACACATACCCTCCCTATAATTGGCGAGTCACTTTTTCAGGTTTGTACAAGTTTGTTTACCATAAAAATATAGCAACGTAATCATATGGTTGCAGTAATATACGCGCTTACAAAACACATATTTACCTTTTTCGTCTTTTAACTCGGTAGACGTCAACCGAAAATAAGTTCTTCAGTCACAGAACCCATATATACAAAAACGTTTACATATGTTCCTAGTAACGAAAGGGTTAAGCCTTGACCTCACAGCCTTACAGGTAAGGATAAATTGTAATTAAATGAATAAAATCAAATAAATACACTTTTATTTTGTAAATTTACGTAGTACATCAGCTTCAAGGACATTTCCTACAAGTAAATATTTCTATATTTATTATCTTGCATCTAAATTTCAGTGTATTACAACAGAATTGAAAATCCAAGACATGACTGCCAATAAAACTTCCTAAACTGCATTCTGTTAGGAAATTTTATGCTATAGTACTATTTCGCAATTACTATAATGATCAACACAGAATATTTATGTCTGGGTTAATTATTAAGTACATTTTACTTTTAGAAAATGTCAAGTTTAAATTTTACCGCCTATTTCTATTCTACACTTAGAAGACACCTCAAAGATAAAAAAAATTGGGAAACATTATTTTAACCGTATAAACAACCAGGGAATTCTTGATCTGACAAATCGTCATTATCATGATCCGATTCAGGATCCTTACGCTTTCGGCTGTACGCTCTTTTACTTGTTGTCGGTAACACATCACTCTCTCCATGTACTAAGGAATTTCTGTATAATAATAACGGCTGCCAGTCTTCACCTCTGCTGCTAGGCATTCCTAAAAAAACCAATAATTTGAAAACGCCTAATTTATATAAAACAAATTTTAAAATGTCTGGTTTATTTTACGAATATTGGCATTGATGCTCAAAATTTCGACTTTTTAATCAAATCAGAAAATTTGCTTGAATTTTATAATTTCTGGATAAAAATTTGAGTTCAAAGTCGAAAAGTTAAAAATTGTAACTCGACATTTTGAGAAAAGTTTAAATTTTGAAAAAATTAAACATCAAACATCCACAAATTTTAAACTTCCACTTAAAATTTCGAATGTTTTAAAATATGTTTTTTGGTTTAACATTTCGACTTATTCTAAAAATCTGAATTTACGGTTGAAGTTTCGAAAGTGAACGTCTAAATTTTAAAAATAAAAGTTAAATACTTAAATTGAAAATTAAAATTTAGAAAAAAATATCAATATTTCCAGTTTACAAACAGAACCATAAGCAAAAAAAATTAAAACCTATAGTTGGGCAATAAGCAAAAGTTTAATTAACACCAAACGAAAATTCGAATTAAAAAAGTTAAAATTGTAAGTTTGTAATGAAATATGAAAACAAAAAACCTGCGAGAGTCGAAAATTTCAGTTTACAGGTGAAATTGTGAGGAAAGAATTAAAATTTTGATGTTGAAGAGAAAGTAATATAATTTAACTGGTAATATCATCCTGAGTCTACATTTAAAATGCAAACTAGAAAAGTTCATAAAAATCAAAATAGTGCATGTAAAATAAAAAAAAGTAGCCGCTAAGTTTGCGTTAAAGGCGTAATTTTGAAAAAAAACTTAAATTTCGATGTTGGTGCAATATTGAGAAACAAAATAGAATTTCAAGTTGAAATCTTAAAAAAAAATGACGTTTGTAGTTTTTTTTTTCATTAGATACTAACCTGTGTGGATTCGTCGGTCTAGGAAAGCTAAAACAACTCTTTTATCCTGCTTTAACAGTTTATTTGTGAACTCTGTGAGAATCTCCAAAAAAGAAATATTTGGCGGAGGGCCGGTTGGATCGTCAGATGAGTCTGCACCACTCACGGCAAACAGAATTCCTCCTCGATGCAACGCCGTTATAGCCTCTCGATTCTTAACTGCATCCAGTCCAAAAGACAAAGCGAAACGCTTAGCCAATTCCTAAACATAAAATAATGATGGTTGAACATTTTTCCCTTTACTGTGCATTGTAATGTTAATGTGTTTTAATTTTCCTAGATTTTCGTTGTCTGTGTTAAGTTAGCTAATCTACAATAAAGGTTACGGAGTGCTGAAGCACATTTTTTAATTTTGAGTTCAGATTTGATTTTTTACTGAAATGTTATAATTTAAATCTCTTATTTTCGTTAATTTGAATTTTAATGTTGAAATTTCGCCTATTTACTCAAAACGACGACATTATTTTCTATCCTAACTTATAGCAGTTTCGAAAAAAATTCGAAATCTTAAATTTCAAAATAAATTTCCAGGCTTTTTAATGTCAACTTTTTGTCGAAACGTTCCAGTTTAAACTTGACATTTTTTATGCGATTTCAAAATTAAAATTTGAACATTTTACTTTGTTTCAAAAAAGAAATCGAAGTTTCAAATCTTTTTAATTCTAAAAAATTTAAACAAAACTTCTTAAAGATTAATTTTCTCAAATAGACCTCAGTTATACGATTTTGCGTAAGCGATTTTCTAAGGAAGAAGTGACAAACGATCGACTTAAAACTGAAACTCACAGGTCTTAACCAATAACAGCACGAAATCAAATCAAATTTCTTTAAAAACTGAATTCAAAATTGCCAATTTAAAGTCAAAATTAGAAAAGCAATAAAAATAAATAAATTACGAGGCTACATCCTAATTTTCAATCTTTTCCCCGAAATATCGAAATAAACGTAGATATTCTGAGATTAAAGCTGAATTTTTTTCAAGCTTCAACCAGAAATATCGACTGAAAATCGGAACTTTTTTTTAGTGAAATAGTATGGCGTGTGACCCCTTGCTGAAAAGATTGTTTTGCTTTCAAGCGCACTATTTGTTTTGTAATTATCAAAAATAAGAAAAAAATTATAAAATTGGAAATTTTAAAAGTAAGATTTAATGTTAAAAAGGTTCTAAATATCCACAATTTTTTAAAATAAAATTTGCCAGATTTTCAACTGGTTTTTGTATTTTTTTCCCTAAAGTAAGAGAGAAAAAAACACCCAACTATTATTTTTTTTTTCAAATAACAAGGTTAGTCTTGTGAGCCCCCATTAAGATTTAGCATTCAGCAAACACTAATTAATTTTTGTTTATGAAGCCAGTGTTTAATCTAGTGATACTTTAGCGCAATTTTTCCTTTTCCTTGCTTAACTATATTTACTATAAAGCATCCCATAATCGACGTTCAATCGAGATTTCATTGTATCGACATAAATTAGTTCACAATAGTACAAGAACAGTCAATCTTTAATTTTTCATGCAGATATTTTTCTTTAGAATAAATGAACATTACTTTATACATTTCGTACCTTCAGTGCAAAGAAATCTTCATTTTGTCTCATATTTCTCCCTGATGTAGATTTATGCAACTCTTGAAACATCATGTTTAAACTCAGGCACATGGTAAGGGCGCAGTTAACTTTATTAATTTCGCGCGCTTTGCTCACTGTTGTCTTAATAATATCCCCATACTCATTGTAGTACTTGACATAATGTTTGAAGACATCGGCTGCGCTCTTGGTTGGCATAATATTGTAAACTATAAGCTTACAGTATGCTGCCAAGAAATTCCTTCGTTTGTGTAACTCCTCAATTCTGTGTTCATCATGCTCAGCAATCTGCTCAGGAATAAAAACGTAGGACTGCACAAACTCATTTAAAAGCGCTTGAAGAGCCAAATCGGGCCGAACGACTAATTGCGACAGATACGAAGCCGTGTAGTTCAATTGTTCACTGAAGACGATTAGAAGATCACAAAGGCTTATGTATGATTCCTCCTTGATGACTGTATGGGGGGAACATCTTATTAAATTCTGAGCAGCTTCCACAAACTCGTGAAGTTTGTCCTTGAGCTCTTCCACCGCGGCCCCAGATAGACCTCCGCCTTCGTTGAGAACCTCCAAACTCCTAAGACCCCATAGTAAATAATAGAAGCAAGCACTGAGACAATATTTTAGTGCTTCCGGTGGCAAACTGCTTTCAATGTCCTGGAAATTAATATATTTAAAGCATGGGGTCATTTATCCTAATGCCAGTTAATGGATATGTGGCCTAACTGAATACCTTTGCGGTTGAAGATAATTCTCATCATCTGAGGATATACTGAAATATTTGCAGGTCAAACATCAGAACGAAAACTTATTGTGCAAATAAATAGTGTTAACTGTGCATATGACTTATTCGTTTCTAATTCTAATTTATGCATATGTATGTTTATTTTTATGATTTTTTTTCTATTTATATTCCAGTAATGTGAATTTAGGCAAGTTATGCGTTTGGCTACTGTTTTTTAAATGCACATATAATTTTGCAAACTTGTATATTTTCCATTTTTATGCCAGTCTGATTACCCAAACAAATCAAATATTCGAAGCACCCTTATTCCCACATAGTTCGGATAAGCCACGCTCTACTATACTTACGAACACAAAGTATACTGACCTGCACATCTTGGAATAAGGTGCCCCATAAATTCCAACTGTTTAAATTGTGACAAGCGTAGAACAAAGACACTTTTTTTAAGGAACTGACCACGTTGAACGTCTCGTCAGCGTTGGGGGTTTCCTCCCCGAGTAACAAATTGCGCCAATCGTCGATGGCGTCTTTGTATGAGGTCACAATCATATCGACGATGGTGGATCTGGCAACGTCGCATCGGGTGTATATGGCGTGGCCTTCGGTACACAAGATTTCCAGAGTTTTCGCCAGACATTCCAACACCTGAAACATTTGTAATTAATTAATGGAAAACATAAGTTACTTCGGGCTCACCTCTGGTTCGTGGTGGACTTGCGCGATGTGTTTTAATTTGGCAAGTAAAGATTGTAGAGAGCCCTCTTGCCGTCCACTGGTATACAGGTCGAGATCGAAATATTGAGGTATGCTGAGCAAATTGGCCAATTTTTCTGGATCTACGGAGTATTTTTCTAAGAGTGCTGGTAATGCGATTATAAAGTGTTCGGTTAATTTTTGCTTGTCTTCTCCTGCCTGAAAGTAAATTTTTGTATAGTATCTTTAAAGTAACGCCCCTTGTGTAGTGGCGGCTACACAATGTTGCCAACGCTGTATATGCAGTAAAACTGTATAGTGCGCCCATAAAATAATGCATAATTTTCAGAAACAAAGGAAACAGAAATGACCATTGGATGTTAAATCATTTGAATTAAGACTTGTAAATGGTAGTAATTTTTAACATTTACGTCAATTTAAGTTGTTAAATTTTAATTTCATTATTTTTTTTTGTTGGTGTTAAAACTTGTAATTGCAGTACCAGTAAACTAGCTTTTATACGTTTATTTTTAATACTGTAGTAACTCTTTTAATTTTATAATTTTCATTTCTATTACTTATTATTAACTTAATAAAAAATTATAAGCACCATTTTCCATATAATTAATAATAATGGCATCCAAAACTGTTTTATTGGTGCTATAATTAAAAGGGTTTCAATACCAGCAAAATAAAACAAAAATTTAAGGAACTTAACTTAAGATAAATGTTCAAAATGACCACCATTCGAAAAATGTAGAAAACTGTAAATATAAAAAAAATTAAATTTGCAATTTTTGTTTATTATTTTTTTAAATAAATTCCCTATCAAATAAAAATAAACAGTGACCAAATAAAAGTGTCACATTGTGAAGAAAGCTGATAAAATTTAATAATATTTTTATTGAAGTAATGACAAAAAACAATCTCTTGTTTATTGTTTTTATTAAAACTCGAAAGAAATACAGAATTTTAGCCAAATAGACCAAATAGAAGCAATTATTAAATACAAATTGATGTTTCGAAAGAAATGGATTCGGGCGCAGTTTCGTTCCATTTCGGATTTATATGGGTCATATTTTTATGTGAATCACTCTAAATTTATGAATTTTTTCATAAACTGCCTTCAGTAAATTTGGATTGTCCTTCAAAAAAGATTAGCTCCATTTTAACTTAAAATGTTGATTTCTTTTCTAAAATATCCGTTTCAAATTCGAGAATTTGTTTTTTTATAAATTTCTTTTTTTCTTCAAATTTCTTATTTCTGAAATTTTGACTTTGATTTTAAAATTTTGAGCCTGAACTTAGTTTTCTGATAAAAATTAGAAATGTTGAAGCAAATTTTCTGCTTTCGTCTTGAATGTCCAAGTTACACCCATAATTTCTTAAAAAATGGTGTTGGAACTTTCAATTGAAAAGTTAACAGTAAGTTAAAGTTCGAAAGCTGAACCTTTTCTACTTTAATAATTAAAATTTCGAAAAAATTTGTTATTTCAAAAAAATGTAGTAATGTCAAGATGTATCTAAAAAAAATTATAAAATCTTATTGTTTAAGTAGCTAAATGTACATGTATGTATGAGCGATATTCAATTATTGTTGGAGAGGAGGGGGGTTAATTCAGCTTTTGGGGGGCTTAGCCTATAGCCCTTCCCTAACTGCGCTTATCATTCTAGTTTATCTTTAAAATAAACATTTTTTTTCTCTCGAAATTTGAAACTTTTCCCTATTGCTATTGAATTTTTGAATTTTTCTCAAATGACTTTCCTAAAACATTCATTTAGATTAAAACCATAAAATATATTGATTTATTATCTGATTGAATCCCACGATGAAATTATTAGACGTAAGCGATAACCCGAAGTTACGCTTTAGGTGGGACCGACAAAAATTGCGTAAGTAGGAGCATATTTTTCCATATAAATTTTGCTTAATTTGGACCAGGAGTTGAGCTAAACTGGGGTGTCTACGTATAAAAAAGAAAAATATTTCAGGAAAATTTCTATTTTTTTTTGCACATAAATGAATGAATTACATTATTACATAAATCAAAGTTAGTTAAAAACTTGGACAATTTTATAAAATCTAACGTGTCTGACAAGATAATGATTCTTTTCTAGTTTTGCAGAGTTTTTTCATGACACGCTGATATTTTTTTATTCTTCGTGTTGTAACGCGATCATTGTTAGGGGCTGTATTTTCCATAATGTTTCTCTTTTCAATAAAATGATCCCTTCTATTTGGCTTGTAACTGTTTTTAATGTGGAGTCACCAGCTAAACCCTCGTCAACAATTTCTGCTACTTGGTATTTCGATACCTTAAAATACATACGAGGTCTGCTCAAAAAGTTAGGTGACTTTTCAAGTTTCTAGGGCAACGTACATTCGATTATCGAATTTTTGTTGTTGTTGTGTTGGTACACATGCCCCGAACATATGTTCACAGTTTTAAGTACATAGCATACTTGGTTTATTTTTGACAGATAAAAAGGTTAGACGTATTTTGTTGCGCCCGGCAATTTTCTATTATCTATAATGGAGCAAAGAATTTGTATCAAATTTTGTGTGAAAAATGGAATCAAACGCTTTAAAACGCTTGAAATGTTGACAGTGGCGTACGGTGAGTCTGCTCTAAGTAAAAAAATGTTTACAAGTGGTACAAACTCTTCCAAGATGGCCGAGAAGAAGCCGACGACGAACCTCGCTCTGGACGCCCCACCACAACAACAACAACAGAAGATATCGTCGAAGCTGTGAAGAAAATTGTTTTTGAAAGTCGTCGAATTCCTATAAGAGAAGTTGCTGAGGATGTTGGCATGTCAGTCGGCTCGTGTCATGCAATTTTTTCGGATGTTTTGGACATGAGACTAAGGTTGCCAACTGTACTATATTATATAGTATGTACTATATTTCGTGTCCTTGTACTATATATTGTTGAAGAAATATATAGTACGCAAAAATACTATATTTTCAACACTGAACTGTAACCAAAAAGAACCTTCATTTAAAAAATATATGAACGCGCTTTTACAGTAACTTTTATTTAACTAATATGATAGTGTTAGATTCTCTTAAAAATATTTAAGCTTCGCGGCTGGTCTGTTGATGGAACAGAGTTGCGCATGAACAGTTTGAAGAGTTTTACGTCTAGCTCTCGTACACTCAGTCGACGCGTAAGACCCACGCATCAATGACTGATTGTTCGATGCTCCTATTTGCTTTAATGCGCCAAATTCAAAAGATATATAAAGTTTCTAACAATAGCATGTATATGTACGCTAGTATATACTTAGTCCATGTGTATGTGTATCCAAACGCATGCGTTCCGAACTTGTCAATGTCAAATTGACAACTTCAATTTTGAATTTTGACGTCGAATTTGATGGTGTGATTTATTTTGAAAAGTTTAAATATTGAATAAATAAATTATGGAAAGTGGTAGCGATAACGAAAGTGGGGCAAATTCTAAAGCGCCGCTAATGCCGAAAAAGCGAAAAATGCAAAAAAGCCTTCAAAAATATAAACCGGAGTGAGAAAGAGTCTATGAATGGATTACAGAAGATCCCCAAATTATTTTTAATGTTAAATGTAAACCATGTAACATAACATTTTCTGTGGGGAAAAGCGGGATTGGCCAGGTTAGTTCTTTTAGGTTATATTAAATATTTGCATCTTCTCTCTGTTCCTTGTTTTTATTCAATAAATTGTCAGTTGTTTTGCGTTGCATTGCATGATAGGTGAAGGTGGTACTTAGGATGTTTTATAATTCATTACAGATTAAACAACATGGGGAAACAAAGCACCACAAACTCAAAGTTGAACTTTCCAAGAAAACTTCTACATTAAACAGCTTTTTTGGGTTGGGCTCTTCTTCATCTACTTCTGCTCCTTTTACTTGTGATGACAACATTTCAGCCAGTGAACTTGCTTTGACTTACCATACAGTAAAACACAATCTTTCTTATAACAACATGGACTGTAGTGTAAAACTGAACAAAATCATATATGGAGATTCTAAAACCGCTTTGAACATAAAATTAGGACGTACTAAAATAGAAGCACTGGTTAATGAGGTTTTGGGGCCTTATGCATTGCAAACTTTACTGGATGATTTAAATGCTCCTAATTTATATTTTTGTTTGCAAACTGATGCAAGTAATAGAAAAAATATAAAATTATTTCCCTTAGTTGTACAATATTTTGATATTGAAAATGGGGTACAAAACAAGTTATTAGACTTTTACGAAAATTGTGATGAATCTGCAAATGGTACGTTTGATGCTATGAATAGTTCATTATCCCACCACAGCCTTTCCTTTGATAGAGTGTCTGGTTTGAGTGCAGATAACACCAATGCGAATTTTGGTATTCATCATTCTCTTTATAAAAATATTGAACGAGTAGTTCCTGATTTGGTGAAGGGCAATTGTCACGCACACATAGTTCACAACACAGTCAAGCATGCAATGAATTTTTTAAGCATCGATGTTGAAAATATAACTTTAAAAATCTGCAGTCATTTCTCTGTTTCTGAAGTCATTTCTCTGTTTCTGAAGTTCGTAGGGAAGAGCTTAAAAAAATTGTTGCTGTTGTTGAAGGTGAATGGCATGAGCTGAAACGACATGTTGGTACTAGGTGGCTTTCATTGCTACCTCGTGTGGACAACATGCTTTTGAATTGGAAGGCTTTGAGTGATTATTTTTTTAGTTTAGGGCAGGGGTGTCCTACATATATTCAAAATATTTTGATGATGAATGAACTTAATGGAAGCAGTAAAGTTCAAATCTGTTTGCATTTTGCGAGCCATTTTTTACATAACTTTCATAAAGCTGTTAAACAACTTGAAGGCAATAACGTCACAGTCTTGTGTATAATATTATGTCAACTTAAAATCGGCGCTAGAACAACGTAAAAAAGATACTTTTTTTGGGTATGAAACCAAAAAAATGTTGCAATCATTAGAAGCAAAATCCCCCACAGAAAGTTATGGAATTCAAAATAATTTTTTGGTTTTTATTGATAAATGTTTAGAGTATCTTAATAAATGGTTTGATTTTGGTGAATGCAATTGGTTATGTAAAATTCAAAAATTAAATTTGAAACAGGAGATTTCATTTAATGATTGTGAGATAATAGTAGAAGTTCTGAATTTACAAAAAAAATTGAGCATAAAAATGGACGACCTTTACTCTGAAATAACAATATTAAATGAGATCTTTGCTAAAGTAAGACTGTAGCGATTTTACTGACAAAACTACAGTCCAAAAATGGCAGTACATTCTAAAAAATAATGAAAAAAATCTACCAAATTTACTAAAAGTAATTTCATTCCTGCTCTCTGTTCCCGCCACTTTGGCATTCACAGAAGGAATATTTTCGGTTAGGAATTCGAAATGGCGAGAACAGAGAAATAGAAGTAGTATGTCATTAATAAAAAATGAACTTTTGATTTATATCAATTTAAAAATTGAATGTGACAAAACATATGACACTTTTATTTTAAACAAAAAACTTGCTTGTGAGAGGTTTTTTGGTCAAAACAACACGACAATCATGCATTTCATGTTCCCAAAACTTAAAAGATCTATGTAAGGACGGAGATTTGCAACGATTGATGAAATAAGAGCTGCATCACTAGAGGACCTCAAGGATATACCAAAAAGTACTTTGACGATTGGAAAAAACGTTGGCACAAGTGCATTGTATCTGAGGGGGATTACTTTGAAGAGGGAGGGGGGGGGGCATATAAATGTTAATGAATAAATAAATATTTTTTCATAAAAATATGTCACCTTACTTTTTGAAGACGCATCGTACATATATGTTTTTTGTTTGCAATATTCGATAAAAGTTCTTTAAAGCATTTTCTTTTAGAACAGATCAATCCCAAATACAGTTTCACTGATATAACAAGTTTCTTTTATTATATCCTCCAGCCTCTGTGGAAAAATATTTGAGCGGAAAGAAGTCATCAGGAAGGATTAGTGCTGATTAGCCTAATTCTTGAGAAACCTCTGGGACACTAATCTCGTCAGTACCAATTAAATCTGTTCATATTGTGAAATAAACCCGTATATAATTAAACAGGATAATACGTTTTAGATAGTTGAAGTTGTAAGGGTTACTGAGAAATATAAAAATTTTCTTTTCTTACCGTACTTAGAATATCTTTGATGAGATACTTACTTGTTTTATTTCTTTCAAGGACGAGACCTTTCTATTAGGCCCTCTACCAACCGGAGCTTCTCCTGTTGCCGCTTGTTTGATACAACATACCATAATCTCAATTAGACTGGTTTCCTGTCTATTATCCAGAGGTTCTTCATGAGGACCAGGTTCCTCCAAAAGTAGATCTGTCATACACTCCCAGTCTTTCATCATTACATTTGATTCTATTAAAGAATCGACCAGATACGCTGCATGTTCGTGCAATTCCGATTCAATAAAGAACTGCACCAAATCCCTAATGAACGGCGTATTTGGTAAACGTCTTTTGCCCCTCTTGGTTTTACCAGGGTCCATATCGCCGGGTTGAAAAAGGCGTTCGTTCAAGAATTCCCCAGCGGCTTGCGCTACGGCTCTATGGGACGAATAGACCTATTGGGAATTTTCAGAATTACTATCTAAAACAGTTTGAGGTGTAATAAAGCATCGAATAAGGTTAATATTTTTAATGAACCTGAGATGTCGCCGCTTTAACAAAGCACTTCTCGCCGCTCATGGCGCTATCATAGCATATCCCAATTAATCAGTGTCAATATCAGAAGGTGTTGTGGTACTTAAAAAAAGTACTTATTTTCAATTTCAGGATTTAAACCTCTTCCGTTACTTGCTTAAATGATTTCAAATAAACCTCTATTTATCTCTAAATTGTTGAATGTTGTATACATACGTTGTACTGCCGAAAGCACGCAACTTCTCAGCAAAGGAAAAAAAAAACCGTGCATAGAATACCGTCGTGTTTTAGTTAGAATTTCGTGATTATGCGAAATTCACATACATGTAAGATTTTTACGTGTTTAGGGATGATTGTAGGTAGGGTTCAATAATTAAAAGGCACTTTTATCAGAAATAAGCCAATTAATGAACCAAATTCAAGGATACAATGTTAAACTGATTATGATCATTCTATTTCTTTTTAAAATGAAGTGAAACTTTTTCCGTCAAATACTTTGACGTTCTTCTCCCTGTCAAATGTCTCTAATTACTATTTAATTATTGAACTTTTTTTGTTTATGACCATTATGCTATAATTTTGAAACCCTATATACATATCTGCATTTAACGTTAAACTATGCCATCTAACCATATACAAAATAATTATTACCTGAAACAGATTAGGAAAACTATTGCCAATTTTTACCACCACATCACAAAACACATGTCCTCGGATATACATGCTGCAGTGAACGTGTTAAACAAAATTTCAATAAACTGTAAAATATTTGAGATGTAACTAGAAATGTGAAAGAGATGTCGACATTTATAGAACATTAAATTTTGAGCACAAAGTTAAAATTTTAGCAAAAAGGTTTTAAAAAGGAAATCGAAATTTCGAGAAAAAGCTCAAAATTTATTTTTAAAAATATCTCCAATTCTCTAGTTGAACATTTCAGGTTTAAACTTTCTTAAGAGAATAATACTTTTAACTTTTAAGAAAACCTCAAACTGTATTTAAATTTTTTTCCCTAAAATGATAATGAACTTAAAATTTAGAATTTTTTTAGAAATGTAAACTTTTTTTTATATTTCCACGTTAATATTGAAACTTTAACATTTATCGTAATTTAAACTGTTAAGTTTCAATTTTAACATTCTGAATAAATTTTACAATTTACGTTTAAAACTGAAATTTCGACTTTAAATGTGAAATTCTGACTTTTATTCTCAAATATTTTAAGACTCTCTTAAACAAAATGTTGCCACATTCACAGTCAAAATGCCGCCCCAGATAAATGTTCAAGAGCTTTTCAAATGGTCTGGTTGTAATTTGGAAAAATATAACTATAACTTACAACATATCAGTAATTGTAATATCTACGTACCAGTTCGTAAACATGCTCACAATCTTTGTCAGTCAAAATCTCGTGATGATGCTTAAGAATGGAGATAACCAAACGAACAGCTTGAACTGCAACATCATACTCTTTATCGAGAGTCATGGCAACAATCCGATCCTTGAACTTATTTGTAAACAATTCCAGTTTACCCTTTAGTTCCTCACTGGCATACAGCGGCTGTAAGGCTTGCAGACATCTTAATCTCACCTCCCCCACCTACACAAATTTTCGTTAAAAGCGCCCCAACAACGAATCAAATCCAAAAACCTTATCATGCAGCGTCCATCCGATGTACTTCAAATAAGAATCGTCGAGGAAATTCGCGTGAAATTTGTGCATCCACACACCAATTTCCGTCATAGCTATTGCCCTGATCTCGGGCAGAGTGTCCCTGTAACGATGAACGAACACCGACTTGAACATATACGTCAGCATGTTCTTTATTTCATCCATGTTTTCTTCCAGTTCCTGTCTTTTGCCCAATAGGGCCTCCAAGCGGTCGCTGGCACGTTTTTCGCGAGTTTTTTGACGTTCGGCTTCATACTGGCGCTGGGTGTTGTCCAAATTTACGGACACTGTCAGTGCTACGTCTACCAAAGCGGTCATCAACTTCATGGCACCTAATGTAGCGGTGTGCCTGAAAGCTCGAACCTAAAACACGGGAATTATTTCGCAATGTATCTATTTAATAAATCTCTAAGCTCTGACAGACAAGCACAGTCTAAACAAGTGGGTCTTGGAGCACGAAATTTCATATAGGTGTTCCCCATAATACGAAGGTGAGCACTAAGAGATTTTTAAAAATTCAGCCTCCAAGATAGTAAAAATGGGCATTAACAAGTAGGTAATTTTTATGTAATAAATATGCACGCGATTGCATTTGAAAATGCCTAAACGCCTTGGGAGCTGATATCATTAATCAATGTTTCCACACAAATTTATCAAAATTTTTGCAAGTTATCAGTACATATTTTAACTTCCTATGAATTCTTTTCTTTTTAGCTACTAAAAATTTTGTTTAAGACTCGAAATTTTGTTTTTAATTTGACACTTGCGATGTTTAAATTGAAATGTGGAGGAACCTTTTTTGAAGGTACTCCTCCAAATTTGCATTTTATAATCAACAATTTTTTGCTCCCAATCGAAAAATTTCGTTTTGTTTTTCAAAATTCCTATTTAGATTTGACACTCAAAAATTCTTTTAAATTTCGACTTTTTTGGAAACTTTTCAGAGTAAACTTGAAAGATAATCTTTTTAAAAACGCCAGCTTTAAAATCGAAATTTCATCTCGAATTCATTTTGTACAATTCGCTCAAAATTTATAAATTCACATTTTTCAAAAAATTAAATATTTTTAGGAACAAGCGAATTTTGCAAACAATCGAAGTTACAAAAATTTGAAGTTTCAAGAATAAAAAAATGTTGAAAAATAGACAGGGAAATTTTCACAGACAGTTACCAAAAGTCATAATTTTGAATGAACCAAATTTCAAGATTTTCAAAAAATGGTCAAAATTTTGAAAAAATGTAAACATTTTGGAAAGTTAATATTTTCAAAACATTCGAGAATTTGAAATGCCAAAAAGTAAATTAAAAGTTCAAAAATAATCAAGATTTTGAAAATACAAGATTAAGATTAAAAACAAATAAAAAAATTTTCAGTCAAACTTTCAAGTCTAAATACTGATGAAAGTCTAATATTATCAGAAAAGTCAAAATTTTCAAGGAAAAATCGAAATTTTGGATAATTATTATTAAAAAAGAATCAAACATTTTATTAACCTCAACGTTTTTTTTTGATTGGAAATATTCATAAAATATAAAAAATTTTGAAAAAAGTTCGAAATTTTCAAAAATAAGGTCGAAATTGAAATAAAAAAGACATTTTGAAAAAAAAGTCCAATTTTGACTAAAAATTACTAATCTTCAGAAAAATTCGGAATTTTTCAAAATAGTCAAAGAATTTTTAAAAATCGACATTTCAAAGAAAATGAAATTTTCCAAAAAAAAATCAGTTTTAAAAAATCATGAAATTTTGAAAACAAAAAGAATTTTCAAAAAACCTAAAAATGGGCGAAATTTTCAAGAAATTTTAATTATTCAAAAAACTTTGAAATTTTGAATAAGAGTAAAAATGTTCAAAAAATAATCCAAATTTTGGGTTCTAATGAAAGTAGGAATATTGAAAAAGATGGAAAATTTTGAAAAAGGCAAATTTATCAAAATAAGTTTAGGCGAAATCTTTACCCTAGAATTTTCAAAAAGAAGATAGGATTATTCTTCATGGTGGACTCTTATTGGTCGTAAATATTATGTTTATTAATTTTATTTAATATTTCTGCGACCCAGTTTGAAAATATTTAAATTGTTATTAATAAAAGTTTGATGGAACGGACTGGTCCTTGGTTACCTTCAAAAATTGAAATACAAAAAAAAATAAAAATTTTCCTAAGTCGAAATTTAAAACAAAGTTTTCAAAAAGTTGAAATTTTGAGAACAAGTCAACAGCCTTATAAAGGTCCCTTTTTTGACACGAAATTAAAATTTAGTCTAAATTTTCAAATAAATTCGAAACTTTGAAAAAATCAACCTTTCAAAAAATTTGACCTTATCAAATTTTTTCATTGACAAGTTTTCTAAAAAAATCTGAAATTTTTGAAAACCAAAATTTTAAAAAAGTGGAAATTGTCAGAAAAGTTAAAGCTTTCAGAAAAATCGAAATATTGAAACAGTCTGTAATTTCAAAAATGTCGAAATTTTGGATGAAATAGACATTTAAAAAAAATGTCGAACATTAAAGAAAAGCTGAAATTTTGAAAACAGTTTCGACTTTTTTCAAAATGTTGGTTATTTAATATTCTGATATTGATAAAAAGGTTGAAATTTTAAAATGCAATTGAAATTTCGAGAAAAAATTAACCATTCAAATACTCGACCGAGAAGCCATATGTTTGGTGGAATGGACTGGTCCTTGGTTATCTTCAAAAATTGAAATACAGGACTTGTCCCCTGAAACCAAGAATGATTTAAAAACACAACAAACGCGTTAGAGCAATGTTTGTTGTATTTTTTAATCTTTCTAGGTTTCAGGGAACAAGTTCTGTATTTCAAATATTCGACATTTTCAAAAAATTCATAATTTTAAAAATCTTCGTCAAAACAACATCGAGAAACAAAAATCGAATTTTCCAAAAGTCCAAGGTTTGAAAATAAAGCCGAAATTGTGAAAAAAAAAACGAAATTTCGAAAAAGTCAAACATTTGAGAAAAAGAAATTAAAAGCAGAAAAATTTTAAAAAATCAAAATTTTAGAAAAATGTTAAAATTAAAACGATTTATTTACCATGAAAAAAAGTAATGACACTACCGAGTGGGGTCGCACAATTAAAAATTTTAACAAGAATTCTGCAGCTAGGCCCTTTAAGTGCAATAATTTGATTAATTTGTTAAGACCATGCAACCAGGAGACTGATTAATTACATATAAAATTTGGTATACATTTTCACCCTCTTGGGGGTTAAATTTAGAAAAATTCTTTCTTGGAGGATGTCTTTCTCATAAATGAAATCTATTTCTCAAATTTGTTATAATAAAATGTGAGAGATTTCAGAATTGAATTGTAAAATTCGGAGGAAAAGCCAAGATTTTCATATTTAACTTGAAATGTTGAATTTTTTATTATCTAAGTCATTTTTCAAATTTCCCTTTAATTTAAAACTTCAAACCTAGTCGAAATTTATTAAAAAAAGTTTACAGACTCTCGCGTTTAAAAATTTCAACTCTAAATTAGGAATTGGTTTTTTTCTCTGAAATTCAAAACTTCTGGAAAAATCGGAATTTTAGGATTGAAATCAAAATAAGATTTTTCAATATAAATTCAGTTTTTCTCTCAAAGTTTTCACTTCAACTCAAAATTTCGACTTTTTCCAAAAATGTTGACTTTTTCTCTAAATCTCTTAATTTAAATAGTTTTCTTAACCATTTGAATATTTGATCCTTTTCTCAAAATTTCAATAAAAAAGAAATTTGGGAAATATTTTTGTTAATTCATTTATTTTTCAAAATTTTGATTTTTTTAAATTTTAAAAACATATTTTTTCAACTTCGAATTTTAAACTGAAATTTCTAGAAAAATTAACTAATTTTCTTAAAATTTAAATCTTTTCGAAAAAATTTTGATTTGTGGTTATTTCTCGCGAAATTTGGACCTGTTTTCTAAAAATTTTAAATTAAATCTTAGGATTAAAAAAAGTACAAAAAGTTTTAAAAAAAGTTCAAACTAGAAATTTTGGGAAGGGTCGAAATTTCTAAAAAACAGAATTCAAAATTGATGCAGATAAAATGCGCAACAATTCCTTTTAAACCGCAAATTTTCGACCTTAATTTTGAATATTCGATTTTTTTATTCGAAAATTGCCACGAAATTTCAAAATTTCTAAAAAGGTCAAAATTATGAAAAAAATATATATATTTATTAATTTCTGTTTTCAAATTTTCGCAACCTCTTTTTCTATTTTTTTTTAAGTTCAATCAATATTAAGTTCTAAATTTCGACTCGTTTTCTAGCAATTTGAGGCAGAACATAAAAATTCAGAAATTTCAAGTTAATTCGAAATTTTGAAGAAAACGTTGAAAATGTTGACAATTTTCTAAGAATGTTGGATTTAATCTTAAAAGTTTGTTTTTTTTTAATTCCGGCTTTCATTTGAAATTTTGAGAAAGCTTTTAGGAGTTAAAGTGAAAACTTTGAAGAAAAATTAAATTCATAAGAACGATTTTTCTCAAAATGTTGACTCTAATTCGTAATCTAAAAATTTTGTTTTTTCTTAAAGTTTCTGAGTAAAATATCGAAGTTTTATCTAAATTTGTCATTAAAGTGTTTCAGTTTTTTTTAATAATTAAAAGTTTTTCTCAACACTTTCTTTCTCAAAAATTTCTTCGAAATTTCAAAATCTGTAGAACATTTAATTTATAAAAACAATGTTTGCTCAAAATGTTGACCTTAATTTGGATTTTCTAAAAGTTTCTGAACAAAAAGCCGAGTTTTCAGTTTTTAATTTTTTTTTTAAATTATGTTTTTCTCAAAACTTCTTTTTTGTAAATTTAAAGATTAAAGTTGAAATTTTAAAAGTAAAATAATGGACATTTCCAAAAAAAGTGTGATTTATAAATGTTTCTACTATTCCAAGTTTAATCTTGAAATCGATATTTGCCTCAAATACCTACTTTTAAACGAAATTTATAGAAATTTTAAGATTCAAATGAAATCTTGTAGTGACATATCGAAATTTGGAAAAAGGAGTGGAACATTTAGGAATCAACTAGGTTTGTAAAAAAGTACAACATAAATAAAAAAAATAAATATTGAAACATTACTTATAATTTTTAATTTTATTTCTTCAAAATTTAGACTAAAAACCAAAATGTAGACCTTTCTTTAGAAATTTTAACCCGGTTTTTCAAAATTTCGATACCACATTTTGATTTTTTCTCGAAATTTCGAAATTAAATTCAATTTTTTTTTTAATAACCGTATTTTTCTTGTTACGACTGTTTGTTAGGAGTTATTTTATTATAAATCTCGACTTTATATTTCGATTTTTTCAGAGGTTTGCAGTTTAAACTTGAAAATTAAACTTCTTTTTGACATTTTAAATTTAAAATCAACATTTCAAGTTTAATTTTAAATTCATTTTATAAATTTCCAGTTTTTCTCAAAATCTGATTTTTTCCTGCCGATTCCGAGTTTTACCTGTAATTTGAGGTTTCGATTTATGCCATTTTGGGCCGGAGTTAAAACCCCAGACAAAACTGGTTTATTTAACCAAAACCAAAACTTCAGTCAGCGCCAACTTTTATATAAATAGTCATTTTATTTTGATATTTTCTTATTTCATTATGATTGAGAAGATTTGAGTTAATGGATGTATTTAAATACTTTTCAGGGTCATTGAAAAGATTCAGGAAAGATATGTAAAGAAAAGTTTTGAAAAACGCCGATCTGTGCCATTTGTAACAAATAAAATTAAATTCTTACTTACCTCTAAGACCACAATAAGATATTTTGAAGTACGAACAAATCTTATACCTTAATGTGTGAAAAGTAATATTTTGACACCCATGCTGTTACTTTTTTCAGAGAAAACATCCACATCTTTGAAGAAAGCGACAGCATGGATGTTAGAATATCATCTATCCACCAAAAAAAAAAAATATATATATATAATATACCCATCAATCAGATTAATTTACCTGGGAGTCAGAGAGTCCAGTCAAAAGTGAGATAACATTGTCCATAAGGAACTGGTCATAAATAATAGAGTACTGACATTGTTTAACCAAAGTTTGAACAAAATCGCAAAAATTTTGCCTAAACTTTTTCCAGGTTTGACCGGACATAATCAATGGGTACTCTCCAGATTCCTCATCGAACTCCTCAGTCATCTTCCTAATAATTGCAGCATGCTCCATAGTCGCTTGCATCTGCTGCGTGATGCGACCTTTGCAACCAGCCGCGTTTATGAAAAACTGCATCAACGAGATCAGGGCAGCTTCACGATTAAGCTATAACATAGACAAGTTCACATTGTTGTATTTATTGATCATATAAAAATTATTTTACCAAGGTGACTATTTTTTGTGCAAAAAGTCGAAATAATTGATTTTTTGGTCAATATTTTAGTGGAACGGACATGTTCTTGGTTATCTTCAAAAATTGATATACAAACTTTGTCCCCTGAAACCAAGAAAGATTAAAAAATACTTTCTTGATTTCAGGGGACAATATTTGTATATCAATTTTTGAATATTTTAATTGATATTTTTAATCCTGCTTTGCGGGAGTGAATAACTCAGAATATATTAACAATAAACCAATCGTGGATTTTTTAATATTTATTATTAATATATTTATCAATATTTTATCTTTAAGGTGGAAATGTTAGCAATGCTATTAACATTTCAGCTGTAAACACTTTTTTAACATATATTTTCCACAGAATTATAAATATTGACTTTTATCAGTCTTTTAATTAATCACAAAACTGTCGAATGTTTTTATTGAATTTTTGTTTATAAAATGAAAATTCTTTCTAAAATTCAAGTTATTGATTTGTTTTTGTTGGCTCACCCTGAATCTCAATATTATTAAAAAATCAGTTTTAAGACTCATACATTGACCATAAAAATGCATAAAATACAATTTATTAAATAAAAATGAATCAAAAGATTTGTGTTAAGTTTACTAGAATGCTACCTCCATGGACCAATGTCACAATCATGTGATTTATATATTTTTAGTCCTTTTTTTAGAAGTCAAACATCTTTAACCTCGACCACATATACTCAAGAACATTTTATAAGATCTACAAAAAACATCCAACAAATTTGTAAATAAGAAAATAAATCACATTCCAATCAAAATGAAATGGACGGGTTTTATAGTGCTGGGTTACCATACTACTATTCTGTAATTGAGCGTTCTAATGAAATTAACAATTTCTACGAAGTCTACTATATGGACTTAATGTAAGGCTTGATCTTACCTTATAACTTTCAATCCAATCATCTACAATATTGGTTAACGAAGCTTTACTATTCTTAATAATGATATAAAGCGAACTCTCATCATCCAAGTGACTTTCAATTTGCATCTTTCTACCTGGGGGCCTTCCACGACCCCTCCCTCTGCCTGAAACTCCTGCATTGCTGGGTGGCGAATACGAGGGAGGTGGAACATTCGTGTGGCCGCGAGCCTTCGATCTGGTAATTCTTCTCATGCCGGGGGTCGGTGGCGATTCGAACATGCCATCAGAAGACGACCCCATTTGGTCACTATATGAGGATTCACCGTAGGTTGCTTGTTGACCTAGGTATCCATAATTATCTGGTTCGACTTGCGGAGTCATTGGATTCTCGTATTCAGGCGGCGGTTCATCCATGCGGATCCTCTTACCTCCACGGCGTTGCATTTTTTTTGCTTAAATTTTAGCTATGTGCTATAATTAAGAGAATTTGATAAATGCCGGGTTTTTTTCAATAAACAATTAAATTTGGTTGGCGGTGAAGATAACGGTATGGTTCTAGTTTTCAAAATTTAGGATGGGAAGTATTACAAATTTTCGGAGTATTTACAACTTACTTTATGAAAACATTATCCACAAAACAAATAGAAATCAAAGACAAATAGAAATAACCTCACCAACGCTTAATTTGACGTAGTTGACAACTGGCAATACTGACAGTTGACAATTACAGACATAGAACTTTAGTAAGGGAAGAGGTTTTGAGTTGTATAAAGAGTGACAGTATCACCCGCCATTTTGCATCCTATTGGTTTCTCCTGTAATAGATAAAAACTATAGAACTGGAACGAGTAAAGGTGCACTATTTTTTCGCTATTCAAAAACAAGTAAAAAATTCAAAACTGTACTCATTAAATTTTCGGTAAAAAAGCAAAATGGAATAAAATGCATTTCTACCGGATATTGAACATTACTATTTTGAACATACCGATAGATTATTCTTACTTACTCCACATCCGTAATGATTACGTTGTACTAAAGTTACCATATTAGTTTTAAACTTCAAATTTTGACTTTCAACTCAAAATATCGATTTACTTTTAAAACTTGATTCGGAAAGTTTGACTTTAAACTTGAAATGTTGGGAAACTCCTTTTAATAAATCTTAAATTTTTTAAGATATTAAAAGTTTCTATTTTAAGCCAAAGAATTTGTCAAAAATTTAAGTAAAACAACAAGAAATTAAAACCCTAAATTCATAATTCGAAAAAAATCTACATTTTCTTAAACAGCTTAATTTTTTCCGAAACATCAATTTTTTCTCCAAATTTCTAATTTATAATCAAATACCTAATTTTTCGAAATTAAAAAAAAAATTCCTAATTTCTCTCGAAATTTTGATTTTTTCTCCTAAATTTTGAGTTTTTTCTTCAAATCGTAATGATTATCCTCTCAAAAGTTCCATTTTTGTCTCAAAATCTCGGATTGTTTAGTTTTAATTTCTTGACTTAACTCTCATCTTGGTGTTTTCCAAAATCCTAACTTTTATCCTGAAATCTAATAGCACTTAACATGTTACCCTTTTAAAAGGACATCTTCTGTATTTTCTGCTGTAGCAGAAAAATTGGAATTTCTGATGGTTATGATTGTTTTATGAGACAAATAATAGCCAAATTATTTTGGGGCTAGTTTAAAAAGCGAATTAAGAATGCCAAACTCTTCCTAGAGTGCCTCATTGTTGTTTCTGTTTGTCCACAATAATACGTGTGCGCGTAGGACAGCAGAACACTAGTGAATTTGCTTTAAGAACAATCAGTATCACCAGTTCTTTCATAGATAAAAACTGTATAAGAACCAAAAAAGCTGTAGGAAACTGAATGTTCAAAATAAAAACTTTAAAAATATATGTTTTTCATTTTCCTGAAATAATTGATATTTACATTCTTTACTTAGTAGAATTATACTTTTTGTCGCTGACTAACGAAAAAAAAGTATTAATAAATAACATCATGCCCCAAAATATTTTTCACATAAGATGACATAAAATAGTTTAAATCAAGAGAAAAATATTCGTACTCCATACTCTTTAACATTTTTTTTATCTTTTAATCCAGTAATATTGTCTAGTTCTGAAATAAATTCAAGAAGACATATCAAACCTAAAAAACTGTAGCTTTTGAATTAAAAATTAAAAACTGGCATGACTTATTAAACACTGATAATCTACAGGTAAAATTCTAGGACTGGTGACAGTGATGACGATATTCATGATCCGCCACCTCTTGGAAAAAATCAGCATCAGCATGTCCGATTATCATCTTGCTACAGACTCTTCCAACGGATTCATTTCTGTGACCCACCTAACACAGAGCTAACAATTTATGAAATTTGTACTTTTTCTATGTCTTATGTGATTTTTTAAAATCTGTGGTGAAAAAGTGCGGTTATTTTTCATCTTTGGTTGTTTTGGTAACGTCTTTTCGTAAAGTAATGTTAACTAATCCTAAATAATAGATATAAGGGGCATTCGTCTACACGAGAACTAACAAAATGAACACAGCCCCAGATCCCGTTGATGTCTTGGTAAACTTTATCAGGTAAATAACCCAGCGGTGAGATTAACTGCCTATTTTTAGGATATTCAATTTAAACTGAAATGCAAGCTAAAGATATTTAATAATGAAAAAATTGAACTGTTTGCGAAGCCCTGCAATTTAATTACCGCTGCGAGTAGATTTGGTTTACTGTTTCTGGGTTCATCAGAAGCTTCTATTCAAGGTACGAGTAAATCTATAGTTACAAAGGTTACCTAGTTACCTAAACTAAATTTCATTATACTTTATTGATTTCCCACTTTAGTTGTGCAGATTAGCTCATTGGAAAGATTTTCTTCGAAAGATGGAGAAATATTGGAATATGCCCGAAGAATTGCGCCTTTGGAATCCCCTCCTCAACACCTTTCAATAAATTGTGACAGCACCATACTAGCGGTTGTTGTTACAAAAAATCAGTGCCCTTTTGGGCTATTTTACGATGTAACCTCATTCTTGAAGCCTGAAATCCGTTTGATTAAATCCGTTCCATTATCGTCCACTCCAGGAACACACGTTTTGGGAATGGGGTGGAATCCAGCTATACCAACAACTTTTACTGCGTGCAAAAGTGATGGAAGCTTAAGTCAGTACTTGAGAGTTGATTGTATATGTTCTAAATTGTAAAGATTGCAGGTGTTATTGATATTAAGGAAGGCAGTGTAGAACTTAATGAATTACCAGCGGCTGCTGGCACGAGATGCTTCTCCTGGAGCCCCAAAGGCAAACAAATAGCTGTCGGCTCAATAGATGGAAAAATAATTCAATACAAGCCAGATTTAAAGCCTGTTAAAGTCATTCCACCGCCCAGCCTTGAGGGCCCTCAGTTTGCGTCATCGTTGCAGTGGATATCAAATTATCAATTTATAGCGATTTATCAATCAAATAATCCCGATTTATCTGCTAATCTACTTGTTATTGATGCACCTAAGACAGGAGCAAATGTTTATACAAACTACTACGATATTTGTTACAGTTCAGGTACAGCCAGACCCCCACAGTTTTACACGATTTTGTTGAATATATGGTTAGTATGTCGTGTCTATTTTTGTTTCCCTGTTTTCATATTCGTTTCTTTAGGAATATAATGATGGTGTCTTCATCTAATAGTATGGAGGTTGGGCTTTTAGGCAACAAAGGGGATTCATGGTGTCAGTGGATTGCGAGCGATGGAGCTCGTGCTGAACTACCATTGGATCATAATAAGCAGGAGACATGGCCAATTGGTTTTGCTCTGGATAACAGCTCTACTGAATTGGTCCCAGTTGGTGAAACAATGTTGAATCCCGTACCTTATATTTTCCTGATGTCACACTGCGGCATCTTGTGCTGCTTTCAAGTACTCAATTTGAAAGAGGGTGCCCCAACCACTAATATTACACCAGAAATTGTGAAAGATTCTCAAGCTACAACTCTATTCTCTTCGAAAGCTGTCAGTCTTCCTCCTGTGAACCAGCAAACACCAAAGATTTCTTTGCCGCCCAAAACAATGCCATTTACCGGTGTGACTCCACAACCCCAACCTGTAACCCCAAATACAAATAAAGCAGCTCCAGAGAAAGCTTTCTCGGTGTTTGGTGGCGCCACCAGTATAATTCCAATTCAGAGTGCGGGCACGCAAAAAACTGCGCCTACAGTTGGCCAACCTACAACTGCTACCATCCTCCCATCTACCAGTCAGCCGCCACCGTCAACTGTGGCGCAAACTGGAACTTTTCTGCTTTCTTCTATTACAAATAATCAAGGTGTACCACCTAAAAATATCTTTGGGGCACCCGCGGCGCAGATTATTCAAGTTGAATCAGCACCGAAAATTCCTGTTCCCTTCCAAACAGTCCAAGCAAGAGAGGCCCCGAAGACAATTCAGATGAAACCTGCGGTGGTTCAGCCAAAATCTGCACCAACTGAAGCTCTAACACCTCAAGTGAAGAGTTCTGCAAGTGGAATTTCTATTCAGGCGCCTAATGATGATGATACTGGGGAAATGATACAACAGATGATGCGAGACGAATATCAGTCTTTGTATAATGAAATCAGGGTTCTCCTACATGAGGGTACTTTGTTGAAGAGTTCCGTTGGTACGGAAGAAGAAAAGAAAAGAATGTTGAACTATTGCGGGAGTATTGAAGAGTTTGTTTCAGATATTTTAGAAACGAGTGTTGCACAAAAAGCCGAGGTAAGCAGTCTGTTTCTTATGAGGGAATTGTTTGATTAAAATGGTGACTTGTTTTTATCAATAGAAAAATAATATATCTAAGCAAATAAGACAAAATATTTTCAGAAACTTCAAAGTTTGAACCACTCTGTGGGAATTGCCTGAAAATTGACATTAGCCTGACAAACTAATTATGAGTAAAATTTGAAATTTTAGATAAAAAAATGGAATTAAAACTATACACTTGGAATATCAAGGGGAAAATAAAAATTTTAAAAACTATCCACGACTTATATGGCAAATCGAATCTTTGAGAGTAATACTGTTAAGTTAAAAAACACCGTTCTCAACATTTCTACAAAATATGTTAAGATTACAAGATTAAAGTGGACATTTTTCTAAATAAAGTCAAAAATTAGTTAAAATTGTAAACTAATTTTGTGAAATTGAATTTCGATAAAAAGTCTGAATTTGTAAAAAGAGCTAAACGTAAACAATTTTAATTTAAAAAGATTGACATTTTAACAAAGTTCTTTAAAGTTCAAGAAAAAAGGTAGGTGATTTAAAATAAATCTTGATTTCAAAAAAAAAAGAAAGACTGAAAATTTAAGATTTAATCTAGATTTTTAGGGAAAAAGAAGTAAAAGTTAAAAGTGCAAACACAAATTTTTATAAAAGCCGGAATTTTGGGTATACATTCGAAATTTGTCAAAACTAAAAATATGAACAGAAAAAATATCGAGGATTTTAAAAAAATTGTTTTTTTTTTACTTTTCAATTTTTCTCAAGCTTCTGACTATACATTTTGCTTCAAAATCTAGATTTTTTTCTAAAACTTGTAACTTTTTTCCAGTTAAAATCCAAATCAAAAAAATAAAAATTTCAAGTTTAAATTGGGAACTTTGGGAGTAGTTAAAATTTCAAAAAAAGGCGACTAATTTAAACTCAAAATTTCGAGAAAAAGTATTTTTCCATTCTTGAAGGAAAGTTGTACTTTTTTAACTTTCATGGGGAATACGTCATTAGCCCACTGATTCACATTGGAAAATATGTCTTGGCAAATTTCCTTTTTCCTTTCGACATGTGTGAGTGAAGTGCCCCCTCAATGTAACATTGCGCATAATTTTATAGTGTCCAGTTAAGGGACAACTTTGGCACGTTTTATATAAAAAACGTGTCCGAACCGGCCCAATAGAGAGTCCGGTCAACGGAAGTTCACTTACATGGGATGGCTTATTCAATTCCGGACTATGAAAAACTGTCCACTTAATAGAACTATCCGCCTAATAGAGATGTCGGGTCATTGGAACTGTTCACTAAGAGAGATTTCACTGTGATTTTTGTCCTCCGCAGGTACAAACTCTCAAGCAAAATTTAATCCAGACCTGGGCGTGGATGGAAGAAGCCCGATCTCGTTATAAGTACATAACTGATGACACTATTAAGCTCCTGCTGAAGGCCAAACCTTTGGATTCCGCCTCGGAAAGAAGATTGCACAATATCCTCCAGCTCACTTGTTACCTAGACTCACAAATGACTCAAGCCAACCATGCACTAGATGAGCAATGGAACAACTTTCAAGATTATTGCAAAAAGATTTATCGGAAGCAAATGCCCACTATGGAGATTGTTTTCCAAACGATGGTTAAACAAAATGCGGTACTTCAGAAGCATGTAAGTACTTTTTTTCTAATTCGACTTTCTGGAAGATTCGACTTATTTCTCCAAAATTCATCTTTTGTCGATTTTTTAATAAGAAAAGTAAACATTTGAAGTAATTGAAGATGTTAAGTAAAATAATTTTTGAAGATTTCGAACTTTTTTTCAAAGTTTTTTTTTTTTCGAAATTTAGATCTATTCTCAAATTTCACTATTTTTCAAAATTACATTCTTTGACTTTATTTTAAAAGGCGGCTTTTTTATAGAACTTTCTACATTCTCTTTAAAATTCGGCCTTATACCAAATTTCGGCATTTTCCCCAAAGCTAACTTTTACTAAACATTTAAACTTGTATTTATTTTCTACAAATTTGGACTTGTTACGCCAAATTCGATTTTTTTTCGAAATTTCTACTTCAAATTCGACATTTTATTGTTTCTGCAAACTGCGATTTTTTCGACGAAATTTATCTACACATTTTCAAAATGTTTGACTTAATCTCAAAATTTGACCCTCTCTTGGAAATTTTGACCTTCAACACTTCAACACTTTTCTCGAAATTTCTATATTTTTAAAATTCGTCCTTTTCTTCAAATTTAGCCATTTTGCCCAAATATTGACGTTTACTTAACATTTAAACTTTTTATTTACTTTCTACAGATTTGGACTTGTTTCGCAAAATTCGGTTTTTTTTTTCTAAATTTCGACTTTTTAAAATTCGACATTTTATTGTTTCTATAAATATTTTTTAATTTCGAATATTTTTAACAATTCTCCCATTTGTTGAGAATTTTGACTGTTTTCGAAAATCGTCTTTTTTGAGTTTATTGACCGTTTTTTAACATCTCACATTATTTTCTAAATTCTCGAAATAAAAGTTTCGGCTTGTTGTCAAAATTTCGACATTTTTTGAATTCCCACTTTTTTTGATTGCCTGTTTTGAATCGAATTCTCGACTTTTATTCAAAAAACTAAAAGAAGGGGCATAAATATATTTTTCATACTCCGGGGGAGTATTGGGAACCCCTATTCTACAGTAGTATCACCTAACAGATGCTAACAAAATTTTAAGGGTCGAAGTTTTCAAGGAAAATCTAATTTGAAAAAAAAACAAAAATTCGAAAAGTTGAAACTTTCAAAAAAGTAAAAATAAAAAAAAAGTATCCATTTAAAAAAATTCAAAATCTTTAAAAAAGTCGAATTCTTAAGAATTAGTTTAAATGGAGAAATTTTAAATGTAGTAAAAACTCTTTAGAGTCGTAATTTTCAAAACAGTTCAAATTTTTAAAAAAGGTAGAATTTTTGAAAAATGCTTAGGGCTCACCTAAGTATTACGAGGAATACCTGTATGAAATTTTGTGCTCCTAGACCCACCCCTTTAGGTTCTGCGTTATCTGTCAGTCGGTGCATACTGATAAAATTCAAACTGATGCGATGGTAAAATTCATTTCCAACGTTTTTTCTCAATATCTTAATGTATTTGTCGGATTCCTTGTTTAATTAAAAAAATATATAAGTATTAACATCATATTCCCTGTATTTTCTTCGCGAAGTATTAGTATTTCTATTCATGTTTTCTGACAGCATACACAAAATTTCTAAAAAAGTCGAAATTGCAAAGAAATGGAAATTCTTCAAACAGTTAAAATTTGCAAAAAAAAATCAAAATTTTGAAAATTGTTGAAACTTTCATAAAAAATGGCCACATTTTCGAAAAAAATGTTAGTGAAATCTCCTAAAAACCCAAATTTTCGAAAACCTGAAATTCCGAAAAAAGTTTAGAAGTTACAAATCTTAAAAAGGAATTCAACTAAAAAAAATGTCGAAGTTTTCAAAAAAAAAATTTAATTTTCAAAGAAAAAGCCAAAATGTTGCAAAAAATCGACATTTTCTAGAAAAATCATATTTTCGAAAAGTCAAAAACTTTAAAATGCAACTACATTTTTACAAAATAATCTAAAATTTTAACAAGAGTTAATTTTAAAAAAATCGATATTTTCAGATAGGGACGAAATTTAAAAAAAAAGTGGAAACTTTTAAAAGTAAAAGTTCTGAAAAATGGTGAAATTTTTGAAAAATTTGGAAATTTAGAAAATTAGTATTTAAAAAAATCAAACTTTTGAAAAATGATGTCAACATTTTGAAAAGTTACTGTTAAAATTCGACCTTTTCAAAAAATTCAAGGATTTTGATAAAAATGAAGACATTTTCAAAAAAAAAGTTAATTTCGAAAAATAACTTAATTTTGGTGGTGATGAGGAGCCCCTTTACGTGCGAGGCCTGATTTGGCCCAATCGCTCTAATCGCTTTAAATCTGGGCCTGAACATTTTTAATTTAAAGCCCAAATTTTTTTCAGGACATAATTTAAAAGAGTCGAAATTTTGATTTTTAATTCAAAATTTAAAAAAGAAGACAATTTCGCTCTTAAAGTCGAAATTGGGAAATTATAGTAAAGGCTGTAATACCAAAAATATAGAAATTTTGAGATTAAAGTGAATTTTTTTTTAGGAAACAATTCTAAAAATTCGATATGTTCATTTGGAAATCAAAACAAAAAAACAAAATTTTTCGATTAAATCAAAATTTCGAAAATAAAGGCGAAATTTGAAAGAAAAAGTAAAATTTTCAAGTTTGATCAATTTTTTTAAGGAAATTAAAAAAAAGAGGGTAAACATGAACTTTAAGACAATAATTTATAAAAAAAAACGAAATTTGAAAATTTCACACTTCAGAGAATAATTCGAGAAAAAGGTTTACACTTCAAAAATGTAGGGAAAAAGGTTTCGATTTTAAACTCGAAATTCCTAATTTAAATTAAAAACCTTTTTAGATTATTTCCTGATCTCAAGAATAAACCTAAGATTCTGCAGTTAATATCGAAATTTCGCTCTTTTTGTTGAAAACATTGTTAAAATTTAAAAAAAAGTCAGAATTTTGGGAAAAATGTTGAAACACTTGCGTTTTCAAGTTGTCAGCATTTTTCTGGAACAATCTTTGAAAAAAGTTGAAGTTTTTTTGAAGTCAAAAATTTACTAAATGGGTAACAATTTCGCGGTCAAAATCGAAAGGATTAAATTAAGATGTCAATTTTAACAAAAGTCAAAATTTTCAATTTAGAGTTGAAATTTTGACTTTTTCACGAATTTTGCAAAAAAATAGAAATTTCAATTTTAAAGCCAGAATTCAACAAAATAAGGTCGAGTTTTCTGGTTATAAATATGAATTTTAAAACGTTTTCTAATTTAGAAAAATTATTGGTATCTCATGTTAAATTTCAGATGTATTTATTGAAAGACTTGAAAACGAGACTGAAACAAAAGAAGAAATTGAACGCATCTTACAGTTTAGCGATGGAAAGGGATATCCTGCAAGGCGCTTCTTTTGAAAATCTGACTATTCAGGACAACGAAACGAGTTATGTTCAATATGCAAATGTATTAAGTAGGGAAATGGCTGATAATTGTAGAAAAATTGGCAAAATTCGCGAGGCAGTTCATAGAAAACAGATGACACGTATAGCGTCCACTAGTACTAAAATTGATTTACACAATACATCTAGAACTAAAATCAACAAACTTGGTGGGGTTGGTGCTACTCCGACAAAAACTAGTTTGAATTTTTTCCAGTCTACTCCCAAAATAGAAGCCAACGCTGCCCCACAAGGGGTAAAACTCTCTTTCACTGGCTTAACCGGTGGTATTTCAAATTCTCCAATTTCTGCGTTCGCCCCCACTGGGAGTTCCTCAAAATTACAACAAATTAGTCAGCCGGCGGCATCCACCCAATCCTTAAACATAACTCTACCCGAAAAGCTCCAAGAAGTTCAAAGTAGTAGTTACAACGTGAGGGGCCCCAAATCGGTGTTTGTGCCCGCGATGTCCGGCTCCGAATCGGCGCCCGTTTTCAATTTTGGCGCTCTTTCCCAAGCTACTGAGGGTACCTCCGCGAGCAAACCGTTTGGTTTTTCGGCTACTGCGACTGCAGCACCCATGTTTGCGTCAATTTCCGCTAGTCAGGTACCCGCGGCTTCTTCTACTATAAAAGTAGTTCCAGCTCCTGTTTCTAAGGTTGTAGCGTCTGCGGTACCAACGGTGGTGGTCCCCTCGCCGAAGGTTTCCGTTTCTAGTAATTTATCCCAAAGTGGTACTTCGACCCCAAGCTTCAATTTTACACTTAAACAGACGTCAGTACCGGCTGCTTCAGAGGCTAAGCTTCCAACTGCTTCCGCTGCCGCGGGTTTTTCTTTTGTGAAAACTGGTGGTACCTCATCATCGGAATCACCACCTATTGAAAGTCCCAAACCTGCAGGTTCCATTTTTGGTGGTAAAACAACTAGTGCGAGTCCTCCGCTATTTACAAATGTGGTACCGCCTAAAGTAAGCAGTACCGCAGTTTCCTCATCGTCTAACACTTTTGGCAAACCGTTTGTTCCAGTTGTCACTACCAAAGTTGATGCTGTAAGTACTTCCAGTTCTTTCTTTGCAACTGTATCGTCAACTTCCACGTTTCCTTCTAAAAGTGGCGCAAGTGCAATCTCTGGTACTTCGCCTTTGAGTACAGCAACGCCAAGTGCGCCTTTAAATCTAGCAATGACAAGTGCGTCTTTAAATCTAGTATCGTCGAGTGCCCCGTCAACTACAACAGCTTCTGCTTTTGTTACTAAACCCGCTACAGGTAATATCTTCGGAACAACTTCAACTTCGGCCCCATCAATTTTTGGCACTGCTACTTCGGCCACATCAGCTGTTGGTGGTGCTGCCTCTCCCACTGGAACTGTATCATCTAAAAACGCAATTTCCACAAGTACTAGTACTGTTCCAATCACTAGTGCTACACAAGCTTCAACTTCTATTAAAACAGCGGCTTCTGGTATATTTGCTACTTCGAGCGTTAGTTCTCCGACAACAGTTGTTGGTACAGCTGCCTCAAACATAGCTGCAATTTCTGGTTCCAATAAAGCCATGGCTTCTATTCCTAACGTAGCTGTAACTACTGTTAAAACCACTAGCAGTGGTACCCCCAGTACTTTTGGTACTTTAGCTGGAAATTTGGCTTCTGGTCTGCGTGCTGGGACGCCTGCAGCCGCAACACCCATCACTTCTGCTAAAACTGTCGCCGATAGTACCTCCACTTCGATGACGCCGATACCTTCAGCCTTCGGTACAAGTACAGCTTCTGAAGCAGTCACTACTAGCAGCACTACCTCTGTCTTTGCGCCTCAAGCTGCTACAACCACGACGTCTATATTTACCACTCCCATCACAACATCGTCCTCTATTTTCGGCAGTGCTCCTTCCAAATCAATTTTTGCTGCGCCAACCACTGCATCGAGCCCATCGCTGTTTGGTGCTCCCACTACAACGACATTGTTTGGTACCACAAGCACTACAAGCAGTACCACAACTGCATTCGGGGCTCAGGCGTCAGGAGGGTCCATTTTTGGTGCTGCCCCATCCGTTTTTGCCACCACAAGTAACGCGTCAATCTTTGGAACACCCACCGCATCAGTTACAACCACTGGATCTATTTTCGCCCTACCAGCGACGTCTGCTCCCGCTTTTGGTACTACTTCCTTACCGGCAACGTCTGCACCTACTTTTGGTACTGCCGCCGCGACGTCGACAACATCAGCGTTCGGTGCCCAATCTACTCCATCGGCGTCCGTTTTCGGGGCACCTATGACATCGACGTTCGGTAGCCCTACAACGACTTCCCAAACGTCGGTATTTGGTGCGCAGACTTCTTCATCCTCCATTTTCGGTACTCCTACGACGGGTTCTGTCTTTGGAAGTCAGACTACTGCAGCGCCTTCTCCGTTCGGGAACGCCGCGCCGACGTCGTCGTCGGTGTTTGGTATGTCCACGGCTTCAGCTACTCCAGCATTTGGTACCCCGACGACGTCTACTCCAGCGTTTGGCACTGCGACGACATCTGCTCCAGTGTTTGGCACTTCGACGACATCTACTCCAGCGTTTGGTACTGCGACAACGTCTTCTGTATTTGGTAATGCTGGGTCATCTGGAGGTTCGATATTCGGGAATGCCCAGAATGCATTTGGTGGTGCTGCAGGTGCTTTCACGAGCGGTGGTAGTTCAGGAAGTTTTGGGACTTCAGGCAGTTCCATTTTTGGCGCAGGGGGTAAGTTTATAATCGTTTGATGGGTTTTTATACAGTTTCTTAACCCAGAGCAGTAGTCTCCGAAGTGGGGTACTCGTAACCTGAGTGGTACGCAAAAAAGACTAGCGGGTATGCTACATTTCTCTTCAAAAGTTTTGTACGTGTCTATAGGCATGACGAACTCATTTTTCATAATTTGTTATTTGAATATAGTGATTTTCTTGCATGAATTATTTTTTTTAGGTTTTTATGTTAATTTTTTACTATGAGACAGTAAATCTAAGTAATTTGAAACCAATCCATTTAGTTAGGTCTTACCTTTAAAATAATTGCTTTTCTTTGAAAATAACCCAAGAAGATTTGAAAATTGTTAATAACACTGGAAAAAAACATATTAACGATCAATACGGAGATTTATTGAATGGTTCATTTATTTAAATATATTTTAATAATTTCAACAAGCAAGAGTTTAAGAATGTTTAAATTTTATTTTCCAAACAAATCAAAATTAAAAGCTTTCTTACATAAAGCTTAAAAAGAATCTAATGTACCAGTAAAGAATATATTTAGATTAAAAAATATATAATTTCCCAAATATGTATTTGCTGCTGTAACAATTTTATGTTTTATTTGCTGAATAATTAAGTAACAAAAACAAATCATTTTTCGTTAATTTATTTAGGTACTTCCTCCAGTGGTAACATTTTTGGTGGAAACGCAAGCTCCAGTTCTAATGTTTTCGGTCAAGCAGCCCCGATGTCGTCAGGTTCCAGCATTTTTGGTGGCGCGAAAACCACTGCTTCTAGCGTATTTGGAGGTACTACCACCAGTGCGTCAAATACATTTGGCAACACTGCCTCTAATGCGTTTGGGAGCACATCCCCGGGAAGTAGCGTATTCGGAAACTCAAGCTTTGGTAATAATCCAACATTTGGCGCAACCAGTTCCAACAGCGTCTTTGGGACCCCATCAACCCAAGCATCCTCATTTAGTTTCGCCCAAGCAGCTTCAAACACAGGATCATTCGGCTTCGGCGGTCTTAGCGTAAACCAAGACTCAAACTCTGCCTTCAAGCAGAGTCCAGCCGCGAATCCTTTCGCTTCACCATCCCAAAATAAATCGTCTTTTGGTGCCACCAACACTGGCGGTTTCTCTTCCCCGAGCATTTTCGGCGGTACTACCAGCTCGGGTACCTTCGGCAATTCTGGATCGATTTTTGGAAACAGCGGCAGTCAGCAGGGCTTTGGGACGAATTCGACTTTCGGACAGAAGTCCTCGTTCGGTAGCAGTACCTTCGGTTCTACCCAACCGGGGCCGTTTAGTAGCGGTGGCAATTCACCTATATCGCAAAGCGGTTTTGGGGGTGCCTTCCAAAAACCACAACAGGGCTTCGGGGCATCTCCCGTGTTCGGGTCTACCCCAGCATTTGGATCGACACCGGCTTTTGGTTCCGCACCCGCTTTTGGAAGCGCCCCAGCGTTTGGCAGCCCGGGAAAAGTATTTGGATCGCCAACTAGTACTACTTCAGGTACGTGCCTGAAAATATTTTATAGGGTAAAGTTATAGTTTGGGTTTTAGGTACCTTTGGTGCTACTACGCAGGAACCTTCATTTGGGAATTTAGCCAATCAAAATGTAGTTGGATTTGGAAGCTTAGCCCAACAAACTAAGAATCCTTCATCTCAGTCAGCGTTTTCAGGGTAAATAATGTTCATTTTTTATCTATTACAAAAACCACATTTCAGTGGCGATAGGGGGTATCATATTATCCAAAAAAAACTCTGAAAAGTAAAACAGACCCCGCTTCAATATTTCAACAACAAAAAAAATTGCCATGTTTTAAACATATCATTAAGAACAATCGTGAATTTAGAGGCAACTATTTTCATTTATAACTCGAAACTTTTTTACAAATTTTAAAATTTCAAGTTTAAAAATTAAGTTTGGATATAAATGAAATTTTCGAGTTATATTTTTCGAATTTTCACTCTAAAATTTCTAGTTTACACTTTCAATATTTGTTTTCTTCCAAAAACTAAGTTTTATAATTAGCGGTCAAAATTTCGAGATTCAACTGAAAAATTACCAAAAAAATAGGAAAGTTCGCAAAAAATTCAAAATAAAAAAAATGATTTTCAGTTTTGATTCTTAAATTTTTTATTTTCTTTCTAAAATTTCCACATTAAGTCAAACTTTCGGCTTTGAACTAAAACTTTCAACTTTATTTCTGAAGTTTTGCATCAAATTTTTATAGTTAAAGTCGAAACTTTGAGATAAAAATGGAAATTAGGTAACAAAATTCCAAATTTTGAAACTGTTCAAGTTAAGGAATAAGGCATTTTAAGATGATAATCGAAATTTCGAGATTAAGATCATTTTGAGCAATACTGCTCTTGGAAAATTCCATGGAACATCCAATATTGGAATATTTTTTTCCACTTTAAATTAGAATTTTTAAGGGCAAAATCAACTTTTTCCTGAATTATTGAGTTTAGGGTCAAAATTTTGTGGCTGAAGTTGAAATTTTAAGATTAAAGTCGACATTTTAAGAAAGTTAAAATTAGGAGGGAAAACTTTTTTAAAAGAAGAGAAAGCTCTGAACTTTAAAGAAAAATCTGAAATTCTTCAATTTTTTTGGAATTTGAAATTTCAAATTATTTTCTTAAAATTTTGACTTTAAAGTAGAATTTCGTGGTTTATTTTTCCGAAATTTTGCCATTTCTGGAAATTCAGCTTTTTCTGAAAATTTCAACTTTTTTTAATTCTGCAAATTTCAGCTTTTGTTAAAATTTGCCCTTTCCTCCAAAATTTGGTCGATCTTCTGATAAAAAAAGTATATTTTTTTGAAATTTAAAATTTTTGTAAGAAAATTGTAAAAAAAATGTTATGGAAGTTTTAAATTGTTTGTTAAAATTTCGACGTATATTACAATATTGGATATTTTCTGACACCACATGAGGCAAGGTAGGGCGCGTGTCTTCTTCTGAGTCGAGCAGTCAAGAGCAAATAAATATTCATTCAGGAAATTTCCATTTTTTTCTCAAAATTTCTTTTTTTCTTTTCTTAAAATTAGCTTTTTCCTTAATTTCGATAAAATGTGTATCTTTCTAAAAAATTTCAAAATTTGACTTTCTCTGGATTTTGAATTTTTTGTCCTTTTCGAAGTTTTCTTGAAATTTCGATTTTCTCAAATTTTGATAATTTTCTGAACCTTTAGCTATTTTTGAAAATTCAGAACCCGATTTTTTGGAAATTTCGATTGGTTTCTTCATGAAATTTTGAATTTTATCTCAATAACCGTAAATTCGTCTTATTTCTCAAAAATTTTACTTTTTCTCTTAAAATAGTCTTTTTCCTAAAATTTGCTGTTTCCTCAGAATTCGATTTTTTACAAAATTCAATTTTATTGACAAAATTCTACTTTTTGAAGTTTTGTTTCAAAAATCGTTTATTTATTTCGAAATTCCGCAATTTTTATTAATATTTGTCTTTTTCAACAAATTTACTCGTTTATGTCAAAATTTGATGTTGTATGGTTCTAAAAATATTTTCTTTCTAAATTAGATCGGAATGTTGGTAAAAATTTTGAAAAAAATATTTTTGGGGATTTGATGAAAGAGATTTCTAAAAATTTCAACGTCTTTTTTGAATTTTAAATTTTGAGAACGATGTTTTTAAAATTCGACTTTTTCACAAAATTAGCTATTGAAAATTTTAATTTTTTTTAAATTTGGGACATTTTTCGAGCTTTGTGAAATGTTAGGTTTTTATTTTTAATGTGATTTACTGAAAACTGTAAATTTTGATTTTTATCTCAAAATTCGATATTTTCTGTATCTGAACCTTTCCATTTAAAATTGATTTTTTTTTAAATTTCGACTTTTCCACAAAATTCGTTTATTTTTTTTAAAATTGAATCGACATTTTAATAGAAATCTGAGTCTGAAAACAATATTTTTAGGAAATTTTGGGAAAAAGGTTTCTTGTACATTTCAAAAATACGTTAACATTTAAATAAAATAAAAATTCTGAAAGAAACATTTTTAAAAGTTGCATTATTTTTTTTTATTTAAATTTGACTTGTGGAAATTGCTCCTTTTTCACAAAGTTGTTTTTTTTTTAATTCCCACTATTCCGAAATTTTGACATTTGTTGAAGTTTTCTGAAAGATTTCTTCTCAAAGTTTGGCTCTTTTTCAAAATTTCAACTTTATATCGGAAAATTCGCGATCTCCCCAGCCCACTATTAACAGACCAATGCATAACCTAAATGTCTGGATATAGAAAGCTAAATTTGGGTAGTAGATTCAATTAATGACTGCGGGAATGGGCAGTGCCCAAAATGGAAAATTTTTTTAGAAAATCAAATTTCTAGGAAGTAAAATGTTAACATTTACTAGAAAAACGGCAAAGCAATTCGCTTTAAATTTCGAAAAATAACTTTTTGTTAATTTTGGTGGTGATGCGGGGCCCGATTGAGCCCAATCGCTCCAATCCGGCTGTGTTATTGAAATGAATACTTTTATATGACTATAAATTTAGATTTCCATGAGATACTAATTGCTCAAATTATTTTCAGGAATTCTTCATTTTCAACATGGCGATAAGCAAAAACAAAAATTTAAATGCCAGCTGTTATCTTATTTAGGTTATAAAATTTTTATTACATCGTGCATAAGGAATATGTTTTAATCTTAACTATATTGTGAATCTATTAACGATAAATAAAATATGATGCCAATTTGTTTTTTTTTTCAAATTTAGCTAAACTTTGAAAGCTACAACAAATATTCTTGACATTTAATCTGATTGGCTTTTAAAAATTAAAATAGAGAAGCTCCAAGAAAAAAGAGGATACGTTATAAAAATAGAATCCAATATGACATAAACAAGGAAAATTAAAAGGTATCGTTTTGGAAAGAAAAATCAGTAAAAACTCATGCAATGTGTTTATTTTTAAATATATGGACATTATTATCTGTACCACCAGATATGACATATTTATTATTAGACCAATCAACCCTCAACACCTGACCCTCATGCCCTTGTAAATCATACAAGGCAGCCTTAGGGCTTCGAACATCCCAAACTTTAACCTTTTGGTCATAACCACCAGAAATAAATAAGTTTGGATCATACTTGGACCAATCCACTGTGCTTACCCAAGCAGTATGTGACAAAAACGTCGTTTTACAAGATGACCCCTCTGTAGATCTAGGATCATACAATCTTATGTGAGCATCTGCAGAACTCGCCAACAGTAGATTAGACAATGGTGACCAACTAACTGAAAAGAAAGCTTTATGACCTACAATTTCACTCTTTATGCCGCACAGTTCAGCATCCCAAACTTTCAATGTATGATCCATTGAACCGGTGACTACACTGAAATTGTCCACCCACTTGACCGAAGAAATGTTTTCTTTGTGGCCTTCGAGTGTAGATATGGGTACTTGGACTAAATTGTTATATTTTCCTTTAATTTTTTTAGCCGAAGGCTGCTCCTCGCAATATGTTGTAGACCAAATTTTAAGTGTGGCATCCCAACTGCCAGTCGCTACTCTTTCACCATTAGGACTAACACTAACCGAATCTACACCCCGCTGATGGCCTTTCAATGTAAATTCCGGTTTTGCTAAATTCGTCCCTGGCTCCCAACTCCAAACGATACCCGTTAAATCATGGGATACACTTATAAACCCTTTTGAAGGGTCATCTTTGTTTATCCAAGTAACGTCTTTGACAATATTTGTGTGCTCTTTCAGCGAAAGTACCGCTTTTCCGTGTAGAGTCCAAATATTCACTGAATTGTCATAGCAACCAGTTAAAATCCTGCAAAAAAAATAATTAGCTATGAATTGTGTGGAAGAAATGAGGCATACCATTTGTCTCCACATGTGTGAATCCCTGATACCCAGTCATCATGTAAAAGCGCATCTTGCGGCTCAGGTGCAGGTGTCCTTTCAACATATTCAACTTCAACTGTCACCTCAGTGGAGATGTTGTGCTGCTGTAGGTGGTCGATTAAGGTGGCTCTCAGGAATTCACCATTTATGAGAAAATCGAATTTTTTAGGCTTTAAGTAATCAGGTTTGCAATCTTTTAGCAGCTGGTTGACCAGTTCGTTGCATGAGTCAGTTTCTATACTAGCGGGTACTGAGAGAGGTACATCCGGAACGGCGATTCTTAAAATTAAAAATGTAATATGTTTTCGAATATTTCTCTTTGATACTTACTGCTCTTGTTTTGTTATAAATCGGACTTGAATCTGCCCTTCACTTGACATTTTTCAAAGCGATTTTGAACCGTTTGTGTTTTAGACAGAATAGATTGAAAGAAAAACCACGTTAAAGTTGAGAATGAAAATATTTTGTTTGGTTATGTCGTTAAAATTTAGGTTATGTTAATTTGGAGCAT
This sequence comes from Dastarcus helophoroides, assembly GCA_028583605.1. NCBI lineage: Eukaryota > Metazoa > Arthropoda > Insecta > Coleoptera > Bothrideridae > Dastarcus > Dastarcus helophoroides. Next base: position 22,448,099 of record CM053336.1, read on the forward strand.
AGAGAATTATTTCTTATTCTTCTTCTTCTTTGTTATTATTGGCCTCAATAATTCAACGTGCATTAATACACCACACAAGTGTTATAGTCCATTTTAGATAAATGTACATAAGAGTAGGCCGTGAATTATTAAATCAATCTTTAGCTAAGGTACGAGAAATATGACCACACCTAAAGATGTCTTTACAAGTAAATATTTTGATGATTAATGCGTTGACTATATTTCGAGGGTTGTTTGGCGGAAATAATCAGACTTGTTTTGCATAATATTTTTATGACCATTATTAACAATTTAATAATTTGCCAATAACTCTTGAAATATAGCTCTGTGTTTTACGGGGATTCAACATCTCTCTTTTTCTAGTCGGCTTCTCTCCGGGGATGATTTCCAATGCCCAGGCGTTTGGAATCGAATGTCCATATTAACATCAAAATGACGCCTGCACCAACCAGACTAGCAATCTCCGTAGACTTGCCTAGACTTTATCCTTTTCTATGAAGACAGTTATTGCTTACCGAGAGAATAGGGAGCTGGCAATATAGAAGTATTAAATATATGTTTTTTTTAGTAACCTATCTAAAGGTTGATTTAATACTTCACAGCCTACTCTTAATCATATTTATTTGAAATGAATTATAAAAGAAATTTCTTCTATGCTGTTGCGTTACTATTGCAATCTATGACAACTGTCATAATCAAATGTCAAAATAAATTTTTAGGTTAAATTATGAATTTTAAATAACATATGCCAGTTTTTACATTATTACTTGCAGATTTGTTTGAACATGTAGCTTGGAACAAAAACACACCAAAAAATGGGTAAAAATACACCTTCTCAAAGACATAAACCGAAAGTTTCTGTTAAACAAGCTTTGAGGGATAAACGGGAAAATCTTCCCAATAAACAGAATTCTACCAAGTAAGTGACATAAAGACATATCTAGTGTTTTAGGTATATTGATTTATACAATTTTGATTTATTTGTCTAATAATAGAAAAAACAAAATCTTTGGAGATGACTTTCACTATCCCAGTGGCGAAACCGCCTTCAAGGTTCTGCTTTCTGCCAGGTTTTGTGCAGCAGTTTGGTCACATATTAGTGACTGCGATGAGACTTTCAACTATTGGGAGCCTTTACATTATTTAGGTAATTTAACATTGCAATAATAAGTAATTTTTGATAGTAAAGTGAATTGTTTTTTTATTCAGTGTTTGGAAAGGGTTTGCAAACATGGGAATATAGTCCGGAATACGCATTAAGGTCATATACGTACTTAATGGTGCATGCTACACCTGCATATATCTATCACAGATTTCTCCAGCCAAATCCACTCCTGATTTTCTATTTTCTTAGATGTCTTTTAGGTTTACTATGTGCATTTGTAGAGCTGTACTTTTACAAGTGAGTAGATTTAGAAAATTGATTAATCTATTTACAGTAAAACCTTGTTTACTTGAGATAATGTGCCGAGGAGGTGCCTCAGATAATCAAAACTCTGATAATATAAATATTGAAGAATTCAACGAAGTAAGGGTTAGAAATGTTAATTTGAAAGAATTCATAAATCTCAAACTTTATTAACGATAAATAAGACAAGAGGTATTAAAAATTCCACAATGTTTCTATAAATATTTGCTACGACTGGACCTGGTTTTGCTTTTCAGCATCGTCAGCAGCTATGCCAGTAGTTTATTTAGCCGTTGTTATGCTAACAAGCTCCACTCCATGGACAACATGGGTTAAAAATGACAATTAATATGAAAGAAATAAAAATTTGAAAATTTTAATCAGTTCGATCATTATACTCAATATGATAGAGTGAAATTCATATAATTAGAAAGGTATATAAAGGTGAAATTCTAACGAACCTAGCGGCTTCATCTGCTACTACTTAAGCAGGCTCCTCGATTAATGACGTCAGCTAATGCAGAGACTCAAAAAATCGAAGGCAAGATGAACAAGGCTTTATTGTAATTCTATGTTTGCAAGCTCTAAAATTTTTTATTTCTATTTCTAGGGCAGTTTGCAAAGAATTTGGTATTCACATTGGTAGGTTATGCCTAATGTTTCAGTTGTTCTCACCAGGAATGTTCATTGCTAGTACCGCATTTCTTCCCTCGTCTTTTGCCATGTATACATTTACCGCTTCTTGTGTTGCCTGGTGGCAACTTAGATATGGATTGGCTGTATTTCTGACTGCGTTAGGTTCTTTCTTGGGTAATATTGTAAAATTATTAATTAAAAACAGTGATGTCAATGTGTTGCAATACAGGTTGGCCTTTCGTTGCTATCCTGGGGGTACCCATCGCTTATGATATGTTGATAAGAAAAAGACTGTTCAAAGACTTTATAATGTGGTCAGGCATATCAGTTTTGGCCATTTTGGTACCAATGACTATATTTGATTCTGTATATTATGGAAGACTGGTAATAGCCCCCCTTAACATTGTAAAGTATAATGTTTTTGGAGGGGCAGGACCCAATTTGTATGGGACTGAACCATTGTCATATTATTTGATAAATGGATTTTTAAATTTTAACATCATTTGGGTGAGTGAGCATTTTAAAATTGGATACAAATCAACTTTACTTATTTTGACAGGTATTTACACTGCTAAGTCCACTAATTCTACTTATTGGTTATGTTATGGCACCCACAGATAAGAAATCTTCCAATGTACCAACTTACTTATCGTTAAGCCCTCTGTTTATTTGGTTACTTGTGTTCTTCTTACAACCTCATAAGGAAGAAAGGTAATGTGCTTTTTAGTTGATAAATGTGGTCAATTAGTATTGCACATTTGGACCAAAAATATCTGTTATATGATGCAACGTTTTAAATGAAATGATAAAATTTGAGTTGAAAGTTGATTTGTTTAATGATTGCGTTTGATAACAATAAACTGGAACTCTATATGATGCACTGACTGTCATATGACTATGGCATAATTATACCCAACTTCTCGAGCATACATTGTTTGAGAGTGACACAAGTTACATGGGTTTATAGAAAGTGAAATTCTAAACAATTTTACAAAAGTGATGAAAACTAAAATTTAGTGCAGAATATAATTTTTTTCTTAGCATATAAGTGTTTAAATTTTTTAGTAAAAGTCAACATTTTTAGAATAAGGCCATTTCAAGAATAAAATCGAAATTTCTAAATGAAACTCAAAATTTGCATAATAAATTCTAAAACATATTGGTATTGTGGAAAATTTTTGAATTGTTTTTAAAACATTTCGAAGCCAAGTTTAAACTGGAAATTTGAAGATTTTTTAGAATTTTTGTTTCATTTTTTTTTAGAAACTTGAAATTTTTTTTTATTGATTAAAATTTCAACTTTAAAGTTTAAATTTGTCGAATATGTGGGTATTTTTAATGTTTACTTTCAAATTTCAAGCAAAATTGAAGTTTCTAAATGGAAGTCAAAATTTAAAGAAAAAAATCAAAAAATTTCTAAAAGGGTCGGATTTCCAAAAAAAATTGTAATCTCCTTAAAACAATTTTAAGAAATTAAATAAAATATTTTAGGTTGAAACATGAAAAAAGTATAATTTTTGAGAAGATAAAAAATTTTAAATTCAAATATTTTCTGGAATTCGTACTTTTTCTGAAAATTTTTAGTCCAATTTTAAATTTTGATTTCTTACAATTAATTATTCTTAACAACTTTTAGATTTTTGTTTTGAAGAATTCCACAGAGGAAGAATTAAGAGTATCAATTATTCTTGCAGTTAATTAACATTTCAAGTTTTGAGTTTAAATTTATAGTTAAAATTTCATGTTTGGGTTTAAATTGGAATTTTCGAGAATTAAAAAATACATTTGAAAATGAAAATCGTAATCTTGAGATTAAAATGTTTAAAAAAATCTAGTATTCTGAAAATAACCGATATTTTGGGAACATCTTGAGGTTTTTTAAAAACAATTTGGAAGTTTCAAGTTTAAGCAACTAAAAATTTACAGATAATATTAAAAATTTGAAAACGATACATATTTAAAAGAATGTTGTTTTTTTCTGAAATTTCTACTTTTTTCTCGTCATCAAAAGTTCAAGTTGTTAATTCTTGCTTAAATATTCTACTTTAAGACCGATTTCTTTTCGACCTTTTATTATATTTGATTAAAATTAAATTTAATTGGGAAATTTCAAGAATTTCTTTAAAAATGCCTCGTTTTTTTCGAATTTCTATTTATTTTTTATCAAAATTTGAAGTTTAAATTTAATATTTTTAAGTTGTTACTTAAATTTTGCAATAAAGAGTATACAATTAAAAATTTATATTTGGTAGTGAAACTATTTAAAAATTCGAGAAAAAAATCGGTATTTTGAGAAAAATTGGAAAATTTCAAAAAAATTAAAATTAGAAAAATTTCAAATTTTGAGAAGACTTGAAAATAAAAAAAATTATTTCGAAATTTGGAGTCAAGTTTCGATTTCAAATTTTCAATTTTTAGGTAAAATTTCGACTTTAAAATAGGGCCTCGAATTAAAAGTGTGTGATTGAAGTTGAAATATTGAGAAAAAATTCAAAATTTCGAAATGAAAGACCGAATTATCAGATTAAAATCCAAGTTTGGAGAAAATACGTGAAATTCTGGAAAAATTCGAATTAAAAAACTTAGACTGCAATAATGCAACCTTCTAAGCATGTAATTTTTTCTACAGACTGATAGGTGGCTTTACTCTAAGGAATCACATCGTCCATTCATTTCCAAGTCTATAGTTGCCAAAACATTTGTCAGCATTGGTGTTAGGAAAACCAAACTGACGACATTTAGAAAGATCGAAACCGGGCTTTGGTTCCCAAATCTTAAATTTGATAGATAAATGTTTAAAACTGTTGGTCTGTGCATTAAAACAATTTTCAAAGTTGCAATTTCAATAAAATAGTTTGTAATAAAACAGTGCAAACGTGCTTGTAAGCCTTTACGGTTGCGTAATCCTTCTGGTTTCAATTTCAATAATAATATTTTTGCAGGTTTCTGTTTCCTGTTTATTTGATGGTTTGCCTTGTTGGAGCAATAACAGTGGACACATTGCAAAAAATTCTCTTCCGCATCCTCAACCGTTTAAAGTTAATAAATGCGAAACATTACGTGGATAAAACTATATTTGTAGTTTACTTAACATTGGCAACTGTCATCCTATTAGGTAACCTATTACTTTGATACGATATTTACGAATAAAGTAATGAGATTGATGGCGTAGCGTTTGTTCTGACAACACCGATACTTCTTCATTTGGAGAGGGGGGACATCAAATCTGCTCTCTTTCAGAACAAATTATCGTAAGCCAATTTTTTTTCGAATTAGTTTTGAAAGTGAGTAATAATTTCAAGGAAAAGGCGCTATCAAGTTTCGCTTTGTACAAGTTTTACAGTGACACACTGTAAAACTTGGTAACAGGCACTCTTTATTTTCCTTATGTAACTAGGCTGAAGGAAAAAAAAGAGGAATTATAGTTTCACTTTAGCACTTCAGTCTCATTACTTTATTTATCTACTTTCTATGAAGCATTTGATTGACTTTCATTTATAGGCGTGCCCCGAATTATGGCCTTGTATAAAAACTACCACGCCCCATTCGATTTAATGATGGAAATCAACCGTTATCCCGTCGATGAGCAAGTTCCAGACAACAAAGTGATAAACGTCTGCCTAGGGAAGGACTGGCATAGGTACCCCAGCTCCTTTTTCCTGCCAAATGTCAACTGGAACGTGCGTTTTATCAAATCGGAATTCGACGGTATGTTGCCGGCCCCCTATTCATCAGGGGAAAATGCAACGTCTGTAATTCACGACCATTTTAATGATCAAAATAAAGAAGAACTCAGTTTGTACTTCGACATAAAGGCATGTCAGTTTCTCTTAGATTTGGATTTGGGGAAAGAAACTGCCTTGGAACCAATTTACGCGAAAGATACAAAGCAGTGGCAAATTATAAAGTCCATTCTGTTCTTGAACAGCGAAAAATCTAGTCAGATTTTCAGAGCTTTTTACATTCCATTTATCAGTGACAAATTTGTAAATTATGGTAATTTTAGTTTGTTAAAAAATAAATTGATTTAAAAATCTTTATTTTTTTATTAATTTCCGCCCAAAATATAACCTTAAAAGATGGCAGGGATGAGTAGTCAATTCAGTTGTATCACCAGGCCTTGTGATATGTCCTGGAGTTTACGCTTGGGGAAAATCCTGCTCGCCAGTGAATTTCGGAGTTTAAAAACTAAAAATTACGGTCTATTACTGTGAAGTCGCAACGTAACAAACTGAAACTATTATAGGTTAGATTAGATATGCAACTTCTTAATCTATTTTGCTACTATTGCAAATTTGTTGGAATCATTTGGCTTTCATTGTTTTCTTTATTTCGATCAAGGTAGCTGTTTTGGGAATAACCCTGATCTAAACAATTTCAATGTTTTCAGACTTCCATCAAGTCTAGGATGTTCCTTGGAGTTAAATTGGTAATTTCCGCAAGTATTGTTTCTATTCTTCAGAAATATTTTATTTTTCCCAAGACCAATGGGGAGCAGACACACAATAGGCTCTGCTATTTCGTTCTAGAAATTGCAGAATATACCGTTTTGCTTATTTTCTTGAGGTGGTGTTTCAAGAGGCACTGAAGTCTGCTGAAGAGTCCCAAATGATTCTTGGGTTTATTGTCTTTTACGGTGAATATTTAATTAAACAGCTTTTCGTTCTTCTTTGACCTAAACTATTTTTCCAAAGGGTGTTCATTTGTCCCTTTTCCCAATTATGAAGTTCCGTTGAGACATAACCTTTGATAATACTAGAGAATGGTTCGAGTTCACAAAATGAAGCTTTGTCTCTTTTCGCGAGGCTGTCAGCTATCTCATTTATTTCTGTTTCCTTATGGTTTTGCATCAACATCAAGGCCAACCAATTACCCCTTGCTACTTCTTTGGAGTATTGTTTGCATTCCCGGATAATCTTAAAGTCGAAAGTGTAGGATTTTAGAGCAAGCCATGGCTGTCTGAAAATATATATAAATATTCTGGCTCTTGTAATGTACCTCAAGACATTCACGGGTACACATAATAATGGCATGTACTTCGGCCTCAAAGATACTGGAGTTGTTGCTTTAGGATTGTGATACTCTAAAGTTAGGGCCATATATCCAATGACAATACCTTTATTCATCTGCGCGTCAAATAGTTTCCATTTTTTTCTTTGGTGCGACGAAAATGTTTTCCCGTGGTTAGAAATTATCACTTCAAATGGAACCTCAAAGTCGCATTTGGCGTAATATAGTTCTTTGGCAGAGTTAGAACATTTGAATGGGCAAGAGCCATAATTTTGTGATGACCTCTAAGATTTCCTGCTGTCGGTTTTTCTAAGTGATAGTATGTAAAGCATTGTTAACCGCATCTATCTTTACACGAATGCGCAAGTGAGAAAAGCCAAAACATTATCTTTATCACCGTCGTAGAACTTGTATGCATAGCCGCTGTAGTACTCGGTCAGGCAAGCCGTTGCTTTGAGCCAATTTTTCTTTAGTTTTCGCCCATCGTATAAAGAGGGCAAATGTCATCATTAATGAGGGATCTTACCACCGTCAAGTATGACCATAATATTTTCGGTTTAGGCAACATGACCTACCAGTCGAGGAGCGGCATGTCCATAATGCCTCTATAGTTTTGTTAGTCGTTGCTTTAAGATGCGTGTTCCAGGAAAGTTTAAGAGTTAAGGTGGATTCGTAGATATTTTATTCCTCCTGAAAATTCATTCATTTCATTAAAAAAGATAGTTCTGAAACTTAACTTCTTCCTTTTAAGGAACCGTCATCGTTTTCTCCAGGCTGACCTTTAACTCTTCCTTTTGACAGTATATTTAATATTTAGGACATTTTACCTCAAGATACGTTGACACCTTAGTGCTTGCCCTTTACTGTAATTACTGAGTCATTCGTCTAACCTTGGGCATTGTAGCCAGAGTTAATCAGCTGACAGAGGAGATTATCGACCACAAAAAGGGTGGAAGTACCCCTTCTTAGAAGAGGCAATCACTCTCTGCTGTCACGGTAATGGAATCACTACACCGTAGATTCTGATAATTTTGCTTTGAAGAATGAATTGAATCCATTGAATAGTTATAGAATGAATTGAATTCATTGAATAGTTATAGGATCTGTTTCCCTTTTGGATTCACATGAGCTGTTGTCAAAGGCACCCTCTACTCTATATCTTTGAATCTGCATAGTGTCACTTCCTTCGCCACGAAAGTTTTTTCAATATTTTTTACCAAAGTTTAAAGCATTGATCGTCGATTTTAAGACATTGTTTGGTTTGTTGCGGCGAATTTATGCATTACTTTTAATTTGATACTCTAGAATACTCTCCACAGTTTTTAGGAGAACGGAAGTGGGGCCAAAGGAGCGAAATAATTTAGTCGCTTCAGATGGATGTCTTCAAGTTTTGAAAATGAATAATGACTTTAACTCTCCACAGTTTTGGGATATATCCAAGTACGTAGTTCGCAGGGTGGCCTGATCACCTAGTAATGGCAGGAGTTCTTGAGCTCTTTACCGAACCTGAGTTGTAAAATTTCATCTTCGCCTGGCGATTTGTGAAGCTTGAGGCTATTGATTGCCCATTTTAATTTATTTGGGGGTGACGGTTTTTCCAGCTACATTCAGAAAAATGAATATAGAGTATTATTATTATATATTCTGATCTTGTACGTACTCACCGTTAAGCTTCTTAAATTGACCTATTCCATATGAGTGACTTTGGATAGAACCTTTTGCAGACTACGAGGGTGGTCTGACAAGGTTCCAACCTTAACGTGAAGATGAAGACTCGTCAATAAAAGCTAGGGAATGTAGTTGTGCATCATTTGACGGGTACTCGCCAAAATTTTAGCCATTTTGGACGCCCAGCTGTTATTTGATAATCGTTTGTTTTTGTAAGGTAATACGCCTACGCAAATCAAAGATTAGTTGGACTCCGTGTATGGGGGCTCTGCACCGTCATTTACCACAGTGAAATTTTGGGCAGCTGAATTTAAACGTGGTCGTACTAGCTTGAGAAACGATGAACATTCGGGACGTCCAAAAACTGCAACCACTGACGATAATATTGCTACAGTTCACGAAATGCTGACATTCGAATTAAAGTGAGAGACCTAGCCGAGGCTATAAATATGTCCAAAGAACGTGTTTGTCAGATATTGAATCAAGATTTAGGCATGCGAAAGCTGTCCGCATGTTAGGAGGCGCGTTTACTCACGTGTTCGAATGAACATTTCCAACGCTCTATTGGGGCAGTTTAGGCGCAATAAATCAAAGTTTTGGAGCCGTTTAATTGCTGTAGATGAAACTTGGATACACCATTATACAACTGAAACAAAAATACAGTTAAAACAGTGAAACTACGAAGGGGGACTCGCCTCTAAAAAAAGCAAATACTGTTTTTTCGACTAGGAAAGTGATGGCGACTGTTTTTTGGGGTAGTCATGGAGTTATCTTGATCATCTTTAAACAGGGAAAACCATTACAGGAACATACTACGCATCCTTATTTTACAGGCTGAAGGCAGATATTACGGAAAAACGGCCACATTTGCAGAAAAAAAATCCTGTTTCACCAAGACAATGCGCCGTCTCATACATCTGCGGTTGCCATGGTGAATTACGGTTTGAACTGCTTGACCATCCACCTTAGTCAACAGATCTAGCCCCAAGTGTTCCTTCATCTAAAAATTGCGCTCGGAGGACCAGAGATTTTCGTCAAATAAGGAGGCAATTACCTCCGTGAACAATTATTTTGCAGAGAGTACTATTTGGTCGGGTTAAAAAGATGGGAACATCGATGGGACAAGTGTATAGACTTACAAGGAAATTATGTAGAAAATTAAAGAAAAAAGTCTTTTATCTTTTTAGGTCGGAAACTTCTGAGAGCACCCTTGTACTTCTGGGGTTAAGTCATTGTTCTCTTCGCAAAACTGACTCCAGGCTATTTTCTTTGATTTTCTCAGCTCTTTGTTGTATTCAGTGAAGGATTTTTTGTAGTCAGTCTGATTTCCTGTACTCGTAGCCCTATTAAATAATTTACTGGTCTCAAATTTCAGTTCACTGAGTTTCTAGTTTCGCCAAGGTACGTCCTTGAATATGCACTTTTCTTTTAAGGGGCGGCATCTTCAGAAAAATACTATCTCTCTGAAGATGATAGCTTGGCTATCGAAACGCGTTAGAGCAACTTTTGATGTGTTTTTTAATCTTTTTTGGTTTCAGGGGACCAGATTTGTATTTCAGTATTACATCAATCGAACATGCATTAAAATCTGTATCAAACGATAAGTAGAAAATATGGTGTACAAAGTCAGTCTAAAATTTGATAAAGAATCTAAAATGGATTAATATACAGGGTGTCCTATTTAAAAACTAAAATTTGTTAGCGCTCAGGCTAAATTGAAATCATGTATAGTTGAAAATATTTTAAGGAATTTCCAATAAAAATCGAAGCAACTTTTGTGAATCAATGTTTTTTCTTAACTGACCCATTTGGAAGCTATACAATTTAAGTAGTACACACTGCATATTTCTTTAACACAACACACAAATTGAAATTAAATATACTTTGGAAGTCTTTTAATTCCCATTCTTAATTGATCGTTCCTCATATCTGAAGTGAACTGCATATGATAAAATATGCTTATCTTACTTATCTTTAGGCTCTAGGTTATGTTTATATTATTTTAGTGTTGTTATTGCAATCTTGAATTCAGTTGCATCCTTTCGCACCTTTCGCAAGTGCATCATGAGTTATCCGGATACTTATTTACCCGGTTTTCATTATGAAGATGAGGTAAAAAAAATGCAATACAATATTTTTGGTTCTACCAAATTGAAGGTGTCTGCGTTATCGCTTGGAACGGGAGGATTTTCCTATTTTTATGGGTACGTGCGTTTTTAAATCTAATTTATCCGGATATTCGGTACAACATGGAAAACTACACATGACGTGGGTTTACCATTTTAGAACTAGGCGACGCCGACGTCTCCACCGAATTTTTTATTTGCTTTCTTTTGCTAGATGTTTTACTTTAAACAAAATTACACATTCTATATCATTTGTATATTATTACAATTAGTAATTATTATACATTATTAATTAATCAATTCTATGCTCATCCTTTAGCCAAGAGAGAATTAGCCGTTTATTTCTTTAAAGGAGTCCTTAATAAGATAACATTAAAAAAGGGATTTTCGCACATTATTTATACAGATAAGGAAAAATTTTCATTGTCCATGTAAAACGCTAAGAATTGTCCCTTCCACAGTTTTCTACGGCCGCTGAACGTATTCCCCCACTTTGACGCAGCATGCTCGTATCTTCCAGTTTAGATGCTAGAAAAAACTCGTCGAGAGTTTTACAACAGACTGGAATATTGTTTAGCACAGTCTGGCGGCCTATTTGAACTCCTTATATTGTAATGTTATATTCTTCATTAGAATTATTATTTATTTTGTTTAAGAAATCTCGTTTATTTATTTTGGTTATGAAAGAATATCAGTTTTATTTTGCCCCAGACGTTGATTAAATCATCGGACTAAAAGAACAAACAGCATCTGGTACACAACTTTTAATAAAATTGTTGCCTGCCAGTAGTAATCCCGTAACAAAACACGTTAGAAGCTATGATGTACTACTGAAATCTTCACCAGCACTGATCGCTGCACACTGCGTTGAATTGTTTACACCGGTGTAGGAGAATACAAGGCGCCGCCCATCTATCCCACTATTAGCTCTCAATGTTAAACCTCTCATTAACAATCTCCCTATGGACAGTGTTTGACTTTCCTGATGTGTATATCTAGGTATTTACTTATTTTTTGATGATTCTCCACAGAAAGAAAGCAATTTAAAAATATATATACAATAGGTTTATCTAAATATTAAAGACGTTTTAATTTTAGCCAGTTTCCTCCCAAAAAACTGGTTTCGGCTGGGTTTAGGTTGGCCAAAATCGGTTGAAACTATCCCTCGGACGAAACTTAAAATTTCAGGTTTAGACTCGGAATTTCCGGAAAAAAATTTAAATTTTAAAGCATTTCGAAACCTAAAAATGAAATGTCGATTTTAAGATTGAACTTTTAAAAAGAATAATGATTGTCAAGTTTAAACTAAAAACTTTAAGAAAGAAGTTGAACTGAGAAAATGGTTATAATGTAAAAATTATCGGCTTTTCAATATAACTTCGGAATTTTAAGAAAAGTGTTCAAACAAGAAAAAATTTAAAGTTGTTTAAAAAACCTAAATCTGAAAACGAAATGTTTAGAAAAATGTAGACATTTCGAACAAAATTAAAAGTTGCAGATTTAGGGCTTACAGTCAAAATTTTGAAAAAAAATTTAGCATTTCAAAAAAAGATCTCGTAACTTATGCAATAAAAAATTCTAAAAATATCGAATTTATTTTCAAATTTCTGTCTCGAAAGTTAAATATTCGAAATTTTCCTGAATTCCTAACATTTGAACTCTACATTTCATTTGAATTTTAATTTCTAAAGAACGCAAAATTTTGGAATGAAAAGTCGAAAATACTCGAAAAAATCCAACGTTTTGAGGTTAGGCTTGAAATTTTGAAAGACAAATTAAACCTTTTTTTAAATTTGGACTTTTTACTCTCAAAAATTTGACTTTAATTAACAAAAAATTGTCGAATTTGAGTTTAAAAATTTCAAACTTTAAGTCCGCGTTTTGAGAAAGATATTCACATTTCGGGAGAAACTCAATATTTAAAAAAAATTTAGTTTTAACTCGAATTCCAAGAAAAAAGTCAAAATTTTGAGAAAAATTTAAGGTTATTGCACGGTTTCGGGTCTTCTGGTTTTCCCGACTTTTCTTGGTCAAATTACTTTCCTTACGTCTTCAGTTTTCCGTGTCTCTAAAAAGTTTTTTTTTGGAAACTGTCCGTTCTCTACTTGCATCAATATTTTGAGACAAATTGTTTTTATAAATTCACTTTTTCTTACAAACCTTTCACATTAATTTAAAATTTTAGCTTTTTTCTAGAGATTTCAAATTAAATTTCGGAACTTTAAAAAAACGTTCAATCGCAAAGTATTTTGTTTATGGCAGATTTTTTCTTGTAATTTTCAGAAAATTCATGGTATTAAAAAAATCGATATTTTTAGTTTGAACCGTTAATTGAATATATTCAATTGTTCGAAAAAACAGGTTTTTGGAAAATTCGAAATATTCATTATCAAGTCAACATTTTTTGAAAAATATAAATAAATAAAATTGCAAGTTTAAACACAGTTTTTACTTCGACTCTAAATCTAGGCCTTTTTTCTAAATTTCAAATTTAAACTCGAAATTTTGAGCGAATAAGATCTCAAAATTTACACACAAAAATTCAAAAATTTCCTTTTTAACCACAAAATATTGGCTTTCAACTGGAGTATTCGACTTCCTCGAAGAGGGTCAAATTTTGAGAGAATTTTTGTTAATTTATTTTTTCAGAACTTGGATTTTATTTTCAATATTCAGAAATTTGTACTTAGTGTCAAAAATTTGGACTTTAAACTTGAAATGTTAATTCCTTTATTTTCGAAATTTAGGTTTTAATTATCAAAATTCGATTTAAATTTGAAGATTAAATCCTTAAGAAACTTTGACAGTTCAAGTATTATAAACTTGAAATTTGGAAACAAAAGTTCCCGAAAACTTCAATTATTTGGAGAGCTGAAGTTACAAGAAGGTTGCTCAATGATACCTTTTTACAAAAAGATGGCTCAGGGATATTTTTTCAAAAAATGATTGCGGTATGTTTCTTCTTTCAGTTCTACTGAGAGAAGATGATCAGTTGATTTTTTGATACTTTCATTTTGCAAGGTAGTTTCTGTCCCTAGTTTAGGGCATTTTAGTATGACTTCCAATTTTGAAACGTTACAGAAAATTCTCCGTTGAAGATTGCAAGAAAACCGTACATGAAGCCCTCAAGAAAGGAATTAATTACATAGATACGGCTCCATGGTATGGCCATGGTGTTTCTGAAGAAGTTTTAGGAAAGGTAATGTATGTAATTGTATCTATAGGAAATATTTAACAATTTTTTATTTCTCTTTATAACTCTGTAGGGCCGTACTGCTTTTCACAAAAATAGGAGCTGATTAGGAAATGTGATTTCTTTTTTCAGTTTTCAAATTCAAATCTGTTTAAACCAAAAACTACAATTTTGCTTTCGACCCCAATAAATTACAAAAAATACTATAATCCACTTTTTAACGAACTTCACATATAACGAAGAACCACTTATAATGAATCAAACTATAATCCAAAGCTCCATAAGAAAGTATGTATTTCTTATTCGTTTATAACGAACATTTGGCTATAATTAACTATTTAAAGATCCTTTTGGTGGTTCGTTATATCCGAAGTTAACTGTACTTCTTTTTTTAATAAATAAACGGCATACCTTACTAAAAGATATCCATCATATTTTATTTTTCAAATTCATGTTACGATTAGTTGAAAATTTTAGAAAAAATTCGGATATTCCACAAATTTCAAATGATCTAATTTCAAATTTGAACGTGAATTAAAAAAAAAGGTTCAAATCTCGAAATGTCGATTTTGAAGTTGAAAGAAAGAAGATTAATTTTCAAGTTGAAACTTAAAAGTTTCAGAACAGAGTTCTAAATATCTCATAAAAATATTTCAAATTTCTGACTTTAAAATCCAAACATTGAATTTTAAGAAAGAGTCCAAATCAAAAGGTCAAAATTAAAAAAAAAAAAGAAAATTGTGGAACAAAATAAAAGTTTTGAATATATAAAGGTGGATCCACAGTAATAAATATTTATGTTCTATGTTGTATTTAACACAAATTTCCCATAGTTTCGAATTAAAACTCAAAGCAATAACTTAATATTTCCAATTGTTGCTTATTTTCCAAAAATTTTGAGCCAAAACTCAAACCGATAACTTTAAATTTCGAAAGACGAAGAAACTCAAAATTAAAAAAAAAGAAATTTAAAGATTAACGTCGAAATTTGAGGTTGTAGAAGGCTTAAATTTTAAACGTGAAATTTTTTGAGAACGTTGTCGACATTTCAAGCAGTAAACTCAATTTTTGATAAAACACTCTCAAGATTGAACAGAAAAGTTACTGTGTAGTAAGTAGTAATTCTGCTAAAATATTTCGAATTCAAACTTAAAATTTAGAGATAAACTCGAAATTTTAAAATAGCTTCATATTTATAAAGAAGAAATTTTTTGAAATTGCTCGAGAAAGACATCTCGGGAAAATGGTGAAAATATCGAGAGCTTTATATAAATTTCCAGTTTTTTGATTTTTGATGTTTAACTCAAAATTTCGAGTTTTATTTGAATTGTTTAAAAATTTTAAAATTAAACTTGGAAATTCCAAATTATTTTTTTATCAGTTCAAGAGTTTCCTTCTCAAATATATCGACTTTATTTTCAAAATTTCATTCTTCTTTTCCAGAAATTTATAAAATCCGAGCAAAAAAATTTAAGTTTAGAAATCGACATTTCTAGGACAAATAAAATGTTCTAGTTTAAATCCAAAAAGTTGATGTAAGGCAAAAATAAATAACAACATTTGCAATTGACAACTTTAAATTTATGGGTTTTAAATCAAAACTATTAGTTTAAAAGCGAAATTTTAGGAAAATATTGAAAATGAAAAGTATGTATAAGATGGAATTTGGAAAAAGATTAAAACTTTGAAAAAAAACTAAAAATGAAAAGAATACTAGTCGAATTCTCAAGAACAAACGTTCAATTATTAAAACAAATTAAACTATCGAAAATTAGGAAACATTCAAAATTTTGGGAAAAAAGTTGAAATGTCTATAAAAATTTTGGTAATGTATTAAAAAAATATCAAAATAGTAAAATCAAATATTATAATGTTGTAATTTACAAAAAAAAATCGGACATTTCAAGGTAACATTTCACGATTAAAGTAGAAAATTCTAGTAACAAATTTATTATTTCGCAATTTGGGTTAAAATTTTAAAAAAAGGAAATTGTAAAAAAATATGTAAAATTAAAAACAGAACTTTCTTCTAAAAATTTTACTTTCGAATTTTTTAAATATCAAAGAAAAAGTTTGTTGATGAAAAAGTCGATATTACAAGATTAAGGTCAACATTTCAACAACAAAAAATTGGCATTTAAAAAACTCGAAATTTTAAAAAGTTAGATTTTCTAAAAGCTGAATAATGTAGAGTTTAAAGTAGAAATTGAATGAGCGAACTGATATATTAAAAAAAAGGTGCAAGTGTTAAAAAAACAAGGAATTTAATCGATTATTTTAAAATGAAAAAGTTTAATGTTAAAAAAAAATAACAAAATTTCGAAAAAAGCCCAAAGTTCCGAAAATCAGTCGAAATGTCAAAAACAAATTCGAAATTTTCCAGAGAAAATTAAATTTTAAAAAGAAGAGTAGGATTTTGCGAATAGTATAAATTAAAAAAAATTGCAAAAAAAGAATAAAAAATGAATTTCAACAGCGGCAATTTCGAGAAAAAAATGGAAATTTTGCACATAAAGTCAAATTTTGAGAAAATTGTTTTTTGAGAAAAAACTAGATTTCCTGAAAACATAAAGGATCAGATTTTACAATAAATAAAAAATAAATCGAAATTTCAACATTCTCAGAAGTGGTCAAATTTTGTTGCAATTCCTACAAAAGGGTGTTTTTTCAGAAAATGTCGAAATTTCAGGAAAAAAGTCTACTTTTTAAACAAAGAAAAATCCAAATTTGTCGGCTGAATTTTTATTTGCTAATGATTTCTTGTCAAGATTGACAAGCTTCCTACCCTACCCGACCGTGACGTTCGAAAATGTCCAAGGTTGAGATACGAGGGTGCCTGAAAAGTTTCCGACCTTAATGTGAAGATGGCAGCACTCGTCAATAAAAGCTAGGGAATGTAGTTGTGCATCTTTTGACAGGTACTCATGAATATTTCAGTCATTTTGGACGCGCAGTTGTTATTTGACAATCGTTTGAGTGAGTCGATGTGAGTGTTTTTGTAAAAATGGAAAAAATCGAGTATCCAGCTGTCATTAAATATTTGTTTCTGAAAGGCAATACGCCTACGCAACTCAAAGATGAGTTGGACTCTGTGCATGGGAACTCTGCACCGTCATTTACCATAGTGAAATTTTGGGCAGCTGAATTTAAACGTGGTCGTACTAGCTTGAGAAACGATGAACTTTCGGGACGTCCAAATACTCAATATCTGACTATAGCATCGCTAAAGTTCACCAAATGGTGCTAAACGACCGTCTAATTAAAGTGAGAGAGATAGTAGAGGCTATGAATATGTCCAGAGAACGTATTTGTCACATATTGAATCAAGATTTCGCACTAGAAAGCTTTTCGCGAGGTTGGTGCCGCGTTTGCTCGAGTTAGACCTAAAACGTGTTCGAATGAATATCTGCAACGCTCTGTTGGGGCAGTTTCAGCTAAATATATCAGAGTTTTGGTGCCGATTAAATACTGCAGATGGAACTTGGATATACCATTTATACGTTCGAAATAAAAATACGGTCAAAGCAGGGGACTGCGAATGGGGAATCGGCCCCAAAAAAGCAAAAATGGTTTTTTCGGATGGGAAAATAAATGGTGCCTGTTTTTTGGGAAATCATGGAGTTAGTTTAATCGATTATCTTCAAACAGGAAAAACCATTACAGGAGCATACTAAGCATCATTATTTAACAAGACACCAGATCGAGCTCCAAGCGATTTCTTCTTGTTCCCTGATCTAAAAATTGCGCTTGCAGGACAGAGATTTTCGTCAAATGAGGAAGCAATCACCGAGTTAAAGAGATAGTTGGGAGGTTTTGTTTCTTTGTTAGGTCGGTAACTTCTCATACTACCCTCGTAATTATCGAAATGTTGAGAAACAAGTTGGAGTTTCTAGAAAGTTGGATTAAAAAAAACAGTTCAAATTTTCAAAGAAAATTTTCACAAATTTTTGTCTTTTTGTATACATTCAAGATTTTCAAAAATATTTTTCAAAATTTCCAGGTCAACTAGTATTATCAAAATTGTTACTTTTTTATCGAAAGATTGATCAAATTTCGAGGAAAAGGCAAAGTTTTATAAACAAATCGAAATTTGCAGAAAGTCGGTTTATTCCGGACCACTAAGTTGCAGAAATACGAGGAATTATGAATCGGAGTTTCTATCATGTCGACATAGGGCATCGAGAGTGTGCGCATAATCTTAAACGGGTTAGGTGAGGATATTACGTGACTTCCTGCATTCAATCGAATTCCGTTCTCGCTGTTTGTCATTTGTAAATACAACGAATGAGCAAGAGGTTAATTCGCACGTTGCGCAGGGCAATATTATCAAATTTATTGGCGTTGAAGATGTACAGTCCGCCGAAATTCTTCGTAGACTAGAAACACAGTTTGGGGATACTTGTTTGAAAAAAACTCAAGTTTTACTTTTGAAAGGATGAACTCAAGTTGGAAATGAATCCCATGATCGTCGCCCTCGGACCAGTGTGACTGCGGACAAGATTAACGCTGTTGAAAGTGCAGCTCAGATAGGGATAAGCTTTGGAAGTGCTTAATCCATCATTACAGTTCTGCCAGGTGGGTACCTCGTCTTTTGACTGAAGAACAGAAACAACAACGTCTGGAGATTTATCAGCGTCATCTTGGACATTTTCAACGTGAAGATAATGGTTTTTAGCAACGTATCGTTACGTGTGATTAGACTTGGGTCCACTATTATACCCCTGAATCTAAACAAGCAAGCATGGAGTGGAGAAGAAAGGGGGAAGGTGCACCCGTCAAGGTGAAAACTCGCCTCTCAGTTGGAAAGGTTCTTGCGACAGTGTTTTGCGGTTTTAAAGGAGTTGTGCACGTCAATTTTCTGCATGAACGTCGTACGGTTAATGCTGCCTACTACTGCTAGCTATAGGATGAAGCAAAACGTGAATACCGGCGGAAGAGGCGCGAATTTTCGGTTAGAAATGTGATTTTGCTTCGCGACAATGCCAGCTCTCACTCAGCCAATCTGACACATCAAAAATTAGAGGAAATGCATTGGGCAACATTAGAATACCGTCCTTATAGTCCCGACTTATCACTATGCGATTATCGTACGTTTGGGCCACTGAAAGAAGCTCTAGGAGGTGAGCGATTCCATGATGATGATGATGATGCTGCTGCTGTTGAGACATTTGTGGGCAATTGGCTACAAACACGTCTCCCTTTTTATGATGATGGCATTAAAAAACTCCCAATGCGTTGGGAAAAATGCATAACAAAATCAGGAGATTAAGCAAAAAAAATAGTTAATAACTTTTATATATGTATCTCATACCAACAAAAACAAATTCCGGTTTATATTTGATTTATGGTATTATGGTATATTATGGTGAAAATATTGGACATTAAAAAAGAGCAAGATATTGCTAACGTTATTCTAAAAAAATGGTCATTTCGAAATGCCATTGATATTTCATTTACTGAAAAAAATTTTACTCTTTTTCAAAAATTTCAAGCGTAGCAAACGATTTCTCGAACGTGTATTACTGGCAGCCAAATTGTATAACTTTGCCCTAATTTAACCGATTTCTTATCGTTTTCGAGGTCTCTTTAGTTGGAAGCAAATTTGTTATAATCTGTATATGGAAGAAAAAAAATGGTCAAAAATTTCTTGAAACCGTTTTTGTAACATAAAAAGGAAATCTAATGTTACTAACTAAACTCTTAACTTGTCATTCTTGAAATATCCTTTCCCTCAGTTTACAGTTACGTTATAAAATGAATAGACTTTACGTGGCCCTATAAAAATAAATAGAGCGGCGTTAAGTCTGGGAATTAAGGTGGCCATTTAAAAGTTCTTTTCCAATCAGCAGGGTTGCTATTTACGATGATTTAGATGTGCTGGCTGGAAGGTAAGGAAGTAAGTTACAACGCTTTAGTTAATAAATCTTTTGGGATCCCCTTCATGTTATCGAAACGTTTTTGAAGAATTTTTGAATTTATTTTTTTTGTCATTTTGAATATTTTTGGTAGTGGGTTTGATAATAATCGCATTTTCTTTTAAAGGACTGTTCTTGCAGTAAATATCTTTTGTTATGTTTGATCTAGTTAGTACATAGTTACCATTCCCATAAACGATAACAATGGATAGATAACAATATCCACAGTGTATGTATTAGTGATGTAACGAATATTCGTAATCGCATTCGCACTCGCAAATATTCGCATGTTTTTTAATATTCGCATTCGCAAGAAATTATGCGAATATATTGCGAATGTATTTGGCAATAGCACCGGACATTATTTATAAAATAGCAATGCAACTGCTAAGCTAAGGCAGGTTTCTTAAATTCGAGTGATAAAGATTTATTAAGAAAATAACTAATACAAAATATTTCTAAATCCCCTTGTCTTCTTTTCTTACTAGTTAGTAACAATAAGGCAATGGGACGCTTGCTCTCCCCTGGTTCTTAAAACCAACCAAAAATGTATACTTCCGACTACAGGAACCTTTTCCAGTTTTCATTTTTTTTTCTAAAATTTCGACTTTTTCAAAATTCATCTTTTTTCAAAAAATTTCTCCTTTTCTTTTGAAATTTCAAATTTATTCCAAAAGTCGACTTTTTTTCTAAATCCAACTTTCTCAAAATTTTGAATTTTTTTTGAAAATTCGTCGCTTTTTGGTGGGTCTTTTGATAAAAAAGTAAAAATTCTTAGAATATTTATCTGGAAATTTTGAAATATATTTTTAGAAATTTTTGAATATTTGCTTAAGCAAAAATTCTAAAAAATTTAAATTTTAACTTGTTTCTCAAAATTTCGACGTTTATCTCAATAGTGAATATTTTCTGATGTCACAGTGGGGCAGGAGGGGAGGGGCTTGTACCTCACTCAGGCAGTCGTTAAAAAATAAATACAGAGCAAAGAAATTTTTCTTGAAATTTCGACTTGTTTCTCGAAATTTCGATCCCTTTTTCAAAATGTTGATCTTTTTCCCAAAATTTTGATTTTTTTTCAAAACTAGTTTGGGTTTTCGAAACCTTCGATCTTTACCCCGAAAATAATATTTCCCCTAAATTTCGATGCATTCAAATTTTTAAAAAAGGTCATATTTCTATATTAAATTTGATTTCATGAAAATTCCACCTTTATCTCAAAAGAGTTTTTTTATTATAATTCGTCTTTTTCTGAATTCCGACTTTATACTCAAAATTATACGTTTTCCTCTCAAAATTGGACTGTATTGGAAATTTCGAATATTTTGTAGAAATTTTGGCGTTTTTTTGACTCTGAAGATTTCAACCTATTCTTCAACATTTGTCTTATTCTGAAAGTTTCAAATTGAGCTTTTTTATCCAAAAATTTGACTTTTTCTCAAAACACGTTTATTTTTTCAAAATGTTGACAAAAATATAGAAATTCTGACTAATATTTTTACGAAATTTTGGAGAAAAATATTTTTTGTAAATTTAGAGATTGTCAAAAGTTAAATCAAAATAAAAATTGACAGAGAAATATTTTTTAAAACTGGTATTTCTTCTTCTAATGCGATTTATTCTGGAAATTGGGACTTTTATCACAACATTTTCTAACTGGGTCCCACTGAAAAAGTCAATACTCGCATTCGCGAATGTCGAAAATGAACATTCGCGTTCGCGTTCGCGAATGTGGGAAAACCAACATTCGTTACATCCCTAGTATGATGTATATGAGATATTTTTCTAACAGCCTAAAATAAACCCGCCGTTTGAATAAAAGACTAATTTATACTAGTCATATAGAAAAATGACATTTGTTTGACTTATTTTCCTGATGAGAAATGTCTATTAAGTAAACGACTGATTTCTTTCAGTCAAATAGTAAAATATTTGATGTTTTTTTTTTATTTGCCGGCGTTTATCAAATTGCCTAGGCTTTTAGCTAAAAACCGAGTTAATCTAAATGACTGCGATGTATGTGCTATATGAGTTGACTGCAATATTGCAAGATCATTGTTTGCTCTAAGATTTCAATCACATTTTCAGTTCAATTAACTTAATTATCAAATTATCATTAAGTACCACTATACTGGTTTTTGATATTATAACATCTAAATATTATTATCTTGTTACTGCTTAAACAATTGTTTTTGTAATTGGTCTTATCTTGTTGGAAGGAATATTACTATTGTTTATTATGTTACATCAACATCTACCTATTATATAATAAATTAAGATGCGGATTAAAGTTGGTAGCCCCCCCGCCGTGCTACACACTGGTGGGAGCAGCTGCGAAATCCAAAAACTTTCTATAATCGTGTTTACAATAATATTAAAATCTTCTCTTTTACCGTGCTTACAATATTTTTGATGACTAAAAAAGCTCATCAGTGGAAGTTGCACATGTTGGACGCCCTTAAATTCGCCCCTAAATAAATCTGTTGCATATCGATTTTTAATTTTTTTAGTGTTTCGTTAAAGTAGGAGTTCCAAACCTTTTTTATAAATATACTCAGTCGAGTGGCCCTTTGGGTTTTTTTTAATAAAAGTCAAAAATTCGAATCAAACAGTTTACAAAAGTCAAAATTTTCATAAAAAGTTGCGATCTCAGAAGGTTAGCTAAATGGAAAATGTCGAAATTTTGAAAAATAGCTGAAACTTTTAATTTGAAAATTTGAGAAATAAGGCAAGATGTTAAAAAAACATTCAAAATTTTTAGAAAAATGGAAATTCATAAGTAACAAGTTATATTAACAATAAATACAACAATAAATATAAAAAATTCCACGATGTTTTGTGTGAATTTTTGAAAACGGTCCACACTAAACATCTAGAAAAGAACGACGTTATGTTAAAAATGCCGAAACCGGTCAATTTTGGTTGTGAGGGCAGCAGTCCACTCAAAAATGTTAAATCGAACAGGGCGTTTAAAAGTATATTGTTTGAAGAGTCCATTTAACCTCTTTTTCGCTATGTAGTAGTTTTTTATTTTTACGATTAGTTTTTCAGAAAGCCACTTGTTTTGCAACACAGCCTACGTTCATGTTTTTCCTGCACAACATTGTTGTTAAGCGCCTATTGTTAGTAAAACCAACTCGTGGAGATGTCAAGTATCAAAGATATAGATGTTTTGATAAAACTAATATTTGAACCACTGTTTGGAGTTTAACTTCAACTGTTCAGTAAGTGTAAATTAATAAGTAAAAAATACCCCAAGAATGATGAATAAATGTGTTCAAAAATACAAACCCTATCGATTAAAACAGTTGAATTTTTGAAGAGATGCTCGAAATGACCACCGTTTTGTATCAGGCAGTAGTACATTCAATTTATAAATTCTTGTCTTACTTTTTGCAACGTTTCTCGTGTAATTCGCCTGCATCCATCAACAATTCATTGTCGTAAGTCCTTCAAATTAACCGCTCGTGTTTTGTATATCACTGACTTCAAATGGTCCCAGAGAAAAAAATCTAAACTTGTCAAGTCTGGTGATCATGCTGGTCACTCAATTGCATCACGTCTGCCAATCCAATGGTTCAGCAATCGGTTTTTAAACCAATTACGAACGTTTAAGATATAATGTGGTGAGCTCCACCTTGTTGAAAGGAGAACTGTTTTTGGTCCAACATTTGATTTCCTTCTAAATTTTGTTGATTTTATCTTTTCACGGTTTTTAGAGGATTTATGATGTTTTCTAACCTATCCAAGTAAATGTCATCAGTTAGTGTTTCATTTATAAATATGGGCCAAAGAATCTCTGCCAAAACATTCAGTTTTTGGGGAGCTTAAGTATGACCTTCTCTGAAAAAATGCAGGTTCTCATGGCTCCAGTAATGCACATTGTGTTTATTAACAGAGTCATGTAAAATAAAGCTGCATTCATCATTGAAGCAGATATTTTTTTACAAAGTTTGGTTTTGCAGTGACTAAATTCGACATACCATAGTCCCACAAAATTCTGTTTGTCTGTCGTAATCATTTTCACCAAGTTCTTGGACAATTTTCATTTTATAAGGATAGAACTTATGAATTCGTGTCTTTAATGAACTGATGAATATGAAAGCCCAGTAGCTTCAGCAGTCTGGCGCAAAGAGTTAGTGGGATTGTCAGTAATGTGGCCTATTACCTCAATTTGAGTCATTTTATTTACCACTCTGTTACCATGTCTTTTCTTATTTACTACCGATTCCGTGCCTGTGAATTTTTGTACAAGCTCTCCAACGTATTTGTGGCTCAAATGCTTATCTGGATGCCTATCATTAAAAACCCTTGCCGTTGCTCTAGCACATTTGTTTTGGGAGCTATAATCAAAAATAATTTCAACTCTTTCAGCAACTGGTTACACCATTTTCACCCCAAACGTATGCAGATTTACTTTAAAATTGTTAATGTCAATGCACAAGAAACAGTTTTTATTTCAGAAAATACTTGACAGCAACAGAAAAAGATTGACCTTTTTACCTTGTAACGTTTATCTTAAAAGTGACGCTTTCTTAAAAACTACTCCTAGAAATAAAAAACTACTGAATAGCCAAAAACAGGTTAAATGGACATTCAAACAATAAATTTTTTGATTCTTGTTCCCTTTAAAAGTTTTGAGGAGGCTGCCGCCCCGGCCAAGGCAGTGCACCTGCAGGTTTAAAACTACATTAATTAAGTGTCCCTCTTATAACCAAAATTGACCGGTTTGGGCATTTTGCCAATAATGTTTTTGTTTTCAAGATATTTGGAATAGTTCGTTTTTAAAAAGTCACCTTGTATATGATATAACCCGAATTTGGCTTTTTAGCATCGTCGGCGGTTTGTTTAGCCGTTGTTATGTTAACAAACTCCATGGATCACAGACTCCTACGAATATGGAGCTTGGAGCTTGTTATCATAACACGAGTAAATAAAGTACTGGTATAACTGCCGACGAAAAGAGAAAGCTGACCCAGTCCTGTCAAATATATTACCGAAAGATCGTGGAATTTTGTTTATATTTATTGTTGTATTATTGTTAATACAATTTATTACTTAGGAATATTGAAAAATTCTAAACAAAAGGTTTAAAAATGTCAATTATTAAAAGTTGAAATTTTTAAGAGTCGAAATTTT
The DNA here is from genome assembly GCA_028583605.1 of Dastarcus helophoroides. Classification (NCBI taxonomy): domain Eukaryota; kingdom Metazoa; phylum Arthropoda; class Insecta; order Coleoptera; family Bothrideridae; genus Dastarcus; species Dastarcus helophoroides. The sequence goes on from CM053336.1 coordinate 22,473,191, forward strand.
GAAAAAGTCTAAATTTTTATAAAAAGTTTACATTTAAAAAATTTGAAATTTTGAAAATATTCGGATCTATTTTTTAAAAAGTCGAAATATTCAAAAATAATCAGTTTCAAGAAAGGGGAAATTTTGAAAAAGATCAAAATTTTAGAAAGAAAACCTTAAAAAAAGGCGCAGTTTTAAACAAAAAATCGAAAATTTTAAAAAATTTTCAAAAAGATGCATTTTCAAAAAATGTAAAGTAAAATTCTGACAAATGTCGAAATTTTCATAAAAATCAAAACTTTCAAAAAAATCTGGATTTTCAAAAAAATCTGGATTTTTAATTGGCATAATTTTAAAAAAGTCGAAATATCAAAAAACCCAAAAAATGGAACTTTTGGGAAGTCAAAGTTTTTAAAAAAAATCAAAATTAAAAATGTGGCTATAAAAAATGGCGATTAAAAAAAACAAAAATTTCTACATAATTTGAAAAACGTTTCAACTTTTAGAAAATGTCAAAATTTTGAAATATAAATTTTGAAAAATGGTCGAAATCTGAAGTCAAAATTTTCAAAAAATGTTAAAATCTTGTTAAAAAAATCAAAATTTTCAAGGCAAAATTGAAACAATTTAAAAATGTCAAAATTTTAAAAAATATTTACAATTTTCAAAAAAGTGAAGATTTTCAAAAAAAGTAGAAATTTCGAACAATAGTCGATTATTTCAAAAAGGGACACATTTTGAAGAAATGTCGAACTTTAAAATAAATAAATAAATAAATGGGCAAAACGGTAATCATTTTTTAAAAGTTAAATTAAAAAAAAAGGTATATTAATTTTCAAAGAAATTCGAAACTTTAAAAAAAAATATCGAAATTTTAAAGTCAAAACTTTCGAAAAATATGAAATTGTAAAGAAAAATCGTAAATTTCAAAAAAAATCGAAAATTTGAAAAAATGTCGTAATTATTAAAAAGTTAAGATTTTAAATCGAAATTTTCGAAAACATCTGAATTTTTGAAATTTCAAAATTATAAAAAAGGTCGAAATTTTCGAAAAGTTCGAAAAAATAAAAATTTTGAAAAAAAAACGTTTTAAAAAAAGAGTCGAAATTTGGAAAAAAATGTGGAAATTATTAAAAAGTTGAGATTTAAAAAAATCGAATTTTTGGAAAAAAAATCTGGAGTTCCAAATTATAAAACAGGTCGAAATTTTTGAAAAGATCGAACCTTTCAAAAAATCGAAATTTTGAAAAATTAAAAATTTCGAAAAACATTGAAATTTTAAGAAAAAGTCGAAATTTTGGAAAAATAAGTAATTCTGAAATAAATCGTTAAAAAATGTTAAACTCAACATATTCAAAAAAGAAATGAAAGCTTTAAAACCGAAATTTTTTATACAAACTTGTAATTATTGAAGACAAACTAAAAAAAGCCAAAGTTTTGAACAGAAGCAGAATTTTTTTAATATTGTCGAAATTTTTAAAAAGTAAAAATTTTGAAAAAATTAACGTTTTGAAGTAAGTAAAATTTATTTAAAAAAAGTATTGAAAAAAGTGAAATTATGAAAAAAAGTCGTAGTTTTGGATAAATTCAACTATTCAAAAAGCTACATTTTCAAGAAAAGTCAAAAAACGTATATTTGTTCGATGAACGCTTTTTTAAAAGATGTCTTAAATATAAGTCCTTTCTAATTCTTCCTCATTTAAAACATGTTTGGATGAGAAAATTTATTACTTTGTATTTTGTATTTTAAAATGTTCTGAAGTCTTCTCTTATGAATTTCAATTATGATTACTAAGCTTGAAAATGCCAGCTCTGCTGGCAAAATACGTATGACGTAATTATTTTAAAACTAATTACCTATGTGGTAAACGGATAAAAATTCTTTGGACTTAAGAATTTCGACTTCAAAGGCCACAGTTTTAGTAAAAAATGAGAAACTTTGGGAATAAATTCAAATTATTAAAAGATAAAAAGACCTAATTTCAAAGTGAAACTAGAACTTTTGACTTCAAACTCGAACTAAAATCTGAATTTAAAGTCCAGGTAACTAAGACTGAAATTTCGATATCTGAAATTAACGTTGATATGTTAAAAAAGGTTTTTGACACTGAATTCAAAATTTCAACTTGAAATTTTACGTTTGTTTTTTTATATCCCCTCTATGGTTCGTATTCAGGAAAAAACATTTTTTCAACTTAAGCCCTAGCAACTGCTCATTTTTACAGTGGTTTTATTTAGAAAAAACTGAAAATCGCTATTTTTAAAAATCAACTTTAACCTGTTTATTTGAAGTCCGATTGAAAAAAATTGAAAGCTGTAATTAGTTCTTTTTTCAGGCCTTTTCATTGGTGTAAGTTAATTTTTTTCTAAATTTAACTGACACTTGCATTGCCTACTATAATTTTTTTGTTTAAAAATAAAAAAAATAGTTTATTTAACCCACTTTACCACATTTGAAGTATGGCATAATATGTATACATCAAATTAATCAGAAAAATATGCCAAATTCGAAAATGATAAAATCCAATATGGCGTCCATAAGAAATAACAAACTTGACATAATTTTCTCGGAAACAGTTGAATTTAGAAAAAATTAACGTACACCAATAAAAAGGCATCAAAAAACAACTAATTACATTTTTTGATTTTTTGTCAATCGGACTTCAAATAAACAAGTAACAGCTGATTTTTAAAAATGGCGATTTTGAGATTTTTCTAAATAAAATCAAGACGAATTGGAATTTAATTGTTTTCTCAGCAGAATAATATTAGACATTATATTCTGCACTACTTTTTCCATTTAAGCTTCCTCGTATCTCTAATGGTTTACGAGATCCATGTAGTGGAAATAAAATTTGGTTCAACCTGTATATGTCCTTGCATATGAATGTGCTAGATTTTTTACAAAAAATATTTCATTTTTTCTTACAATTAATGTTTTATGTAGTGCTTAGAAGGCATCCCAAGAAAAACTTATTACTTGGCCACCAAGGTCGGAAGGTATGAAGCTGACGTTAAGAACATGTTCGATTTTTCGGCTCAGAAAACTAGACAAAGCATCGAACTCAGCTTGAAGAGATTGGGAGTTGAATACATCGACGTATTGCAGGTTTTTATTCCCTACCATTACAATATAACTTTACATGAACTTTAGATTCTGTCCAAAATAACAAATTTTTTTATAGGTTCACGACATAGAATTCGCTCCATCCTTAGATGTGGTGCTAAACGAAACTTTGCCTGTTATTCAAGAATACGTCGAAAAGGGTAAAGTAAAATTCGTTGGCGTAACAGGATACCCAGTAGACGTTCTAGTTAACTGCCTTAAGTTGAGCAAAGTGCCGATTCAAATGATGTTAAGTTACTCAAGATTATGTCTAGTAGACCAAACGTTGCGGCAATATTTGCCATACCTTACTGAGGTACCCAGATTAATTTGGTCTATCTGTTTTTGCTCAGTGCGGTATTTTAGGAAAAAAATTATGGAGTAGTCAACGCTTGCGCCATAGCAATGGGTCTCTTGTGTAATTCCGGGCCTCCACCTTGGCATCCGGCCAACGACCACATTAAGGCTATTTGCCGAGAAGCTGCTACATATTGTCAGGTTTGATACAATAGGTTCGTATTATTTTCTCAAATGAAGGGTTGTTTACAGCAAAATAATATGGAATTAGCAAGATTGGCGCTACATTATTCGCTACAGCAGAAAGGACCACATACCAACTTGGTTGGTATGAATACTGTGCAGCTTTTGGAGACGAATTTGGATGTGTTGCACAATGGGTTGAGTAACAAAGAACTAGAAGCCTTGAAACATATTCAGAATGAGTATGTTGTCCAAGTCGCCCAAAAGCAAAATATTTACAAAGTATTATGTTGCAGAATATTGTCGAAATTGAAAGAAACTAGTTGGGAAAAAGAATACATAGATAGCCTCAGAAAAGAACTGTACGAAACTGAGAAACATTAAATATATTTCTATATATTTCCATGGTTAATTAAAAGTTGATCATTCAACTTCTTACAATAAATTTCAGTTTGTTTATTACTCATTTACCACATCTTTAATTTCCAATAGCCTGCAACAGGCCCATCGAAAGAGGGGAGGGAGGGCGCAAATGCCCGACGGCCCGCGTTTTTCTTTTTGGTAGAACGGACTGATCCTTGGTTATCTTCAAAAACTGATACACAAATCTTGTCCCCTGAAACCAAGAAATATTAAAATAAAACTGGAGCTGGAGCAACTCTTGTTGTGTTTTTTAATTTTTCTTGGTTTCAGGGGACAAGATTTGTATATCAATTTTACACACAAAATGATACACTGCGAATTTAAGAATCTTGAACTTAAATTAAAAATTAGGAATAATGAACGAGACTTCCAAGAACAGGTTAACTAGCCGTCAACTCATTATATCTCCAAAAGAAAAACTATGCTTAACTGCTTTCAAGTATTATTATAAGCTATAATTTTAACTACTTCTGAATCAAATTTATGAGGACAGCAAAAGAGGCGAAATTTCTGGTCACTCTTTGTTTCGAAGAAAATATCAAGAAAAAGACAGAATAGTTAAGTTCAAAATCAATATTTTATGATTAAAATGGGAATATTGCAATTTTTGTTTAAATTTTCTTCACATTGTTAAACCACTTTAGTTTCGAGATTAGATATAAAATTGTAAGTTTTAAATTAAAATTTAATAAAAAAAAGTCTAAATTTTGAATTAACTTCGAAAAAAAATTGGATTTGTTTCCTAAAATTTTTAACTTAATTCTCTAGTTTTGGAATTGTTAAATCTTTGTTTATAAACTAGATTTTTTCTTAAAATCTCGGTGTTTCACTGAAAACGTGTTAAATTTTAATTTTATTTCTACAAATGTTGGGTCTTTTGGAAAAAGTGAGTTTTTTTCGAAATGCGGTGTTAAAACTTGAAATTTTGCAACTAAAAAATTGTAATTTTTATGATAAACTTTAGGTTAAGTCAAAATATTGAGAGTAAAGAAGTCAAAATCTGGAAAAAAGTTTAGTTCGATCAACTTTGTTTCAAAATTTACAGTTTAATCTCGAAAACTTTATATTGAAAATTATGTTTTCCAAGAAACCAAGTAATGGTGATGAAATCTCGGATTTAAATGTGGGAAGTTTGGGAAAATTCTAATACATTAAAGAAAGTCGAACACTTGCGGGTAAACTTAACATTAAAAAAAAATTATTATGCATAAATTATGAGTTTTTTGAAAAGTTGAATTTCTTCGCAAAATCCTAGGTTGAAATCTTAATTTTTTTATTTTTTCTTTAAAATTCCGAATTAAAACTCGAAAATAGTGTTTTTCTGGACACTTTAATTTCGTTTTTCTAAACTTGTTAAAATTTGCATTTTTCTTATTAAAAAGTTTTATTTATTTTTTAGCAATTATAAGTTGAAAGGCGAAATTTCGGAAACAAAAAAAGGCACAGTTTTCAAAAAACTTTCATTTATTTTTAATTTTACCTCAAAGTGTTGGATTTTTTCCACACCACGAATTTAAACTCAACATCTTAAGTTTTTCTAGAAGTTTAAATTTCAAGTGAAAACTCGGATTTAAACCTAAGTATTTCGAATTTCCACTTTAAAATCGAATTTTCGAGGTGAAAACCAAACATATAAACAGCATAAAGTCGAAATTGGAGTGTTTTTTAGAAAATTCAAAATTTTCTGGAAATTTTTTGATTTTGTTTTTTAAAATTTCGATCTTACACTCAAGGTTTCGATAATTTTCTCAACATATCTGTAACGTATTTTCGATTTTTCGTTTTTAAACCCAATTTAATATAAATAGATTGAAATTTTTTCCTGCACTGTTTTCCGAAACTTCGATTTTTACATTTTAAACTCGAAAATTTGATAATATACTTTTATTTGGAAATTTTGATTTTTTTTAACTGTTTAGTTTAAACTTAAAACCTGCTTTCTAAAATTTCAACTTTAACAACGAAATAGATGCTGAGTTAAATTTCGAATTAATTTTATAAATGATGGGTTACTTCTGAACATTTTAAATTTTTTCTTAAAAGTCCGAATTTAAATTTTGAAGTTTCGGTTTTTTCTCGGGCCGAACCAAACCTGCAGCTCAAACCCGTTATTTGGCCAAAATAGAAACTTCGGCAAGGTCCTTAGAAAAAGGTCAACGAAAATTTCGAACTTTTGGGTAAAATGATTATAAAAAGAATAAAAAATATGACTTATTTAATATAAAGGAAATACATAGCAGATTTGAGAGTAAAATGTAAATTTTAACAAGTTTAAATAAGTTTCAGTTAAAATAGAAATATTAGTGAAGGGAATAATTTTCAAGATTGTGTTCTAAATTGCCTTAAGTGGCAACCAAACAAAAATAACTAGAAATAAAACATGGTTTTAATCATCTTTATTCTTGTTACAAGTAATACATTTATTTCTGGCACCCTCATCATTCGAAGTGCTCAAATAACACACCAGTATACACATATAATATACAATAGTATATAATAACAATCTACATTACTTAATACAGTGTGTTCCTTATCTAACATTAATATAAAATTAATTATTACAAATACATAATAATAAATCACAAATATCTGATAGGTACTTGCTACATAACTTTACCCTATGGGAAGAAAAAGGAAGATTATTTCTTTATATTTCGTATGCCGTACGTTCTAAAATTGACTACATTCCAGATATATCAGCTTGAAATAAAAATAAATACTCAATCCTAGGTACATATTACACTTTACTACAACGAGGTGTAGTGTTAATCTTAACAGTGCATGTTATAAAAGAAATCTGTGAACTCTGGCCCAGGATATAACCAACATTATGGTATTCGGAAAACACATTTCCACCGCAATGCACGATTTTTTATTTCATATTTTAACAATAACATAACCCTTGAACGGAAGATTAAAAATTATTCACATTTTAACAGTATGGAGCATCGTAATAGTGCAAAATAAAACAAATTGCTGTCATTTGCACGGAAGGTGTGGAAGATGATTTTGTGCCTACCAGTTATGAGTTGTAAAGATATGTTAAATGTCTCTTTGAACTTGGATTATTTATAAAAATCTGCCACATTAGGATTCTAAATTACTTCAAATAAGTACACAAGCAAATATTAATAATTAACAAGCTACCTTGATAAAGAAATACATCTTCTAAAACAGACTTTAGCTCATTATTCTAAATTTTTGGAGATCTTTTATCAACATTGTTTGGAATGATCAATTTCAATAAAGTGTCTTTTGTCTTTATGCATCACATTTAGTTTGAAATACAATTTTCGAAGCAAAAATTCACTGAAAGCTGAAGCTGCATTTGGACTTGTCTTTAATTTCAGGCAACATGTTTATTTAATATTATATTTAAATTAATAGTTTGAAATTGGTGAAAATCATTTAATTCTGGGTTTTTAAATTACATCAAATGTTCAAATTAAACTTTAAATTCAAGTTTACTATTGTTTTAAGTTTAAATTTGAAATTTCTAGATTAAAATGTAGATGTCGAGATGAAAATTGACATTTCGATTTTTTTCCCAAATTTCGGATTTTAACGAAATTTAGATTTTAATCTAATTAAAGTGTTTCATACAGTAAAAAAATTTCAAACTATAAAGGTCTCAAACTTGATCGATGTTTTTATTATTATATTTTTTTAATTGAATTAATTGTTCTTGACCGTTATCCAAGTAGATTTTGGTGCCTCGGGATATAACGAGAGGCTGAATAATAATTATCAATTCTTATTAAGGTTGAATAAAAAAATTAATGTCTGATTCGAAAACTAATAGCATCTGAAGTTGTACAAAACTTCATATGTTTCGATATTCTTCTTGAAGGGGATAAAGATGATTCCTAATTATTTAAAGTCGATGCTCTTACAGCAGACTAATTATGACTTTAGCACAGCAAACGTTTAAAAACAAAATTTACAAAAAAAGGCTAGAAATTAACGAAGGTGGCAGTTACAATTTCACAAGTATTTGCAAATTTAAAGGCATAACACAGGGATGAATTGAGCAAGAATAAATATTATTTAAAAGAATACATACGACAGTCTTTCTCTTGATCCTAATTATTAAAATGAAACAATTTGGCGTGTTAAGTCTTAAAAGGATTTTTTTTGCTTGAAATTCCGAATAATTAATAAATGCCAAATTCCAAATAAATGATACATAAACAATAGGTAAGAAATTAGAAATATGTGGATGAAAGTTCCATGTAAATCGATTTCTAAACAAATAGTAAATATCCTAAATATTGAATAATAACTCAATTATGGAGCATCTGTTGAGCAAATAAGTAACTAGCGCACGCTTGAGAATCCAAATTGTTATGGTAGAGGACGCTACAAGTTAATTACCTGCAGCAAGTATGGAAAACTACTAGGCGAATTATTTTATTTTAAAAGGCGCCCTAATCTAGATGAAGCATAAAATAAAAATATTTTAAGCTTCATTTAGTTTATCAAAGCTGTAGTCTTGTACCAAAACAGTTTTATTGTATAATTATGCTGTGAAAAGCAGTTCCATTTTATAATTTTATGCATTTTAGTTCGCAATTGAGAAAGTTATTTCCAAAGCGTAACAAAAAATATAATTCTAGTTTCGTATCTTGCCCAGTAGACCAAATCACATTAAATCTGTTCAACAGAACGCATTTCATAATTATAAGCAATGAACCTATATGGGGGATTAAAAATTTTTAAAACAAAAAGTCTATGTTGACTAAATTCCAAATTTCTTGGATAAGGTTAAAATTCAAGGTTAAATTCAAAATTTGGATATTAAATTCAAAAGTTCTAGATTAAAATCAATATTTTTTTAGTGATGTTGAGTTTTTCGCTCAATATTATAATATGTGAATGCAATCACAAGAAGTCGACTTTGTTTCGGAATTCCTAAAAAAATCAAGCTTCGACATTTTTCTTGATATTTCAAATCTGAAAAAAAATTGTCAGTGTTGAAAAAATTCTGAATCGAAAGTTCGAGATTACCCTCGTCAAATTTGGAAGTCGAAACCGAATAAGGCTTAAATTTGAACATTAACGCAAAAGTTTTTTTTGATTTTTAACCCAGTCACAAGATCTTTTAGGAATTTCTAAAATTGTATACTTCATTGGAGTTACAAGTCGCTTCGAATCTCGAGAAAAAAGTGTGAATTTCAATTTTAGGCTGGACATTTTTATTAATTTTATTAAATTTCGACTTTAAAGTTGATGAGTTTTCCTTTTGCGGTTGGAAACCTTTCGGCCCCACTCTTATCTACCTCTAGGCCTATGCGATCTATTGGCAAATTCATCTTTTAGATGTCACATAAAGGTTGGGAGAAACAAGTGCAACGAGCTGAAAGCGACTATGTTGAAAAATATATAACGATAGACCTAAAAGAATATCTTTTTGTATTGTTTTGTAAGTACTTATTGACCCATCGTCGCAGTTATAAAAAAAAGTCCAACAGCTTAATATAAATCACTAACAAACACTTTATTAAAAAGAAGGTTTTTTTTACATTTATTGGCAGCTTTCGGAAATAAACTTCTCAAATGTAAATTTCAGCAGTTCCAATCAACAATATGGATTTTTAAAATCAAAGGTGGAAAGATTGCAAATTAGCTTTTATAATAATAATTGTAGCAACCACGAATGTTGTTGGGGGTATCCAGCACCATCCAGAACTACCATTTTAACTTAATTTGTAGCTCAGGCTGAAAGCCTTTTTTTTTAATCTATTTAAATATTGACAACTACACAAATGGTATAATATGCATAGCAAATTTTGTTTAACTGCTTAAAATGCTGCTTTGTAAAATCAATATTATTAAATAATACGCAACTACTTTAACTTTTCTTAGCCTTTTACATAGAGTTCATTTTGCAATTAAACACTAGTTACTTTGAAAAAATAATCTGAATTTTAGGCAATTTCACTTAGCATCTAAATTTGCTGAAACTGCAACTATCAACTACTGATTATAAAACAATTATTTTTTGCTCGCTCAGCAAATGCCTCCTTTCATTTGGTCTAATTAGAAAAAGTCCTTAATTTATATTAAATGGAATATTAAATTTTTGCTGCAAAAAAGATATTTTACTAAAGACCCTATCCTTACTGCCCTCAGGACAGTCACGTACAAATAATACTAGTAAAAAAATCTCATCCTTGTTCCTTATCCATACAGTCAGTAGCAAAACATTAAATAACCATGTCGTCTTAATAAAACACCTTTTCCAGCATTATTCGTTACCCTAAAATGTATAAATACGTTTATGACTGATTGATTAACATTTGAAACTATGCGTGAGGGGGAATATCAAACATTACTGTCGAATGGAGTCCCTGTGAAACTTATAGGCTGAGCATTCGCCACGAGGTTTGATCGCATTGTTGTTTTGTTTGGTGCAGATTCGGCGGCAGCTGCTTGTCGCATCTCTTCTGCACTCGCTCTGAAAAATATTAAAAATAATATCAGTAACGGTAAATTACCACAACAATCACTAGAAGTACATAGCCAAATATGCATCCAAAAGAAGAATAAACTAAATAAATATTGTAAAAAATATACATAAAGTGCTTACAGAGCGTATTCAATACAGGAGAAATACTCAGATTTTAATATGAACAATTTGAGAAATTACATAAAAGGAGCATTTTAAACAAACTAACCGAGCTAAGTCTGGGGAATAAGGCATGGTCGCACCCAGAAAATTGTTAAGCAACTTTTGGTTTTCCAAATTGGGATAGTGGGAGATTGATTTGTGCACTTGAAGTTAATTTCGAAATTAAAGAAAAATTGGAAATTTCGAAAAAAAATCTCATTTTATAAGAAAAAACGTCGTTCATTTCGTACACTCGACATTTTAACAATAAAGTATAAATTGAAAACAATCTTTGTAAAATAAAAGGAAAAGCGTCAATATCTCGAAAGAAGTGAGAAGTTGTAAAAAAAAACATTTTTAAGCAAAATTTCCAGTTTCTCTAATTTCATTTCGAGGAAAACATGGAAATATAGAAAGTCGAATCAGAATTTCTAATATCAGGTCAAAAATTCTAGAAAAAGCTGAAACTTGAGTTTGTAAACGTACTTTTAAGATTGTTAAAATTTTCTATAAATTCGAAATTTTCGGAAAAGTCAAAAATTATCATTAAACAAAATTGAAAAAAAAATTGCATTTTTCATAAAAGTCGATCGGATTTTTGCACAAACATTACAATCTATCCTTGTTCACGAAGGCGGTTCATCGCCATCTATCCTTGTTTCCGCATCCTACACGCGGTGCTTTGAAGGCATAATAGGGTTATTTTTGAGAGTGGATGGAACTTAAAAAAAAAGTCGAAGGTTAGCAAATTAGTCGAAATTTTGAAAATAAGTGAAATTGTGACACAATTTGGGAAATTTTCAAAATAATTCAAAATAAGTACATATATCGAAAAAAACTCGTCATTTTTTTCAGCAAGTTAAAATTTTGAAAAAAGTCAAAACCTTGGAAAAAATCCAAATTTTAAAAACCGAACATTTCTTATAAATGTAAGTTAATTTTCAAAAGCGATGGAAGTTGTTAAAAAAACCAAATTTAGTTTTGTCGGAATGAAAAAAAAAGGTACAAATTTTCAATAGGAAAGGGAATTTTAAAAAAAAGGTCAACATTTCCAAAAATAAGTCGAAAATTTGAAAAAATCGAAATTTTCTAAAAAATTTAATTTTTAAAAAGGGAAACTTTTAATAACAAAATTTTTTTAAAAAGTGAGATTTTTAAGAAAAATCAACATAAAACAAAAAGTTAAAGTTTAAAAGAATTTTTAAAAAAAGATTAAACTTTTCAAAAGATTAACCACATTAATTTATAAGAAGTCAACGCTTTGAAAAAAGTAAAAAATTCTAAGGTACCGAATTTTGTCAAATTTTCAATAAATTAGAAATTTTCAGAAAAAGTAAAACATTTTCAATAAAAACAAAATTAAAAAAACATGTTTCAAAAAAGTAGAACATTTCTAGTAAAAGTAGAAATTTTGAAAAAAGTGAAATTGCGAAATAATTTGTGTAATTTTCAAAATGATTCGAAATATACATATAGAAAAACTCGTCATTTTGAGAGTCAAAACCTTAAAAAAGTCCAAATTAAAAAAAAATTAAACATCTCTAGTAAGGTAATATTTTCAAAATTCGAAATTGTCAAAGAAATTAAATGTTCAAAAATGACGGAAAGTGTTGAAAAAATCAAATTTACATAAAAAAGTCCTAATTTCGAAAATCAAAATGGTAAAAAACAAAGTAGAAAAAAGGTCAACATTTACAAAAATAAATCAAAAATGTGAAAAAATCGAAATTTTCTAAAAAAATTAATTTCCAAAGAGGAAACTTTTAATAAACAAAATTTAAAAATAAGGTGACATTTTTAAGAAAAATGAAAATATAAACAAAAACTTTTAGAAAAGCATAGATTTTCAGTCATAATATGGAAAAATGTTTAAATTTTCTAAATCAAGTCAAAATCTCGAGAAAGAAAAAAATTTCAAAAAAAGTAAAAGTCACATATTTCAAAGAAAAGGAATTTTCGAAAAAAATTGATTTTTTAAAACAAAATTTTCAAAAAAAAAGTTCTTTGAAAATCGACATTTTTGTTAAAAAAACTGGAATCATTAAACTTTTGTAATAACTCAATTTTTTTAATAAAAATTTTCACAAGATTCGAATTATTAAAAAAAAGTCAAGATTTTAAAAGTTGAAATTAAAAAAGGTAGGCATTTAAAAAAATTGAAATATGTATTCAAAAGGTCTTTTAACTTTAAAACCAATTGTAAATTAGGAGAGAATGTCTAATTAAAAAAATTGAAAATTTTTAAACAGTCTAAATCTGAAAAACAGAATCGAAATTTTCAAAAAATTAACTTCTTACAACAAAGTCAAAATTAAAAAAAAATCGAATTCTCGAAAAAAGTCAAAATATTGAACGAAGTCGAACTTTTCAATAAAAGTTCGAAAAGAAAGTTTAAATTTCGTGTTTAAAATTAAAATTTCGACATTGAATGTGACATTCTGACTATTATCGAGAATATTTTAATAAAGACAATCTGACAAGCCCTTAAATAACCAATTATATGTTCTGTAATTAAACAGAACTAGGTGAAAGTAAAGTCACGCCGAGGACCGTTGTATCAATGGATGTTGGGATGCAACCCTTGATACAAGCTGTTGCCTCATTTAAGTGGCCTTTGCGATTAAAGTCCTATTTCATTAGATTTTAACTGAAATTAGACTTTAATTCCATCGCAATTAACTTGTATATATCCATATATATACGCTTGAAATCGTTTAAACAAAATGTTGTTACGTTCATGGCCAAAATTCCGCCCCTAATTGTCCACTTCTAGAGCGGATCTTGAAGTTGACTATATCAAATAAGGTCTTTAACTCGACTGTGGATCTGTGTGCCCAATATAGTGAGGTACATATTTCCAAAACAAAAAATTCAAAAATGCAATAATTTAATAAGTATACTCATGCTGAATATGCCCCAAATACAAATAATTCAACGAAAACTACAATTCAACTGCTCCAAATAGACGGTACTGCTACAATAAAACGACTCCTCCATGCTCGATCAAGCTAAACTGAATAATAATGGAAAAAATAAAAATATACAAATAACTGTGAGAGTAAAACATGCGTACTGTGACATTAATTACTTTATCTGCAGTCGTTGGCGTTTATGTTGGACGCCAAACATCTGGGTCTTCCATTAGCGTAGTGTGATGGTCAGACTGACCCATCGGACCGCCGGTCATTTGTGGCGAGGCCACCGCCGCCATGTCTTGTCGTGACGCTCTATTTTACAAAGAATGAAAATCACACGTGCAAAATGTCCGAAATATTCAACAATTGTAAACAAATGCAAAAATAATGAATTATTTTAATTTGTACAGTCCATTTCAGATAAATGTGCATCAGAATAAGCCTGACGTTCTAATTTTGTAGTGGCAACAACAAGAACTAATAATATTTAGACATGGTCGTGTGGTGGCGCTGTGACATTTCTTAATGTTATTCTGTTTTCTTAAAATCCTAGCTAAATATCATTAAGTATTTTCATTGGTTGTCACATGTGGTTCTATATTTTATGTTAGTTTCTGCTGAAAATTATTAAATTGTTAATATATGGCGACTTTTTTTTTAGCATCTTATCTAAAGGTTGATTATTAATATTTTATGACCTACTCTTATGCGCATTTATCTAAAATGGACTATTATACAATGACGAACCAAAATACTGCAATAATTTGGGAGTGAAAGTTGAAATCGGGAAAAAAGTCCAAATTTAAACTTGAGATTTAAAAAGGCAAAATTTGAAAAAAAGTTAAAAGTACGAATTTTTCCGAAAAAAAGCCCAAAATAAGTTAAATTGTTACTTTACAGACACAACTGGTACATATTAGACCACAGGCAATACTAGTTTCTACTAGTTTTTGTTAAATTTTCTGGGTTATGAATGACCTATTTGCAGTAACATAGCATAAACCATCAAGATTTTTTAATTTAAATAACATTATAAGGGATTATACACCCTAACAAGTTGCTTTTGACAAGAAATAGAGAATTCTATTATATTAAAAAAAACAGAGTTGTAGAAAAATGTCATATTTGAAATAAGCACATTAAAGTGACTAAAACTAAAAAAAAAATAAAAAGTTGCGCTTTGTTAACTAAGAACAGATAAAATATGATCCACTCACTTTTTGCCTAAAGACATCATTCCATAAATTGCGCCAGTTGCAAATATAAGTCCACTACCAAAGATTGTCCTTATACCAGGGCACATGATAATTGGTGGAATTGCTAGTCTACAATTGAAATAGTTAACGGTTTCCAAAACCGATGTATATTTCACTTACATTACAAAGGCGGCAGCTCTATTCCAATGGGGCCGATTATCGATCATATCGCTAAATCGTTGGACATGATCTATAAACATACAACAACAGGGGGCTTCGCAGCAAAGCACTATAAAACCAGCTAACATTTGCCAGACGCCGGCAAGGAAACAGGTCACGTCTGCCATCAGAATGTCTACGCAAGTCCAAACACCCAAAAATATTGCCACTAAAAGAGAAAACAAAATATATATCACTTATTATGGAGCCACCTTTATTTTTGTGTTATTTGGAACTGATATAACTATCTCAAAGGTGATTACTGTGGTTTAGCTGAATATTATTTTAATTGCAGGTTCTAGACAGAATTTTTCTTTTTTGCAATTTAGATCTTTTTCATGGAATTTTCATTTTAAAGTTGAATTTTTGAGACCAAAGTTAAAATTTAGAGTTTAGAGTTGAATTCCTCTCCTTGACAAAAAAAGACCTTTGGAAAACTTAATTTCAAACTAAAAATTTAGCAAATTGTTTTATTACAAATTCTCAAAGATTTTTCTCCAAATTTTGACTTTACGTAGATTGACTCTCAAAAGTTTCCCCTTGTTCTTGACAAAATCTTTTTGATCTAAATTCCACCCTTAAAGTAATTACACTTTGATATTAAAGTAGAATTTAAAAAATAAATGATTATTCTGTAAATTAAAATTTAAAATTTTTCTTATAATTACGATAAATCCTAAGATTTTGACTTTACTATTAAAATCTCTTGATGCTCAAGTTTTTATTTTTCTAGTATTTCGACTTCTTTTCATAGAATTTCAACTGTAATACAGTGTTGATCAGTCATGAGTTAACTCATATTTTCCCAGATTTAGTGGAGACACCGGTAGTTATTTTTCTATCAAAAGTCTGTTGGAGTTTATTTAGATTGTTTTACTACATACATTTAATTACAAAATAGTTGCTTCGGTATATGTAAAATTGCTAATGTTAAAGTTGAATTTTTGAGAAACAATATTGTATTTAAATAAAATTACTAAACATTATATTTAAAGTCAAAATTTCGAGCTAGAAGTTATATTTTTTAAAATAAGTCGAAGTTTATAAAAAATGGTCCTTTTTAAATTGAAATTTCTATAATTTTTCTCCTCATTAAGACTTTGAATTTGAACATTAAACTTTACACTAAAACTTTATAAATATTTAAGGAGAATTGACTAGTTATGATAGAAACATAATTTTTTTTAAAAATTGAATTTTGTGTTCAAATTTCTACAACAAACTTGACCCTATATTTCCCATATCATATCGGAATTGAAAGATTTCATTCCAAAACATCCAATTCCTACTGATATGCTAATTAAATAAACATGAATCATTGTTGATGCATTTTTTAATCGCACACGGGGTTGAATTACATTAAATTTATCAACATGACTGAAATTTAATCTTTTTCAACTATAATTTTGTAAAAACAAAGATATAGTAAAACAATAATAAAACAAATATAATGGAAAAAAAAATTAAGAGGCGGCACTTCACAAATAATTTGCCAAATTCACCACGAATAAATTCAACAAATTACTACGAATTGGCCAATTGGCAAAACTTACGTCCACCACCAATACTACCCACTAATCTACCACCATATTTCAACCACCAAGGTACATCTTCTTTGGCGTTGGGATCTTGGCCTGGCTTGGCCATAATAGAGGCAACCTTTTCGCCAAAAGACTAAAAATGAGAAACAACCGTTAGAAAAATACATTTCCAGGGTAATTTAGACCGCAAATTTTACCATTTTTGCCTTTCGATCTCCAAACTGATATTAATAAACGTCACTTTGGCAGTTGTCACTTTGACAAGTACAGTCAGTAGTTTGTTGCGCCCTCTTTGAATTGGAGACCGAAGATGACATCGAAGTTCTAAAATATATCCTCCATCTCTAGTCTGTCTTAGAGTGTGTTAATTAGCCAATTTGCTATTTTAACTACGCGTATTGTTTAAAGGTATACACTAATCACACTCTGAAAATAATTAGGATATTAATTCACGATAAATAGTATTAATCAATTAAAATAATCAATTTGACAGAAGTTAGGTATTTAAGGCGACATCTATGGGCGAGTTACTAAAAATGCCAACCATTACCCGTTTCTAAAATGTATTGTCTGGAGGTCTGGAGTACCATAATTTTTTAGCTAAATCTTACTAGGACGTGTTACCTATTACCAAGAAGACTTTAAATAGTCTTCGTGCTTATTGCGATATTTTATGAATCAAGACACGAAATATTTTAAAATAAAGCTGTCACTATGACATGCGCGGTCGAGAACCTACAGCGCTATCTGTGACTCAGTTATCAAAAATCAAAATAAAAGGATCAGTTTCATATTGATTAGCCGAAAATACTTTCACAATTAATTGGTTATTAATTTTTACCTTAACTTTGTTACTTAAGGCGTAAACTAATCAAGATATTTTATGTATGTCTGTATTAAGATACGGCAAAAAATAAGAGGATTGCGTTGTGCGCCATCTGTTAGTATTTAACTCCACCAACGGGCCCCGTGATTACCGGTTTTGTTTACCTTTCGTTCTCCGCTAATAAGCAAATTCCAAACCTCATACATAAAAAATGCCACCTCACCTGCTCTTATCGTTCTACCTGTACCTGGCCCCGCCTCCAAACAATTCAAGCTTATTTAATCAGTATTCTGACAGCCACATCGCACATATGTACTTGGTAATAATTTTTTTACTCGAAAACCGCTATTTATTTTTATGATGTTCCATTTTCGACAATATTATTGAACAAAACGACACTGAATTTGATAAAAAAAGTGCAATGAGTTCTAACAGTGAAACACCGTCGAAAAGCGAAGGTGGCCATGGAGACCAAGTTTCGCCTATTCCACAGCCTACTCCCGTTAAGGGTTGGGTACAATTTGAGGAAGATGCTACCGACAGTAAGAGCGAACCGGCTGTGATAACGACGGAAAATGTTCAGGTGAATTTGGAAAGGAGCTTTAGTAAGCCCTCGAATGAAAATAATGTTGCTGTTCTCGATCCTAAACCACTGAGAAATGTGGAACTCCCCGTGGCTACCGTAGAGCCAATTAGGCAAGGATTCTGTAAGTTGCACTGCTTTAATGTTTGGAGGTTCTATAAGACGCGTGTTTTAGCTAATGGGGATGTTATAGTTACCCTTTTACCGGTTAATACGCGTTTTCCATGGGTTACTCCAGCCCAATTTCGTCCAGAACTAGTCCCTGAAGAGCTAATGGCACAAGGCTTAACAGTAAGTACTTATATCTGTTCTGGTACGTTTGTTTCTCTGATTTAAATTCAGTGAGCTATATTTTCAGTTAAGAGTTAGGCTACCAGATTGACCCAACTTGAAACAGGATATGCAATATGCTGTTTTATTTTATTATTGTTTTACCGAAAAAAATAATTATTTAATCTGTGTATAATCAAGCTATTTTTCTTAGTACAATTCGCAATGTCGCACTCTTTATAAACAATGATAATCTACATTATAACACAAATAAGATGTAATTCAGCATCGTTTTGGATCTTGAAAAATTAAACAAAGACCAATTAATAATTCACCTGATATAGGAAACGTGATTTATTAATTATACAGAGAATCCAGAATGAGGAGAATTCTGAACGCACCCTATCCAAGTTGCTATCAAAACTACTTTCTTTTTTTAGTGCGATATAAATCTATGGTTTAGAAATTTGACAGTTTGACATTCCATTGGCGTGTAGGATTTATCATTTTCTAATTTTGTTTGTTAAATTAGAATGTTAGAATATTTTACTCTCTGTTTTTAATTTCGAGTCAATTTTACGTCAATCAAGATGTCCTCTTGATGTTAGTGAGGGACGGACTTGTTATTGCGGCGTTGCCATTATATCGGGTGTTCAAATGAAAAAGTCACCGAGTTGACAGTGAAAATTTCTTATGTTTTTAAGGCATCTCTTAAATAGATTATTAGTGATTGACAACTGCAAAGTTTTAATACATCTGAACTACTATCATAACAAATCTTCCGATAAAAGATTTCGTCAAAGAAAATAATTTTCTAAAGGATTTTGATTAGAAATTTCTAACCTAAAAAAACGTTAAAATTCAACTTTATATTTTATAGACGAGAAATTGTTTGAAACTTTATATTAAATCTGGAGTTTAAGCTTCAAATTTTTAAATCTAAAATTTAAATATTCCTTTTTGTAAATTAAAGATTAAAGTCAGAATTTCAAGTAAAAAAAGTGAACGTTTCTGAAAGTAATTTTCAATTTTTCGACTATTCGAAATTTTCAAAACTAAAAAAAAATAATGACAAATTCAAAATTTTTAGAAAAAGTCGAAATTTGATAAAAATGGGAATTTGAAGTATTTCAACTTCAACCTTTCAAAATTTTTGCTTTTTTCAAATTCTCATTTCATAAAAAAACTCTAAATGTACAAAATAAGTCAGTTTTCGAGAAAAAGTCGAACTAAAAAAAGTTAAAATTTTGAAAAAGTAAAAATGTTTAAATGCCAAAATTTTGAAAAAAAAGTGAAAGTTCTGAAAGAATCCCATTATGCGAAGATTTCGAGTAAATGTATAAATTTGAAAAATAAATTTTCGAGTAAAGTGGTTTTTTGAAATCTTCGACCTCTTAAAAATATCGAAATTTCTATAAAAAAATTAAATTTTCAAACAAGTAAAAATTTTCAAATATTTTAAGCAAAAAAGGATAATATTTTAGAAAAGTACGATTTTCAGTAAAAGTCTAAACTTTAAAAAGAGTCGAAAGTTTTAGCAAGTGTCGATTCCAAAAGATTCCAAAATAACAAAAAATTTCAGGATTTCCATTTTTTTTTTCAAAATTTCGATTTTTTCCCAAAATTTTAATTATTTTAAAAATGTCTATAGGTGGTACATTTGTCAAAATTTCTCATTTTTCCAATTTTGAACTTATTTTAAAAATGTTCAACTTTTTCAAAATTTGGGTTATTTCCCAAAAAAACTTAATTGCAAAATTCGACTCTTTCAAAACTTCGACTTTTTCTCGAAGTTTTTTGCTTTATTTTTCAAATAGGAGTTTTTCAATATTAGGAATTTTTCTCAATAATTTACTTAGTTTTGTAAATCTCCACTTTTTCAAAACCTCGACTTTCTCGAACATTTTATTTTTTGACCTAAGAAAAAAAGAAACTTCATTTTTTATGAAAATTTAGATTTTATTTAGTTGGGTTTGTTTATTTCGACTTTCTTCAAATTATGACTTATTTTGAAAATTATTTTCCCCATTTTTCTGAATTATTCGACTTTTTTTGAAGATTTCGAAGTTTTTAAACAAAATTAAAAAAAGATCGAAATTCTGATACAAATAGGAATTTTTGAAAAATGTGAAAATTTTTAAATGTCGAAATTGTTTAGAAAAAACTAAATAAGAAAAAACTAAATAACAAATAATTTTTGAGGAAACAGCAAAAAAAGAAAATTTTGAAATGTCGATATTTTTAAAAAATTCGACAATTAAAAAAGTCAAGAATAAAAAAAATTGTAAAAAAAATTAAAATTTTGATTGAAATTTTAAATTGTGATAAAAATGGGAATTCGTAAAAAATTCTGGAAGGTTGAAGTCTTTTTTTAAATTCGACATTTACAAAAATGTCCAAATTTCGAGAAAGAATCGAAGTTTTGACGTTAAAATTTTGAGAAAAAGTCGAAATTTTGATAAAATGACAATTTAGAAAGAGCGAATTTTGAAATATTTGAAAAAAGTCAAAATTCAGAAAAATATCTGAATATTTTTACTTCAGAAAATTTTTATTTTTTTTTAATTTAGGATTTATTGTAAATTTCGACTTTTTGAAGATTTTTGATTTTTTGAAAGTTTCGACTTTTTTAACATTGCCGCATTTCAAAATTTTTATTATTTCCAAAATTTGACGTTTTTGTGAAAATTCTAATCTTTTTTCAATTTTCAAGGTCTTTACAAAAATATTCAAATTCAAATTTTTAACAGAATTTCGACTTTATCAAAATTTCGACTTTTTATCTAAGTTTCGACTTTTTCTCAAAATTTTGCTTTTTTCGCAAATTACAACAATTTTAAAAGATTTTGACATTTAAAATCTTCCATTTTTCTCAAATTCCCATTTTTTAAAAAATTTCGAATATCAATTAAAATTTTAATATTTTTACAATTTTTTTGAAATTTTCGCTTTATGAATATTTTTAATCTTTTGAAAGGTTTGATTTTTGAACATTTCTGCTTTCAAAATTTCTCTTATTTCCAAATCTTGACATTTTTGTGGAAATTTTGACTTTAAAATTTCAATTTGTCGGAATCTTGCCATTTTTGTAGATCTCGGCGTTTTTTGAAACATTCATACTCGAATGTTTATCAAAATTTCGAGTTTCCTCAAAATTTCGTTTTCGACTTCGAATTTCGACTTTTCCTCGAAATTTTAACTTTTTCCTAAATTACAACAATTTTCAAAGATTTTGACATTTCAAAATGTCCACTTTTTTCAAATTACCATTTTTATCAAAATATCGACAGTCAGTTAAATTTTTAATATTTTTACAATTTTTTTTAATTTTGACTTTTTTTGAAAATTTCCAGTTTTTAAATATGTCATTTCAAAATTTCCATTTTTTTCTGATTCCGGTAGCTCTCGAAAATTATTAGTAAATTTCGATTTTTGTTAACAATTTCGACATTAAAAATTTTCACATTTTTCAAAAATTCCCATTTGTATCAGAATTTCGGCTTTTTTAAAATTTTGGGTTGGGTTTTTTGATTTTGTTTGAAAATTTGAAATTTTTAAAAAAAGTCGAATTCTTCAGAAAAATGGCAAAAACAATTTTCAAAAAAAGTCATTTTTTCAAGAAAGAGTCGAAATAAACAAACTCAACTATTTTTTTTTTTGGGAAAAAACCGTAATTTTGAAAAGGTTTGAAATTTCTAAAATAAGTTCCTTTGAAAAAAACCGAAAATTTTGAGAGAAAATCGAAATCTTTTGTTTTGAAATGTTCGATTTTTATAAAAAAATCGACACTTGCTGAAACTTTTGACTTTTTCCAAAATTTCTCCTTTTACTCAAAATTCCACTTTTGTAAAAAGTTCTCCCATTTTTGCTAAAAATTTTGAAAATATTTTTGTTTAATTTAATTGTTTTTATTTTAATTTATTGTTTAATTGTTTAATTTAATTTTTGATAAACATTTTG
This sequence comes from Dastarcus helophoroides, assembly GCA_028583605.1. Classification (NCBI taxonomy): domain Eukaryota; kingdom Metazoa; phylum Arthropoda; class Insecta; order Coleoptera; family Bothrideridae; genus Dastarcus; species Dastarcus helophoroides. Next base: position 22,495,299 of record CM053336.1, read on the forward strand.
ATATGTTTTAAATGTCGAAGATTTCAAAAAATCACTTTTCTCGAAACTTTTTTTTTTCAAAGTTTATGCTTTTAAACATTTTTACTTTTTAAAAATTTTGAATTTTTTTTGTTCGACTTTTTCTCGACAACTGACTTTTTTTGTACGTTTCGAGTTTATTTTTAAGTTTCAGCTATTCAGTTTTAACTGAAATAATTTTACTTTTTTTTTTTGAAAACAACTTTTTCGAACATTTTACCTTTCTCTGAGTTTTGATTTTTTTTTTAAATTGTGACAAAGATTTCAACCTTTTGAAATTTGCGACCTTTTTTCAACATTTTCAATTATTTTTTTCGGGAAATTTTGTCTCCTGTACATTTAGCTTTCTTGAAAAAATCAAAAAAAAAAAATTTTTTTAATTTTCTTTTCCTAAATTTCGATTTTTTTTAAAGAGTTGAATATTTGAAATTTTTTTAGTTAAATCCTTTTTTAATTTGTAGTTATTTCGTATAATTTTATTTTTTCTAATAGTTTAGATTTTTTTGTAACCTAGGCTTCTTTGAAAAAAATCAAAATTCTGACTGTTCTGAAAATCTCGCCATTTTATCAACATTTTGGACTTTTTCAAATTTTTAATTTCTTTTTTTTTTGTATAATTTCGGTTTTTTGTTTTGACTCTTGCAAATTTGTTTTGTTTGAAACATTCAACTATTCTTTGCAAATTTTGATTACTTTAAAATTTTCGTTTTTATACCAAAATTTTAGCTTTTTTCAAAATCTTCAATTTCTCAAATTTTTGAAAAATTCTCCTTTTTTTTTGAAAACTTCTACTGTTTTGAAAATTTTACCTTTCTTGAAGTTTCGAATTTTTTTTGAAAATTGTGGTATAAAAATGTCAACTTTTTGAAAATTTTGTCATTTTTTAAAAAGTTTTTATTTGTTTTGGAAATTTTGACTGGAAATTTCGTTTTTTTTTTAATTTTTATTTAACTGTTTCGAACATTTTGACGTTTTCTCGAAAATTTAAAGTTTTTGAAAGGTTTGCCCTTTTTGATAATTTCTACTTTTCCATAATTTCGACTTTTTAAAAAATTACACTGAAATTTTCGCCTTTTTTAATCAAAAGTTTTTTTTTAATTTGGAGTTTTGTTTGTTTAATTTAACTTTTTCTCGACGTTTCGACTTTTTTGTAAGTTTAAGTTTTTCTGAAAAACTTGGCGTTTTTTTACAAACAACTGTTTTGAAAATTTCGTCTTTTTATCAAAATTTTGGATTTTTTCAGAATTCTGATCAAAAATTTTCGACTTTTCTTGTGAATTGCAACTTTTTAAAATTTCGACTTTTTGAAATATTCGATCTCATCACAATTTCAACTTTTTTTTAGTTCGAATTTTTTCAAGATGTTGGCTTGTTCTAGAAATTTTAATTTTTTTGACCATTCCTCAACAATTTTTTGAAGAAATACGACTTTTTTGAAAATTTCGATTTCAGAAATGTTGACCTTTTTTTTGAAATTTCGACTTTTAAAAATATCTACTTTTTTGAAATCTTAAATTTTTCAAAATCTCGACTTTTTTCTCCAAATTTTTACTTTTTGCAACTTTCAAATCTTTCAGAATTTTGACTTCATCAAAATTTTGACATTTTTGATATTATCTACTTTGTTTTTAAAATGTCGTGTTTTTCCCTAAATTTTGTCTTTTTTGAGTCTGTTCTTCAAATTTGGACTTTTCTTGAAAATTGACACTTTTCTTTTTCAAAATTTATCATTTTTAATTTTGATGATTTTCTAAATTTCGATTTATTAAGGAATTCCATTTTTTTTCAAAATTTTCGCATCTTTAAAATTCGTTTTTTTTTTAAATTTCGATATTTTCTAGATGTTCTATCCGTTTTTTTTTTAAATTTCAACTTTTTCTGTTTTATTTTGAGCTTTTTCTTAAAATTTCGACTTTTGTAACTTATTTTGAAAAATCTGACTTTCTTGAAAATGTTTTAAAATTTTTCACATTTTTTAAAATTTCGAACTTTTTAACTTGATAATTTTTCGAAGTTTTTAGTCTTTCTTTTAGAACATTTTAACTTTTTCTGTTTTACTTTCAAGTTTGTCTTGAAATTTTTATTTTTGTAAGTTTTTTTGGAAAAATCTGATTTTCTTTAAAATATTTCAAAATTTTTCACATTTTTTGAAATTACTTAACTTGATAATTTCTCGATGTTTTTGGACTTATTTTTAGAAAATTTAAACTTTTTCTGTTTTAATTTCAACTCTCTTGAAATTTTGACTTTTGTAAGTTTTTTTTTTAATCTGACTTTCTTGAAAATATTTCAAAATTTTTCACATTTGTTTGAAATTTCGAACCTTTTCATTTATAATTTCTCGATGTTTTTGGTCTTTCTTTTAGAAAATTTCATCTTTTTCTGTTTTAATTTCAACCTTTTCTTGAAATTTTGACTTTCGTAAGTTTCTTTCTTTTCTTTCTTAAAAATGTTTTAAAATTTTTCACATTTTTTGAAATTTTAAACTTTCTAACTTGATATTTCTCGATGTTTTTGGCTTTTCTTTTAGAAAATTTCAACCTTTGATATTTTAATTTTAACTTTTTCTTGAAGTTTTGACTTATGTAAGTTATTTTGTTTTAATCTTAGCTTCTTGAAAAATTTGTTTTCAATATTTTGATTTTTTTGGGCGTTTTCAATTTTTTTATAAATTCAACTTTTTTGAAAATAAAAGCAGTTTTTAAAAACGTGGACATTTTTTAAAAATTTTGACTTTTCAAGCTTCTCGCCTTGAAAAAAGGATGGATTTATCTAGTTTGTTTTCAAAATTTCTTGTTTTTCACCAAATTTTTACTTTTTTGAAAGTTTGTGCTTCTGTAAAATTTGCATTTGTTTCAAAATTTATCATTTTTCTTTTAATTTTGACTACTTTCTAAATCTTAACGTTATTGAGAAATTCTGCTTTTTTACACACTTTTTTTTGTTGTTTTTTTGAAAATTGCGATTTTTTAAAAAAATTTGTTGTTTTTTTGAAAATTGCGATTTTTTAAAAAAATTTTGCCGTTTTAAAATTCTGATTTTTTTTTAAGTTTCAATATTTTTGGCCATTTTTTAAATTTCAATATTTCCTGTTTTAATTTCAGCTTTTTTCTTGAAATTGTAATTTTGTAACTTTTTTGAAAGTTTCCAAAATTTTCACATTTTTTTGAAATTTCAAATTTTCTAATTTGATATTTTCTCGATGTCTTTGGCCTGTTTTCTAGAACATTTCAACTTTTTTTTTCTTAGTTTCAACTTTTTCTTGAAATTTAGACTTTTGTAAGTTTTTTAAAAAAATCTCACTTTCTTGACAATTTCGATTTTTTTGAATATTTGGATCCTTTTAAATATTCTGATTTTGTTGAACGCTTTAAATTTTTTCACAAATTCGACATTTTTAGAATGAGTTTTTAAAAACGTCAACTTTTTGAAAATTTTGACTTTTCAAACTTCCCACCTTGAAAAAAAAATTAAGTTAAAATATAAACTTAAAGATTTCAATCGCACGTTCGAAGTAAAAGTCAAAATTTTGATAATATTTAATATTTTACGAATTTTTTGTTTTTTTTAGGACTTTATTTGGATTCCAAAGGTAAAGTAAGAAATTTTAATTTGTTGAAAAATTGACTTAAAGTCGATAACAAAGTTTAAATTTTGGTACTAAAGATGATAATGTCAGTGTTTTTAAAAAGTAAATTTCTTTTTAAACTTAAAATCATCGAGTCTAAATTTTGAGATTAGGAAGTCGAAAATTCAAGAAAAAACGAAATTTTAAGGTGAATTTGAAATGCGATATTAATGATTTATGGTAGATAATTATTTGTTGCAATATTGAAATTCCTACAACAATGTTTAATGTTCAATTGCAAAATAATATTCCTCTGAGAATATTTTTTAGGTTTTGCTGGATCTATCCCGCACTGATCTCCTTAAATCTTGTTGAAATTCATATTCTTGCCATCAGTCAGTACAGCTTCGCTGATTTGTAGGTTTGATTAGTTGCCGTTTCGAACCCCAATGTCGATTACGCGTTTTTTAATACTATAACATGTCTTACTCATAATTACATAATACTTTTAATATTAGAGCATCTTGGTAACGCAAATTAGCTTGATGGTAACGAGAAATCACAATTTTTTCCCTATCTAAAACTGCTCAACGTGTCTAAGAAATTTTTCACATTAATAATAATAATTTTTCATATTAATAAACCGTTGGAAAAGTTCTGATAAAGTGATAAAGCGATAAAGCGAGTCGGAGACTGAAGTGCTTAACGGTGGAAGAGTGTTTTTAAAATTGCCTGAAAGATATGAATTGATTTAAGTTAATTTTGTTGACTTCAAAACACGTTTTATCAACGAAACTACAGCAATAAATTATAAATAATGTAATGTCTGAGCTATTGTTAAAGTTCCAAAGATAAAATAGCTTTAAATGATTCATTAAACTGAACAAGGACGAACAGGTATGTCATGTACATGCTATCGTATTATTGTCGTTACGATTCTCTTGGTAATTGCTTTTTCGATTAATTACCTCGATGTAGATCAATATGATGCGATTGATTTTTTTTTACTCAACTAGTGAATTTTTTACTTTACGTGTACTTCAATAAAATTTACGTTTTAATGAACCCATAGAACTCAGTTCGTGCAGAATTGTCAAATATGTATTTCACTCCGTAAATGTTGCAATAAATTACACAACTCATTCTGGGCTTACTATTATAGTTTCTTTACATATACAGGGTGTTAAGGATAAGTTCGGCTAAACTTCACAGACATAATTCTATCGATGAAAATAATTAGGGTTTTTTTATGTCACAATTTTCGATTCAGAGCTTAATACGGGAGTTACGGAGTGTTATAATTTTTTTTTCTTTTATCCATTGTTATTATTATTATTATTTGAATGTAGTATTTTTTTATGGTAGAGGTATACCATTAATAATAATATTTAAATTGCATATACTTTTTATATGAAAATGTTAAGCATATTAAAGAAAACTCCGATTATCTCGTTACCCCTCAATTTTACGAAAACTTAACGAGAATATCTCTTTTGCTAAAAATTGATCGGAAATTCTATATAATATATTGAAATTTTGCAAATGTCAATGGCGCCAAATGTTTTGAAATAAGAAGTTTATTATGCTGTATATGTGTCTAGTAAAAAATGAAACAAAATAAATAGTATTTTAAATGCTTCATATAAATGCACTTTAGTAATGTTTAAAAAAAACGTCTGCCATTGTAGTTTTCTAGAAAAAAAAAATCCAATGTTTTTAGTTTTCTTTAAATAATTTAAAAAGTATTAACTTTACTTCAGATTTGTTTTTTGCATATTGTTTAGCACTGAAATACATCATTTTTAACCAACATCGCGGCCCTTTAAGTTAGCAATATCTTAGTGATGGGAGTCGAAAAGGTGGCACCCTATATAATCAGAATATGGACCACTTGCACCCTTACCAGTTGAGCCCCAACAACTTGAACTGCTTGCGCCTTTCATTAAAATAATTATATCGGATATTGATTATAAACAGAGATTACTTCTTATTTACTTACAGAAGTTTTTAAAATGAATTAGAACTTTGTTATAAACAATTGAGGTGCTGAAAGGTGCTTCCCAAATAGGGTGTTTGTTAAATAAATCTAATTCTTTCTTTATTATGTTTATTATTATTTGCCAACTCACTGCAATGCAAAATTAAATATCCCAGGGATGCAGCCAGAAAAAACGGAAGCTACTTTCTAATTTTAAACTTTAAATTAAATTTTGAAATTTTTAGGAAACATCGTATGTTACGTAAAAAAAGTAACATCGAAATTTCTAAAATAAAGTTAAAAATTCTATAAAATGTCAAATCATGATGTTTTAAACGTACTTTTATGAAAACACATATAAAAATTAAAAGGTAAACCCTAAATTTTGGGGAAAAAGTAAAAGTTTCCAAAAACCATAATTTGCATCATTCTTTTGCAATCGAAATCTTAGAAAAAAGTAAAGAGTAAAGTAATTACAAATTAATCGTTGAAATTAAAAAAAAACTGAATTTATAAAAAAAATCAGATAAAAAGCTGAAATCTTGAGATCACGGTTAAAATTTCAATTTCATATATCGAAATAGAGAAATATTTTGAAATATATTGAAAAAAAATCTTTTTAACCTTTATTTTATTATTATTATTTTAAAATTTAGAAAAACTTAAAATATTAAGCAAATTCAAAGTTCTAAAAAAAGGATTTTAAAATAATCGAATTCGCAAAAAAGTCAACATCTTCAAAAATAACTGTTTAGAAAATTGTCAACAAACCATAAAAATTTAAATATTTCCAAACTGGGCCGAAGAAATGTTAAATAAATTGAAAAAAACTTAAAAAATAAGTTGAAATTTTGACAAAAAGTTCGAAATTTTCAAAAAAAAAAGTCAAAATCTGTCGAATTGTTTTATACAGTTCGTTCAAAGATATAAATTTCCAGGAAAAGGCAATTTTTTTAAAATTCAAATTTATAAAAGTTTGCAATTTCGGAAAAAAAGAAAAATGTGAAAAAAGATCTCGAAATTTTCAAAAAAAGTCGAAATTTAAAAAAAACAAATTTGCAAAAAGGGAACAGTTTTGAATTGAAATTTTAAAAAAGGTTCACATTCTGAAAAAGTCAACTTTAAAAAAAAGTTGAAATTTTGATGATAAAATGTCGAAATTTGGAAATTTTGCAAAAATATTTTTTTTAAATAAGAGGGAAAGTAATTTAAATTTTAAACAAGATTCGAAGCAAAAAAAAATGAAAATTTTTAAAAAAAGACAATGTTTTTAAAATTAAATATATTTCAAAATTAAATAAAAGTAAAAATGAAAAAAAAATCGAAACTTTGAGAAGGGCTCAAAATTTTAGGTCCACATTTTCAAGAAATTAGAAATTTTCAAGTAAATTTCAAAATTTTCAATGATAAAATTCAGAGAAACAAAGTTTTTCAAAAAAAGTCAAAAATTTCCAGAAAAAGTCGGAATTTTGAAAAAATGTCCAAATGTAGCAATTAACTCAAAATTTAGAAAAAAGGGCGACATTGTTGAGAGTTGAAGTTTTCAGTTGGCATAAATTTGAAATTTAAAATTTTCAAAATTAGTCGAAATATTGAAAAGTTTCGAAAAGTTAAAAATGTTCAATAACAATCGACATTCGAATTTTTATTTAAATTTCAACAGTTTCAAGTGAGCTGATGTTGTAAAAAGTTCAAATTTTCAACAATTGGAATTAAAAAAAACATTTTAAGTCAGATTTGCCGATAAAAAAACAAAACTAAAGAGATTTAATAAAAGTATAAATTTTCTATAGGAAAAGGAATTTTGAATAAGATCAGAATCTTCAGAAATATGTCGAAAATTTCAAAAAAGTGGGTTTTTCAAAAAATTCTAAATTTGGAAAAGCAAGCGGATTTTTTAAAAAAGTCGAAATTTCCAACAAGGAAAAGTTTTAATAGACAAATTTTTCAAAACAAGTCAGAGTTTTTAGAAAAATCAAAATATACCTATATTTTACAAAAAAGTCACCAATTTTAAAGAAGTAGGACTTTTCAGAAGAGTCAAAATTAAGTTGAAATTTCAAGAAAAAGTCGAAATTTTGAGAGTCGACATTTTTAAAGATAAGTAAAAATTTTAAGGAAAGGACGAAACATTGATAAGTGAAGCGTTGAAAAGTGTGTATATTAAAATGTTAGAATTTAAAAAAAATTCAAGTTTTCATAATACTCGAATTTTACAAAAAAAAGTTTGAATTTTCAAAAAACTATTGATAATGCAAGTTTAAGAAAAGCGCAAGTGGTTCGATTGATAACAGGATAAAATGAGTCGAGCGCAAGTGGGTCGATAATTGCTTGGAGCACAAGCGGTTTGGGCGCAAGTGGTACGACACTGTATAGGAAAAGCGTAGTGGTTGATAATGTTTCATATAAATCCTTACTAATATATAAATGCGAAAGTGTATTTGTCTGTTTGTCCGCTTCAGTGTTGCCATATCTCGCGCACTTTCTCGATTTTCTACTCTCCCGCATATGGTACGACTCATTTTCTGTGTAGATAAATGCAAAGCTTAGCAATGACAACATAACGACATCGTGAGGGTTCATGTATTTTAAAAATCGAAATTTTGAGAACAATCCAATTTTTCAGAATAGTGAAAATTTTCAAAAAGAGTCGAATCTTAAAATTTTTCAAATAAAAATCAATTTTACTACATAAGGGTCGAAACTTCGAGAAAAAAATCAAAATTTTTAAAAAAAGTGAAAATTTTTACAAAAAATTGAAATTTTGAAAAAAGTTTATATTCTGAAACGCCGAAATTTGATGACAAACGATTAAGATTTTTAGAAAAGTGAAAATTCTGAAAAAGGTTTAAAAAAAGCGAAATTTTGAGGAACCTTTGAAATTTGAAAAAAAAGTCGAATTTTTCAAATAAAAATACCATTTACTACATAAAAGTAGAAATTTCGAGAAAAAGTAAAACTTCTTGAAAAATGGTCGAATTTTTGAAAAAAAAATTAAATTCTGGAAAGTCATATTTTAAAAAAAAAAGCCGAAATTTGATGACCAACATTTTTTAAAAAAAGTAAACATTCTAAAAAAAGTTCGAAAATTTTAAAAATCGGAATTGTGAGAAAAATCCAATTTTTCAAAAAAGTGAAAATTTTCAAAAAAACTTAAATTTTTAAATAAAAACCAATTTGTTACGTAAAAGTCGAAACTTCAAGAAAAAGTCGAAAAAAAAAAGTGAAAATTTTCACACAAAAATGTAATTTTGAAAAAAATTAAAATTCTGACAAAGTCGAAAAGCTGAAATTTGATGGCAGAAGGTTAGTGAAATAAAAATACCATTTACTACATAAAGGTCAAAATTTTGAAAAAAATCAAAAATTTTTGAAAAATAGTCGAGATTTTCAGAAAAAATTAAAATTTTGAAGAAAGTTAAAATTCTGAAAAAAAGCATGTCTTATAAAAAGCCGAAATTTGATGACAAAAGGTTAACATTTTCAAAAAAAGTAAACGTTCCAAAAGAAAGTTCAAAAATTTTAAAAATCGAACTTTGAGAAAAATCCTATTTATGGTAAAAATTTTCAAAAAAAGTCGAATTTTTTAAGTTTTTAAATAAAAAACCCATTTGCTATAAAAAAATCTAAACTTTTTAAAAATGTCGAAATTTTCAAAAAATTTTCAAAAAACAGAAATAATAAAAAATTTGAACAAAAATGGAAATTAAAAAGAGCGGTTTTCAATAAAGTTATATTTCAACAGAATCAGGCTTAAAAAACAAAATTTAAAGAAAAAGGTCAACATTTTGGGAATTTAAAATTCTGTATCAAAATTTTTAAAAAATTGGAAAATAAATCAAAATCTTAGAGTCAAAATTGTGAAAGAGTTGAAATTTACAAATTAAGTTAAAATTTGGAATAAAAAGTGGACATTAAAAAAAATGAAAAATTGGAAATTCGAGTTTTTCAATAAAAATCGAAGTTAAAAAAAACGTCACTTTCAGAAAGTCGAAATGACTAAAAGCTGAAACTTTGAAAAAAAAGTCGAATTTAGAATGAAAACGTTTTATAACAATCGAATTTAAAAACATTAGCAAAAAAGTTGAAATTTCGAGTCAAAATTGTGAAAAAACATTGCAATAATTTTCAATAACAAGATGGGAATTATGAAAAAAGGTCAATATTTTCAAAAATATAGTCAAAAATGTGATAAAAAGTGAAAATTTTCAACAAAAAAACTCCGACATAAAGTCGAAATATTAAAAATTTAAACTATTGAAAAAGAAAATTTTCAAAAAAGAAATTTTTTAACAAAAACAGGAATTATAAAAAGTTTTGAAAAAAGAAAATCAAAATATACCCAAAAATCATTATTTTAAAGCTGGAATTTTCAAAAAAAGTAAAAACTTCGAAAATAGTGGAAAGTTTACAAATTAAGTTTAAATTTCGAAAAAAGTTGAAATTTTGGGAGTCGAATGAGAAAATGTCGACATTCTGAAAAAAGCTGATACTTTAAAATGTCGAAATGTTCAAAATACATAATTCTACATTCTCAGTAAAAAACGAATTCCTCAAAAAAATTCGGAATTTCCAAAAAGGTGACCTAAGAATTCTTTCTCTTCTTTGACGCGGACGAAAGCGCGGATATCATCTAGTTTAATATATGGCAGTTTTCGAGAGTTTGCGGTTGGTCCATCATTATTGAGAATATGTTGCTATAGCTTCCGAAAGTTGACAACATAATTTCTTCTTTCAGTTAACCGTCGAAGAATATGTCCAGGCCATGGAATTACTCGTAAACGATTACCGATTTACCATGTACAACGTCTGCTACAAAAGAGTACTCCTGTTGTGGATAGGCATCGCATTCTTCGTTCTCTTCGGTTTACTTTTCTCCGGCTTTACAGGTTTAACCCTTTTCGCTTTAGGAATCGGTTGGTTGGTACTTAACGCCGGCGCTATATTCCTTTCCATGTGGCTAAAATTCAAATTGTCCAGAAACTTGGAGAAGTGCCTGGCGCACGTCAACAAGCAGCTGTTGAGGCACAAAATTATCATAGCTCTAGATGACAGGGGTAAAATCTCGTGCCATAAAGTGACCCTTTGCTTCATTTACATGGATTCCGCGCCTTGCATCGCTCATCTGCAAAGTACGATAGAGCAACAGGAGAGGGATCCCTCTAGCGGATGGGAGCAAAGGATGGATATAACTTCCAATGATGTAATAATACAGGGTAGTCGGACGACGAGAATGTCTAGAAAACAGGTAAGGGTAAAAATATTTCATTGGTAAAATGCTGCAGATAGCACAAGTAGCGCTCTTTCGGAGGTTAATTAGAAACCTTTTGGCACGTTTTGATTTTTTCTTGTACAATCAATTTAACTGCTTAAGAGTTTTTAGCAAAGTAAGCAATTAAGTATCGTTGTTGGGTGCTATTAATTGTTAATTGTAGTTGTAATAGGTTTAAACAGTTATTAGGTTCTGAGTTTGGGAACCAAATAGCAGTTTCGATGTTACTAGATAACTTTTGTATCTCTTTCTTGAGTATCGTCATGCTCAATTAACAAATGACACGCTTAGTGGGTTTGCCGTATTCCTATGTGGTGAAAAGTGTTTATTTATTTTTTATCTACCACGTCTTCCTTGGTTTAGCTTATGCTGGCAAAAAGTGTGTTGATTCTGATGGTTCTTATTTTGCTTTTTAAAATTAAGTTTAAGAGCGAGTTAAAGGATTTCAAAATCCTTTCATATTTTTTCATTACTATTGACATTTGACGAACGAGAGTAAACCTCTTACAGTGAAATCTTTCATAGCAGTCACATCTAATGAACACCATCCTTAGTAGGCGGACAATTTTTCATAGTCCGGAATCGTATAGTAGACCGGACTTTCTGTTGGGCGGACGCGGACACTTGTTTCTATACAAAAGATTCCACAATTTTTCCTTAATTGGACGCCACAAAATTATACCCAACGTTGCATTGAAGGAAGATTTCACTCAAACGTATCAAAATTTCGACTATTTTCTCGAAGTTTCTAATTTGACATTTTTATTTTTTAATTCGAATTTTAACTCGAAAGAGGAATCTTACAATTTTTAAAAATTCTAAATTTCTGATCAAAATGAAAACTACGAAAAAAAACTAATATTGTGATAACAAAGGCTTCCACGGCCAGAGTCAGTACTAGATATACTTCTTCGGGGATTGGACCGTGTCAAAGAACTACTAAAAGTGTTCGACGTTTCGCCCTCCATCGTAGAGGGCTTGTTCAGGCACAACGAAATAAAATACAAGGAAATAAACAAAAATGAAAAATGGAAAAAGGGGCCAATTTCAAAACATCAGAGCACGGTAACTCAGTATGTCCACCATACCAGAGGCGAAACTGTTCTGAATTGAAAATTTGGTACCTACAAAGGATAAGAAGATTTAAACAGAAGAGGACAGTAACTCAGTATGTTCACCATACCAGTGGCGAAACTCTTCTGAGAGGAAAGAAAGAAAGGGGAACTTTATATACCATTCGTCTGCGCGATCACTCCCGAAGATTTCCGATGGTTGGTTTCCAGATGGAGGAAAACATGTAACCGTCGTCTCTGTTGAGGTTATTGGGGAACTTTTGGATTTCAATGGCCTCGGGTATCTTCCTATTAGAGTAATTGGGAATATTGGATATAATTGGAATATTATGTCCGGTCTCATGTTGATGTTCCGCAATGGCTGACTGTGAAAATAAACCAGGCTTAAGACATCTTTGGTGCTCGGATATTGTACCAAATTTTCAATTCAGAAGAGTTCCGTCTCTCGTATGGTGGACATACTGAGTTACTTACCATGCTCAGATGTTTTGAAATTGGCCCCTTTTTTCCATTTTTCATTTTTGTATATTTCCTTGTATTTTATTTCTTTGTTCCTGAAGAAACCCCCTACGATGGTGGGGAAATGTCGAACACTTTTAATAGTTTTTTGACACGGTCCAATGCCGGAAGAAGTATATCCTGTAAAAACTAATATTATTTAAAAATCAACAGAATTTCCACTTTCATCACGAAATTTTGATTTTTTTATAAAAATTTTAAGATTGAATATTAAAATGTTGTAAAAATTCCACATTTAAACGAAGTTTTTAGGCTCAGAAATATTTCCACTTTCGAGGTTTTCTCAACTTTTGGTATAAAACTCGAATTTCTTTTTTGTAAATTTAAAGTTTCTCTCGAAGTTTGAATTTTTGTTTTAAATTTGAAGTTTGGAAAATGCTTTAAATAAAATTGAAATTTCCAGGGAATATATTTATATATTCACTATAGATGTACATTTCAACTTTAAACGTAAAATATCTAAAATTTTTTTTGAAAACTCCAATAATCGTCCCTCAGCCTTTTTCCTGGATTTAAACTTTAATCGCACATTTTCGACCTCAAAACCACATTTAAGAAGACAATTAGAAATTTCAAGATTAAAACTTGAAATATAGAAAAAATTTGAAGATATATGAAAAAACAATAGAAATTTTGTAATTTTGAATGTTTTAAAATATTTTGATTTGAAAATTCGAAGTTTTGAGGGGGAACAATTGAAAATTCCAAACTAAACCTGCAAGCCTTTTTCCAACTTTTTTTAATACATATTTTTTCACAATTTTTACTCTTTTCTCGAAATTTTGATTTTAAAGTGTACACTTTACTTCTTAACGTTAAAGTTCAAAATGTTGGGTATTAATTTGAAATTTCGTTTTTTGCCGAAGTTTCGCGTTCTCTTCGAACCGCTAACTTTGTAATTTCGAAATTTAAACTGTAAATCCGATGTTTCGAGTTGATGTCGAAATTTCGAATTTGATATTAACATTTAAAATTGTTTCTTGGACTTTCGACTTTAGTCCCAAAATAACAAGTTTATTTTCAAAAATTTAAATACAAAACTTGTCCCTTGAAACCAAGAAAGGTTAAGAAACACAACAAAGGTTGCTCTAACGCGTTTTGACAGCCAAGCTATCATCTTCAGAGAGTTTAGTATCAGTATTCAGTATCTCTCTGAAGACGATCTTGGTTGTCGAAACGCGTTAGAGCAACCTTTGTTGTGTTTTTTAACATTTCTTAGTTTCAGGAGATAAGTTTCGTATTTCTTTTGAAGATAACCAACAACTAGTGTCCGTTTCACCAGAAAAAAAGACATTATTTCCGGCATTCATTTTTTGGCAAAAAAAATAATAAAAATTGCCATTTTAAATTTGAAAGTCTAAAAAAAGTTGAAATTTTTGAAAATTATTTGAAAAAGTTTTAAAAATATCTCGAAAGTTTTTTTTTTTGACTTTTTCTTAAAATTTTGGGTTTATGATTGAATATTCGGCTTTTATCTCGAAATTTTAACTTTAGTTTCGATTTCAAGCGTTTAAGAACAACCAACATCCTTTTTAATACTCCAAAACTTTCCTCCAACATTTTTATATAATTTAGACTTAAATCCCAAATTTTCGATTTTTGAGTCGCAACATTAAGATAATAAATAGTATAAATATTTATCGTATCAGTATCAGTATTCGGTATCTCTCTGAAGATGATAGCTTGGCTGTCGAAACGCGTTAGAGCAACCTTTGTTGTGTTTTTTAACATTTCTTGGTTTCAGGCGACAAGTTTTGTATTTCAAATTTTGAAGATAATCAAGGACCAGTCCGTTCCACAAAAAAAACTTTGACATTTTTTTTAAATACCTGACTTTGATTTTTATTGAAAATTTTAACTTTTTTTGAACACTAATTATATTTTTTTTCAAAATTACCACTTTCCCAAATTTTAACTTTTTAAAAAAATTCCAGCTTGTTCATAACTTAGCCTTTTTTCTAAATTTTTACCTAGTTGCTTTTCTTTTTCAACTTTTTCTTTTTCTTGAAATTTTGACTTTTCCTGAAATTCTGGCTTGTATTTTTTTGACAAATTGTAGAGTTTTTAGTTGTGATTCTTTTAGTAAATTTTGAATTTTTTGAAAATTTTGAGTTAAACTTTTGATTTTTTTTTAGAAAATATCAACTTTTTGCTACAATTTTGACTTTCTCCAATATTTAAGTTTTTGTTACAAATTGTGACTTTCTTGGAGTTTCGATTTTCATGTAAATTTAATGTTTATTTGAAAAATTAGACTTTTTTGAAAAGCTGGATTTTCCTTTCGACTTTTTTGGAATTTTCGAGTTTTTTTTTCAGGATACCCACTTTTCCTTTTAAAAATTTTAATTTTTTTAATTTCAAATTTTTTTAAATTTTGACTTCGGAAAATGTAAAGGTTTTTGAATGGTTGACTTTATTTCAAATGTCTGATCTTATTTTAAAATTTTAACTTTTGAGAATGTCGAGTTTTTCGAAATTTTGACATTTCAAATTGAAAACGTTTATTTTTTACAAAATTTTACTTACATTCGTATACAAGAAAAAAATCTCCACTGTAAATTTTAAATTTCAACAAAAAAAAAATCGGAAATTTGAGATTTAATCCATAAAATTTAATTTCGCAAAAGGAAATTGGTTAAAATTTAAAACAATCACGTTTGCAAATTTCGTAAAAATAGATCACATTTCGAAACTAATGCTGAAATTTTTAGTTAAAAAGGACCAGTAACTCATAATTTCAGTCTTATTATTACAAAAAATCTCCAGAAGAATGTCGAATTTTTTTTTATTTTTATTTAATTTCGACTTTCTTCAAAAGTTTGCCATTCATCTTGACATGTTTTCAAAATTTTCACTTTTTTAAAACTCCTGCATATCTTTCAGAATTTCGATTTTATTGTTGAAATTCTCTAAATTTATGTTTTTTTGAAAAATGTTGGCTTCTTGAAAAAATTAACTTTTTTAAAACTTCTTTAACATTGCGGCTTTTTATTAAAGTTCGCTTTTTATTGAAATCTAAACCTTTTAAAAAATATTTTTTTTTGACATTTTTGACTATTTTGAAACTTTTGACTTTTTTTCAAAATTTCTTCAATTGAAAGTTGCAACTTTTCTGCATTTCACTGTAAACATTAAAACTTTTTCAAAATTTCGGTTTTTTGAACTTGTTTTGTTTTTGAAAATGTCGAGATTTTTTGTAAGATCGGTTTTTTCATTTTTGATTTTTTGTAAAATTTAGATTTCTTTGCAAAATTTGAAATTTTTAAAATTTTTGAAATCTTTGACCTTTCGAAAGTGTCGACTTTTTCGAAAATTTAAATTTTTTTGGAAATTTCGAATATTTTCGAAAATTTCAACCTTTTTCAAAATTTACATTTCTTTCGAAAGTTTCTGTTTTTTTAGTTTTCACTATTTTCATGATTTCGATTTCTTTTTTGCTTGAAAATTGTCGAATTTTTTTACAAATTTCACTTTTTTCTCACAATTTTACTTTTTAAACCTTTTTTTCTTTTTTTTAACTTAAACTTTTTTCAAATTTTCAATTTTTTTAAATAAAGATTTTTCTGAAAATTTCGAGATTTTTTTCTGTACATTTTAATTTTTTTGAAAATCTTGCCTATTTATGATTTTGTCTTTTTTAAATTTAATTTCATTTTTGAAAATTTTACTTTAGGGAATGCAATACCGGGATACCAGGATCCTGAAATACGGGGGTTCGGCCTGATTTTTGCTAGACTAGTCCCGCATGATTTACATGCAGTAATGTCACTTATTTCTTGTTTTTTTTTAATTCGACATTAAAGTTAAAGACAACAGTTCTTTTTAAAATATCATTCCAACGTTTTCTGCTTTTTTGCAAGGCTTTATTTTGGTTTTTTAATTTTGATTTTTTAAAAACTTCGGGTTTAAAATCTAAAAAAATCTCCTCTAGAAAATTTAGGTTTTCCCTAAAATGAGCAAAAACTTGAATAACTTGAATAAATAAATGAAGCTGTCATTTATTTATTCAAGTTTTCCTTAGAATTTTTTACAGTTTTTTACTATTTTTACTAAGATTCTCGTAATTTCGGAAAAAACGTAGACATTTGGAGTTTCAAGAAATTAAAAAAAA
This sequence comes from Dastarcus helophoroides, assembly GCA_028583605.1. Lineage (NCBI taxonomy): Eukaryota > Metazoa > Arthropoda > Insecta > Coleoptera > Bothrideridae > Dastarcus > Dastarcus helophoroides. Next base: position 22,511,838 of record CM053336.1, read on the forward strand.
TTAATATTACTAAAGAAAATTCAAATTTGGAACCAAATTAAAGACAACCGACTTTTATGGGTCGATTGAACCAAGTGCGTATCCCAAGCGTTAAAATTTTGGGAACCAAAATATGTCTTCAATTTTTTTGAAGTCTAGTACGTAAAGCAGAAATTTTTTTAAAATAAAGCATGAGTTTCCTGAAAATTAATCTTTTTCTCAAAATTTGGAGTTTATATTTTCAATGTCTACTTTTCTTTCCAAAAATTTCGACTTCAAATTTGGACTATTTCTATAAATTTCAACTATTTTCTACGTATATTTTCTAGATTTTTTTGAAGTTCAACTTTTTCTCATAATTCGGAGCTTATTTTTAATTTTCTCTTTTATTTATAATTGAAGAATTTCGTTTTATATAATTCTGTCTTTTTTTTTTAACTTTAACATAACTAAAAAACCATGACAGGGCCTTTTATTTAGGAGGGCCTCTGGGTACTGCTCACTACTGCCTCCGACAGCTTCACCATTGATTAAAAACACTGTAAATATTTCTCTAGCTTATTTGTTGCTGAAGTCGCTTTAAGAAAGTTAGCCATAGACAAACTGTTTGCTTTTCTTTCTAATAGTAGATCTACTTTGTGCAACTTATAATACTGTTATGTTTAATGAAAATATAAAGTTAGTTTTGTAAATGGGTGTGGTTTCGCCTTGGGTTTGCATCCTTTAACTGTTGCATGTTAAAATAAAAACATTCATTTTTAACCACATCTGCACACTTGTGGTTAAAATTTAGAATTTATTGTAAAAATGAACCGAAGCTTTATGTGTGAATTTTCAGCTGTTTTGGTAGCATAAAAGATCGTAATTTAAATATTTACATGATTTAACTAACTCAAACTTGCTTCTAATATACTTTAAACGCTCAAAACTCCATTTTTATGACGCTATTCTACCTGCTTTTTCTCGTGATTTCCCAGATATTGTAGGCTTTTGGAATTATAGTCTGATCTGCTGCAATATTTAAAAAAAAGTATACTCATAAACTCTAAATCAATTCTGCAACTGCTTCAAAAACCATGATTGTAAAATACTCGCTCTACAAGTTTCCTTTACGCCTCAGAAATACTGAGCCTATGAAGCTTACCAAGAAAACCACACCCATTGCAACAACTAACGACGAGCATTCGCACTCTTAAACTGTTTTTCGCGCAGGGAATATCGGAGTTGTTATTTTTGCGCTACTTGCAAAGGTGGGGCAAGGACTTCCTCAGAAGAAGATTGGACTGGATGCTGGACGAAATTCTGGGCAATCCTGCAAATCCAAGGCACATAACTTCCGCCCTTTGCCCGTGCCAATACATCGAGGAGATTCTAACAGATAAACAACCGAGATCGGACTCCAGAGACTGCTGCCCGCTCTGGTCGAGATTTCTCTCCAGGCGGGGCATCTATTAAGTAAATATCGTTTTCAGTTTTAAATTTTCTGTTGGCGTAAAGGAAGCTTTAAATATTGTCAATGTGGTTATATTTACGTTTGGGTTTTCAGACTCGTATTGGTCCTATTTTTACTTCGAATTTTCGGGTTTTTTCCTCAAAATTTCAAGTTTAAAATTTAATGGAGGCATCCACAGATGGAAGTATGAGTATTTTCTTGGTTTCTTAATTGAAACTGAGTAAATAAATTGAGTTAGTTTTCTGATATTTCGCTCCGTGCTTAGAAATTTTTTAGGGCTGACACCTAACTTATTAGTGTCAGCATTAAAGACTTATGTCCTAGTAACGACCTAGTAATAACGTTCGCAAACTTAACGCGGATTTAAGCAAAGGCAAAGAAGTTAAGTTTTACTTTTTTATTGCACCATTTTTATTAATTCGCTTTCTTGTCTGTGGTTGTTCCTTTTTTAATTTATTTGTTATTCCATTTTAAAGTTGCAAATTTAGTATGTATCTTTTTCTAATAATTTTGCGTCTATGTGTGTTTTTTCCGAAGTTTCTTATTTAACCTCGAAACGTCGAATTTTTTCTCGAGAATCCGTAAGTCTTTAATACAAATTATTAAGTTTCTTCCGAAACATCGATTTATTTCTCGGAAATCAGACTTTCAATTGTTACATGTTTTCCTAAAGTTTCGACTTTGGAACTAGAAACTTTAATTTATTCGACAGATTTTCATATTTTCCCACAGATTAGTCATCTGGCTATTTTGATTTTTTATTTCTTTGAAATCTTAAATTAATAAAATGCGAAGTTTTTTTTACAAATTCTCAGGTTTTCGTAATCGACTGTTTCTAATAATTTCAAGTTATGTTTTCAATTCCGTTTTTTCTCATGTCCTAGTACAAACTCACTGTAATTTACTTCCAAATTTCAATCATAATTTTTAAATTTTTTCACTAAGTTTCATATTTTCAATAACTAGTTGCTTGTTTTTTATTATAAACTATTACCTTTCGACTTCTTTTCTGAAAATTTCAGCCGGTTTTGGGCTTATTTAACTTTTTTTGAAATTTGTAATTTGATCTTAAAATATATGGTGAAATTTTGTATATTTTTTGCAAAAACTGCATATTTCAGGTTTTTTAACATCCACAATTTTTCGTTGTTTTTTACATACTATAACGCTTAACCCTATGACAGGGTTGCCAATACTAAGTAAGTCCAGTGTTAAGTTGGTGGGGTTCTATGGTTAGTTTTAACAAAGTACATAAACATTTCCCATACATTGTTGCTTATCAGCAGAATCAGGAATTTGTCTAAAAGTGGTAACAGTTGTTGAGCAAAATGCAACAAGATGAAAAATTAAATGTCATTCTTTCTAGAAAAAAAAAATTTTATTTCACATTAAAAAAATTGACACTAGTTTATTGTCAATATATTGTAAACTGTTTCTTTTTAGGAAAGGGCGGCCTTGTTGTACCTAAGATACACATCACGTTGGGGTAGAGATTTAGTCAGGGGTTATTTAGCTAGTCCGCCCGCCGTGGGAGGGCGCCACTGTCACTCCCATACATGCCCCTGCCAATTCATAGAAGAGCACTTACATTGCAAACCTACAGGCAAGTTAACGTTCAAGTCTTTCTTTAGTTTACCAGATCAATCACCTCCGAACTGTTGCATCAAGTAATTGGTATGATTCAGAATAATTAAAACGAAGTAATTTTGCTTATAATTGTGAATGTCCCAAGTTTTAAACCCAAGATTGTCAATGGTTTTAAAACGTAGCAAATTTCCTACACGGTCGAGACTGCAAAGTTAGAACGTTTATTGGCTTAAAATGTGGGAAATTCATTTAGGAGATTCCACTTTATTTGGGAAATTGTTTAGGCTGCGACATTCCATTGATTTTAGATTGTCTCAGGTTTGAAAGTTAAAGAATTTTCAGTTCAAATTCCTTGATTTGTAATTGTATGGATTTAGAACTTGGTTAGTTTTCCAAGCTTTACGCAAATGAATCTCTTTTATAAAATCTCAATATTTATTTTTTAAATTTAAAAGGCAAAGAATTTTAAACTCGAAAAATATCGATTCTTAAATATTGCAAATTCAAATAAATATTTACCATGGGCTTTAAATTTTTTATCAAGGCTAATAAACCACAAAAGGTATGACCTCATCGCCGCCATCTTTGTTGCAGTAAGTAAAGAGTTTGCGTTCCAAATTGACTTTTTTCTTAGGATGTTGAGTTTGTAATTTTATTTTGATACCTTTTTCAAGATTGCTTACTTTAAACCCAATATCTTTTATTTTAACTTTAAGTTTTATTTCAAGATACTAACTTTTTTTGAAATTCGAAATTTAAATTTTTGATAAATTTTGGGTTTTTCACCTTTTACCTCATCATTTTCAGTAGATTTTTTAAACAATTTTTCATTGTAAATTTGTAGATTCGACTTGCTTTCTGAAAATGAACGGGGATTTTTTTTTAATATTGTCTGCAAACCGGAAAATTCAACTTTTTTGATCTAAATTTTAGATGTTTTTTAAACATTCTGGGTTTTAAATCCTAATTGTTTTCTCTTTTTATTATATTTTCTGTTAATTTAAACTCAAAATTACAACTCTTTTAAGGGGTTTCCATTTTTTTTTTTTGAACATTCAACTTTCATCTCAAAAATAGACTTCCAAATTTAAATTTTGATAAATTTCGAATTTTATGGAGGTTTTAACGTCTTGTTTAATATTTCCAGTGCAGTTTTTGTTTAACTTTTGACTTTAAAACAGAAAATTCGACTTGGTTGACAAATTTATGAGTTTTTCTCAACATTCTAAGTTTTTAATTACAGTTTTCTTGCTTGTTTTTCTTAATTTCAAAATCTTTCTTTTTCGAAAACTTTTTCTAAAGGTCTCTATTTTTTTGAAATTTCGACCTTAAACTCAAAATCGATACCTTTTTTTAAATTTCAATTTTAAATTAGATTTTTTTTCCATGAATTTCGAAATGTTGATATTTCCCTTAAGATTTCGATTGAATTGAATACGATTATCCCAGTGGCGTAGCGTGCCTTAGAGTTTCCAGTGTTTCAACATCGTTCCTAAACTCTGGAAGCTCTTAAGGAAACGATAATCCAGGAAATTACTTTCATTTCACCTGAAATGATCCACAGAGTGATGGAAAATTATCGGTAGAGGCTCACTCAATGTGTCAACAATGGAGGCGAACACTTGAGTGATGTAATTTTTAAAACCCATTGATTTAAAATGGCATTATGTATGCTTATTAAGGAATAAAGTTCTTTTTTTTACAACTTGATTAGTTTCGTTTTCATTAGCTTTCCAAATCGGGGAACTCTTTCACCTTGTATATTGACTAGCTGATGTCATCTGCCCTCATTTATTACTTTTTTTAACGTGTATAGTTTTTATTTTTAATTTCGACATTTTTCCATAATTTCGATTATTTTAAAATTTTTGGAATTTTAATTGTCTTTGTTTCCAAAATTTCAATTTTTTTCAAAAATTTTGCCTTATTTACAAACTCTCCCCTGAAACGTTTCGTTTTTTGTTTCAAATTTGAAATTCTTTAAAATTTCTTTGAAAATGTCGAGTTTTGTAAATGGTTGAATTTTTCTCAAAATTTCGATCATTATTCAAAACTTCGACTTTTTTATCAATATCAAAATACTATTTAACCGTGAAAAAGCTAAAACCTTATTTAAATATTTTAGCTTTTTTTTAAATATTTTTTCAAAATTTCTACATTCTTAAAAATTTTGTCCTTTCTGATAATTACGATTATTTTTGAAATTTTTTTTTCGAAAAATTCAGATTTTTTTTAAAACTTGGCTATAAAAAGTTTTGGTAAGATCCAATCATTTTAAAGGTTAGATTTTTAAAAATCTAAACTTTTGTCGACTTCCTGTCGAAATTGAACTTTTTAAAACTTGAATATTTCAACTTTTTTCAAAATATTTATTTTTTTCGAAAACCTCGACCTCTTTAGTTTCTACTATTCTGAAAATTTTTATTTGTTTTGTAAACGTCCATTATTTTTAAATTTTACCTGTTCTGATAATTTTCGCATTTCTTCAATATTTGCACCCTCCAAAATCTCGGAGTTCTTTAAAAATTTGAAAATATTCCAATTCTTTTCAATTTGAGCATTTTAAAATTTTGACTATTTTTGGAAATTTTAGAATATTTTTCATTTTTTGTTTTAATTAAATTTTGAATATTTTTGAATAATTTAAGATTTTTTTTTAAAAACGTAGCTTTTTTGAGAATTTCAAAATTTTCGACTGTTTTTAAAATCCCATTTTTTCCCGATATCAACTCTAAAATTTCGACTGGGAATTTCAAGAATTATTTTTCAGAATTTTAATTTTTTTTGAAAAAAAAGGAATTTTTTTAAATTTCGTTTTTTTCCAAAACGTTATAATTTTTGCAAACTTTTAATTATTTTTCGGAAAATTTAGGTTTTCTTTGAAATTTTGACTTTTTTAAATTTTTTGGATATCTTGGAAAGCTTTGAATTTTTCTTAAAATTTTAGCAAGTGTCCATATTTTTTTTTCAAAATTTGGACTTTTTTGAAAACTTCTACCTTTTTCAAGATTTTTGGCTTTTTTTTTAATGTTGGCACTAAATTTCGACTGAAAATTTCGACTATTTCTTAAAATAACAAATTTTTTGAAAACTTCGTTTTGTTCAAAATTTTATTATTTTTGCAACATTCGATTTGTTTTGGAAAAAATTCTAATTTCTTTGAAATTGTGACTAAAAATCTTTTAATATTGCGTAAAATTTCCAATGTTTTTGGAAATTTTGCAATTTTTTGGCCAAATTTGGAATTTTCTTAAAATGTCGAAGTTTTTTCTCAAAATTACTTTTTTTAAGTTACAGAATTTCTTCAAAATTTTAACGTTTTCTAAAAATTTTCACTCAAAAATTTTGGCTTTTATGAAAATTTTGACTTTTTGTTATTTTTGGTTTTTCTTCAGTATATTTTGAATTTTCAAAAATTTTGAACGTTTGATTGGAAATATCTGTTTTTTTTTTTATTTTTGACCTTTTATTTTAAGTTTGGGCTATTTTTTAACTTTTAGGCTATTTTTCAAAATGTCGTCTTTTTAAAAAATTTAAATTGTTTTTAAAAATTTTGGTAATTTTTTCGAATTCTTGAAATTTTTGAGAATGTCGGCATTTTTAAGATATTTACGATCTTTTCAAAATTTAGACCTATTTTTGAAAAACTTTACTTTTTTTGGAAAATTTAACTGTCTATGAATATTTCAGACATTTCTAAAAATTTCGACTCTTTTTCAATAACTTGGACGTTAAAATTTAAACTTTTCTTGAAAATTTTGTCAATTTTCAAAATTTAGTCTCCTGAAAATTTGGAATTCTTTGTAACTTTTGCATTAACTTCAAATTTTTTGAAAATTTCGTATTTTCCGAAATTTCAACATTCTCCAAAGTTTTAAATTTTTAGAAAGTTTTTATTTAAAATGTCGACATTTTTCAAAATTTCAATTTTTGATCTTTTTTTAACTCTCCAGTCCCATAGAAGTTCTTATATAATTTTTTATCAGTTTTAATTTCGAAAAACTTTCAGCTGTTGCAGTTGTAACCGGACGGGAGAAATTCTATGTTGCCAACTTTTGGGCGCCAGCTTAACCCGAGGATTTCTTTTTCGACGTAATTTTTGAAGCAAAAACTTCTTTAGGCAGATTAAGCACTTTTTTATATGATTTTTTTTCTGGGGAAGTACGATCTGAGGGTTTAAGAGATATTGTGGTTAACATTTTACGAATTTTTGCTTATACACGTTCGGGGCCCCGTATCATTGATGCGGTGGTAGCTACTCCCCTGGATTATCCCAAAATTTCGATTTTATTCTCAACATTTTCAGCCGAGTTCAATTTTGAGGTTTTTCTCGAAATATTGACATTTTTCTTCAAATTTCGATTTAAACACGATTTTTTTTAAAATTTCGATATTTTTTTAACATATTCAACATTTTCTTCCTAAAATGGAAATGTTAAGATTACATTCAAAATTTCGACAAAAGAATCGAAATTACAAATTTAAAATCCAAATTTAGATTTAATTACCTCAACCTTATTGTCAGTTTTAATCCGACCTTTTGTCTTTATTGTCAAAATTCACTTGTTACATCCAAAATTACCGAAATACAGTTAAGTTGAATTTTGAGAAAAACATAGATAATATTTTCAAAATCTTACTTTAGAAGTTTAACTTTTAAGTGTAAGCATTTGCTTTTTAAATTTCGAAATTATAACCTATTTTTCGAAATTGAAGTCGAAAATTAATACAAAAAAATGTAGAGAGTTTAATTTAAAATTGCGAATGTGTTCGATTTGAAAGCCGAAATATTATCATTAAAGTTGAAATTAAAGTAAGTCAAATTTAAAAAAAAACTGAAATTGTTCTCAGAATTTTGGCAGATTTCGACTTTGAATCCGTTATCTTGAATTTGAACTGGAAATTGTTTTCTTTTTTTTAATTTACATGTTTAAATCATTCTGAATCATAATTTATCATTTTTGCTTCTATCATTCAATCATATTTAATTCATTCGCTTTTACGGACAACATTAGTTATTTTTTTCATAAGATATATCAATTGCAATAAATTCCAGCTACTGTTGTGATATAAGTTTAGATTTCGAATAGTTTTCTAGAATCCCATTATTATAAGTACATATTACTAATTTATTATGATTTTATTTCTATCAGCAGTTAAAATGTAATCTGACTGTGGCCTTACATTAGTCTCATTCAAACAATACAGTTACGTTTGTAAAGCAGGTGATATGTGATATCGAGATTGTGCATTAACTTTCTACAATTTTATAAAAATGTCAATCAAAACTTGAGAGCAATTTCAAGACTCTTGAAATGTGTGACGAATTTGGCTCTACTGCGCCTCATACGGAAACCTCACATTCGCACACATAAAAATAAGTAATTTATGACGTCACTGTATTGATAACATGAATAGACTATATTAATAACAAGAGAATTGTGCCTTCAAATGTGATACATATTTATTTGGGCAAGTTACGTTTTTTACTGCAAAATATATCGAATTGGACTGACCGTTCTCAATCAAAAGGTTTTTCTAGTAAGAACTTATGTATTGGTTAACTGCAGTAAAATTATCGCAGCACAATTCAGCTTAAATGAAATTTGGTATTAGAGTGCGGAAAATTGCGAAGACACTGTACTGTTATTTTTATAATTTGTTGTTTATTATTTAATAATGTTACAACACCTTGGCCTTATTGTTTATTATTTAATTGTTGAATATGTAAATAAGTTTCTAATGGGCAGCTTAAAGCTTTTTATCTTTATGGTGGAGGGTCTTACGGGTTCCCTATACTACTCATTTTGAAGCATTTTCTCAATATATGCAAAAAAATTAATTCTATTTCAATGCAACGAATGTCAATTTCGAAAAAAAAATATCTTTGTAGTTTTTCTCGGAATTTCGAATTTGAAAATTTTGATTGACGTTTCAACATTTTTGCACAATATTTCGACTTGATTTTTAAAATTTCCTCGAAATTCGAAAAATATTTTTATTTTTCTCGAATTCTCGAAAATTTGCAGACAATTTTTTTTTAACTTCGGCTTCAAATTCGAAATTCCGAGAAAACGAACAAATTTTGGGGAAAAGAGCAAAAATGTGTGGACAAAGTGTTTGCTTTTTTTTCCCAAAATTTTCTAGTTTTTCTTGGAATTTCGAGTTTGAAAATGATATTAAAAAATTTATGAAGGTTTCGAAATATTTTCACTAAATTTTCAATTTCATATATTATGAACGAAATTTGGAGAAAATTTTTATCGAATTCTCGAAAATTTTTCCCACAATTTCGCTTTTATATGACCGACATTTTGTATATATTATTACCCCAGCTTTTTAATTTCGTTAAGTTAAAGCAAATTTCTTTTTTTTGAACAATTTGACATGAAATAATTAGTTTTTTCCATTAACATTTTTTATTCCCGAAAAAAAAACCGAATCAATTTAAACGCAAAATTTCGGTTTTAAGGTCAAAATTTCAAGGATACACTATTTTAGAAGTTTTGGAGTTTAATTTTTGAAATTTCAAGTGCACATGCATAATTCGAAATTTCCAGAATAATTCCCGAAAAAGCAAACATTTGTGGTGGTGCTTTTTTGTCTTTATTTTGTAATTTTTCCCGGAATTTTGAATTTAAAAATCGATATTAAAATTTTTAATTAAGATTTATTTTCACTAAATTTCGAACTTAATTTTAAAAATTCCGCTTGAAAGAGAATTTCTTTTTAATTTTTGAAAATTTTTCCCACAATTTCGGTTATACTAGGGACATTATATCTATTTTACACAAGATTATTATTTTGTCTCGTTGGACCCTTTTTTGTAGAATTTCTATTTTAAAATTGAGAGACTTATTATTAAAGAAATTTTTTTGACGTTTTGACATGAAATAATAATTAATTAGTTGTTTTCCATAAAATTTTTGTTAATAAAAAAGAAATAAATTAATTTAAAGGTAAAATTTCAAAGATACTTTTTTAGAAATTTCGAAATTCTTTCTTAAAATTTTGACTGTAAATGGGAAATTCTGAGAATAATTATACATTGAGAAAAAACATTTGTGAACAATATTTAATGTCGATTTTTGACCTAAAATCTTATACTTTAATCTTAACATGTCGATTTAAATTTGAAAATGGAAAACTTGTCGCTTTGGTAGCAACATTTTTTATTAACAACTGGTAGTCCTAGAGCTTTGTAACTATCCTCAATATTTTCTCAATCTATGCTTATGGTGATGTTATAGTTCATTTTTTTTGCATATATTGTTTAAATTTACTCATATATTGTTGTGTTTTTATTTAATAACAAAAATTTGTATTATTCGATTATTGATTATTGTGTAGATGATAAACGAAATAGACTGTTCTAATGTACTTAACTTATCAAACTTATGTGAATATTACATTCCGTCCATTTTATTATTGTATACAATTATATTGTTTTTAATAAAGTTTTAAAAATATTCTCTATTTTATTCGCCCCTTTCATGTCTTAATTTTCAGGTGAATTTGATATTAATACTTACTAACCTCTCTTAATGAACTGCAAGCACAAAATTCTTTATGCACGACTTGGCTAATTTCTTCCTATCTTCCTCTTTAACAACGGAAGCTATCTATTTCTTTCAGTTGGTGTTTTCGCTTAGTGTCTTGATTTTTGGGATTATGTAACCGGTTTAGATGAAGTCTTGCTATCAACTTTTTAATATTTCAGGTCACCCGTGCAAAATTTGTTTTTATATGTCACAGAAAAATGTTCAAATGGACGTCAACCCAATTTACCCCTAATCAACAACAATTTTATACAGACTATTTTACTTGTATGATATTATATTCATGACATATTAAATACTTTATTATTTAAGTTATACTTAACCCAATTCCTTCCAGTGTAAATTATTACTATTAAAAGATAAATGTCATATTGTTTATCGAAATGTTATTAAAAGGGTGGTGTTTTTGCTCCTTTTGTTTTTTATTTTTTTGCTTGTTTTGAATTAATAGCCTTTCTCCTGTCCACTGTGATACAGCATATCAGACTTCGCATATAGTATTTACCTCGCTCCAGATAAAACTCAAAATTAATATGAAAATATTAAGAAAAAACCCCATACCTCTATACAGGGTGATTTTTTTTTAAACGAACCACTCCAAATATCTAGAAAACAAAAACGGTGTGTGCAAAATGCCGAAATCGATCAATTTTGGTTGTGAAGGGGACAGTTAATTACTGCAGTTTTAGACCTGCAGGTGCACCCCTTTAACCGGGCTACAGTGCCCTAGAACGTCACTTTTGTGATAAAATTTGCAAGGTCAAAAGGTAAATCTTTTTCTGTTGCTATCAAGTATTTTCTGAAATAAAAACAGTTTCTTATGCATTGGCATTAACAATTATTCAGTTTTAAAATAAATCTGCACACGTTTGGGCGAAAATAGTGTACTCAGTTAAAGAAAGAATTGAAATTATTTTTATTTATGGCTCCCAAAATAAATGTGCTAGAGCCACGACAAGGATTTTTTAAGATAGGCATTCAGATAAGCATTTGAGCCACAAATACGTTATAGAGCTTGTATAAAAATTCACAGACACGAGATCGGTAGTAAATAAGGAAAGACGTGGTAAAAGAGTGCTAAATGAAATGACTTGAATTGAGGTAGTAGGCCACATTACTGCAAATCCCACTAACTCTTTGCGTCAGACTGCTGAAGTTACTGGGCTTTCAATTCATCAATTCGTAAAGGGACAAAAATTTATAAGTTCCTCCTTATAAAATGAAAATCATTCAAGAGCTTGGTAAAGATGATTACGACAGACGAATAGAGTTTTGTGAGACTATGTCGAATTTAGTCATTATAAATCCAAATTTTGTAAAAAATATCTGCTTCAATGATGAATACAGCTTTACTTTACATGGTTCTGTGACAATGTACGTTACTGGAGCGATGAGAACTCCTATTTTGTCAGAGAAGGTCATACTCAAGCTCCCCATAAGCTGAATGTTTGGACAGGAATTCTTGGGGATGCTGTCATTGGGCCCATATTCATAAGTGAAACATTAACTGGTGACATTTACTTGAATATGTATGTTAGAACCACTTCAGTGGCGTGTTCTTCATGGAAGCTAGGGAAGCACAGCTTCCCTTGAAAAATGAAAAACTAAAATTAATATATTTATATTTTTAAACCCTTTTTCCACGCTACGTCTGGATGCAATATTTATTTACTGTCTCAAACGACGGTTTCGCTGATTAACGCAACCCGTCCAGACTATAACGCTCAGCTTATCGAATATTTTATGACAATTCAATAGGAAATATGCTTGCATCAGCTAAACGTGACTTAGTAATTCAATATGAGGTACTTCTTTTTCAGAAGCTGTTTATGAGAGTAACTATGGTGCAATTTTTTTAAATATTGGCTACTAAACACTTAGTCTCTGATTGTTTGTAAAATAGGGCCATTTTATAACGCCGACAATAAAAACAATTTAGTTAATCTGGTGCGAGAGTAAGCTGTGAACGAATAAGTTAAAAAGCTAAGAGTATGGGGTTGGAGAAGGTAGCTAGTGCGGTTGGCGCAACTTCGGGCCAGGACACGTTCGCTAGTTTATGTAACTGTTGTTTGTAAGTTAGTGAAAAATGGATTTGGAACTTTAAATTTCGAAGAGAAAAATCTCATTATTTCAAAAGGTAGACCAACTTCTGCCTTACCGAATTTAACAAAACAACCTAAGTATACTAGACATTTTCAAACCGAAAACTATAAAAAATGTTAATGGCTTACGAGGTGTAACACAACATCACTTTTATTTTGTTGGTCGTGCATCATATTTTCAAAGAAAAATAATTTATGGAATGGAAATGGATTTTCTGATTTAAACAATCTTCATAAATTAATAGAGGTATTCATTTAGTAAGGCTCATTTAGAAGCTATTCTTCAAGAAAAAACATTTGGCAAAACTAGAATTGAGCATGTATTAGATAATCAGCTGAGAATTAGTCACGAAAAACATAACCAGGAAGTGAAAAAAAAATCGCGAAATTCTTAAAAGGCTCATCGATGTGGTTTGCTTTCTAGGTCAACATGAGCTCGGTTTTCGAGGTCACAGTGAATCTGAAAATTCGTCGAATAGGGGTAATTATATAGATTTATATAATTTTCTGTCAAAATGCGATGAAACCTTAAAATTACATTTACAAAACTCCCACAGTATTTAAAGGCATTTCTAATGTCATCCAAAACGATTTGATTGCCTGCATAGCTGAGATTACTTCCAGAAAAATAAAAAGCGAAATAAATGAAGCTTCATTTGTTGCAATTATACTGGATGAAACTACCGATGTGGCAAATATAAGTCAGTTGTCAAAGGTTGTGCGTTACATTGCCCGAAAAGGAGAAATTAAAGAAAGATTTTTGGGATTTGTAACTGTTACCGCGGACCGAACAGCATTGGCTCTTTTTAATATAGTTCAAACCATAATAGTTGAGGAGCTCAATTGTGGTTCAAAATTAGTAGCGCAAAGCTATGATGGAGCAGCAGTAATGTCTGGTGAATTAGGGAGACTTCAAACTAGAGTAAGGGAAAAGTATCCGAGTGCGCTGTTTGTTCATTGCATGGCGCATCGTTTAAATTTGGTGTTACAGCAGTCTCTTAGTAGCATAAAAGAATGAAAACTTTTTTTTTCAACTCTAAGTGGCCTTGCTTCATTTTTTTTTCTAAATCTTCAAAGCGAACAAATGCGTTGGATTCAGAGATTCACAAGAGATTACCAAAAGTAGCTCCAACTCGATGAAATTATAACGGAAGACTGGTGCAAATTGTATTTGAATATCGTCTGTCTCTTATTAAATTTTTTGAAAATATTTTGGTGGTACAAAATGGGACCAGGAGACAGTAGTTTGCTCTAGAGGATATTTAGATATATTAAAAAATGAAGTGAATTTCAATTTTTCATTGCTGATGTTTTCTGAAATATTTCCATTTGTGACGCATTATTCGGCGTCTTACAAAATAAAACATGCGATATTAATTTCTGTGTAAAAAAAATTCAGCAATTTAAATCTGTAATTTCTGCAAAAAGAGAACAATTTGATTTCCTGTGGAGTAAATTACATGCACATTTGCACATTCAAAATCGGGCAAAAAAAACGCGTAGTGCTGTCGTTGGAGGCGAAAAGGCATCTTATGGAAGATTATTTTTGGAAATAATTGATAATATATCTACGCACATAAACGCAAGATATGCAATATTTATCAGACTAAAATTCATAGAACTGTTAAATTTTTGTGACTTTTTGTGAATGATAAAATCTCAGAGACTGCGTTTAAAACTCTGAAACAAAATTATCTTGATGAATCCGATTTTGCAACCGAAATTCTTAAGTTATGTGAGTTAACTCTTACTATTCCTGAGACAAGTGCTTCTGCAGAAAGCAGTTTTTCCGCCCTAAAACGAATTAAGAATTTTATTAGAAATTCTACTGGGCAAGAAAGACTCTAGTTTAGCAATGATATCTATAGAAAAGAAATTAATTCAAGATATTTCTATTGAAGACAAATTTTACGACGGTGTAATTGATGAATTTTGAAAACAAAATAGGAGAATTCCGCTTAATTTTAAGTAAAATAATTTTTTTTATATATTGAAATACATATCAAAAAATAAAATCTTGTGACGTATTTGATGTTTCGTTCCCGAACAGCTTCCCCATTTATAAAACGCACGCCACGCCCCTGAGAACCATAGAAATATAGAATCGGCAAGATTTAAAAGAAAATTAAATGTTGGACGAGTTCTTTTTTAAACAAAATGACATGTCTTGAACGTTCGTAATTGGCTTAACCCCCGATTGCTGAACAGTTGGATTGGCAGACATGGTGCAATTAAGTGGCCAGCACGATCACCAGACTTGTTAAGATTTTTTTCTCTGCGGCCATTTGAAGTCAGTGATATACAAAACACAACCAACTAATTTGGAGGACTAACGACATGGATGCAGGCGAATTACGCGAAAGACATTTCAAAAAGTAAAATAAAAATTTGAAAACCGGATCTACTACTACCGGGAAAAAAACGGTGCTCATTTCGAACATCTCTTGTAAAATTCAACTGTTTTAAATGAAAGGATTTGTATTGTTGAGGACATTAATTTTTTTTTTCATCATTCATGGTGTGTTCCTTTACTTATTAATTGACGTCTAACTGATTACTTGAAATTAAACTCCAAACAATGGTTCAAACATTAGTTTCATTAAAACATCTATCTTTTTGATAGTTGACATTCCCAAGCGTTGATTTTACTAACAATATCCGCTTAACAATAATGTTGGGCAGAAAAAACATGAACGTGAGCTGTGCTGCAAAACAAGACGTTTTTTCGAAAACTAATCGTAGAAATAATCGTAGAAATAAAAAGCTACTACATACCCAAAAATAGGTTAAATGGACCGTTCAAACAATAAACTTTTTAACCCCTGTTCCATTTAAGATTTTTGAGGAGGCTGCCAAGAGGGAGTACCTACTGGTCTCAACCTACCTAAGTGTGCTCTTACAATCCAAATTGACAAGTTTCGGCATTTTCCACATAACGTTTTTGTTTTGTAGATATTTAGGGTGGATTGCTTTTAAAAATTCATCCTGTAAAAACGGAGGGTGACTAACGCATAACCCAAACCGTTAGGTCTAAGAACTTGAAACTTTGCACAGAGGTTTTCTATACATTATAGGCGCCCACTAAGCAGGAATTTTTGGAAATTCGTACTCTAAGGGGCCAACAAAAAATCTTAAAAATACTCTCCTACTTTTGTCAATGTGATAAGTCAGCGAGACAGGTACCTAGATTCGATGAGAACACAGAGAATAAATTAATATTGTTGATAGTTGTGTGCTATTTGCAATTTTTGGATTGATTTATCGCTTGTGTAGTTTAGATACTTTGATTTATCGTTTGTACTTATAAGTATCAATGGAAAACTATTGAGGTAAATCGTCTTTCCATCAGAAGAGAGATTTACCTGTCTAGAAACTGAAATTTGGTAAAGAGCATTCTTTTGTAATACAATGCGTTTCAGTTAAAATGAAGATCCTCTAATATCTTTTTAATAATTTAATATCCAAAATTTCTGGCACAATTCTGTTGTATAGGTTATAACGAAGGTAGTTATAGGACGGCAATAGTGTGCGGTGCACAAGGACCCTCCTGAGTAAGGGGCTCTCTTGTAGTTTATGTTTGACCCAATTCAGAAAATCCAAATTCATTAAAAAAATCAAATTTGATTTCAAATTCAAAATTCGGCTGAAAGAATTTGTTGTCAAGAAAACGTGGAAATACGAAATTTCTACGTTAACACGAAGTCAATGTGGAATTAAAAAAAAACTGAAATTATATAAAATGAAATTCTCGAATTTTTGAGCTTGGTATTGTATACAAGAAACAAATTAACTTTTTTTTACTACTAAAAGATATCTGGTTATTAAACCTTATCTGAATTGGCATTTATTTTTTAATAAAGAAGGTGACTCCCTCTTGTCCTAATAACACCGCTCATGCGATTAGGCATAAATCTAATTAAATTCGCTACGGTTTTTTGTGGGATATTAAGCCACTCTTCTCCTATTGCAACAATAAGCCTTACGATCGAGATTGGAGCACGAAGTTTTGCTCGCCTTTTTAGTTTTAACTTATTCCATAAATACTCGATTGGATTTAGGTCAGGACTCCATGCTGGCCAATCCATAACCCGAAATCGGACAGCTGCAGTACACAATTTTTTCGGTGTGCAGTCTTGCATTGTCATGCATAAAAATAAATTCATCTTGAATTTTGACGATGTAAGGTAGCACATGAAGTGCTAAAATTTCTTCAATGTACCCAGCCTTTGTTAAACTTCCTCTCATGTGACCATGACCGCCCTTACGAATGAAGTGTGTTTCCATAGAAATTGCACCCCAGATCATGCAGAAACCATCTTGCTAATCATTCCTCTCTTTCTCTAAAGCAGAATTCTGCAAATCGCTTCGCTGGTCTTCGGTACACTTTTCTTCTTTAGCATAAAATACTCCTACTGTTCAGATGATTCTGTGCAAAATGCAGGCGTGCTTGGTGATAATCTAGGGTAGTTTTTGGACCACTCGTCCAATCTTCCAATAAGTTCAACATTTTCAAAACAGAGAGTTAAAAAAATAGAAATTTTGAAAAAGTACGAATTTTCAAAGACAAATTTAAAAAAAAGATAAAATTTTCAAATATAAACATTTTGAAGAAATTGAAAATTTTGAAGAAAGTCGACATAATGTGTATAAAATGACCAAAATCAGAGTTGCGTAAATTGTGAAGGGTGCCTAAATACATATACAATAAGAGTGTTGTTTTTTGTTCGTTTAGATCTCAGCCGTTTCTGCAAAAAATTCCCAGCCAGATCCGAGCGAAGAATTATACATTTTATGTAGAGGGGCCCGAAAATGTTCTTGCCCAAAGGCCTGATGGTTCCTAGCTACGCCACTGGGTTCCTTGAAACTCTAGATGCGAAATATCCTTCAGTACAATTTAAGATACTTCCAGACAAATATTTTATCCAGATCATTTGATTTCGTCATTGATGCTTAATAAACTTGAAATCATAAAAAAAATGTGTTAGCATTCGAGTTGGATATACCAAATTTGGTTTCCAAACTTCGAATCTAATAAATGTTCAAACCTACTGGTCTGTGCATTAGAATTAAAAACTAGTTTTAAAATGCCAGCAAATTTCGATTTTAAAAGTGCAAAATTTCGAGAAGAAAGTCTAATATTCGGATTTAATCTCGAGGTTTTGACCTTTCTTTGGAATTTTCCAGTTTTTTTTTAGTATGTTAATCTTTCAAAATGTTTAGATTAAGCTTATAATTTTTCTCTTTTTCACAAAATGTCGATGTCAACCCCAAAATCTAGGTTTTTTCTAGTAATTTCGAGTTTAAAAATTAAGATATCTATGAAAAAGTCTAATAATGTAATTAACGTTGCAATTTTGGCACGAATTTCAAAATTTTTGTGGTTTTCGTTGCCATATCAATTCATTTATAGAAATCTCGTCTTTTTTTGAAGATTTAATCGTGTAAAGTAGTCTTAAGAACTGGAATTATGGATATGATTGGTACAATCATCGCTCACTTAAGATCTACTTAAATCTCTAGAAATAACTTTTTCAATCTTACTATTCACTATTTTTCGAAGGTTTTGACAAACTTTCAATATAAAAATGCAAAAGCCGATGTGAAAAAGTGTACAAAACTTTTGCAATTGCGGAAGAAGCAGAGGTCTGTTGCAGCACTATTAATCAAGTTTGGTCAGTAATTTCATATTAACCTAGTGGCAATACTGACTATAATATTACAGTGAGTGTAAAAAGTATTCATACACCTGGCAATGCATATAAAGAACGAATTGTCTCGGTTTAAATAAATTTATTTATTTTAAAAAATAACACAATCACAGGATAGTTACATCACTTTATTTATCATGAAAAACACCAAAAAAAAAGCAAATACGGAAGTCAAAAAAAATATATTTGCTTAAAATGTATCCATAAGTACGCACAAACACTATTCGTACACTTAAAAAGTTAGTAGATAAATGTAAGAAAAAGTAACAAATAGTACTCCACTGGTCTGCTCTTAGCTTTAATAACGACATGAAGCCTTCTTGGCCTAGAACTAAATAATTAAGAAGGGGGTATCAGTACCCTTTCATCCCGAAACGCAGATTTTAATATTTCTTTACGTAAAATTTGATGCTCTTAAATTTAGTTGTTAAGAGAAGTCCACAAATACCCCATAACATTAAAATCGAGTGACGAAGGAGATATTACAAGGCATTTTGGCCTGTTAAAAAGTATTAAACTCTTAATATTCCATGGTGTATGCTTCGGATCGTTATCTTGTAAAATATCCAGTTATTATTAAAACTCATTGCTGTTGCGCTTGAAAAAATATTTTTAGGATGGTAATACATTCTTTAGGGTTGTTTATGGTCCATAATGTCATCAAAAAATGCAAATTTTGCCACCCCTTTAGTACCCATACAATCCCAAACTGAAACAGATCCAATACAGTGTTTTATCGTAGGAAATAAAGTTCCTTTACAAAGTTCAATGTTAGGTTTTCCCGTTTTCTCCACCATTTGACGTCCATTAGAATTAAATTTGGATGCATCTCTAAAAAATACCTGTTCCCAAAAGTTATTTCTCTTATTAATATAGTCTTAATATAGAAAATTTGATTCCTACGATGAAACACGATGGAGGTTCTGTTTATGTTTAGAGGTATATGAGTACTAAAGGGGTGGGAAAACTTGCATTTATTGATGGAATTATAGACCCTAAACAACCCTAAATTAGAAGCTTCTTTTAAGTGCAGCAATGGGTTTTAATAGTGATTGGATATTTTTACAAGATAACGATCAAAAGCAAAAGCAAACACCGCGGAATACTAAGAGCTGGATATTTTTTAATGCGCCAAAATGTCTTGTAATGCCTCCTCAGTCGCCCGATATTAATTTTACAGAGCATATGCGGGATTATCTTCATAAAAAAATTCGAGAGCAACAAATTTCAAGTAAAAAAACATCGAAAACAGCTTTTCCAGAAGAATGGGCCTGGATGCCCTCTTCTTACACTTCTAAATTAGTTAGTTCTGTGGCAAGAAAATTCCATGGCAATATCAAAGTTGAAAGCAGATTAATGGAGTATTAATTGTTACTGTTTATTATATTTATCTGTTAATTTTTGAAATGTACGAATACTTTTTGTGCGGACTTTTGGATATTTGGATAACTTTTAGATAAATTTTTTTTTCGCACTTAGAGTTTGTTTTTCTTTCTCTTTTTTATCATAAGTAAAGTCCTAAGAGTATAGAGTTATCGACTCAATATTTTTTTTTTAAGAGATAGATATATCAAAATCGAAAAAATTCGTTCTTTTTGTGTAAATGGCTAGGTGTAGGAATAACTTTTGCACTCAATGTATCTAGACTGCATTATCACAGTTTATGTCTATGGTGTTTAAATTGTTTACAGAATAAGCTGGGGTAACCCAGTCTTCTAAGAATTGGTCATCCATAGAAAATGGGTTTTATATTTTTCCTTATCTTTATACATTTCAAAGGGATTATGCCATAAATATTTGTTGAGTGATAATTCTAACTCTCTTTTCAGTCTGCAGGTACAGTTCCTATTATTATTGTTACTATTAGGAGGGAATAGGACTGACCATAGCACAGATGGAGGTAAATGTCTGTTAGGTCGATGTAGGATGGGCCGGACTGGTAGAGAAGTTGTTCTATTCTTTAATTTAGAAATATGGGATTCTTTTGTGCTTTTTAATTTCGTTTTTGTTTAAAGTTTAAAATATCAAAAACCCCATGAACGATGATAGATAATTCAAAATATCTCGGTGTATATCTACAAAATATAGAAAAGTGTGGCGAAGAACCATTTGACATTAACTAAATGAATTTAGCTCCTGTTTCTTAATATATTAATTATTTGTGCAGATGTGAATGAACTTTAATTTAAGAAAATGATTTGTATACATCGGTAGCCAAATTCATTACATGTGATGGACTATTTTTCTTTAAAAAGTAAAATTTTGATATTTAACGTAAACAAGAAAATGTATGTTCTGATATTATTTCCTGAAGAGCTAAATTGGTGAAATAACATTTTTTTAAATTTTTTGCCTTTCCTTAGAAATTTTCAATTTTTTAACAGAAGTACGTAGATACGAAATAATCAACAAGGTTTATATCTCAAAAAATATAAACTTACAGTTTTTATTTTTTTTTTAGTAAACAATTTTGACTTTAAACTCTAATTTCGACCTTTCCAATCTAAATATAGACTTTTTTTCAAAATTTTTTATTTCTGTGAACTTTTCTATAAGCATCTTTCGTTTTTTAGATTTTTTAGAGATTTTAATTTTTGTCAAACATTGATTATAAGTTATAAATTTCTTTTTAAAGCTTTTTGGAAATTTAGATTTTTTTTAACATTTTGACTTGAAATTGTTTTTTTCTCAAAATTGCAATTTTAAGGTCGCAAGCGAGTTAAAATGTATTCTTAAATTGACGATGTCGATAAATAACTCATAATAAACAATTGACATTTCTAACCCATACTATGTGGAATTCTTCATTATTTATAACCATAACTATTAAACTCATCATCATCATTAACCATAGATGGTAAATATTTATAGAAACATCGTGGACTTTTTAATGCCTGTTGTTGTTTTAATCGTTAATAAAGTTTGATAGTTATGAAAATAATAAATAATCAATTTCTTTTTCCAATATTTTTAAGATTAAACTTACGATTTCCACTTTTTTTTATTTCGATTTTAATTTAGACTTTTTCTAAAGTTTTTTCCTTTTAATTTAAAAATATTGTTTGTTAACTTCAAAATTTTCTTTGCGGAAATTAATTTTTTTTTTGAAATATTAAATGTAAAATTAAAAAAAATAATATTTCAACTTTTTTTTGTTCAAAATTTCAACCTTGTTAGAGCTATTCACGTACTTTTCGAAATACGAACTTTTTCGTAAAATTCCGAGATTTTTTCCGGCTTAAACGCCCCTTTTAACTTGGTCAGAAATTCTGATATTTTTTAAAGTTCTTTCTTCTCGAGACTTCGAGTTTCAATTGGAAATTTTCCTAAATTTCACCTTTTTTCGAAATCTGTATTATCCGACTTACACTTAAAATTTTTAAAAAATTTTCGAAATGTTTACTTTAAATTTCAAACTTTCAGCTTTTTTCATAAAATTCAAATCCTAAATTTTTATTTTTTAAATTAAATCAACTTAATATCAAAATTTATATTTTTTGGGAAACATTTTTTTCCATTTTTTAAATTTCAAGTTTAAACTTTAAAATGTTTTAAATTTCAATTCATTTTTAATTTCAACTCAAATAATTTACCTGTTATTCTCGACTTTAAGCACTAAATTCGTATAATAATAATTATTATTATTTATCTTTATCGCCCAACAGTTAAAAATAATCAGTTACAGAGCAAAAAATTAAATAAAATTATATAACCCAACTTGCTTGATACTACACCTACTTATTGGTTATTAACATATAACAAAATAGATATTACGAATAATTGTTTTACATTTGTGACCAATATGATAAAAAATGTCAGCAATATCTAAGTAAACTCGATTATGCAAATTATACATATATTAAATATTGGGCGTCGGACACTCTGTCAAAGGGAAGGGACGAAATATTTCCAAATTGTAGTAATTTTTAGTTTATATGAGGTCTGTTCAAAAGGTAAGGTGACTTTTCAAGTTTCAGTGGCAACGTACATTCGATTATCGATCTGTTGTTGTTGTGTTAGTATACATGTCCCGAACATATGTTCACAGTATCAAGTACATAGCATACTTAGTTTGTTTTTGACAAATAAAAAAGTTAGACGTATTTTGTTGTGCTCGGCGATTTTCTATTATTATAAAAAATGGAGCAAAGAATTTGCATCAAATTTTGTGTGAAAAATGGAATCAATTCTCTAAAACACTTCAAAAGTTAACAGTAGCGTACGGTGAGTCTGTTCTAAGTAAAAAAAATGTTTATAAGTGGTACAAACTCTTCCAACATGGCCGAGAAGAAGCCGACGACCAACCTCACTCTGGACGCACCAGCACATCTACAACAGAAGATATCGTCGAAGCTGTGAAGAAAATTGTTTTTGAAAATCATCGAATTACCATAAGAGAAGTTGCTGAGGATGTTGGCATATCAGTCGGCTCGTGTCATCTAATTTTTTCGGATGTTTTGGGCATGAGACGTGTGTCAGCGAAATTTGTTCCGAAACTTCTGAATTTTGATCAGAAGAACCATCGCATGAGCATCGCTCAGGAGCTCTTGAATGACATCAGTGATGATCCTGATTTGCTCAAAAGGGTCATAACTGGTTATGAATCATGGGTATATGGTTATGACGTCGAAACTAAAGCCCAATTGTCTTAATAGAAGCTCCCAGGGGAGCCAAGACCGAAAAAAGCACGCCAAGTCAGATCAAATGTCAAAGTTTTGCTCACTGTTTTTTTCGACTACCATGGCGTAGTGCATCATGAGTTTTTACCTCAAGGTCGTACGGTTAATAAGGACTATTACCTTGAAGTTATGCTCCGTTTGCGAGAAGCAATACGAAAAGAACGTCCGGAATTATGGAAAAATAATTCATGGCTCATTCATCGTTGCTTGTGAAAGGTTTTTTGGCCAAAAACAACACGACAGCCATCATATTTACCGGATTTGGCCCCTGCAACTTTTTCCTGTTCCCAAAGCTTAAAAGACCTATGAAAGGACGGAGATTTGCAAAGACTACATCGCTAGAGGAGCTCAAGGCTATACCAAAAAGTACTTATGAGAAGTGCTTTGAAAATTGGAAAAAGCGTTGGCACAAGTGCATTGTATCTGAGGGGGATTACTTTGAAGGGGACAGTATAAATGTTGATGAATAAATAAATATTTTTTCTTAAAAATATAGTCACCTTACTTTTTGAAGGACCTCATACAATAGGGAGTTGCATGACCTGAATTTTTCAAAAATATAGTGTTATTATGTCTTAATATAGCAAGTAGATAAACCACAATAAAAGACAAAAAAAAAGCTGTCAACAACGATAGTGACAGTTGCAGTTATTAATGTAAAATGCTCTAAAATGTAAACAATACAATTATTGCTTGTAAATATATTGGTAATTGTACCCTGTGACCTGAAAATTTTTGTCATGTCGTTTTTTACTTCCCTCCTTATCCTTGCATAGTACTTTCGGTCTTCCGGGTCGTATCTTCCCAACCATTCTTGATAGGCCATCTTCTTTTCCTTAATTTTTGATTTCTATCTTGTTATTCCATCGGTATATTAGGTTTTCGCAAATTTTCTTCTCTATATTTCCCAAACTTTCATATGCGGCTTCATGTATTGCTTTTATTATTTTCGTGTAAATTTTTTCAGCTTTATTAGCGATAAAAACGTAACAGAAATTAAAAATTCCACAATGTTTCGATAAATATTTGCTAACACCGGACCGGGTTTCGCATTAATGCATTATTAATTTCTGTTACGTTTTTATAGTTAATAAAGTTTAATAGTTATGAATATTAAAGAATTTCACTAAGTAAGGGTTGGAAATGTCAATAACTTAAAATAAACGTACGGCAAATTTTAAAGGCAAATATCTTGAAAACGGTGGCTTGTATGAACATTTAGAAAGTATACCTTTTTTACGTAAAAAATGTAGATAAATAAAAGTGCCTATTTAAAATAAGTGTACATGAAGGCATAAAAAAGTTATGACGCTTTAGAATAATACAAGGTAGCGCAGGTGGTGTCCCCTGCAATCTGTTAGCAAATTAAAATTTATCGACTAGAGAAACCCTCCTGTGCCAAATTTCTTGCCTATATTGAAATGTGTTCATTAGTTATGCGAAAAAATCAAATTTGTTTTTCAATTTTGACCCTCTGTATCTCGGTTAATATCAACTTTTGGTATAAGGTAAATGTAGCTAAATAACTTTATTTTTATATGAAAATTGTACTCTTGTCATTAATTATGGTCCATCCTGTATATTGGTGAGCGTGATAATACAGGTTGGCGCAATTGAACTGTCACCTAATCAAAATACTGAGTTATTTTTATTTTTTCGTGAGTTTTATTGAACCATATTAAAAACTGTTCACAAAAGTGCAGTTTTTAGAATACATTACCAATTTTCGATATGGTCGCCCTTAACGCGTACTATATCCTTCAAACTGTCGAAAAACGAATCGCACGTTACCCGAATGTGGCTTTATGACATTTTGGTCCTTTTTGGACAGGGCTTGCTTGAAATGTTGATTGAATATTCAATCAACGCTTGAAACGATCCACACTTTCGTAATTTTTAGTGCCAGCCCTGCTCTTTAGAATGCTTCAAATAGAGAAGTCCATCGAATTTTCATCTGGAGAATTTGCTAGCCACTGGGTCAAAGAAATGAAGTGTCGAAAGTTGTTTTTTAGCCATTCTTGGTTGAAGCGCTTTTTATATGAGACTATGTCGAGACTTGCTGAAATATTCAAGGTCTGCACCCGAACTGTTTGCGCGTTCAAGGCTTCTAATGCTATCTTTAGAACAGTTTCGCGGTACATACCAGCGTTTATTTTGACCTTGCGGTCCAAAATACGAACCAAGAGCGACTATCGGCAGTTGCGGCTGCCCAAACATTCACCATTGGTACCCTCTGCTTTTTAGTGACCATTCGGAGATGTAAATTTTCAAAAGATCTCTCTGGCAAGTTAGCTTCGTTATTTGGTTTGCTAATATATTACTCATTTAAGAATGGAGGCTCGCTAGAGAAAATAAAATTCGGTAACTCACCACTTGCACTTGCAACTCCTTGGCTAGTTTCGTTTTTTTTTTCAGTGTAGGATTGGGTAGTTTTTTTTGACGTCAACGTCTTTAATCAGAGCTCATTTTGCAAGATTCGTTGCACGCTTCGCGTTGATATTTTCAGATAATTCAGAGAAATTTTCAAATCAGCAGCCAATTTTCTGCCATAACTTTACGAATATTTCTGCAGATATTGCTCTCCTTTTTCAACCATCATCATAATGTTTCGCAATGATGCCAGTATTATCTGTTTATGGTCCCATGCACAAGAAATTTAATTAAGTTGAAATGCTGAAGTTCTCTAACTATCGTCTTTTACGATTTTCTACCAAATATAAAGGAATAGCATTGTTCGGTTTAAACTGTAGGACTTAGGAACTTTTTTCTCTCAAAAAGAAGAGGCAAGTGGTTCTGCACATTTGTTAACAATATAATGTATCATCACATAAATTTTGAGACGTCTATCGTCAACGATTTGGCAGATATAGCAGTTTGAAGTTAGTTGACAGTTTAATTGCGCCACCCTGCACATTAGTTTTAGGTGGGGGTAGATGCAATGGTTGACAATGGATGGATGCTTGCTTAAAGGGGTACTCGAAATGATATTTTACTTATTGTTAGCAGTTCTGGAGTATCTATTTCATTATAGAGAAATTTGTAAAAAAAGATGTGCTCAGAGAGGTTTACCCTGTTCACCTTGTTTATCTATAAATCCATGCTGCTCTTGACAAATATATTTCTTTACATTTGAATACATTTAAGAATAAAGAATTACTTCAAAAGCTTTAAAAAAGTTGCACAGCAATAAGATATGCCTGTAGTTTGAAACTAGTGAAGAATCATCAGATTTAAATACTGGTACGATTTTAGATAGTTTCCATATGTCAAGGTAGGTGCTATTTCGAAGGATAGCATTGAATATATTAAATGCAGAGGCTTAACAAAGACAATCTTACAATCCTTCAAAAGGGAACTAGAAAATTGATCATGTCATATGTTATTGAGTTGTTCAGTTTACCTGAGACATTTAAAACATCTTCCTCAGAAATATTGGTGTTGTTCAAACAAGAAGATTTAGTCTCAGGTGAGAGATAAACCAATGCAGAAGTAATCCAAGATGGTATAAATGCATTTTTGCAAAAAGAGGCGAAGATGTTCACAACATCTTGCGGATTGTCAATCGATACTTCATTATACAAGGTGGACCATGGGAACGAAGGCTTCCACGGCCAGAGTCAGTACAGGATATACTTCTTCCGGGATCGGACCGTGTCAAAGAACTACTAAAAGTGTTCACTTTTAGTAGTTCTTTGACGCGGTCCAATCCCGGAAGAAGTATATCCTGTATGGACCATGGAAGTGGGAAAGTTTTGAAAACGATGTATTTCCGAAAGTAACTCTATTTAATTAAAACAAAGCATATCAGTAACAAGATAATTGTGTCATTTTTATTTCTCAAAGATTATGACTCCTCTTCTCTCCATAGAGTCTTGAAGCTGAACGTTGAAATTCTGCATAACACGAAGTAACATATTCAACGGAATATTAGTAATTTCTTCCCAAAAAAAGCTTCCGAATATCTCGTGGTTTGTCAATGAACACATTGCATAGTCGCATGTCGTAAGATCAGGCGATCTTGAGGGCCACTCAATGTCTGCGGGTCTGGAGATAACACGACCTGGAAACAATCTTCGCACGGATCCATTGATGCTCTTGCGGTATGTGAGCTAGCGCCATCTTGCTGGAACCAGCTATTGTTCTGGGAAAACATGTTCAGTTGTTGTTGTAAGGAACTGGTTAATCATGTCAGTTTAGCGTGCAGCATTGACTGTTAAAGCATTTTCATTGTGATCCTAAAAATATAAGGACCTATGATTCCCATTGAAGACATTGCGCACTATACTGTTACCTTAGGGCTGCGTAACGGCTGTTGATGAAGTTCTTGTGGATTTTCCAAAGCCCAATAACGGCTATTTTGTTTATTGGTATAGCCAGATAAATGGAAATGTGCTTCATCAGACATCCATAAATTGTAAACGGCAAGTTCATGGTTTGAGCAAAATGTAGGCGATCGGGAAGATCTGCTTGTTTCAATGCTTGGACAATCTGGATTTTGTAAGGATGAAAATTGAGAAGAAAAGTAGTCCTAGGTAAGCCTAAGGCCTGGCTTTGTTTTGGATTGCGCTCTACAGATGCAAAATTTTAACATTTCTTAAAATCAAAATATTTGGATTAACATAAAAATTGTATAAAAAAGTTGACATTTTGAGGTTATACCTGAAATGTTGATATTATTTTAATGAATTATTCATTTTGTTTTCGACTTTTTCAAAATGTGACTTTAGACGTAGCAATTTTTACTTTATTCCTATTTAGACTTTAGAGATTTGATACTTAAAATTTTACTAGAAGATTTAATTTTTCTTTTTTCTTTTCGACTTTAATCTAAACGTTTTAAACCTTTTACGAAAGTGGGAGATAAGATTCCTAATTTTGAGATAAAACTAAATAAAGAAATAGAAAACTTGACGTGGAATTTTAAAAATAAAATACAAAAATTGCATCAAAAAATGCTAATGTTTTGGATGTCAATTCACGTGCAAACAGGATAGGTTTCGGGAATAGAATTAATGTTTTTCATCACCAAAATGTCCGGGTCGACGTCAGATCCTAGCCCGGACCTGTCGAAATGTGTTTTTGGAAGGTAATGTGGTCGGAAATTCAAAGAATTTTTAATATCTCCGTTACAGTAGAAAACTTCTCTACCTGCGTCGACCTTGGGTGCTAGATCCTTTCTTAAAAACCATGGACAAATGTTGCCTCGAAGACTTTGAAGTTAAAACTTGTTCTAATGCACATTTATTAGTTTCGAATTTTGGTTTCCAAACTTCAAATCTATGTTCAAACCAATTGGGCTGTGCTTTAGAATCCTTGTCTTCTGGGAACTTTTTCCTAGAGAGCAAGAGCTTCGCTAGATGGCAGTGTTTCAACTGTTGGTAGTTCAACTACCTATGATTCACTATACTTTCCTGGAGGGCTGCATGTATTTGTAGTCTAGGTAGCATTTTACTTGCATTAAAACTTGTTAACTGAATGTTTATTATTATAATAGAAAAGTTATAATAGAAGTTTTTAGGAGAATACCCAACCAGAGAAATTACTGATAGGTTGGAAATGTCTGTCGAATGTGTACAAGTAATTAGATCTGCATATTAGGATAGTTCAAAATTCTTTACTCGACGCTTTGAAATATCGCATATAAAAAGGGTTTCACAATTTTCAAAAAAATCCAAATTACATACAAAATTTGAGTTTCAGATAGAGACGTTGATTTTAGATAGAAACATTAAAAAAATCTAGTTTACACTCGAAATATTGAGAAAAATTTGAAAATTTGGAATGAGTATGACAATTTTTAAAAAACCCCAAATTTCTACAAACATTTGAAATTAAAAAAGAAGTTTGAAATTTCATGAAAAAATACTCTTAAGTATAGAGGAAAAATAAGTTCCGGTTAAAATTAGGAAAATAATTACGCAAATTGTTTTTTCTTTTGTTTTAATATTTTTTACCCATACTCATTTTCGCACGAGCAAAATTCCAATTTTTTAAATCGAAAATTGGGGAAAAGTAAAAATTTAGAAGCTGAATTGGAAATTGCAAATTTGACTTAAGAGTTAAAATTTAGAGAATAAAAAAAAAACAAAATTTCAAGCTTACTTAAAATTTCTAATAGTTTTTATACGAGTTCAACATCTAAATTTCGAGTTTAATCTCGAAATTTTGAAATTCACGTAAGGTGAACTCTATACTTACTCGCAGTTCTCGAATTTATTTCTGAAATAAAAAAATTATAGATATCTGAAATTGAAAATCATTTTTGAATAAATATTATCATATCCATGGCTTTGCTATGTGGGTAAGTACGCCACTGCCTGTTATTTAAGCGGTTTTTGATTGAATCTATATAATGATAACCAAAATAAGTAATAATGAGTATAATAATAATATTTATTCAATCAACGAAGCGATGTAACAGAAATTTTCCCAGACACAACCTGTATAGCGAAATTTGCTCTTAATATGATCATAGAAATAAAACTGAGCTGACATTCGACGTTGACAATTCTTCACTTTTCTGTGATCATTCTTTTGTGATTGTGGTTTGCATGTGCCTGGTACGTTAAAAATATCTCACAATTTTTTGTGATAAATAAGTACACTGGATTTAAAGTCCATTTCATATAAAGTACTTCGCGTGTTAATATCGTCTTGTAAAGTAAACAGACAGGGTCAATTATTTTGACGCGAATTAGCTGAACCTTAGTCGCCCTCGATTATATAAAGATCGTTAAATTCCCATCATCTTGAGCAGTTTCAGGTATTGATAGGTTCCAGTGCATTTACATTAGTCAGTCAATCGATGACGCTCTGAAAGAAAGTAGCTATGTTGAAAAACTATGTTTAATCAGCATTTTCCACTTGCAGGGGTGGACAGTGGGATAATGAAACTGTCGCAGACTACCTACTTTGCTCTACGTTTTATGATTTCCCACGTAAGTTTATTTTCTAACTTTTAATAATAAGACTTCAGATGTTACTTTTCATCGTGATCTTTTATCTAATAACTAGATTGGGTTTCTTTCCAAGGTTGGCTTTTATTTTCAAGTTCAAAATTGCAGCTTGGCTTTTCTCATTTTATGTTTAAATATAGAAGCATGGATAAAATTTTGGCACAAATTTTTGGCTTCAAAATTTATTTACCAGCTCTTATGTAAAAATTAAATACGCCTTTTTACCTTACTAATTTTATTTTGCATGCATTGACAAATTTCCAATGTCTATGGTGTGATTTAGAAAATTTGGTCTCAAATCAAAACTTGAATGTACTGAAATATCAACTGTAAACTTGATCAAACCGCGGTAACGTGCTCTTTATTTTTCCCTTAAAAGAACGGAACGCGATTTCTTCACTGTTTATGTAGATTTATTATTTATTAATAATAATTAATGTACCTTCTTATCAGAGTAAATTTAATTCAGTCATATTTTTACAATTTTTGGGC
Organism: Dastarcus helophoroides; assembly: GCA_028583605.1. NCBI lineage: Eukaryota > Metazoa > Arthropoda > Insecta > Coleoptera > Bothrideridae > Dastarcus > Dastarcus helophoroides. Next base: position 22,542,353 of record CM053336.1, read on the forward strand.
TTTTCAGGAAACCTATATTTTTTAAATTAATATCCTTCGGTCCTAACGCCTTTGTAAATACTAGATACATACCTGGTTAACATTTCAACTATCCAAAATTTCGACATTTTTTAAAATTCTAGGTTTTCTCAACATTTCGACTTTGTTGAAAACTTAACCTTTCTGACAATATTCGAAAATTTCAGATTTTTTCGAACACTTGATAATGAAAATTAAATTTTTTGAAAGGTTGGATTTTCAAAATTTGGACTTCTTTTCAAAATTTGGACTTTTCAAAATTTCGACTTCTTGTTAAAAATGGCACTTTTTTAAGTTTTTCGACTTTTTCTTAAAATTTTAGCTTCGTTCAAGATTTATGGTTTTTGCATTTCCGAAAATGTATATTTTTTTTGAAATTTTGACTTCAAAATTTTCGACTTGGAAATTTAAACTTTTTTTTCGAAAATTTAGCCTTTTTCAAAGTTTTAAATTTTTTTTAGATAGTTTCGACCCTAAAATATCGAAATTTTTTTAATTTTGACTGTTATTTAAAATTTCAAATTGTTTGAATGCTTAGAATGTTTAGAAAATTTTGCCCATTTTTAATTTTGTGAAAATTTCATTTTTCAAACTTTGGACTTTTTTGCAAACTTGATTGTTTTTTGGGATTTTTTTTTAAATCTCCATGTTTTGGAGTTTTTTGAAAATTTCGAATTTATTGGTAAATTTGACAATTTTTGCTCAAATTTAAACATTTTTTTCAAAATGTCCGCATTTTAATTTAAATTTGGACTTTTTTGAAGTTTTCGACGTTGTTTCAAAATTTTTGGATTTTTATGAAAATTTCCAATCAAAAACCTTTGACATTTTTAAAAATTGTTCGACTTTTATTGAAAATTAAATTTCAATCACATTTTTGAAGTCTAAATGCCAAAGAAAAGCCAAAATTTTGGCTTTTATTTAGACCAATGTATTTAGATCAAAATTTTACTTATTTTCAAAATTGGTCCAATTTCGATTTTTCTGCGTACATTTTTTACTTTCTTTGGACAATTCTAATTTTTTTGCTCTAAATCTCGGAATTTTTTTCATAAGTTTTCTTTTCAAAACAATTCGATTTATTTGAAAATTTCGCCATTTCAAAATTTCCACTTTTTCTAAATTTCGACATTTCTGTGAGAATTTGGATATTTTGAAATTTTGATATTTTTTGTAAATGTCGACTTTTTAAGCAAATTCGATATTTTCACTTTTTTCAAAGTAAGTAAATTTCAACTTTTCCTAAAACTTCGAGTGTTTTTAAATAATAACTCCTATTTTTTTTTTTTGGAAATTTTTACTTTTTTTCAAAGTTTCGATTTCAGAATTGCGGCCTTTTTTTTTCGAAATTTTTACTTTTTCTACATTTTGAATGAATATTTTGTCTACTTTTTTTTAATTGCAAAATTTTTGAACGTGATGACCTGTTCACTGAATGTTTTTCAAATATTTACTTTAAATTTTCTCCTCTTTTTTTTATAGAAATTTTCGATATTTAAAAATTTCTATTTTTCTCAAAATTTCGACTTTTTTTTCTAAATTTCAACATTTCGTGAAAATTTCGACTTCAGAATTATGATTTTTTTTTTATATTTCAAAATTTCCACTTTTTTAAAATTACATTTTTGGTTTTTTGACTTTTTGAAAATTTCGATGTTTTTAACATCTTCACTTTTTCCATTTGTAACGAAATTTAACCTTTCTCAAAATTTTGAGTTTTTTTTTAAATTTCGATTCTTTCAAAATGTCAATCTTTCTAAAATTTCATCTTTAAATTTTTTTCTTTTTTTGGAAAATTTCATTCATCTTGTTCCCTGCAACCAAGAAAGATTAAAAAATGCAGTTCCTAGAGAGTAATCTCCTACTAATTTTAAAATTCTATTTCACTTCTTGTTACTCCCTTAACTCAGTCGATCAGAAGTTCTCTGTATTATTGTATTTAATATTAGAAATCTAAGATTTTTTTTCAGATCTTCAGTTTTAGTCGAAAGTTTCAACAGGAAATTTCGATTTGAGTCTTTTTTTCTCGAAATTTCAGATTTAATTTATTTTCTCGAAATGTCAAATTTAACATCCAAATTTCGACTTTACTCTCAAGGTTTCTACTTCAATTTCTGAAATTATTAGATTTTAACTTTTCCAAGCAATTGACGTTATTATTCTATACTGTGTGGAATTGGTCAAGAATTTTCAAAACAAACCAACTGCCCAGACATTTAGAAAGTTTGAGGATAGGCAGCGATACGCGTACTATAGTTTGAGTATTGCTGTTTTAAAACATTTACATTTAAGTAACCAAAAATTCTCAGATTTAGAAAATATTAAAATTCTTCATAAACCCCAAGAACAGTTAAAATGTAATTTGCTGTTATAATTGTTAATATAAAAATCCCAGTTGAATGCTCCATCGAACTTTCTAAATGGTCAATTAGAACTAATCACATTTCTGTTTAAAGTAGTAAGCAAACTTTCCCGTTATTAGGAATAATCTTTACAGTAAACTAATTAGCCCTTATTTATATGAATGTCTGCCAAATAATCAGTGACCTTCTAATGATAAACCTATCACAACTGTAGCTAGTTGGAGTATTTGTTTTAGGCTCTATTTGCTGTAAACTAATTTTTAATTAACTCTTTTCAGTACTAAATTGTTTCTAATAAGAACTTTTTCATTTGATCCTTTTCTAGCCCCTATATATAGACCTAGTTTAAAATATTTTGCACGTAATTTGAGACTTTTGCAAAAATTTCGTTCGGTTTTTATTTATTAGGCGCGTTGAGCAACTTTTGAGAGGGGAAACTTTCTGTTTCGCATCACCACGCTAATTCTCGTTATCAACATGCTCCAATGTTAACAGTATTATGTAGCTGTGAGAAAAAAGCGTAACAGAATTTAAAAAATTGCGTGATCAAGATCGGCGTTTGAAATCACAACCTACCACGCAAGCAGCAACCATTCTACCCATTGCGCCATACCCTCCTATTGAATCCAAAGCTTAAAACTGACTGTATCAAAATGGTAAAAATGCTGGCAATTTTTTAAATTTCCACTTCTGTGGGCAGTCTCCTTAATGTGAAATTTTTCTAAGAAAATCAATTTTCAACAGAAGTCAAAAAAATAGTCAAAATTCCGAAGGGGGTGTATTTCTAGCAAAAATACGCAAAAAAACAGTAGAAATGGATCACAGAAATTTAAATTTTGAAAAAAAAAGATTAATTTCGAAGAAAAAGTTGAGATTTCTAAGATCGTAATGGATATGATGTTAACATAAAAGTCGAAATTTCCAGAGATAATTTTTGAGAAAAAGCCGAATTTCAAGGAAAAACCTACATTTCCAAAAACAAATTTTGAAAAAAAAGTAGAAATTTCTAGAAGATTAAAATTTCGAAAAAAAAATACAAATTTTGAAGAAAAAGTCGCCTTCCACAAATATTAAATTCTGGATTTTGAAATGAACGTGAAAATTTTGAGAAAAAGTTAAATTTTAAGCAAACGTTAAAAATATCTGAATGTTCTGATTCTGCCAAGCAGAAACATTCAAAAAGAATCCAATGTTAAAAAAATCCCTTTTCGAAAAAAAGAAACTTCAAAGAAAAAGCCGAATTCTAGTAGAAATTCTAAATACCTCAGACGTAAATTTAAAAAAAAATGGGCAAATTTTGAAAAAACTTAAAATTTTTCGATTGTATATTTATATTCTCTTGACTGAAGTCAGAGGGAGACAAGTGCCCCACCATGACATCAGAAAATGTCCAATATTGAGATAAATGTTAACATTTTGAGAAACAAGTTGGAATTTTCAGAAAATGGGGTTTAAGAAATCTCGAAAACCTTAAAATTTCCAAAGAAAATTTGCTAGGCCCATTGTCTTTTTAAAAAAAAAATTGAGAAATTCCAAAAAAAGTTCACAATTTTTACTTCTTTATCAAACCACCAAATTTTGAGAAAAAAGAAAATTTTGATGAACAAGTCGCAAGTTGCAGAAATTCGGATTTTAAAAAAGTGGAAATTTTCAGAAAAGGTCGAATTTTGAAAAATGGAAATTTTGAAGAAAAAAAAACAAAAAATTAAGAGATAAAAATTCAAAATTTTAAAGAGATCAGGTTGTGAAAAGAGCGAAGTCACATTTTAATAATAAATTTGGAATTTTAAAATAGACACATTTTGCAAAAAAAAAGAAAGAAGACTTCAGTCATTGAGTGCCCATCGAAAAGTATTGTAAATGTAGGGAAAATATGCATCACTATTGGATTGTAGATAAATATGTAATAATCGGTGAAAATTTGCGTGCGCAAATGCATATAATCCGGTCTCTATTTATAACATTAAGTAGGGAAGAAAATGTTTTTTATTTGACTTAACCCGAATGAAAATGACGTATTTAACACAGGAAAATGAGACAATTTTTGCGTTCATCCTAATTCTAGCAGACGCAGTATTTTGACGTAAATCCCAACTAAAATTCATAAATTACTGGCAACTTATCAATCACTTTACTAATGAATGTTATAATTTATCTTATTTTGGCATTCCCGATTAGTGTGTCGATAACTTTATGTAATTATAGATTTATTCCGAATTATCACTGTATATGTAATTTTGTGTACCTTGGATATCTTACGTAAACAATTTTATTCTTTCAGAATACATCATTGGGCAAAAGACATGCTGACCGATTGGTGTTTCCAACTGCGCTTTTGTTAGCTGGACTAGGAGTAGGAATGTCTTCTTTTAGTCTTAAGCAGCTGTTGGCGCAAAAATCACAATAACGAGGCATTAACTTACAGATGCCTCCATTAGTAGAAGAAATAATGTTTACATTGATAGCTGCTCATATTGTTCTTCCATGTATCAGACTTAATCCATAATGGATAGTTGTAAAAAAGTTACAGTGTTTAAATACAAGCACTATTACTACAAATTTATATTTACTATAAATTTGTCGTAATTGGTCAACTTTTAAATGTGTATTCATATTTAGGTGTATTTATTCTTTATGTAATTACTTTTAAATGCATTACAAATTACCAAGTGCCAATTATTTTTAAGACCACAAAATCAATACTAAGTCAACCATAACAAATGTTTACCATGTTGTCTTAAAACTATTAGGATTTATAACACAATGTGAACTTGAACACCACCATCAATGTATTACAGTATTTGTATCTTATTTGAAATAATAATGATTTATTTGCTTAGTCTTTGTATCTTTTAACCCTTGAAAGAAATTGTCCTATTGTCCTGCAAAGCCAAGCAGGCATATGGCAGATGCGTCCAGAATTTTTTTTTCAGGCCACCGGCCTGATGGATGTATGTCGACCGAGGGTGTCGTTATGTCGACCGAGGCTGTCGTTTTGTCGACCGAGGCTGTAATACCCGTAATGCCTTCAACTTTAATGCTCTAGCAGGCTGTTATTTAATTCGATTTTTTTTTAGACGTTTTGATTTATTAATTTGACATCCATTATGTTCAGAACGCCATTGCATAGCAGCATGCTAACGTGGTAATGTTATAAATTTATAATGCCCTAGAGAGGGGTTCGTCAAACCGTGGCTCGCGAGCCGCATGTGGCTTTTAAAAGACAATTGCGGCTCTTTAAATTCCCCCAAAAAGCTAGAATGGCCAGACATCCAGTAAATGAGTACTCGTTAAACAAGTGAACCACAGAAGTCGAAATTTCCAAAAATACTTTTCTAGGAATTTTTACGTTTTGCTAAAATTTCAAGAAGTATTTTTCCGAAATTTTTGCTTAATTTGTATTAACATTGTGGAAAAACATGAAATTTCCAGAAAAAGACCAATTTGGGGAGTCGAAATTTCTAAAAAATATTTTTCTCATGATTTTTACTTTTTTATTTGTAAATTTTCTGCAGCCTTGGAATTTCGTGAAAAAAAGTTGAATTACTTTTGTGAGAAAAAAATCTAAATTTACAGAAAGAGCAAATATCTGAATAAAAGCTGAAATTTCCAGAAAAGCCGACTTCAGCAAAAGGAAGAGATTTCGATAAAATTGAGAGAAAGAGACTTTGAAAAATTGAGAAAAATGAAGATATTCGAACAAATTGAGAAAAAGAGATTCGAAAAAATTGAGAAAAAGGAAGAAATTTCAAAAAAAATGAATTTATCAAAAGTTCTTAAAAAAAGGTAAAATTTTAGAAAAAAAGATTCGAATTTCGACAATAGATTAAAGCCCAGAACAAATAAAAAACCTGAAATTTTTAGACAAATTTGAATTTTTTGAAAAACTATAAAATATCAAAAAGATAAATTGTAATAATAAACTTGAAGCTTAAAAAAAATTGCCGCATTTTAAAAAATTCAAAGTTTTTCAGGGAAGACGAAAAAAGTCAAATTTCAGGAAAAATTTCAAGGAAAAAGTTAAAATTTTAAGATAAGCCCAAAATTTCTACAAAAAAGTTGCAATTTTCCAGAGAATATTAAATTTTGAGAAGAAATTTGAAATTTTTAGAACAAGATTAAAAAAACCGAAATTATTTAAGAAATACAAATTTCGAGAAAATTGGTAAAATAATTTCGAAAAAAAGAGAATGTCGATAAAACTTCCTGTTCCGAGAAAAGTATTGAACTTTAAAAATTGTCAAAATTTCCCAGAGAAAGCCAAATTTTAAGAAAAAAAATCAAATTTTGAGATTTGAAGACAGATGAATTTTGTCGAAATAAAGATTGAAATTTCCAGAAAAAGCTTAATTTAAAAAAAAATGTCGAAAACAAATGAATTTGTCAAAAGTTCTCCAAAAAAAGTAATATTATAGGAAAAGACTTCGAATTTTGACAATCGATTGAAATTCGCAGAACAAATTTAAAAACTTGAGATAGACAAATTTAAATTTTGTAAAAAAATTCGAAAACAAAAATTGTAAAAAATTAAAAGCTTTAAAAAAATGTCGAACTTTTTTAGAAATCGAAGTTTTTCAGAGAAGAAGAAAATAAAAAATTTGTTTTTTTTTCAAAAAAAGTTCAATTTTGAGAATAAATTAGAAATTTCGAGAACAACACGAATTTAAAAAACCCAAATGTTCAGTTAAATTCGAATTTTGGTAGAATTGGTAAAATAATTTCAAAAGAAAAGACAATGTTAATACAACTTCCAGTTTCGATAAAAATGTTGAACTTTAAAGAAAAGTCAAATTTTAAGAGAAAATATCAAATTGACGAATTTCGTCGAAAAAATCGCAGCTTGCAGAAACAATAAAATGTTGAATTTTAAGTCAAAATTTCGAAAAAAAAAACCAAATTTTGCGAAACAAGTCCAAATTTGTAGAAAGTAAATAAAAGTTTAAATGTTTAGTAAAAGTCAATATTTGGGCAAAATTGCGAAATTTGGAAAACGGACAAATTTTAAAAAGAATATGGAGATTTCGAGAATAATGTTGAAGTATTGAAGGTCAAAATTTGACATTTCCAACCCTTACTTCGAGGAATTCTTTAATATCCATAACGTAACGTAACAAAATTAAAAATTCCACAAATATTCAACGAAAACCTTGTGGAATTTTTAAATTTTGCTGCGTTTTTTATCGTTAATAAAGTTTATTGGTTGTGGTCAAAACTTCCCAAAGTCAAATTTTGAGATGAAATCGAACATTTTGAACATAGGCAGATAAATTTCGTCAAAAATATCGCAGTTTGCAGAAATAATAAATGTCGAATTTTAAAAGTCGAAATTTCGAAAAAAAAAACCGAATTTTGTGTAACAAATCCAAATTTGTAGAAAATAAATAAACGTTTAAATGTTTAGTAAAAGTCAATTTTGGGGAAAATGCCGAAATTTGGTAAAAGGACGATCTTTAAAAAGAATGTAGAAAGTTCTAGAAAAAAGCCGCAATTCAGAACAAAAGTTGAAAAAATGTAATTTTGGAAAAAAGTGAAATTTGAGAATAGATGTAAATTTCGAAAAAAAAGAAACTTTGAAAGCTCGTAATCTTCAAAAACTATTTTACCTAACATCTTCAATTACTTCAAATTTTTACTTTTTTTTAGTAAAAAAGACAAAAGATGGATTTTTGAGAAATAAGTCGAATCTTCCAATAAGTCGAATTAAAAAAAAGTAAACATTTTCACAAATTGTCGAGTTTTGAAAAGAAAGAAAGATTCAGGGTAAGTCTAATTTTAGGAACAAAATATATATTAAAAAAGAAGACTAATATAGAGAAGAGTTAAAAAGTCGAAATTGTGAAAAAAAGGCAGATTTTGAAGTAAAGGTCTAAATTTTGAGAAATAAAAGGCCTTTTGGGCTGAATATTCTTTCATTTGACTACATGAGTCAGAGGGTCTTTCTCTGTCTGGTTTATCTGATTTAATTTTGAAATAAAATGTAGAAGAAGAAATAAAAATTTCTGACTTTTTGAAATTCACGAAATCAATTTTTTCATTGCTGCTGGCTTTCTCGGTTTAAAAGTTTGCCGAACTCTGCTCTAGAGCGTTATTTTTCATTGCGTGTATCTCAAAATAGGGTGGTATCGTAAAATAACTGATTTATAGGACATTAAGAACATTTTTGTTTGATTCATTTTTTCAAAATTCTGATTTCGTTTTAAAAATTTTAAAACTTTTATTTCATTTTTTAAAATACTGATAATCGAACTTCTATAACTCGAACTTCGATAATTCGAATTTTTGATAGTCGAAGTTCATAATACAGAGGGGAAACCCCCATTTACATTAGCGCGGTGCAATCAGGTGACGTGGTAAATTGCCAATAGGCGTTTTGTGCTTTGGTCTTGTCTTTGTGCTGCTTCTGATTAGTCAACACTCATTGTTGTTGATCATTGAATGATCAACAACAATGATTGGATGACAGGAATACGTTTTGAAAAATGGCTTTTAAAATTTGATAAACAGAAAAATTATTCTATTTATAATCCAGCATATCCTAAAGACATTCAGCAAAAATTACAATTTATTAAACTTGCTTTTTTCCCTCCTAGTATGACATAAAACTTGCAACCGCTTGACCAAATATTAAATTTTATATGCTATTATCGACGAAAAATTTTGAAAAAAAAACTCTAGAACATCTTGAAGTGAATAAATCTGTTGACATTACATTAATGGACTGTGTTGATGAAGTAACAAAAGAACTCAAGCCGTCAAGACATCAAGCCAGAAACAATTGCTAATTGTTTTAAAAAAGCCTGTTTTGGTCAATATTCGGAGTGAGACGAAGAAGACAATATTGCACTAATTTTCTTAAATGAATCTTTGGACAAAAGAAGTGAAGAAGAGATAGAATTGCAATCTGAGTGTTTAACTTGGACAAAGTTAAAAAATAGAGTAGAAAGTGTCACTTTTGGTGATTATATACATGTAGATGATGATATTACGTCGTAGTTTCCTACAGACGAAGATATTGTCGCGGTCTACTAATCCCAGTCTAGATCTATTAATGCCAATGACAGCGGAAGTGAGAATGAATCAGAGACTATGGATGAATCTTTGACCGAAGATGATTTTCAAGACAGGTCTTCAAACGATTTGGTAAAAAATTCTTTCAAAATTTTGCGTTTATTTTTAAAGCCAAAGGAACATTCAACTGATTCACTTTATAACGGTTTAAATAACATTGAAGCTTTTTTTTAAATGAAATTGAAAAATTCTCTCTCCAATCACAAGTTAACGACTATTTTACCTCCAAATAAAATATAACAAATTATAAAATGTAAATTTCACTCAATTAAAGGCGTAGTAAACACATATGTACGTCTTTTAATTGTTAATGTTAATTTTCTATAACTTGAATTCAAGTTATTGAAAATTAACATTAACAAAAAAGTTCGAGTTATCAAGACTTAAGTCTTGATAACTCGAACTTTTTTCTGGCAAGTCGGGGTTCAAGTTATCAAAGTTCGACTGTACTTCAAATCTTAATTGTCGGCTCCTTTTTTTTTAAATTAAATTTTAATTTCTAAAATTCTATTTTTTGTCCAAATTTTAAGTTTAAACTTTTCAGAAACTTTGAACATTCAAATTTAACAATTAAACTTCAAAGTAGCTAATTTAGTAGTGAAAGTAAAAAGTTGTGCTGGGACATTCGAATACAAGTTGCGAGATGTATTCGATTCTGGCAAGATTTCCAATGCATCCGATTTTCAACTGAAGTATTCGAATACTTTTACCCAAATCACTTTAATAAAACAGAATTTGTGTGAACCGTCGGTTGAACTTCAACCGACGGTTAGGTGACCAGAGGTTGAACAATACTTTTATAATACCGACCCTTAGAGTTCTCGCAACGCAAGATCTCGTTACCACATGATTCATAAGCTCTCGGCTCTCGGATTCTCGCTTGCATTCGAATGCCCGTATTCGAGATTGTGGTGGATTTGGTGTATTCATGATTCTCTCGAGTGGTGCTGGGTTCAGGTCTCAATGTTCGTTTTCTTCCTGTCAGGCAGGTAGCCAGGGGGGTCCAAGGGGTCCTAAAGGGGTTCTAAATTATTTTCTTTAATTTTACGTCTCAGTAAGCACATAATCGATTTAATTAATTTATTGTTTTAAATTCCAAGGACTTAAAAATAATTTTTTGCCGAATTCTGGTGTTTTTTCTCAAAAATGTTTTACTTTTGATTCATAAATTTGCTATATATTGCAACGTTTTTCTAAATTTCGATTATTTTTAGAAATTTTCGAAATATCAACTTCTTTTGTAAAATTCTTTCAACTTTTAATTTTTGATTCAAATTCAACATTTTCAGAGATTTCTCTCTTTTGATAAACATATTTATACGCATTTTGACATTATTTTCAAATATTCATTTTAGTTTAAAAATATAAACTTTTTTTAAATTCAAGTTTGGACTTTTAATTTTCCTTTTATTTAAAGGAAATTTTCATTTGAAGTTCAAACTTTTGATGTTTTTAAGACTTAATTTTTATTTAACATTTTGAAATAATTTGGAAATATCAACATTTTTATTTTTCCATTTCGACTTTAAAATCGAAATTTCTAAAAAAAATGATTTTATAAATTTCGTTTTTCTTAAAATTTTCAGTTTAGCTAGAACTATTTTTTATAATGTTTGCGTTTTTTTTTGTTTAGAATTTTAAATTTTTCTAAAGTTCTTTATTTTAGAATTTCAGTTTTTTTTTATTTCTTTTCTAAATTTTTCGCTTTGCACTAAAAATTATATGATTTATTTTTGCAAATTTTAATTCTAGTCACGAAATTTCTACTTTTAAAAAAAAATTCTAGTTTAAACCCAAAATTTTTGCTTCATCAGAAAATTTTCGGTTTTTTCTCAATATTTAAATTTTTTTCTAAATATTTCGGTAAACTCAACATTTTTAGTTTAAAAAAATTGACTTTAACTACAAAGCTCCTGGATTTTGTTTGATAAAGTTCTTTTCTTTTTTCATCCTTTTAATTTTTCGTCCAAATTTATGCTTTTCCTGAAGATTTTTAGATTCACCCTTTTTTTTCTAAAATAAATTTAAAGTTTCGACAAAAATCGAAATTACAAATTAAAATGGAAGCTTCTATTGAAATTTTTTTATTTCATCTTTAATATCTAATATTCCCAATTTCGTCTTTGATCTGAAATTTGAAGATGTTCTGAAAAGTTCAAAAATCACGTATTTTAAAAAAAATACTGGGTAATTCTAATTTTTTTTTTTCAAAATGTCGAGATAAACTAGATTTGAAAGATTTAAATATCGAGAGTGAAGTCGAACTTGAGAGTTTCAAATTATAGTTCAAATTTGGAAGTTAAGATTGGAAATTTTACGGAAAAGTAAAAAATGAGCACTAAGTAAAAGACCAAGACGTTTATTGATTTAACAACTCAACTTTTTTTTTAAATTTTGCAATATTGCTCAATTCGAAGAAGTTTATGTATCTAACATAAAAAAAGGGGGGGAGTTGGGCCCTCCCCGAACGAAAATCCTGGCTACGTGCCTGCTTCCTGTTGTTTTCTTTTGGAATCTTTCTCATGGTTTATGTTTGTGTAAAATAAATAGTACACTGGAGATATGTAATCTAAAAGGCTCTGTAGATTTTTCCATTTTTCAAATGTAATTGGAACTAAACTTATATGCAGCTGTGTAAATGTGTTATCAAACAAATAAGATGGGCGTCCAATAGAACTTGATCCAGATCATTTTAAGAATGGATAAAGATCAGCCAAGACTGGTTTTAATTCCTAGGAAAATGATTCGAATTTTTGCTCATATCTGAAGTGGGTTATTAGGTCTTCCTTCTGTATCTTTTTTTAGATCTTTTATTAATTTATTTAACTTTTTTTTGTATTTTGGAAACATCTTTATATGAGAAATAGCAGAGTTTCTAAAATTTTCTTTAATTTTATTTATACTTGGCATTTTTTTCCGTTTATCAGTCTCACATATATCTAATCTATCAGTTTTTGCACACACTGTAGTAAAACGTCTGTTAGTAATGTCAAATGTTTTTAGATCAAATTGTTTGCATACATGCTTATTCATTAACATTATTTTTGTTGCGGTCTTTTTGAGATCCTTGCTTCCTTCCAGCAACTTTTTTTTTTAATACAATATGATAAATGCACTCTCTGTAAATCATAACTAGGTATCTTATAAAATTTTTCAAATAATACTTGTCTATCAGTCTCAGACATTTTCTCATTAGCTCATTACATTTGTACCTACACACATGATTAAACATTTTAACTGTTTATTTAATGTATTACGCCTTTGTATCCTACGTACAATTTTCCTTCTGTTCGCAATATCTTCTTTTCATTTCTTTTCCATTTTCTGGTATTCTGCCTCCTCTCTGTTCTTTATTTTCAATGATATAAACTAAATTTTATCGAGTTTATAGAATTGATTTGACTTAGCTCACAAAAAACAATTTAAACACCCGTTAACAACTCGTTATCAATATAAACACCACCTCAGTATGACACATCTATCTTTAAAATATTAAATGATTGTTGAGTGCAAAAACCGGTACAATGATCTTATACCCTTTTTGAACCAACAGGTTTTCGATCATTGCTAAGTAGACGTATTACTGATTCAAACATGACGCTATTACTCGCCAAATGCACTTACACTTTATTTGCTCGAAAAGAATACATGCTTGAGTTTCGATATTTACAAATATCTCAATAAACGAGAAAATTTCACATACAACCTTTTTGCTCTAACTCCTTCAATTGTAGCCGATAGACTTGTCTTGTATATGAGATCATAGTCATGCGTAATGCTCGCGCACTCCTGCATCCGAATACATAGTTTGCGTAATTTCGTAACTGGACAACCAAAATGAAATGTTGAAGCATACAGTGACTCACAGCTTAAATGATGCAGTGAGCATACAATAGATAAAACTACTGGCACAAACATACAGAAAGAACTAAACACAAAGAGTTACTAATAGTTATAAACCTTTGCAAATATAGTTCAAACTTTATTGTAAGTCAAGCTCTAACAGTAAAGTACCTGACAGAAAAATGCAAACAAACGGATGCACCTATAAAATAGAGCTAACTATCCATAAAATACCATAAATTTGTTTTTGTTTTTTTTTTGTTTTTTCTTATTAGTAATCTAAAGGTCTGTCTTTGTTATCAATAATTGCCCGCAATCTTTTAGGCATTGTCTCTACTAAGATTTGGGTGTATTGAGAAGAAATTGCCTTTCGTTCTTCAATGATTATCTTTAACTCATTTTTTTGTTTACGTTATGTTTAGAGCGTTATGTTTCTTTTATATTGACCATACATTCTCTATTATATTAACTTTAGATGATAGTGGTAGTGTATTAAGACACGCCAGAGTGATAGTGGTGGTGTATTAAGACACCAGACAATTTTGAAATAACCATTCTCGTACATTACACTCTGAAAATTTTGGGTTGTTGTAAAAAAATTGAACATTCTGTTGAATGTTTAATTTTTCAGCACTATATTGTACGAACTGGTTTAAAATATTGAAACAGTAATACTAACCCATTCTACCGTCACTAAAGTGTATTTTTCCGACTGACAAAAGACATACAACCCCAAAGCATCACGTGTTGACCATCCTATTAAACTGAAAATTTCAAATTCTTAAGTTTTAATCCTTCTTTAGGTTTTCTTTTAAAGTTATCTTCCCATCTGATAAAAAAAGGTTAAATTTCGTTTCATCGGCCAATAATACTGACTTCATGCAGATCATTCATTTATTAAGATGCTTCTGAGTGAATTCCATTCTTAGCTTTCTTTTGAGGGGTATATTCCGAGATGTTCTCCCGTGTAAATTAACTCCCCTTAAAACAGGTTCTGTTTTTTTTGTGCAACATTGTTTTTTGATGTCTTATGAACTTCTATTGTTAACTTTGAGGCACTTAATTTGGGGTTTTTGGTGCTTGTTCTTACATGTGCTTCTTGTCGTATTGAGTAAAAATTTTGTTATAAGCTTTTGTTAATTTATTTAAGGTCCTATTTTGTTTTAGTATAATGTTTTATAATATGTTAAACTGTTCCTTGACCTTTTTGACCATTTTAGCAATTTTCTATAGTTGTAACCATTATTAAAATGGTTAATCATCATTTGTGACTTCTCAATTGTGGTATGACGGTCCGCACAGCTTTTTTGTGTCTGTTTTACAAATGTTTGGCACAGCTAATGTGGCACAAAATTAAGATTTACTATTCTAAACATCTAATAATTAGCTAAATTGGAAAAATCTTTCGCAATTCTGAAGATATGGGCAAGTGCTGCAGCCTGCATCTTTTAACCTGTGATGCTGAATTTATCGGTTTCCACAAATTTTTATTTATATTTTGGTTATTGTTAGCATTGTACTCATATTATTCTAGGGGTAAATTACATATACATACCCCTATTTACTACAAACAACATATTCCCCAGTTTTCATTTGCTTATTTTTATATGCTCTTTTATAATGAAATATGATAACTGCATCATTTAAGCTGTGAGTCACTGTATAATATCAATAACTTTTTCTCATAAAACAATAATAAAAGACGATTGAATGAATTACAAGAAACTTCAAAAAAATTGATATCACTATCAGTGATGGAAAATTTAAAAAACAAATAAAATTATAAAAAATAACTATAATACATACAGTTTCTAAAATGATAAGATATTTACATTTAAAATGATACACTTTTAAAATATTTTTTCCATGCTCCGAATAAGTTGCCCGCGTGGACTTTGTACTACATATGTATTCGATCCTATGTATTCGAATAATGATTTTATTCTAAAAAGTATTCGATTCTGAAAATCGTACGATTATCCCATCACTAGTAAAACGTAGTTAAAGCAGTAGTTAAACATTTAAATTGTTGCTGCTTGTTATTGTTTTATTTTAATTGTACGTGTATACTGACAACTTTCATAAGTTTCGATTTCATTTTTGGCCGAAATCAGAGTAGAAGTCGAAATTCGGTTTAGGTCGAAAATTTAGTTTCGGTAGATTTCTATTAAAATCGAAATAAACTGAAAACGTCGACTTTTCTAAATAAATTTTAAAATTTCGTGAGAAATTTGGATCATTAATCTTAAAATTTTCCTTTTTCAGAAGTTTCTCAACAAAAAGTGGTAATTTTATTACAATTTTAAGTTATCTGATTTCGTATGCAAGAATAATGCAACCTAGACTACAAATTCATGCAGCCCTCCAGGCGTGTATAGTGAATCATAGGTAGCTGAACTACCAACAGTTGAAACACTGCCACCTAGCGAAGCGGTTGCTCTCTAGGAGAGTTCCCAGAAGACAAGGAATCCTGGTCTTCTGGAGCATTCGAGTTGGATATACCAAACTGACGAGGTCTAACAAGATCGAAACCGGTATTTGGTTTCCAAACTTCGAATCTAATAAATGTTCAAACCTATTGGTCTGTGCATTATATAATCCTTATCTGATTTATTAAAATGTTAAAGGTAGAATTTCATTTGTGTCAATTTTGAGTTTCTCGCAAAATGTGAACTTTTTTCTCCAAATTAAAGCTTAAATTTTTTAACGAAATAACTGTTAGTAATGGACAAAGCAAGATTTCTTCTCTTGCTCGATAACTTCTTGTCTTTTTTGCTAAGCAAGACAAGAAGTTGTTTTACTTCTCGTCTTGCCAATTTCTGCTGGGTTGATTCTTGTCTTGATAGCAAGAGGCTTGCTTTTTCTTGTTCTTGTTGTTCGTTTTGGGTATGATGACCAACAAAACAGGTTTCTGGTGGCGCAATGAATTTAAGAAGTACACCATCAAAAAAAAGTGTAGAGAAAAAGTAAAACGATAAATTTGAGAAGTGGATCCCAGAAACCATTATTAAGGCCAGAGACATAATTTTAAAATATTATTAAAAGTCCAACTGAATATACTGTGCTGCTGTAATTTCAGATGAACGGCATAAAAAAGCATTAACTTGTTAACAAATTGTAGGAAAGGTCAATAAAAAAAATTGGAACAAATTTAAAGAGAATTATTTTGTTGCGAAAAATAATTGTGGCTTTTATCTGCTTCAAATTTCATGACTGAAAAGAAATATCATCAACGAAGTTGAAGGCGGATGATGGCAAATATTAGTCAGGTATTAAATCAATCAAAACCCGAGCCATCTTTTTCAACATTTAACTAGATATGATAGTTATTTTAAAACCTGCGAACGGAGGAGAATGCGAATATTCTTGACTGAGGATGTAAACTCGAAAATTCGTATTTAGTATTATCAAAAATGGTGAAGGATATTACGTACTTACTTCAACGACCAGAGATAGTTCCATCAGGTATTATTTTCTTAAGCATAGCTTATTATAAGAAAATATTGAAAAAAGCAAAAAATCTTGCTTCTTGGTAATTTTTTAAAAGAAATCTTGCTCCTGTTAAGGAAATTTCTTGTTTTGCCTTGTTCTTGCTCAAAAACTTTTTGGGTTGTCTTGTTCTTGTTCAAAAACTACTCATCTTGTTCTTGCAGCAAGAGCAAGACAAATAATTTTTGAGCAAGAACCAAACAAGACAAAAAGTTCGTGAAACACTGATAATTGTACTTCTACTTAATAAATCTTTAAGCACTGAGTGACAGACAATGCACCGACTAAACAGGTACGTGTAGGAGCAGGAAATTTCACATAGGTGTTTCCCATAATACGTAGGTCAGCATTAAGATATGATTTTTTAAAATACGACCTCTAAGGAGATAAAAATCGGCATTAAAAGCCACTTAAAATGTATGAAATAAGTAATAAACGCGATTGTATTTTAAGTTGCTAATACGCGTTGAAAGTTGACGTCGTTGATGGATGTGTCTCCATACGAATTTATCCAAATTTTTGCAGGTGATGAACTTATAAACATTTAAGTTTTAAACTCGAAATATTTGCTTTAATTTGGCACTTCCGACGTTTAACTTGAAATATTAAAGAATATATATTTTTTTACATATATAGTTTTTTCGAGAATTCTCTATATCAAATCCAAATTTTGCTTTTGAATCTGAAATTTCAAAAAACAGATTTGTAGACATTTTTAAATTAAAGGAAAAATTTTGCCTTGTGGTCTTTTTTCAAAATTCCTATTCATATTTTAAATTCAAAAATATATTTTTTAAAATCTCCTTTAAACTCGAAATTTTGTTACGTATCGAATTTGTCTTATACCGTTCGTTCAAAATTTTAAAAATTCAAAATTTAAATTCAGATTCTTCAAAAAAAATTTTTTTAAGGAATAGGTGAGAAAATCTTTTAAAAACTCAAAGTTTCGAGAAAAAGGTAAACATTTTAAAAAACTTTAAATTTAATGATAAAAAGTCGCAATTTTTGAAAAAGTGAAAATTTTGAAAAAGTTTGAAATTTTTAAAAGTCGAAATTTTAAAAAAAATTCAAATTTTTAGAAATAAGCAGAATTTTCGAATCCAATTTACTACATGAAAGTCAAAACTTCGAGAAAAAACTGAAATTTTCGATAAAAAACCGAAATTATTAGAAAAAGGTAAAATAGTCAAAAGTTTGAACAAAGTCGGAAATGTTTTTGAACATTTTGAGGGAAAACTGTAAAGATTTTAAAAAAATCAACAATCGAATTTACAAAACTGAAATCAATATTTTGAAAAAAAAAATGCAAAATTTTGTATGACAATTTAAAAAAAATTTGAACATAAAACAAAATCTTAAAGAGAAGCGAAAATGCAAAAGGGTTGAAATAAAGAAAGTAAATTAAAATCTGGAAGAAATGAAAATTAACAGAAAATGGAAAATTGGAATTTTGAAAATTTCAAAATATAAAGTCGAAAGACTAAAAAAAATTATCATTTTCAGAAAATCTAAATTTAAAGGAAAAAACGCAATTTTGAAAAAAGTCTAATTAAAAAAAACATTTTAGGTGAGTCAGTATTTACAAAAGTCGAAACTTAAAAATTCTAATTTTCAAAAAGAATCGAATTAAAAAATAGTCAGATTTGCAAAAAAAAAGGTGAAATTTCGAGTCAAAATTTTAAAAAAGCTAGGTTTTTACATTCTGAATAAAAAGATGAGAATTTTGAAAAAAAGCCAAAATGTTCAAAAGGTCGAAAATGTAGAAAAGTCAAATTAAAAAAAAAAAATCAAAACTTCGAGATAAATCAAAATATTCAAAAAAATTTGAAATATTGGAAAGAAATTTTTCAAAAAAGTTGATATTTCAAAAAAATCTTTTTTGATAAGGACAAAAATTATAAAAAAATAGAAAGTTAAAAAAAATTCCAAATATGTTCAAATAAGCCAGAAGAAAAGTTAGAATTTTCAAAAACTCAAAATTTCGAGAAAAATGAAATCTTGAGTATCGAACGAGAAAAAGTCGACAGGAAAGAAGTGGTTATTTTAAAATTTTCAAATTTTTAAAATAAGTGTACATTTTCAATAAGAATCGAATAAAAAAAAATCGGAATTTTTAAAAAGGTGACCCAGGAATCCTTTCTGTTCTTTCACGTAGATCAATGTTTCCCAAAGTGTGGTACGTGTGTATCCCCTGAGGGAGTTTGTTGAGGGGACGCGCTGCACCGGGCAACTTCAGATGACTTAAAAATTAATTGTTTGGATAAACGTAACAAAACTAATTTAATCAGCTTGCACAGCTTTAAAGAATTCATGCAGATTGCAGAATTATGTTTTGTTCAAATTCGTTGTTTTCGTTACCGAACGTAATTTTCCCCAAAAATTACAACCTATCCTGGTTTAAGAAGGCGGTTCATCGCCATCTATCCTTGTTTCCGCATCCTACTCGCGGTGCTTTGAAGGCATAATAGGGTTATATAATTTGCGAGTGCATTGGACATAAAAAAAGATACGTTCAGGACCAACAGACTGATACATTTCCTCATATCTTAATTAGGAAGCAATGTTTTAAAGAGGGGATGCTCAACATCACGAAAAATTATAGTAAGGATGCACAGTTTAGGAAACAATAATGTAGATGAACGCGCTGCTATCAGCTAGTTATTCAACAAAGCTTGGAGATTAAGTTTGAAGCTTTAGTTCTTTTCAAAAATTCAACATTTTTCTAGAAATTCTTAGTTAAATTTAAGAAATTAAAAAAATCGAACTTGAAATTTTGGTAAAATATTGAAAATGTTGAAATTAACTTTGTTATGAGTGGAGGGTGGCCGTCTTTAAATGACTAAATGCCGCGTTTCCGGGCCTGTTTGTAATTAATTTAAAATGTTGAGTTAAAGTTGACTATTTATTTTATTTAAAAATATCTTTTAAAATATTTAAAAATAAATCATCGAGTACCATAAATACATAAATAAAATTATTTATGAAGTTATTTATAAATTCCCAATCTTTTATTGGTAAAATACATAATAACAGCTTTTGTAATAAAACCTGCACTTTGTTGACTCTATCTTATCGTGTCTTTTAAATTAGATGGGTTATACTTTGTTTGTCCTTTTCATAAATTATTTTTACTTTATTTACATACTGAATAATATTTATCTTCATTAATTGATGTTAAAAACTTTTCCATGATCCTGTTTTTAAAAAATATTAAAATTTTTGGACTATATGGAAATAATTGATAAATTTCTTAAATTTATGTTATATTATAAGAATCCGTCAATCTGCAATGTGTCAAAACGATTAAGCTTTTGGGTTCACGTTACTATTTTTTGTTGCATAATATCCTTTACTATCATTAATATAAAAAGAGTACATAAGTAAAGTACAAAATATGACAATCAGAGCCTTAATGAGGCAGGCGAACGGTAACAGGGATCAATGCTAAGGGATCCAGAAATTTTGAAGATATTTTTTTTGTCTGTCAAAATAAATGGCCTGCTCCAGTAGCGAACAACCTTCTTATCCGGGGCGTCAAATCTAGAGGAAAGATTTCGCTGCGAATGTGACGAGTGCTGATATTTTATTTAATTAAATTACTTAATCGAAATGATATTCATTGATTTTGAGAAAAAGTCCTTTCTAGAAAACATTAATTATTGTGAATCGAGTATTTTGTTAGGGCAAGAAGACTATAATAGCCTTCTTGTGTTAGGGTAATACTAAAAATTTAAATATAAATAGTTTTTCCTAAATTTCTCAGAGTAAAGTGGATGATATTTCAAGTCTCAAAGTTGAAAAAGTAACGAAAAAAAAAAAAAGAAAGAAAATTAAAACCTGTCCACTTTCAAATTTGTTTTTTTTATCAACACTTCGCAGTTTTATTTTTAAAATTTCGAATTTACATTTGAAATTTCGGGATCCCGTTCCGAAGTATCAATTTTTTGTTGTTGAAAATATCCCTTAAAATGGGGATTTTTCTGCGATGAAAGTGGTCATGGAGTTATTAATCAAATACGTTTTCTTTTACACAGCTTTAAAGATCAATAACTCGGAAACTAAATACTTTCAATGAAACTTATTTTTATAAGTTGTGTTAAGTAGGTGCTAGACTGGAAAGTAGGTGGTAGACTGGAACTTTCAGTCGTCCGAGGTAGTACCACCCCACGTATCACTAGGAGGCGGTGAAATGATGCTTACATCATGTTTCCGTCTTTGACACGTGAGTCCGTTTCTGCTATTCTTTTTTCCTCATCCCGTCCTTCTCCTTATTTCTCTTTTTCATCTACTCTGATCTTTTCTTCTAATTATTAAAAACGAAGATGTTGGATTCTTTTCGTGGAAAAAATTCCGGACGTAAACTAGCCTCCCGTCCGGATGTCCTGTTGGAGAGTGTACGAGGGAATCCAAAATCGACGGAAAATTTTAATGTACCACGGGCCAACTTTTTTTCAAACAAAAACGAAGTAATATTCATTTGTTCACTTTATGTGTCTCCAAACGATGCCTCATACAGACAGCTCTTCTCTTATCTCTCCGTAACCTTTGATCACCTACAGACGAATTATCCAAGAGTTGAGGTTGTCTTTCTCGGTGACTTCAACGTACGCAACATCCCCTGGTTAAGGTTTTTCCCGAACTGACGACGCGGGAAGGGTGATGTAGATACCCATTAACCTAATCTACTCGACCTTTTCCTTACAAATTCACCAAAATCGTATAAAATCTCTGTGACATCACCGCTTGGAAATTCGGATCATAAGCTTGTAGCAGCCTCTTGCTCGCTTCATATACCACCTTCTTCCCAGACGCAGTCCCGTAGGGTTTGGCACTTTGACTGCAAACTGGAAAGAATTAAGAAACTTCTGTGCATCATGGAAGGAAGTCTGCTTTAACTCAGACAACCCTTCCTTAATCGCCGAATCCACCACGGAAACTCTCCTGATTGGTATGGAATGCTCAATTTCCCACTCCCAAAAGAAGTCTGCCTCCAGTAAATCTTGGTTCAGTAAAAAATGTGCTCGGGCTGTCTCCCGCAAAAATCGCGCATATCGTCGTTGGCGAAATAATCCCTCAGTCGAGACTCGGACCATATTTGTAGATGCACGAAATTCTTGTAAACAGGTTATTGACTAGGCAAAAGGTGATTTCGATGAAAAATGAGCCAGAGGCTTATCAACTGTCCGAACGGTTCCAGGTCCTTTTGGGGATTTGCAAAGTCGATTGGAAAGAATTTTATATCTTCAAATTTTCCACCTTTACTCGATGAAAATAACAATATTGCTTCTACCTCCAAGGAAAAGGCTGACATGTTTACCTTAATGTTTGCTAAATATTCCAATCTTGATTCTCAAAACCCAGAACCCCCTATTCTTCCTAAGGTTGGCACTTCGATGCCTGAAGTTGTTTTCAGACAACGCATAATCAGAAAGATTCTCCTAGAGCTCGACGCCTCGAAAGCTTCTGGCCTTGATGGTATTCCCGCTATTGTTCTTAAGAAGTGCGCCTTAAAGTTGACTCCTGCCATAAGTAAATTGTTCACACTCTCTTACAACAAAGGTGTATTCCCTAACATCTGGAAATCTGCTAGAGTGCAGCCTGTCCCTAAAAAGGGAAAAAAGAATCTGGCTAACAACTATAGCCCTATATCTTTGTTACCCGTTATATCTAAAGCGATGGAAAAGGTCATCGACATCGAGATTCTCAAATATCTGGAGGAAAATAGAATCACCTCCGACAGGCAATACGGTTTAAGACAACGACGTTCCACTGGCGATCTAATGGCATATGTTACTCATATCTGTAACTCAGCTATGGAAAAACATGGTGAGGCTAAGATTGTGGCATTGGATATCTTAAAGGCTTTCGACAGAGTGTGGCACCGATCTAGTCTTGCCAAATTAACATCTTATGGTCTTCCTCCTGGACTCTGTCATTTGATATCCAATTTTCTCGCTGACAGATCTCTTCAGGTCGTCGTCGATGGCATCTCATCCGAGACATTTGCGATTAACGCAGGGGTGCCTCGGGTATCTGTTCTGTCTCCTACTCTATTTCTGTTACACATAAACGATCTCTTAACTCCAACTTCCAATGCTATATACAGCTACGCAGATGATAGTAACTTTGTGTCATCTTTTTTCTCCGACAAACCATTATCTATCGCTGCTTCAGATCGACTAAGGGAACAGCAGATACAGACGATTAATCGGGATCTCGAGATTATTTTGGAATGGGTTAAGATCAATTTGGTCGACTTCAACGCTTCAAAAACTCAGCCCGTGGTTTTCTCTAAGAAAATATCAAGGGATAATGCAACAAAAATACTAATGGAAGGTAAAATCCTGCCCATCGGATCTAATCTATCTATCTTAGGAGTGAATGCGTGCACTAACTTCTTTTGGGACGATCATGTGCGCGCCATTGCCAAATCCGCCTCTCAGAAGCTAGGCTTTCTGTTTAGAGCTAAAATGTACTTCGCATCTCATCTGCTATTAACACTATACAAAGCTCCGGTTGGGCCAACACTAGCCAATACTGTTCTCATGTTTGGAGTTCAGCCCCAAAACACACTTTAGCTCTCTTAGATTCAATTCAAAGAAGAGCGACTCGCCTAATTGATGACGAGAGTCTGACCAATTCACTCGAAACACTAGAGCACAGGCATATGGTTAATGACTTGCCTCTTTTCTACAAGTACCTAGTATCGTGGAAGATGCTCGCAGGAACTAATAGGATTAATCGCCCCAAGGGCAAGATTCTTGAGGCGTAATAGACAGTCCGAGACAGCAAATTCCTGTGCGGTCCAGCTTCACACAGTGAGGATTGCTGTCTACGGAGACTTTTTTTCTATAGAACTTCCAAGTTATGGAATTTTCCCCAAAAATTACAGCCTATCCTTGTTTAAGAAGGCGCTTCATCGCGATCTATCCTTGTTTCCGCATCCTACTCCCAGTGCTTTGAAAGCATAATGGGGTTACCCTTTGCGAGTCGATTAAACTTAAAAAAAATCCATCGTCCTAAATTTGTATCTGTGAAATTTGCAGACATTCTATATAGGCGAACTAAGTAATCGTTTAGGACGCTGGCAGATAATAACAGATATCTTCTAAACAAATGAAAAAGCTTTTCGAATGAAAGTTGTTTCCAGACCTTTGAACGGTAGTGTACGAAACGTCACAAAATTTCAATTTTGACTTTAATATAATCTATTAAGCTTGGGCACAAAATAGCGATTTTATTTTGGAAAGTTGGACTCTAATTTGTTTTTTCAAAAATGTAGCCCGTCAAAACTTTGGATTTTTTCTAGAAATTTTGAGTTTAAACCCAATTTTTCAAAAAAACTGCAAAATTTCTTTCTTTAAAATGACTTTTTTCTCAAAGTTCCAACTTTTCGACTAATCGCGAACTTTGATGATAATTTTTTTATTTGTTACGATTTTATTTTGGAAAGTTGGACTGTAATTTGATTTTTCAAAGTTGCAGCGCCCCTGTCATAAAATTTTGATTTTTTTTCTATAAATTTTGAGTTTAAACCCAATTTTTCAAAAAAACTACGAAATTTCTTTCTTTGAAATGACTTTTTTCTCCAAGTTCCAACTTTTCGACTAATCTCGAACTTTGATGATATTTTTTCTATTTGTTGCGATTTTATTTCCCAAATGTTAATATATTTTTGTTTAATTTTGGCAAAGGTTTTTTTTTAATTTCTCTTCAATCTTACTCTTTCGGCGTTACTTTTAAAATTCAAATAGGATAATTGCCTTTTACTTATTTCGAAATTTACTAAGAAGTTTAAATAAATTTCGGGCATTTTTCTTCAACTTTTGGATTTAAATATCTTTTTTAGTCTCAATTTAATGACATTTAAAAGAATTTAAGGCCATGATTTTAGGGTTTTAACTTTATTTTTTTTAAGTGCTGATGAACCATTTCGCCTACCTGTTTCCCTCTGTTTGCTTCACTGCAATACTTCCTTCTGGAGGGCGGTATCACGACTCAAGGGGGCGGGGTAATTGGAAGTCTTTTTGCCGCTATGTACTATCGAGTTTACTATGCATGTATTACAAGTCTTTAGCCAAACCTAATTGATATAAAAAGTGCTAATGAATAACAATGTTTGTACCTCCTGCATTTTTCACCACGAGCCGTCACTTCTCAAAGGACAAAGGTTTTTGTTTTTTTTGGAACGGTACCCATAAATTGCCTGAAAGGTGGGGAAAGTGTGTAGAAAATGAGCAATATTTAAAATAAGTAACATTTTAATTTTTTAACAATTTTTGTATTTTTGATGAAAAAAAAAACCGACAGACTTTCCGGGATACCTGGTAAAAAGAAGAAAGAGTAGATAAGAAAATTTAGAGCTCTTTGAATCTGTTGTATTGCAGTTTTGCGAGCCAAAGAGTTTCGAGAGCATAACTTCAGTCAACATTATTCATTTTAAAAATGATAGCTAGAACGAAAAAAGAAATTTATAAAAAAACTTCGAAATTTCGAAATTCAAATTTGATAAAATAATTAAAACATTTACAAAAATTAAACATCTTATTTGGTCAAAAAAAATGTAAAAAATTGAAATTTCTAAATAAAAAATTTACAATGAAACAAATTCTTTTGATACTTCTATAAAAATTGTTTCAAGATTAAACCCAACGTTTAGAAGAAAAGGTAAAAATTATAAAACCAATCTCGGAATTTTGACAAAAATTATAATTTGAAAAAACTTGAAATTTGCAAAAAAATGTTTTGAATGTAAACCGACATGTTTTTAGAAATATAGAAGCTATAAGAGATAAAAGCGAATGTTTCTGAAAAAATCCAAAGCATGAAATAATCGAAAATTAAAGAAAAACAAAAAAGTTTGACAATCGAAATTTTGAAAACAAATGCTGCAAATAAAACAAATATATAAAATATCAAGATTAAGGCCGATTTTTTTTGGACAAAAAGTTAAAATTGAAAGTATAAACTCAGAATTTTAAGAAAGAAAAGTGAACATTGCGGAAATATACGGAATTTATAAAAAAAACCCAATTTTGAGCTCAAACTTGAGGTATTAATTTCAAAATGTCTGAAAAACTTGGAATTTTGCAATATAAAGTCAAAATGTTTTTTTCAATTTATTTAACATTTCTTCGGCCCAGTTTGGAAATATTTAAATTTTTATGGTTTGTTGACAATTTTCTAAACAGTTTTTGAAATGCGACTACGTGATATTTAAATTTATTGAAAACCATAAAAATTTAAATATTTCCAAACTGGGCCGAAGAAATGTTAAATAAAAATAAAAAAAAACATAATATTTCCGGTCAATAAGGGTCTACCATGAAGAATAACGTCAAAATGTTAGGAAAAAATTAACACTTCAAGTGTAATTGGTAAGCAAGAATAATGCAAAAATTTTGAAAATAACCGAATGAAATGGTACAATTTCGTGCTTTGGTTTCAGTAATTTTTGGATATTTTCCAAATTTCTTATGCGCAATATCCCGTAGAACTTCTTTTTCAATGAACAAACTGTTGAAAGCGGTAATAAAAACAAATTAGTTTCATGCTTTATTGATGTAGTATCAACAGAGGATGTAGCCCACTGTTCGGATCACACATATTCAATCAGATACAATCACAAAATGCACCACTATATGGAGCGCAGTCTAACATATTAGGCACAGTGTAAAAGGAGACCCTAAAACCTAATGCTATGTTCACATTTCTCCATAGCAGCAGTCAACTTTCCCAGACCCAAATTCCACACCTGCGTTTTTAAATGACAAGCAAAGGAAGAAAATATAGGACGCATTAGTATTTAATGACTTAAGAGTATAAATTAGTCTAATATTATTCTAACACAATATAAAATAGTTTTCAGTACAACTTTGCTTACAACTAAATTAGTCAAAATGCAATAAAACTAGGTTTTTACGGACACGTTTTGGATTTTACTTTGGTGGATGTCCAAGCGAAAAACTAAAATCTGAGTAAAGGGAGAGCATATTTGGATGTCTTCAAGCGCGCCATCCATAGGCCAGTAACTCCACTTTTGATTCACTGGTCCCACAACCTGTTGTTGAATGGCTTCTAAATTTTATATGAATATGGGGGTGGATCATATGTAAAGTATATGTTATGCTAAATTAAAAAACCCTGAAAACACACTGTCAAACTATATAAATTAATTTACAGGGGATTCTATGTGAAACTCAAGGTATTTGAGTGGGGCCAGTGATATAAAAGTTTATTTAACATTTTAACTGCTTAATACAGAAACATAATTCTCATAATTGTTTCAGTTCTAAGTTCGCATCGTTCGTTTACACAGCAAACTAAAAAGATTTTCATAATTTACATTGAGAAACTAGGATCTGTCTGCTACAAGTTATAACTCTTTTTATTGGAGATGCATGAAGAGTTTCCATGATAATAATAATAATAAAACAATAATTTATATAAAGCAAACATTTTTCAAAGTCTGAATTAATGATAGAAATTTCCGAAAAAAGTAGTGTACTTAGAATTATGAAAATAAGTTAAAAGTGGAAAACCTCTTAATTTATGTAAAAAATGCATTTTAATCTCAAATTGCAAGAAAAAAGTTCAAAAAAGCTAGAATATTTGAAATTTCGAGTTACAGTTAAAAGTTTATGATTTTTTTTAGAAATAAAAAATTAAAAATGGTTCTGGCCCTAATTTCGAAATTAACTCTAACATTTCAAACATAAAGTAGACATTGAAACTGTAAGCCCAACATTTTGGGAAAAAAGTAATATTTTAAAACAGAACCCATATTTATATGCAACAAAATTTTTTGTAAAGTTGGAAATAATTCCAAGTTTACACCTTAAATATTTTACTTTTTTCTTAAATTTCATAGTAATTTCAAGGAAGTCGAAATTTCGAAAAATGAAGACGGACTTAAAAAATGTCATTTTAAATTCGACATTCTGATTAAAAAAATTCCAAGTTTTTAAATAAGAACCATTTTCATTTTAAACAAAAATCGGAAATTAAGAAAAAATAAAAATTAAAAAAAGATCCAAGGTCGACTTTTCGGGATAAATCAAACAATTATGCTGTTAAAATTTTGAATTCACATGATTTTATACATCAAAAAAAAAAGGTCCAAGGTCGACCATTTTGTAAAATCAAACAACTTTTCTGCTAAAATTTTGAATTCATATGATTTTATACATAACATTTTTACTTTTTCCCAAAACTTTAACTTTGTTCCAAAATTTGGTCCTTTTATCTTTCCCCTTGAAATGCTGACTGTTATTAAAATATCGATTTTCATCCAAAATTCAGAGTTTAATCTTTATTCCTTTTTTTAAATCTACAACTTAGAAAATTCTCCTTTTATCAAGTTTTAACTTGAAATTACACTTTTTTTCTACACTCTTACTTTAAACTAAAATTTTTGACTAAATGACTACAAATGTTAAATTTATTTTATTCTTGAATTTTTTCAACAGTTTTACTTTTTTATCAAAATCTTCGATTACTTGGAAGAAGTGTTAAAAACTTCATTTTATCTTAATAAAATTTTGATTTTTTATGATTCTAAACATATTTTCCTTACCAACATTTTAACTTTTTAGTGAAATTTGGTCATTTTCACTTTATTCGAAATGCTGACTGGATTATCAAAATCTTGATTTTTTTCCCAAAATTTTCGAAGTCAAACTTCTGTTTCATATTTTAAAATTTACAACTTAAAATAACTATTTTTTCTACAAGTTTTAACTTGAAATTTTTAATTCTGATTTTTTAAACCCGAAACTTCAACCAAATAACTTAACAAATTCCAAATTTATTCCCAAAATTTTGATTTTTTTCTCAAATTTTCGACTTTGTCGTGAAGATGTATATTTAAAATATCTAGAAAAAGTCAAAATAATGTAGATTTCTTGTTTGTTCAAAATTTTAGGGTTTCTCTAACAACATTCTAGTTTTTCCTGAAACTTTAAACTTAGACTCCGGGTTTTATCCAAAATGTTCAGCTTAAAAGCGACAGATTCGAAAAAAATCCACATTTTCAATCTAAAAATCAAAATCATCTTAGTCTATAAATTATAACTTTGATCCTGTGAATTTACTCTCGAAAGTTCAACTTTAATCTGATGATTTTGACTCTTAAATGGGAATTTATTGTTGGGCAAATTCAAAATATTAAAAGTTTTAAATTGCAAACCTCAAGAAAAAAAGTGAAATTTCCAAGTTATTTCTGCCCCACATTGAAAAAAAACCTTGTGGAATATCTATTTTTGCTGTTTGAGCAAAATTACTTGATATTCTAGCTAAAATTAATTGATTAGAATTTAATTAATCATTAAGCTGAAAAGAAACAGTTTTGATGCATTTTACACCAAGTTTATTGTCAAAAGCTGCTCTCCCAACAGATAAGAGAT
Organism: Dastarcus helophoroides; assembly: GCA_028583605.1. Classification (NCBI taxonomy): domain Eukaryota; kingdom Metazoa; phylum Arthropoda; class Insecta; order Coleoptera; family Bothrideridae; genus Dastarcus; species Dastarcus helophoroides. Next base: position 22,571,538 of record CM053336.1, read on the forward strand.
TAAATTTATCCTTACAAATTCATTTCAAAATTATTCGCTTAAGTAATTAAACAACGTACATATACAAAGCACCTCATTGTAACAAATTTCATAATTACCTTTGCATGAACATAGCATTGGTGGTTTTTCAGCCTTATATTAAACTATTCAATCGTTTCAACAAATATCCCTAAACAACTCACATAATTCATCTCCTAGTAATTACAAAATTGAAAAACTGTAACATATACAAAACGAAACGCAGTCCACTGTCCGCAACGTCGCCAATTTGTTGATAGTTCAAATGTTTTGATATCACTTTCACAGTTCGAAAGATTTCTTTTGTCTTCGGAGAGATGTGTTCGGAAAACGGTGCGGTCGTGACGGAGATGAGTCCCATTTCGTTGCCCCTTCGATCGCCACAGAATTAAAAAATCGTCCAGAAAAAGCAACACTTTATTTAAAAATTCCACTATTTGATCGAGTCCTATTTATATTACATTTTAATTTATTAGAAAGTTCACTTTTTTATATATTTAAGTAAAAAAATCAAATGAGCACTGCACTAGTTATCGATTGAGGCCCGATCCGAAGAGTGGGGGCTTTTTTTTGTACAACTATATCATTATATAAATCCATATACCTTTTATTTTAAATTCAATATCTTTAGAGTTTAACGAGAACCCACATGTAAAAAATAAATGAAAAATAAGGGAAAAAAAAAGAAATTGTAGCGATTTTAATTAATAACACCACATATACTCAGTTGGATCTTTCGATCGGAGTTTTAGGCGAAAATACACGTGTAAAATATGGTACCGGTTATCGGAAAGCAAAACTTGTGACAAAAGCAAAATGATGAACTGCTGAATCTATCTCAAACTATAAAATGCTAACCAGAAAATTGATACTGTATCAGAGTTTTATCTGAATTATATGAAATAACAAGCTAGTTATAGATAACACTAGAGTAAAGAGCAGCCATAACAATTTGTTTCTTTTTTTTAATTAACATGGATTTTACTTTAGTTACGCCCTCCTCTACTTCCACGGCCCCTGTTATTTTCGGAACGCTCCTGAAAAAGAAAAGAATCTCTTTAGTCATTTTTTTCACAAAAAAAAGTTGGTATCACATACATGTTATTACATACAAAGCAACACAAATTACAGTGGCGTATTCAAAATTAAAAAGTACATAATCATAAGAGAAAATCGGCTGAGTCGAAAATTTAATTTGAAACTGAAATTCTCAGGAAAAAATTAAATTTTGAAGAAAAAAAATCTCGAGATTTATAGAACTACTAGCTGATATGTCACCCGACCTGAGTCACTATTACCACAGACACTACTCCTTTAACGTATTAAATGAAAATTTTAACAATCATCATGCATTCTGCACATATTCTGTGGTGTGCATAGTGGATAAAGTTAATTTTCTTACATTTATGCAAACGAATTTTATAAATGAGAAAGTATGGGTAACCGACAGTACCATCTAACGCTATCTTACAGCATACTACTACCACACATACATGTATGCTTTTTAATTAAAACCAAAGACAAAATATTAAAACAAAACAAACTCCGTTAATTTAAAAATTCTGTTTAGTTTTGGACATATTTTTCGTCAAGTTATAAAGGCAATTAATCATATAATTCCGCAGGCGAAGTCGCGGGTGATAGTTAAACTTTTTATGATTCTCAATAGTTCAGTTGTCACACCAACCCACTGCGTTCACTCAAAAATGTGACTTTCCTATATTTTACTTAGCATTAGAGATACACTAAAAAACTATTAAAGTTGTTCAGAATCAGTTGAAAATCTAGCTTTGGTGCGTCTTGTTACCTTTGGATGACCTGCATGGTGCTCATTGTTACGATGCTGCGAAGATCTATGATTATCCCTATCCATTTCTCTATCGTGGTTTCTACCGCTACCGCCCCTATGGTTGTCCCTGTGGTCCCTCGCGTGGGAAGAATCGTTTTCTTTACTCGCAGGCACCTTTCTATTGTCCTCCTCCTCCTGTCTTTTCTCGTAATGTACAAAATCGTCGAAAATTGACGTCGAATGTCGATATGAATGCATTATCCGTAACACTTGCAGTCCTTTCGGGTGGGGCACCTCCTGCGTGTCTCGCGAATTTGTCACTGGTTTATTTTCGTTATTCTCTAACCTTATGTGTCGCAACTGAACATTGGGAACGTCCTTAACGTATATCCACCGCACCTGGAAAAATCATTTTATTATCAAAATATATAAAACACACAAGGAAATATTCATTTGCTTTGACATTAATACAGCGTAATCCATTAATGTCTGAGTCAGCCTGTAGAATCTTTATTTATTGTGCTACATATCTCAACAAGATTTTTTTTTAATTCTAGAGCAATTTTTTTATAAAAAATCCGTGACTCCATTGGAGTCACCATCAAATTCCAACGTTAAATTGGAAATTTTTATTTCAATTTCTAAATTCTGCTTCCTTTTAAACACAAAATTTTGAAGAAATATTTTATACAAATTTTCCACGTTATTTTAAACTTGAAGTTTTGGTTTTGATTTAGAAATCAGATTTTAGAAACTTGAAAGATTTTTGAACGTTTTGTATTTTCTTCTCGAAATTTTGAGTATTACAAATTAAGATTTTAAACTGAAACAATTTTCTAAAAATTAGGCAAAAATCAAAATATTAACATTTCGAGCTCTAAACTAAAATTTTCGACCCTGCTCTTTTTTTCCTTCACATTTTGCAATTTTCACTTTTTTTTTAGAAAATTTGATTTTTAAAAAATGAAAGTTTTTAAGGTTAAAATTTGAAATTAAAAAATTGGAATTCTAATTTTATACCAGATATTTTCAAAAGGTAAAGATTTTGAAAAAAAATATAATAATAACATAAAAATTATCAAAAAATGCTCAACAATTTATATAAACTATGAACTTTTTCTGCATTTTTTGCTTTATTTTAAAGATTACATTTAAAATCTTTAGTTTTACTCCTAACATTTTGATTTCAAGGTAGATTTTTTCGAAGATAAGACTTTAAAACTGGAAAATCAAAAGTACTTTTTTAATTTCAAAATAAAATTTTCTATTTTGTTCTAATGAGTTATAAGCTTTGTGACGTAATATATAAATAAAAAATATCAGAACTCGTTAGCCTTAACAAAAAACTTCCAACTTTATTTGTCCATGTGTACAAGATAATTAAATTAGGCATCGTTCATTTAATTTGCTCTGATCAGAGAAATTTCTAAAATATTTTTTATTCATTGTTGATTTTATGAAAAAAGATTTTGAACAGAAAAATATAAATAATTTTTGACGCGCTGTTTTAATTTAATAATTTCTAAATTAAAAATTCAAAATATGTGACACCACACCAAATGAGGGCTACCTGCGACAAGGAAGGGGGACGATCCAAAAAGTCATGAAATTCATGTGAGGTATTTTATGAATGACCCCTTAAGAGTTATTTAGTAATTTTTACTATTTTCTCAAATTCCAAATTTACAATTTAAAAGTTTTACTTATATTTTTGTAAATTTAAACTTTTCATCTTACTGCTGGAATTTCTTTAAAAAATGCATTCCAAAATTCCTTACTTTAAATGCGAACTTTGGAGATCAAAGTTAAATTTTCCAAAGGAAATCAAAGGTTAAGAGTGGTTGAAACCTATTTTGAGCTGATGGTTGTATACGAAGAGGTATTTTGATCACGAGCTTAGCAGGGGTTTGAACTATATTTGTACATTTGACCCAAAATTCGAAATTAAAGCTGAAATTTCGAGTTCAAAGGACAAATTTTGAGTTTAACAACCGAGATGAAACTTTTCGTAAATTTAGAGTTTAATGCGAACTTTGGAGATTAAAGTCGAAGTTTCAAAAACCAAAATTTTGAGTTTCAACCCAAAATTGAAAATAAAGCTGAAAATTAAGTTCAAAGGAGAAATTTAGATTATCAGTTTCATTTTAGAAAAGAGAGAATTTAAAGTTTAAAAACCGAGATTAAACTCGAAATTTCACGATTAAAGTCAACACTTCCAGAAAAAGGTCAACATTTTAAGAAAAAATATGTACATTTCAAATTTAAGTAAGGTTTACATTGGTATAGTAAATGTAGTACCAAAGTAGAGGGCCAACTACCTCTTTACTAAACTAATGTTAACACTTTGTGCTAGAGTACTAAAGGTAATGCAGGATAGAGTGGATAATAGGGATGCAAACGACAGTTCGATGTTTTAAGTACATCGATGCTTTAACATCAATGGTAGTGCATCAAATATATCGATACATTGTTCAGTCTACAAACGAAAATTTCGACTTTTTTAATTCCTTATTTTTTTCTACAAAAACATCGAAATTTCCAGAGAAAAAATCAACATTTTTCAAAAAACCTAATTTTTAAGCGAAAAGTAAAAGGTTCCAAATAAATCCAAAACAGAATATTTAAAATTTTAGATCTAATTTCCAAATTTGGAATATTTGGGAAGTTGTCAATTTTTGAGTAAAAAAATTTTGATACCTATTACGAGAAATTAGAAATTTTTATTCATGTTTAAATTTGAAAATTACATATTTTTTAATTCCAAATTTTCTTAGAAATCTGGAATATTTTCTATTAAACCAAATTTTTTTTCCCAAAATTTAGGCTTTTTTGCAAGTCCGGAGTTTAATCTTGAATTTTTATCAAAAATTCGAACATTTTTGTTATAAATATTTGTGATTAAAGAAGAAATTTTTAAAATTTTGAGTTTGAGTTGTTCTTCAATGTACGTCTGTAATGTCTACTTTGTTTGAAAATAAAAATTTTCAAACGTAATCTTTGGTTCGAAAAACTTTTTTTACAAAATTCGAATTTTTCAAAATCTTGACCTTTTATTGAAAATTTAAACTTTTTATGAAAATATGGATATTTTCCAAAATTTCGACTATTAAAAATGTTGATATTTTCTCAAAATTCTTTTGTTTTTCAAAACTTAAATTTTGTCGAAAATTTGGAACCTTTTGAAAATTTCGTTTTTTTAAAAAATGCGAGTTCTTTTCAAAATTCGATATTTTCTGAAAACTTCATTTTTTTTTGGAAAATTCCAACTTTTTTAAAGTTTGGCATTTTTACAAAATCTAGTCAGATTTTTTGAAAAAGTTCCAAATTTTTTTTTGACTAATTTCCTCCAAATTTTTAATTTCTTTTTCTAAATTTTGACTTTACTAAAAATTTCTTAACATTTCCCTTTTTGATAAACTCTTTGGATTTTTTTTTTTGAAAATTTTGTCGTTTTTTTAATTGTCGATTATTTTTTTTTTTGTTGAAAATTTTGACTTATTTCAAAATTTTAATTTTTTTGAAAATTCAGATTTTTTTCAAATCAAAATTTTTTTTTCAAAATCTTACTTTTTTTGAAATTTTTGTTTATTTCTCAAAATTTCGATATTTTTTTTGAAAATCCTAACTTTCAGAATTACATTTTTAAAAATTAAATAAAAACAACTTTCATTTTGGCTTTTATCGTTTTTTAAAAAAAATATTTTTCTTGGAAATCTCAACATTTTTAGAAATCTCCCAATTTTCTTGAAAGATTTCCAGTTTTCAATTTTCGACATCATTTCGAAATTTTGTCCTTTTGGAAATTATGATTATTTTTCAAAATTTCGACCTTTTTTGAATATCTACTTTTTTCAAAATAACAATTTATTTTCAAATTAAATAGTAAGGCTTCAAAAATTTCAACCAGATTTAATTTTTATAAATTTTAGATTTTTCCAGAAATTTGAACTTGTTCTTTAAATTCGAAGTTTCACCTTTAATTTTGATTGAAAATTCGAGCACGTTTTATAAATATTTGAGATTAAAATGAACATTTTAAAAATTTTGAATTTACCTTTTTAATGTTAAAGTTTTTCTCCAGTGTGGGGTTGTAATTTCGAAATGTTTACTTTTTTTGTAAATTTTAATGTTCAAACCTAAGCTTTGGTTCAAAAAACGTAGATTTTGAGAGAGATTTTAAGTCAAAATTTGGAGCAAAAAAATAAAAAAAATATAGGTTTCAATTCGGAAGGAAAATATTTGTCATATCATAAATAATTAAAGAAATTAGGGGTCGAAATGGCATGAATTTAGGAAAAAAAAAGTGTTTTGGAAACTTCGATTTTAGAGGCAAAATTTAGAGTTTTTTTTTTCGAAATTTCGACTTTAATTTTGAAATATCGATTTTTTCTTGAATTTCCAAGATTAAAGTCAAAATTTCGACTTTAATCTGAAAATTGCAACTTTTTTTTCTTGAAACTTCAACTCTAATCCCAAATTTCGGGGAAAAAGTCGAAATTTTGGTTATTAAAAATTAAAATTACTGAACGCACCCTACCGCCACTTGTCAATATTGATAAGGGGTGTGTGATGCGCAATTTTCATCCGTTAACCTAGAATACAGAAATTCCACTTCTTTCTCAAAATTTCAAGTAAAAAGTTTAAGTTTCGTTAGTTGAAATTTCGAGAAAGAAGTGCAATTTTCAACAGAAAGTCGAATTTTGGTGGTTAAAGTCGAAATTTCAATTTTAATCTCGGAATTTCGAGAAAAAGGTCCAAATTTAAACGTTCAAGTTGAAATTTTTGGAAAAAAAATTGACGTATTTCCTAGACCTTTGTAACATCGGAAAAGCATCGATGTATCGTTACCAATACCGATGTTTGAGACATCGATGTTTCTTTAAAAAAAATATCCATGGTTTTTTGATGTTGCTTCTCTACTGGATAGCGCATGTGGGATAGTACATTCTACTCGCCCATCCCCACTTTCAAAATTTTACTCTACTCTGCTGACTTTCTAGATTAGCGGTCAAAAACCCTCTTGACAATTCTTGTTAATACACACGATCTTCTTTTGTACCAAGATTCTTGCATTTATAACAAACTGCCTCCTATTTGTCTAATGCAAGTATTACAAACTTAATATTAAGAATCCCATAAAAAAAGTAAGTGAACCTTAAATTGTCCTTTCCACTTGTCCTGCGACCAAACACTACTATTAGAATTATAATCTAAAGGCGAAACCATTTGGGCCATTCCGCAGAAGTGCCCCGATCCATTGACCGAGAAGAAGAGGTAGACAGCGCCGTTTCCTTCTCTCTCCCTGTACGCTTGGTCCAGTCGCTTGTTGCCGTGCTCGGTGCTGCACCAAATCTCATACTTGATGCTGCGATGGATGTCGTCCTCGGAGTACGATTTAATGACGAAGAAACGGGCGTTGGGGGCCGTTAGATCGAAATCAGTCGGGTTGTAGTTGTTTTTGCCTCTTAGCTCGTCCAGCACAGGGTGCGTTGGGGTGGGTTGCTGCTGTTGCTGGCTGACCATCATCTGCATCGGGGCCGCGGGTGGCATCAAACCCTGGCGAGGCAGAAAGCAACACGAATTATTTTTCTGGTGAATGGCATTTAAAAGGCCGTGTCTAGTTAAGAGATTAAAATCGCAATTTTAATAACAAAAAATGTCACCATTTCAAGTTTAATCTGGAAATTTTAGAAAAAAAAAAACTAGACATTTCGGGAACAAATCAGGGTCTTGGAACAAATTTAATAGTTTTTAAATAATTGAATTCTTTTATGGTTAGATAGTACAGGCACATGCCCAGGGAAGCAGGTTTCACAATAATGTAATAAACGCTCCTGAATCTCCGGAGGCATATATCACACATAAAAGTTAAAATCATATTTTTCTTCACCGCGGTGAATGTGTTAAGATACAATAAGGGATGCCATAAGATGCAACAGCATTAAAGTGAAAACATTTTTGAGGGAGCGAGCATTAGCGCATGCTTTGGGAGTTTTAAACCTCCGTACTATCTGACCACTATTTAAAGGGTTACCTGGATGTGTCCTGCGCCAGGCATCGTGACAGGAGGAGGTAAGTGCGGGGGCATCATAGCCTGTGGCTGGTAGCTCTGCATCGGGTGCTGGTGCTGTGGCGGCGGCCCCGGCCGAGCTGCGGCGGGGGGTGCCGGTCTGTTGGTCGCCGGAGGTCCATTCCAGCTGGGCCTGATGTTCATACTCGGCGCCATATTCTTTGGGAGAGGATTGTTCACCACCGGCAGCTGAGGCGGTGTGCTCTTGTTCGTATCCCACGTGCCTATATCCATATTGTGCTTGCCGGGCACTATGGGCCCGGGAGGCATCCCGGGTCCTTTTTTCTTTAACCCCTGATTTTGCACGGGCAGTTGGGGCTTCGCGGGCTGGCTCGCTATGCTCGCCCATGTCGTCTTCTTGGGTTGTCCTAAGGAATCCTTTGAACCGTCAGAAGAAACTTTCAGATCTGACAAAACAAAAGTTACTGAGGATCAGTTTTGGAATTTGTTACTAGTTAAAAATCAGAGTTTCCCAAACATTTCCTGCGACGGAACAGTTTTATAAATCATGAAATTTTGACGCAAATTCTTGTTTACCGGACGAATAGATCAATGAAAGAAAATTTTTTAACATCGAATTCTTTCTCGAAATGTTTACCTTCAAACTCGAATTTGACTCAAAATTCCTCGATTTTTAGAAAAAGTAAAAACTGAAGAATTAAAATCGGGAATTTTGAAAAGTCGATTAAAAAAATCGACATTTTCGGGAAAAAGCCAATTTTAAGAAAAATGGCGAAGAAAAATTGGACGAAATTTGAGAAAAATCAAATTTCGGAAAAAGATGATTTCAAATATTGAAATTTCGAAGTAAAAGAATCCACTCCGCTGAACATGTGCATGAGCCAGAGGGCAAAAAAGGTCACACCAAGGCTACGAACATGCAAGGAAAGATTTTTGGGACAAAAATCAAAATCTTGATAAAAAGAATTTTGTAGGTGCGACTAAAAAAAACACCGGAAAGAGAAAAATCGAAAAATGCTGACTTCTGAAAAAATATATAAAAAATATCTAAATTTAACAATTAGAAAAATCGAAAAATGGCAAATTTTGAAAAAAAATTAAAAAATTTAGAGAAAAATATCTGAATTAAAGAGAGCTTTACTAAAAATATCGAAATTACGAGTTTTTCTCGAAATTTATTGAAAAAAAGGTAGAAATTTTTAGAAAAAGTCGAAATTTTGGGAAAACCAACCAAAAGAGAAAAATCGAAAAATAATGAATTCTAAAAAAATAAAATTTGAAATTTACAGAAAAATTTCTACATTTAAGACACCTCGAAAAATCGCAAAATGAAATTGAAAATAAATTGAAAAACAATTTTAAAAATTTAAAGAAAAATATCTAAACTGACGAGAGCTTTATTAAAAAATTGAAATTTCGAGAAGGTTAAATTTTTTCTCAAAAATTTCAATCCTTTCTCAAAAATTTCAATGTTTTCTCAAAAATTTTAATGTTTTCTCTTGAAATCTTTCTGAGAAAAGGTAGATATTTTTAGAAAGAAACGGAAAATGTTAATAAAATTCTTGAAATATAGCTGAATTTTCTGAAAGGAATTTATTGAAAAAAAAAAATGAAATTTCGAGGAAAGTCGAAATCTGTAGAAACAGAAAAAATGAATTTTGAAATAAAAGACGAGATTCCTTGAAAAAGTAAAATTTTTGAGCCGACATTTTTAGAACGAATAGTCAACTATTAAAAAAAAAGAAAAAAAAATGAAACTCACATAACTGAACATGATGAATTGAAAAAAATTGAAATTTCGAGAAGAAAATAAAAATGTTGGGGGGACAGAGTCTAAACTAAGCAAAAGTTGAAAATTTGACCAAAAAGAAATATTCACTTTTTTTTTATCTAGAAATTTCGATGTAATTCTGAAAATTCGTTGGTTTTTGCTAGAATTTTTTTTTACAAATTTCTTTTTCACAAAAATTTCGCTTCATTCTCAAAATTTCGACTTTTTCTCAATATTTCGATCCCTTCCCTAAAATTTCGAGAAAAAAGGGCATTGGTAATTGTGGCAAGTGATAAGTCAACATGTGATTTAGATACGTACCCAAGTTTTGCATGCCTTGCTCAACACTCTTCAGAGCGGAGTCCGGCATCGCCTGGGTGTACATATTCTGGGGGTCCCTGTAGTATTCGTCGTACTTTCTCTGTCCGCCTAGATGGCTCCCCCACGTGTTGTAGTCTCCGTTGTTGTGGAAATAATTGAAAGAAGACGGCTGACCGAATGCTGTGGCTGGATTTGAGAAAGTTGTTGAGGGACCAAACATTCCTATGATATATAGGTGCTTGTGTTACAATAACAAATCATATCGACTTCGAATATTATACTTAATGTCGCCCTAAATTTAAAACTATCCCGGGCATTTTAGAAAAATGATTTTTTTTTGTTAGAACGTTTCTTCGCAATTCGGAACTGGTATGATTTAAAATATAAATTCAATAACTGCAACTTTTGATTAAAATATAAAGTTAAAATTTCGAAAAGAAATAAAAATAAGACTGAATACCATCGATGTAAGATTCTTGATGATATCCTCCTAAAAACGTCATATCTGCAGTCGTCCCATTTGACCATGTTCCATCTCCTACTCCATAAGCTTGATATGGATAGGTTCCGCCACTCCCATAATAACCTGCACATATTTTCAATTAATTTTTATGGCACAACTGCAACATTCATGTTACAATTTTTGGCTTTTTTTATTTTTTAGCTACAAATGAATTGCCTAGTTTACAATGAAGCAATAGATTTTTCAGCAGCTTCCGATTTACGCTATTTCAATTTGAAGTTTTTAAAGAAACTCGGAAAAATTTCTAGTTATGCGACACCTACCGATACGAAAAATTAAATAATAACGTTACACACCACACAAATTTTATTGGTCACATTATAACCGCTAGGCGGGTAGTGCCTTTTATAAATGAGAAAGCTGATAAAGGCAGAAATAGAAAATGGGCAATTTTTTTAGATTTCAAGATCGGACCGCTTTTAACCCCTTTTAAACAAAAAAAAAATGACGTTGGTTAGATTAGGTTGGTTTATTATACCATACAGCACAATGGCGAACTATACTCGACATGCGAATAATTACCGTTGAATATAAGAATATAATAAATTTGGTTTAAAATTCCTAGGGTATGAAATTTTTCATATTGTCAGTCACATAAACTTAAGTATTACGCTATAAAATGTTAATACTAAGACACCAGGAATCTTTTGTGTTTATTAAAAACAGAAATATTTGCATAAAAGATAACAAATATTCGTTAGACCTCTTTAAGTTGTCAATTATATCCTAGAATACAAACGTTCGCCGGTAATGTCGCGAATAAAATAAGTTTTTTTTTGACAATATTGGTACAGGAAAAGAATTGCAGTATAGAAGACCACCATTAGACGTAAAAATTAATTAGTAAGTTACGAAAATATAAAAACGTAAAAAATGTGAAAATAGGTTGTAACATTGGATATCGATGTTTCGCTTTCATTTGAGGTCGTCAACAAACGTCTGTTCATGTTAAAAAATTGTTATGTATTTCAATTCATTATTTTTAATTACTTCTTCCTCCTTTATTGATCCTTTCCTTGTTATGTATTGCTGACGAGCTCAAATGCGAACGAAACATCGATGTCCAAGCTAGGTAAAACCTTTTTTTCACATTTTTTTGTTTTTATATTTTCATAATTTACTTAAAACATTTTCAACCCTAATTTTGGTCTCCTTCACTTCAATTTTTCCCCTATTTTGTGTAAAAAAAACTAACCTATTTTTGTCAGCTGTCATGAAGTAACGTTTAGAGGATTTAAGTGTTACAGTCATATTTCAAAAAATGTTTTAGCATATTGTCAACTTTCATTAGATAGTTCCAAACCGGGTCGCAGAAATATTAAATAAAATTAATAATGACAATGTTTCCAACAAACAAGAGTCTAATATGAAGAACAATTGGTACAGGATGAAAAATTAAATATTGATTTTTTTGAAAATATGGAATATATCGAGGTTGGTGTTTTTTTAACAAGATGAAAATTTAAGAGTTAGGTACATTCCTAAAATTGAAAATCAACGAAAAATAAAATTTTCGTTTCAAATTTAACTTTGGAACTAAAGCGAAATTTTGAAAAGATGTCAAGATTTCAAAAAAATGGTAATTTTCAAAGTCGACATTTTTGGCGCCGTATACTAGGTTTCCAAAAAAAATATTTTTGAAAAAAAAAAATTGAAATTCAAAAATTTAAAACAAAACAAAAAACATTTTCAAAAAAATTGGAAATTAAAAAAACTTTCAAAATCGATCGAAAATTAAAAAAAAGGGCGATATTTCGAAAAAATTCCAAATTTTCGAAAGTCAAAGTTTAGAAAAATGGACGAATTTTGAAACAATTTCGAATTTTTTAAAAATGTCTACTTATTAAGAAAAGTTAACATTTCAAAGAAAGACGAAATTTGACAAAACGGCTCAATTTAAAAATATCAAAAGTAAAAAGTAAGAAATTTTCAAAATCATTGAAAAATTTTAAAATTTCCAAAAAAATTTAAATGTCAAAAATTTTAAAAATTGACAAATTTTGAAAAAAATTTAGGACTTTTAAAAAGTTAAAATTTTCAAAAATACGTCAAAATTTCGGAGAAAGCGAAATTTGACAAAAAATTCGAAATTTATAAGTCAAAATTGAGATTCTTAAAAAATTTATGATTTTTAAAAGAAGTCGAAAATTTGAAAACTAAATATTGAAAAAATTTCGAAATTTTTTAAAGAATTTTTTAAAGTCAAAATTTTCAGGTATAATATAAAAAAAACTTTTTAAAGAAGTTGTAATATTAAAAAATGGTCCAGAATTTCAAAAAAAAGTGAAATTAAAAAAAAATTCTAGATTTCAGAAAAAATTCGAAATCTTTAAAAGAATTCCATACTTTTCCAGTCTTGGGTGTAATTTTGAAAAAAGTTAACATATTCAAAAAAATTCAAAAATTTAAAAAATGGCTCAATTTTTAAAAAAATTCGAAATTACAAAAAATAAAATTATTCAAAATCATTCGAAAAAAGAAAGAGCGAAATTTCCAAAAAAATACAAATTCTCGAAAGTCAAAAAATTGTGAAAAAGAGACGAATTTTGATAAAATGTTGAGATTTAAAAAAAGTCGATATTAAAAAAAAAACGTTAAAATTTCGTAGAACGGAGAAATTTCGAAATTTTAAGTCAAAATTAAAATTAAAAAAAAAAAAAGTGAACATTTTCAAAACAAGTTAAAATAGCCGAAATCAATTCGAAAATTTAGGAAATAAGCAAGGCGAGATGTTCAAAAAATCCGACATTTTCAACCAAAAAGTTAACATTTTCAACATAAATCGAAACTTTTGGAAATTTACTAGTTAATTTCCAAAAAGATCGAAACCTTGGAAAAAGCTAAATGTTCAACAAAATTCAAAAATTTTGTAAAATGACCCAACCTTCAAATAAAATTCGAAATTAACAAAAATCATTTAAAATCATTCGAAAATTTAGAAAAAAAATACAAATTTTCGAAAGTACAAAATTTTGAAAAATAGACGAATTTTGACAAAATGTCGAGATTTTAAAAGAAGTCGAAATAATCAAAAAAAGAAGAGTTAAAATGTTGGAGTGTGAAGAAATTTGATAAAAAATTCAAAATTTTAAGTCAAGTTAAAACTAAAGGAGAAGTCGAAATAGCCAGAACCTTTAATTCGGAAATTTGAAAAATAGGGGGAGATGTTCCAAGAATCCCAAATTTCAAAAAAGTGGAAATTCTGAAAAAATTTCTACCTTTTTCAATTACATTTTTATTATAAATTAACTTTTTAAAAAAAGTCAAAATATTCAAAAGAAGTTAAAATTTTAAAACAAAGTAAACATATTTAAAAGTCCAAAGTTTTTAAAGAATCCGAAGTTTATAAAAAAAATAAATTTTCAAAATAATTCAAACATTCACAGAGGCGAAATTTCCAAAAAATTCCAAATTCTCTACGGCCTAAATTTTGAAAAAATGAACAAATTTTGAAAACATTTCGAATTTTTAAAATATTAAAATTTAGGAGAAAGATGATATTTGACAAAAAAATTCGAAGTTATGGTCAAAATTAAAATTTAAAAAAAGTGATTAAAAAAAAGTCGAAATTGTGAAAAATCGACTTTCAAAAAAACTTAAAATTCTGAAAAAATGTCGACACTTACAAAGACCCAAACTACAGTTTGACAAGTCTAAATTGTCAAAACAATATCGAAATTTTCAGCAAGGGTAACAATTTTCGAAAAGATCGAAACTTTTAGAGAAACACCGAAGTTTTAAGAAAAGGTCGGTAATTTTAAAAAAGTTAAAATTTTGAAAAAAGGTCCTAATTTCCAAATAAAATGAAAATTTTGGAAAACTCTCGACCTTTCAAAAACCTCGAATTAAAAAAAAATAACAATTGAGAGTTAAAAAACCAAATTTTGTCAAAATTAAAATTTTCGAAGTCAAATTTTAAAAACGGTGAAATTTTGAAAAAATCCAAAATTTTGGAATAAAGTTGGCATTTTAAAAAAGTCAAAATTTTTAGGCAAGTGATTATTTTTAAATTAAAAAAAAAGGTGAAAAATTCAACCTTTCAAAACACATTACCTACATTTTCGAAGTCGAAATTTTCAAAAAAGTGAAAGTTTTGAAAAAGTAGTAATTACAATGTCAAAATTTTCAAAGAAAGTTAAAATTTTGAAACAATTATTAGATTAGATTAAGAAACATAATGGAAATTTTCAATAAAGTTCGAAATTTTCGAAAAGATCCAAACTTTAAAAAGGTAGAACTTTTGAAATGAAATCTAAATTTTAATAAAATTCCAACCTTTCAAAAAACTCAGCATTCTCGAAAAAATTGAAAGTTAAAAAATTAAAATTTTGTTAATTCGAAATTTTGAAATCGAAATTTTGGAATAAAATCGAAAATTTGAAAAAAGTGAACAACTGATTTTTTTAAAAAAGCAATTTCGAAAAAAGCAACATTTTGAAAAAGTCGAAAAATCATCATTCAAAGAACTTTGCAGTTTCAAATAAATTCCAAAATTTGAAGAAATTTCGAAAATTAAAAAAGTTGCAATTTCAAAAGTGAAATTTTCAAATAGTTAACATTGTGAAAAAATTCCTAAAAAAACAGATTTTCAAAACAAATCTAAATTTTAAAATGTCGAAAAATCTCGGAAAGTTCAACAGTGATCGAAATTTTCGAAAAGGTTGAAACCTAAAAAAGTCGAGATTTTCAAAACAGTCAAATTTTGAAAAGTCGAAATTTTCAAAAAATCAAAGTATTTCAAAAATCCGACATTTTTCTAAAAATTAAACGACAAAAAATTAAAAATTTTAGAAAAGTAGAAACTGAAAAGTAGAAATTTTGAAAAAGCAAGAATTTTAAAAATAACTGAAATGTTTAAAAAGTCGAAAATTTCAAAAAGACAAGGATTGATAAAAGTGGCAATTTTCAAAAAGCCTAAGTTTTAAAAAAACCGACATTTTTCCAAAAATCAAAATTTTGAAAAGTACAAATTTCCAAAAAGTAGAAATTTTGAAAAAGTAGCAATTTTGAAAAAGTCTAAATTAAAAATTGGTGGAAATTTTAAAAATATTCGACGTTTTGAAAATATTCGACGTTTTGAAAAATATTCAAGATTTTCAAAATAAAAGTTAAAGATGTCCTAACACATTGGACCCCACTTATGATGTCTTTAGGCACCTCTAGGGGGTACGCCCCACAGGTTGGGAAGTCCTGTTCTAGAAAAACTGAAAATTTTTAAATTTTTAGGTCAAGAGTTTTCTCAAAATTAATTTTTTTCTCAAAATGTTCAATGCTTATTACAGAAACTTTAACAGACCAAAAAGTCGACTTTAAAGGCGAAAAAAGTCGACTTTAAAGATGGAAAAGCAAGATTATAAATAAAAAATTGATATTTAGGCATTCAAACTTTTTAAGAACTAAAAATTTTAATTTTAAACTCTAGATTTCCAGAATATTTTAACATTAGCAAGTTGACACATAACAATTAATATAGATTATCCATATTTTGGAAAAATTACCGCTGTTTTATTATTTCTATTACTAATTATTACCAACCACACAATTAAATTATGTATTAAAAAATTGTTGCCACTAAGAGGTCTGGTTTCATATTTTTGGTTACACAATGACATTTTTCAAAATTAGTCAATATTTGGGGCTAGATAAAGGTTTTGCAAATAAAATCTAAAATCTGTGTAGCCCTCGAATGCTCTTTCAAAGAGCAATTTTAATAAATTTGAATTCTTTTATCAAATTTCAAGAATCTTCTATTAAAACATGTCGACTTTTTTCTTAAAATTCCATTACATAGGTTTTACTCAAAATTTCGACTTCTGTTCTCGGAATTTTGAGGAAAATATTTGTTAAAAAACCAGATCGCATGTTTAATTTCAGTTTTAATCTGAAAATTTACACATTTTTCGAAAATCTCGTCTTTAAACTCGTATTTACCTGAATTTCAGTTTTTTATTCGATATTTCCATTTTTTTTAAATTCAAAGTTGAATTTTCGATTTTTCCGTTCGTTTTTTACTCTTATTAAACTGGCAGTTTTGAACCTGACATTGCAGTGCTAAGTTGGGAAAAATCATCCATTCTGTTTATGAACTTTATTTTTTAAATGGTAAAATTTAGGTCTTATCAAAGGTTTTTCGTGGAGATAGTTAAGAAATTATTTATTTAGTGGTGCTTGGGAATTTGAATGAATTCTCACAGTTATATTAATTTTCCCCTAAAAATTTCACAAGATATTTATTTACATGAATAACATGGGCACAAAGCTTTCCCAACTAGAGTGTTTCTATTATTTTTCGGTATGTTCCTTACTAGATCAGTATCGTAATTAACGATATGTCAAAGTTAAATGTCAATTTGACATGTATAATCAAGGAAGGAATGTAGGTGAACATGCCAAAAAATTGCAGTAAGACGCTAGATGGAACAAGGTGAACATGCCAATAAATTGTAGTAAGACGCTAGATGGTAAAATGGATTTCCTCTTTTTGTACGCTTTGAAGTAAGATGTTATTTAATCTCTGTTTGTCCGGCCTTAAATGAGGTTGCCAAACATCCAGACTGTTTCCTAATTAAGCTCATGTCCTGAATGAAAGGTGGACCGAACGTAGATTTATTTGGTAATTTAGAGTTAGTTTCAAAAGTCCAAGTATGACAAGTAAAAAATATATCGAGAACTTCTAAATCGAATGCTGGCAAATTGGCAACCCTAGCTTCAACTTAACATATTAACCTAATCAAAACGGTCCACTTAAGCTCCAAAGAGAAATCCATCTCTGAAGCTCAAATATAATCTTAACAATAGAAAATAAACATACTGCATTAACAAACATCTAACACGAGCACATGAATTAAAAACCCAGTACTACTAATTGTAAAAACTGTGGACGTGTTTATTCACAATGTTTTCCAGTAACGCATACATTTAAAAGGATAAGGGGGATATAAATGAGGAAAAGCGCTAACACTAAATTGGGAATTCGGCCACATTTAGTAAACAACGATATGCTTTCGGAGAGATAAATTTTTGAGGTTTCATCAATACAAAACCGAAAGTGCTGTCGAGCATGTTAATACACTTTAAAAGATATGTTGATTCCACCGTAACGCAACCAATTACCTGCTGTGCCCATGTTGTAAAGATCGGTCGCACTGGATATCGGAACAGAAGCACCATAAGGTGTGTGTGCTGCAGAATTTTGTTGCTGTGTTCTCCATGGTTCAAACTCCTCTGAGCAACTCGCTCCTTCTCCTGCTCCTAACTGTTCTTTAGGGCCATTGGACACTACAATTACAGGTTAATTTTAAAATCGACGTTTTCCTCATCGAAATAATTAAAGGCGCGAGTGAGCGGCTAACAAAATCGGATAACTCGGCGGATAACGTACCTTGGTTTCCTTGTCCTTTCATCCGCTGTGACATAACCGGTACATGAAAGAAAGGTATAACTGATTAATGAAAGGTTCAACGTAAAATTTTAATTGTCTTTCAAAATAATGATCCATAAACTGTCAAATGATATTTTGATTTTTACCTGATCTGACACGCCTGCTGACATTGACTGCTTTTTCTTTTGTTTTTATCACTGCAAAGTCAAAAAAACACAAAGTCACTATTGCACCACTACGCGCCTTTGTCACTAATCACTGCACTATCGGTTAATGTTTGTTATTTAAAATGTTTTTATTATTATTAAAGAAAAGTCTATCGTCCAACAATGGCGCTTAGAAATCACGTACTACGCGCATCTTCCTTGCGCAAACGGTTACATTTCCCAAGAAAGCGCCACATTTAAAGAACTTATTAAGTGTCTTGTTTCTTTCTTGATAAGAAGGCAGTTCATAAGTATTTTGGATAAGAAATCCATTGACTAATACGTTAACAGTTGGGGAAATGTTGCTTTGATAAATTCGAGGAAATGCACTTGTGCACTATTCTCATGGTAGGCGCTCTTTGTTTCGATGATTACTTTTCTTTAAAGTTTTTAAAGTAAATTACAAAATCAGGGAATATATTATAGTTCATGAGCTAAAACGTGCCTGGAAATAACTAAAATTAATATTTTACAAGTCTTGACAAATTCTAACATACTGTAATTTGTAAAAAAGTGAATTGCCATAATGGAGGAAGTTAAAAACAGGACCGTCTTAAGCCTATGACAAGAAGACTATACGATGCAAAAAATCGTTCGATGTTTTGAAAACATCGATGCACCGTTTGTAAACATCGATGTTTCAACATCGATGGTAAAGCATAAAAAATATCGTTTATAAACGATAGTTTACAAACGATATTTGAAAAATCGATGTATCGCATCGCGAGAGAATTAGCGCCATATCTGTTGCGGACAAACGACCACACAATTTTGTACTAGTCACTCGATGGCAGTAGTGTGTATTTAACTATTTGACGCTAAATTTGTATGCCACAGGTATACAATACAATTATTTGAAAATTCATATTTTTGATATTTCAATTTCGCAATCTATAAAAAAGCCCAAATTTTGAAAAAAAAAAATAAAATGTTAAGAAGTTTTTCGAGTGTTAACTGTTAACTCAAAAACATTAGCTGCATTTGTTAAAATTTGGATTTTAAGCCCACCATTAATTAATATTAATTTATTATTTGTTATTTTAAATTTTCGGTCAAAAAGAAAATAAAAAAATTCTCGTTTTTATCAAAATTTCTAGTTCAAATTTAAAATTTTCAGTTTATTTACAAAAAATTTTGTTTTAGACAAATTCCACTTTTCTAACTTTTATTTTTTTTACTGCAAAAAAGTCGATATTTTCTGAGAAAAAATTATCATTTTTAAAAAAGTCTAATTTTTGAGTCGAAAGTAAAACTTTATAAATAAAAACCAAAACAGAATTATCAAAATTTTGAACCACATTTCCAAATTGGGAATATTTGAGAAGTTGTTAATTTTTGACTAAAACAATTTTTATACCTACTATACTAGAAATTTTTATCAAAATTTCATGTTTAAATTTGAAAATTGCACAAGTCTTCATTCCAAATATTCTCAAAAATCTCGAACCTGTTATAAAATTTTGTATTAAGTCGAATGTTATTTTTATAAACTTTAGTTTTTTCCCAAAAATTAAAGCTTTTTTTCCAAATCGGGAGTTTAATCTTGAATTTTTATAAAAATTTAAGACTAAAGTGGAAATTGTGAGATTAACTTTTAAATGTTGAAATTTTTCTCCAAAGTACGTCTGTGATTCAAAATCACATATCGAAAAGGCCTACTTTGTTTGAAAATTTTAATCTTCGGTTTTAAAGACTGTTTTACAAAATTTGAATTGTTCAAAATATCCATTATTTTGGAAATCTCAACTTTTTATTGAAAATTTTATCTTTTCATGAAAATGTCGATCTTTTACAAAATTTCGATCATTAAAATTGTTGATATTTTCTCAAAATTCTGTTTTTCAAAATTTAGATTTTTTCGAAAATTGAAATTTTTTGAAAATATCGTTTTTAAAGAAAAACTAATTCTTTTAAAAATGTTGACTTTTTTGAAAATCAGTAGGACCCCAAAAATATTTAAAATTCGATATTTTCTTAAAACTTTGCTTTTTTTAGATTCCAACTTTTTAAAGTTTAGCATTTTTATAAAATTTAGTCTTACGTTTTTTTTTTAAATCGAGTTTGTCTTAAAATTTTGACTTTTTTGAAAATCTTGAATTCTTCCGAATATTTTAAATTTTTATGATGATTTTGACTTTATTGCTTTGAAATTTTATTTTTTTTTTAAAAATTTCGATATTTTTAAAATTCCTTTATTTTTTAAAATTTTAAAATTTGTAATTTTTCTGAAATTTCGCCTTTTGCGATTATTAAATTGTCGATTATTTCTTTTGAAAATTTTGACTTATTTAAAATTTTTAACTTTCTTGAAAATTCAGATTTTTCAAATCACAAAATTCCTTCAAAATTTAAGTTACTTTAGAAATTTTTGCTTATTTCTCAAAATTTCGATTTTTTTTTCTTTTCTTGCCTTTCAGAATTACATTTTTTTAATTTAAATTAAACCGACTCTGGCTCTTTTGAGAATTTCGATTTTTAAAAACAAAATATTATTTTTCTTGAAGATTTCAACATCTTTTGGTATTCTCGATTTTCCTGAAAATTTTGACTTTTTCAATAATCCACTTTATTTCAAAGTTTTGTAATTTTCAAAATTTTTACTGTTTTTCAAAATTTCAACCTCTTTTGAAAATCTTTGCTTTGTCCAAAATTATATTTTGCTTTCAAATTCAATTAGTACGACTCGATTATTTTTAACACTTTTTCAAAATTTTGTCTTGAAATTTTTACTATTTTTCAAAATTGTAACTCTTTTTAAAATATCAAATTTTTTAGAATTTCCACATTTTTAGACATGTTTGTATTAAAAATTTTTACTTTTTATGAAAATGTCGATATTTTTCAAAATTTCGGCTATTAAAATTTTAATTCAAAATTCGTCTTTAAAATTTCGACTTTTCCGAAAATTTAAAGTTTTTTGAGAATTTCGTTTTTTTAAAACACTGAATTTTTTGACAAAATTTTCAAAATTTGATATTTTCTTAAAACTCAAAATTTTGACTTTTTTTGAAATATTAAAGTTTTTTCAAAATTTTAATTTTTTATGATGACATTTTGACCTAATTGCTTTGAAATTTTAATTTTTTTCTTTTTTAAGTTTCGATATTTTTAAAATTTGTAATTTTTCTCAACATTTCTCCTTTTAATAAAAATTTTAGAATTTTTTTTTTGAAATGCCGGCATTTTTTTAAAATGTCGATGTTTTTTTTTTGAAAATTTTGACTAACAATTTTAACTTCCTTGAAAATTCAGATTTTTTTCAAATCACAAAATACCTTCAAAATTTAACTTATTTTTGAAATTTTTGCCAATTTCTCACAATTTTTTTCTTTTCCTGCCTTCCAGAATTACATTCTCTTTAATGAAATTAAAACGACTTTTCAAAAATTTTGGCTTTTTTGAGAATTTTGATTTTTAATAAAAAAAAATTATTTTTTTTTTGAAAATGTCAGCATCTTTTGGTATTTCCGATTTTACTGAAAATTTTGACTTTTTCAAAATTTTTACTGTTTTTCAAAATTTCAACCTGTTTTAAAAATCTTTGTTTTGTCCAAATTTATAATTCGTTTTCAAATTGAATTAGTACGACTCGATTTTTGTAAACCTTTTTCAAAGTTTTGTATTGAAAAGTTTTACTATTTTTCAAAATTGTTACTGTTTTTAAAATATCGAATTTTTTAGAATTTCCACATTTTTGGACATCTTTTTATTGAAAATTTTTACTTTTTATAAATATGTCGATATTTTTTTTTTTTAATTTCGACTATTCGACCATTAAAATTTGAATTCAAAATTCGTCTTTAAAATTTCAACTTTTTCGAAAATTGAAAAATTTCATTTTTTTTTAATTTTGAATTCTTTGTCAATATTTTCAAAATTGCTTTTTTAAAAAATTTCGAATGATTATGACAAAATTTTCAAAATGCGATATATTCTTAAAACTTCGCTTTTTTAGATTTTAACTTTTTTAAAGTTTGGCATATTTATAAAATGTAGTCTAGCTTTTTTTAAAAATTTCGAGTTTTTTTTCAAAATGTTGACCGTTTTTGAAAATTTTAATTTTTTATGATGACATTTTGACCTAGTTGCTTTGAAATTTTAATTTCTTTTTCTTTTTTTAAGTTTCGATATTTTTAAAATTACTTTGATTTTTAAAGTTTATAATTTTTCTGAACATATCTCCTTTTGATAAACATTTAAGAATTTTTTTTGAACATTTGGGCGTGTTTTTAAGTTGTCGCTTATTTTTTTTGAAAATTTTAATTTTCTTGAAAATTCAGATTTTTTCAAATCACAATCACAAATCAAAATTTAAGTTATTTTTTAAAATGTTTACCTATTTCTCAAAATGTCGAATTTTTTTTCTTTTCTTGTCTTTTCAAAAATTTTGGCACTTTTGAGAGTTTCCATTTTCAATAAAAAAATTTTAATTTTTCTTGAAAATGTCAGCATCTTTTGGTATTTCCGCTTTTCTTGAAAATTTGGACTTTTTCAATAATCGGCTTTATTTTAAAGTTTTGTCTTTTTCAAAATTTTGACTGTTTTTCAAAATTACAACCTCTTTTGAAAATCTTTGCTTTGTCCAAAATTATATTTTGTTTTCAAATTCAGTTAGTACGACTCGATTTTTTCAAACCTTTTTCAAAATTTTGTCTTAAAAATTTTTACTATTTTTGAAAATTGTAACTCTTTTTAAAATATCCAGTTTTTTAGAATTTCCTCATTTTTAAACATCTTTTTATTGAAAATTTTTACTTTTTATGAAAACGTCGATATTTTTCAAAATTTTAACTATTAAAATTTTAATTCAAAATTCGTCATTAAAATTTCGACTTTCCGAAAATTTGAAACTTTTTGAAAATGTTGTTTTTTTTTAATTTTGAATTTTTTGACAAAATTTTCAAAATTTTGTTTTTTAAAAAATTTTGAATTTTTTTGACAAAGTTTTCAAAATTTGATATTTTCTCAAGTTTTTTAAAAATTTCATTTTTTTTTAAATTTTGAATTCTTTTGACAAAATTTTCAAAATTTCGTTTTTTAATTCGATATTTTCTTAAAACTTCGCTTTTTTAGATTTTAACTTTTTTAAAGGTTGGCATTTTTATAAAAGCTAGTTTTTTTCTAAATTTTTGACTTTCTTCAAAATCTTGAATTTTTTTCAAAATTGTAATTTTTTATGATGATGACTTTTGACTTACTTGCTTTGAAATTTTAATTTCTTTTTCTTTTTAAAAGTTTCCATATTTTTAGTATTCCTTTATTTTTTAAAATTTGTAATTTTTCTGAACATTTCTCCTTTTAATAAAAATTTTAGATTTTTTTTTTGAAATTTCGGCATTTTTTAAATTGTCGATAATTTTTTTTGAAAATTTTGACTTTATTCAAAAATTTCAACTTTCTTGAAAATTCAGTGTTTTTCTCAAATCACAAAATTCCTTTAAAATTTAACTTATTTTAGAAATTTTTTCCTATTTCTCAAAATGTCGATTTTTTTCCTTTTCCGGCCTTTCAGAATTACATTTTTTTAAATTAAATTAAAACCACTTTTCAAAAATTCCTCTTGAGAATTTCAATTCTTAATAAAAACAATTTTAATTTTTATTGAAAATTTCAACATCTTTTGGTATTTCCAATTTTTCTGAAAATTTTGACTTTTTCAATAATCGACTTTATTTCAAATTGTTGTAATTTTTAAAATTTTTACTGTTTTTCGAAGTTTCGACCTCTTTTGAAAATCTTTCTTTGTTCAAAATTATAATTTGTTCTCAAATTAAATTAGTACGACTCGATTTTTTTCAAATCTTTTTGAAAATTTTGTCTTGAAAATTGTGTCTTGAAAATTGTTACTATTTTTCAAAATTCTAACTCTTTTTAAACTATCGAATTTTTTACAATTTCCACATTTTTATTGAAAATTTTTACTTTCTATGAAAATGTGGATATTTTTTTTAAAATTGCGACTATTAAAATTTTAATTCAAAATTCGTTTTTAAAATTTTAACTTTTCGAAAATTTGAAAATATTTTTTTAAAAATTTTGAATTCTTTGTCAAAATTTCGTTTTTTAAAAAATTTCGAATTATTTTGACTAAATTTCAAAATTCGATATTTTCTTAAAACTTCGCCTTTTTATATTTCAACTTTTTTAAAGTTTGGCATTTTTATAAAATGTAGTCTAGCTTTTTTTTAAAAAATTCGAGTTTTTTTCAAAATTTTGATTTTTTTTCAAAATTTTAAATTTTTTATGATGAAATTTTGACCTAGTTGTTTTGAAATTTTAATTTCTTTTTTGAAGTTTCAATATTTTTAAAATTCCTTTTTGATTTTTAAAATTTGTAATTTTTCTGAACATTTCTCCTTTTGATAGAAATTTTAAATTTTTTTCGAAAATTTCGGCGTTTTTTTAAATTGTCGATTATTTTTTTGAAAATTTTGACTTTATTTAACAATTTTAACTTTCTTCAAAATTCAGTTTTTTTTCAAATCACAAAATTACTTTAAAATTTAACTTATTTTTGAAATTTTTGCCTATTTTTCAAAATTTCGAATTTTTTTTCTTTTCCCGCCTTTCAAAATTACATTTTTTAAAATTAAATTAAAACGACTTTTCAAAAATTCTGGCTGTTTTGAGAATTTCGTCTTTTAATAAAAAAAATTAATTTTTCTTGAAAATTTCAACATCTTCTGTTATTACAGGACATACTTCTTCCGGGATTGGACCTTGTCAAAGAACTACTAAAAGTGTTCGACGTTTCGCCCACCATCGTAGGGGTCTTCAGGAACAAAGAAACAATAAATGAAAAATAAAATACAAGGAAATATACAAATGAAAAATGAAAAACGACCCGATTTTTTTCAAACCTTTTTCAAAATTTTGTCTTGAAACTTTTTACTATTTTTCAAAATTGTTACTCTTTTTAAAATATCGAATTTTTTAGAATTTCCATATTTTTGGACATCTTTTTATTTAAAATTTTTGCTTTTTATGAAAATGTCGATATTTTTTATAATTTCGACTAACATTTTAATTCAAAATTCGTTTTTAAAATTTTAACTTCTTCGAACATTTGAAAATTTCATTTTTTTAATTTTGAATTCTTTGTCAAAATTTTCTTAAAACTTCACTTTTTTAGATTTCAACTTTTTTAAAGTTTGGCATTTTTACAAAATTCGAGTTTTTCAAAATTTGACCTTTTTTGAAAATCAAATTTTTTTTCAAAATTTTAATTTTTTATGATGATGACATTTTGACTTAGTTGCTTTGAAATTTTAATTTCTTTTTCTTTTTTAAGTTTCCATATTTTTAAAATTCCTTTGATTTCTAATATTTTAAAATTCGTAATTTTTCTAAACATTTCTCCTTTTGACAGAAATTTTAGAATTTTTTTTGAAAATTTCGGCGTTTTTTTAAATTGTCCATTATTTTT